>OX388285.1:0-1458750 GCA_947579855.1 Anticlea derivata | reverse complement strand
CGTTTTGAGAAGAGATTAACATACTCTGGTCCCTACCTAATCAAATATTCTTATAAACTCTTAATAAATAAATAAATAAAATAAAATAAATTAAAAAAATTAAAATAATTATATTCCGGGCATATCACACACGGTCAACTGATCCCAAACTAGGCATAGCCTGTACTATGGCTACCAGAGACTGATATACATAATAGATACATATTTAACACCCAGACACAGAACAAACATCTGTGTTCATCACACAAATGTTTGTCCAGCGCGGGAATCGAACCCGCGACCTCTAGCGCAGAAGGCAGAGTTACTACCAACTGAGCTATGAGGCATGCAGCATGAGCATGCCAGTCACATAATAACAGTCACATACAAAGTCCTGACTACACACTAGGATTCCCTGTGTCGTTGATATCAGAAACTACGAGTACCATGGTACCACAACACCCAGACCCGGAACTAATATTTGTAGATCATCCAAACATTTATCCCGCGGCGGGAATCGAACCCGCACCCCTTGCGTCTCAGACGGGCACTCACCCGCTACGCCACCGAGCTCGTTGTAAATTTCTAACAATGATTGTCCAAAGAATGACTGGCAATTATCCTTAGGTAATTACGGTTTGTGTTTCAATTGGGGCATTAGCGCATGTACTCATCTAATATTTTATTACATTGTTATGATATTAGTTATTTAATAATGAATCACTAACATTTAAGTAGGTCATTAGTTAGACAATAGATTGTAACTCCATCTCTCGTTTTATTAATACTTGGTTGGTTACTTACTTCGTTACTGATCTTATTGTTTAAATACCTGTTTGATCAGCATTCTTTTTTTTATACAACAAGATGATTTACTTTATTATACAAGAGGTGGCAAACAAGCAAACGGCTCACCTGTTGGTAAGCGGTTACCGTAGCCTATGAGCGCTTGCAATACCAGAGGCATCACGCACGCGTTGCCAACCCCGAACCCCCTTCCCCCTAAAGAGCAACTTATTATCTTACTATATAATTAATAATAATTTATAATAAAAATATATTATTGAATCTGTACCTGACTGCACAATATAATATTCTACTGTAGTTGTGTGTAGTTGTTACTTATTGAGATACCCGTGCTGGCCTTGTGGGTAGTGGTGGTGTAGACGGCGATCAAACGGCCTAGACGTTTGATCCGTAGATCGTAGGTTATCCCGGCCGTGCACCCCTCGAAAATGTGTTTAGTCTCCTCAGAGTCCTTAGTCCTCACGTATTGAACATGTATTTCCTGTGGATACGTTTGACTTGTCTGAGAGGAATATATATTTTTTATTTTTTATTTGAATATATACCTATTTATCTTAACCATTTCGTTACCAAGCGATGGCATGTCAAAATAGAACAATTTCTTCTTAGTAATGTCAAGACATTCTAATACTTTGGTATTTATGAATAATATGATCAAAGCACAAAAACGTGACGTGTTATTATAATTTACATGGAAACTGCAGAAAATATGCAACTCATGAACTTAAATACCTAACCTACTTTTGTAAAAACTCAGATGTCAAATGAGTTTCCCGCTAAAAATTTTGATTGATTGTTGAAAGTATTGGAATGAGTATGAAGTAAGGAATGAGTATGTAAGAGGAAGTTTGAAAGTGGCGCCATTGACGGAAAAGCTGAGGAGTTAGCTCGGTTAGCTTGGTATGGGCATGTCATGAGGGAAAAATGTCATGTGACAAGAAGAGTGTTAGATATGAATGTGGATGGATGTAGGAGAGAGGTAGGCCAAAGAAAAGATGGATGGACTGTGTGAAAGTGGATATGGTGAAGAAAGGAGTGAGTGCTGAGATGACGACTGATAGAGAGAAATGGAAGAAGAATACATGAATACATTTTAGGAGGAGGTAGGGCACAGCGAGATTTTCTCGTTCTGAATTGGAGCAGCCTGCCTGGGGAGGTGCCTCCGCCTTACAGAAGATCGCAGCCAAATAAAATTATTTGTTTCAAATAGTGTTGTGTTCCTGCGGTGAGTAAGGTTGCCAGAGCTCTTTAGGGGGGAAGGGGGCTCGGGGTCGGCAACGCGTGCGTGATGCCTCTGGTATTGCAAGCGCTCATAGGCTACGGTAACCGCTTACCATCAGGTGGGCCGTAAGTTTGTTTGCCACATCTGTTGTATAAAAAAAAAAATGTTGTGCCGACCCCACGTGATGTGGGATAAGGGCAAGAAGAGGATGATGTTGAAAGTATTGCGCTAATAAAAATGTTGTTGTTCTAGACATAAAAACATCAATATCAAAGTCATTCTACTCTTTCAAACGAATAATACTTATCTAATCACCTGCCTGCCTGCCACTCATCTTTCAATAGATATTTGTTAGGATACTTGCCTGTGTTGACGACCTTTTATACATGTGTCGAGATAAGATATACGTGCTTGGACTAAGGTACTTGTTATCAGACACTCGAGGCAAAGAAAGACAATGTTACACGAGATTAATATAATTTATCTAGGGGCTTCTGGATAACTTTGTCATTGAACTCTGCATGATATTATTTTGCCTTTTAGGCTGGCTATGGCATTTTAGGTCTTACTGCCATGTCTTACGAGTCAGTATATTTTTATTAGATTTCTTCCTTCTACTTTTGACAAATCATAATCAATTTCACTAAAGGTTTAGTAAGATTTGGTGATGGCTATTTTACGTAAACTTTGAGGAACGTCACGGAACGTTACGCGCTATTTTTTTATTTCTCTTCAATTGTGCGCTTTACTCAAACAATAAACACCATTATGTTTACACAGTTTTATTCAATTGAACACTAGTTTTTTATAATCAATTGAGAGCCCATCACTTTGCCAGTTCACGCCGAAAAGTTTCGTACCTCAATAGGAAAAACAACAAGATTAACCTTGAGCCTGCCTAGCTCTCTGTCTCTGACGTTTAGTACGAAAACAAAGAAACGCGGTATTTTGAAATTTGGCTAAGTTGGATATTCGTAACGTGCTTTTTAATATTAAGGTCGTGTATGAAAACCACAAAAAATATATCGGATTTTATGGATCCAAAACTTGTTGCACCATAAATGAGCGTGCGGGTCAAATCAATTGTAAATGATAGTGTCATCGTTTTCGTACTTATTTAAATCACGCGAAGTATTTAAGCTGTGATTAAAATACTTGAATTCTTAAATAGGTACTTAATGTATTTCAGAGTATTGTTGAAGTACCTAGATTGCAACTTTGTCTAACGACTGAAAATAGTTTTTATCATTAAAATGTCGGCCATTTTGTATTCGCATTTCGCGCCAATGGATGGACTATTGAACTTCCGTTGTATTATTGTGAACAATAGATTCTATTTCATAGATAAAGCAGGAATCGATGCCAAAATAACACTCGCTTTGTGTAAATACTGCCCTTGCTTTGTTGACAGTATATTTCCTGTATTTTTATCGTTGTCTGGAAAATTCATTGTCTTTCGATCGACCGACCACCTCCTTACAAAAGATTCAGGGCGAAGGTGCGGGTTCGAAAATTTTGGGTATCATTTAAATTTAATAGAAGGTAACCGTCTAACGCTGACCATTTTCACCTTCAACAGGCCACGTGAACCCCGTGAACATCCCCAAGGAGTGGCTGACGATCCACCGCCCCTGCCGCGACAGCATGCGCCGCCAGATCCAGATGGAGGTGGCTGCGTCGCTGCAGTACCTGGCTATGGGCGCTCACTTCTCTAGGGATGCGGTAAGTGAAGCCCTAGAGCGAAAAACAAACCCCGACATCTAAAAGCTAGCCTCCGCCCGCGGCTTCGCTCGCGTGGTACACATAAGAAGTAGCTATGCTATTCTAGGCAATATTCCAAGTTTCAACGAAATCGGTTGAGCCGTTACGGCGTCATTGAATAACAAACATCTAAACATCCAAACATCCTTACAAACTTTCGCATTTATATTATTTTTTTTTTTTCAAAAAATTAATATAAATGCTATAGAAAGTAGGTATTTATTAGTGGATTAGGATAGTATTAGTGGAATTAGTAAGATAGTAGGATTAGCTTGTGTATAAGGCAACTTTTTTTTTTTATTCTTTACGATTGTTTGGCTATAGTGTCATGACATGAGGCCAATAGTAGCGACTTAGCCCCTTCGTCCACGGCGCGACTCAAAAGGAACGCGACTGAAACTGTAGTCACTTATGAGTAGCCTGACTGCGATAGCACTAGTATTTCAATGCGCGTCCGTCCACGACGCTACTCAAAAGGAACGCGTTTGTAACTAGTCTCCTGGCGACTCGACATGCTGGTCGCCAGGCGACTGGTTTCGAGAAACTGTTGAAAAATGAACGAAAAAAAAGTAATTATAAGTGATTCTGACGTCTATGTGACTGGAGAAGTAATAATTCCATGTCATCGCTCGAATAATCACTAGTCATGTTAATTATTTTCGTTTTCAAAACTTTGTTTACATATAATCGTGTACTGAGTCACTGAGTTTCAGGAAATTCCAGTAGCGTCGTGGACGAGTCAGAGTTTCCAATCAGTCCGCAACTCTAGTATCTAATGAGTTCCGTCACTTTTGCGTAGCGTCATGGACGAAGGAGCTAAGTCTCAGTTCCATGTGTCATCACTGGCAACACGCACTGGTTGTATCTAACGACGTCTAATTTATCTATCGTGTAATTTGTGAAAGAACCTAATTACTTTTTTTTTTTTTATGTTTGCCTTACCACCAAGTCTTACATTTATTTTTCCTTGTTATTTTTATTCTTTCGTCTTTATTTTTCATCTTATTCATGGTCAAGTCATCGTCAAGTCAAGTCAAGTTCAGTTTTAGTAAGATATGATCGTGGCTATTTTACTAAAACCTCGAGGTACCTATTGGCGCCAACTCGAAAAATGACGATACACGCAATCATTCTATTTCACTTCACTTGTGCGGTTTACTCAAACCTAATTACCTAATTACGTTCTGACGAATGTGAGTGCTACGTGGTTTTAAAGGCACAAAAATATAATTGTAACCGTTTTTAAATAAGTAGAATGCATAAATAATAATAAAGAAACGGCGTTGCTAATATCCCCGTGACTTCCAGATCAACAGGCCGGGCTTCGCGAAGCTGTTCTTCGAGTCCGGCTCGGAGGAGCGCGAGCACGCGATGAAGCTGATCGAGTACCTGCTGATGCGAGGCGAGCTCACCACCGACGTCTCCTCGCTGATTACCGTCAGGGTAAGTCACCACACAGCTAAAGCCGAGTGACGAGACGAGACGAGAGACGGCGTGCGACACGTTATATCTACTGAACCTACTGAAAGTAACTCTTGTTTGTTTGTTTATTTATTTATTTCATCATCATCATTTCAGCCGTACGACGTCCACTGCTGAACATGGCCTCCCCCACAGACGGAGCGAATTCCTTATCATGTGGGGGGATTTGGCCATACTCACCACGCTGGGCATGCGGGTTGGCGAGCGCAGTTAGAGCTATTGTTGTTAAAATGAGGGATGCTGCTGCCCATCCCCTAGCTTTTTTCCCTTAGTCGCCTCTTACGACATCCGCGGATAGTTAGATATGGAGAGGCCTATTCTTCAGCCGGGGCCACCACGGCCATTTATTTATTTATTTAATCTTTAATGCACACAAAAACAATGTACAAAAGGTGGGCTTAATGCCAAGGCATTATCTACCAGCCAGCCTGATTGGGTAGAAACAGGAGGTTTGTTTGTTACATCATCATGACTAAACGGATGAAAAAAGTAAAAAAAAATAAAAAAATAAACTTAGTATTAGGTAGTAGTGCTATTGGTAATGAGGTAATCCACGGGAGATTTTATAATATGAGCTTAATCAGCCAATAAGAATTAGTAGTAGTACGGGAAAGTAAAATTTCCATTTTTTCTAATAGTAGTGCCAAGCGGTAGTGCCTAAGAAAAGAAAGGAATAATTTAGCAAGGAGATAGATTATATCCCGAGAAAGGACAAAGGCTATCTTTTGTCACAATTATTATCTCGAAGTGGGTGTAATAGGGCTTGAAAGATTGTATGGGTAATCCATAATTTCAAGTTAGAGATCTGAAAAGGCTAGGCTTTTGGTAAGAATTAAAGAAATACGTGTTTCAGCATTTTATGGCAGCAGAAATGAAATGATGTTGGTGACGATGATGGTGGTGACGACGATGATGATGCTAGTGATGGTGATGGTATTGATTTTTTTTTTATACAACAGAGGTGGCAATCAAGCTTACGGCTTACCTGATGGTAAGCGGTTACCGTAGCCTATGAGCGCTTGCAATACCAGAGGCATCACGCACGCGTTGCCGACCCCGAACCCCCTTCCCCCCTAAAGAGCTCTGGCAACCTTACTCACCGCAGGAACACAACACTATTTGAAACAAATAATGTTATTTGGCTGCGTTCTTCTGTAAGGTGGAGGTGCCTCCCAGGCGGGCTGCTCCAATTCAGAACGAGAAAATCTCGCTGTGCCCTCCTCTTTAATGATGATGGTTGTTTCTTCCAGGCGCCGGAACGCAAGACCTGGGACAGCGGCGTGGACGCCCTGGAGCACGCGCTGCGCATGGAGTCCGACGTCACCAAAAGCATCCGCTCCGTCATCGCCAGCTGCGAGGACGACCAGGAGTTCAACGACTACCACGTAAGTTCCACCACTTACCCAGCACTTATTTTATTTTTATTTCATATTTTAATCTATTTCAATACAAGATCTGACTTCTTTTTGTTGATGGTGCCTTTCATTTGGCGGTGACACCGGCCAAATAGCCACTTATTGTTGACCCAGATGTCCAATAGTTGAGAGAAGATGATAAGGTGGCATCTAGACATAGATATAGACAGACATTTCACAATACACATCACAATAGAATCCCACTTACCCAGCACTTATTTTATTTTTATTTCATATTTTAATCTATTTCAATACAATTATTGTTCTAACATTCCTTCCTACGTTCTTGACATCTATTATAATTTTCAATTTTGAGTTATTTAATATCTTAATTTATCATTTTCAAATTGTTAATGTACCTATTATGTTATGTATAATTAGTGTAATTGGTGATGTAGCCGTGCTAATTATAATAATAATAATGAATAAATAAATAACCCCATTCAGTGACCAGTGGTGCAATTGCCTAAGCGTAATGTCAATGAAGTTCGTAACTTTGAGGGTAATTTTAACAATCTTAGCAACATTCAAAACTATGAAGTGAATAGGTTTCTTCTAGGCAAACGTGCTACACCGTAGACCACATCATTACTTAACATCAGGTGAGATTGTGGTCAAACGTTAGCTTATTTCGTATAAAAAAATAAAAAAAAAAAAAATTCAAAACGTTCCAAACTTGACAAGGGAAAACTTCAAGACCTTAGCTTCTTCCTTTTCATGTTTGAAAAACATCAGATGTCGCTATAATTGATAAAATCATCCTTAAAATTGCGATCTTCATTACCATTTCGCTTACGCAATAGCCTGGCAGGTTGAGGTGTGGTAGCTTTGAAAAAGGCCTATGACCGTCTCGGTTAATAAATCAGTGTAGTGAAAGGATTAAAGTGCGCCTCTTTAAGGCTCCTCTCGTGCACATTTGGTGATTTGGTGTTAGCTAATGGTAATGTTTGTTTTGTGTTTAGCTCGTGGACTACCTGACCGGTGAGTTCTTGGAGGAGCAGTACAAGGGCCAGCGAGACCTCGCAGGCAAAGCCTCAACCCTCAAGAAGATGATGGACCGCCACCAATCGCTCGGGGAGTTCATCTTCGACAAGAAACTCATGGGCATGGACATCTAATCATAGTTTAGCATTACTTTATACCCATAAATATTTTTATCCTGAAATTTCTAATGTAAAATGACAAATAAAGATGTTAGTTTGCTCCATGTGAAATGGTACCTACCGTGAGCATCGTCTGTGTCGCTCTGATTTGGTTGCTACCTATAAAAATTTCTAATGTAGCCCGGACAAATAAAGATTTAATTTTGTTCCAAGTGAAATGGTGCCGTGAGCACTAATTTGACGTTCGGATCGTAAGCGTGTCGCTCTCATTGGCTGCATTAGCATCCTGGTATTTGATTGGCTGTAACATTCTTCAGTAATTAACGATTATCGCATTTTCTCGTTATACATAGGTATCGATGTACTGTGTCACTAAAAATTAACTTCTATGAAAAAATGCCAAATAAAATCCATCATACTAAGACTAAAAGTTAACAATACTTACGATTATCGCAATTTCTGCACAAAATGTGGTAGGCACTTTACCCATTCTAATAAACTGGGCCAACCTGCTCCTTCTAGCCATGCGTTCTTTGTCACTCTTGGCAGGCGGCCCCGTATAATTTATCTTTGCGATTTTGTTTAAGCGGTAACTTATGTTGACAGTCTCAGATTTAAGGTCCAAAATCGTGGAAAATAGCGTTGACACGCTTTAATTTGAAAGGCAATAAGACTATTAGATCCTCAAGGTATAATTTTGGCGCCGAGCCACGCACGTGTAGCATAAATATCTTGGCATTACGTTGGTACCTACAATACAAGTGATTGTCATTACTGGAAATATTTAAAAACAAATTAATGTACGTACATGCATACTTATTGAATTATCCTATCTAATTTAATCATTAGAATGTACAAAAATATGTAAGTCACATAACGTAGATTTAGCTATTTTCTCCACTACTTAGATTAAAATAAATAATAATATTAGCAAGTCAATTATTTTCCATTCAACCATTGTATCTTCATAAATAATACGTAGGTAGCCATACCTTTTTGGGTTCAAAAAGTGTAAAAATTAGGCTGTTACTTTGTATGTTTTTTTTTAATAGGTTACCTAATAAAAAATATCAATCCATTTAGCATAGTTTTATTTCAATCTTTTTTTGATTCGCTCCTAATTGCTGTGAATTTTCTAGCATACATACACAACGGAAGTCATTTAGAATTCTTGTAACGCGAGCATAGTTGTTAGGTTGTACGTAGTGCCCGAACGCTCCCTTTGGCGCGCGAATGACTGAGCTCCCTCCGCCATCTAACGAGAGAGACGCGAAGATCCGCGGGCCGCGAGTTACGCGCCGACGCTTTATAGTTTTATAGGATTTTTACCGATTTTACAACATTGTTTTGCATTTCCCTGTGTTACCTGTGACTTTTAATATATTTTGCCATTGTTCCAATCGTGCATCGAACTTTATTTACACCCACAAACCCCTGAGAGACTTTACCCTTAAATTCTTTATTTTGCCATCTATAAATGGCCTAACTTAATCAACCTGTTACTCTAATTATTATGCAACAATATTTAAGCACATCTACGAATTTTGCAAGCAATTTAAAGGAAGCCCAAATTACTTCCATGAGATAGGTACCCAAGAACTCTTCTTCTTCTTCTTCTTCCTGCCCTTGTCCCACATTATGTGGGGTCGGCACAACATGTTTTCTTCTTCCACTCTCTTCTGTTAGCTGTCATCTCCGCACTCACATCTTTCTTACTCATTTCATCTTTAATACAATCCATCCATCTTTTCTTCGGCCTTCCTCTAGTCTTATATCCATCCACATTCATACCTAACACTCTTCTCGTTACATACTCCTCATGACATGCCCATACCATGCTAACCTATTACATCTCAACTTTTCCGTCACTGGCGCTACTTTCAAACCAAGAACTACCTACTTATAATTTCAAGGTTCGGGGTCGGCAACGCGTGCGTGATGCCTCTGGTATTGCAAGCGTTCATAGGCTACGGTAATTTTTAGGGTTCCGTACCTCATTTGGAAAAACGGAACCCATAAAGGATCACTTTTTTTTTATACCACTAAGGTTGCAAATAAGCTTTTTTTTTATGTTAGGTGTACGGAGGCAAACAGGCTTACGGCCCACCTGATGGTAAGTGGTTACCGTCGCCTATTGACATCAGCAACACCCGGAGCATTGCTAATGCGTTGCCTGCCGAACCCCTCCCCCCCTAAAGAGCTCTGGCAACCTTACTCACAGCAGGAACACAACACTATTTGAAACAAATAATGTTATTTGGCTGCGATCTTCTGTAAGGCGGAGGTACCTCCCCAGGCGGGCTGCTCCAATTTAGAGCGAGAAAATCTCGCTGTGCCCTACCTCTCGTAAAAGCTTACGGTTGTTTGCATCCTTAGATGCATAAAAAAATAGCACGCCTTTCGAACACAACTATAATCTTCTCTTCAGACAAAAACTTGGGTAAGAAAGAAGTATTCAAACTTTATTTACTAAACCATTACAAATAACCTTACAAATATTATCTAAAACCTAAAATTGCTTACAAAAATCCGACACAACTCACGTAATACGCTTTATTAAATACATTAATTATCTTCTTCTTCTTGCTTCACCTGTTCTTCTTTAACTACAACTCTAGGTTTCTTCTGCTTGGGCTTCTGGCTGCCTCTCTTCATGATCAGGTCCTGGGGGATGGGGAGCTGGCCCAGGATATCCACTCCCGGTCCTGGCTTCAGCCTCATGCGGAAGTTGTGTTTGGTGTGTAAACTCTCCGAGGGCACGAGGCGATTGCGGCAGTTATAGAAATGGTAGTCTCTGAAATTACACCAGGAAGGAGGTAGGGCAAAGCGAGATTTTCTCGCTCTAAATTGGAGCAGCCCGCCTGGGAGGTAACTCCGCCTTACAGAAGATCGCAGCCAAATAACATTATTTGTTTCAAATAGTGTTGTGTTTCTGCGGTAAGGTTGCCAGAGCTCTTTAGGGGGGGGAGGGGTTCGGCCTGCCTGGCCTTTGCCTGGTGGTGTTGTTGATGTCCATAGGCGACGGTAACCACTTACCATCAAGAGGACCGTAAGCCTGTCTGCCTCCGTATAACATAAAAAAACCCATCAGATCCTCACCTCATCATCATCATCAGCCTGTTGAAGTCCACTGCTGGACATAGGCCTCCCCCAAAGAGTGCCACGACGAACGGTCTTGAGCCTTCTCCATCCACCGACTTCCCGCAACCTTCACAATAATAATAATAATAAATAAATATTCCGGACATATCACACACGGTTAACTGATCTCAAACTAGGCATAGCCTTAACTATGGGTACCAGAGACTGATATACATAATAGATATATATTTAACACCCAGCCACAGAACAAACATCTGTGTTAGTCACAAATGTTTGTCCAGTGCGGGAATCGAACCCGCGACCTCTAGCGCAGAAGGCAGAGTTACTACCAACTGAGCTATGAGGCCAGTCTATTATGTATATCAGTCTCTGGTACCCATAGTTAAGGCTATGCTGGTTATTTTAGATAAATATTTAACACCCAGACACAGAACAATCATCTGTGTTCATCACACAAATGTTTGTCCTGTGCAATCTCGTCGGTCCATCGATCCTCACCTGATTTCCAGGAATTGGAACGGCGCAAAGACGCGTTCTTCAAAATGCTTCTTGTACTCCGCCCAGCGGCATTTCAAGTAGTCATTTCTCTGTAGGGAGTAGTACTTCTTGTAAGTCACCTCGTGGAGGCCCTTCTCGAAGATCGGCAGCGTGCGGTAGTCACTGCCGATAGCTTCTGCGATCTCTGTAGAAAAGTTGACGTAGGGAGCAGTGGCGGATTTGCCCTAAGGCCCAGTAGGCCCGGGCCTAGGGCGGCAAATTGTGACCAAAAGGAGCCATTTAATTCTGGGCCTGGTCCATGTACACTACATAGAAAAATTTGGAAAAAATAGGAAATTACAAGAAAAATACAATTTCATTAATTTGAAGACAAATGTGATGGTACAAGAATAGTTCTTCTGGTAAGTTTTTTACCATGTGAACACTATTTGAAGGCCGCCATGTTGGTTTATAATTGGCGTTTGACATGACATTGACATATTTTTCATGTCATGTTGTTTGATTAGATGATTTTGTTTTGTCAGATAAATGTAGGTTGTCAAAATGACTTTTCACGCACGTCCATCCGCCATATTTTTGTAGCGCTGTGTGTTGCTCTCTTTGTCGAAGAAAATCTTAATGTACCTTAGAACGAAGTCAATTTAAATAAAATAACCAATTACTTAAATACGTTTACTTTATTGCTTAGCCATATTTTAGAGTAGTGTACACAGTGCAGGCCCAGGCTCCATATATTGATGAAACGTCTCTTTTGTATAAATTGTCGTAGAAAAGCTCATCATCTCGGAATAAATTTACAAATTAGTAGCTATTATAGTTAATTAAATTTCAGATAAGGATTTAAGGGTACCGACATAGCTTTCAGAATTAGCAGGTTGAAGTGGCAGTGGGCCGGCCATATAGCTCGCAGAACCGACAACCGTTGGGGAACAAAGGTTCTCGAGTGACCACGAACCGGACGACGCAGTGTTGGAAGGCCCCCCCACCCGATGGACCGACGAGATTGTTAAGGTTGCGGGAAGTCGGTGGATGGAAAAGGCTCAAGACCGTTCGTCATGGAACTCTTTGGGGAGGCCTATGTTCAGCAGTGGACTTCATCAGGCTGATGATGATGATGATGAAATTTCAGATTTCGATTTAGATAAAGTTGGCAATAAAGTAAATTCAATATGTACCTAGTCTAATGTTGGGTGCTGAGAAAGGGGCGGAGAGAAAGGGACGGCCAAGACTGCAAATCAGCCACTGGTAGGGAGAAAAGCTAGGGGATGGGCAGCAGCGTCCCCTATTTTAATAACGTTCGGTCGGATCTAGCTAACGCTCTATGCGTGGTATTAAAAGATAGGAATTGGGAATCTGGGGAGGCCATGTTCAGCAGTAGACGTCTAAGGGTGATCTTTTTTATTGTTTTTATTATGAGGATGATAGTGAGTAGGTATGTACCTTAGCTTTACAATAAGAAAGTCGTGGGTTCGAATCTCAATTGTTCATAGTTCATAGTTATTTATTCCATAAAACAAGTCATTGTATGCGGAAATTATAAAATACACAACATAATATACAAAACAAATTAACAAAATATTCCTAACTAAAACCACAATTACATCACTATTATACTTAAAAAAGTCCTTGACCCTCAACAGAAAAGGAATATTTCTTCTACTGCTGACTTGGAACAGAGTATACCGAGGCCTCCTCCAGTGGTCCAGGACTCTCGGCTCCTTCTCATTCACAGAGGGCCAGCCAGGCCTGCCTGCATCACGGCGCCTACCCTAGTCTGAGTCCCTAGACTAAGTATAGGTACCTACTTATTGTCAGTTACAGTTATCGTATGGTGGGTATCACGAAAAAAAGGGAGCCTGATTCCGAGATTTCAGTGAGTTTTCACTTCTTACTATTCGACCGTGAAAAGTGAACAGATTACTGGTTTTTGTAGGCGCACTTTTCGTGACACCATGCAATAATGGTAAGCTACCCAATTAATTAGGTAGCACATACTGTGCACTACTGCACCTACTACAAAACAAACCTTTAGTAATTGCAGTGTCTGGTATTGGCCTTAGAATATGTTCACAAGGGGGATATTTAGTAGTCATTTTGTTCTTAAATTAGAAATTTAGTTCTAAGTATTCTATGTTTTATTTTGAGCCTGTTTTCCAAGTTTTTTCAAACGTACCTAACGTAAACGTAAAATAGACATAACATTGGTCTCTTCCACAGACTACTAAGGAGTACTACCGGTCTCTTCTGTCTTTTGTGCTTTTCTGCCAGTTTTTTTACTACAAACCAAAGAGAAGAAATGAAAAAAAAACAACATTTGTAAATCATCAATGAAGGGCTTTTTGGCGGGAACTTGCAAAGTGATCTTGTGCTCTCAATTTATTTTACAAAACTGGTTTAATAATATTATTTAATATGTTGGTGTTTTACGTAATATTGTTAGAGTGCGCACAAGTGAAGTGAAATGCGTGAATGCTTGCTTGTATCGGGTTCGCTTGGGCCAAAAGGTCCCTCGAAGTTTTTTTGTAAAATAGCCACCTAGATTGGCTAGATCTTCGATCTTACTACAACTGAACGTGACTTGACCGTGACTGACAAAAGAAAATGAAGAAAAATAACAAGAAAAAATACAAGGAAGACTTGGCGGTAAGGCCTAAGATGCCATAGCATAGCCAGCCCAGTCCGAAAGGAAAAAACAAAAGTTAACAAAACTGTTTGGTGTTTTCACATTTGTTTGTAAAAATTTTAAAAACACGAAAAGCCCAAATGGCAGAGCAGTCTAGTTTATTCTATACTTTAAATTAATTTTTGAGTAACAATGAATTTACCGTCCTATAGTGTTGCTGCGGGATCGGAACCGTTGAGGACTTGCCGCTGTTGCCTTACCAAGGAGTGTTTTTTAGCTGTTTCCGCAGAACAATACGATTTTGGAAAAAAGAAAGTGTACTTAAAGATGCTGGAAGAAGTATTCAATATCCAGGTAAGATGTCCTGTTCCAAATCTCAATAAAAAGAGTTAGGATAGTTATTATGAGTGAGGATGTTTGTGGTTCAATCACACCGTAACGGCTCAACCGATTTCGTTGAAACTTGGAACATAAAGAGTTATTTACCTAGAATAGCATATAGGCTACTTTTTATGTAGGTACCACGCGAGCAAAGCCGCGGGCGGAAGCTAGTAAAAGAATATGCTTAGTGTGAAATATTAAAAAAAATCTATGAAGTATACACATATTTATTGAAAATCTCATTAGAAAATACATTTTTTACTACAAACAACTAGGTACTACATAAAAAAAAATATATAGAAATGGAGAACCACTGACCGCGAAGCACAGCTCAAGCGGTCGATGGCTGGGGCTGCAGAGAGAGGAACCTCCTGACTATTGCGGGCCGAGTCCAGGAGTACCACCCTCTGTATATGGCCCTTCACCCAGCAGTCTAGCGAGAGCCTCTTAAGTTATTGATCGAGGCTCTTTGCTATTCTAATTCTAATTCTAATTCTAAATGGGGGAATAAGATCTGCACTGACGTCCCGCGTTGGGGTGTATTGTGCATTGTCCCCCTGCTGACCTCACCCCAGCCAGCCCAACTCCTTAAAGTAACGGAGAAGGACCCTGGGTTGGTGGCTCTTTGCTATTATCATTATTATAATTTTGTTTGCAGACCCTGCAAGAATCACTCTCAGCAGACCAGTATATTTGTAAAGAGTGTGTCACGAGACTACAGGACGCAAGCTCGTTCAAACAGATGGTGATCAGGAACGAGGAAATGTATTTGAAATGTTTACAAAATATTTATGAAAATGGTAAGTTAAAAAATAATAATAGTTAATATTTAAAAGTATAGAAATTGTTAGAAATAATCATAAACAAATATAAATTAGGTATAGTTTATGTACTTGGTCTGAATAAAAGGCTAATTTATTTATTTGCATAGAAATTGGTGTCCATTCTGTTGATGCACTTTTCCTGATAACACAGTAAAAATTAGGATTATTCTATCTAAAAAAAATATATTATCAGCATAGATTGATAGATAAAAAAATTATTTGGTACTACAGAATGTTAACATAGATCAACAATTTTAAACTAAAGTACATAAAATAGGCAATAAATAATCAAAAGAGCAATTTTACAAAAGTAAGTATCATAGAGAAGGTAAGTTTGTGTGTGCTGCAGCACGACAAATAGGCTATGGATCAGTGAAATTTTTTAAATGAATTTGACTATGAGAAAACACTGACATTCAGCCAAACCCTGATCGAGATGATATCCAGGAATGCACACTTGTCATAAGGTTTAAAAAAATATTTCAGATGCCAATAGACAACACTCACAACTCAAAATTGAGGAAATTAAACCAGAGCTGCCTCCAGATGACTTCGACATGGATTTTGATGAAAATCCAGATGACAGCTTTGACAATGATGATGGTAAGACTCAAAATCTATTCATCATCATCATTTCAACCGTACGACGACGTCCACTGCTGAACATGGCCTCCCCCACAGACAGAGCGGATTCCTATCATGTGGGGGGACTTGCCCATACTCACTACGCTGGGCATGCGGGTTAGCGAGCGCAGTTAGAGCTAGCATTGTTAAAATGAGGGACTCTGCTGCCGACACCGCGGATAGGTAGATATGGAGGGGCCTATTCTTCAGCCGGGGCCACCACGGCCAAAATCTATTGACCTAAAAAAATGTCTCATTATTTATATCCCCAAGAATGTTAGACAGATCTGCAGGCAGGCAATGAGTTCCTTGAAGATGTCTAAGGGGGTTGTCAGAGGCATATCCAAACAACATTTAGCAATAACACCTCATAGCGACAGGTCACACAGGCGCACCGTTTTGAGTAGGTACAATATAATCCCATAAAAAATCCATTGGTGCACCCATTGTGTTTGGTGCAGCTTTATGCTGAGATGGGACCCATTTGCCCCACACAACGTATACCTACTGAGCCTACCACTTAGCCACCTACCTACATGTTTTTATGTTTTCCTACTGTGTTTTTGTAATACCTTTAAGTACTTCTGTAATTCTTTATTGCACACAGAAACATGATACATAAATGTTTATTTCAAAAGTCATGTACATGGCGATAGTCATCATATCATGTAGGTCATGTAGATAGGTGTTCTTTCTTTCCATTCAAAGGCAAAGTTAAAAGGTGTTTATTAGAATAAAATCACTAGGAACACTTTGAAACGTCATACAAAACTAGGTGAAGCTACACTTCATTCAAACCCAGAACCTTGCACGCTGCTCTAACGTATTTAATCAGGCCTCATAGCTCAGATGGTAGTAACTCTGCCTTCTGCGCTAGAGGTAGCGGGTTCTATTCCCGCACTGGACAAACATTTGTGACTAACACAGATGTTTGTTCTGTGTCTGGGTGTTTAATATATATCTATTATGTATATCAGTCGCTGGTACCCATAGTTCAGGCTATGCCTAGTTTGGGATCAGTTGACCGTGTGTGATCTGTCCGGAATATTTATTTATTTATGTTAGCCTCTAAAACGTCCAATTAAAAAGTTCCTGTGTTTTGTTTCAGAAATACTAGCAAACCTGAATTGTGAACCTTACAAAGAGGCCATATTGGAACAAACAACAAAAATAAAGTCCTCTCCACAAAATACATCCAAATCTAAGAAATGTAAAAAGAAAACCACAAACTGCGAAATTACTGGTAAGATTCAAACAAATTGATGGTAGATAAATTAACTGCCCCCCCCCCCCCCCCCCCCCACTAGATGGTTCTACTAAATGTACGGGGCAGGCCTGGGTTCAGCAGTGGACGTCCCACATCTGAAATGATGATGATGTTATGGCTACCCAAATAATGTTCTACAAGATGATTTATTATTATATTGTGTATTGTTCTTAAATATTTTTCTTTTTGATAGATTCAGTCCCTTTCGGGATAGTTACTTGATTGATTATCGTGTCACTGATTCTTTCTTGGTCCTGTATTAGGTCAGTGACCGGGTTGAGGTATGGTAGCCCTGAAAAGGGCCTATGACCGTCGGTGAAAGAGTCAGTGTAGTGAAAGGATTAAAGTGCGCCTCTTAAGCTCATAAATACTTTGTATAAATGGAGTCTTGATCCCACACTACTATTTCACGAGAGAGCGAGACGCGTATCTGTCTCTGTTGTCTGTTTGAGACGTGTGCGTCAGTGTAATGTAGTGTTCTCGCTTTAAGAAACAAGCATGCCAGCTACTGGCTTATGTATTAAAAAGGGAAAATGTCAGGAGACTAAAAAGATGGCAAATCCTAAACCTAAACTGGTGTTATGGTGTTCGATTTGATGGAATCACACCCAATACACATCATCCCAGACAACATCTGATTATGGCTGCAGAGACGATTGCAGATAATAATAATTAATAAAAAAAAAGTATTAAAAAAATTATATAGTCTACTATCGATTTTTTTTTCAGAAAAAACAATTATTCGCGTTCAGGATACAGCAAAGTTGACAGAACACCGCGGGAACGGCCCCATACTCCGGGAGAACTCGCTAAAGCTGCTCGCCCACTCGACCGCCTCCGTTTTCCAATGGAACAAGAGCCGTTACAGATGCTTCTGCTGTAAAGAACCATTCTCTGACATCGACTTGTTAAGAGCGCACACAAACTGTCACACCCTCGAAGAGATACAGAAAAAGATTATAAATCAACAAAACCGACTCGTTAAGGTTGAAGTTTCAAACCTAAACTGCAAAGTGTGCAACAAACAATTGACAGACTTAGATGCCTTAAAAGAGCATTTGCTAGAACACAGCATTATAGTAGATGAACATTTATTAGTACCGTTCAAAATCGAGAGCAAGTTGAAATGCCAGATATGTTCAGAGCCGTTCACCCTGTTCAGATTGCTGAACATTCACATGAACAAACACTATCAGAAACATGTCTGCTATATATGCGGAGCTGGATTTTCCAACCTGGTATTCTTAAATCTGCATCGGACGAGATCCCATCGTCCGATCCAATGCCAAAAGTGTAACGTTACTTTTGCGAGTCGGACGGACAAAAAACAACATGATACAGAAGTGCATGGATTAAAATACGAAAGAAAAAATAGATTCCCTTGCCCCTTCTGCCAGGAACGCTTCTTTCAGGAGAACCTAAAAGTAAAACATTTGGTTGACAAACACGGAATGAAGAAACCTGAATTCTCTTGCCAGTTTTGCTCGAAGACTTTTATAACAAGGAGCTTAGTTAACAATCATGTTAAAGTCGTTCATATGAAGGAGAAGAATCATGAGTGCGATGTCTGTCACAATCTTTTTTATACTAAGTCGGATGTAGCTAGGCACAGGGTAACACATACTGGGAAGAAAAACTATGCTTGTTCGTTGTGTAGTAATCCTTTCGCGTCTAAGGACTCGCTGAGGCGGCATATGAAGAGAACGCATGTGGTACATTAAATAATTCAACTTAAAAATACCTGTTTTATTGTATTCCCTACTCAACTCCCTACTCAGAATTAGTCCTGACTCCACACAATGATTAACTGTGTCTTGGGTATCAGAAACTACGAGTACCTACAACAAATATTTGTAGATCATGCAAACATTCTTCCTAACCAGACAACCATTCTTCTTTCATCATTCTTTTTAACCATTTAGGAAAAGAGCATTTATTTTCTGTTTCTCGTGTTTGGTCGAGTTTTGGTGTGTAATCTCGGTGGTATTATGAAAATGTATACAAAAAATGCGGTTTGAAGTTTTGAAGAAAACCGCCATGCCACCACCCATACCTTTTTTTTCGGAACAAACCCGGTATTTAAACAAAAGTACTCTGTGGAACAAACTGAAGTCCACGTCTCTAGTTACTAGGCAACCGAATTTTTATACTTTCTTGACATTAATATTATAATTGACATTAGAGTAGTAACAAACATCATTAATGGTCAATAATTGTCTGTGGAAGTAAACTTGTAAACAATTTCGTCGAGTGTTCAAATTAATATTTTGGCTAAAAGTTTACGGGCATTTCTGTAATTATTGCTCGTAAATAACGCAACAAAATGACAAGCACACCTCAAGTCGTGGAAGGAGAAGCTTCGGAGTCCGATTCCGAGATCGAAATTGGCACAACTGCAAGTATTTATGGATGAATATCGATCCGATCCACAGGTCGCGGATTCGAACCCGGTCGTGGATGGATTGGATCCAATGGATTTTCCATTCGGAAAATGTACCTATGTGTTCTATACTAGTGCTGTCAAATGGTGAAGGATATCATCGTGAGTAAACCGGCATGTTCTAGAACACGAAAGGAGCCTCTGAGAGGCGCACTTTAATCCTTTCACTACACTGATTCTTTCACCGATAGGCCCTTTTCAGGGCACCCATACCTTAACCAGCCAGGCTATTGTGTAAGCAAAATGGTAATGAAGATGCAATTTTATGGATGATTTTATCAACTTTAGCTACATGTGAAGTTTTTCAAACATGAAATGGATGAAGGTAAGGTCCTGAAGTATTCCTTTCTCAAGTTTGGAACACTTACACAATTACACTACTGGTCACTGACCTAATACAGTACCTATGAAAAAGAAAGAAATAGTGACACAACAAGGAAGGATTGTTTTTAATTTTTGCTTTCATTTTGTCTATTCTTCAGGATGTGGATATCTCACAAGAGTTAAGTGCGCAAGCATCTGTCATAACAGGGGAGGCATCGGAATCAGAGGATGAAGGTGAGTGTAGCTACAATCAGGATGTGTACCTGTGTTTGGTATTTTAATTATCTTTTTAGCTTATTATTAAATATACTAGCATCCGCCCGCGGCTTCGCTCGCGTGGTCATCATCTCCCTGCCCTTATCCCACTTCACGTGGGGTCGGCACAACATGTTTTTCTCTTCCACTCCCCTCTATCAGCCGTCAAATCAGTATTCACTCCTTTCTTACTCATGTCGTCTTTCACACAATCTATCCATCTTTTCTTTGGTCTACCTCTCCCCTTATATCCTTCCACATTCATATTTAACACTCTTCTAGTCACATGGCATTCTTCCCTCCGCATGACATGACCATACCACGCTAACCTTTTGCTCTTCAACTTCTCAGTCACTGGCGCTACTTTCAAACTTCCTCTGATGTACTCATTCCGTATCTTGTCCATTCTAGTCACTCCACACATCCATCTCAACATTCTCATTTCCGCAGCATGCACTCTTCTTTCATCCGTCCCTTTGGTTGCCCAACACTCAGTACCTTCATAAAAAGCCTATATGCTATTCCAGGTATAGAACTTTATCTATTCCAAGTTTCAATGAAATCGGTCAAGCCGTTACGGCGTGATTAAACGACAAACATCCAAACATCCTCACAAACTTTCGCATTTATATTATTATACTACTCCACAGAGGTCATCGAATATTATGAATCTGCTTGTAATAGAAAGACAAAAAACTCTATCAACTAAGCTATTCATCATCATCAGCCTGTAGAAGTCCACTGACCAAGTCTCAATGCCATATGTCAGCACTGGCAACACGCACTCATTGTAGACTTTCGTCTAGAGGCTCTACCGTATCTCCTACTAAAAAAAAAATAGCCTATATTTCCCTTTAGTTACATAGAATATATAGAAGACAAATATATAAGTACCTACTATTAGATCATTACTTTTTTCACAAAATATTATTCAACTTAAAACATAATTTAACATGCATTTTCTTATTATTATATTTCATTAAATTTTGTTTCATTTTTATTTATTATTTTACAATTCATTCTTATCTATTTGCTAATTTTATAATCTTCATTGTTTACTCCCGGCCTCCTCCATCTCCTTCCAGTTCGTCCTGTTTTGTGCTGTATGTTCCTAAGCTATTATTTAACTTATAATATTCCAGACCGGCTGTCACCACCAATCAAGGTACAGAGTCCGCCCCCTCAACCGATAACACCAAACCATCTGAGAATATACAGCAACTCTATCCTTCACCACCGTTTGTGTAAGTTTTGTCCTAATAGTAGTTATTTGTAGGTTTTAACCTTGTGGTTGTGGGTTTAACCTACACTTTAATTAATTAATTAGTTATATTTCTTACTGTAAGTTAGTAGGTACCTGTAGGTAGTTGCAGTTGTTTTAGATACCTTGCTTACCCACTATAGTTAACCTAGGTAGGATATTCGAGCGTTCTACAACCTACCTCGCACTATGTTACTTTTAAGTGAGCGGAATACAAAATGTGGATTTAAATTGGGTCAAGTACAAGTATCTATATCTAGCCTATAATCTACTCTATGTAAACAATGAATCAATTACTGAAATAAATAAATAAACTTCAGCCGTAGGATATCCTCTACTGTATTTGGCGACCCCCACAGATTTCCAGAGCGATTTCCTTATCATGTGGGGGGGATTTGCTCATACTCAGCTCGCTGGGCATGCGGGTTGGCGAGCGCAGTTAGAGCTATCGTTGTTAAACTGAGGGACGCTGCTGCCCATCCCTTAGCTTTTTCCCTTAGTCGCCTCTTACGACATCCGCGGATAGGTAGATATCGAGGGGCCTATTCTTCAGCCGGAGCTACCTCGGTCAATTTTGATATAGTGAAACGTAATCATTTCAGGGGAGGTGAACGTCTCAATGCGCAGAGACATAGAAGTGCTAGGACTGCACACTATGAAGATAGCCTACGAGAGGATGGCCAGCGTGAATAGAGAACTTCTGGCTTTGCAGGTCAGTATGTACAGTCAGCATCAGAAGTTGATGATCAAATTTAGATTGTCTAAACTTGTGATTGAAATTTTTGTCAAAAAGTGATTGCGCAACAAAGTGTCTGTGATAGGTGACTGTAAAATGTACCACAATTGTGATGATGACACTAACCCCACAAGTTCATGATATATTTTAAGTTCAAAAATACATGACTAGTATTATTTTCAAAAATCCCTGCCTGATGAGATTAAATCTGTACCCTGAGTCAAGAAAGAAAAGAAAAGAAAGAAAGAAAATCTGTTTATTTGTCCCATAACACAACGCGATTAGTAGAAAGTCAAAGTAAACGCTAAAAGGTAGATAGATAGATGATAGAAAATTCTCTTTTGTATAAAAATAGTACAAAGGCGAAAAAAACATTATCTTCCAGATGGTTATCCGGAAGATAATGCTTTTGACGCTTGTGACGTTGACTTTGACCATCAGTGATCCTAGTTGTAGTGACTAGTATTTAAGGATACCTGCATTCCTTAACTTATGCTGTCTCCGGGGGACAACTGACAGTGACAGATAACAGATGACACCTGAGATGGAGAGATGGATACATACTCTCTGAGAGTCAGTCAGTCTGTGGTCAAGCCGGCACGAGCAGGCGCGCGGGAAGTCACTGGGAGATATTGAGTGTGTTGTCCTGCTGAGGAACCAGCCAGTGTGGCGTAAGGCATACACTACACTAGTGATTTTATAAAAGGTTAAAAAGGCCAACTTAGCAAACCTTTAAAGGTTTGCTAAGTTGGCCATAAGCGAACAAATGATTATTATTACCTATTGTTTTTCAGGAAAGCGTCCGAGTTGCAGACAACCAAGTGACGCTGGCGAGGGCCCGCTCGAGGCAAATCCATGAGCAGCTGAAGAATTGCCACTGCCAAACAGCTCTGCCGGCCGTCAAAATGGAATAGATTTTCTGTTTTAATTTACTATTTGACCGTGGTGACCCCGGCTGAAGAATAGGCCCCTCCATATCTACCTATCCGCGGATGTCGTAAGAGGCGACTAAAGGGAAAAAAGCTAGGGGATGGGCAGCAGCGTCCCTCATTTTAACAACGATAGCTCTAACTGCGCTCGCCAACCCGCATGCCCAGCGTGGTGAGTATGGACTAATCCCCCCCCATTATAAGCAATTTGCTATCTGTGGAGGAGGCCATGTTCAGCAGTGGACGTTGAACGGTATGGTATTTATTTTCAGCAGTTTTTGTCTAACTAGCGACTAACTGCGGCTTCGCTCGTGTGGTACCCGATGAAGACTAGGTACCTATATGTTATTCCAATTTATTTAAATTTTATATTTTATTGTTATTATAGTATACAGGGGGTGAGTTTTTTTTTCAGGGCCACTTTCAAGGCAACAATTTTTTTTAACGCCAACCTTATTTTTTCAAAATCGAGCCCGTGACTCCTAACATCACTTCGATTACTCTCACGGTTTCCGATTTCGCTTAAGAGGCCCTGAAAAAAAAACTCAGCCTGTATAATTTTTTTCCTGTACTTGTCTCATGCCTTCTTGTCATTATTTGCAAAGACCTAAAACAGTAGGCAGGTAGCTCTCCTAGTTTTAAGATAATAAAATTGTATAACGATTCTTAAGAAAAGTAATAAAATTGCATTCCAATATGTATCGTCTTTATCACTAGCTCCTCACTTCGCACCCAGCTCGCTTCGCTCTCAGCATCCTACCATTAGGTATGAGGTATCACCTCGGATTATTCCCCGCGGGACGGAAAAAACTTCCCGTTGGTCCACAGTGGGGATGAAATGTAGGGACGAGCGGGAATAACCCATCACTTCAGCCAAATTCGATTATAATAATAATAAATGTTTTTATTCAGAACTAAATAAATATTCCGGACATATTCACACGGTCAACTGATCCCAAACTAGGCATAGCCTGTACTATGGGTACCAGAGACTGATATACATAATAGATAAATATTTAACACCCAGACAGAACAAACATCTGTATTTATCAAACAAATGTTTGTCCAGTGCGGGATCGAACCCACGACCTCTAGCTAAAATGTTTACAATATACACATGAAATGGTCATCAGCTTGTACTAGTACAGGTTGTATTGTAGTATCTACACTAAGTACAAGACTTGTGTTGATGTCAAATGTTTGTAAACAAAAAAGAAGATAGGTATCTGGAGGAGGTAGGGCATAGCGATATTTTCTCGTTCTAAATTGGAGCAGCCCGCCTGGGAGGTACCTCCGCTTTACAGAAGATCGCAGCCAAATAACATTATTGTTTCAAATAGTGTTGTGTTCCTGCGGTGAGTAAGGTTGCCAGAGCTCTTTAGGGGGAGGGGGGTTCGTGGTCGGCAACGCGTGCGTAATGCCTCTGGTATTGCAAGCGCTCATAGGCTACGGTAACCACTTACTAACAGGGGGGCCGTATGCTTGTTTGCCACCTCTGTTGTATAAAAAAAAAAAAAAAAGATAAACTAAATTAAATTCAATTTAAAAAGATAAACAAAATTCCAAGTTTTGAGTTACCGCCGAGGCCCATACTAGGCATTTATGCCTTTACAAGGTGAATCATTATACTAACCCACAGAAACCATACATTTTTCTGGGATAAAAAGTAGCCTATGTTCTTAAACTCTCTAGCTCTATGTTAAACTACATAATATAATCTATATCTGTGCCAAAAGAGCCATTTCATTCTGGGCCTGGTCCATGTACACTACATAGAAAAATTAGGAGATTACAAGATAAATACAATTTCATTAATTTGAAGACAAATGCGATGGTACAAGAATAGTTCTTCTGGTAAGTTTTTTACTATGTGAACACTATTTGAAGGCCGCCATGTTGGTTTATAATTGGCGTTTGAATTTTTCATGTCATATTTTTGATTTGATGTTTTTGTTTTGTCAGATAAATGTAGGTTGTCAAAATGACATTTCACGCGCGTCCATCCGCCATATTTTTGTAGCGCTGTGTGTTGCTCTCTTTGTCGAAGAAAATCATAATGTACCTTAGAACGAAGTCAATTTAAATAAAATAACCAATTAAATACGTTTACTTTATTGCTTAGCCATATTTTAGAGTAGTGTACACAGTGCAGGCCCAGGCTCCATATATTGATGAAACGTCTCTTTTCATCCAGATCAGTTCAGCCGTTCTGGCGTGATTGAGTAACAAACATCCATCCATCCAATTCGAAACTTTTAGTAAGATATATATTTTTGATCTACCACTCCTACCTACCTACCGACTCGACTGAAGAACGCGAGCAATAAAGCACACTGCGATCGTGAGGTCGCCGTAAAGGGTTCCATCTGAAAACCAGCGCCGCTACACTTCGTGTGCGGCATCAATGCTGAGATGGAACCTTTTTTGGCTCACGCATGCATCGGCACGGACTAATGAATACCCTAGTTTTGTTACTTCCTACCTACTTTTGTTTTGTTTCCTCCCTACCTTTTGTATTGTAACCTGTACCTAGTGTCTTTGTTATTAGTTAGTTCTGTGCTTGTGTGTCCAAAATAAATGTATTTTCTTTCTTTTCTTATATTAAATGAACGAGAAGTGCAACATCAAGATTGATAACTGAAACAGCTGAATACTTGAGTTTGAACTTATTTTACACCAAAACAGCTGATTTTTGCATTGTGTTTTTCCTCATCTACATTTTGTTGAGCTTCTTCTTCTTAAATAAATAAATAAATATTCAGGACATATTCACACGATCAACTGATCCCAAACTAGGCATAGCCTGTACTATGGTTACCAGAGACTGATATACATAATAGATATATATTTAACACCCAGACACAGAACATCTGTGTTAGTCACAAATGATTGTCCAGTGCGGGAATCGAACCCGCGACCGTCGATGAAAGAATCAGTGTAGTGATTTTTTGATTTTTATTTTGAGTGCGCCTCTAAGAGGCTCCCTTCATGCACCTTTAGTGTTGAGCTTATGAGGAATATTAGCGGAATAGTACTAGATATCTGTTTGTCTATTTAATATCTTTAATATCTTTTATCCGTGACGGGGACGGAGAAAGAATACTTTTATCCCCTCCGCTACTGGGAAGCGTGTCGTACAAGGCGACTAACCCAAAGCGGTGGTAGGGCCCCGCAAGGGGCTCGTCTGGCTTGCTACCGCCCTTCCGTTAGAGTGTTCCGTCAAATGCTAACGCCCTTGGGCATTGGCGTGTTTCGGAACTAGTGCGGGAGTACCAGTCCCCTATAGGTGAAAAACATTCTAGCCAATATTAGGGGCCGTCAGTTGATACACGGAGAGTTTCTCTTGGACTACGATGGGGTATTGGCGCGATGTCCAGGGAGACCCGATGAAACGGCTAACCGCTGGTCGCCCGTGGATCAGTAGGGGACCCGAACCCAGGGATTTCCTTTTAAACTCCACCCTGGGAGGCTGTCCCGCCAGTTCACGAAAAAAGCCAGTAAGGAGGCTGTAGTGCCGGTTTAGGAGTCCGGAGTGGATCACGGCAGTTTCTTTCTGGTTGGATCGGGGGCCCTTCCGTACATCGCGCCAGTCATCCATAATTTGGTCAAGCTGAGCCCTCCTTTTCAACTATTTTTGTCCCTGCCCTTATTGGCTGGAATGTTTTTCATCTCCCCATCCTTTTTGTATTTTTTTAATGGCTGTAACGAAAAAGAGTAAAAAGTTTAATTCAGCGGCTTCAAATCCCACACTTACAGTTGACCTCTGCAACATTCGTGGGCTCCACTCTAACCTGAATACAGTTCACCACCACCTAGAAACGGCTAAGCCTGCCCTACTCTTTTTAACGGAGACTCAAATTTCTTGTCCGGCTGACACATCCTATCTCCACTTCCCGGGCTACAAATTGGAAGAACTCTTCCGGTCCAAAGCTGGGGTGTGTCTCTACGTCCGGAACGATATTTCTTGTCGCCGCCTTAATGGTCTTGAAGCTAAAGATTTTTCATGTATGTGGGTTCGCGTTGACTACGGAGGTCAAACTCGCGTATACGCTTGCCCATACAGATCCCACAGCGGTGATTCGGAGACGACACGCTTGTTCGACCGAATTGCCGAGGGAATTGAATGGACTCTCGGACAGTACCCTGACGCTGAAATGATCATTCTTGGTGATCTGAATGCTCACCATATCGAGTGGTTGGGCTCCGGGCGCACTGATCATGCAGGGAGAACTGCGCATGACTTTGCGCTTGCTCATGGCCTCACTCCTCAGTTGGTCTCCAGTCCAACTAGGATTCCAGATATAGTGAGTCATGAACCTTCCCTGTTAGACCTCGTGCTGACCACACATCCCGAAAAATATCAAGTAACAGTTGGAGCTCCTTTCGGTTCCTCGGACCACTGCCTGATCTCAACCAGTGTGCCTACTGGTCGCCTCTGCCCAAACACCCAGCCTGGTAAACGCAGGGCTCTGGCATTATGGATTAGCTGACTGGGACGGGTTGCGGGAGTTTTACTCGTCCTACCATTGGAAGCAGCTGTGCTTCTCTTCGGGTGATCCAAACATTTGCGCGGACTCCGTCGTCGACGTTATCCTTCAGGGTATGGAATGCTTTATTCCAAACTCCTTGGTTCGCGTCGGTGGCCGGAATCTTCCCTGGTTCGATAAGTCGTGTGCAGACTCGGTCACCCAAAAATTGGCCGCTTTCAGTGCCTGGACCGAAGCGCGTGAATGTTTGGATCCCAAAACCTCCAACCTGAGGAAAGCATTTAATGCCGCCTCTAGACACAGCAAGAAGGTAATGGCCGTGGCAAGAAAACGGCACATAAGCAGGATCGGTGATCAGCTGGCGGGGTATCCTTCGGGCAGCAGAGCCTTCTGGTCTCTCGCTAAAGCTGCTGAAGGCAACTTTTGCCAGTCCTCCTTCCCATCTCTACACAGGCCCGATGGCTCTTTGGCCCATAGTGCAAAAGAGAAAGCCGATCTCCTTGGGTCTCTTTTTGCCTCGAACTCGACCCTCCACGTTGGGGATGTCTTACCTCCGTCAATACCACGGTGCTCTAGTTCCATGCCGGAAGTACAGTTCACTCAAAAAGCAGTACGCAAGGGATAAACTTAACGTAATTAACCCTTAACGTAAGAAAGTCGAGCGGACCAGACGGCATTCCTGCTGTAGTGCTCAAAGCTTGTGCCCCAGAGCTGTGTTCCGTTTTGGCGCACTTATTTGACCTCTCATACTCCACTGGTATTGTGCCGAATTCGTGGAGGGTGGCTCATGTCCATCCTATCCCAAAAAAGGGCGATCGTTCGAACCCATCAAACTACAGGCCCATAGCCATAACGTCCCTTCTCTGTAAGGTGATGGAACGAGTGATCAACACTCGGCTCCTTGGTTACTTAGAGGAACACCAGCTGATTAGCGATCGCCAATATGGCTTCCGTCATGGACGCTCAGCTGGTGATCTTCTAGTCTTCCTCACTCATCGCTGGGCTGAAGCCGTTGAGAGTAGGGGGGAGGCTTTGGCAGTAAGTTTGGACATCGCTAAGGCGTTTGATCGTGTTTGGCACAAGGCCCTCCTTTCAAAACTTCCATCTTACGGTCTCCCCAAGGGGTTATGCAGTTGGGTTGACGGTTTTCTCTCCGGGCGGAGCATTCGATCTGTTGTCGATGGATCTTGCTCGGACTCCATGCCCATCAACGCCGGCGTGCCCCAAGGGTCCGTATTGTCACCCACACTCTTCATCATGCATATCAATGACATGCTTCAAATAAGCGGTCTTCATTGCTATGCTGATGATAGTACTGGTGACGCCTTCTACTCTGGCCGCGCAAACACCTCTCGTGCCGAAGTGGAAGAGAACAGGTTGAGGCTTGTGTCTGAGATCGAAGACTCCTTAGCGCTTGTATCAGATTGGGGTAACCAAAATCTGGTCACTTTTAACCCTACTAAGACACAGGTATGTGCATTCTCAGCCAAAAAGACTCCGTTCAACCTAACTCCGCATTTCCAGGGCATTCCACTCTCCGTCTCCGCGAGTATTTCAATTTTGGGTGTCGACATTTCTAACGAGGTCCAGTATGGGAGTCACCTCGAAGCAAAGGCTAAATTAACTTCCAAAAAACTTGGAGTTCTTAACCGTGCCAAACAGTATTTCACACCGACTCAACGCCTATTGCTTTATAAAGCACAAGTTCGGCCACATGTGGAATACTGTTCTCATCTCTGGCACGGCGCCCCCAAGTATCAGCTCCTCCGCTTCGACTCCCTTCAGAGAAGAGCCGTCAGAATTGTCGACGAACCTAAGCTCACTAGTAAGCTGGAGCCCTTGAGCCAGCGCCGTGATATTGGCTCGCTTTGTGTGCTCTATCGGCTTTACAATGGTGAGTGTTCTGAGGAACTATTTGACCTCATACCCGCATCGAGGTTCTACCATCGGACCTCGCGTCACCGGAATAAGGCTCATCCACATCTCATTGACACGTGGGTATCTCGAACCACTCGCTTTACGAGATCCTTTCTCCCCCATACGTGCAAATTGTGGAATGAGCTTCCTTCCGAGGTTTTCCCGCTAACCTACAACATGAAGAGCTTTAAGAAAAATACAAAAAGATATCTCCAGGGCAGGCAACGCATTAGCAATGCTCCAGGTGTTGCAGATGTCAATAGGCGACGGTAACCACTTACCATCAGGTGGGCCGTAAGCCTGTTTGCCTCCGAATTACATAAAAAAAAATTTATATATATATCTTAGAATAGAGTTCCGCAGGCACCTGGATCAATGAACTATCAGCGGTGGACTTCAACCAGGCTGATGATGATGATGAAGCCTCTTCATATGCCTTCGCATCGAATCCTTCGCCTTAAACTTAGTCTCACACACATCACAAGCAAATAAACTACCACCCCGGTGTGTTTGTTCGTGCCTCTTCCTATCCGATGTTGTAAAGAACCGCAAATCACAAAGCGAACACTCATAATTCCTCTCATTTAAATGCACGCATCGAAAATGGGTTTTCAAGCAGCTAGAGTCTTTGAAAATTTTATGGCAGACATTGCATTCCATTGTGTTGTACGCTGCTCCATGTTTCTCTACCATATGGTCCTTAAGTAAATACGGGTACCGGAATGTTAAGTCACATCTTAAGCAGTAGTGCTTCGAAGGTGCAGCGTTGTGCATCCTCTGCTTGTGTGCAACCAGCTTATTGGATGTGGGGAATGTAACCGAGCACTGAGCACAAGCATGCTCTCTGTGGACGGCCCGTACGTGGTTCCTCAAGTTCACTCGATTAAAAAATGCCATTCCACATGTCTCGCACACGTTGCTCGTTGCATGACTGTTCATGTGTATCGACAGCCTGGTGAACGTGTTGAAAGGGTCTTTGCAGACTGCACAATGGAGTCCATCCTCTAACTTGTAAGGTATTAGAACATGTTTTGCATCACCGAAAGCAATTTTGTGTATTTGTTTCAAATGCATTCTTAAGCTGTCCAAGTCGGTGCATGCTTCCGAACAGATGTTACATGCCAGATTGGAAATATCTGCGTTTTCGTAAGACTTTCCTCTGAGCCTCTTCACTCGCCTCTTAAAATCTTCTGTAGAGTGAATTTTCGAATGGCCTCTGAGTTCTTTGATGTCAAAAAACTTTTCATTGCACACATAGCACGCGAATCTGGTTCTTAATGATTTGAATAGGCATATATTTGAGTTGGATATTAGCTTGATAGAGTTTTCACGCTGCTCTTTCTGGATTTGTTTTTCGGGACTATTTTTCACTGAAAAAAAGTAATAGGTATGTAGTTAAGGTTCAAATGTTATAGACTAGCCAAGTTATTAGACTAATCTTCTTTCTAAAACAAGGTGATTCATAATATTATGTATTCAATCCCGAAAGGGACAATTATTTTTGATCATATTTACTACTTATTTACTTTAGCTTACAGGATGTCCAAAAAAGAATCAGGAACACAACAACATCTTTATAATTAATTATTAAACGTAAGAGAAATTCGTCAAGATTACTACCTCATCATCATCATCATCATTTCAGCCGTACGACGTCCACTGCTGAACATGGCCTCCCCCACAGACAGAGCGAATTCCTATCATGTGGGGGGATCTGCCCATGCTCAGTTAGAGCTATCGTTGTTAAAATGAGGGACGCTGCTGCCCATCCCCTAGATTTTTTCCCTCAGTCGCCTCTTACGACATCCGCGGATAGGTAGATATGGAGGGGCCTATTCTTTAGCCGGGGCCACCACGGCAGATTGCTACCTAAAACAGCGGAATAATTGAGTTTGAACTGATTTGACACTAAAACAGCTGAGTTCTTTCAATGCAAAATGACGCATTTTCAAAAGTCTTAGAACAAACTGGTGTAGAATAAGCCCCTTTTGGGATAGCATACAGATTATTAAAAACTTGTTTAAATAAAAAAATAAACTAACGTTTTACTCTTTTAGTTGTGCAGTTTACTTGATCAGCCTTGTTGCTTTGCATTTTTTTAATTTTAACCCTTTTCGTCTCTGATATATGTTCTGTTGTTCCAATCACATTGTCGCTCGCACTAGGGTCATCTACATCATTAAATCGTTCATCATCAACTCTTGATGATTCCTCTTCCTTGGGCTCTATTTTGACATCGCTTAATTCATCTGGAACTGAAATATGCTGTTATTTTTAAAATATCTCAAAAATTTGTCGGCTCAGACAGGAATAGAACCTGCAATTTTCCCCTAAAGACTGGGATTTAGGGATTTATCAAAAATGTTGCAGTCCTTTAGTGTGGGTCATCTTTTAAAACAAATAATTTTTTGTACTTAGAGAAAACGTTTGCTTAGCAATTGACACCACCCTTCAAGACCCATAAGCGTATTTAAAAGATATAGATAGGTACCTTCTTTTTTAGGATCGGGCTGCCAAGTGTCGCAGCGGATTCTATCATCAAAGTCATTTAATGTGTCATCTACTTCTAAGATCTGTTGTTTGAATGTAGCTGCATCCCGGAGTTTTACTATACATTGTTCGCAGATAAACTTCTTTAGACAATTCAGCTGTAAAATTAATAAATATTCATTTTAATATTTAGGTTTATTATTATGGGATGAAGTTTTGAATTAAAGGAAGAGGAAGACCAAAGAAAAGATGGGTTGTGTGAAAGACAACACTATGGCTGATAGAGGGGAGTGGAAGAGAAAAACATGTTGTACCGACCCCTCATGAAGTTGGGATAAGTTCAGGAAGATGATGATAGCCATAAATTTTATATACCTACAATATTTTATTGAGTTTCATGCTGTATTACAACAACTACAATCCTGATCCTTTCTTAGTCAACCTGTATTAGGTCAGTGACCAGGTTTAGGGATGGTGGCCCGGAAAATGGCCTATGACCGTCGGCGTCGGAAAGAATCAGTGTAGTGAAAGGATTAAAGTGCGCCTCTTAGAGGCTCCTTTCGTGCAACTGTTGAAATCCTACTAATATTATAAATGTGGAAGTTTGTGAGGATATGATGTTTGCTAAGCCGATATTGATGAAATTTGGAATAGATAGAGTACATAACCTAGAATAGCTTATAGGATACTTTTAATCTAGGTACCACGTGAATAAAGCTGCGGGCGCAAGCTAGTCTCTCACGCAAAAAAGGTGCAAGCTGGTCTCTCATATCATAATAACATAGTACTAAAATAATAAACCATAGAATGAGAATTTCCAGATTGGAATGTACCTAGGCAGTAAATAGTCTTTAATAACAGAGACTACTTTTATCTAGGCACCACGAGAGCGAAGCCGTGGGATTTGTGATATTTTATGTGTATGAAAGTTTGTATGTGTATGTTTGTTCACAAAGCTCCATAACAGCTGGACGCATTTTCATGAAATTTGGCATGGAGATAGCTTGAACCCTGCGGAAGACATAAGCAGGATACTTTTTATCCGGGAATCTCGCGGGCAGCTTGTACAAAATAAATAATCTTACAGAGAGATTGAAAGTGTTTGTAAGCATTTGCCCATAGTTTTCCAGCGTGCCATCGCACATGTAGCTGTTGGATAGATCCTTGTAGCATCCACTTGAGAGACAACAACGGCACAAATTAGTTTTCTTCATGTTTGTTATGTTAAAATAAAGAAAAAGAGGACTTCGTTGGGTGAATGAAAACGAAAATACAGATTTGATATTCTGACACTAATGACAGCTTGCTTGCTTGACATTGACATTAATGGCATCGAAGACCACGTTTGCATTTCCAACTCGGCAAACTAAAATATCCCAATCTGACTGAAAAATCTCATTGCATTACGTATTTTTATCCTTCACTTCACGCACGAGAATGATGATCATTTGTTATAAAGATGTTAAAAAAATACGAAAAAAGCTTACTTATTGGAAAAAGTTCACGAATAATATGTAACAGGAATAAAATATATTTTTTTGTTGGCTAATATATTTTTTGTTGATAGTATACTAGCGACTGAACTTGTTTTAATAGAAAACAAAGTAGCTCCTAACAGTTTTTCGAAAGTAATTCTGTTTTAGATATATATTTTGTGCGCTGATACTATTTAATTTCTCCCTTGGTCTAGGGACAATAATAAAAGTTGGCAGCACTTTCTATGCTAACGTTCCGTTATACGCAGTTTACAAAAGAAGTTTTAGGTTAGAACGAAGGAGAATTAAATAGCATGGTAACAGAACAATATTATTGCTTTTTAAGGAAAAGAAAAAAAAATATTGAAAATCTTACAAAGATTTTAGATCCGCTACGCCTCTCAAATTGCCAGTCGATGCACCTAGTACCTAGCTAGGTACCTATTATTCTACACTATTATTTCTTATTTGGATAGGTAGGGTTATAAGTACCTATCCTACCTATTAGCAAGTACTTACCTAATTAACTCAAACAAAAATTGGCCTTGTGTACCATTGAGTCACGTAAATTGACCACCATTTCATACTGAACTCCGGCTCATTCACCTACAAACGATAGGACTGCATCTTATTTCGATGCAGTGCAGTTCAGCCTGTTCTTCGTGACTCTACAAGAATCAGGAAATAAACACGGCGCGCATGCCCTTAATTTTTTTGATCAGTGGCAGTGGGCAAGCCATTGGTACCTATAGAATGGAAATTGGAATGCAGCCAGTGCTCTTGGCACCTTGCCGCATGTCCAAAATTATTTGTTTAATTAGTTTATATTTTATTTTGTAATTATTTGATTTTATATTTTATAATATGTAAATAGTATGTATAAGTGTATATTTTAAAAATAAAGAAATACTTACCATTGGTACAGTCAGCATCAAAAGTAGCTGATGATCAGACATGTCTCAAAACTCCTGATTGAAAATATTTTACTTTAGGAGTTTCTTCCCAATATTCCAAAAGTACGTGATGACTTAAAAGTGTCACAAAGTCTCTGATCCAACTATTTCCAGAAGTAAATGATAAAACATATTTTCTGAGTTCATGAATGTCTGAAACTCCATATGTATCTTCATACTGATGATAAAATGAAGTTCGAATGAAATCGCGGCTTCAGAAGTAGCTGATGCTAAATTATTTCTTATATACGTGAATATCTATACTTTTCAACATTTGACGAAATAAAGTCGTGGGCTCAAAATTAACTGATGCAAAATTGTTTCATAAATACGTGAATATCTTTACTTTTCAACATTTGGCGAAATAAAGTCGTGGGCTTAAATTAACTGACGCAAAATTGTTTCATAATTACGTGAATATCTTTACTTTTCAACATTTGGCGAAATGAAGTCGTGGGCTCAAAATTAACTGATGCAAAATTGTTTCATAAATACGTGAATATCTTTACTTTTCAACATTTGGCGAAATAAAGTCGTGGGTTCACAATTAACTAATGCAAAATTGTTTCACAAATACGTGAATATCTTTACTTTTCAACTTTTGGCGCAATAAAGTCGTGGGGTCACAATTAACTGATGCATTGGTATACATGTTATGAATCACCTTGTAACATGTCATGAATCACCTTGTATTACCTACTATTTGCCCAACAATTTCAGAATAAAATAAAAGGCAGGTTGAGGGTAGATTGATACTTTTATCTGGTTACTATCAACATCAGCTACTTTTAGATATCATAGCAGGCACGGATTTTTGAAAATAATACTAGTCATGTATTTTTTAACTAAGAAATTATCATGAACTTATGGGGTTAGTGTCATCATCTCAATTGTGGTACATTTTACAGTCACCTATTAAAGGTCACCTTGTTATGCTATCACTTTTTGATACAAACTTCAATCACTAGTTTTGACAATCTAAATTTGATCATCAACTTCTGATGCTGACTGTACATACCTATAGCTCGCAGAACTGACAACCATCGGGGAATGAAGGTTCACCAGCAACCACGGACCGGACGACGCAGTGTAGGAAGGCCCCCGATGGACCGACGACATTGCAAAGCTTGCGGGTAGTCGGTGGACGGAAGGCTCAAGATCGTTCGTCGTGGCACTCTTTGTGGGAGCTTCCTCAGGCTGATGATGTTGGTGATGTGTCGGATAAGGGCCAGGTTACACTGGTCAGCAATGAGAGCTTCACTCAGGAGTTCGTAGGTCAATTCCTTATCGACGCACTGTGATATGTGGGCGGCAGCATAAGGCGGTATTTGCGATTTTTGAGTTAAAATTTAATTTTATGTTTATGTAAAAGTTATGAAGGTTTTCAAGTTCAAGAGTTCTGGTGGACTGATTCTTTGGCCACACATACAAAGCTGTAGGTCGTCCACTGCTGAACATCGGCCTCCCCCATAGATTTCCAGTGCGAATTCCTATCATGTGGGGGGTGCCCATACTCACGCGGGTTGGCGAGCGCAGTTAAATCTTTCGTTGTTAAAATGAGGGACGCTGCTGCATCTTTAGTTAATTAAAGATGTGGAAGAGCGAAAATGCCTAACACAAGTATTACTTATATACTTAAAAGGTCTTTCAAACAACTATGGTTAAAACTATTGCAACTTTTATAATTGAATAAAACATTGTTTATTTTTTTTTGCCCACCCCTATCTTTTTTCCCTTAGCCGTCTCTTACGACATCCGCGAGTAAGAAGATTTTATTTTTTTTATTTTTATACAACAGAGGTGGCAAACAAGCTTACGGCCCACCTGATGGTAAGCGGTTACCGTAGCCTATGAGCGCTTGTAATACCAGAGGCATCACGCACGCGTTACCGACCCCGAACCCCCGTCCCCCCTAAAGAGCTCTGGCAACCTTACTCACCGCAGGAACACAACACTATTTGAAACAAATAATGTTATTTGGCTGCGATCTTCTGTAAGGCGGAGGTACCTCCCCAGGCAGGCTGCTTCAACTCAGAACGAGAAAATCTCGCTGTGCCCTACCTCTTCCTAGTTATGGCCTATTCTTCTCTCTAATAATGCGTTAAGTAAATAAGTCCGAAAGACTTCCAATTTATTGAAATTGCAACTACCGCTTATCTTTCTAGTGGCTCATGGGACATGACATTAACATTCACTACGCAACGGCTCCTGTAGCTTATATTATTATTAATAATAATTATTGTGTATTATTAAGTAATAGAGATCTAAAGCCGTTACGTTTTAGTAGTGTTGTGGTCTGTTATTATTGTGTTGTGTAGGTATAAATCGTGTTTTTTTTTTCATGTTACAAAATGATTCTGAAATTGGTTCTGTTGTTTTTTGGTAAGTTGACTTTCAGTGGTGTGACTAGCTTGTGCCCACGGCTTCGCTCGCGTGGTAGACAAAATACTAAATGCTATTCCAGTTAAAGAACTCTATCTATTCCGCCGTTACGACGTGATTGAACCACGAACATCAAAGCAAACTTTCTCATTTATAATACTAGCTTCTACCGGCAGCTTCGCTCACGCGGTAGACAAAAAGTGGTCTAAGTATATGCTATTTCGGGTACTTAAATAACTGTATCTCTTTCATTCCAAGTTTCATCGCAATCGGTTCAGCCGTTATGTCGTGATTGACCACAAAAATCCAAACTTTCGCATTCATAATATTGTAGGATTTAGAAAAAAACAATAATGTCAAAGACCTGCTTTCAAGGTCTATTAAAATTATTTCATTCAGTAATATTGTATAGCGGCTGCCCGCGACTTCACTCGCGCGGTAGGTACTTGATACAAAGTATCTAACTACCTAAGTAGTTAAGCTTCCTCAAGGTTAAACTATCTATAGGCACCAAATTTCATCAAGAGAGTTGTAGCTGATTATATAGCGCAGGCAAGAATGTCATGTGACGAGAAGAGTGGTAAATATGAATGTGGAAGAATAGGAGGTTAAATGGCTACTGTTGCCTATTTTTCAATAACGATATAACATCGAGAAAAGTCTAGACAAACCTACATCCTAGAGGTACCTGCGCCTTACAGAAGATCGCAGCCAAATAACATTATTTGTTTCAAATAGTGTTGTGTTCCTGCGGCTAGAGCTCTTTAAGCCTTAAAGAGCTCTGGCAACCTTACTCACCGCGTCCCCGTGCGTGATGCCTCTAGTATTGCGAGCGTTTATAGGCTACGGTAACCACTTACCAACAGGTGGGCTGTATGATTGTTTGCCACTTTAGTTGTTAAAAATAAAGACGATCAAGTTCAAATAAAGGATGGAATTATGATGACTATGATTAAGAATTTTACTTTTTTTTTTTTATATTAGTTATGATTGTGGTTAGTCGACACTGATATTAAATTGATAATTATTATTCTATGTATTTCATAGCACATGAACTTTTACTTGCCATGTAACTATAAGTTACTACCTAACTTTAAGTTAGTAACTATAAGCTGAGTTGTTGCCTTTTCAACAAGCAGACAAATTATCTTTGTCCTTTTTATTTTATTTGGTAGTAGGTACCTATTTGTTAATTTTGCTTTTTTATTTTTATTATTTTCTAAGAACCTGTGTACCTATTTTAAAATCTTTAGTCTGTGTTGAATAAATTTATTTTCTTTCTTCCTCTTCCTTTCTTTTTCGGTTTTTCCAAATGAGGTACGGAATCCTAAAAGAAAAATATAAAGTAAGGTAGACTATAGAAAAGATGAATGCATTGTGTGAAAGACGACATGAGTATGAAGGGATGGGTTACTTTCGCGAATTTGGTAAACAATTTTCGATGCTGTTTTCAGCTGTATCATCTTCAACGGGCCTGGAGACTGGACTACGCCTGCTCTTCCCTCTTCAGAAGCAGTACATCTATGATCTGAAGACCAAAGTCTCTATAGGTAGGTACCCTGTTACTTCATCATCATAGGTAGATATGGAGGGGCCTATTCTTCAGCCGGGGCCACCACGGCCAAGTAGGCCTTGCTACTTACAAGGTGAAATTATGTATCGTTCTGTATGTGTATTTATGTGTCACCCTGTAGAAGTCCACTGCTGGACATAAGCCTCCGCCAAAGAGTTCCACGAACGGTCTTGAGACTTTTCCATCCACCGACTTCGCGCAACCTTCACAATGTCGTCGGTCCATCGGGTGGGGGCCATCCAACACTGCGTCGCCCGGTTCGTGGGCGCCATTCGAGAACCTTTACTTCCCAAAGGTTGTCGATTCTGCGAGCTATATGGCCTGCTTACTGCCACTTCAACTTGCCACTTCAACTTGCTAATTCTGAGCTATGTCGGTGACCTTGGTTCTTCTACGGATTATAATTTATTTATATATCAGTGACCAAATCGGTGATGTTTTGGAAAAAGAGTACCCTAAACCGACGAGCATGTATGGCAATGTGATGAGAGTGAATGAAGCAAAAGAGGTATGTCAGGATCGTAGCAAGTGGAAAGCCGTGGTCTCTGCCTACCCCTCTGGGAAATAGGCGTGATTTTATGTATAGTATGTATGTATTACGGTATAATTCTGTAAATTAAGACTACTTCTAGGCTTAGTCGAGAGGAACAGGCATAGCTTCACCTAGTTTCTAAGACGTTTCAAAGTGATACTAGTGATTTTATTGAAATAAACGCCTTTTGACTTTAACTAAGCCTATAGGTACCTTTAGTTAGACTGAAGCAAAAGTATCTATTTCTTTTCAGGCACCGAACCGAGAAGTGAGAAGACCTCAACATGGCTGATGGAGGGCCAGCTCAGGGTCCAGGCTTATGACAACTACAGCAAGGCCAGGTTCTACTTGGATGTAACTAAGGTAAATAGAATCTAAGAATTCGAAGACTTATGACATGTGCACAAAAAAAAAAACCATTGAAAAAACTCGACTTTTTGGCGGGAACTTGCGAAGTGATGTTGTGCTCTCAATTTATTTTACAAAACTAGTCTAATTATGGTGGTATTTTGCGTAATATTGTGTGTCCGCACAAGTGAAGTGAAATGAAATGATTGCGCGTATCGTCATTTTTCGAGTTGGCGCCAAGAGGTTTTAGTAAAATAGCCACCATGATATCTTACTAAAACTGAATTTGACTTGACTTGACGGTGACTTGACCATGACTAAGAAGTAAAATGAAGAAGAAAGATAAAAATAGCTACGAAGAAATATAAACGTAAGACTTGGCGGTAAGGCCTAGATGCCATTGCCAGCCCGAAAGGGAAAAAACTTCAAAAAAAAATTGAATAAACTCTATGCGAAAATCAGCTGTTTTCGGGTCGAATCAGGTCAAACTCAAAGAATCAGCTGTTTTAGGTAGCAATCTTGATTCCGAACTTCTTATACGTTTAGTTATTAGTTCTAAAGATGATAAAAATACCAAAAACAGCTATTTTCTGAAAGTGTGAGAAAAAAGTTGATGTTTTTTTCGCTATTATTATTTCTTTTTGTTGATAGAATAACCCCCTTTCGGGATGGTATACATTTAATGAATAACCTTGTATAATAAATAATAAAATAAAACTTTGACCGGTCATCGCCAGATGTCAATTCGGGGGGAAGCACTAGTTAATAATTCAGAAACTATTACAGAAAACATAATCTTCCTGCCCTTATCCCACATCATTTGGGGTCGGCACAACATGTATTCTTCTTCCATTTCCCTCTATCAGTCGTCATCTCAGCACTCACTCCTTTCTTCACCATACCCACTTTCACACAGTCCATCCATCTTTTCTTTGGCCTACCTCTACTCCTACATCCATCCACATTCATATCTAACACTCTTCTTGTCACATGACATTCTTCCCTCCTCATGACATGCCCATACCAAGCTAACCGATTACTCCTCAGCTTTTCCGTCACTGGCGCCACTTTCAAACTTCCTCTTACATACTCATTCCTTATCTTATCCATTCTGGTCACTCCACACATGCATCTTAACATTCGCATCTCCTCTGCGTGCAATCTTCTTTCATCCGTTCCTTTGGCAGCCCAACACTCCATACTACTATACTACAGATAACTCTTACAGAAAACGGTCATTGGAAATGTGAACGATGGCAACGGCACTGGCATCTACTACTTCCATGGACTGGAGGGAGACAAGTTCCTGAGAGAGCCCTGGGAGCTAGACTATCAGGTGACTATCTACTAAATGTAGTACAAAAATATTCTATTCACAATTCACTTAAATGAGAACTTATAGATTAACTAAGACTAACAATTATATAAACGTATCCGAGCGTGCTACTTAATTATGAGTAGAAACATTAAATAGGTACATGGGCAAAATGAAATGGTGTTAAATTGTTTATGTGATGTGGGTAGATTTGAAAAACTTACAAAATTGTGAACAGGACGAGTATGATTACACAGATCGGCGACAACTAGATGTGACAAAGGGCTTCAATTTCCGAGGTAAAAATACTATGAAGTATGTATCGTTTTATTTGTTTATGGTCTGGAGAAGTGGGTTTTAATATTTTTTTTGAATTTATGCATATTTTTAGTTTCTTTTATGACATCAGGTAGTTCGTCATAAATTTTCGCACTTTCAAATATTACTACATTTACTAAAATGTATCTACTAAAATAGGCCGTGGTGGCCCCGGCTAAAGAATAGGCCCCTCCATATCTCTATCCGCGGATGTCGTAAGAGGCGACTAAGGGAAAAAAGCTAGGGGATGGGCAGCAGCGTCCCTCATTTTAAAAACGACAGCTCTAACTGCGCTCGCCAACCCGCATGCCCAGCGTGGTGAGTATGGGCAAATCACCCCACATGATAAGGAATTTGCTCTGTCTGTGGGGGAGGCCATGTTCAGCAGTGAACGTCGTACGGCTAAAATTATGATCTACTAAAATACGTCTTATAGGTAATGAAAGACCTATAAGACTTTTTTTTTATACCCGACGACCTTAGTGCAGCGGGTGAGTGCCCGACTGCAAGGGGTTCGATTCCCGCTGCGGGACAAATGTTTGCATGCTCTGCAGATATTTGTTACGGGTGTTGTGTACCATGGTACTCCTAGGATCCTAGTGCGGGGTCAAAACTTTGTATGTCACTGTTGGGTGTTATTTATTTATTTATTTTGGCTCACGTACCTCAAGGTCGGTCGGGCTGGGAATCAACAGGGGAGGGCTATGTTCCTCAGTGACATACGGCTGAAATGATGGCCTTACACAGCTCTTTATTTCAGGACAACGGCTTCATAAAGTCCATCTACGTGGGCGAAGAGCCGACCTGGTCTGTGAACCTGAAGCGAGCCATCTCCGTCAACCTCCAGCTCACGCGGAGCACTGGCCCTGGGTCCTCGGAGACCTACTCCATGAATGAGGTGGGATCCACCTTATTTATTTTTTATTTATTTATTTATGAATAGAACACTATTTTTACAGGGGCACCTAATAAAATATTGCCTACTTATTAATTAATAATAATAATAAATAAATAAATCTTTATTCATTACCTTAGTGCTACGAATAACATAGAGAATTAATATCTAATTAAGGGTAACAAATGAAACGATGCCTGAACTAGGATAACCTGTGTCTCAGGCGGTAAAAGGCTAATATTAATAACTAAAGTTGGTACTTATGAATATTCAAATTAATTAACTTAAAATCTGTAGCCTATAAGTTAAATTTAAATGCTATTTAGGGCTAACTTAAATATATGTGCAAGTATTAGACTAGGACATAAATAATTTGCTTTAATTATATTACCTTATTCAATAATTCCTCGGTTTCGTCATAAGATAAATTTCTTAGGGCCGTGTTTAGGGTTTTTTTACAATTTATATAATTCATGGTGTAGATGCCTAATTTTCGATTAAGTTTGTTGTACAGGTGTGGCCCTAGGAACATAAAGAATCTGCTAATTACCTACTTATTAATATAATTATCGTTAAAAGTGGAAAACCGTGATTTCTGCCTACCCCTCTGGGAAACAGGCGTGATTTTATGTATGTATGTATGTATCTGGCTGGACTGGACCGGCAACCGACCGCTATCGCTGGAAAGAACTGGAGGAGGCCTTTACCCGAGAGGGGTCCTAACGGCGGAATAACACCATGTATTTATAGTATGTGCAACGAACAATTAATATTATTTTTTAAAATGAATAATCTAAATTAATTAAATACTAAATATAAAAATATTATTTTAACATTATAAATAAGTAGACATAAGAATTAAGATTGCATGAATTGTTAAATGATTTTTTTTAGTTAAGGAATAAACAGGCTTTTTATTTTATTTTATTTATATGTATGTATTAGGAGGAGGTAGGGCACAGCGAGATTTTCTCGTTCTGAATTGGAGCAGCCCGCCTGGGGAGGTACCTCCGCCTTACAGAAGATCGCAGCTAAATAACATTATTTGTTTCAAATAGTGTTGTGTTCCTGCGGTGAGTAAGGTTGCCAGAGCTCGTTAGGGGGGAGGGGGTTCGGGGTCGGCAACGCGTGCGTGATGCCTCTGGTATTGCAAGCGCTCATAGGCTACGGTAACCACTTACCACCAGGTGGGCCGTAGGCTTGTTTGCCACCGCTGTTGTATAAAAAAAAAAAAAAAATGTATCGTTAAAAATATATTTTATTTATTTATTGAAACGACCAACAGCACTTATGATAAAATAAATTTTACATAACTAATTGTGTTAACCAGCTAATTACAGGTTAGGAAAAAAAAATGAAAAATAATAAAAAATAACAAATCTTCAATGAATACATTCAAATTACCTAATATTTATACTAGGCTTATCAATAGTATAGCTTACAATAGTATAGCGCACATAAACTTTCCGAATGGAAGATCCATTGGCGACCGTGATCCAAACCCACACCTTTGGATCGGAAGACGGTGTCATTTTGAAATTATTTCCGTATTATTTGACTATTCAATTTATGAGAGAAGAAGTGGATACTTTTATGTTTGAGGTACATACCTAAGGAAATGAGGAGATATTTATAATTTTAATGAAAAAGTATAACATATTAAGAAATAATCCTAAATATACTAAACTAATCTAAATAACTATTTAACTAACGACTAAGTACTAATAAAAATGCGAATGGTTTTTTTACGAGTAGGTGTCATAAAAAATCCAGTCGATTATTTTCAGTCTATTTTCAGTCTCGCCATTCATCCCATCCTCAATAGAGTCAAAATTTAACGTTTGGTATTTAGATGACGGCACTCTGGGTGGCGAAGTGAATACAATTTTCAAAGATTTGACCCTTCTCATTAAAGATTTTAAAGAAATTGGCCTAGAACTAAATTTTACAAAATGTGAACTTTTCATTCCCAGTCCAGATCCCACCACTCAAAAAATGCTATTTTAAAAATGTTTGAACAAATTGCACCATCAATTAAAATTGTAGACAAGTCTTCACTTCGCCTCCTAGGCTCCCCGATTCTTGACGAGTCACTGTCTGACTTTGTTAATGACAAAATTCAAAATTTCCGCGCAGCTTCAGATCGTTTATTGAAAATAAACACCCATGTGGCATTTGTTATTTTAGTACTTAGTCCTTAGTTAAATAGTTATTTAGATTAGTTTAGTATATTCAATTTATTGTATTTGACATCCGACTTAATTGTAATTATTATTGACCGTGTTATGAGAGTATTCAATTATTTATCGTATTATTTGTTAATGTGTTAGTTTGTCTTTAATTAATGTAAAAATTGGTTGATTCGTGTTAATTAAAGTAAATAAATAAATAAATTTCTCAGCCATGCCTTGACGAGATCTGTGTGATGGTATACACGGTGAAGGGAAACACCATCAAGAAATACACCAGTCTTCGGATCCCCACCACGAGGAGCAGCTACAGCTGGGGCTCGGTACCCTGGACCTCGGAGTATACGGGAAGATCTTTCGTAAGTTCACCCTTGACCTTGGACATAGGCATTGCCCTTCTGTTCTAGTGTTGTTTGACCTTTAAAGTTTGAACTAATGACCTACGGCCTGTAGATCGTTTGTAACGGTCTTAAGATGGCTCAACTGATTCTTGTTTATTTTGTAAATATTAACTTGTAAGTTTCTTTCTGTAAATAAAATATCGAATTTAACTTTTATTAAAATTAAAAAAAAAAAAAGTAGATAGAAAAATGATTTATTTGACACACACAAATACAGCACAGACAGAGATAAAAGCAAACGGAAGAAACAACAACAACAGAAGGTAACAATAAAAAAAAAAAAAGCGTAGGTGCTTAGTAGATAGGCAGGTTAACAGTAAAATATAGACTAATAGGGACTAATAGGGGACTGTAGGGAGTACCGCATCTCTATCTCATCATCATCTCGCTGCCCCTATCCCACTTCATGGGGGGTCGGTACAACATGTTTTTCTCTTCCACTCCCCTCTATCAGCCGTCAAATCAGTATTCACTCCTTTCTTACTCATGTCGTCTTTCACACAATCTATCCATCTTTTTTTGGTCTACCTCTCCCCTTATATCCTTCCACATTCATATTTAACACTCTTCTAGTCACATGACATTCTTCCCTCCGCATGACATATCACGTACCCATACCACGCTAACCTTTTGCTCTTCAACTTCTCAGTCACTGGCGCTACTTTCAAACTTCCTCTGATGTACTCATTCCGTATCTTGTCCATTCTAGTCACTCCACACATCCATCTCAACATTCTCATTTCCGCAGCATGCACTCTTCTTTCAGCCGTCCCTTTGGTTGCCCAACACCCAGATCCATATAGTACGACATGTCTTAAGGTGAGGGTTTAATTATTTTATGATTTTTGAATTGTTTTTTCTCAATCAATCTCAATCGCAAAACGCACAGTTTTGATTTTTATGACAAAGATAACTTGAGCATTTTATTTACGTAAATCCAAGACAGAAACGCGATTGGTAAAACTTTGCTCGAAAGATTTATTTTTTAAAGTTGGGTCCTCTGCAACAGTTTTTTCGAAAATACTCTGAGACTATCTAACAAAAATAACTTTTTTAAAAATATTTTGTTAGACAATAGCATTGGGTACCTAAATCCAAGACACTTTAAAAAAAAATAGATAGTAGTTTTGAGATAATCGATATTTTCTTATATTTCGCTTACGTCGATTACTTTCGAGCGCCTTCTAACGCTTGCTATCTCTTTCCGCATTCAATTACAGTACATAGTGCTGTCACTTTCTTCACTCCGCCCACTCGACAATTTATTATGATTTTTGTATCCTCTTAACAGGTCGTTTCTTTCTTTATCGTTTTAGATCTTTCCGGCACTAATCTTCAAATTTCTTACCTAGACGAGGCTAAAAATGCTTGGCTTAGTCATTAGTTACTTTTATTTACAGGTAGACTCAATATCAACAGCGGAAAGACTTTACGAGTTGGACAATGACAAAGGCATGGTCAATTTGGACCTTAAAAGCACATATCTATACAAAACTCACGACCACATCTTGTCTGTGAATACCGAGTAAGTACTTTCATCATATCAGTCATAGGTAGGGAACGCTGCTGGACATCCCCTAGTTTTTAGGGTTCCGCACCTAATTTGGAAAAAGCGGAACCCTTATCACTTTGTTGTCCGTCTGTCTGTCTGTCAAGACCCTTTTTTATAGAAACGGCTAACGTTATAAACTTGAAATGTATACCAACTATATATTAGGGTCCGTGAGCTATATAGTGCCGTATAATCATTAAGTTTTTAGCTCAATGCATGAAATAGATAAAATGGCAATTAATGTGAAATTTTTGTATGGAAACGGTAAAAATAAAAAACGCTAAGAGCCGTTGTGACATAAATAAAAGAAAAGTCTGAATTTGATGTTTTTACCCCTAAAATTTGATTATTACGAGACAAAAGGTATATTTGCGGTCAATATCATACAATCAACTACGTGAGAGACCTCAAAATTTAAGTTTTATTTATTTATTTATGAAAAAGTACACTATTTTCACAGGGGCACCTAATAAAATAGTGTACCTACAAAAATTCGTCAATCAATAAACAATGTCAAATATAAAAAATGTGGCCGTGGTGGCCCCGGCTAAAGAATAGGCCCCTCCATATCTCCGCGGATGTCGTAAGAGGCGACTAAGGGAAAAAAGCTAGGGGACGGGCAGCAGCGTCCCTCATTTTAACAACGATAGCTCTAACTGCGCACGCCAACCCGCATGCCCAGCGTGGTGAGTATGGGCAAAACCCCCAAACCCCAAAACATGATAATGTATTCGCTCTGTCTGTGGGGGAGGCCATGTTCAGTAGTGAACGTCATACGGCTGAAATTATGATGATGATGAATATAAAAAATAACTATGTTTGTCACTTCCTAGTTCCTGCACTTGGAATTTAGATTTTCTTCGGATCGTACAGGACCGGGTTTCGAACCCATAGCCAATGGTACGGAAGCCTCAGGGCGCGAGTTCTCGCACTTGACTGTCTTAATTTTCCCTTAGTCACCTCTTACGACATTCACGGGTATTCATGGAGGGGCCTATATTCTTCAGCCGGGCCACCACGGCGAAAATACAATAATAAGATACAACAAGTTACAGAAGGTAGGGCACAGCAAGATTTTCTCTTTCTAAATTGGAGCAGCCCGCCTGGGGAGGTACCTCCGCCTTACAGAAGATCACAGCCAAATAACATTATTTAATTCAAATAGTGTTGTGTTCCTGCGGTGAGTAAGGTTGCCAGAGCTCTTTGGGGGGATGGGTTAGGCTGGCAACGCATCAGTAATGCTCCAGGTGTTGCTGATGCCAATAGGCGACGGTAACCACTTACCATCAGGCCCCCAATTCTACTAATTCAATGATTTGAAAATGATAATCGCAAGACAATGACCGCACCATTATGATTCAGTTACGATTGTCGCCTTAGTTACCTTAGTTTCTTTGATTTCATTGGTTGATTGGTTCCACAATGACTGCGACTATAAACGTCGGTGATAGCAGAATACCAAGTGTCAAAAGTGGTCATTTTGCCATTGAACCATTGTCATTTTGAAGCCATTGAATTAGTAGAATTGGGCCCCAGGAGGGCCGCTAAGCCTGTTTGCCTCCGTATAACATAAAAAAAAACTACTAGTTAATTTCTTTTTTCAGTTTATCTCTCAGCTTTAAAGAAGAAGCGCCATTTGTTAATATAGAAAAACTGAACCTGTCACAGAGCACTGTACAATACGTGGCCGGGGACTTCAGTGACCCTACTAATGGTATTGCCAACTCCACTGAGATCTACTTGGCTAACAAATGTTACACTGTGAGTATATTTCCTACTTGCTTCTCGTGTCACTGATTCTTTCTTGGTCATCCTGTATTAGGTCAGTGAGCAGGTTGAGGTATGGTGGCCCTGAAAAGGGCCTATGACGGTGAAAGAATCAGTGTAGTGAAAGGATTAAAGTGCGCCTCTTAGAGGCTCCTTTCTTACACATGTCACTTGTCTTAGATTTTTAAGGTTTGTTAGGTTCTAGGACATGCCAGTTTCCTCACAATGTGCAGGACCGGGATTCAAACTCACGATCGGAAGTCGGGGTCACTTACACACCACTCCACCAGTGCTAGAATAGTATATTAGACAACTTTTTATCTGTGTACCACACGAGCGCAGCCAAGTGCGCAAGCTAGTTATCTATATTATAAATGCGAAAGTAGCTCTGTCTGTTTGTGAAAAAAGATCATCGAAAAAAATGATAGGCACGCGCGCCGTGTTTGTTGCCTGATTCTTGTAGGCTTGGTCGCGAGGAACAGGCGTAGCTTCACCTAGTTTCTAAGACGTTTCAAAGTGATCCTTGTGATTTTATTGAAATAATAATAATAATAATAAATATTCCGGACATATTCACACGGTCAACTGATCCCAAACTAGGCATAGCCTGTATATGGGTACCAGAGACTGATATACATAATAGATATATATTTAACACCCAGACACAGAACAAACATCTGTGTTAGTCACAAATGTTTGTCCAGTGCGGGAATCGAACCCGCGACCTCTAGCGCAGAAGGCAGAGTTACTACCAACTGAGCTATGAGGCCAGTCAAAAAATGCCTTTTGACTTTGACTTTAACTTTGACTTTGTAATGTTTTCAAGACTTTTTATGGTTATTTCAGATTCTTCTTAAAATCGCCAGAAAAGGAATTGACGCTGACAACATAGTAAGGAATGCATCTCTCATACACAACTTGGATTTTATTGAGCTTCTTAAGTAAGCAAAAAAAATTACACTTACCTCATCATCACCATCATCAGCCTGTAGAAGTCCACTGCTGGCCTCCCCCAAAGAGTTCCACAACGAACGGTCTTGAGCCTTTGCGACTTCCCGCAACTTTAATAATGTCGTCGGTCCATCGTGTGGGGGGGCTTTCCAAACTGCGTCGCCCGTTTCGTGGTCGATAATCGAGAACCTTAATTCTTCAACGGTTGTCGGTTCTGCGAACTACATGGCCTGCCCACTGCCACTTCAACTTGCTAATTCTGAAAGCTATGTCGGTTTGGTTCACGAATTTTCTCGTTTCGGATTTTATCACGCAGTAATAATAATAATAATAATTAATTTGTATATATAGCTGGCTCTTATTTGGCCCAGCGCATTAGCATTGCCATCCAGCGTGGCAATTCCGCCAGCATCTTGGGGACGCTTCCAACTGGTAGTGATCTGGATCAGTTGAGCTATCTATAGATCGTTTGTAACGGTCTTTAGATGGCTCAACTGTTTCTTATGTATTTTGTAAATATTAACTTGTATTAGTTTTAAGTTTATTTGTATATATATTAAGATGTACATTTGTAGTAAAAAATTTATTTTATAAATGAGATTTTAATTTAATATATGTGAATAATAATTAAAACATTTATTGAGTAGGAGTAACCAATGTACAAAAACAGTCAGTGTCGCAGAAACTACGAGCATAGGTCTCCCTCTCATCCTTGAGAAATATATGTCGGAGGTACCTATTTCAAAAGAGGCACGCTAAAAAATATTTGATCGATCGAGCAAGCGAGCGAAAATCTTTCAAACAACTTGGACGAATTGGCTTGTATGTTTGTATGTTAATTTGTTAGAGCATACATTACAAACGACGCCGATTCGTCCAAGTTGTTTGAGAGGTCTTCGCTCGCTCGATCAATAATAGCTAACATACCTGTTTTCAGTACGATGTCCCAACTGAAGTACGAATCCCTAATCAAGCTGTTCAACGACCTGGTGCTGGGCACCAGCTACGACATGGAGACATCCCGGAACATCTTCCTGGAGATACTCCCCCATGTGAGGAGTGACGCTTGCGCGCGGTTCATCAAGTATCTGGTTTTGGAAGAGAAGGTATGTTCTAATTCTATTTCGAGGTGTTAAATAGCTCTTTAGGGGGAGGGGGGTTCGGGGTCGGCAACGCGTGCGTGATGCCTCTGGTATTGCAAGCGCTCATAGGCTACGGTAACCGCTTACCAACAGGTGGGCCGTATGCTTGTTTGCCACCTCAGTTATATAAAAAAAAAGACAAAATGGTGGCCTAGGTGGCCCCTACTGAAGAATAGGCCCCGCCATATTTACCTACCCGATTATGTAGTTAGAGGCGACTAAGGGATTATATACATTTTATTTCAGGTAACTTAAGAATAGTACAGATGGTAAAAGCTAATTTTAAGACCCATAGAAATATAAACCTTAAACTAAAACATATAAAATACCTATTAATCATTTATTTATTATTTATTTTATTTTATTCTTTTGAATTATTTTAACAATATACACTTATACATACTATAAAATATAAAATCAAATAGTTACAAAATAAAATAGAAACTAAATAAACAAACAATTTTGGTCATGCGGCAAGGTGCCAAGAGCACTGGCTGCATTCCCGCGTTGAATTGCCAAAGAAATTCTTTGTGCAAGGAATGAGCCAGCTCTCTTATCACCGGCGACGTCGACCAAAGTTGGTATAATTTTTTCGACGAGCTTTTTTGTACCTGGGCCCCATGGTCCAAAGGTTTCTACACCAAGCGGCGTAAATATGTAGTCACTGGAGAGGACTGAATATTTTCTCCGCTTGGCGTTCTCAGCTGCTTCCGCTGCAGCTCCCGCCTTTTGCGATGTCCCACTGAGGTGAGAGGGGGCCAACGTGTCTACACACGTGGCATCCCACACGAGGGCTCGCCCCCGCTCCCAGGGGACCAAGGTCATACCATCGGGCCTCTTATTTATTTGTCTCTAGTGTCTCGTGTCAGGCGTCCAACAAACCTCCTGAATTTGACACCTTTAGGCCACATCTCCCCCTCATGAACATCGAACGCGAACTCAGCACGCTAACAACGCACCTACCCTTCGGGCTTTGAACCTTTTGAATGCATTTATATATGAGTTCCAACATGTAGATTTATTTAACGATAGTCTTAATTCTATTTATAATAATCTAAGAATATATTTAATTTAAACTTTTGTTTCGGATAAGTAAAGGTTAAGTACAATTAATTTAGACAGTTCAGCGTTTTGGTGTAAACTGTAAGCTCACTGTCCAGAATGGAATAAATAAATCGACAAGCGATCAATAGGTACTCTCACCACAAAGGAATCACTTTGGTGACTGTTCGCAGGATTTGCATGACCTCATCCCTCCTTCCCCCTTCTACTACCGGACAAGCAGACGCACTGGTAATTACCACCCTTACCTGGTCGACATACCACAGTGTCGAACCAAACGTTTCTGCTCCACCTTTATTATAAGCACTGGCAAAGAGTGGAACGATCTGCCAGCGTCTGTTTTCCCGGACGAGTACAATCTAGGAGTCTTCAAATCTAGAGTGAATAAGTTCCTTCTGGTAAAGCGTGCTCCATCTTAGGCCACATCTCACTTGCAAAAGTGAGCTGGTGGTCAAACGCCTAACCATCTCCAATAAAAAAAAAAAAAATCAAAATTCACATTATAGCGAGACTCCAACTTCTCAACCCTCATGGTAAGGCCGGTCTGGTTGAGATACGCCACCATCCCTTCTGCCGTCACGGCGTAAAAAGCTAGGGTATGGGCAGCCGCGTCCCCTGTTTTCACAAAGATAGCTCTAACTGCGTTCACCAACCCGCGTGCCCATACTCAGGCAAATTCCCCTCTGTGGGGGTAGCAGCATAAGTTAAGCTTTTTTTTATATTTTCCGGTCATATCACAACACACGGTCAACTGATCCCAAACTAGGCATAGCCTGTACTATGGGTACCAGAGACTGATATACATAATAGATATAAACATTAACACCCAGACATAGAACAAACATCTGTGTTAGTCACAAATGTTTGTCCAGTGCTGGAATCGAACCCGCGGCCTCTAGCGCATAAGGCAGTTACTACCAACTGAGCTATGAGGCCAGTCAAGTTGCCTCTTACAACTTCCTCGTGTAGGTAGATATGGAGGGAGGGGCCTATTCTCCAGCCGGGCCTATTCTTTATCATTCCATCTAGTGAGGCTATGATGTTATTTTTAGGAGAAGGTAGAAGACGCAGCGCTCCTCTCCCTCATCAGGAAGCTGCCGTTCAACGTGGCGACTCACTCCCAGCACCTGCTTGAAGAGCTGGAGGTGCTCACGAAGCTGGGTATGTAGGGTAGAAGAGCGAGCGAAGCGAAGATCTCACAAACAACATGGCCGATTTGGCGTTGTTTGTTTTGTATGTATTTATTTGTTTTAAAAGCATTCATTTGGCCGTGGTGGCCCCGGCTGAAGAATAGGCCCCTCCATATCTACCTATCCGCGGATGTCGTAAGAGGCGACTAAGGGAAAAAAGCTAGGGGATGGGCAGCAGCGTCCCTCATTTTAACAACGATAGCTCTAACTGCGCTCGCCAACCCGCATGCCCAGCGTGGTGAGTATGGGCAAATCCCCCCACATGATAAGGAATATGCTCTGTCTGTGGGGGAGGCCATGTTCAGCAGTGGACGTCGTACGGCTGAAATGATGATGATGATGAAAAGCATTCACACAGTATTAATAGCATTGCCGCTTGGCGGAATCTAAATACCCGGTGCACGACCAAGATTCGAACCCACGGTCTTCGGATCGAAAGTCGAGAACCCCCCACGTTTTAATTCGGCGCCCCCACTACAAGGTGATTCATAATATGTATTCCATCCCGAAAGGGGCTTATTCTACACCCAATTGGCAATAAAGTTTGTTCTACGACTTTTGGAAATTCGACATTTTTCATTGAAAAAGCTCTATGCGAAAATCAGCTGTTTTGGAGTCAAATAAGGTCAAACTCAATGAATTAGCTGTTTTAGGTAGCAATCTCTATTCCGATCTTCTTGTACGTTTAGTTATTAGTTCTTAAGATGATAAAAATACCAAAAAAAGCTAATTTGAGAAAGTTTGTGAAAAATCAATTGATGTTTTTTTCGCTAATGTTATTTATTTTTGTTGATAAAATAACCCCCTTTCGGGATGGTATACATGTTATGAATCACCTTGTAGATGGCTTAGGATTGTGAAAGAGTACTCAAAGAATTTTGGTTATAGGTTTTTCTATCATGCATTCCGATTATTTTCTGCCAGGTCTGGACTTCCCCCCGGATATTCGACACGCTGGGATCCTCAGCTTCGCCACACTGACGCATAAAACCATGGAGGCGGCTCAAGTCAAACAGGACTACTTCGACGGAGTTGTCGTCAAGTACTTTCGGATGTATAGTGGTATGTTTATTAGGACTGAAAATAAGGTATATTTTGTCGCCCCACCAGTTTTGCGTATACTGTGGACACCCCTTCTGTTTTGCGCACACTGTGGATGCCTCTCCAGTTTTGCGCACACTGTGGACAGCCTTCCAGTTATGCGCACACTGTGGACGAACCCTCCAGTTTTGCGCACACTGTGGATGAACCTCCAGTTTTGCGCACACTGTGGACGCCCCCCTAGTATTGCGCATACTGTGGATGGACCTCCAGTTTTGCGCACACTGTGGATGCCCCTCCAGTTTTGCGCACACTGTGGACGGACCTCCAGTTTTGCGCATACTGTGGACACCCCTCTTTTTTTGCGCACACTGTGGACGCCCCCCTAGTATTGCGCACACTGTGGATGGACCTCCAGTTTTGTGCACACTGTGGACATACGAGCCTAACCGAGCGCTTTACACACTAGTAGGTAATGCTAGTACCTGCTTTGCTCATCCGGTACTCGGATAAAAAGTAGCCTATGTCCTTCCTCAGGACTATTTCCATACCAAATTCCATGAAGATCGGTTCAGCCAATTAGTCGTTAATACGTGAGAGAGACAGAGAAAGAGGGACAGAGGGTCAGAGGAACAGAGTGACATACTAAAAACTCGCGAAGTATGTTTATATTTAACTTACTACTGGCAGACTGCCCCCGCTATGTGGACAAGCTGGTCTGGCTCCAAGGCCTCTGCAACATCGGTTACTCAGCGGAGGCCTACACGCGGATCGTGGCCGCGGACCGCGCGCGGCCTAGACACGAGCGGCTCTGGGCCGCGCTGGTGGGGAGTCCCAAGACCGAGGAGCCCTATATGGTGAGTATAATGGTCCAGTTTGTCATCAAGGTGTTTATTTCAATCAATAAGATAACTGAGCGTCGTCACTAGCGTCTTAGAAACTAGGTGAAGCTACGCCTGTTCCTCGCGACCAGGCCTACAATAATCAGTCAACAAACACGGCGCGCGCGCCTAGAATTTTTTTTGATGATACTTTTCCACAGAAATGGAATTCATTATCATCATAAGCAGTCTGTAGAAGTCCACTGCTGGACATCGGCCTCCCCCAAAGAGTTCCATGACGAACGCTCTTTAGCCATCTCCATCCACCGTCTTCCCAAAATTCTTTATAATTAGATACATGCTTCAAACCAAAAACAACTAATTTGTAAAAAAAACAACAAAAAATCTGCTTAAAAAAGTTTTTTTTCAGTGGAATCTTTTTGTCGATAGTCTAAGGCCTTTTTGGGCTGGTATACATATTATAAATCATCCAGTATGACCTATGCCTAACTTTACTCTTCCAGGTCCTAGAAACCACTCTGCCGATCCTCACAAACGAAACGGAATACATCCAACTCCGCATCGCAGCGCTCCACTCGTTCCTCTCCTCCCCCAACGTGCGGGAGACTGACCTTCTGTTCGTACACAACTACATAGCCTCTTGCAGCTCGAAGCATCTCAAGCGGTTCTGGTACACCACGGTCAAGAACATGAATTTAAATAGAGACTTCACGGGGTATCGAGTATCGTAAGTACTATCATTCTCGTTAATTTAAAAAGAGAAAAGAGGTTGCATGAAAAAAAAAATTAGAACTACATGGATCTAAATACATAAAAAAAAAATATTCAAGCGTTACTACTTTTTGGCGGGAACTTGCAAAGTGATGTTATGTTCTCTATTAAATTTACAAAACTAGTGTTAGTTGATCAATAATGTATAATTAAGCTGGTGTTTTACGTAATATTGTTTGAGAGAAGCGCACAAGTGACTTGAAATTTATTCTTTTGAATTGAAATTGTTTTTTTTCGTGTTGGCGCCAAAAGGTCTTTCGAAGTTTACGTGTAAAATAGCCATTATATTACTAAAACTGAACTTGACTTCACGGAGACTTCACTTGAACTAAGAAAAATAATGAAGAAAGAAAGTTATACATAAAAAGAACAACTAAAAAAACACGTAAGACTTGGCGGTAAGGCCATGGAAACCATAGCCAGCCCGAAAGGGAAAAAACATGGAAAAATAAATAAAAAAAACTTTTAACTTTGTGAAGTTAAAAATAACTTCAAGGAGTTTCTAATAATTATTTTCTTTTTAATTCTGAAACTTGGGCAGAGTTTTTCACTCTAGTTGCCAGTGACATCGTTGAATGATTCTAAAGATTGTCAGAAAGGAGGTCAATAAAGTTGAAATAATTCAAATTATGTATTCAAGGAGTTTTTCTTTATTATGTCTTTCCTATCTTACACTTGCCTAACACACTTTAATAGAGTTACTCTTGTTTTTTTTTTACGTTTTTCATGTAAATTCGACTTCATTTCAAACTTTGCAAATGTAGGTATGTAGATTAGTCCGATAATAATACAACAATATGGTGACAGCGAGGTTACTTGATGATGGAGTCAGGAGCTGTTCCACGGTACTATGGTACTATGTACTTGTACGGTTTATGCAAACCGCACAAAATACCTACATGTTCCCGCGGGTCAGCATTTACGCTATAACGTGGATTTCGAGTCAGTTGCACATCAACCACCTAACGACAACAACACGTTATAACGTAAACTCGCAAAGATTTGTAACTTTACGTACTATAACTAATAAACGGTAAACTTTACTATTTGGTTTACATTCAACAACGAACTTTTAGGATGTAGGATACGGACCCTACATCTTAGTTTTTTTTTTTTTTTTTTTTTTTTAAAGCTAAGATTACATTCAACAACGAACTTCTAAGATGTAGGGTCCGTATCCTACATCCTAAAAGTTCGTTGTTGAATGTAAACCAAATAGTAAAGTTTACCGTTTATTAGTTATAGTACGTAAAGTTACAAATCTTTGCGAGTTTACGTTATAACGTGTTGTTGTCGTTAGGTGGTTGATGTGCAACTGACTCGAAATCCACGTTATAGCGTAAATGCTGACCCGCGGGAACATGTAGGTATTTTGTGCGGTTTGCATAAACCGTACAGTACTTTTACTCACTCCTCAGCAAATAAAAATTGATCAAGCGTGTTTTTTTTTCGGTAATTTTTTTCCATTAGCTCCTTTCGGGAAAGTGTAAACATAAAAATCACATCAACATCATCATTTCAGCCGTACGACGTCCACTGCTGAACATGGCCTCCCCCACAGACAGAGCAAATTCCTTATCATATGGGGGGATTTGCCCATACTCAGCACGCTGGGCATGCGGGTTGGCGAGCGCAGTTAGAGCTATCGTTGTTAGAATGAGGGACGCTACTGTCCATCCCCTAGCCAAAATCACATATATTGCAATTATTCTAGGTCATTCTACATACCATTCATAGCGAACCAGGTATCGAACCCAGGCCCACTGTACTGGGCGACGAACAACTACATAATCAGTGGTCAGGAGGAAGATGGCGCCCCTTCACTGCAGATCCTCAGCATTGGCGACGAGCTGGGAGCTTTGCCTGCCTTCGTAGGCCTCCGAGTGTTCACAGGCGGCCGGAGGCCTTATAAGGCCGCGGTGAGTGGTGAATCCTTTAAAACCCAAAACTTGCTTGCTTGTCAAGTCACTGATTCTTTCAGCGAAACTACCCCGAAATAAAACTGCGTTGTTGAACAAGAGTGTGCTATGCATGGCTGTTCGTGTGTACAATCACCTACCTAAACCTTTACTTGAAACTTCAAGCCTTAGTATTCAAAGTGAGACTGAAAAAGTTACTATTGGAAAGGGCTTACTATTCAACCCATGATTATTTTAATGTCATTTTTTGTAATAGCACTATTTTATTGTCATTTAAAGCTCTGACTACTTAATTTTTTTGAAAATATGTATATTGCATGCGTACAACGCTGAATATGGCTGCTCCTAATTTGTATTGTATTATGTAACAACTGTACTTAACCCATATTACGCAATAAATTACTTTGATTTGATTTGATTTTCTTGGTCTTCCTAACTAATACTAGTTCAGTGACCAGGTTGAGGTACGGTGGCCCTGAAACGGGCCAATGACCGTCGGTGAAAGAATCAGTGTAGTGAAAGGATTAAAGTATACAAGGTGATTCATAATATGTATTCCATCCCGAAAGGGAATAAGGGGCTTATTCTACAACCAATTGATAATAAAGTTTGTTCTACGACTTTTGGAAATTCGACATTTTTCATTGAAAAAACTCTATGCGAAAATCAGTTGTTTTGGGGTCAAATCAGGTCAAACTCAATAAATCAGCAATCTTGATTCCGAACTTCTTGTACGTTTACGTATTAGTTTAAAAGCTGATAAAAATACCAAAAACAGCTAATTTGAGAAAGTTTGTGAAAAAAAAAAAAAAATGAAAATATTGATGTTTTTTTTTTTCGCTTATATTATTTCTTTTTGTTGATAGAATAACCCCCTTTCGGGATGGTATACATGTTATGAATATACTTCTATATGTTTTCGAATTTTTGGTACTAGGACATATCGGTTTTCTCCCGAGGTTTTCCTTCACTGTTTGAGAGCACTAGAATACCGCACGTACATTTTCCGAATGGAATCTAGATCGAACCCGCTACTCTTGCGTCTCAGACGGGCACTCGTCCACTACGCCACCGAGGTCGTCTTCGTATACATTTTGTGCCGAACTCACATAATGTCGGATAAGGGCAGGAAGATGAAGATTGCCTATTTGTAATCGCGAGTTTCTATGCGAATGATGTTTAAAAACACCGTTTCCTTCAGGTATACTTCATAGTGGAAGGTGTAATCACCAACCTGCACGAGTACAAGGAACTCTACGACATCGACCCCAAGGAGTTGAACGCTGATAAGCTTCTAGAAGTTCTGAAGACTATCAGCACTTGGAAGAGGAAGAAAGCTGAGAAGGTGAGGTCAATTCTTCTTCTTCTTGTCGTGTCACTGATACTTTCTTGGTCATCCTGTATTAGGTCAGTGACCATGTTGAAGTATGGTGGCCCTGAAAAGGGCCTATGACCGTCGATGAAAGAATCGTAGAGGCTCCTTTCGTGCACATGTCACAAGTCTTCTAATACAGCCGACAAAGTAAAATAAATAAATAAATAAATATTCTGGACATTTCACACAGTCAACTGATCCCAAACTAGGCATATAGCCTGTACTATGGGTACCAGAGACTGATATGCATAATATAATAGATATATATTTAACACCCAGACACAGAACAAACATCTGTGTTCATCACACAAATGTTTGTCAAAAGTGCGGGGATCGAACCCGCGACCTCTAGCGCAGAAAGCATTACTACCAACTGAGCTATGAGGCCAGTCAAGTATTGCTTATATTCTCTTTGCAGCCGACTTGAGCGCCTCCTCCTTTTTGAAGTCGGTTAAAAATCCTTGTTGGCTGAACCGCTTATGATTGTGTTTGTTCCAGCTCCACATAGATGTTGTGGTAAAAATACACGATAAGACCGTGTACGCAACACACCTTAACGAGACTAGGTTTAAGCGGTGGAATGAAGAAGATTGTAAGTAACTAAGTTTTTTTTTTATATTATACGGAGGTAAACAGGCTTACGGCCCTCCTGATGGTAAGTGGAACCCCTCCCTAAAGAGCTCTGGCAACCTTACTCACCGTAGGAACACAACACTATTTGAAACAAATAATGTTATTTGGCTGCGATCTTCTATAAGGCGGAGGTACCTCCCAGGCGGGCTGCTCCAATTTAGAGCGAGAAAATCTCGCTGTGCCCTACCTCCTCCGAAAAAGTAGAAGTATTCTGTGATGATCTCGGTGGCGCAGCGGGCCGTCTGACACGCAAGGGGTGCTAGTTCGAAAATGCAAACTCGTGCACCTCCCACACCGCCCGCAATAAAAGCCATAGTGCACGAAAGGAGCCTCTAGGAGGCGCACTTTAATCCTTTCACTACACTGATTCATTCACCGATGGTCATAGGCCCTCTTCAGGGCCACTATACCTCAACCTGGTCACTGACCTAATAAAGGATGACCAATAAAGAATCAGTGAGACGACAAGAAGAATAAAAGCCATGAAAAGGGGTTACTACATAAAGGGGTTATTAAGCTTGCTTGTGTGGAGTGTGAGGCACGACCACAGTCCAAACAAGCAAGCTTAATAACAATTCGACACTTCGTGTTTCTACGAAGCATCAGTAGGAAGAATTGACTGACATTAACATCACTCGCCAACTTTGTAATGAGCTCCGAGACGTGTTGCTTCTCCCAGCATTGAACAGAAAGAACACAGAAACACGTGGCGGATTCCTATTAAGTTTGCTTGTGTGGAATATGATAGCACTATGCGTACGCTTTGCATTGTTTTTTATTGCGGGCAGTGTGGGAGGTGCGTGCGTCTGCATTTTGTTCAGCTTACAAGGAATAGACTAGCGGAATACCACTAGATAATTATTTGTTTTTCTAGTAATAAATATCTTTCTCTTTCTTCTTCTCGTAATTAATTTTGTTTAAGATAAGTACATTGTGGATTTCCTCCGCTTCGGCAGCCACATCAATCAGCAGATAGTCTACTACCCCTTCCAAACGGACGTCCACATCCCCACAGAACTAGGTAAGTTCAAGCTCATACCCAACGTTTTCGGAGCCGAGATGCCTACAATCAGGGACTGAAAGCGGTAGAGGTTATAGGTACTGGTACCGTTAAAACATTTCGGTACCATTATGCTATACCAGTAGGGCATTACGGTACCGTTATTTCATACCGGTAAATTTCGTTACCGAAATTTTGAGCCGCGGCTAGTTCGCTAGGACAGTCGCGCCGCGGTGGCGGGGTGGCGGCGTTTCATCAAAGATAACCTTTATAAACCTATATTATTTCGGTTATAAATAAAAAAAATCAATTTATTTCAAGCAATTTCACACTCATAATGGGTACATAAAATGTTAGAAGATAAGATAGGTGAGGAAATAAAATTAGATAAAACAAACAAAATTAATTAAAAATAAAACTATCCTATCCCGCTAGGGGCAACAATGACGTTTATTTTTTTATTTTTTATATTTATCGGTAGAAAAACATTCGGGTAACCGGAATTTATCGGTATGACGTCATATCGTTATTTAAAGGTACCTTTATATTCCGGTTATTCAGTCCCTGCCTACAATGTTGTTCCGTAACTAAACGTAACAAGAAAAAGATAAAAACTTTTTAAATGTTTCCCTTATCATCATCATCAACAACCTGTATAAGTCCACAGCTGGGCATAGGCCTCCCCTATAGAGTTCCACGACGAACGGTCTTGAGCCTTTTCCATCCACCGACTTCCCGTAACCTTTACAATGTCATCGGTCCATCGGGAGGCCTTCCAACACTGCGTCGCCCGGTTCGTGGTCGCCATTCGAGAACCTTTACTCCCCAACGGTTGTCGGTTCTGCGAGCTTATATGGCCTAAATTTTTGATGTTTCCCTAAAAATTTTTTTAAATAAATAATTAAATCTTTTTATCATTTTTATTTATTTATTTATAGGAAAACCAACAGCTTAATAATCTTTTTAAACACCAGTATACATAGCAGATAGCCAATAACAGGTTTTCACGTATAAAAACATAGTAGAGCCAAAAACAACTTAGAACAACTCAACTATATAACTAACTAGCTTCCGCCCGCGGCTAAACGCGCGTGGTACCATAAAAAGCCCTCTCTATAAGCCATTTGCGCGACTTTGAACTTTCGACGCATTTACCCCAAAATTGGTTTAGAAGTTTGTAGGAAAATAAGGCGGAAACCTGAAAAGGGTATAACGAATTCGAAATAATTTACGTATTGTTGGTCTTTGCGGTCAACAAATATATATTTTGCAGGTTAATTTCAAACCGTGTGGAATTATTACGCGACAAAGTTATGTTATAGCAGTCGTTTTAGGCCTCAAGCTTTTTTGAGCTAGTCTAAGTGAATATACCTAGTTTTCCAACCATTTATAAAGAAAGAAACCATTTATAGTTATTATTGGTAAAATACAGATTTGCAAGCCCAGTTATTAGGAATGTGTTGTGTAAGTAAGTTAATAAATTTAGGACAATATAGCAATAGTACTGCACGCTCATATCCAAGTGCGACCACGGAAGACCAACGCTTTGGTATGCTCTGCCCTAGCACATGCTGAGTGGTGGCCATTGTTAACCGACTTCCAAAAGGAGGAGGTTCTCAAGTCGGCTGTTTTTTTTGTGTGTATGTTACTCGATGGGGAAATAGTAGCGATATTAACGAATTATTTATATCACAAAAGAAATGTATTAGGATCTTAGCCCAAATTAACAACACACAATGCTGTAAACCATATTTCATAAAATTTAACCTTTTAACGCTACCATCAATATATGTATATATTTGATATATGCATATTTGTTTACAAAAATAAAAGTCATTTTACTAAGGTAAGCGATACACATAACAGAAATACTCGCCATAAAGATAGACTTTATTTACCATACTCAAGAATAAAAATGTTAAACCAAAGCCAAAAAAAAATTTTGTGTGCCATGTAAAAATGTTACATGGCAGTAAATTTTTTTAACAATTTGCCTAAATATATAAAAAATGAACCAAAATTAACTTTATTTATAAAACAATTAAAATATTTTTAATTAAAAACTGAAAAATAAAAAATGCTGCTGTACATTTCTTTTCGCCAACGCTCCTAACAAAAATTACGTGCCTATTGTAATGTTTCCTAAAGCTAAGTTTATAGTGAATGTTGCTTATTTGTATATTATTTATATTCAAAGAGTCCTGTTTCTGTAGTATACCCAAAAATTTACTAAGTATAGTATGTGTAAAGTTTACAGTCTTTCGTCTAAAACAATAATTTGCGATGCTCGAAAAGAGTGAATAAGTTTATAAGTGCCATATTCATAGCTTTAAGACCTCTCTGTAACACTTATTTCTGCAAATAAACATTTTGAATCTTGAATCTATCTCCGACCCGATTTTGATGATTCTATCGCTGGTGTATAGAGTATGATCCCGGGGTGGTCCCATTTTAATTTAATTCCTGAGGGATTGCAACTTGTCCCGTAAAACTTAAAAAGACGTCATCATCTCTTGAAATCACGACTTGCCGATTTTTTTTTGTCGACTGTGGTATGGTGTTGCAATTCCCGCGACTTCGTTCGGTTGCTGCTATTTTTACATAAACTTTAAAAATAGCAGCTTCGGGTCGGGAATTCCTTTCCGTGCACCCATACGTTACGCTACCCTGCAAATTTCATACTCTTAGGATTTTGGTTAGGCTCTTCGTTGATTTTCAAAGAGAATAAAACCACTACGTTTGATTGCCAGTCAGTCAGTACCGTAAGCCCCTTCGTCCACGGCGCGACTCAAAAGGAACGCGACTGAAACTGTAGTCACTTACGAGTAGCCTGAATGCGATAGCACTAGTATTTCAATGCGCGCCCGTCCACGACGCTACTCAAAAGGAACGCGTTTGTAACTAGTCTCCTGGCGACTCGACATGCTGGTCGCCAGGCGACTGGTTTCGAGAAACTGTTGAGAAATGAACGAATAAAAAGTAATTATATGTGATTCTGACGTCTATGTGACGCGAGAAGTAATAATTCCATGTCATCGCTCGAATTATCACTAGTCATGATAATTATTTTCGTTTTCAAAACTTTGTTTACATAAAATCGTGTACTGAGTGACTGAGTTTCAGGAAATTCCAGTAGCGTCGTGGACGAGTCAGAGTTTCCAATCAGTCCGCAACTCTAGTTTCTAATGAGTTCCGTCACTTTTGCGTAGCGTCATGGACGAAGGGGCTAAGAGTTATTAATTATTATTGATGATGAATGGATGTCATACTAACTTTTGTTTTTTATTCGAAAGTTTAGGTGGCCAGTGTCATCCTCAGTAGGTAAGCAAAACGCAAAGAGGTTGATAACAAAAAAAAAGAGGTTGATCTTGTAAATATTCAGGAATTTGTAGTGGGTTTTTAGTTTTTGTATAAAATATCTTATTTGTATTGTAAACAACATTATGTTGTCTGATTGTATTGGTAACAAAATAAACGTTTTTATATTCTATTCTATTCTATATTTGCGGTCAATATCATAAAATGAACTACGTGAGCGACTGCAAAATACAAGTTCGTCACTTCCTTCACTTGGAATTTTGATTTTCTGTCCCCGTGTAATGGTACGGAACTCTCAGGGCGCGAGTTCTCGCACTTGACCGTCTTTATTTTTCTCAGGAACTCCAATAAGACTGCAGTCGACCATACTCTCCTTCACTTCCATAAGAGGGAATCTAACGGCGCCTTCTGACGAGGACATCACTTGGAGGAACGATCTTCATATCAGGTATGCTGGTGTAATGCCCGGACTGGGCCGGATGGGCCCGGTTGGTTCCCCACAACCCAGAACTGTGTGATTGTTTTTACTGTTTACTGTGCCTACATATTCCCAGGTTTTTTTTATACAACTAATGTGGCAAACAAGCATACGGCCCACCTGTTGGTAAGCGGTTACCGTAGCCAATGAGCGCTTGCAATACCAGAGACATCACGCACGCGTTGCCTGAACCACCTCCCCACTTAAAAGCTCTGGCAACCTTACTCACCGCAGGAACACAACACTATTTGAAACAAATAATGTTATTTGGCTGCGATCTTCTGTAAGGCGGACGTACCTCCCCAGGCGGGTTGCTTCAATTTAGAACAAGAAAATCTCGCTGTGCTCTACCTCCTCCAAAAGGTACCAGGTCGAATAAGGCCCTTTCTGCTTACTATGCCTTTACATATGCCCTGTATTGTGAAAAAGGATCAGTGTTTCACGGAGGTAGGGCACAGTGAGATTTTCTCGCTCTAAATTGGAGCAGCCCGCCTGGAGAGGTACCTCCGCCTTACAGAAGATCGCAGCCAAATTACATTATTTGTTTCAAATAGTGTTGTGTTCATGCGGTGAGTAAGGTTGCCAGAGCTCTTTAGGAGGAGGGGTTCGGCAGGCAATGCATTAGCAATGCTCCAGGTGTTGCTGATGTCAATAAATAAATAATTAATAAATAAATATTCCGGACATATCACACACGGTCAACTGATCCCAAACTAGGCATAGCCTGTACTATGGGTACCAGAGACTCATATACATAATAGATATATATTTAACACCCAGACACAGAACAACCATCTGTGTTCATCACACAAACGTTTGTTCAGTGCGGGAATCGAACCCAACAAATAGGCGACGGTAACCACTTACCATCAAGAGGGCCGTAAGCCTGTTTTCCTCCGTATAACATAAAAAAAGTGTTTTTTGCCTTTTTCTTGTTGGCTTGGTCGTGGAACGATCTGTCTGCATCTTTTTTCCCGGATGAGTACAATCTAGGAGTCTTCAAATCTAGAGTGAATAAGTTCCTTCTGGTAAAGCGTGCTCCATCTTAGGCCACATCTCACTTGCAAAGGTGAGATGGTGGTCAAACGCCTAACCATCGCCAATAAAAAAAAAGGTGCCAGATCAATGTCGAATAAGGCCCTTTCTGCTTACTATGCCCACATTATTTTATTTTATTTTATTTATTTGGGTAAACAAACAGTGACACAATAAAACATAGGCTGTAACTTAAATGGTAAATGAACAGATAATTGTGACACCAACATCGTCTACCATGGATTATTTTGGAGAGGAGGAAGGGCACAGCGAGATTTTCTCGTTCTGAATTGGAGCAGCCCGCCTGGGAGAGGTACCTCCGCCTTACAGAAGATCGCAGCCAAATAACATTATTTGTTTTCAAATAGTGTTGTGTTACTGCGGTGAGTAAGGTTGCCAGAGCTCTTTAGGGGGAGGGGGGTTCGGGGTCGGCAACGCGTGCGTGATGCCTCTGGTATTGCAAGCGCTCATAGGCTACGGTAACCGCTTACCAACAGGTGGACCGTATGCCTGTTTGCCACCTAAGTAGTATAAAAAAAAAAAATACTTAAATATGTTATTTGTATGGAATAGCAAAGGATAGTTCAATTCTTAGGTATCTACATAGATTTTAGAATTTCAAGTAATAGCTAAGGCTCGTATTCAGAGACACGACTCAAGCATAGATTTAATCACAGATCAGCTGAACTCTATTAAGTATTGAATCTCTTCTCAAACATAGCTTTTATTCAAGAACGGTACTTAAACTACTCTCAGCTGAATCGAGTTTCAAATTTGTACTCAAATGTTCTCGTTACATTTTGATTTATTTATAATTTTCGATCTGTTCTACGCAGAAATTCAAACAGCCAGGGTGGAAATATAATAGACCAATAAAGTGAAGTATAAATATGCATCCAAGTACGTGTACCGGAACGAAAATGTCATTTGATTAATGTCAAATCAAATCTAAACTCAAGCACCGATTTCGTCTGATTGACGTTTCAGAATAAGCATTTACTCAGGTGAACTGTGATCATTGAATCTATACTTAAATACTGTTGAAGAAATAGAATCTCGCCTCAAATCTGGACAAACATTTGTGACTAACACAGATGTTTGTTCTGTGTCTGGGTGTTAAATATATATCTATTATGTATATCAGTCTCTGGTACCCATATTACAGGCTATGCCTAGTTTGGGATCAGTTGACCGTGTGTGATATGTCCGGAATATTTATGTCCGGAATATTTCAAATCGAGATTTAAGTACAGATCAATGCTTGAGTCTTGTCTCTGAATACGAGCCTAAGGCTCGTATTCAGAGATACGACTCAAGCATAGATTTAATCACAGATCAGCTGAACTCTATTTAAGTATTGAATCTCTTCTCAAATATAGCTTTTATTCAAGAACGGTACTTAAACTACTCTCAGCTGAATCGAGTTTCAAATCTGTACTCATGTGATTCAGCCTGTTCTCGTTTACATTTTGATTTATTTATAATTTTCGATCCGTTTCACGCAGAAATTCCAACAGCCAGGGTGGAAATATAATAGACCAATAAAGTGAAGTATAAATATGCATCAAAGTACGTGTAACGGAACGTAAATGTCATTTGATTAATGTCAAATCAAATCTAAACTCAAGCACTGATTTCGTCTGATTGACGTTTCAGAATAAGCATTTACTCAGGTGAACTGTGATCATTGAATCTATACATAAATACTGTTCACGAATAAGAATCTCGCCTCAAATCGAGATTTAAGTACAGATCAATGCTTGAGTCTTGTCTCTGAATACGAGCCTAAATGTACTAGCTCGTGTTGCCGCTATATCTAGAGAGTTGAAATTATTGTTAAAGGAATCAACAAGCCGGAATAAGGGTGAACGTTTACCAGCATTGGTACGGCATCGAATTGTGTAGAACATACGACATGGATTGCGTATGCGACACACATTATGCCCTGTATTCTGCAGGTACCAGGGCACGGCGGTTACGACGCTGTCGACGGCGGCGCCGCTGGTGGCGACGGTGCACGTGGCACGCATCCAGCAGTCGTTGGTGGCGCATCTGCCGATGAAGTTCAACGTCTCGCTCTCCAGTGCCGACAAGTCTTTGGTGTGAGTATACAACGTTCCGTAACTTCTTCATATTGCCACTGATTCTTTCTTGGTCATCCTGTATTAGGTCAGTGAGCAGGTTCATAATCATAATCATAATCATTTATTTTCCTCTATACACATGTTACATGCACTTAGATATGTCAAAAATAATACAGTAGTTACATTGCTTTGCAAATAAAATAAACTCATAAGGAATGTATAAAATAAATTCAAAAAAATAAAATAAATTACACATGTCATAAAGAAACCTATAAATTAAAAATTACAATTCAGTCACCACAAAATATAAATTTATCAGCCAAAGCCTCGTCAATGCTGTAGTAACTCTTGAGCAACAAATGTCTTTTTTATATAATTAAAAAATTCAATGTCAGGTTTATTTCTTATGTCATTAGGAATTTTATTATACAATTTTATGGACATACACACAAAGCTATTTAAAGTTTTTGTCAGTCTAACATTAGGCGCTACAATATTTTCCTTATTTCTAGTATTATATCCATGAGATTTGAATTTAGATGTCATGTTACTTAGATTTTCTCGTATATAAACAATATTTTGATGAATATATTCACCAACCATGGTCATAATGTTCAACTCTCTGAACCTATCTCTACAAGAGTCTCTATACTTTAAACCTAAGATATATCTAACAGAGCGTTATGGTACGGTTACCACTTACCATCGCGTTCTTTGGGGTGAGTTGCTTTAGCTCCATTGGGCTGAGAATGTGCTTTCCCAAATGTATGCTACGTTTGAGCATAAGTGCTCCGCACTCACCTTCCTTCAGTTTCTAACAGCTGCTGGGCTTTGCGGTGAACTTTAAAGACCCTGTAAAGGGGCTCCACAAATAAAGTGACGATTACAATAGGCCAGTTGTGGTCGCAGTGACACCATAGCCACAAAAAAGTTAATAATAATAATACCATCGCGTTGGCCGGAAGCTTGTTTGCCATTTGTACACCATTTTTTACTTTCATTACTTTTCTCTTGTTTCTTTTATTATAAGTTTATTGTAAAATGTTGTGCAAATGTGTGTGTTTTGGTGGCAATTAAATAAATGTCTATGTCTATGTCTATGTCTATGTCTATGTCTATGTCTATGTCTATTTGTATAAAAATGAAAAAAAGTTGTGAACCAAGTAAGTAATAGTAGATTGTATCATAAGGGAGCTAAATAATATTTTTACGGCGAGGGCGCTTTTTTGAATCCAGAGCGAAGTGAGGGATTCTAGAGTAGAATCTTTAGTAGAATCCTGAACATAGCGAGGGATTCAAAGTACGTCGCCCGAGCCAAAAATATATTTTGCGCCCGAGTGATACACTCTACTTTTCATCACCCTTTATGATAAAATAAAAGGCGCCTTAAATTTTATTATTTTTTATGCGGCGCGACTATGGGCCGTCGTACCAGCCAGTCTATAATCAAACAATATTTGCGTTCGATTTCTTTGCCGCTGAAAACTAAGATGTTCCAAATTCAAAAAGTGCGCGGCAAACAACATTGCGCCGCACTTATAAAGAGGAGCGGGCTGGAAAACTCATTCCCACCCGTTTAAAGTTTCATAAAGAAAACACCACCTTTGGGTGCACTCAAAGGCGAACCAAGTCGTCCTTTTCGAATAGATGGGATGAAAAATATATTTTGCGCCGGAGTGATACACTCTACTTTTCATCACCCACTATGAGAAAATAAAAGGCGCCTCAAATTTTATTCTTTTTTTTATTGGCGCGACTATGGGCCGTCGTACCAGCCAGTCTTTATTCAAACAATATTTGCGTTGGATTTCTTTGCCGCTGAAAACTAAGATGTTCCAAATTTAAAAAGTGCGCGGCAAACAACATTGCGGCGCACTTATACAGAGGAGCGGGCTGGAAATCTCATTCCTGCCCGCTAAAAGTTTCTTATAGAAAACACCACCTGTGGGTGCACTTAAAGGCGAACCAAGTCGTCCTTTTCGAATAGATGTGATGAAAAAAAATCAAATTTTCTCCACAGATTGACCTGGCCGAACCCTGGGGACCAGCAGGCCGGGGTGGCGATGCACTCCCGAGCTGAAGTCTCGACAGAGACCAACAACGATGGCGATGACTTTATGCGGGACACCGGGGAAGTTGAAGTCAGTATAGTATTATCAATAGCTAGCTTCCGGAGGAGAAAGCCGTCTAATTCTAATTCTAAACGGGGGTGGTAAGACCTGCACTGACTCGCCGCTGTGGGGTGTTTAGTACTTATATTGTCCCCTATGGTAACCATGCTCCAGCCAGCCCAGCTCCTTAAAATAGCGAAGCAGGCTTTTGGGTCGTTGGTAACATTTTCTCAGTATCCCCGTATGCGGCGCCGGCGATGGCCCTGGTCTCTTCCGGGGCTGCGCAGTGCTAAATTTCGTGCTCCACTGTTTCTAACACATAATCCGCTGTCTGTAGCCCCTGTCTTGTATAGGTGATGGTTTAGGTCACAGTGACCTGTGATGCCCACCAACATTCGCAGGTAGGACGGAGCCGTCTTTAAGCTGCATGCGATTATATCCTTGATATAAACCACAACATAACACCCAACAGTCACATATATAGTCCTGAGCCCAAACTAGGTTATGGGAACAGGCGTTCCAAAGTGGTCCTAGTGATTTTATTGAAATAAACACCTTTTGGTTTTCTTGCTCTTGATTGGCAACAAAACATCACTTCGGAAGTTCCCGGGCTTTTATAAATAAATAACAAAATATGCCGGACATATCACACACGGTCAGCTGATCCCAAACCAGGCATAACCTGTACTATGGGTACCAGAAACTGATATACATAATAGATAAATACATATTTAACACTTAGACACAGAACAAACATCTATGTTAGTCACACAAATGTTTGTCCAGTGCGGTAATCGAACCCGCGACCAGAAGGCAGAGTTACTACCAACTGAGCTATGAGGCCAGTCTAAAATTTTAAATAATATGACAGAGTCTGTGACATTTTTACGTTTTTCCAGAACAAAAAGGACAGCATATTCTTCGACTGCAAACGTCCGATGACCGGCGCTGAGGTCATCAACAAACTGCTGGCTTCCAACACCAAGCACCATGAGTTAGTATCTGCGATATCTGTTGAGAATAGTTGAACTTGTTTGTCGTGTCACTGATTCTTTCTTGGTCATCCATAAGGTCAGTGAGCAGGTTGAGGTATGGTGGCCCTGAAAAGGGCCTATGACCGTTGATAAAAGGATTAAAGTGCGCCTCTTAGGCTCGTATTCAGAGACACGACTCAAGCATAGATTTAATCACAGATCAGCTGAACTCAACTTAAGTATTGAATCTCTTCTCAAACATAGCTTTTATTCAAGGACGGTACTTAAACTACTCTCAGCTGAATCGAGTCTCAAATCTGTACTCAAATGTTCTCGTTTACATTTTGATTTATTTATAATTTTCGATCCGTTTTACGCAGAATTTCAAACAGCCAGGGTAGAACAATAAAGTGAAGTATAAATATGCATCAAAGTACGTGTAACGGAACGAAAATGTCATTTGATTAATGTCTAATCAAATCTAAACTCAAGCACCGATTTCGTCTGATTGACGTTTCAGAATAAGCATTTACTCAGGTGAACTGTGATCATTGAATCTATACTTAAATACTGTTCAAGAATTAGAATCTCGACTCAAATCGAGATTTAAGTACAGATCAATGCTTGAGTCTTGTCTCTGAATACGAGCCTAAGGCTCGTATTCAGAGACATTGATCTGTACTTAAATAGAGTACTTAAATAGTCAATACTTAAATAGAGTCGTGTCTCTGAATACGAGCCTTAGGCTCGTATTCAGAGACACGACTCAAACTTAGATTTAATCACAGATCAGCTGAACTCTATTTAAGTATTGAATCTCTTCTCAAACATAGCTTTTATTCAAGAACGGTACTTAAACTACTCTCAGCTGAATCGAGTTTCAAATCTGTACTCATGTGATTCAGCCTGTTCTCGTTTACATTTTGATTTATTTACAATTTTCGATCCGTTTTACGCATAAATTTTAATAGCCAGGCTGGGAATATGATTGGGCTTCCAATAAAGTGAAGTATAATTATTATCAAATTACGTGTAACGGAACGCTGCTTAAAGAAAATGTCAAAGTCAAAGTGATGTTGTGCTCTCAATTTATTTTACAAAACTTGTGTAATTATGAATAGTTTTGGTGGTTGGATTAATTTGAAAAATAATACCCCTAACAAGGATTCCCTGTGTCGTGGGTATCACATAAACCATGAGTACCATGGTACCACAACACTCAGACCCAGAACAAGTATGCAGATCATGCAAACATTGTCCCGCAGGATGATAATATCGGGAATCGTGATTTTGTGAATTCTTATTAAATGGTAGGAAATAAAAGATTGTCTGTAACACATTTAATTTTTTTTAATAAAATACCTAGTAAACTTGTCTATATTTTTATAATGTACCTATTTACATACCTACTTTATAATTTGTATTGTAAATGCGAGAATAACTCTTGTCTGTTACCCTATCTATCACTGCCCGGGTCGTATGATGGGGGTATTGCTCAATATCGTGGTATTCCGGCATTTCCTCGTTAGCTAGGATAGAAATGTGAAGTAGATCTCCATTACCGGCTGAAATTACAAAGTAACATTGTTTGTTAGTACTTGGTGGAAGGTGTACCTATGTAAGGTGAGGTAGGTAGGTAAATTTATTACCTGAAATGATGCAGTAGCGTAATATCGGAAACACACCAAAACTTGCAGTGCCATCGTTACGGGTAGCCCTCTGCTGGTAGGGCGCTGACGCTGGTTTATATTTTTCACGACACCTCTGGAGAATCTGGTTCTTTTCCATAAACTCACTGCTTCCAATGCGAAGGGATCGTCAGCGTCCCATATTACGCATTGGATTTTGAACTGATTTGATTTCGTCGTTTCATTGAAAATAGATAACTCTTTATTCGTATACCACAATAAACTTAACAAAATATCCATATTATCTTCAAATATTTACTTCTTTATTGCTTTTTTTTGCACCAAATACAACAAAATCTATATTTAAGTGTGGTCCGGAGCACGCTTGAATGTAGATCTCATTTTCCTTTGAATAATGTCAAATCAAATCTAGATTTAAGTACCGATTTCGTCTGATTGACGTTTCGGAATAAGCATTTACTCAGGTGAACTGTGATCATTGAATCTATACTTAAATACTGTTCAAGAATTAGAATCTCGACTCAAATCGAGATTTAAGTACAGATCAACGCTTGAGTTTTGTCTCTGAATACGAGCCTTAGAGTCTCCTTTCGTGCACATGTCACATGTCTTCGAATTTTTAAGTTCTAGGACATGCCAGTTTCCTTACTTCGATATTCATCATCATCATCATCAGCCTGATGAAGTCCACTGCTGAACATAGGCCTCCCCCAAAGAGTGCCACGACGAACGGTCTTTAGCCTTCTCCGGCCACCGACTTCCCACAACCCTCACAATGTCGTCGGTCCATCGGGTGGGGGGCCTTCCAACACTGCGTCGTCCGGTTCGTGGTCGCCACTCGAGAACCTTTGTTCCCCAACGGTTATCGGTTCTGCGAGCTATATGGCCTGCCCACTGCCACTTCAACTTCCTAATTCTGAAAGCTATATCGGTGACCTTGGTTCTTCGATATTACTACGATATTACTTACGATTATTTTCCTTGGCTGTATGAGAGCACTTGTATATACATTTTCAGAACGAAAAATTCATCGGTGCACGACTGGAAATCGAACCCACGATCTGTGGATCGGAAGGCCACTCCACCAGTGCTCTTACTTTTTTATTGAATTTACACGCTCTAAAAACACTCTACTCGGCTCTATACACCTGCCAGTTTAGTTGTGCGACAGTTTGTGAAGATGTTTAGATGTTTGGATGTTTGGTGGTGGTGATAGGCTAATTTTTATCTAGGTAAAGTATTTATATCATTTTTTGGGCTTCACGTAATTTTAGGCTCGCTTCGCTCGTTTGACTTCATTTCTGATACACTACTCACGCTGCAGTTCTTTTCTAATTCCAGTTTCTTCCACTCCATCCAACCTTCCTTGGTGGTCCTTAACGGGCTGGTCCTGTTCAGCTCACCGCCCTCGGGGTCATGCGGGGTCATCCTGCAGCCGACGGTCACCGCGTCTGATGATGTACTGGAAGTGAGGATCCACCTGGAGAACCTGAGCTTTGTCGAGGATGTTTTGAAGGCGGAGATGTGGTTCAGGCTGAAGTATTTTGGGTAAGTGAGCCGCTATCCGTATCCGTATCCGTATCCGTATCCGTATCCGTATTCGTTATCCGTGATAAGTCATTGTCATTCGTAATTCGCAAACTATATGACATCATCCGTCATTGAATGTCACGTTATGCCATTTAATTTGAGCTCACTTTCTTTACAGCCAAGGTGATCCAAAAAACGTATTCCTGAAGGTGGAAGCTGACGCCAAGCTTGAGAGGAAGAGAGAAGGAACGACTGAGTACGAGCTAACGTTGCACGGCCATCAGCCCAACGCCACAGACCCCATCAAGAAGGAATGGAGGGTATTTAGAAATAAACATTATTTTCATACCTTGTTCTACTAGCGGCTGCCCGTGGCTTCGCTCGCCCGGTACCGAGATTAAATTAAAAAAATATATATATAAAAACTTATTAACCTATGCATGCTCATAATTTAATTCCAGGTCCGCCTTACAGGACAAGAGCGCCTCCACACATCGTTCTTCAAAGACATCTCCTCAGATCCAGCGGCTTACGAAGGTTCCATGACCCTGGCCTTCACTGGAAACCAGGCGAAGCCGGGGGCTGTTGATAGTGAGCTGCTCGTTAAGTATGATGGACAGCAAGGGCTGGAAGGAAGGAAATTTGTTGTGAAAGCCAGCGGTAATAATGTAAGTTTTAATCTGCCAGACTAGATGGCGTTAGTGGTGATTGATTCCATTCTGATATTAGCAAGTTAAAGTGGCAATAGGCAGGCCATGTAGCTCTCAGAACCGACAGCCGATGGAATAAAGGTTCTCGAAAGACGACCGCAAAACGAACGGTAAGGCGTAGATGCCATAGCCAGCCCGAAAGGAAAAAAAAAAATAATTACCTACTGATTTATAATGACATGTTTTATTGGCAATTATCGTTATTGTATTACAACATAATGACAAGGCCTATGTACAGCCGCTTTAACTTGATGTAATTAACAAAACCAAGTGTTCCCAGTGTTCCAAAGGTGAATAAATAATATGACTATGACTAACGACGTTGGTAGGCCCCGATGACATTTTGAGGGTCGCGTGAAATCGGTATGGATGGACCGTTCATCGTGACACAATTTGAGGGAGGCCTATTCCCATTCTGGAATTCTTCAAGCTAATAGGTAATAATGAAATTGGTTACTAATTCTTCTTCTTGTCGTGTCACTGGTTTTTTCTTGGTCATCCTGTCTTTGATCAGTGACCAGGTTGAGGTATGGTGGTTACTAATAAGTCATATAGTATGTTAGGAATATTGATAGTTTAGTATAAGATGACTGATTTTAATGAATGTTATCATAATTAAGAATTAAATTAACCGCAATTTAGTGATTTTACTAATTTAATGGAGAACATAAATTAAATTTAAAAATGTTCAGTAAAGGTTTTTAGGCTTTAAATAAATATATATAAATATTCCGGACATATCACACACGGTCAACTGATCCCAAACTAGGCATAGCCTGTACTATGGGTACCAGAAACTGCTAAACATAATAGATATATATTTAACACCCAGACACAGAACAAACATCTGTGTTCATCACACAAATTTTTGATCAGTGTGGGGATCGAACCCGCGACCTCTAGCGCAGAAGGCAGAGTTACTACCAACTGAGCTATGAGGCCTGTCATGTCTGTCATGAAACAAACTGGATTTAAGACCTTTGTACTTGAAACCCTAATGAATAAATAAATGAATAAATCAAATTTAACTTAAAAATAATTTCAAAAATTTCAACAAATAACGTCCTGAGCCGTCTAGGCAGGTCATTCGGTGGATCTTCCCGGACCCTTATTCTAATTGTTCATACAGAAAAACTCACTGGTGACCCACGACCCACGACTTTCCGACCGAGACCCTCGAAACCTCCCACTATGCCAACGCAGCTTTTTAAATAACATTTTTATTATTTTTCAGCTATCTAAAACAGGGTTCCTTGAGTCAGAGATAATATCACAAACGACTTGGGGGCAGCTTCTGAAGGCGTATAGTCGAGACCCCATCAATTTAACAGCTATTATCAAGGTAAGTTTGCAACCTTCAGCGCGGTCACCAAAAAAGGGTTCCTAGTATTCACAGCTAGCGATTTCGTACTTCGGAGGGCTACAAAAGTATATTATCGAGCGAGCAAAGCGAGCGAAGATCTCTCTCAAATTACCAAGGTTTTCGGCATCAGCGTCATTCGTTCCATGGCGTAGTTGGTATCGCATTGCCGATTCAAGGCGAAGATGCGGTTCATGGTGGGTATCATTTAAATTGAATTAGTGTCTAGTGTCCAGTCAGTTCAACCTGGGGGCTATTGCATAGTAAACTTGACTGGCCTCATAGCTCAGTCAGAACAAACATCTGTGTTAATCACACAAATGTTTGTCCAGTGCGGGAATCGAACCCGCGACCTCTAGCGCAGAAGGCAGAGTTAGTATATAGTAGTAAGTTAGTTTTATTGTAATTTAAAGCTCTGACATACCTACTTAATTTTTTTGAAAGCGTACAACGCTGAATATGGCTGCTCCTAATTTGTATTGTATTATGTAACAACTGTACCTAACCTATATTACGCGATTGATTTGATTTGATTAGTACAAACTGAGCTATGAGGCCAATTTAATATAGCTTGACATTAAGCTTGCAGTGCGGCAGTTTTTATATCTGTATACACTCTAATGCCGGCTGTACACACTCGGCGAGACACCCTGAGAGAGGCCGAGAGCGAGTATGTGGGGTCCATAATTTACCCCCACACATATTATGCTCGCGTATATATATTAACCCAACAGATCACAATTCGTGCGTTGCACCTTTTGCGGCTAGCGCGTCAGCTCAGCCCGCCTGCAGTACCTGCGACGTCATCGAGTGGCGTGATCCGGCTTCCTCGCCCCTGCCGCCGCACCGCGCACCTGCCGCGCGCCGGCACACGCCCCGCGCCCTCGCCTCGCCCCGCAGCTGCCTACCACCACTGCTCCGCTGTCCGCCTCGCGACCCGCGCGCGCGCTTATTCCTAGCTTTTTACTGTTTGCATTTAAGTTGTAAATTTCATAGCTTTGGCATTAAACTCAATAGTCTAGATACGCTTGTTTATACTGCTGCTAATCCCGGCGAGGAGCTTAACAATACCTACTCCCTAGGCAGGCTGCTAAAAGTTGGTGACCCTAGACAAAGGAAACGCGCTGTCAGATACGCGTTCTTCGAAAATTGAGGACCTTCAAGAACAAAGCAGCTCACGTGCCAGAAGGACAACCGAAACAGGCATCTCAAGAATTTTCCAGAATCCGATGTTTACGACCCAGCGGTATAACTCGTAAAGGAAAAGTGCAAGTTTTTGTTTTTATTATTTTCATCCGACATGACGACCGAAGATAAATCCGGTGGAACTAAAGCTTTTTCGTCACCTAATTTGACGGACGCGCTTATGGAAGCATTAGGCAAGCAAGTTGAAACAGTGAGAGTGAAAGTTCCACCATTTTGGAGTGAGAAGCCGGCGGTGTGGTTTGCGCAGATAGAAGCCCAGTTTGAGTTGGCTAGAATAACCACCGATTCCACCAAATATTACACCGTGGTAGGAAATTTAGATGCTCCGATAATCGCTGAACTGGAGGATGTAATCAGCAACCCCCCTGCTACTAACAGGTATGAGAAACTTAAACAAGAATTAATCAATCGTTTGTCAGCTTCGCAGGAAAAGAAAGTACGCCAACTCTTGGTTCACGAGGAGCTCGGGGACCGCAAGCCCTCAGCTTTTATGCGGCACTTGCAGAGCCTAGCAGGTCCGGGCGTCCCTGAAGATTTCCTGCGCACGATTTGGACGAGCCGGTTGCCAACCAACCTCCAGACAATTGTGGCGTCGCAAGCTGACACATCCCTGGAGGCAGTGGCGGGACTGGCTGACCGGGTAATGGAGATCGTCCCGGTGAACCCGGTAGCCCAGGTAGCCAGCTCATCGGCATCATCGGATGTTTTCGAGGTAATGCGCAAAGAAATAGCTACACTCACTCAGAAAGTCAGCGAGCTGTCTAATAGAGTCGACGGTGGTAACCGGAATCAAGGTGGCTATAACAGGAGCCGTAGCCGCAATAGCGGCAGGTATCGTTCCCGTTCCCGCAGCAGGTCTAGGAGCCGCCCCTTTAGAATGGAAAATAACAGCCCCATCTGCTGGTATCATTCTAAGTATAGGAATGACGCTCATCATTGTCAACCACCCTGTGACTTCTCTAAGCAAGCGGAAAACTCCAAAGCAAGTCGCTAAGGACGGCAAGCGATTGTTGCAGTATTTCCAGCCGTCTATTTGTCACTGATCTCCATTCCAAGAAGAATTTTCTCGTAGATACAGGCTCTGATTTATGTGTTTACCCCCGTAGTTACCTACGTGAGCGTCGTGCAAGAGTGAACTACGATCTTTGTGCAGCGAACAGTACCACCATAGCAACTTATGGCTACTTTCACCTGCAGTTGAATCTTGGACTCCGGAGAGACTTCAGCTGGAAGTTCGTCGTTGCGGACGTGTCGAAGCCAATCATTGGGTATGATTTCCTGTCCTTTTATAACCTCATGGTCGATTGCCGCAACAACAAGCTGGTTGATGGAGTAACCAACCTGTCAGTCTCAGCAGCAACAGTAACGTCGAATATACCCAGCATCAAAGCCATGTCCGGATCAACAGAGTACCACGAGCTACTGAAAGATTTCCCTGATATAATTCGTCCGCCAGGAGCACCTCGACAGGTACGGCATTCTACGGTTCATTTTATCAACACGACACCAGGACCACCAGTCTTCTGCCGACCACGAAGACTAGCACCAGACCGCTTGAAGATAGCAAAGGCTGAATTTGAGGCGATGTTAAAAGAAGGAACTGCTCGCTGCTCTAGTGGACCATGGGCATCAGCACTTCACCTTGTGCCGAAGAAAGATCAGACATGGAGGCCATGTGGAGATTACCGTGCTCTGAATGCGCGGACTGTTCCCGATAGATACCCGGTACGTCATATTGAAGATTTTTCTCAACAGTTGAATGGATGCACTCTCTTCTCTGTCATTGACTTGGTGAAGGCATACCAGCAGATTCCAGTCAATCCAGACGACGTAGAGAAGACTGCTATTACCACACCTTTCGGCCTGTTTGAGTGTCCTTTTATGTCATTTGGACTTCGTAACGCAGCTCAAACCTTTCAGAGGTTTATCGATGGCCTGGTACGCGGACTAGATTTTTGTTTCCCGTACATAGATGACCTCCTTGTAGCTTCTAGAAACAAAGAAGAGCACGAAGGGCACCTGCGAACCCTGTTTTCACGGTTGAACGAGTACGGAGTGGTCGTGAACGTACAGAAATGCACTTTTGGCCAGCCCCAGGTAACTTTTCTTGGTTATCAGGTCTCTGGAGAAGGAGTACGACCACTTGATGAGAAGGTGCAAGCTATTCAAAAGTTCCCACCACCGCAGACTGTGAGAGGTTTGAGAAGGTTTCTGGGAATGATCAACTTCTATCGGCGGTTCTTGAAGAATGCAGCTGAACAGCAAGCACCGCTCAATAATCTCCTGATCGGAAGCGACGCGAAGGGTTCAAAACCCGTTGCATGGACTCCTCATCTACTTAAGGTTTTTGAACTTTGCAAACAAAGTCTCTCGGATGCAGTAATGCTAGTCCACCCAGTTCCGGAAGCTAAGCTAGCACTGGTTACCGACGCGTCCAACATTTCACTAGGTGCCGTTCTTCAGCAGAGCGTAGAGGACTCTTGGCAGCCCTTAGCTTTCTTTTCCAAAAAGATGAGTCCTACCCAGCAGCGCTATAGCGCTTATGATCGTGAACTTCTTGCAGTATACGAGTCCGTAAAACACTTCAGACATATGCTGGAAGCTCGTCATTTCACGATATACACCGATCATAAGCCACTAATATTTGCTTTCCAACAGAAGGATCAGAAGGGTTCCCCTCGTCAAATTAACCAACTGTATTTTATTTCCCAGTTTACGACAGATGTCGAGCATATCTCAGGTCAAGAAAACTTGGTCGCAGACACTTTGTCCCGTATAGAGGCTGTCAGTTCGCCAGTGGACGTCAAGGTCTTAGCTGCTTCACAGGAAGACGACTCTGAGCTGCTTGGTCTTCTGGAGGGTAATTCGTCCCTGAAGCTGGAGAAGGTACTATGTTCGGAGGTACCTATTTACTGCGACATCTCTATGCCTAAGCCTCGACCATTCGTGACAGCTGCCCATAGACGACAGGTCTTTGAGACGATACACAGCTTGAGCCATCCAGGTACCAAATCGTCCATCAGATTGGTGAGTGAACGATTTATTTGGCCAGGTCTTAAAAAGGATATCCGCGTATGGGTCAGAGAGTGCATACCTTGCCAAAAGTCTAAGGTAACTAGGCATACTATAGCTCCAGTTGGCAACTACAGACTGCCAGATGCACGGTTTTCAGAAGTTCACATTGATTTGGTTGGACCACTACCGATTTCATCGGGTTATAGATATTGCCTAACTGCAGTAGATAGATTTACTAGGTGGCCGGAAGTAATACCTCTTACTGACATTACAGCTGAATCAGTCACCCAGGCATTCCTGTTCAATTGGATCTCCCGCTACGGTTGCCCGAAGAAGATCGTCACCGACCAAGGCAGGCAGTTTGAATCCCGTCTGTTCCACAGTCTAGCCAAGTTATGCGGTATCAAACTTGCGAGAACTACGGCCTATCATCCGGCGTGCAACGGCATGATCGAGCGCATGCATCGTACGTTGAAGGCGGCCATTATGACTCATGGCGGTAAGGACTGGATTACTTCACTCCCTATAGTTCTTTTAGGACTGCGAGCTGCCTGGAAAGAAGATTTGCAGTGCTCATCGGCAGAACTGGTGTTTGGAGAGCAGCTACGAATTCCCGGCGAATTTTTCACCTCATCATCTACCGAGGTCGAGTATCCAGACTTTATTAGTCACCTTCGCCAGAAGATAATCCAGCTGCGTCCCAGTCCAGCATCTCATCACGGACAGCACAGAGTGTTCGTACACAAGGACTTATCCACGACTTCTCACGTTTATCTAAGACAGGATCTGTTACGCGGATCACTAGAACCACCGTATGCAGGCCCCTACAAAGTAGTATCGAGAACTTCTAAAACTATAGACATCCAAATAGGGGATAAAACTATGAAAGTCTCTATCGACAGAGTGAAACCTGCCTTTGTTAGTCAGAGGGATAACGAAAAGTCACAACAAGAGGTCGTCAAGCCAGCAAAATTGGTTTCGAACCCGAACCCGAAACTGAATACGGATACGAAGCCAATTTTGAATACGGACCCAAGTACGAATACCACACGGACCACAAGGTCGGGCCGGGTAGTGAAATTACCGGTACGATTTAACACTCCGTGTTATTCGTAAGGGGGTCCTGTGGGGTCCATAATTTACCCCCACACATATTATGCTCGCGTATATATATTAACCCAACAGATCACAATTCGTGCGTTGCACCTTTTGCGGCTAGCGCGTCAGCTCAGCCCGCCTGCAGTACCTGCGACGTCATCGAGTGGCGTGATCCGGCTTCCTCGCCCCTGCCGCCGCACCGCGCACCTGCCGCGCGCCGGCACACGCCCCGCGCCCTCGCCTCGCCCCGCAGCTGCCTACCACCACTGCTCCGCTGTCCGCCTCGCGACCCGCGCGCGCGCTTATTCCTAGCTTTTTACTGTTTGCATTTAAGTTGTAAATTTCATAGCTTTGGCATTAAACTCAATAGTCTAGATACGCTTGTTTATACTGCTGCTAATCCCGGCGAGGAGCTTAACAATACCTACTCCCTAGGCAGGCTGCTAAAAGTATGTACATGGGGCTCTCGTCGTGTCTCGCTCTCTCTAGCCTCGCCTCGCCTCGGTCGGTTTCGGTCGCTTGTCGGTTTTTTATGCCCGAGTCAAAGGATCTCGTTGGGTCTCGCGAGGAAAACGAGACCGAGCATGTATACACTTGTTATTTAGTTGTCCTTTGGCTGTGTTTCTGTGACAGCAGCAGCAATTTCTACGTCCATTACAGCGGGAATCTACAGTACTAATCTAATCCTATTTCTCTCAAAATTTTAGTAAGTAATTAGCATTATAATTCCTTTTCGTTTTTATGATCTCAACTGTTGCCTCTTCTGTGCACTACCTCCACATCTTCTGTCCACAAACACAAAGGTTATCTGGAAGATAATGCTTTTTAGCATAAAGTTCGCCTTTGTACCATTTTTAAGTGCAATAAAGAATTTTCTATCTATCTATCTATCTACTAATGAAAAACGAGTGTGTACTGCTATGCTCTCGTCGAGAGCCTCACCGGCCGAGACACTCGGCGAGACGCTCTCGCCGAGTGTGTAAAGCCGGCATAAGATTGTGTTTCTTGACAGGGATTTTTATTGTTTCTTGATAGGGAAACGATGGAGTGTCATCAGTGAACATGAACAACGCGACGCAGGTGCAGCTCGAGTCCGACAGCTTCTCATGGCTGCTGGACAGGTGGACCGACATGCAGATCAAGAAGAACTTTGGCTTTTACCGTAACTCCCTTCTTCTTCTTGTTGTGATACAGATTCTTTCTCGGTAATCTTGTATTAGGTCAGTGACCAGGTTATTTATAGGTATAACCCTACATATAGGACCCTATAAATGACGCAGTGTTGGATGGACCCGATGGACCGACGACATTGCGAAGGTTGCGGGAAGTCGGTGGATGGAGAAGGTTCAAGACCGTTCGTCATGGCACTCTGTGGGGGAGGCCTATGTCCTGCAGTGAACTTCAAAAGGTTGATGATGATGTTGATGATTAATGTATTTTAGTTTTAAGGTATATACAAGGTGATTCATAACATGAATACCATCCCGAAAGGGGGTTATTCCATTACCAGAAAGAAATAATATTAGTGGAAAAAAATATATATTTTTTTTAAATGTTTTTCACAACCTTTCTCAAATTAGTTGTTTTTGGTCCTTTTATAATCTTTATAACTAAATGTACAGGATGTTCTGCATTAAAATTGCTACCTAAAACAGTTGATTCCTGATTTGACACCAAAACGTAAAATATTTTTCATTAAAAAAAATCGAATTTCCAAAAGTCGTAGAACAAACTTTATTGCCGATTGGTTGATAGAATAACCCCTTTTGGGAATATGTTATGAATCACCTTGTATATCTATGGGCCCTTTTTTGTACTCATACTTTGCCGTGTTGCCTGAAATAAATGAATTATATTAATTATATTTTGTGTTATAGGAGAATGCGTTCTACAGTGGCCGTACATACAAACACTATCAGGAGACACATCGCTCCAAGGCACCCAAGACCTCATACTAGCTGACTGTCGGGACGAGAAACCAAGGTGATACCTGGTATTATAAGTCAAAGTCAAAGTCAAAAGGTATTTATTTCAATAAAATCACTAGGATCACTTTGAAACGTCTTAGAAACTAGGTGAAGCTACGCCTGTTCCTCGCGACCAAGCCTACAAGAATCAGGCAACAAACACGGCTGCCTATAATTTTTTTCGATGATCTATTTTCACAAAATGGGATTTAGAGCTTCAGTGTAGTGCCGATCGAACTAGGTGAGGCTCAAAAGAAGGCTCATCATCATCATCATCAGCCTGATGAAGTCCACTGCTGAACATAGGCCTCCCCCAAAGAGTGCCATGACGAACGGTCTTGAGCCTTCTCCATCCACCGACTTCCCGCAACCTTCACAATGTCGCCGGTAAGTACTGCCAAAGAGTGGAATTATCTGCCTGCGTCTGTTTTCCCGAAAGAGTACAATCTCATCATCATCATCATTTCAGCCGTAAGACGTCCACTGCTGAACATGGCCTCCCCCACAGACAGAGCGAATTCCTTATCATGTGGGGGGATTTGCCCATACTCAGCACGCTGGGCATGCGGGTTGGCGAGCGCAGTTAGAGCTATCGTTGTTAAAATGAGGGACGCTGCCGCCCATCCCCTAGCTTTTTTCCCTTAGTCGCCTCTTACGACATCCGCGGATAGAGATATGGAGGGGCCTATTCTTTAACCGGGGCCACCACGGCCCCGGTTACAGTACCCCGGAGTACAATCTAGGAGTCTTCAAATCTAGGGTCAATAAGTTCACTCTGGGAAAGCGTGCTCCATCTTAGGCCACATCTCACTTGCAAAAGTGATAAAAAAAGGTCCATCGGGTGGGGGGCCTTCCAACACTGCTCAAAGAAGGCTCAAGTAGTAGTAAGCTCAGTAGTCACTGAATTAATTTTTAATTCGACTCATTCATATAAAAGGTGATTCATAACATGTATAACATCCCGAAAGGGGATAATTCTATCGAGATTTATAATTAATTTTATATAAGCATTATGTACATATTTCATCAAGTGTAGCGTGTGCTGCCCTTAGATCATTTGTTGAAGCTCACATTTGTCTTCTTTTTTTTCACATTTTTATAAGCTCTTATTTATTAGGGATTATAATTAGATAACTTTTCTTTTGAGCCTCACCTAGTTCGATCGGCACCACACTGAAGCTTTAAATTCCATTTTGTGAAAAGGGATCATCGAAAAAAATGATAGGCAGCCGTGTTTGTTGCCTGATTCTTGTAGGCTTGGTCGTGAGGAACAGGTGTAGCTTCACCTAGTTTCTAAGACGTTTCAAAGTGATACTTGTGATTTTATTGAAATAAATGCCTTTTGACTTTGACTTTTGACTTTGAGAAAAAGAAATACCTAAAACCTGTCTGTTTCTATTAATATTAATTAATTATGTTTATGGTTAATGTTCAACTAAATGATTGACGGAACACAACACAATTTGAAAACAAATAATGTTATTTGGCTGCGATCTTCTGTAAGGCGGAGGTACCTGCCCGGGCGGGCTGCTCCAATTCAGAACGAGAGAATCTCGCTGTGCCCTACCTCCTCCTAAAAAATTGGATTGGATTGGTGATAAGTGGAAACAATGCTGAAGCGTTCACATGAATTCATTTTTCTTCTAAGTTTACAAAGGACATCCGTCCTTAATCGGCCATATTAGAAAGAGAAAGTATTACCAACCACGAACTGTAAATCTTCACATTAATGTTGGGATGCCAACAAAGAGAACTTTAGCAAAAAAAAAACTTTTTTTTTTTTTTATACTACTGAGGTGGCAAACAGGCATACGGCCCACCTGTTGGTAAGCGGTTACCGTAGCATATGAGCGCTTGCAATACCAGAGGCATCACGCACGCGTTGCCGACCCCGAACCCCCCTCCCCCTAAAGAGCTCTGGCAACCTTACTCATCGCAGGAACACAACACTATTTGAAAACAAATAATGTTATTTGGCTGCGATCTTCTGTAAGGCGGAGGTACCTCCCCAGGCGGGCTTCTCCAATTCAGAACGAGAAAATCTCGCTGTGCCCTTCCTCCTCTAACAAACATCAATATTTTGCATTTATTTAACCGATACAAATATATTATCTATCCAAGATTTTCGGAACCAGCGTCATTCGATACCATGGCGTAGTTGGTCGCATTGCCGTTCAAGGCGAAGATGCGGGTTCGAGTCACGCTGGTTCGGAACATTTTGGGTATCATTTCAATTTAATGTAGACATAGACAAAGACATAGACATTTATTTAATTGCCACCAAAACACACACATTTGCACAACATTTTACAATAAACATTAGGTACTTATAATAAAAGAAACAAGAGAAAAGTAATGAAAGTAAAAATGGTGTGATGTGTGCTGCAGCAGCAAAATGCGGCTCATGCTCATGTGTTGCTTTCACTTTAAAATCAAGAAATGAAATGAATAAATAAATAAAAAAAAAAAAAAAACCGGACATATTACACACGGTCAACTGATCCCAAACTAGGCATAGCCTGTATGATGGGTACCAGAGACTGATATAAATAATAGATATATATTTAACACCCAGACACAGAACAAACATCTGTGTTAGTCACAAATGTTTGTCCAGTGCGGGAATCGAACCCGCAAATAAAAAATAAGTGAGACAAATTATGATTTATTTCCAGGTTCGCTGTACTAGTGGTACCAGAAGGCGTTAAAATATACAATGGCGGCTACAGCGTGCTTGTGGACGAGCAACTTGGCATCGACGAGACGAATGCGGGTGACCAGTTCTTGTAAGTAGAATGAACTCAGTTTTTGTTAAAATAAAAGTTATTTGCCTCAAAACAGAAAGGACAATTTTTTTTTTTTTAATCCTAGTTTACAAATTATTGTACCCTAAGTAGTATTGCAATCTAGCCAAGTAGGCCAATGAGCAATTTTACTTTAACATAGTTTTATAAGGTAAATTATATCTAAGAATGTGTCCAATAGCACTTTTCTTACAGCCTCAAAACAGAAAGGACAAATAAAGAAAGGAGCAATTAGTATTTAGCTGTTTTAGGTCATCATTTCAGCCGTACGACGTCCACTGCTGAACATGGCCTCCCCCACAGACAGAGCTTCTTATCATGTGGGGGGATTTGCACATACTCACCACGCTGGGGATTGGCGAGCGCAGTTAGAGCTATCGTTGTTAAAATGAGGGACGCTGCTGCCCATCCCCTAGCTTTTTTCCCTTAGTCTCCTTTTACGACATCCGCGGATAGGTAGATATGGAGGGGCCTATTCTTGAACCGGGGCCACCACGGCTACCTACCTATTTTAGGTAGCAATATTGATATCTTACTTCTCGTACGTTTGATATATTGTTTTAAATGATTACAAAACCAAAGTCAGTTTTTTTTTTTTTTTAATATTCCGGACTTATCACACACGGTCAACTGATCCCAAACTAGGCATAGCCTGTACTATGGGTACCAGAGACTGATATACATAATAGATATATATTTAACACCCAGACACAGAACATATTTGTTAGTCACAAATGTTTGTCCAGTGCGGGAATCGAACCCGCGACCTCTAGCGCAGAAGGCAGAGTTACTACCAACTGAGCTACGAGGAAGTAATGTTTATTAAAAAAAAAATATCTTGGTAATTAATACCAAGATATTTTTTTTATTACATTACAGCTTTTGAAAAACATTGAAAAAGAAAAATAAACTTAATTATTTTTCATTTTTCAGAATTACCAAAGAAGGCAGCAACATCAAGATTACACTAAAACTGACGAACATAGTTGTGTACTGTCAGAGCGATACGAAGACCATACTAGTGCCTCGACTGTACATGAGCACAATATGCGGCGCCTGCGCAGACGGGGACGACTATAGGCTTAAGTAGCTATAATACAACCTAGTTTTCGCAAATAAATAATTCAATCCGATTTTCTTCGCTTTATTTTCATTTACAAACTCCAATCCCCATTGCATTCAACTCCCATTGCACCCCCTTAGGGGTTTTGTTTCGGAAATTCCTTTAATATTGCGCTATAGCAGGAAGCTACCCTCCAAATTTCATGCTCCTAAGACTAGGCTTGACAAGAGAGACTAGGAGTTTCACTGCGTGATAAGATCCGTAATGAGGAAATCCGTAGAAGAACCAAGGTCACCGACATAGCTCTCAGAATTAGCAAGTTGAAGTGGCAGTGGGCAGGCCATATAGCTCGCAGAACAGATAAGCGTTGGGGAGTAAGGTTCTCGAATGGCGACAACGAACCGGGCGACGCAGTGTTGGAAGGCCCCCCACCCGATGGACCGATGACATTGTAAAGGTTGCGGGAAGGGTGGATGGAAAGGGCTCAAGTCCGTTCGTCGTGGAACTCTTTCGGGGAGGCCTATGTCCAGCAGTGGACTTCTACAGGTTGTTCATGATGAAGACTAGGCTGTGCGTGCGTCAGTCAATCACTTAAATAACGATTTTTAACAAACAAATAATTAACAGCCAACAGTCAGAGAAGTTGAAGAGCAAAAGCCTAGCGTGCTATGGGCATGTCATGCGGAGGGAAGAATGCCATGTGACTAGAAGAGTGTTAAACATGAATGTGGAAGGATATAAGGGGAGAGGTGGACCAAAGAAAAGATGGATAGATTGTGTGAAAGACGACATGAGTAAGAAAGGAGTGAATACTGATTTGACGGCTGATAGAGGGGAGTGGAAGAGAAAAACATGTTGTACCGACCCACATGAAGTGGGATAAGGGAGGGCAGGGAGATGATGATGATGATGATGATGAGTCACATACATAGTTCTGAACCCACACTAGGATTCCCTGTGTCGTGGGTATCAGAAACTAAGGTTGGGACCAAGGTTACCAGAGCTCTTCAAGGGGAGGGTACGGGGTCGGCAACGCGTGCGTGATGCCTCTGGTATTGCAAGCGTTCACAGGCTACGGTAACCTCTTACCAGCAGGTGGGCCGTAAGTTTTTTTCCCACCTTAGTTGTCTAAAAAGTAACATTTCACGGAAATAGGACGCGTCATATTGCCCGTTGCGTATCAGAAAACCAGGCCCTTACAGGCGTAATGAAATAGTAGATTATGCAACAAGGGCTTAAAGTAGTGTATAATGTCCCGGGCGCTATATTCAAGGGTTCAAGATCGCCCAAGACAAATACACGTTTAAGCCCGCGATGCATATTCTACTTTTTATACTTTCTGCGAGGCAATTGAAAACAATGACTGTTAAGTAGAAAGAAATGATTTTTCTTGAAGTAAGTTTCCAACTATACCAGAGGCTTCGGATTGTATGCATTCTGGAGTCGAATCAAAATCACTGTCGTCGTCACTTGACATTTTTTAGAAGTCTACACCGAAATTCAGTTTCGATTCGAATAGAATCGAAACTGAATTTCGGTGGTGCCTTTTTTATTTTTTTGTAGTCTATTCTGTAGTGGTCAGTTCGACATTCGAATAAATCCTTCTTCGTGCGCGGGTGAAAATGAATTTCGTAAAAAGTTTACATGTTTTTCTTTTTTTTAATTTGTAGACAATGATAACATACAGCCTAATTAGAATAAAATCTCATTGCACCCAAATATTTTTGAAACCAACCTCGATCAAGCACGACTACATGGGTTGCATTCCAAATTCAAATCACATTATAGGGGTAGGGCTGTAATGACTTACTTTAGGAAAGGTTTGCATGACACATAATATGCCATTGACGAGCAGGTAGTATAAAAATAATATTATGGAGTCCCTAATGACCGGGAATACCGTACCTTGAACCAATTACACTTTAATTATTATGTTCGTCAATCTGTAACTAAGAAAGGGAAGATATTACTTCTTAAGGCAAAATTAGCATTAAAGTTAGAAGGCTTTCTGCCAGTCGTTTTACTCGAGCAGCCTGGCTAAACCACACTCGCCGTGCTGCCGATTCCTTGCGTGTCCAGTACAAAAACATCGGATCTGATCATCAGGATGCTGATGCGGCTGCCTCGCTTTTGCAGCATATCTGGGATGTTTGCGGACGGACGGCTTTCACGCGGTTATGCGCAAGAAAGTCGCTTCTCTTTTCCAGCGTACGCGAGTCAGCGGCAACGGCATCCTGCAGATGATTGTTTTACGACCGGACTGTCCGATCCAGGCGAAGTGGATGCAGGTAATGCTGGGGTCGGAGCAGTATCGCAATATCTTCGTCAAGTAGGTAGGTGTTATTGCTTTGATTTTTGATTTGATTTTATATTGTATTTAATTTTATGTGTTTTTATTTGATTTTATTTTTAATTTTGTGATTTTATGTAATTAATTAAGTAATACTAGGTTTGCGCAGCGTGTTTGTTGCTTCATAAGATTACACGTCTACAATAAAGTTGTTAAATGTTGCGACATTAAAAGTAAAACAATTACAGAAGCAAAACAAACATTAAATAAATGGTTAGCTACGTTGAACTATGATCAGACAGAAGAAATCCTTAACATTGAACGTTAGTTTTACTATATTTATAATTAGAATTAGTTTTTATTGAATATATATGTATATATATATTTTCTACTTAGATGTCATGTATAGAATATTATGTTTATTTGGAATTTTATTTAGTTACACATATAGTTTAATAAATAATAATAGTTGTTTTGCCGTGGTGGCTGAAGAATAGGCCCCTCCATATCTACCTATCCGCGGATGTCGTAAGAGGCGACTAAGGGAAAAAAGCTAGGGGATGGGCAGCAGCGTCCCTCATTTTAACAAAGATAGCTCTAACTGCGCTCGCCAACCCGCATGCCCAGCGTGGTGAGTATGGGCAAATCCCCCCACATGATAAGGAATTTGCTCTGTCTGTTTTTGGGGAAGCCATGTTCAGCAGTGGACTTCGTACGGCTGAAATGATGATGAGGATGATAGTTTAATAAATTTATATTCCTACCTACTCTACTACTACTAAGACTTAATTTTTAAGTTTTATAATTTTATATTAGAATAATTTTATTTTATATTAGTTATTTCATATGTCACCCGAGCGTTAATCTCTTGATTATAACCTATTCAAGTTTCCTTGATACAGGCTAAGCCTAGTGAGGAAACTGACAGATATATTTCTGCGTATTTAAAAATTGGTCAATTGCAGTATTTAGTTTGTAATTGTATACTTACCTTATGTTCTGTAAAACCTTGTTTCACATTAATAAACTATTTTTCATTTTCATTTTTATTTTTTCAATTATTATTTTTAACAATAATATGGACATTGTCTGAAATAAATGAATAATAATAATTAAAGTTGATATAATCAACTTTTTATAATGCAGATCTTATTGTAATTTTTTTTCCTTATTTATAGTATAGTATAGTCCTAATGGTGTTGGGTAATTTAAGAAACTAGCTTAGTGCAATTCTTGCAAAGTTTATTAATCAATTATTAGTTAATTAATGCTGGCCTCATAGCTCAGTTGGTAGTAACTCTGCCTTCTGCGCTAGAGCTCGCGGGTTCGATCCCCGCACTGGACAAACATTTGTGTGATGAACACAGATGTTTGTTCTGTGTCTGGGTGTTAAATATATATCTATTATGTATATCAGTCTCTGGTACTCATAGTACAGGCTATGCCTAGTTTGGGATCAGTTGACCGTGTGAATATGTCCGGAATATTTATTTATTTATTTTATTTATTTATTTATTAATAATGCTATGAATAAAGATTTTTCTATTATATTCTATTATTTTTTTAAATTGAGCCCGTAACTCCGTACCTCACTTTTCGATTACTCTCACGGTTTCCGACTTCGCCTGAGTGGCCCTGAAACAAAACTCATGTATAGATAGGTACATGTTATTTTTCGGCAAATTACCAATTTCTCTGCCTGTGAACCCAAAGCTTTATTTTTATTAGAGCGTTATACATACCTTTCGCGCGCTCAACTGATCGTTTTGACGTCACAATTTTAAATAGAGAACGCGTCAAGCGCGGCTAATGATTGGTCAGCGAGCCGGCCATAGACTAACCGGCTTATTTTCTTTAATCGGGCGTGTGGCAAAGGCTTCTTTGATCATTCATCCGAGTGACTTTAAGTATACATAGATAATGGCAGCTGAGCGGCAAAAATGGCTTCGTTTGATATTTAGAGCGTTAAGAGTAAATAATAAATATTGTGGAAAGAATTGAAGATTGTTGCTTTAGCAACAGGGGTTTTGAGAACAGCGTGAGATTAAATAAAGATAGCATTTGGTGTAGTTTAGGCCAGAGTGCGAATTTTGCGCCCGGAAGGGTCTACCAAATAAAAATGCACTGCCCCCAAATTATGTAATATGTGATGTACACAAATGGGTATCATAGAATAAAATCAAAAGCCAAAATATTCTTAAAAATATGATTTAAGACGCACAAGACAAATACGCGGACACGAGGGGCTATCAGTTGATCAGACATGTATACCATCCCGAAAGGGGGTTATTCAATCAACGAAAAGAAATACTATTAGCGAAAAAAATATCAATATTTTCATTACTTTTTTTTTCTCAAACTTTCTCTAATTAGCTGTTTTTGATATTTTTATCATCTTTAGAACTAATAACTAAACGTACAAGAAGTTCGGAATCAAGATTGCTACCTTAAACAGCTGATTCATTGAGTTTGACCTGATTTGCCCCAAAACAGCTGATTTTCGCATAAAGTTTTTTCAATGAAAAATGTTGAATTTCCAAAAGTCGTAGAACAAACTTTATTGCCAATAGGGTGTAGAGTAAGCCCCTCTCGGGATGGAATACATATAATGAATCACGTTGTATTATGTTGTGCTGGGTATGCTCGGGCGCTGTGCGCACTTGTAGGTGTGAATGTAACTTTACGATAGCAGCGCAGGGTCCTATGTTCCTGTTGCTCCAAATAGTTTTAAGTATACCCGCTAATTTGGTATCTAAATTAGCAGAATAAAATTCCTACGGTCATTTGGGCCATTATTTGTCTGTTGTGAAATGCAATGCTCGACTAAAGCTAGCATAATCTTATAAGTAAGCTATATGAAAAATTAAACCAAAATTGTATGTTTCGTAATTAGAACTAGTTATTTTTCCATTATAAGTTTTGAGAAGCTTTAAGCTTAATAAACGTTTATAAACACGTTTGATTGTTGCGTTCTAGGATTAAATCTACACTGGAATTGTACTAATAAGGGTTGTTATTTTATTAAATAAAGAATTTTTGAAATTGACCTTGTATTATGCTAAAAAATCAGTAGTTGAAACACATGGGCTGGGGTGATATAAAAGAGCTTTTTGATTCATTCAAAAACGATTTTTAATTGTATTCTAGGCCATATGGTTTTTAAGAGTGGATGGAAAACACTAAGACCGTTCTTCGTGGCACTCCTGGGCAAGGATAGTTTGCCAGTGTACTTCTCAGGCAGATGATGATGATGTAAGGACCGGATATATTGTAGGAAGGCCTCCACCTGATAAAATATATATTTTTTAATTTATATTTTTTTTATTTTATTTTTTATGTATGTTGAGGATAGGGAAAGCTGCTTCATGTAAACTCCAGGTTCAGTAGTAATGTGCTTTTAATAGGAAGCTAATAACTAAACAATCTAGGTATAATTAAAATGCGTAAATCAGAGGATCGGCGGACGTGTGTCGTCGTGAGCTCGACAGCCAAGTGATGCCTTTCGGGTGCGGGCGCGGGGGGCGAGGATGGACCGGTTCTTCCGTATATGTTTGCCTAAACAATGTAATTTCAATAAAATCACTAGGATCACTTTGAAACGTCTTAGAAACTAGGTAAAATAATAAATAACACCTAACAGTCACATAAATAGTCCTGACCCCACACCCCCTGTGTGGGATTCCCATGTGTCGTGGGTATCAGAAACTACGAGTACCGTGGTACCACAACACCCAGACCCGGAACTAATATTTGCAGATCATGCAAACATTTGTCCTGCAGCGGGAATCGAACAGAGTGTCAGACGGGCACTCGTCCGCTGCGGCACCGAGGTCGTCAATTTAAGGCGACATTGTTGTATATATATATTTTTATATTATTTTGATCACACACGGTCAACTGATCCCAAACTAGGCATAGCCTGTACTATGGGTACCAGAGAACGATATACATAATAGATAACTATTTAACACCCAGACACAGAACAAACATCTGTGTTCATCACACAAATGTTTGTCCAGTGCGGGAATCGAACCCGCTACCTCTAGCGCAGAAGGCAGAGTTACTACCAACTGAGCTAAGAGGACTGTCAGTCCTGGTAATCGGTGTAGGAGAAGGTTAAGACCGTTCATCGTTGCACTCTTTGGGTGAGGATAGTTTTTTTTTTTTTTTTTATACAACAGAGGTGGCAAACTAGCTTACGGCCCACCTGATGGTAAGCGGTTACCGTAGCCTATGAGCGCTTGCAATACCAGAGGCATCACGCACGCGTTGCCGACCCCGAACCCCCTTCCCCCCTAAAGAGTTCTGGCAACCTTACTCACCGCAGGAACACAACACTATTTGAAACAAATAATGTTATTTGGCTGCGATCTTCTGTAAGGCGGAGGTACCTCTCCAGGCGGGCTGCTCCAATTCAGAACGAGAAAATCTCGCTGTGCCCTACCTCCTCTCAAAAGTCTCCTCTCTTATCAGTCCAGCAGTGCACTTATAAGGCTGGTGATGATGTAAAGGTTTATTTATTTATTTATTTTAATCTTTATTGCACACAAAGAAAACAATGTACAAAAGGTGGGCTTAATGCCAAGGCATTATCTACCAGCCAGCCTGATTGGGTAGAAACAGGAGGTTGGCGTGCGACAGATTGTTTAACTTAACTAAAAACTATACTATATATAACCATACACTATATTTAAATAGGGTTATTTTAGTTTTGTAACTCACCATAGTCACCGTACCTCCACTACGTTAAAACTTACTCTAGGGCTAACACTTTCAGTCTCAGAGTAATAATGTGACTGTGGGCCTATGCATGTAGGTATGAACCTTTACGTTTACCTGGGCTATGAGATTTTCATTGAAGTAAAACGCAGACCTAAAATTGTACAACATATTATGAATCACCTTTATATATGCTAATATTTTTGTTGTACCTATATTAAAACACCATATGGCTTAGAACAAAAATAAAAATCGTGTATGAACAAAGCTCTTTCATATGACACACCACTTCATGTTTTTGTGATTGATTGATTTTCGTGTCATTGATTCGTCTGTGTTAGGTCAGTGAACAGGTTCAGGTATGGTGGCCCTGAAAAGAACCTATGACCGTCGGTGAAAGAATCAGTGTGGTGAAAGGATTATGTATTTGTATTCCTTTTATTTACGTTAGCTTAGCAACCCTTGGCCGCTAACTCATATTACACACACATTACCAGTAAAACTTGGTAGTACAATAAGTATTTAATTTGGAAAACTTATACATACTATATACATACTATAAAATATAAAATCAAATAATTACAAAATAAAATAGAAACTAAATAAACAAATAATTTTGGACATGCGGCAAGGTGCCAAGAGCACTGGCTGCATTCCCGCGTTGAATTGCCAAAGAAATTCTTTGTGCAAGGAATGAGCCAGCTCTCTTATCACCGGCGGCGTTGACCAAAGTTGGTATAATTTTTTTGAAGAGCTTTTTTGTACCTGGGCCCCATGGTCCAATAGTACAATCTGTTGACCTACTCAATTCAATGCGGATCAGATTAACGGTTCGAAAGTTATGCTCTAACATATATACATAACTACAAACGTTCGTTGATTCGTCCAAGCTGTTACAGAGATCTTCGCTCGCTCGATCAATTAAATTCCTTTCATTCCAAGCACACTGCCTAAGCGAGTATTATAGATTGTCTTTCTGAAAGGAGCCTCTGAGAGGCGTACTTTTTTTTTTTTTTTATTATTCCGGACCTTTCCGGACATATTATCACACACGGTCAACTGATCCCAAACTAGGCATAGCCTGTACTATGGGTACCAGAGACTGATATACATAATAATAGATATATATTTAACACCCAGACACAGAACAAACATCTGTATTCATCACACAAATGTTTGTCCTGTGCGGGAATCGAACCCGCAACCTCTAGCGCAGAAGGCAGAGTTACTACCAACTGAGCTATGAGGTCACTCTACACTGATTCTTTCACCAACGGCCATATTCCTTTTTCAGAGCTACCTTACCTCAACCTGCTCACTAACCTAATACAGGATGACCAAGAAAGGATCAGTGTCACGACAAGCAAGCAAGCGTAATTTAAAATGACTCACCTATGTGAAGGAGGTAGAGCACAGCGAGATTTTCTCGTTCTGAATTGAAGCAGCCCGCCTGGGGAGGTACCTCCGCCTTACGGAAGATGGCAGCCAAATAACATTATTTGTTTCAAATAGTGTTGTGTTCCTGCGGTGAGTAAGGTTGCCAGAGCTCAGTAGTGGGGGGGGGGCATTCATTCGGGGTCGCCAACGCGTGCGTGATGCCTCTGGTATTGCAAGCGTTCATAGTAACCGCTTACCATCAGGTGGGCCGTAAGCTTGATTGCCACCTCAGTTGTATAAAAAAAAACCTATAGCTTGGTCGTCATAGCTCCTCGCCACACATCGTTACGCGCACCCATCGATAAAGCCCCGTACACACCCGACCGTGATCTGATCAAAGTGTTCAGTGAGTCTAAGATTAGTACGCCTGCCTAACCCCTTTAGCGCTCAGCGTGATAGAATATTCCGCTAATTAACTATATCCTGTAAAGGGGTTTTTAGCCGATTAGTTCTAGTGTGGACGCGGGCTTATGGGCGTGTAGGCACGGCCTTAAGCTCTCTTTGATGCAAGATGCATTAGCATAGAGTAGAATAGAATATATATTTTTTTTATACAACTAAGGTAGCAAGCAAGCATATGGCCCACCTGTTGGTAAGCGGTTACCGTAGCCTATAAGCGTTTTCAATACCAAAGGTATCACGCACGCGTTGCCGACCCCGAATCCCCTCCCCCCCCTAAAGAGCTCTGGCAACCTTACTCACCGCAGGAACACAACTTAAAATAAATAATGTTATTTGGCTGCGATCTTCTGTAAGGCGGAGGTACCTCCCAGGCGGGCTGCTCCAAGGCACAGATCACTTCACGCAAAATACACCCTTAGGGTGGTAAGGCGGAATTTTTGGTGATAGTACTGTTGTCCCAAGTACCTAGGCCTCTTCTGCGTGGTTGTGCGCCAAATAGGTTCCATCTCAGCATAGTACCGCTCCACACCGATTGTGTTAAGCGGCGCTGGTTTTCAGATGGGACCTAAGGGGTGACCCCACGAGCGCAAAAGAACAATGAATATCCTACTATATTATAAATAGAAAGCATGTGAGGATGTTTGGATGTTTGTTGTCGACTGGCCTCATAGCTCAGTTGGTAGTAAAAAAAGTAAAGTAAAGTAAAAATGTTTTTATTTATAAAGGTCTTAACATACATATGGTGCTACATAATTATACAACGAAATATACCTAAAAATATCATCATCATCTTCCTGCCCTTATCCCACATCATGTGGGGACGGCACAACATGTATTCTTCTTCCATTTCCCTCTATCAGTCGTCATCTCAGCACTCACTCCTTTCTTCACCATATCCACTTTCACACAGTCCATCCATCTTTTCTTTGGCCTACCTCTACTCCTACATCCATCCACATTCATATCTAACACTCTTCTTGTCACATGACATTCTTCATTCATATACCTAAAAATATATAGATGTATAAATATTGTATTGTAGATACAGTAACTCTGCCTTATGCGCTAAAGGTCGCGGGTTCGATTCCCGCACTGGACAAACATTTGTGACTAACACAGATGATTGTTCTATGTCTGGGTGTTAAATATATATCTGTTATGTCTATCAGTCTCTGGTACCCATAGTACAGGCTATGCCTAGTTTGGGATCAGTTGACCGTGTGCGATATGTCCGGAATATTTATTTAGTCCGGAATATTTAATATTATAAATCGAAAGTTTGTGAGGATGTTTAGATAGATGTTTGTTGTTCAATCATGCCGTAACGGCTCAACCGTTTTCGATGAAGTCGCTCTGGAAATCTATGGAGGCTGATGTTCAGCAGTGGACTTTTTACTGCTGGAATGATGATGATGACATTGCACGTGGGTAAAGCCACGCGCGGAAGCTAGTCTTACAAGCCATTCCGAACGAAAGGAACGACGCTCAATAATGTACCGCATCCAAATACGCTTCTGATGGTTCATCATCATCATCATCATCAGCCTGTAGAAGTCCACTGCTGGACATAGGCCTCCCCTAAAGAGTTCCACGACGAACGGTCTTAATCCTTCTCCATTCGAGAACCTTTACTCCCCAACGGTTATCGGTTCTGCGAGCTATATGGCCTGCCCACTGCCACTTCAACTTGCTAATTCTGAGAGCTATGTCGGTAACCTTGGTTCTTCTACGAATTTCCTCATTTCGGATCTTATCACGTAGTGAAACTCCTAGCATAGCTCTCTCCATAGCCCGTTGTGCAACTTTGAGCTTGTGTATGAGGCCAATAGTTAACGACCAAGTCTCAGTGCCATATGTCATCACTGGCAACACGCACTGATTGTAGACTTTCGTCTTGAGGCTCTGCGGTATCTCCGACGAGAAGATATGACGAAGTTTCCCAAACGCTGCCCATCCGAGTTGGATTCGTCGGTTGACCTCTTTGTCGAAGTTGGACCTACCTAGTTGAATCGTCTGACCCAAATAGACATAGTGATCTACAACTTGAATGGTATCGTTCCCAACATTGAACTCAAAACAGTTTTTTGCACAGTTATTTTTATTGAAAATAATGAGAATTTCCATAAGTCTTTATTCCCAATTTAATTTAGAATAAGCCGCTTTCGGGATAGCATACATATTATTCGTACCTACACAATAGACTACCTGGCTACAATAGACTGACAGGCCTCATAGCTCAGTTAGTAGTAACTCTGCCTTCTGTGCTAGAGGTCGCGGGTTCGATTCCCGCACTGGACAAACATTTGTGACTAACACAGATGTTTGTTCTGTGTCTGGGTGTTAAATATATATATATTATGTATATCAGTATCTGGTACCCATAGTACAGGCTATGCCTAGTTTGGGATCAGTTGACCGTGTGAATATGTCCGGAATATTTATTTATTTACATATAATATTTATAAAGATTATATAAATACCAAAAACAGCAAATTTAAGTAAATTCCTCAAAAAATATATTGAAAAGCTTGATAGATTTTCGCTTTTCTTTCTATTTGTTTACTAAATAATCCCCTTTTGGCATAGTATACATATGATGAATCACCTTGAATAGGCCTTATTACATAACCTAATTGTCTGACACCACACTATGTATTTAAATAACTTTTTTTAACTGCATTTTTAACCCCTATATCTTAGCAACCCCTTATCCGATTTAAATCATATTCTTACCAGCAAATTTTGATAGTACAATCTGTTGACCTACTAAATACCATGCAGTTTTTTTTTTTTTTTTTTTTTTTTTATGTTATACGGTGGCAAACAGGCTTACGGCCCACCTGATGGTAAGTGGTTACCGTCGCCTATTGACATCAGCAACACCTGGAGCATTGCTAATGCGTTGCCTGCCAAACCCCTCCCCCCCGAAAGAGCTCTGGCAACCTTACTCACCGCAGGAACACAACACTATTTGAAACAAATAATGTTATTTGGCTGCGATCTTCTGTAAGGCGGAGGTACCGCCCCAGGCGGGCTGCTCCAATTTAGAGCGAGAAAATCTCGCTGTGCCCTACCTCTCGTAAGATGGGATTGACGGTTCGAAAGTTATGCTCTAACAGACTAACATACAACGACGATTCGCCCTAGTTGTTTAAAATATCTCCGATCACTTCGCTCGCTCGATCAATAAATAAAAAGTGTGTAAGTTCTGAGTCAAATGGTCCATCCAAAACGCTGATATTCTCGGTCGGTAATAATTATTCACTCCACTCACAATGTCAATATTTTCTTGGCAACTGCAAATTTCACTTGCGACGATCAAAGAGATACGAGCCTAGCCTTATGTAGATAGAAATATTTATATACTAACATCTTCCTTTCTCATCATTGACAAAGGATTCCATGACGTCACATATTCCGGTAACTTGCTTTAGGGTTCCACAAACTGTTCTATAATTTCTGCCATATGATGTTCACTGCTGAACATAGGCCTACCCCACACATTTTTTTATTTTTTTTATACAACAGAGGTGGCTATCAAGCTTACGGCCCACCTGATGGTAAGCGGTTACCGTAGCCTATGAGCGCTTGCAATACCAGAGGCATCACGCACACGTTGCCGACCCCGAACCCCCTCCCTAAAGAGCTCTGGCAACCTTACTTACCGCAGGAACACAACACTATTTGAAACAAACAATGTTATTTGGCTGCGATCTTCTGTAAGGCGGAGGTACCATTCCATTTCCTGAACAAGCTTCTATCTCGTTCATCCTTCACTTCAAACCCCATTGACCTGCCCGCTTTGGACTTCGTTACAAGCTTCCGACCGCGGCTTCGCTCGCGTGTTACCTACGAGGATAAAAAGTAACCTATGTGCTATTCCAGATTCAATCTCTGTGCCAAATTTCATCCAGATGGCGTGATTGAGTAACAAACATCCATGCATCCGTCCAAACTTTCACATTTTAAAGTAGTAAGATATATTTATTGGTCCTGTATTAAGTCTTTGACCAGGTTGAGGTATAGTGGCCCTGAAAAGAGCCTATGACCGTCGGTGAAAGAATCAGTATAGTGAAAGAATTAAAGTGCGCCACTTATAGGCTATTCTCGTGTACAAGAGTTTTATTTATTTGATGTAGCGCAAAATAACCGCTAATTCAGAGTTTCATAATAAAAAAATAATCAAATAAAACGCGGAACCCTTAAAATCTGTATCCAAGTGACGTGGGCGTCCCTACAGCGGTTAGCAAACAACGGTTAGCACAACCCGGGAGGCCGAAAAGGAACGTGGGCAGTACGATGTTTAATTAAATAGGTCCGTGGTCAAACCTCGCCGTCTGCTTGTTGTTCAATGCTGAACAAAATATTTTGTAAAAATACACTACAGCAGGCGCATTCTGTAAAATTCACTTCTTCTTTCATTTTATTATTTTTGAGCATGGAAAGCTTTAGTGCACAGGAGCCTTTAAGATGCGCACTTTAATCTATTCACTACACTGATACTTTACCGATTGTCATAGGCCCATTTCAGGGCCACCATTCCCCGACCTGTGGTGCAATTTTAACAATCTTAGCAACATTCAAAACTTTCCAAACTTGACAAGGGAAATGTTCAAGACCTTAACTTTTTCCTTTTGCATGTTTGAAAAACTTTAGATGTCGCTAAAATTGATAAAATCAGCCTCATATTTGCGATCTTCATTACCATTTCGCTTACACAATAGCCTGGCTGGTTACTGATCTAACACAGAAAAACCAATCAACATACGAAAAGCAAGCAAGTTTATTGAAATAAATTTTATTCAGAACTCATTATACACAAATTGTACTTTACTTGGCTAATTCTCGATGTGGCCCGGTGTGTGGCCGCATTGAGTACCAAGCGGCCACAAAAATAATGGGCCAACGCGTTGCGGCCACAATTAAAACATGTCTGCTCGCTGATATACCCCCTAATTAAAATAAAATAAACATTTTTAGCAGAAGTGTTGTTCTGACCCAAAAACAGAAGTGGAGCCTCTTTCTAACTAGCGAGTAATGAGCGAGCTAGCTACTTAAACGAATCCTTGCGCTGGTGACACCATAGCCACATAATGACTGGCCTCATAGCTCAGTTAGTAGTAACTCTGCCATCTGCTCTAGAGGTCGCAGGTTCGATCCCCGCACTGGACAAACATTTGCGTGATAAACACAGATGTTTGTTCTGTGTCTGGGTGTTAAATATTTATCTATTATATATATATATATATATATATATATATCAGTCTCTGGTATCCATAGTACAGGCTATGTCTAGTTTGGGATCAGCTGACCGTGTGAATATGTCAGGAAAAAAAAAGGGAAATTAAAAAAAAAACTTGGACGTAACGAGGCGAGCTTTCAGTGGCCTGAAAGGACTGTTTTTTGCAAGAAACATAACTGTCCTTGAATATGTCTAAGGGCATAGTCAGAGGCATGTCCGAACATTCGTCACATGCCATTTTGCAGGAGTATTCCATACGTAACAGCTTGCAAGTCCATCGCTTCTAACAAAAATACACACTGATGTTTTTTTCCACCGTTCTTAGCACGTGTTGCGTATTAAAGTTTTTCGAATAAAAACACATTGGTGCACGAGCGGGTTCGAACCCATGAACTAGGACAACACGGTTCTCTAAAAAAACGCATTATACTCGCTTAAAACGCTTCTGAAAGAGTTTGAAATAGATATGTCACGAAGTTTTTTTTTTTTTTTTTTTTTATGTTATACGGATGCAAACAGGCTTACGGCCCACCTGATGGTAAGCGGTTACCGTCGCCTATTGACATCTGCAACACCTGGAGCATTGCTAATGCGTTGCCTGCCCTGGGTAAATCTTATGGTATTTTTCTTAAAGCTCTTCATGCTGTAGGTTAGCGGGAAAACCTCGGAAGGAAGCTCATTCCACAATTTGCACGTATGGGGGAGAAAGGATCTCGTAAAGCAAGTGGTTCGAGATACCCACGTGTCAATGAGATGATAGATAGATAAAAAATTTATTTGGCACTACAGACACACACAATTAACATAGATAAACAATTTTAAACTAAAGTACATACATTAGGTAGGTATACATAATCAATAGAGCAATTTTTTAAAAAAAAGTAGGTATCTTAGAGTAGGCAAGTTTGCGTGTGCTGCAGTACGACAAATAGGCTATGGCTCAGTGAAATATTTTGCTTAAAAGCAAAAACACTGATTTTCAGCCAAAACCTGATCGAGAGCGAGCAGAACGAGAGATGTGGATGAGCCTTATTCCGGTGACGCGAGGTCCGATGGTAGTACCTCGATGCGGGTATGAGGTCAAATAGTTCCTCAGAACACTCACCATTGTAAAGCCGATAGAGCACACAAAGCGAGCCAATATCACGGCGCTGGCTCAAGGTTTTTGTGTATTAACTGAATATAAAGCTAAAGATATTGTGCATTTTCGTCGAGAGTACTCGCCCGTGTAAACGTTTAGGCAGGCGTTGGCAAACGTTTAGACAGCTATAAGCTCTTTCCAGTATACGTTCAAGTGCACTATCCCGTTCAAACGAGGCACAGCGTAAGTCGGTATATTAGCAACCAGTAATTTGGGAACGTCATGTCAAAACGCCCTATCTCTGGATTTAGAAATTTTCAGTCAATTATATTTGGGGCTTGGGGCTTCATTGTCAGTAAAATGAGCATTATTGCGCTGCTGTAAGATACAATATGGCTTGCATTCTGGCGATTTGAATTACAGAAAAATGGGGTCCTGTGGTGTTTGGATAATTTTGTCATGGAATTGAGTTGTCTCTCGCTGAATTTACGTTTTTAATTCGCTTGCATGTCACTTATTCATACAACTAACACTTACGTGTGATTTTAGAGTGGCTTGTGCTACCTGGAAAGGAGCCTCTAAGAAGTGCACTTTACCTACACTGATCCTTATCTTTTATCCTTTAACTACACAACACAGACGGCGTGTGGCCAGACTGTCAGTGTTCTACAAGTACCACTTTGGTGACTGTGCGCAGGATTTGCATGACCTCATCCCTCCTTCCCCCTTCCACTACCGGACAAGCAGACGCACAGGTAATTACCACCCTTACCTGGTCGACATACCACAGCGTCGAACCAAACGTTTCTGCTGCACCTTTATTATAAGCACTGGTAAAGAGTGGAACGATCTGCCAGCGTCTGTTTTCCCGGACGAGTATAATCTAGGAGTCTTCAAATCTAGAGTGAATAAGTTCCTTCTGGTAAAGCGTGCTCCATCTTAGGCCACAGCTCACTTGCAAAAGTGAGCTGGTGGTCAAACGCCTAACCATCTCCAATAAAAAAAAAAACAAAAAAAAACTACACTGATTCTTCCACCGACGGTCATAGGCCCTTTTCAGGACCACCAAACCTCAATCAACCACAAAACAACACACAGATGATACTAACATTTTCCCTGTCTCTGTCGGCCATCGGCCACCACGATATCCATCATCATCATCATCATCATTTCAGCCGTACGACGTCCACTGCTGAACATGGCCTCCCCCACAGACAGAGCGAATTCCTTATCATGTGGGGGGATTTGCCCATACTCACCACGCTGGGCATGCGGGTTGGCGAGCGCAGTTAGAGCTATCGTTGTTAAAATGAGGGATGCTGCTGCCCATCCCCTAGCTTTTTTCCCTTAGTCGCCTCTTACGACATCCGCGGATAGGTAGATATGGAGGGGCCTATTCTTCGATGTTCGATAACCATAGGTGCTACGAATATGCTACGAGGCTACGACTCTACGAAAAATTGAGCCTTAAGGCTCGTATTCAGAGACAGGACTCAAACTTAGATTTAATCACAGATCAGTTGAACTCTACTTAAGTATTGAATCTCTTCTCAAACATAGCTTTTATTCAAGAACGGTACTTAAACTACTCTCAGCTGAATCGAGTCTCAAATCTGTACTCAAATGTTCTCGTTTGCATTTTGATTTATTTATAATTTATATCCGTTTTACGCAGAAATTCAAACAGCCAGGGTGGAAATGGAACAGAGCTATAAAGTGAAGTATAAATATGCATCAAAGTACGTGTAACGGAACGAAAATGTCATTTGATTAATGTCTAATCAAATCTAAACTCAAGCACCGATTTCGTCTGATTGACGTTTCAGAATAAGCATTTACTCAGGTGAACTGTGATCATTGAATCTATACTTAAATACTGTTCAAGAATTAGAATCTCGCCTCAAATCGAGATTTAAGTACAGATCAATGCTCGAGTCTTGTCTCTGAATACGAGCCTTAAACAGTATGATACTATAATAATATAAATGCGGAAGTTTGTTAGGATGTTTGGATGTTTGTAATTCAATCACGCCGTAACGACTCAACTTTCGTTGAAACTTTGAATAGATAAAGTTCTTTACCTAGAATATAGGCTACTTTTTATGTGGGTACCTAGCGAGCGAAGTCACGGGCGGAAGCTAGTTAACAATACATATAAATAAAATTGAAGTGACTGTATACAATTTGATGTCAGAATAAAATATTTTTACTAAATAATAATAATAATAATAAAAAGGCATTTATTTCAATAAAATCACTAGGATCACTTTGAAACGTCTTAGAAACTAGGTGAAGCTACGCCTGTTCCTCGCGACCAAGCCTACATGAATCAGGCAACAAACACGGCGCGCGTGCCTATCATTTTTTTCGATGATCCTTTTTCACAAAATGGAATTTAAAGCTTCAGTGTGGTGCCGATCGAACTAGGTGAGGCTCAAGAGAAAATAAATCTAATTATAATCCTTAATAAATAAGAGCTTATAAAAATGTGAAAAAAATGAAGACAAATGTGAGCTTCAACAAATGATCTAAGGGCAGCACACGCTACACTTGATGAAATATGTATCTAATGCTTATATAATTAAATAATACTTAAAATATGATGCAAGCAAAAACTGTAAAGACACTGCAAAATGGCATTTTAGCTAATACATGTGAAAGTATATACGGTACTAATAACATAAATACATTTTTTTTGTCTGTAAGTTTGTTCCGGCTAATGTCCAAAACGGCTGGACTGATTTTGACGCGACTTGTTTTTTTTTATTATTGGAGATGGTTAGGCGTTTGACCACCAGCTCACTTTTGCAAGTGAGATGTGGCCTAAGATGGAGCACGCTTTACCAGAAGGAACTTATTCACTCTAGATTTGAAGACTCCTAGATTGTACTCATCCGGGAAAACAGACGCTGGCAGATCGTTCCACTCTTTGCCAGTGCTTATAATAAAGGTGGAGCAGAAACGTTTGGTTCGACACTGTGGTATGTCGACCAGGTATGTTTATTTTCACTGGCAGCTGCAATAAGGAGTAATTTAGGCTACTTTTATGCGAGAAACGCGCATGCGAAGCCATGGGCAGTCACTAGTATCGCATAGAATTCTACACTGACAGTTCGAGTGACGTAAATCCTACATCGCGAAGGTCTAACGTATCAATGGAAGTGTCGAATGGACTTACCATTTTTGAAATGATCTAGGTACTGTTTTCTGAGAATCTAGGCTTTGCGCGCGGCTACTCTCACCACATAGGAAACAAGATCAGGTCTTAGGAATTAAGCGGGAACCGAGTCTGCACCCAAAATACAAAAATACAAATATACAAAGATTTCTCCAGGGCACGCAACTCATTAGCAATGCTCCAGGTGTTGCAGATGTCAATAGGCGACGGTAACCGCTTACCATCAGGTGGGCAGTAAGCCTGTTTGCCTCCGTATAACATAAAAAAACCCCTTGCTTCTTTTTGCCACTGAGGTCGTCAAAATAATCCTATCCTGCTATACCATAGTATCCTATTTTTTGTCTAGGTACCTACCACGAGAGCGAAACGGCGGGCATAAGCTAGTTCTAGGTATAAATGCGAGTGTTTCTGAGGATTTTTGGATGTTTAGATGTTTGTATATTGGTCCTTAGTTACTTGGTACTTGATGAGTGCTGGGGCCCCTATTGCGTGACGGGTGGAGGCTGCTAGTCCAGCCACCCAAAGTTCCCATCCCAGGAAAGTTAGCAGCTCGCTAGTGTTTGGATGTTTATTGTTCAATCACGCCGTAACGGCTCAACCGATTTCGAGGACACTTGAAATAGATCTTTACCTAGAATAGCATGTAGGCTACTTTTTATCAAGGTACCACGCGAGCGAAGTCGTGGTTGCAAGCTAGTTACATACATAGCGGGCGAAAAGGACGACCTCGTTGGCGCAATGGGCGAGCGCCCGTCTTGGACGCAAAGGATGTGGGTGCGATTCCCGCTGCGGGACAAATGTTGCTGGATCAGTAAATATTAGTTCCGGGTCTGGGTGTTGTGGTGCCATGGTACTCGTAGTTTCTGATACCCACGACACAGGGGATCCTAGTGTGGGGTCAGGACTATGTATGTGACTGTTGGGTGTTAAAAAAAAACAAATCAATTGGATTCAAGAAAGTGTTCCTCGTAGGATGTACGTTAGTATTGCTTTGCAAAATTAAAATGCCATTAGTCGTTTATAGTTTGTATATCCGTCTGTCCTTGCCTCCATTAGTTGGGACAGACAATATGTTCCGTAACTAGAATACTGTCCCGAATGGAGCTTATACTATTGTCAAAAAAAAAACATTGATACATTTTTTCACGGTAATATAGTAAAAAATGTGTTCAATGTTTCTCTTTTTAACTTTTTTTTTACAGTTGATTTTAGCCTTGTGTTTCGCCTTACTTTTTTTTTTTTTTTTGATTGGTTATGGTAAGGCTTTTGACCACCATCTCACTTGCAAGTGAGATGTGGCCTAAGATGGAGCACGCTTTACCAGAAGGAACTTATTCACTCTAGATTTGAAGACTCCAAGATTGTACTCATCCGGGAAAACAGACTAGCTTGCGCTTGCGGCTTTGATCATGTGTTATCTAGATAATAAGTAGCCTTATTGCTATTACAGTAATTGGGTAACAATCATTTTGACTGGCCTCATAGCTCAGTTGGTAGTAACTCTGCCTTCTGCGCTAGAGGTTGCGGGTTCGATTCCCGCACTGGACAAACATTTGTGTGATGAACACAGATGTTTGTTCTGTGTTTGGGTGTTCAATATTTATCTATTATGTATATCAGTCACTGGTACCCATAATACAGGCTATGCCTAGTTCAGTTCATCAGTTGACTGTGCGTGCTATGTCTGAAATATTTATTTATTTATCAGTACATCCAATAGTAGTAAGATTATTAAACCAACAAAAATTCTACATTTTATTGAGTTTAAATGAATTTGAGCTGATTGAGGCATAGTAGGTTCATTCAATGAAAATTATCGAGTTTCCAAAAGTCGCAGAGCAAACTTTATTGCCGATTGGGTGTTGAAGAGGCGACTAAGGGAAAAAAGCTAGGGGATGGGCGGCAGCGTCCCTCGTGATAAGGAATTTACTCTGTCTGTGGGGGAGACCATATTCAGCAGTGGACGTCGTACGGCTGAAATGATGGGTGTTGATTAAGCACCTTCGTTCATGACGCTACGCAAAAGTGACGGAACTCATTAGAAACTAGAGTTGCGGACTGATTGGAAACTCTGACTCGTCCACGACGCTACTGGAATTTCCTGAAACTCAGTCACTCTCAGTACACGATTTTATGTAAACAAAGTTTTGAAAACGAAAATAATTAACATGACTAGTGATAATTCGAGCAATGACATGGAATTATTACTTCTCCAGTCACATAGACGTCAGAATCACTTATAATTACTTTTTATTCGTACATTTTTCACACATTTTTTCGAAACCAGTCACCTAGCGACCAGCATGTCGAGTCGCCAGGTGACTGTGGACGTACGTGCATTGAAATACTAGTGCTATCGCAGTCAGGCTACTCATAAGTGACTACAGTTTCAGTCGCGTTCCTTTTGAGTCGCTCCGTGGACGAAGGGGCTAAGCCCTTTCAGGATAGCATACAACTTATGAATCACCTTGTAGTGGAAACAGTGCTACCTATAACATAACGCTTCTGTAACATGTGGCGCTGGCGTTTTCAGAGGAAGAGGGGTAAGTCAAGAAATAATATATTCTCGGTTTTTGTTACATTTGGTAAGTTTAAAGGTTTATCACATCTAAATTCAATCCTACTAATATTATAAATGCGAAATTTTGTGAGGATGATTGGATGTTTTTGGTTCAATCACGCCGTAACAGCTCAACTGATTTCGATGAAACTTGGAATAGATAGAGTTCTACACCTACCTAGAATAGCATATGGGCTTCTTTGTATCTAGGTTCGCCGTGAGCGAAGCCGCGTGCGGAAGCTAGTATATTATAAAACAGTAACTGACACACTGACTATCGGACAACGCAGAGCCTAACGCACTGGTCCTAAAAACGTGAGAATTTAACTTAAAACATATTTTCAAAGAAAAAATATGGATGGATAATATATTGGATCAGTTGAGCTATCTATAGATCGTTTGTAACGGTCTTTAGATGGCTCAACTGTTTCTTGTGTATTTTGTAAATATTAACTTGTATTAGTTTTAAGTTTCTTTCTGTAAATAAAGAGTCTTTTATTAAAAAAAAAAAAAGCAAAAATATTACTGAATATGAATTTAATAAAAAATAGTTAATTTTTAATATATTTACTTTTTATTTCTTTTTTACTTTTTATTAACATAATTCTTAATCTACAAAACGATAAAATTTACAAATGCTCATCCAAAACGGAACAACAAAATAAATAATTAATAACACAAAACGAAGCTCGTAAAGCTTTTAAACAACTTTCGTTATAAACGATATTACAAAAACCGAGTTTCAAAGTTGAAACCGCGTAATAACAGAGTAATAACGAACTACATATTGCACCTTTGAACACTTTGGTATGAACAGTTATGATTGGTATGATGAAATGAAATGAAATAATTTTTTTTTGACAAACAGACAGAAGACACAAATAAACTATAGAATAAGGCTAAAGATAGGTAGATGTCAAAGACTGGCTTCATAGCTCAGTTGGTAGTCTGCTTTCTGCGCTAGAGGTAGCGGGTTCGATTCCCGCACTGGACACTGGAAACATTTGTGACTAACACAGATGTTTGTTCTGTGTCTGGGTGTTAAATATATATCTATTAAGTATATCAGTCTCTGGTTCCCATAGTACAGGCTATGTATAGTTTGGGATCAGTTGACCGTGTGTGAAATGTCCGAAAAAAAAAAAAAAAGTCAATGTCAAAAGGCGTTTATTTCAATAAAATCACTAGGATCACTTTGAAACGTCTTAGAAACTAGGTGAAGCTATGCCTGTTCCTCGCGACCAAGCCTACAAGAATCAGGCAACAAACACGGCTTGGTGCCCATCATTTTTTTCGATGATCCTTTTTCACAAAATGGAATTTAAAGCTTCAGTAACACAGAAACAAACAACAACACCTAAGTAGGTACGTGCATTTCCAATATTTAGGTGCTAATTAGTCTCCCGTGTGTGTGAGCCAAATCCACTGCACATGCCTACCAATAATCATTATAGATGCCAAAGTTTGTGAGGATGTTTGTTGTTCAATCACGCCGTAACGGCTCAACCGATTTCGTTGAAATTTGGAATAGAGTTCTTTACCAAGAAAAGTAAATAGGCTACTTTTTATGTAGGTACTACGAGAGCGAAGCCGCGGGCGGAAGCTAGTATTTTATAAGATATCGAACGCCGTTCGAACATGGCTTTACTGCTCTTATCTTAAAACGTTTTAAGTAGGAAACTTACAAAATTAATGCTAAATTTTTTTATTCATTGTATACAGTTAGAGCTGCTGAGTTGTTTTGTATTAAATTATTGTGAAAGCCAAACGTTTTAATGAAATAACTGATTTGTTCGACGGCTTACACTAACTTAGTATTTTCTTCCAAGAAGTAGGTACAGTCACCTCTAGTAAAATGTGTCACTTTCATAATATTCAAAATGCCACAGTACTAATATATACATCCTTATGTTTGGTACTGTGGCAGGCGTGAATTTATGTATAATAATGTAATAATGAAATAAAACTTTATTGAGGACCATTAAAAATAACACACAGTTTTATATAGCTGAAAAGTCTAAATATGGTCCTACAATCGCCGGTTTTATCGCGGATCGCGATTTCTTCCAGCCAACGTTATGTTTGTATACATACATAAATTCACGCCTGTTTCCCAGAGGGTTAAGCGAAAACCACGGCTTTCCAATTGCTACATACCTCTTTTGCTTCATTCACTCTCATCACATTCCTCATACATGCTCAAGGTTCTGGTCTTTCTCCAAAACTTTACCGATTTGGTCCCTTAACGTACCTACGCCTAGGTCTTTCCCTTCTAACGGTCCCACTCACTCTCACCTTAAACACCTGTTTTGTCAATCTTCTTTCGTTCATCCTCTCTACGTGACCAAACCATCTCAGCATACCTTTCTAAATCCAACACTACGTCTTCTTTCACTCCACAACGCTCTTCTATATAAAGATAGGTCCTTACTTAGGCGTACGTTTAGTGACCACATCGGTGACGTTTTGGAAAAAGGCCAGGTCAAGGGTACCCTAAACCGACGAGCGTGTATGAGGAATTGAGAGTGAATGAAGCAAAAGAGGTATGTCAGGATCGTAGCATGTGGAAAGCCGTGGTCTCTGCCTACCCCTCTGGGAAACTGGCGTGATTTTGTGGATGTATATATGAACATCGGCCTCCCCCACAGATTTCCGGAGTGACTTCCTATCAAGTGGGGGGAATTTGCCCCTACCCACCACGCTGGGCACGCAGGTTGGCGAGCGCAGTTAGAGCTATCTTTGTGAAAATAGGGGACGCTGCTGTTCAACCCCATAGCTGTTTCCCTGAGTCGCCTCTTACGACAAACACGGGTAGAAGATATGGTGGGGCATATTCTTTAGCCGGGGCTACCACGGGCAACATACATCGGGATAGCATACATATTTATGAATCCCCTTGTAGAATCTTTTATACTAAATCATTGACGACATTGCTTTCGTTGAGACACCGTTTACTTCTCGATCAATCTTTTGTACTATGGCTATTGTACTTTTATTTTGCACCAGTAACCGCCTGCGTCTTTACTCGCGTACTAATCGTATAAAGTGTTTCCTAATGCGGTCCTCTACCAGTTAACTATATGCATGCTAAAAAATCACTTCGATCCGTTGGTTGCTCCGTTGCTTTGTGAAAGAGGGACAACTACCAATATTCTGGTACAGAAGTCAAAGTCAAATCAAAGTCAAAAGGATCACTTTGAAACGTCTTAGAAACTAGGTGAAGCTATGCCTGTTCCTCGCGACCAAGCCTAAGAATCAGGCAACTAACACGGCTTGGTGCCTATCATTTTATTTGATGATCCTTTTTCACAAAATGGAATTTAAAGCTTCAGTGTGGTGCCGATCGAACTAGGTGAGGCTCAAAAGAAAAGTAATCTAATTATAATCCCTAATAAATAAGAAGCCTGATTGACTCGCACTTAACCGACTTTTACAAGCGAATAATACGTCTAAATTTGCTTAAACACACACCGTAAAAATTAATGATTTGGAAGAGCAGTAAGCATAAAAACATTTTGGTGTGCTAAATAAGGGTGAAAGAATGACACGCCTTTATAAATATTATTGTAGTACAAACGATTACCTTATACCACATGAACAATAACTCACGCAACAAAAGTCTCCCCTCTGGTAAAAATAACTAACCGACTGACCTAAAACTCTCCGTTTTGTCTTACAGCATTTTCCCTGTTTCATCCCCACATAAATAGGAGGCATCCCTTTATCCCCTCAGTCGCTGTCTGCGCTTTGGGTAGAGCGGCCGCGTTCGCGTAGGAAAAGAAATCAAACGCGCGTTTTTTTATCGCGTTTATGCATTGTAGTCAAGTGTCGATATGTGAGAAACGTGATGACCGGAGTGGGTTTGTTTAAGGGTAAGTTTCAAGGTCGGAATCTGCCTCTCGAGCCGCGTAGCGCTAAGTACCTTTTAGGGGTCGCTGGAAATGTTCACGGGAAACCAGCCTCTTGGGTTTTACATTTAAAAATTCTAGTCAGCAGAATGTTCCAGCGTATTTTTAGCCTACTTTGAAATGAGTAGGACTTAGAGGCAGTGCTGCCAACTCTGAAATTTGTTTTTCCCCCAGACTCAGTGGAAAATACCCTAAATTGTAATTATAACTGTGCAACATTTGCACAGTTTTTCCCTAAAAAGTGTAGTGAACAAAATAATCAAACGTTTTTAGAAAAACATAAATTTAACTTTTTTTATTAAATTGCTTAATTCTAGTGGAATTTTTCTCACATTGACAAAAAAATTTCCTCCAAAAAGTATCCTAAGAAATTCGTTACCCTAAAAAATATCCTAGGCACCAAAAAATACCCTAAATTTAAATACCCTAAGTTGTGGACACTGCTAAGAGGAGGAGGAAATTTACACGATTATTTTAGATTTTCTTATATTATTTTTAAAACCAAAATTAAAATTAAGAGAATACTGCATTCTAACGTTTTAGCTTCTGTCTGCTGCTTTGCTCGCTTGATGGCGTCGACATAAAACGTTGATGAGTTTCTGAATTTTTGATCATTTGGAATTAATTACTCACTTCAGTTTTTATGTATCGTATAAATTACTGTGGTATTAAACTTCAGATATAAAACCTACATACCTATGCTATACCTGTGCTATCCCGAAAAGGGCTTATTCTACATCCAATGGGCAATAAAGATTGTTCTACGACTTAAACTTTTAGAAATTCGACATTTTTCATCGAAAAAACTCTATGAAAAAATCTATGAATCATCTGTTTAGGTAGCAATATACGTTTCATAATAAGTTGAAAAGATTATGAAAATACCAATAACAGATAGGTAATTTGAGAAAGTTTGGTAAAAAAAATACTTTTTTTTTTTAAATATTGATGATTTTTTTCGCATAAGGTCCTTTTTTTGTTCATAGAATAACACCTTTTCGGGATGGTATACATGACATGAATCACCTTGTATACAAATTGTTCCGTAACTAGAGGGGCTAAGGGGCATAATCTATCAATAAATATAAAAAAATAAGAAAAATGTTTAATATATTTTTCCCCAACTTTATCACATCAGCTGTTTTGGATATTTTTACCATCCTGATACAGTGCGGGAATCGAACCCGCGACCTCTAGCGCAGAAGGCAGAATTACTACCAACTGAGCTGTGAGGCCAGTCAAACCATTAATTAGAATATTGCATGCGTAACGCGTTGATAATGGCTGAAAACACTATGATAGTGTCACTACTATCTGTTACATTTCTAACCATATTCCGCAATTAATAAATTGAATTGAATTGAAAATGTCATTATGTTCACCGCGTTTGAGTTGAATAATAAATACTACTTTCACGTTACATCTCATATTTCGTACGGTAATAATTTATTCTAAGCTACACCGCCGTTAATAAGTAACAAATACATAGAACCGAAACTTAACATACATAATAACATCCAATATCTACATATCGTACATAATCCTGACTGAGCAGGTTGAGGTATGGTGTTCCTAAAAAAGGGCGTATGACCGTCGGTGAAAGAATTAGTGTAGTGAAAGGATTAAAGTGCGCCTCTTTGAGGCTCCTTTCGTGCACAGAACGCTGTTGTGTACAAACTTTATTGTCTATTAGGTGTAGAATAAGCAGGGACTGAAAGTGGTAGAGGTTATAGGTACTGGTACCGTTAAAACATTTCGGTACCATTATGCTATACCGGTAGGGCATTACGGTACCATTATTTTATACCGGTAGATTTCGGTACCGAAATTTTGAGCCGCGGCTAGTTCGCTAGGACAGTAGCGCCGCGGTGGCGGCGTTTCATCAAAGAAAACCTTTATAAACCTTTATTTATTTCGGTTATAGATACCGGTAGCGAAATAAACCGAAATGAACTGCGAAGCCAGATTTTCCGGTACCGTTATATTTATCGGTAGAGAAATATTCGGGTAACCGGAATTTATCGGTATGACGTTATTAAAAGGTAACTTTATATTCCGGTTATTCAGTCCCTGAGAATAAGTCCTTTTCAGAATGGTATACATATATCATCTTGTATAAATGTGAATTTAACAAAATGAAGCCGATTTTGATTATCATTTGAACTAGACTGTAACCTGATACTAATCCATCCTAAATAATCAGAGGGAATTATAAAGTTATGTTTTGTAAGTGAAGGGGGACGAAGCCAGTTACGTTTCTATGTGTTTATATTATGGCATACTCTACGACACTGCTACGCGAGCTCGTAGCTCGTAGCTGCTACGCTTCGTAGCACCCCATTAGCGTAGCATATTTTAATGCAGACTCTAATGATTTCGCAAAGTTTGCTAAGAGTTAGCTTGTACTTACGAGTTGCTGAAACATTGAATGGAATAAAGAATATTCATTTTGTACCTAAAGGAGCCATTTCATTCTGGGCCTGGTCCATGTACACTACATAGAAAAATTAGGAAAAAACAGGAGATTACAAGAAAAATACAATTTCATTAATTTGAAGACCAATGCCATGGTACAAGAACAGTTCTTCTGGTAAGTTTTTTACTATGTGAACACTATTTGAAGGCCGCCATGTTGGTTTATAATTGGCGTTTGACATGACATTGACATATTTTTTCTGTCATGTTGTTTGATTTGATGTTTTTGTTTTGTCAGATAAATGTAGGTTGTCAAAATGACATTTCACGCACGTCCATCCGCCATATTTTTGTAGCGCTGTGTGTTGCTCTCTTTGTCGAAGAAAATCTTAATTTACCTGAGAATGAAGTCAATTTAAATAAAATAACCAATTAAATACGTTTACTTTATTGCTTAGCCATATTTTAGAGTAGTATACACCGTGCAGGCCCAGGCTCCATATATTGATGAAACGTCTCTTTTAGTAACAAAAATAAATGTTAAAATGGCTGTGATTTAAAAAAATACAGAATTGAATAGAACATATCTTTATTGTACATCAAATGAAAATAAACAATCAAGGAAAGAAAATCACAGATTCATCATCATCATCAGCCGCCTGTAGAAGTCCACTGCTGGACATAGGACTCCCCTAAAGAGTTCCACGACGAACAGTCTTGAGCCTTTAACAGAATAACAGATTATTGTTAATGAAAAAAAGGCTAAACTCATGGTAGAACCGTCTCAGAGCTCTAGGAGTTCAGATCCTTGAACATGTCTATGGGATTTGGTATTAAGGTTTTATTATGTAGCTTAGTCCGAATTAGCAAGTTGAAGTGGCAGTGGGCAGGCCATATAGCTCGCAGAACCGACAACCGTTGGGGAGTAAATGTTCTCGAATGGCGACCACGAACCGGGCGACGCAGTGTTGGAAGGCCCCCCACCCGATGGACCGACGACATTGTGAAGGTTGCGGGAAGTCGGTGGATGGAGAAGGCTCAAGACCGGTCGTCATGGAACTCTTTGGGGGAGGCCTATGTCCAGCAGTGGACTTCTACAGGTTGATGATGATGATGATGATGTAAAAATGCTTACAGAATAAAAACCAAAGTTCCACGAACTTGGTGTAGGATTTAATTAGTTTCTAAAACAAAATTTAAATATAAAAAAATACTGCAAAAATCTTCTGTTTTGGGGTGAAATCAGTACGTTTAATAATCCTACTAATATTATAAATGCTAAAGTTTGTGAGGATGTTTGGATGTTTAGATGTTTGTGGTTCAATCACACCCAAACGGCTGAACGGATTTTGATGAAATTTGGCACAGAGATAGATTTTATCTTCATAGGTACCACGCGTGTGAAGCCGCGGGCGGAAGCTAGTTACTAATAAAGATGATAAAAAGAACAAAAACAGCTGATTAGAAGAAGTTCGGGAAGAAAATATTTTTTTTTTCTTCGCTATTTTTTGTTTTATTTATAGAATAAGCCCCTTTTGAGATCGTATACTAGTAATAATAATAAATAATAATAAAGTCATTTATTTTCTCTCACAAAAGGTTCTTAAGTAGAGTTAGAGTACATATGATGCAGCTAAATTGTAGACCTGTTATGTGGGAGACTGGTGCCTGAGATAGGTTTGAAAAACCTGTATTACAGGTCACCACTAGTTACGGAACACGGTGTAGTACTAGGAACAAAAGGTTTTTATTCAGATATTCCACCTACGGATCTCTAAAGAGCGTATTTTCTCGTAATGGCGTCACGTAACAAGGCTCCTTCAACTTATTTGTTTGAAACGAAACTCCGCGTTTATTAAAACTACAAAATTGGAGATTTTTTTAAGAAAAAAGGAAAAATGTTGGTAGGTAATGCGCTGACAACACAAATGGAGAGTCATTATATGTTCATTTACAGAGATAATCATATCAAGGGACAATCCGCGCGGGACAAATGTTTCATCATCATCATCAGCCTGATGAAGTCCATTGCTGAGCATAGGCCTCCCCCAAAGAGTGCCATGACAAACGGTCTTGAGAACCTACTAATATGAAGATATGTGACATGTGCACGAAAGGAGCCTCTGAGAGGCGCAATATAATCCTTTCACGGACGGTTATAGGCCCGTTTCAGGGCCACCATACCTCAAACTGCTCACAGACCTAACACAGAAGAAAGAATCAGTGACACGACAAGCAAGCTAACAACTATTTTTTTACCGACGCGACTGTAATAGGCTCTTTTCAGGGCCACCATACGTCAACATTCTCACTGGCCTATTTCAGAATGAATCAGTGAGTTCCTGCGGTGAGTAAGGTTGCCAGAGCTCTTTAGGGGGAGGGGTTCGGCAGGCAACGCATTGGCAATGCTCCAGGTGTTGCTGATGTCAATAGGCGACGGTAACCAGTTACCATCAGGAGGGCCGTAAGCATGTTTGCCTCCGTATAACATTAAAAAGTGACACACCAAGTCAAATTCAAAGTCAAAAGGCATTTATTTCAATAAAATCACAAGGATCACTTTGAAACGTCTTAGAAACTAGGTGAAGCTATGCCTGTTCAAGCAAGCAACTATCCTAGTTTTTATTCCATTCAGCAGAAAATAACAAAAGTTAATGCTTGTTAAAAACATACAAAAGTTCACAATAGCCTCACGCGATAATATTAACGAGGTTCCCTGATCAAAAGGCGCAACAAAAAACTTTTGACTTTATTTTTATTCTGTCAACGAAACAAATAAAGTGGATGAATGAAAGGGAAAACGCGTTGGAACGTAAATACGCCGTAAAGATTACAGCGGAGGCGTAGCGACGCATTTACACATTCAACCCCCCTAGTCTTATTGCTCGCAGAACCGACAACCGTTCTCGAGAACCTATGATCCCCATCATAGGTTCTCAAAGTCAAAGTCAAAGTTAAAAGGCATTTATTTCAATAAAATCACTAGGATCACTTTGAAACGTCTTAGAAACTAGGTGAAGCTATGCCTGTTCCTCGCGACCAAGCCTCGAGAGGCGACCGCGAACCGGACGACGCAGTGTTGGAATGCCCCCCGATGGACCGTCGAAATTGTGAAGGTTGCGGGAAGGCGGTCGATGGAGAAGGCTCAAGACCGTTCGTCATGGCAGTCGTTTGGGGAGGCCTATGTTCAGCAGTTGACTTCATCAGGCTGATGATGATGATGATGAGGGGCATCTAGCTACAATATCCTCACAAACTTTTGCATTACTAATGTTAGTAGGAAGTAGGATTTCACCCGCGTTATAAAGGCGAATCCTGACACCTAATTATTCATATCTATCATTTTCTGGTCGTTTTTGATTCTTGGATGACCCAATATGGCAGTCTCTTCTTCTTCCTACCCTTGTCCCACATTATGTGGGGTCGGCACAACATGTTTTCTTCTTCCACTCTCTTCTGTTAGCCGTCATCTCCGCACTCACATCTTTCTTACTCATGTCATCTTTAATACAATCCATCCATCTTTTCTTCGGCCTTCCTCTAGTCTTATATCCATCCACATTCATACCTAACGCTCTTCTCGTTACATGACTTTCATCCCTCCTCATGACATGCCCATACCATGCTAACCTATTACTTCTCAACTTTTCCGTCACTGGCGCTACTTTCAAACTTCCTCTGATGTACTCATTTCTGACCAATACCAATATGGCAGTATTTATTTTATTTTATTTATTGCTCATATTTGGCCCAGCGAATTAGCATTGCCATTCAGCGTTGCAATTCCGCCAGCGTCTTGGGGACGCTTCCGACTGGTAGTGATCTGGATCAGTCGAGCTATCTATAGCTCGTTTCTAACGGTCTTTAGATGGCTCAACTGTTTCTTGTGTATTTTGTAAATATTTACTTGTATTAGTTTTAAGTTTCTTTCTGTAAATAAAGTTATTAAATTTTATTTATTTATATACGCGGATGTGCTACCTATCTAGCCACCCAGTCGTCTTGTAGTCTTATCGAGAATCTTCGGGATCGCCCGGCTCGAAGCGCCGATACGTACAGGACATTGCAGTTTTCCACACCTGCTCAATTACTAAAGTTACTTCTAGTTCATTGGCGAGGGAAATCGTATTGGTTATTCAAATTGGTATTTGTTTTTAATCGCATTGTTTTCTGAACAGATATCGATAATTCAAATATCGCCCCTAGACAATGTAAATATTTATATACCATCGAATGAATCGACAGTTTCAAGCGATAATTTCCATACAATATAGAGCGTTATATTTCGATAGCTTAAGTCCATTCCTACATTTGAATTCGTGTTCAAACGACTGCGATATATCCTTGATATCGAAAACGTAGCACGGGGTCGAAAAATCAAGATCTAAAGTGTACGAACTGACAAGAGTCAAGGTCGGAACATACTTGAAAACGCGATAAAGCTTCGGGTGGGCTAGTTAGTGTAGTAGTGACAGACAACACAGAGCCTAAGCCGTTGGTCCTAGAGACTTGAAATTTAGAGAATTTGTCCCTTTGTAGTGTATAGGGGTGTATTATGAAAGCAATTGTGCACAAAAGGCGAGGCGCACTTTAATCCTTTCACTACATTGATTCTTTCATCGACGGTCGTAGGCCCTTTTCAAGGCCATACTTCAGCCTGGTCACTGAACTAATACAGGATGACCAAGAAAGAATCAGTGACATGACACTAGTGACCCAGTTCTTATAGCTCGCAGAACCGACAACCGTTGGGGAGTAAAGGTTCTCGAATGGCGACCACGGACCGGGCGACGCAGTGTTGGAAGGCCCGACGCCATTGCCAAAATTGCGAGAAGTCGGTGGATGGAGAACGCTCAAGACCGTTCATCGTAGAACTCTTTGGGGGAAGCCTTTCTCCATCAGTGGTCTTCTACAGGCTGATGATGATGATGACCAACCTAGCGCTGGATGAAACATGAAGTAAATAAATAATAAATATTCCGGACATATCACACACGGTCAACTGATCCCAAACCAGGCATAGCCTGTACTATGGGTACCAGAGACTGAAAGTAAAAGAAAAGCCGGTCTTTACCCGCTTTTTGCGTAAATAAGGTCCATTTATAACGATTCGGCCTTCACATCGAGAGCCTTGGAAGGCACATGGAAAGAATAACAAAAGTCGTGAAACAGGTGCTACAAGAGAAACTGTCGAAAAATAACTTTTTGGCGTGTTCTTTGAATAAATTGTTCAAGGAATTCTCTATTCTCTATTCTTAGGAGGAGGTAGGGCATAGCGAGATTTACTCATTCTAAATTGGAGCAGCCTGCCTGGGGAGGTACCTCTCCGCCTTACAGAAGATCGCAGCCAAATAACATTATTTGTTTCAAATAGTGTTGTGTTCCTGCGGTGAGTAAGGTTGCCAGAGCTCTTTAGGGGGAGGGGGGTTCGGGGTCGGCAACCCGTGCGTGATGCCTCTGGTATTGCAAGCGCTCATAGGCTACGGTAACCGCTTACCAACAGGTGGGCCGTAAGCTTGTTTACAACCTCAGTTGTATAAAAAAAAAAAACTCAGAATGTCTAAAAGCATCACATAAAAATAGTTTTGGAATGTAAAAACAAAGCTCTTTCAGAAACCCCACTACGTGTTTCATCATCATCATCAGCCTAATGAAGTCCACTGCTGAACATAGGCCTCCCCCAGTTGGTTATTGTCGTTCTGGACTACCGCCACGCATAGCTTGTTTTGTGCCATACGCCTCCCCCAAAGAGGGCCATGACGAACGGTACCTATCATATTGGGGGGTTAGACCACCGCGCTAGTTCAGTGCGGGTTGGTGGGTGGACCGCTAAAGCCTCGTTCGTTGATCGGCAGCCTCATAGCTCTGTTGGTAGTAACTCTGCCTTCTGCGCTAGAGGTCGCGGGTCCGATTCCCGCACTGGACAGACATTTGTGTGATAAAAAAACATCAGGTTCGTTCTGTGTCTTTCTTTTAAGTATATCAGTCTCTGGTACCCATAGTACAGGCTATGCCTAGTTGGGATCAGTTGACCGTGTGTGATATGTCCGGAATATTTAAAAGCTCTTTCGGAAACCCCACTACGTTATATCGTATCGTTATGTCGTCGTATGCGTTTGACGAATGACCAAGTTGACGTACGGTGACTGAAAAAGCTCTTGTGGCTGATAGTGGAAAAATGGATGACCGGGATTCGAAGCCACGACCTCTGATACTCAGCGCTGCAACGGCCACTGGGCTGATGCAGCAAATGCTGAGTGGCAACCTTTTTTCGTCACTTTGTATAATAATTATGTCAGTAATTTAAGTTTTTAAAATTTTTATCTCATTTTTGACGGGAAATAAATTATTTTCTTTCTTTCTTTCTTTCATTTTTTCTTCTTTCTTCTTTCTTTGCTTCCAAAGGCAGGCTCGCTACTACGCCGTCAGCGCTCTCGTCAGGTGTAGCTAAGAAATCTCCATCAACTTGCGGAAATATCATAAAAAATAATATATTACGCGCAAGTGTTGTTCGGTTAGGGAAAACTAAGGGGGTAGAGGGAGAAGGGGGTAATCCCCTTTTACGGGGAAATTATTTATTATGGCAGGATATTTGCGAAAGCTTACGTTCATCCTACTTTAATATTGTAAATTTGAAAGTTTTGTATAGATGTTTTTTTGCGTTAGATTTTTTGTCAGACCGTAACCGTTTTATACGAGGTAGGGCACAGCGAGATGCCTCTGGTATTGCAAGCGTTCATAGGCTACGGTAACCATTTACTAAGGTGGGCCGTAAGCATGTTTGCCACCTTAGTGGTATAAAAAAAAAATGGTTGTACGGAAATAAATGCTACTAAGTTCCGTTTGTGGCTTCACTCGCGTTGTACCTACTTATATTTATATTTATATTTATTATTTACACAAAAGGAATACAAATGAATGGTAGTAAATGTCTTAAAACCTATGTTAGGTTTGTCTAGACATCAGGCTCTCGATATTGAATGTAAGAAAAATTGTACACAATCTTTACTTATTTTCTATGAAGAGCGAGCGCATGTAAAGATAACACCGTCACAGAACAGCTAACAGTATCGACCTAGTGCATAGGCACAACAAAAAAAAAAAAGTAATAATATAATATACTTAAAAAGTAGCCTTTAGGCTTTTCTAGGTACCGAACTCTATCCATTCCAAGTTTCAACGAAATTGGTTGAGCTGTTACGGCGTGATTGAACAACAAACATCTAAACATCCTCACAAACATTCGCATTTATAATATTAGTAAGATAGATAGTAAGACTGATTATATTCATATTTCTTACCAGTTAATCTTGATAGTACAACCTGTTGACCTACTAAATTCCATGTAGATCGGATTGATGAAATGAAATGAAATCAGTTTATTTGCTAAGACATGGTAGTTCAATGTACGTAGAAGAACGAAGGTCAACGACATAGCTCTCAGAATAAGCAAGTTGAAGTTGCAGTGGGCAGGCCATATAGCTCGCAGAACCGATGCTCACATTTGTCTTCTTTTTTTTTCACATTTTTATATGCTCTTATTTATTAGGGATTATAATTAGATAACTTTTCTTTTGAGCCTCACCTAGTTCGATCGGCACCACACTGAAGCTTTAAATTCCATTTTGTGAAAAAGGATTATCGAAAATAATGATAGGCACCAAGCCGTGTTTGTTGCATGATTCTTGTAGGCTTGGTCGCGAGGAACAGGCATAGCTTCACCTAGTTTCTAAGACGTTTCAAAGTGATCCTAGTGATTTTATTGAAATAAATGCCTTTTGACTTTGACTTGATAAACGTTGGGGAGTAAAGGTTCTCGAATGGCGACCACGAACCGGGCGACGCAGTGTTGGAAGGCCCCCCACCCGATGACATTGTAAAGGTTGCGGGAAGTCGGTGGATGGAAAGGGCTCAAGACCGTTCGTCGTGGAACTCTTTGGGGGAGGCCTATGTGCAGCAGTGGACTTCTATACTTCTACAGGTTGTTGATGATGATGATGGTGATGGTTGTTCAATATAATCGCTGCTCTGATGCAGTAAGTGTACGCCCAAGTGGCAGAATCTAGCGATCTAGACTGTTTCTATGAACTGACTGTTAAATGTACCTGATTCACAAACAATAAATGAATTACTGAATTAGAAAAGCGGGCGCACAAGTTCTTGTTACACAAGCATGCAAATGCTTTATTTTGGTATAGGATTACAATATTTAAAAAAAAATGTCATTAAGGTGAGGGTTTAATTATTTTATGATTTTTGAATTGTTTTTTCTCAATAACCGCAAAACGCACAGTATTGATTTTTATGACAAAGATAACTTGATCATTTTATTTACGTAAATCCAAGACAGAAACGCGATTGGTAAAACTTTTCTCGATAGATTTATTTTTTAAAGTTGGGTCCTCTGCATCAGTTTTTTCGAAAATACTCTGAGACTATCTAACAAAAATTGTTTTTTTTTTATATTTTGTTAGACAATAGCATTGGGTACCTACCTAAACACAAGAAACTTTAAAAAAAAAATTGATAGTTTTTGAGATAATCGATATTTTCTTATATTTCGCTTACATCGATTACTTTCGAGCGCCTTCTAACGCTTGCTATCTCTTTCCGCATTCAATTACAGTACATAGCGCTGTCACTTTCTTCACTCCGCCCACTCGACAATTTATTATGATTTTTGTATCCTCTTAAATTACAAATTAAGCACGAAGCTGATGGTTCGAAAGCTATGCTCTAACAAACTTAGATACATACATACAACGCCGATTCGTCCAAGAAGTATCTTCGCTCGCTCGATCAATAAAAACACTAACATTCTTGTGAAAGTTCACAAAATGAGCATCACCTTATATTACCCGAAACTATTCGGCAACTCGAATACGAGCCGAACTGAAGCCGAGAATTCGACAAACTTTTTGAATTGTCTAATGGAGTAATTAAACTTGAGACGATGGGAGATTGGCTTCGCTCAAATATCGGGACCGGTACAGACGGCAGATTAAATTTATTTTTTTGGAGGAGGAAGGGCACAGCGAGATTTTCTCGTTCTGAATTAGAGCAGCCTGCCTGGGGAGGTACCTCCGCCTTACAGAAGATCGCAGCCAAATAACATTATTTGTTTCAAATAGTGTTGTGTTCCTGCGGTGAGTAAGATTGCCGGAGCGGTGAGTAAGAATGGAAGGGGGTTCGGGGTCGGCAACGCGTGCGTGATGCCTCTGGTATTGCAAGCGCTCATAGGCTACGGTAACCGCTTACCATCAGGTGGGCCGTAAGCTTGTTTGCCACCACTGTTGTATAAAAAAAAAAAATTATTGCCTTTTTTTTAATTAATTTATTTTCCAAAAATGTATTACATAGTCATTTATAGAAATAACACTAAAAACACCACTAAGGTTTGTAGAACTAATGCTAAATGTAGTCTTCGGCTATAGGTAGGAGCTACGTAAACGCCTTAAAGTTGACCATGCTGTTTTTTGTTATTTTTGTGATCTTACAAGGAGTTCGTAATGGAGATGAAATGATGATGATGACAAGGAGTTCAACATCAAGATTACTACCTAAACAGCTGAGTTTGAACTGACTTGACCCTTAAACATTTTTGCATAGTTTTTTCTATTAATAACTAGCTACTAACTATCTTCGCTCGCGTTTGGTACTTTAAGAGCCTATATGCTATTGTAGGTAATGATAATTGCTGGACATAATCTTCCCCCGAAAGAGTTCCACGACGAACCTTCTCCACCCACTGACTTCCGGCAAATTTCACAATGTCGTCGGTCCATCAGATGATCCTTTCAACATTCAGTAGCCGAGGTCGTGGTCGCCATTCGAGATCCTTTACTCGTCAACGTTACGGTTGTCGGTTCTGCGAGCTATATGTATAGCCTGCCCACTGCCACTTCAGTCAGTCACGCCATAGTTTAATATGTTTTTTTTATATATAACTGATGTGGCAACCAAGCATACAGCCCACCTGTTGGTAAGCGGTTACCGTAGCCTATGAGCGCCTGCAATACTAGAGGCATCATGTTGTCCCCCTCTAAAGAGCTCTGGCAACCTTACTCACCGCAGGAACACAACACAATTTGAAACATATAATGTTATTTAGCTGCGATCTTCCGTAAGACGGAGGTACCTCCCCTGGCGGGCTGCTCCAATTTAGAACGAGAAAATCTCGCTGTGCCCTACCTAATCCCAAAAGAAGATAAATGTTTTTGCTGACCGTACCACTATATAGAGCGTCTCTCTGCTCTGTTTACCTGTCACCATTGTTTGAAATTCTGTTGAAATTAGCAGTAAGCTTAAGGTTCGTGTCTTGAAACGTCGCATGTGGTATTTTGAGTGAGATTTCCCAAAAAAGAAAGTAATTTCACAGTAATTTTTAAGAAAATAATGACAGAGTGCGTTTTTTTTAAAGATATTCGTAAAGATAAAAAGTAGCCTTTATGCTATTCCAGACTATAATATATTTCTGTGCCAAATTTCATAAGAATCCGTTCGGCCATTTGGGCGTGATTGAACCACAAACATCCAAACATCTTCACAAAATTTCGCATTTATAATGTCAGTAGGATGGAATTGTAGGATATGGCATAGTCACGAAGTGGTCCCCTATAAAATCGTTTTTTTTTTTTTTTTTTAATATTCCGGACATATCACACATTGTCAACTGATCCCAAACTAGGCATAGCCTGTACTATGGGTACCAGAGACTGATATACATAATAGATATATATTTAACACCCAGACACAGAACAAACATCTGTGTTAGTCACAAATGTTTGTCCAGTGCGGGAATCGAACCCGCGACCGCTAGCGCAGAAGGCAGAGTTACTATGAGGCCAGTCAATAATGATATGGGTTTAGTAGTTTTTACATGAAAGTTAAAAAACTACTATAAATGATAAGAATAAGAATAAGATTTTATTTATTTGACACACACATACAGTACAAAAATATTAAAGACACAACAATAATCACATACATAACGAAAATGATCACATAAATAACAAATAAGTAGGCAGGTTAACAAAGCTAAATATTAAGTTTCTTAGTGCGACCGTGCGGCCAAACTAGGATATAACGTAGTACATAGGTACCTACTGTACTAGGAGGATCTTCCCAAACATATCACATTTTTTGGTCCTGACAACACTGTGAAACATTGTGTGACCTGAGGGATGAGTGGGAGTTGGCACCATGGTTTTACACTCACTTGTGAGCGTGATCCGCGTGTTTATGTATGGAATCCGTAACAGTGCCTCTAGCGGACCATTACTGTCACTCATTTTGTCCATACAATAAGATATGTTTTACAAAAACGGAAAACCGACTTCAAATTCCTGAATATGTACAAGATTAATTCCAACCTCTTTTTTTTGTTATCAACCTCTTTGCGTTTTGCTTACACTGAGGATGACACCTGCCACCAACACTTTCGAACAAAAGAGGTCCTTCGAGGTTTTAGTAAGATAGCCACCATCATATCTAACTAAAACTGAACTTGACTTGACTTGACGGTGACTTGACCATGACTAAGAAAAACGTAAAATGAAGAAGAAAGATAAAAAAGAACAACGAAAAAATATAAACGTAAGACTTGGCGGTAAGGCCTAAATGCTATAGCCAGCCCGAAAGGGAAAAAACAATAAAAAAAAAAAAACAACGCAGAGCCTAACCAGAAGTCCTAAGAGTAGGTATGAAATTTCTGTTGTAACGTATGGGTGCACAGAAAGGAATTTCCGACACACAACCCCTAGGGTTAAAGTTTATGTCAAAATAGCAGCAACCGAACGAAGTCGCGGGGATAACCACACCATACCAAAGTCGAAAAAAAAAATTCGGCAAGTCGTGATTTCAAGAGATGATGACGTTTTTTTAAGTTTTACGGGACAAGTAGCAATCCCTCAGGAATTAAATTAATATGGGACCACCCCGGGATCATACTCTATACACCAGCGAAAGAATTATCATAATCGGTTTAGTATTAGCGGAGATATCGAGTAATATAAACACAAAAAAAAAAATACAGCCAACTTGAGAACCTCCTCCTTTGTGAAGTCGGTTAAAAACACGTGTAACGCGCTTGTTTCCACGCACGAGTGAGAGTGAAAACTATTGTGCCAACTCCCACTCACCCCCCTGGTCCTTGTTGAGTTATTGTTCCCGCATCAAGTCGTTTTAGAGATAAAATTCAAAGATCTCAAAATAACAAATAATAATTAAATCACCCTTCGTTTAAACAGCGCGCTGAAGGTTTTTTCGAGCTTAGTACACAGCTCGTAAGGAGATGGTAAATTACATGATGACCTCGTAGTCGTTGATTCCGGTCGCAAATCTTTACATATAATTTGATTCGTGTAAGTTTTTTGTTTTATTACTCTTTGACCTGACTCGCCTGAAATTTTTGCGGCTCGCTGCACTCGCCAGTATCAACCTAATACCTATGTTTCTACTACTCTTTTAAAGTCTAACAAAAATAAACTAGTTTCGCTGCTCACGCCAATGTCCACCTAGATAACAACTTTTGTACCTACTGCTCTTTTCACGTCTCAAAAGACCACTCGGCTCGCTTATCTCGCCAATATCAACGTTGATAAGAGTATCTACGTTCTTACTGCTCTTTTCTCGACTAAAAACTAAAAATCGAGCCCCTGAAGCCCCGTTTTCGATCATTTATGGGGCGGCAAACCCTATGGATACGCCTCTAAGTGTAGGTAGGGCAGGTTCCTCTGATTCAATACTGATCTAGCCATTACGAATGTAGTCTGTGCCACCGCCTCTGGCCACCAGACTTCGTTTAGCTGTTTGGCTTTACTCTTTTTATGTCCTACGGCGCGCGTGTAAATATTTAATTCAGGTTTTACGCTACATCATTATCATTGCCATTATACCAGCCTCTAGAAGTCCACGGTTGGGCATAGGCCTCCCGCAAAGAGTGCCATGAGGAAAGAAAGAAAGAGAAAGAAAACATGTTTATTTGTCCCACAAAAAGTAGGTTGGTAAAAAAAACGCAAAAGATAACATAAAACACATAAACACATGTATAGAAGGTAGGTGGTAGGCTATGTGTGGGGCAAATGGGTCCCGTCTCAGCAAAAAGCTGCTCAGCATAAAGATGAACGGTCTTGAGGCTTCTCCACCGACTGACTTCCCGCAACATTCAATATGTCTTCGTTCCATCGAGTGGGGCTTTCGCGTCCCCTGGTTCGTGGTCGCCCTTGGAGAACCTTTATTCCCCAACGTTTGTCGGTTATCAAATGCTATCTCTTAGCAAATATAGCTGAACTCTTCACTGACGAATATGAGAGGTTGACGACCTTGCGATATTTATCGCGTCCGTTTGACCGCAGCTTAAGCGAACAGTGCCCCAAGCACGCATAATTTACAATAGCCAAAGATTCATTTAAACGATTAACTCGTGAACATTTTCTTAAGAACATCTAGCATCTACACTACATGTTAATAAAACACTGTTTTGTACTATCTGTTAATCTATTGCAGTGTATATATATATATATACATATTTAAATATAGTGTATGGTTATATATAGTATAGTTTTTAGTTAAGTTAAACAATCTGTCGCACGCCAACCTCCTGTTTCTACCCAATCAGGCTGGCTGGTAGATAATGCCTTGGCATTAAGCCCACCTTTTGTACATTGTTTGTTGTGTGCAATAAAGATTAAATAAATAAATTTTTAGAAGAGCGAGATTTTCTCGTTCTAAATTGGAGCAGCCCGCCTGGGGAGGTACCTCCGCCTTACAGAAGATCGCAGCCAAATAACATTATTTGTTTCAAATAGTGTTGTGTTCCTGCGATGAGTAGGTTGCCAGAGCTCTTTTGGGGTGGGGGGTTCGGGGTCGGCAACGCGTGCGTGATGCCTCTGGTATTGCAAGCGCTCATAGGCTACGGTAACCGCTTACCAATAGGTGGGCAGTATGCTTGTTTGCCATCTCAGTTGTATAAAAAAAAAAATAGCGTTACGCTTAAGATACCACTAGTCAAATATACAAGGTGATAAATATTATGCACCCAATTGGCACTAAAGTTTGTTCTACGACTTTTGGAAATTCGTAATTTTTCAATGAAAAATGACTCTATGCTAAAATCAGCTATTAACTCGAATAACTCACGTAAGCGTAACGCTGGTATTTGTGAGTAGAGTAAATTCGTGCTAGGGCCACAGGTCTTGGAGCTATAAAGCACATTGTCACCGCTTCGAGATAGCTTATCTACATGATTTGATATCGATTCGACAAATAATTTTGTCATTGAGCTGATTTCATACTAAGTAGAGCGTGGTAAGTTAAATTTGTATCATAGTCAAACTTCAAACTTCAGTATGATCAAAATGATTCATGGGATTCTAAAGAGAAAGAAAGAAAAAACCTATATTTGTAATTGTAACCACAATAAATTGTTTCTTAACTATTAAATCATATACAAGGTGATTAATAACATGTTTACAATCCCGAAAGGGGGGGGGGGGTTATTCTATCAACAAAAAGAAAGAAATTTGGCGAAAAAACACATCAATATTTTGCAAAAGACACCGATCTTTATTAACAGAAAAATAATAATAATAACAGTTGAAAATTAAACTATATAATTTAGTAAACTTTATTTACAGAAAGAATCTTAAAACTAATACAAGTTAATATTTACAAAAAACAGTCGAGCCATCTAAAGACCGTTACAGCTCTATAGATAGCTCAACTTTAAACTAAACTTAAACTTAAAATTCAACTTTAACTCAAAATTAAACTAAAATAATAATTAATATTTTTATTTATTATTATTTCAGTAAATTTTCAAATAAAAAAAAATACCCAAACTTTCTCAAATTACTTACCTACCTGTTTTTGATATTATTGTTGTCTGTATTTTATGTTGAATAATCTTATTTTATTTTTTTCTTTCTATACATTTATTTACTTTGTTTTCTGGCTGTCTGTCTGTCTATCCATGTGTCAAGGCCCTTTTTCTCCGAAACGCCATGAGGTACCAAGTTGAAATTGATACCGAACAAAGTTTCTCAAGTTTCTCAAGTTTGTAGATACGGCCTTTCATTTTCTACTAAAAGTCCCTGTCACTGTCATATACCTGAATGTATAGGTTTCTTCTCGGTGACCTACTTTCCTATCCTGAAATTTGGCATGAAGCGAAGAGCCAAAAATCTTTAATCGATAGAGCAAAGCAAGCGAGGATCTCTCAAAATCGTTTTGGTTTAGCATAAATAATAAATAAATATTCCGGACATATTCACACGGTCAACTGATCCCAAACTAGGCATAGCCTGTACTATGGGAACCAGAGACTGATATATAAGTATTTAACACCCAGACACAGAACAAACATCTGTGTTTATCACACAAATGTTTGTCCAGTGCGGGGAGCGAACCCGCGACCTCTAGCGCAGAAGGCAGAGTTACTACTAACTGAGCTATGAGGCCAGTCAAGCTTTCAAGCTGTCAATCCGAATGGAGTTTAGTAGATCAACAGGTTGTACAATCAAAATTTGCTGGTAAGATTAAGAGTTTAATCGGCTAAGGGGTTGCTAAGATATAAGGGTTCAAAAAAGGGTGTTAAAAAAGTAATAGACAAAAGGAAGTGGGGTGTATTATGAAAGAGCTTTCGTACATTCTAAAACGATTTTTTTATTTTTTTTTATACAACTGAGATGGCAAGCAAGCATACGGCCTACCTGTTGGTAAGCGGTTACCGTAGCCTATGAGCGCTTGCAATACCAGAGGCATCACGCACGCGTTGCCGACCCCGAACCCCATCCCCCCTAAAGAGCTCTGGCAACCTTACTCACCCCACTTATTAGGTTTAAAGACATTTATTCTCAAAAAGACAAACATGTCACTTACATGAGCATATTAATAAACATTATGCAATAGTTGTTAGTAGGTCGTTCTGTAGGTAGGTAGGTAATAAGTAGGTGTAGGAAGTACGTAGTATTTAGGTAGGTTTTATAAGTAGATACACTCGTACAATACATTCCGCTAACCAAAGGGATGACTAGAAGTAGTTTTCAATGACATCATCATCATCATCAACCTGTAGAAGTCCACTGCTGGACATAGGCCTCCCCCAAAGAGTTCCATGACGAACGGTCTTGAGCCTTCTCCATCCACCGACTTCCCGCAACCTTCACAATGTCGTCGGTCCATCGGGTGGGGGGCCTTCCAACACTGCGTCGCCCGGTTCGTGGTCGCCATTCGAGAACCTTTACTCCCCAACGGTTGTCGGTTCTGCGAGCTATATGGCCGGCCCACTGCCATTTCAACTTGCTAATTCGGAGAGCTATGTCGTTGACCTTGGTTCTTCTACGGATTTCCTCATTTCGGATCCTATCACGTAGTGAAACTCCAAGCATAGCTCTCTCCATAGCACGTTGCGCGACTTTGAGCTTGTATATGAGGCCTATAGTTAACGACCAAGTCTCAGTTCCATATGTCATCACTGGCAACACGCGCTGATTCTAGACTTTCGTCTTGAGGTTCTGTAGTATCTGCGACGAGAAGAAGAAGAAGTTTCCCAAATCCGAGTTGGATTCAATGTCAATTTTCAATGACGTGTTGTTGTAATTTAGCTTTAAATGCATAGAACGAGTTTAATTTTTTTTATAATCGAGGGTATTTTGTTATAAAGCTGTGCGCCTTCAAAAGTGAACACATTTTACCGTAATTAGTGCGTATTCTCGGTACCACCAGAAAGCTGGCACGAGTGCTACGGTTGGTTATTTGACGCGTTGTTATAAAGGATAGGCTAGTATGGAGTTATTGAGACTGGCCTCATAGCTCAGTTGGTAGTAACTCTGCCTTCTACGCTAGAGGTCGCGAGTTCGATCCCCGCACTGGACAAACATTTGTGTGATGAACACAGATGTTTGTTCTGTGTCTGGGTGTTAAATATATATATATTATGTATATCAGTCTCTGGTACTCATAGTACAGACTATGCCTAGTTTGGGATCAGTTGACCGTGTGAATATGTCCGGAATATTTATTTAGATTTTATTTATTTGCCCCATAATAAAGGCTTAGGCGGCGGCTATGGGGAGTAGTCGTCGCCCAATGTCAAGCCCCGAGGTGGCGCGTGCGGAGGTACCGCGCGCCTCTCGCAAGAGAGTGGTGGCATGAGACTCAAGTCTTGAGAAGGGACTACTAGTAAAGGAGTCAACGCCGTCGGGGCCATGGAAGAATGCGAAAGCGACACAGCCCCGACACAAGGCGTTCAGAAGGACCCCGATGGTTTTTTAGTCGGTATGCCGTTGGCTGCTATTGTCAATAGTAACCGACGGAGAGCCCGACATACCCCTCTGGCTTACCCCGGGCTGGGGGGGATGCGTAAAGCATTTCTCCATCATCATCATCATTATCATCCACAGCCTGACTTCACCCACTGCAGGGTATAGCCTCCCTTTGTTTGTGCCAATCTCCTCTATCCTGTGCAAGCCTCATCCAGTTGCGGCCCGCGATGCTTGCGATATCGTCTGCCCAATTGAGATGAGATTTCTCCATAGTTAAAAAAAAAAGTATGGAGTTATTAGAAGCCATATGTGTGTTGTGTTTCGAAATTCCGAAACTTCGATACTCATGAGGCCAATTTAATATGCCAGTTTCGAAATTGAAACTCTATGAAACTGCAACCCCTACTTGTAGGTACGGTAACCAATATACGTACGAAGCTTCAATGAAAACAGTAATCTACATAACAAATTAAGCCACTCCCGGGATCAATACACAAGTAAAAACTTTATGCGTAGTTCAATAACGTAATTACGCGAGTGGATTCCGATTGACTGGCCTCATAGCTCAGTTGGTAGTAACTCTGCCTTCAGGGGCCGCGGGTTCGATCCCCGCACTGGACAAACATTTGTGACTAACACAGATGCTTGTTCTGTGTCTGGGTGTTAAATATATATCTATTATGTATATCAGTCTCTGGTACCCATAGTACAGGCTATGCCTAGTTTGGGATCAGTTGACCGTGTGTGATATGTCCGGAATATTTATTATTTATTTAACGATTCGACACACTAGTTGCGTGCCGGGTGCGGGTCGGGTGCGGGTCGCGTGCGGGTCGGGTGCGGGTCGAGTGCGGGCTAAATGCAGCCATTATTGTCCAATAAACTAGAACTTAACTAGTGGTTCGCCCCGAACGGAGATCGTCAAAGTCGTCGCGAAGTCAAAGTAAAGGTAAAAACATATCGCAAACCGTTTCAACACGGCTTTACTCGATTTTGATCTGACTTTGGACATAGACATGATTTGAAAATTTTTTAGTAGCTGGGGTATATTTTTGTCATTAAATTCGATGGGTTTCGATGAAAAAAATAAAATAATTTTCCATAAAACATAACTTTCGCTAATAAAAATTAGAATTAGAATTATTTATTTCAGTTAAAACAGCAAGCTTACAGTATATACCAAAGTGCCTACTGTCTAAAATTAAAACTTAAATATACTCTTAGCGAATTAAATATTATACATTAAAGATGTCGACATGTTGGACCTCTTGTACATAGGCATTTAAAAGAGCATTTAATATACTAAGCTCGTTGAAAAAACATAGAAACATCACAACAAAACCACTTTGTGAAGTTATTTTAAGCTTCATGGGGCTTTGGTCTGAAATTAGCACAATTGTTTTATTCATTTGATAGGCTTCGATGGAATAGGTACTTTGCAATATAATTAGCACATTGGCTGATTGTTTGAAATATACAATATTATTAACCGACGCCAAAAAAGGAGGTGGTTATCAATACGTTGGTTTTTTATTTTTAACCGACTTCAAAAAGGAGGTCCTCAAGTCCGCTATATTTTTTTTTGTATGTATGTTACTTGATATCTCCGCCAATACTAAACCGATTTTGATAATTCTTGCGCCGGTGTATAAAGTATGATCCCGGGTTGGTCCCATATTAATTTAATTCCTGAGGGATTGCAACTTGTCCCGTAAAACTCAAAAAAAACATCCTCTCTTAAAAACGCCGATTTTTTTTGTCGACGGTGGTATGGTATAGTTATTCCCGCGACTTCGCTCGGTTGCTGCTATTTTTCATAAACTTTAACCTTGTGTGTCGGGAATTCTTTTCTATAGAGTTTAATACTTAGAATAGTCCATTCAATTCATTTATTATTTCAATTGGGTACATTTTCAAACATTATTAAATAATAGATTGTAGTACACTTATGAACGTCAAACATAATAATCAAACACAATAATATAACAAAAATAAAATAACACGGCATTAATTAAAAGAAAATTAAATAAATAATGTCATAAATGTCAATAAAATTAAATAATAAATGTCACACAATAACTAAACTTAACAAAGGCTACCTACATAAAATACAAATTCAAAATCCTCCCGCCATTTTGTCTTTAATAAAATCGTCAATCTTATAGTAAGCTTTTTTCGTCAGAATTTCTCGGAGTTTAGTTTTAAATGCTTTCTCGTACAAACTTGTCAAGAACTCCGGCAGTATATTATAAAATCTAACACAGTTCACAGAGAAAGATTTACTGTAAGTGTAAGTGTATAGATTACTTTTATGAAGGTACAATGCGAGCGAAGCCGCGGGCGCGAGCTAGTCTGTTGTATAATAGTAGCTTAAAGTTCGCGGTTAACATATAAATATTTTCTTCAAACAGTAAGATGGCTACCAATAGCCAAGTAAATGAACACATAAAATCTACCAATCTACCTATCTACCCAAATGGATCTCTTCCACGCCAAATATCTAACTTACACGGGCCATTAACTCCCCCCACTTTGCTGCCCCTCCTTCCATATCCGGTGGCCACCGGAAATGCTATTGTCGTCGTAAGCAGGTACCTACTTTTACGTCAAAACTTATTGAATTTTCAGTAACGATTTTAGGACGATGTGTTTATAGTAACTCTTAACTTTTATGGTAGTAGTACATGATACTGAACCCGAAACGTAAAATACCTATTTAATATACTACATTCACTCATTCAAACATACATTCATTCATTAAATAAAATAAATATTCCGGACATATCACACACGGTCAACTGATCCCAAACTAGGCATAGCCTGTACTATGGGTACCAGAGACTGATATAAATAATAGATATATATTTAACACCCAGAGACAGAACAAACATCTGTGTTAGTCACAAATGTTTGTCCAGCGCGGGAATCGAACCCGCGCCCTCGAGCGCAGAAGGCAGAGTTACTACCAACTGAGCTATGAGGCCAGTCATTCATCATCATGTCAGCCGTACGACGTCCACTGCTGAACATGGCCTCCCCCACGGACAGAGTAAATTCCTTATCATGTGGGGGGATTTGCCCATACTCACCACGCATCATACACATACATCTTTCGGGGTCGGCAACGCGTGCGTGATGCCTCTGGTATTGCAAGCGCTCATAGGCTACGGTAACCGCTTACCAACAGGTGGGCTGTATGCTTGTTTGCCACCTCAGTGGTATAAAAAAAAATGCTCTCCCAGCAGTTAGCACTATCTCGTCATGACGAGATATTACACAGTACTACACACATTTAAGGGACTAACTTAACATATTTAAGGGACTATTTAATATCTGTGATGTACCATCGCAATTCCTAAGTTAAACTAACAAATCGAGCACTAACATTTTTTTTTTTTTTTACTTTAATTTTATTTACAGAAATAAACTTAAAACTAATACAAGTTAATATTTACAAAATACATAAGAAACAGTTGAGTCATCTAAAGACCGTTACAAACGATCTATAGATAGCTCAACTGATCCAGATCACTACCAGTCGGAAGCGTCCCCAAGACGCTGGCGGAATTGCCACGCTGGATGGCAATGCTAATGCGCTGGGCCAAATAAGAGCCAGCTCTGGGGTCACGCGTCGCTTCGATCAGACATAGCATTATTAGTAAAATACCTTATGTATACTCAGTTTTCCATGAATTATTACGCAATATTGCTGTAATCCAACCCGCGTGCCCAGCGTGGTGAGCATCGGTAAGTCCCCCCACATGATAGGAATTCGCTCTGGAAATCTATGGAGAGGCCATGTTTTTTTTTTTATTTATTTATTCAACACTTTATTAAATAAAAGATAGATAGATAGATAGAAAATTCTTTATTGCACATAAAAATAGTACAAAGGCGAACTTAATGCTAAAAAGCATTATCTTCCAGATAACCTTTGTGTTTGTGGACAGAAGATGTGAAGGTAGTGCACAGGAGAGGGAACAATTGAGATCATAAAAACGAAAATAAAAGGAGTTATGATGCTAATTACTTACTAAAACTTTGAGAGAAATAGGATTTTTAATACATACTAGTTTAAAAATAAATAAGTTCAATACATAAATATATAGATACCATAATAAATACATATGCATACCAATAAAATATTGTAAATAAGAAAATAAACGGTTACAATTTTTGTTTTTGCGTCCTAAAAACCAAGTAGGGTTTGTGTGGACACTCTTACTCGTCAGAACCTAGTTGGTTCTTTCTCAAATTACACGAGCACTCAAACTGGGTAAGTATTAGATAGGTAGTAAGCAATAGTATATAAATACAACAAAAATTATGAATAGAAACAGATCAAATAACCAAATAAACAGCTAGTATGCACGAGGCCGTGGTGGCCCCGGCTAAAGAATAGGCCTCTCCATATCTACCTATCCGCGGATGTCGTAAGAGGCGACTAAGGGGAAAAAGCTAGGGGATGGGCAGCAGCGTCCCTCATTTTAACAACGATAGCTCTAACTGCGCTCGCCAACCCGCATGCCCAGCGTGGTGAGTATGGGCAAATCCCCCCACATGATAAGGAATTCGCTCTGTCTGTGGGGGAGGCCATGTTCAGCAGTGGACGTCGTACGGCTGAAATGATGATGCACGAATACAGAATACATATTGTACACATATGTTAGATAGATAGATAAATTGTTTATTTGACACACACACAAATACAGCACAGCCAGAGATAATAGCAAACAGAAGAAATTACAGCAGATAACAATCACACAAAATAAAATAAAGCTTAGTAGGTAGGCAGGTTAACAGTAAAAAAAGACGAATACAAGTAGCAATACAACATACACAAGAGAGACAGCTGAGCCATCTAAATACCGTTACAAGCGATCTATAGATAGCTCAACTGGTCCAGATCACTAACAGTAGACACAAGAGAGAAAAGCAGGCGCCTAACCTCACCCATCAAGTGGGTGCCAACTGGTGGGTGATACCTACATTTCATGTGGTATCGTCTACGCTGCAGTGGCATGGGTCAAAAAGGTCCTATCTCAGCTTATTGCTGCTCCGCCGAGGCGTAGCAGCGCTGGTTTTCAGATTGGACCTGTGGAGTTTTCAGACCTCAGTTTTAAGACCTCACGATCGCTTGGACAAGAGAGAGTTAAACGAAGTATGTGTGTGTAACTTTGTAGTTGAAGTATGTTCAGCAGCGGATGTTCTACGGCTGAAATCATGAATGCTATCATCATTTCAGCCGTAGGACGTCCACTGCTGAACATTAGCCTCCCCCATAGATTACCAGACACAATCATTTGGGAATCCACAGGTCAGGATTACCCATATATGTGACTGTTGGGTATTATTATTATTTCTCTATAGCTGTTATTTTACGGTCGTTATTAAGCGGTAATAGATATTTAGAAAGGCAAAATTTAATTAGAATGGGGATCATCCAACGTTTAATCAACTCGGCAGTACGTTCAGATCGATTGAAACAATAGATTTCTAGAATACCCAGGTGATAGGGATGTACCGAATCCGGTCCACCGGCTATACCCGGCTATTTTTAAAAATGCGCAAATTGTTATTAAAAAAGGAAAGCATAAAAAAGTAGAAGATTGAAAAAACACTATCCGAAAATCAGGTCTTTTTGGTCATGCTGTATTAGGCCGTGGTGGCCCCGGCTAAAGAATAGGCCCCTCCATATCTCTATCCGCTGATGTCGCGGAGGCGACTAAGGGAAAAAAGCTAGGGGATGGGCAGCAGCGTCCTTCATTTTAACAACGATAGCACTAACTGCGCTCGCCAACTCGCATGCCCAGCGTGGTGAGTATGGGCAAATCCCCCCACATGATAAGGAATTTGCTCTGTCTGTTGGAGAGGCCATGTTCCGCAGTGGACAGCGAACGGCTGAAATGATGATTAGGACAAACATTTGTGTGATGAACACAGATGTTTGTTCTATGTCTGTGTACGGTTCACGGAACGTACATATTTGCAACGAATGCATTTCCGTGCAATAGCGTGGAAGCCGGGCGGCGCGGGCAGTCCACATCTACATCGACATCTTTCCGTAACTCAATAAATCGTGTGTGTAAAAATAATCAATCTCTATATTTGATGTCCTGTACAGTCTGGGTGTTAAATACAATATCTATTATGTATATCAGTCTCTGGTACCCATAATTCAGGCTATGCCTAGTTTGGGATCAGTTGATCGTGTGTGATAATGTCCGGAATATTTATAAAAAAATATTTATTTATAAAAAAACAGCCTTTATAGAGTAGTCGGTGCACTACATCAAAAAATAAAAAGCGCCGAATTGATAACCTTCTTTTTCGAAGATGGTTAATAATAAAAGATCGTACAACCAATCAAACTCGAGCAGATACTATTGTTTGGGTTCAACCCCAATTGAAGAAAACGAACACAATTGCAAATAGCCCATTGTGTTGTGTTGGTCCAAGACCGTGATTCTTGTAAAAGGACGAATGAAGTTACTTATCAGAATCACGAGTTGGAAAGATGAATGTAAAATCTGTTGAGTTATATTATATATTATAATATCACATCATCATCATGATCATTAATAAACAACAAAAAAAGGATCATCGAAAAAAATGATGGGCCCCAAGCCGTGTTTGTTGCCCGATTCTTGTAGGCTTCCTCCCTTCCACTACCGGACAAGCAGACGCACATGTAATTACCACCCTTACCTGGTCGACATACCACAGTGTCGAACCAAACATTTCTGCTCCACCTTTATTATAAGCACTGGCAAAGAGTGGAACGATCTGCCAGCGTCTGTTTTCCCGGATGAGTACAATCTAGGAGTCTTCAAACCTAGAGTGAATTAGTTCCTTCTGGTAAAGCGTGCTCCATCTTAGGCCACATCTCACTTGCAAAAGTGAGATGGTGGTCAAACGCCTAACCATCACCAATAAAAAAAAAAGCCTTGATCGCGAGGAACAGGCATAGCTTCACCTAGTTTTTAAGACGTTTCAAAGTGATCCTAGTGATTTTATTGAAATAAAAGCCTTTGATCATTCCAGCCGTTGGAAGTCCACTGCTGAACATCGACCTCAGATTTGCACAGCAACTTTCTATTATGTGGGAGGAAATTGCCCATACTCACCACGCTGGGCATGCGGGTTGGTGAGCGCAGTTAGAGCTATCGTTGTTATCCTAAAGGACGCTGCTGGCCATCCCATACGTTTTTTTCCCTTAGTCGGCTCATACGTCATCCACACAAGGGGCCTATTCTTCAGCCACCACACAATATTACTACTAATATACGTAATTGTAAAGCGAAAGTTGGATTTAGAATAAGCCCCTTTATTAACATAATATTATGAATAACCTTGCAAATTAATCTTGAAACTCAACGTGACAAAATTGGTAGGGAACCTCGGAACGCAAGTCTTACTCGCACTTGCCCGTATTTTCGCACTCATTTAACGGAGAAAATGACTGTGAAAATTGACAAATGGAATCGGCTTTTATTTTTATTGCTTCTCAAGATATCAGCGTACTGTGAAATTAGATTTTGGCTAGAATCCGTTGGATAATAGCCTACACATTAATAACAGATCTTAAGACAAATAATTATTAAAGCGATATCCATTCACAGTTGACCTACCACTCACGATTTACCAGTTACCATAAGTCAAAACGCGTAATAATGTTGCCACATTCAGTCCGTCAGTGCTGTAACTGATAAAATCAATAAATAAACTGCGAACTGACAAGATCATTAGAGCATCATTTAATGCCTATAATTATGTAAAATAGAACAAATCCGCCTCTATCAATGTTATAAAATGATCAAATAGCCCTCTTCTGAAACACAAATATATATGTCGATTAAAGGTGTTTATTTCAATAAAATCACTAGGATCACTTTGAAACGTCTTAGAAACTAGGTGAAGCTACGCCTGTTCCTCGCGACCAAGCCTACAAGAATCAGGCAACAAACACGGCGCGCGTGCCTAGCATATTTTCGATCCTTTTTCACAAAATGTAATGTAGAGTTTTAGTGTGGTGCCGATCGAAATATGTGAAGCTCAAAGGAAACATAATAAAAGCCAGTACACGCTACACTTGATGATATATCTACCTAGTCTTTCCTACTATCGTTACCTACTCGCCCGCCACGTCACAGAGGTCGTATAGAGGGGCCTATTCTCAGCCGTGGCCTACACCTTATACATGTATTTCATTTCATTTTTTCATTTTCGATCCCCGCGCTGGACAAACATTTGTGTGATAAACACAGATGTTTGTTCTGTGTCTGGGTGTTAAAATATTTATCTATTATATATATCAGTCTCTGGTACCCATAGTACAGGCTATGCCTAGTTTGAGATCAGTTGACCGTGTGTGATATGTCCGGAATATTTATTTATTTATTTATTATTTTATGGCATCTGCTGTTTTTACAGCCAATCTCGCCAATGTCAAGTTAATAGAGTGTCAAGTTTACTCAGAAGAAAGTGTGGCGGTTTTCTTCATAACTTCAAACCGCATTTTTAGTCAAAAAATAAAATCATTGAATACACTCCCGTTCTATTTGCCTACACTCGTGCTAAGGTCCTAAGCTTTAATGGTTAAAATACCACCGAGATTCTAAAACACAACAGAACACGAGAAAAAGAAAACAAAACGGCAAAGCTAAACAACTTTCAAAAGTGGCTAAAAAAGGAGTCCCTTATACATGTAACAAGGCCTCACTTTTAGAAACAAGGAGAGAAAGAAAGAAAATACTTTTATTAGTTTAGGAGGAGGTAGGGCACAGCGAGATTTTCTCGTTCTGAATTGGAGCAGCCTGCCTGGGGAGGTACCTCCGCCTTACAGAAGATCGCAGCCAAATAACCTTATTTGTTTCAAATAGTGTTGTGTTCCTGCGGTGAGTAAGGTTGCCAGAGCTCTGTAGGGGGGAAGGGGGTTCGGGGTCGGCAACGCGTGCGTGATGCCTCTGGTATTGCAAGCGCTCATAGGCTACGGTAACCGCTTACCATCAGGTGGGCCGTAAGCTTGTTTGCCACATCTGTTGTATAAAAAAAAAGAAGGATCTTTCTTTTTATTTTAACTTCCTATTCATAGATTTGTCTCAACTTTTTACCGGCCTCAAACGTGTCAATGTCACTGTCACTAAGAACGTATGGCGGGAAACGTCTGGAAGCCACCCATCTATAGAGATCAATAGTGGAAAGATTATCTAGTCATTGTTGGTAATTGAATTGTAAAAATGGAATTTATTTCAATGTGAAATTGGAATTCTTGCTCTTTTATTTATCGTCGACCTCCGCGTGTTGGGTGAGTGCTCGGCTGAGGCGGAAGAGGTGCGGGTTCAATCCCTGTGGCGGGACAAAATACTATAGCATGCAGATTTTTTATAGCCTGCTCAGTGCCACTTCAACTTGCTAATTCTGAAAGCTGTGTCAGTGACCTTGGTTCTTTTACGGATTTCCCCATTTCGGATTTCTTCATCATCATCATCATCCAGAGCCTGACTTCAGCTACTGCTGGATATAGGCCTCCCCTTGTATGTGCAATGGCACATACAAGGGGATAATGATCCTTTATCCTTTGCAAGCCTCATCGAGTTGCGGATTTAATATATTCAGCTTAATAACCAAAAACTCAACATGCGATAATCGCATATGTAGACTACACAATTGAACCTATTCATCTACTATCGGTAATCGAATATTCTGGACAAATCTAAACGAAGCCAGGTGTGCAGCTGTTAGTCATTCAGTCGGTGACGCAATATTTAATACGTAAGAGTATTTAGTTAACAATACATAGGTTTGACATTTGACCTAGTTTTGCGGTCGGTCAATCGACTTGGTACAGTCAGCCAAAAGAATAGAATAGAATAGAATATACGTTTATTTGACATACACACGAAAACACAGAACAGACATGGGAACATATAATACAAGGATATTAAAAACACAAATGACAACAAAGAATAAACATAAGGACCCCTGCCCACCTTATAGGTAGGCAGGCATCCACCTGTAGACAGTAGGTGCGAACTAGTCTCGCTCTGTGTCGGGTGCAGCCAAACAGGCCCTGACTCAGCTTATTGCTGCTTTACATGACAAAAAGCCATGCAAAGCAGCGCTGGTTTTCAGGCAGGACCTTGAGTAGGGTGACGTCACATTTAACAAAATAGAAAAGATACAGAAGAGAAAACAAGTAAAAGGAACGCTATATTGTATACACTTATTAGAGGTAGGTCGAAAAGCTTGTAAATAAATAAAGAGCAATTATATTAGAATAAAAAATTAAAAAAATAAGTCAAATAAAATAAAATAAAGATAAAACGTATATTAGGTAGGTAAGGTATAATATCTATAATTTAATCTGTGTAATAAAAAATAAATATAAGTATTGTGCGTTAATTTTATTATTAATCTGTGTATGGCGGCGGTATATCATTTGGGCAAACAAAAGATGTGTTTACCACACACCACCACCACCAAGTTCTACTAAGACTTTATTGGTCTCCGCTGAAAACCAGCGCTGGGTGCACACATCAGTGTGTATTCAGCACAATGCTGAGCGGAGGCCATGTTTTCCACGAACTCTGCTGCGCACAATATTTTTGTCATCTAGCATTTAATTTTAATTTTATTGTGTATGTAGTAGTTTGTAAGGAAAATAAAAACTTTCATTCATTCATTCAAGTAGGTTTAACTAAATAAATAAATATTCCGGACATATCACTCACGGTCAACTGATCCCAAACTAGGCATAGCCTGTACTATGGGTACCAGAGACTGATATACATAATAGATAAATATTTAACACCCAGACACAGAACAAACATCTGTGTTAATCACACATATGTTTGTCCAGTGCGGGAATCGAACTCGCGACCTCTAGCGCAGAAGGCCTCTACTACCAACTGAGCTATGACAGTATAGAAATTGAAAACACCCTTTCAATTTGTTTATTTGTTTATTTGGAGATCAGTAACAGTTTGGACCATAGTCAATAACTTTGAAACGTTTCATAAAGATCCGAATGCGGGTTCGATTCCCGCTGCGAGAAAGTGTTTGCATGATCTGCAAATATTTGTTCAGGGTTTGGGTGCTAGTAGTTGTTACTGATACCCACGAACCAGCTGAGTATGGTAGAATAACCTAGGTTATTCTAGTGTGGGGTCCGAAATGTAAGTAGATGTAAATTTTGTCCGTAAAAAAAAATCAAAACGATACATTACTTTTTTATCCTACCGTACCACTGTTGAATCATAAATGTCTCTATACATAAAACATAATAGTAGCCAAATTGAAGCCATTTAATCGTTCTTTAGCCAGTGGCTACCGATAACACGCAATGCTATACAGTGCTACGCAGTGCTACACAGTATTTGCAGTTATAAGCATCTAGGCTTGGTCACGAGGAACAGGCGTAGCTTCACCTAGTTTCAATGACGTGATCCTAGTGCTACGCAAAGCTTTGCAGTGCTATGAAAAGCTACGTAGTGCTACGCAAAGCTTTGCAGTGCTAAGAAAAGCTACGTAGTGCTACGCAAAGCTTTGCAGTGTTAAGAAAAGCTACGTAGTGCTACGCAAAGCTTTGCAGTGCTAAGAAAAGCTACGTAGTGCTACGCAAAGCTTTGCAGTGCTAAGAAAAGCTACGTAGTGCTACGCAAAGCTAGGAAGCGCTACGTTTAAAACTCCTGTACACAGTTCTACCTTCTATGAATACTCATTTACTGTACAAGCTGTCCGTCTATGGAATTCTCTCCCTCTTGATATTGGAGCTGCTAAATCTCTCCCTATTTTCAAAAAGCTATTGCTTAAACACTTTTTAAATGTTTCATTACAGTAAGTACCTAAATTTTGCCGACGCGCTTATTTAATTGAGTGGGTACATGCAAGTATTATTCTATTGTTTAATAATATATGTATTGGTTATCTAAGTGTCATATTTATTGTATTATTTATATATTTTTATATTATGCGTATGTATAATAATATTATGTATTCATATTTATATATTATATTTATTTTGTAAGTTCATATTTTCCTGTTTCCTTAGCACCACCGTCCTCTATCGTTCTCGTAAAATCCAGTCCATCCAAAGGTTTTTTTTTTTTTTTTTTTTTATAATTAGTTTACACATAATAATGTGCTCTAATAATATTACAATCTAGCCATCCAAAGGTTGTCTGGAAGAGATCACTCTTAGTGATAATACCGCCCATTGTATTCCACTATTATTACTTATATTTTGTCGAATTAATTGTGATGTGTTAAATTTTTATGTGGCTTACAATAAAGAGTTATCTATCTATCTATCTACGTAGTGCTATGCTGTGCTATGCAGTGCTGCGCAACGCTATGAAACGCTACGCAGTGCTACGCAACATAATGTAGTTCTACGTAGACTTATACGAATTGAACACTTGTTCAATGTGCTTGATTGTATTTAGTGGACATAAGGTGCATTTTGCAGATGATATATCGCATACCGTTTGAACGCGTTTTAGACTATACTAAATGCGTTCAAATCAAAATGGGTCTGATATAATCAGCCTACAAAAACACGGTTTTATTAGCATTGCGTGACTCAAAACGTTTCTGAAATAGAATTTGACAAGCTGCGGTTCTATTCAAAGTGGTAACCGTCATATACATGTATGTCATATATGTGTAGGTAATGGTTTCGGCAGAATACCAGCGTCTGCTGCAAAACAGTAGGCATAATGCTGAGCCGAAGCCATTTTGCTGCTGCAGCACACATCACACCATTTTTACTTTCATTTCTTTTCTCTTGTTTCTTTTATTATAAGTACCTAATGTTTATTGTAAAATGTTGTGCAAATGTGTGTGTTTTGGTGGCAATTAAATAAATGTCTATGTCTATATTGACGGTCGTTTTATAGCAGGGATGAGTCAAATATAAGTTACTAGCATACGCCCGCGGCTTTGCTCGCGTGGTATCTTCATAAAAAGGGGCAGTTTTGAAAAACCCTCAAATACGTATTTAATTATTTGACTTTATGAGTATTTGTAACAAGTTTCAGATAAATCTCTCCAAGCGTTAAGATTGTCCCATACAAACTTTAGCATCTCATTTGAACTTTTAAGGGGTAGTTTTGAAAATCTAAAAATACGGTTTTTCCTTATTTCTATTATCAATTCCGCCAGCGTCTTGGGGACGCTTCCGACTGGTAGTGATCTGGATCAGTTGAGCTATCTATAGATCGTTTGTAACGGTCTTTAGATGGCTCAACTGTTTCTTGTGTATTTTGTAAATATTAACTTGTATTAGTTTTAAGTTTCTTTGTGTAAATAAAACTTTCTATTATACATTATTTATAGTTAGTTTCAAATCTGAAGTTTCAAGGAATGCGATTTTTCATACAAAGTCAAAGTCAAAAGGCATTTATTTCAATAAAATCACTAGGATCACTTTGAAACGTCTTAGAAACTAGGTGAAGCTATGCCTGTTCCTCGCGACCAAGCCTAGAAGAATCAGGCAACAAACACGGCTTGGTGCCTATCATTTTTTTCGATGATCCTTTTTCACAAAATGGAATTTAAAGCTTCAGTGTGGTGCCGATCGAACTAGGTGAGGCTCAAGAGAAAAGTAATCTAATTATAATCCTTAATAAATAAGAGCTTATAAAAAATTTGAAAAAAATGAAGACAAATGTGAGCTTCAACAAATGATCTAAGGGCAGCACACGCTACACTTGATGAAATATGTACCTAATGCTTATATAATTAAATATTACTTAAAATATGATGCAAGCAAAAACAAACGTTTTAACCCCTTTTCATCCTCTTAGGAGTTGATATTTTGAAAATCCCTCCTTAGTGGACGTGTTTGGCATATAAGGCAGCTACTGTCCAAATTTCAGCTTTATAGCTTCAGCGGTTTGGGCTGTGCGTTGATCGTGGAATCAGGCACAGATAGTGGTTACCACCGAAATAAAAAATTGTATTAGTTTTAAGTTTTTCTCTAATAAAGTACACTAGTCCTGCCTACTAAAACTTACGAAAATGTTTGTATGCCTACAAGGCATACAAACATTTTACACATTATTATGTTATTTGGCTGCGATCTTCAGCAGCCCGCCTGGTACCTTCGCCTTACAGAAGTAAGGCGGAGGTACCAAACGGGCTGCACCAATTTAGAGCGAGACAATCTCGCTTTGCCCTACCTTGCATAAAACGAATGAAGGCAGGGTAAGCTTGCGTGTAATAAAATAGCACACTCTGGAATCTTCACCTAGTTTCTAAGACGTTTCAAAGTGATCATTGTGATTTTATTGAAATAAATGCCTTTTGACTTTGACTTAGACTGAACACCCTGGGATCAAAAGGAAGGAATCCTCAGAGGTCCGTACAAATTAAAATTATCTTTTAAAAAAATAATCGCCTATTCCGAGGTAATATTTTTATAACCACGCTCCGCCTACGGCTTGTTACAGAATATATTAGCATGAATTACAGTATTTCACTCTGAATTATGCCGTGTTCAGACTACGTCCGATATGTCATCGAAATTGATTTCAAACTGATCCTTATCTCTACTGGATAAAGTCGATTTTCAATTTGATATTTGAGGACGTACGATATCGCATGCCCCTCAAAATTGACTTTATCCAGTAGATGTAAGGGTCATTTTGAAATATATTTAGATGACAAATCGCACGTAGTCTGAACACGGCCTTACACTAGTTACTCTTAATTACGAATGCGAGAGTAACTTGTCTATCTGTCTCTCCGTCTCTCGGTCTCTCGGTCTCTCGGTCTCTCGGTCTCTCGGTCTCTCGGTCTCTCGGTCTCTCGGTCTCTCGGTCTCTCGGTCTCTCGGTCTCTCGGTCTCTCGGTCTCTCGGTCTCTCGGTCTCTCGGTCTCTCGGTCTCTCGGTCTCTCGGTCTCTCGGTCTCTCTATCTCATTGTCTCTGTCCTCTGCCGTGGTAAGAAACTCTTGGTGAAGATCTGTTAATGAATTCGGGAGATATTTAGAACGAAACTACTCACTTGAAAGAGTTTTTTTAGTTCTCAAACGATAATATTCTCGTAATTTTCATTAAAAACGGGATATTTACCATTTTTGTGTGTTTATTTGTTCCCTGATATTTCGGCATAGTTTCATCAAATATACTCACAAATCATGGTAAATATCGAGTTATTAGTGAAAATTATGTTCATAATGATAGTTTTAAAAAAGGTTATTAATCTCAGTCAACATTTCTTGCCTCATTAATGAACCTTAATCCACGGCAACAAAGCACATTTTCGTCTGAGCGTCGATTTGTAGTGAGGTCTCGGAACGCGGTCGTTTGAGCCACAAAGTGAGCCATGGGCCCGCGGCGGACGCTTTGTACCATAGCTCTACATTATAACGTTGAGTTCTAGTTTCTGTAGTAGCGGTGACCCTCATAACGGCCATGTTATAATAAGATAAATATTCAGGACTTTCACACACGGTCAATTGATCCGAAACTAGGCATAGCCCGTACTATGGGTACCAGAGACTGATATACATAATATTTAACACCCAGACACAGAACAAACATCTATGTTATTCACACAACTATGTTTGTTCAGTGCGGGAATCGAACCCGCGACCTCTAGCGCAGAAGGTAGAGTTACTACCAACTGAGCTATGAGGCCAGTCGTACGTCATATTTTTTTTCGCCATATTATTTGGCAAACAAGGGTACAACTTTAAAATAATTACAAAAATACATAAAATCACGCCTGTTTAACAAAGAGGTAGGCAGAGACCACGGCTTTCCACTTGCTACGATCCTGACATACCTCTTTTGCTTCATTCACTCTCATCACATTCCTCATACATGCTCGTCGGTTTAGGGTACTCTTGACCTGGTCTTAAACCAAAACGTCACCGATTTGGTCACGTTACCTTCATAATTACCTACCTACTTGTCTTTGACTAATGATAAAATGAAGTTGTGGCTTCAGAAGTAGCTGATGCAAAATCCTACTAATATTATAAATGCGAAAGTTTGTGAGGATGTTTGAATGTTTGTTGTTCAATCACGCCGTAACGGCTCAACCGATTTCGTTTAAACTTGTTGGAATATATAGAGTTCTCTACCTAGCATATAGTCTTTTTATGTAGGTACCAAGCGAGCGAAAACTCGGTCAGAAGCTAGTTGTTTCATAAATATGTGAATATCTTTACTGCGCACTTTTTGATAAAATAAATCGCGTTGTACATGCTCTGTCTTACAGTAAGAATGCGGTGACCGTTTCCTAGGAAACGAACGTTTTAGTCCTAGTTTCGGGAATTATTTGAGTAACCAGTCCACATAATGTAGGAACAGAACTTTTGTTAATTAATTGTAGATCTTAGAGTTGTATTAACTCAGGGGTTGTTTTTGTAAAGCCCTGGTTTTGATTGCGCCAGACTAATAAAGCGTAGACGAAACAAACGTCGATTGTTCGATTTGACTGGCCTCATAGCTCAGTTGGTAATAACTCTGCCTTCTGCGCTAAGGTCGCGGGTTCGATTCCCGCACTGGACAAACATTTGTGACTAACACAGATGTTTGTTCTGTGTCTGGGTGTTAAATATATATCTATTATGTATATCAGTCTCTGGTACCCATAGTACAGGCTATGCCTAGTTTGGGATCAGTTGACCGTGTGTGATAATGTCCGGAATATTTATTATTATTGTTGTTTGTTTGATATTTAAAAAGGTACCTAGATTACCTACCTGTGTGAAAGTGGATATGGTGAAGAAAGGCGTGAGTGCTGAGATGACGACTGATAGAGGGAAATGGAAGAAGAATACATGTTGGATATCAAGGATATAAGCTATTCTGTAAAATGTATGGGATGACACCAGTAGATGAGATAATTATAGGTATGGTTTTGACAGTGAACTCTCCACTGGGTTTTCAGCTCTATTGCTAGTCTAGTAATGAATAAATATTTATTATTATTATTATTGCCCAGTCTGTATATTTAGCAAGTTTTTTGTGTGTGTTTTTGCGAGATTATGGGTGTTGAAAGAAAGAAAGAAAATAATTTGTACGTCCTTATATGATGACAAAATGTTAGACCTACCAACTGCATTTTTCTTTTTTTTGTTATTCTGTTCGCATTACTACTGCCCTCTTTCTACCAAATCCGTGAACAACGGGGCTGATTACACTCTAAGAACTTTAGTATCTACTTTAATTAAGTTTAGTAATATGTGAGTGCAATTGTTTGTTGTCCCGAATAAATATAAATAAAAATAAATAAAAATAAATAAAAATAAATAAAAATAAATAAAAAAATAATTTTATTTATAGCTTAGGTATACAAACTACAAAAACAATAAATCTAAACTTATTATACTACCAACTCATATGCCACAAACTGGCATCCAAATCAGCATGTTGTTGTGTTACCTAAAGAGTAAAACAACGCTGATCTTCTGTTGGAACCAAGTTGCGCCACGATACAGGTCCTCATGCTTATTGGTACAGCAATATCAAAATAAACAAGTTTGTTTCGTTATTATTATTATAATTGTGTTAAACAAATTAGGAAAGCATGAAAGTTTTTGATTCATATTCATATTCATTTATTTCACCCTTAGCGTTATATTGCATAACATAGGTATGTCCAATTACAACTTACAGAAAGAAACTTAAAACGAATACAAGTTAATATTTACAAAATACACAAGAAACAGTTGAGCCATCTAAAGACCGTTACAAACGATCTAAACTGATCCAGATCACTACCAGTCGAAAGCGTCCCCAAGACGATTATTACAATTATTTAATAAATTATCATGCAGATTATTAATTAAGTAAAATTATTATTATTAAAGATTATTAACGGGTTAATAGATACTGTCCTATCTAATATTACTCGTATGCACATCAGAGAATGAACAATTCATATATTCGGTAATATATATGGTAAAATGGATGACTCTCAAGAAATCTCCTGACCTGATATTTTTATCGCACTTCAAAATTTGACTGGCCTCATAGCTCAGTTAATAGTAACTCTGCCTTCTGCACTATAGGTCGCGGGTTCGATCCCCGCACTGGACAAACATTTGTGTGATAAGCACAGATGTTTGTCCTGTGTCTGGGTGTTAAATATATATCTATTATGTATATCAGTCTCTGGTACCCATAGTACAGGCTATGCCTAGTTTGGGATCAGTTGACCGTGTGTGATATGTCCGGAATATTTATTTAAAAAAAAAAAAACGTAGTTCCAGTAGGTACAATGACGGGCAAAATGTGATTACCCAAGCCCGCAGGGACGGTATGTATATTCAAGGCTCGTCCATGAAATGGGTCGCAGTGTCAGCGACAGACCGACAGACAATAATATCATGGTTTTATAGAGTTTGCGAAAGCTATCGTTATCTCAACGCAGTGAAGCGGAGTTTTTGTACTGCAATACTTACACCGCCTAATTCTTCTATTCTTCAGCCGTGATGGCCCCGGCTGAAGAATAGGCCCCTCCATATCTACCTATCCGCGGATGTCGTAAGAGGCGACTAAGGGAAAAAAGCTAGGGGATGGGCAGCAGCGTCCCTCATTTTAACAATGATAGCTCTAACTGCGCTCGCCAACCCGCATGCCCAGCGTGGTGAGTATGGGCAAAAACCCCCACATGATAAGGAATTCGCTTTGTCTGTGGGGGAGGCCATGTTCAGCAGTGGACGTCGTACGGCTGAAATGATGATGATGATGATGACCTCGGTGGAAGGTTTGGTTCCCGCTGCGGGACAAATGTTTTCATAATTGCATATATTAGTTCCGGGTCTGGGTGTTGTGGTACCATGGTACTCGTAGTTTCTGATACCCACGACACAGGGAATCCCTGTGTGGGGTCAGGACTATGTATGTGACTTTTGGGTGTTATTTATAATGTAGGCATGTTCCTAATGTTCAGCCATGTCTCTGACTACCCCCTTCGACATCTCCAAGGATCTGATCTCCTGGAGATCGGAGAGGATGTCTACATTTTGGGAAATAAGTCATTTTTAGAACTAAATTTTAAAAAAACTTAACTCTAACAAAGTTAGCCCATTTTATCTGTAATTATACAATCTTTAATCTTTATCCCGATGCTAAATACCAACCCACTCAAAAATGTACTAAGTTAAACAAGCAAAAACGCAAAAATAGCATTTAATTCGTAAAACCTCTCTAACTATGCTCGCCAACACACCACCCACTTGCTTTTGAAATAAATGCGCCAAGTGTGTTTTAAATTAATGAGCCGAGAGTTCCATAGCCAAGTTCCATTAACACTGAGCCTTGGTCACTAACTATTTACCTCATATACAAGCTCAAAGCCGCGCATCGGGCTATGGAGAGAGCTATGCTCGGAGTTTCACTGCTTAAAATCATAAATGATGAAATCCGTAGAATAACCAAGATCATTAACATAGCTCTCAATATTCGGAAGCTGAAGTGGAAGCTATATGGCCTGCTCATTTGGACTGACCTCATAGTTCAGTTGGTAGTAACTCTGCCTTCTGCGCTAGAGGTCGCGGGTTCGATTCCCGCACTGGACAAACATTTGTGACTAACACAGATGTTTGTTCTGTGTCTGGGTGTTAAATATATATCTATTATGTATATAAGTCTCCGGTACCCATAGTACAGGCTATGCCTAGTTTGGGATCAGTTGACCGTGTGTGATGTTTCCGGAATATAGCTCGCAGAACCGACAACTGTTGTTGTAAAGGTTTCCCAAATGGCGACCACGAACTGAACAACGCAGTGTTGGAAGGCCCCCCGATGAACCAAAGTCAAAGTCAAAAGGCTTGTATTTCAATAAAATCACTAGGATCATTTTTTTTTAGGAGGAGGTAGGGCACAGCGAGATTTTTTCGTTCTGAATTGGAGCAGTCCGCCTGGGGAGGTACCTCCGCCTTACAGAAGATCGCAGCCAAATAAAATTATTTGTTTCAAATAGTGTTGTGTTCCTGCGGTGAGTAAGGTTGCCAGAGCTCTTTAGGCGGGAGGGGGTTCGGGGTCGGCAACGCGTGCGTGATGCCTCTGGTATTGCAAGCGCTCATAGGCTACGGTAACCGCTTACCATCAGGTGGGCCGTAAGCTTGTTTGCCAACTCTGTTGTATAAAAAAAAAAATGTCTTAGAAACAAGGTGAAGTTATGCCTGTTCCTCGCGACCAAGCCTACAAGAATCAGGCAACAACCGACGTCATTGTAAAGATTGCGGGAAGTCCGTGGGTGGAAAATGCCCAATACCGTTCGTGGAACTCTTTGGGGGAGGCCTATGTCCAGCAGTGGACTTCTGATTACTGAACCTAACATTATTTGTTCTACATGTGTGTCCAATTTGAAGTCAATAGTAGGTACTAGTATTTTCTTGAACCAATATACAGAAATTTCACCATACCTTTTAGTCACGGAATCCTAAAATATAAAACCCAACCCAGTGCACAACATACTAAAAGCTAGAACCATAGAAGAGATAAAAGTACTAAAGTGCTATACCACTCAGAGCTGCCTCGTAAACCTACGAGTATATACACGTGTTGGCCTAGTGGGAGGTACCCTGACTTTCGATCCGAAGAACGAACCAGCAAACCAAAGAGATCTGTTTGAACATTTTTTGTGCCGTGTCTAGAATAGTCTTCTGCAGATCGATTGCAACGGTCTTTGTACAAAGCTATAGGTCAACCTTTTTTTGAGTTTATTATTAATACCTAAACTAATATTATAAATGCGAAAGTTTGTGAGGATGTTTGGATGTTTGTTGTTCAATCACGCCGTAACAGCTCAACCGATTTCGTTGAAACTTGATATAGATAAAGTTCTTTACCTACAATAGCAAAGTCGAAGTCAAAGGATCACTTTGAAACGTCTTAGAAACTAGGTGAAGCTACGCCTGTTCCTCGCGACCAAGCCTACAAGAATCAGGCAACAACCACGGCGCGCGTGCCTATCATTTTTTTCGATGATCCTTTTTCACAAAATGGAATTTAAAGCTTCAGTGTGGTGCCGATCGAACTAGGTGAGGCTCAAGCATTTAGGCTACTTTTTAGGTGACACGCGTGCGAAGCCGCGGGCGGAAGCTCGTATTTACATGTATTAGTTTTAGCGTCCCCTATTTTCACAATGTGCCCAACAAAACTATGCTCGCCAACCCTCATGCCCAGCTTGGGGAGTAAATTCCCCCACATGATAGGAATTCGCTCTGGAAATCTATGGGGGAGGCAATACTCAGCAGTGGACGTCCTACCGCTGAAATGTTGATGATGATCTGGATGTTAAAGAAAGAACCAGTGATATGACGAGCAACGCTAACTAATTTAAAGTGACACCAGCCACTACAGGTAGAGCGTCCGGGCGTCCGGTGGCCGGTAACGCTGGAGATCCGGCCGTCCGGTCCGGACGCAGCCTTATTGGATAGCGTGTGACGTTAAGGGCGGGTTTCGGGTGGTTTATATGACGCACTTGTTTATGAATGTGCACGAAAGAAGCCTCTAAAGGCCGATTTAAACCAAACAAACATGGAGCTAGAGCTAGAACATGAGCAATCTTTCTCGCAGAAAAAACAACGACAAAATGCTCTAGTGTGTTTAAACTAAAAGAATTTGATAAGTAGAATGGGGATGGAGACATTCGCTCATCGAAGCTCAATTTATATGGTTTTATAGTAGATTATGCAACAAGGGCTTAAAGTAGTGTATTATGTCAAGGGCACTATATTGAACCCCGAGAACGAGGGATTCTATGGTTAACACCCGAGCGGAGCGAGGGAGTTAAAGCAAGAATCCTGAGTACGAGGGGTTCAAGATCGCCCAAGACAAATACACATTTAAGCCCGCGATGCATACTCTACTTTTTATACTTTCTGCGAGGCAATTGAAAACAATGACTGTTAAGTAGAAAGAAATATTTTTTCTGGAAGTAAGTTTCCAATATACCAGAGGCTTCAGATTGTATGCATTCTGGAGTTGCATTTGCATTCGAATCAAAATCACTGTCGTCGTCACTTGACATTTTTTTAAAAGTTTATTTGAATCGAAACTGAATTTCGGTGTAGATAACAGCACAGCAGTTTGAGCGCTTGGCGCCTTTTTTTCTTTTTTTGTAGTCTATTCTGTAGTGGTCAGTTTGACATTCGAATAAATCCTTCTTCGTGCGCGGGTGAAAATGAATTTCGTAAAGAGTTTTCCTGTTTTTATTTTTTTTTATTTGTAGGCAGTGCAAAGAAAATGTTGACATACTGCCTAATTAGAATAAAATCTCATTGCACCCAAACATTTTTGAAACCAACCTCGATCAAGCACGACTACTAATCACATTATGTCCCATGGGAAATAATGAAATTCAGTACAACATTATGGCCCGGCTAGACAGTAGGGCTGTAATGACTTACTTTAGGAAAGGTTTGCATGACACATAATACGTCATTGACGAGCAGGTAGTATAAAAAATATATTCCTTAATAAACCTTCCTTTAGACTCGTGTGAATATATCCGGAATATTTATATTTATTTATATTTATATTATAAACAAATTCGTCAAGTGTGAGCTTAACTCACGTGATAATGGTTCAGTTAGCGTTCAGTTAAATTCAATGTTTTCTTTTTCGGACCGAACAAAAATCGGATCGAAAGTCGAACCATTCGCGAGACCAGCGCGGCTCTCCCATAAACAAGACTACTAAAATACCCAACGATTCACAGTTTCCAAAATACATTGTACTAAATCGAACCTTCTAAATTAGGCGCTGACCCTCGCCCTGTGTCCTGGCCCGCTGCTCGATAATGGGCCTAATAGGGGCGCAAATTGCCTGACCTACCATCCACCTTGCATTATTAAATAGCTACGCCATGATGTCTGTTGATAAGGACACTTACACTTACAGAAGATCGCAGCCAAATAACATTATTTGTTTCAAATAGTGTTGTGTTCCTGCGGTGAGTAAGGTTGCCAGAGCTCTTTAGTGGGGGGGGGGGGGGGGTTCGGCAGGCAACGCATTAGCAATGCTCCAGGTGTTGCTGTTGTCAATAGGCGACGGTAACCACTTAGCATCAGGAGGGCCGTAAGCCTGTTTGCCTCCGTATAACATAAAAAAAAAACTTCTGCGCGTTAATTTGAATTACTTAATTTTCAAACTATCTTACCTTTGCGCGAGATGGGGTTTTTTAAACAACTGAGGCGGCAAACAAGCATACGGCTCACCTATTGGTAAGCGCTTACCATAACCTATAAACGCTTGCAATACCAGAGGCATCACGCACGCGTTGCCGACCCCGAACCCCCTTTCCATAAAAGAGCTCTGGCAACCTTACGCACCGCAGGAACACAACACTATTTGAAACAAATGCTATTTGGCTGCGATGTCCTGTAAGGCGGAGGGCTTCACCTAGTTTCTAAGACGCCTTTTGACTTTGATTTTGACTTTGCTGCTCCAATTTACCTCGCATAAAACACAACTGTAGTGTATGCCTTACGCCACACTGGCTGGTTCCTCAGCAGGACAACACACTTATAATTCTCTCACAGTAACTTCCCGCGCGCCTGCTCGTGCCGGCTTGACCACAGACTGACTGACTCCCAGAGAGTATCCATCTCTCCATCTCAGGTGTCATCTGTTAACTGTCACTGTCAGTTGTCCTCCGGAGACAGCATAAGTTAAGGAATGCAGGTATCCATAAATACTAGTCACTACAACAACTATTTACAACTGAAACAGATCAAATACCTACGACTCGCAATATCAAGAGTCTCAATTTCATAAATTGTGTATCAAAATGTATTCATATGATTTTCGAACTCAATTTTCGATACAGAATTTTCAATAAGGACACTTCCACGATCGATAAGTCGTCGATTCTGGGTAATTGATAGGATTACAGGATGTAAAGGCTCATCTACATTGGCACAGACGGCACAAAACATAAATGCCGGGAATTCTGCTGCAGTTTCTACAAGATGATTCATAATATCAATGGTTTCGGCAGAATACCAGCGTCTGCTGCAAAACAGTAGGCATAATGCTGAGCCGAAGCCATTTTGCTGCTGCAGCACACATCACACCATTTTTACTTTCATTACTTTTCTCTTGTTTCTAATTACCTAATGTTTATTGTAAATGTGTGTGTTTTGGTGGCAATTAAATAAATGTCTATGGCTATGTCTAATATGTATACTGTCCCGATCTATTAACAAAAAGAAAGAATATTAGCGCTATTACAGCTGAATTTTGCAGTGTTTTTTTTTCAATGAAAAATCTCTAAGAATGAGCTTTATTGCTATTGGGTGTAGAGTCTATCAAGATAGGATACATAACATGAATCATCTTGTATAAAAATGCACTACATAGAATCAAAAACCAGTTTTTTTTTCACGAAAAACTATCGTTTGCACTTTATTTTTGCACGCAGAGTTTGCGAGTTTTTCATGAAAATTCATCGTTCTTATATGTTATTTTTGCACGCCCATCTTTCTAAGATACACGGTCACTGAGACACAGAGACCGAGATATAACCAGTGTAAATCTGAATGAAAAACAACGAGCCCATTATTTCAGTCCGCAGAGTGCCCCAGCATAACTGATGGCCGGTTGATGATGACAAACGGGGCTTGGGTAGATAAACGATGAAATAACAGACCTCGGTACTCGGTTCATCCTTTTTAGAAGGCTATAATAAAATCCCGCGAAGTTTTTTTTTTATTTTTTCATTTTATGGCTACTGCTGTATCTCAGTCAATATTGTCATTGTAAAGTAATCATAAATGTCAATTATAAGAGTTCTAAGAGATAACAAACATACAAAAGTATGTACAGTCGCTTGTACTAATATCCTTTGACAACAACTATTTAACCTTTTAAAGTATTTTTTTTTATTCGATTTGGAGCATATTCAATCCCATGCTTTTTTGACGTCTAAATATGTAGTTGAACACCACAACACACACCCACACACACACACACACAAACATATACATAATATTAGTTTTGTGTCAAATTAGTGACGGTCGTAATTAGTAAAAGGTTTATCTAAAAATAAAATACATTATTGGGTAAGTAAAAGTAAGTAAAGCGAATTAGTTAAGTTGTACCTTAGACCTATGGAGCTATGGATTTTGGAATTAATAAAATATATATAAAATAAATATGTATTGATTTTTTACGAAATTACAAACGTTTTTGATTTGGCTAATTGATAACTTCGGACCTTGTTATAGAAGCGTACAATTACTCTCTAAAGGATTAACTAACATATAGATGTTGCTGGGGCGGGCGACGCAATGTTGGAAGGCCCCCCACCCGATGTACCGACGACATTATGAAAGTTCGGCAGCGCGTGCGTGATGCCCCTGGTATTTCACAGGCTACGGTAACAACTTACCCACGGGTGGGCCGTAAGAGTGTTTGGCACTAAGGTGCCAAAACCAGTCGTGACGTCACTTGCGTGGATGAGCCTTTATAGGAAGGTAAGTGATACGATTACTGGGTGTAAAAGCCAGGGCGGGCGGTGCAAAATCAATTGCCTGTGGAGAGTATTTACAATTTTACGACTAGCTTTTATCCACTTCTACCTGAGACAAAGTCAAAGTCAAAAGGCGTTTATTTCAATAAAATCACTAGGATCACTTTGAAACGTAGGGGGAGGGGTTCGGGAACGGCAACGCGTGCGTGATGCCTCTGGTATTGCAAGCGCTCATAGGCTACGGTAACCGCTTAATAACAGGATGGCCGTAAGCTTGTTTGCCACCTCAGTTGTATAAAAAAAAATAGTCCTGTTTTTTTTTGTTGTTATTATTTAAATAAATTGCTTTTATTTCGACTGTGTATTTTTGACATTTTAATGCGACTTAAATGTTATAAATTTAAATTAGTGTAATTGGTTATGCCGTCCTAGTTCATCATCATCATCATCATCATCAGCCTGCAGAAGTCCACTGCTGGACATAGGCTCCCCCAAAGAGTTCCATGACGAACGGTCTTGAGCCTTCTCCATCCACCGACTTCCCGCAACCTTCACAATGTCGTCGGTCCATCGGGTGGGGGGTCTTCCAACACTGCGTCGCCCGATTCGTGGTCGCCACTCGAGAACCTTTACTCCCCAACGGTTGTCGGTTCTGCGAGCTATATGGCCTGCCCACTGCCACTTCAACTTGCTAATTCTTAGAGCTATGTCGGTGAACTTGGTTCTTCTACGGATTTCCTCATTTCGGATCTTATCACGCAGTGAAACTCCAAGCATAGCTCTCTCCATAGCCCGTTGCGCGACTTTGAGCTTGTATATGAGGCCTATAGTTAACGACCAAGTCTCAGTGCCATAAGTCATAACTGGCAACACGCACTTACGTCCTAGTTAAATAAATCTAAATCGAAATTAGCGGATATAGATAGATAGATAAATTGTTTCTTTGACACACACACAAATACAGCACAGACAGAGATAAAAGCAAACAGAAGAAACAACAGCAGATAACAATCACACAAAATAAAATAAAGCGTAGGTACTTAGTAGGTATGCAAGTTAACAGTAAAAAAAAAAGACTGATACAAGTAGCAATACAACATACACAAGAGAGAAGTTGAGCCATCTAAATACCGTTACAAGCGATCTATAGATAGCTCAACTGGTCCAGATCACTAACAGTAGACACATTTACAAGAGAGAAAAGCAGGCGCCTACCTCACCCATCAAGTGGGTGCCAACTGGTGGGTGTAGATATGCGTTTCGGACCACGACTGAGGTCATGGAACCCAGTTGTCAATTTGTTTTCTACTCGTGAGAAATTCAGAACGCTTCCTATGTTTGTTTCTACTTTTCTCTGATTTCAAATTTCAAATAATTTATTTTCGGAACAAAAATAATAGAGGTACATTATAACGATTTGGAAAAACGATGGTAATTGCAATAGTTATAAAAACTGTGACGCAATCACCAACGCCCGCCTCCTAGGACTAAGTGAATACAATGAAATGTTCCTGCAAAAACCATTTATAAGAAAGAAAAAAAAAAAGCGAGTACATACTTAAACATTACACAAGGTAGTAGGTGAGGTATGAGTAGGTACTTTGTACATGTGTTATATGTATGTATAATTATATATATATATATATATATGCGTGTGTGTGTTCATGTGTGTGTGTGTTTGTGTGTGTGTGTGGGTGTGTGTGAGGTGTTAGTGCGTTGGAGATTTCCTGATGCACCAGTCTCATAAGAGTCTGGGTAACAGGGATACCCGTGTGTGAGGGAACTATACATGACAGTAATATTGTGTATGAGAGTGTGAATGTGTTGATGTGAGTGAGTGAATATAAAGTTTAATTAAAAACTCTCAGAAGTTCCTCAGTCTCCTCATAAGAGAGTGACTGTAGCCAGGTACCCAGCACTACCTTAATACTACCATACCTAACCCCTCCTGAGACCCAAGATACAGGCTTACACGCCTAGTTTGGGCCTCGACGACCACTCAAAACTTGGTCTATGAAAACACTGTCTTGTAAAACCTACCAATTATCATGTGTATCATTTTGGCAATAAATTATCTTTATCTTATCTTACCTTCATTTTTTCCTCACCACTCAAAGGTTAGCTGGAAGAAAATGCTAACTAGCATTAGTTCGCCTGTGTACTTGTCTTTGTCCTGTGCAATAATGAAGTTTCTATCTATCTATCTTTAAAGAATTTCTATCTATATATTATGTTTATTGATGTTCGTCACGTCGCGTCGCCTAGGCCCCGTCAGAAAACCAGCGCCGCACCGTACATAATATTATGTTCGGTGCAGCTTTTTGCTGAGACGGGACCCATTTGCCTCACACAACGCATACTACTTAGCCTACCACTTAGCCACCTACCTACCTACTTTTTATGTTTTCCTACTGCGTTGTGTATTACCTACCTATAAAGTATTTTTCTATGTACCCACCTACCTACTGTACCTACCTGCGTTGTGGGTCAAATAAACAAATTTTCTTTCTTTCTTTCTTTCTTTCTATGCTTCTTTTACGCTTTATTTTCTTTGAAATCTGCAAATGGCACGTTTTTCAGTGATCTTCAGCAAATTTGCTTTCAAAGGCACAAAACTTGGGGCAGGACTACACTTGAATACTAATTCTGGTCTGAGAATTTACAGGGATGAAGCGCGTTGGACGGTGGGGTTGAAACCCCATCCCAACCCTTAGCCCCTTCGTCCATGACGCTACGCATAAGTGACGGAACTCATTAGAAACTAGAGTTGCGGACTGATTGGAAACTCTGACTCGTCCACGACGCTACTGGAATTTCCTGAAACTCAGTCACTCAGTACACGATTTAATGTAAAAAGTTTTGAAAACGAAAATAATTAACATGACTAGTGATAATTCGAGCAATGACATGGAATAATTACTTCTGCAGTCACATAGACGTCAGAATCACATATAATTACTTTTTATTCGTTCATTTTTCAACAGTTTCTCGAAACCATTCGCCTGGCGACCAGCATGTCGAGTCGCCAGGAGACTAGTTACAAACGCGTTCCTTTTGAGTAGCGTCGTGGACGGACGCGCATTGAAATACTAGTGCTATCGCAGTCAGGCTACTCATAAGTGACTACAGTTTCAGTCGCGTTCCTTTTGAGTCGCGCCGTGGACGAAGGGGCTTAGAGCGCGTTTGTTACATTCTGTGTCATCATCATCATCATCATAATTTCAGCCGTCCGTCAGTGTGAGTGTGACCATAATTCAGCAGTGGACTTCATCAGGCCAAAGCAACAATATCAGTTTACCTACTCAATTATTACAATACCGAGTGAGTTTTCATATCCACAAAAGCATTCATCCAAATTGATTGATTTGCCATAACTTTTACCAACATGAACCCATTTTGTTCAAACCCGTGGGCGCAATCTGCTAAAGCCTTATTTCGCTACGATGAGGCGAACTCGACAAAACGGCCGTGATATAGCTTGCTTGCTTGTCCTGTCACTGATTCTTTCTTGGTCATCCTTTACTAATACACGTAACATCATATACCATAACTCAACCTGCCAGGCTATTGTGTAAGCAAAATGGTAATGAAGATCGCAATTTTAAGGATGATTTTATCAATTTTAGCTACATCTGAAATTTTACAAACATAAAAAGGATGAAGCAAAGGCCTTGAAGTTTTCCCCTGTAAACTTTGGAACGTTTTGAATTTTGCTAAGATTGTCAAAATTACCCTGAAAGTTACGATCTTCATTGCCATAATGCTTAAACAATTGCACCACTGGTCACTGACCTAAGTCAGTCAGGGTGAGGTATGGTGGCCCTGAAAAGGGCCTATGACCGGTAATGGTCTGGATCAATTTAGCTATCTATAGATAGTTTGCGTCTTTAGATAGCTCAACTGTTTCTTGTGTATTTTTTAAAGATTTACATGCATTAATATCATATAATATTATAATATAATATAAATTTTATTTCAGGTTACTTAAGAATAGTACAGATGTTAATAACTAAATTCTAGGACCCATAGAAATATATACCTTAACCTAAAATATATAAAAAAACCTATTAAGGCATTAAGGAGGGAGGTATTGCGGGCTGACGGTGACGTCATTACGGCTGACCAAAGCGGATAGCACTTCTTAAGAAACTCTTGTTAAATGGATCAAAAGTTTCGGGTCGGGATTACTCGCGAACTGATTGAATTATACACTAACTACCTACCTAGTTACCGAAACTGACTTATAGCTTTGGTGCGTTTACTTATTGGTCGAGCGAGCGAAGCGATCTCGACAACTTATGGTTGGTGGAGATTCTACAGGACGGGTAGAGAGAGAGTGCAGAGTTGTTATTTACAGCAGTATAATATTTACAATGTGTACATGAGTAATTACAGAAAATAGAAGATTTTAGGAAACACGATAAAGCACACGACCAGAGTAAAACGTAAAAGTAGTCTGACAGACCGTCGTCCGTCCGAATCAACAATTCGTTCCTTTCTTCGACGCTATGACAACTTAGAGGTATTTGAATTTGGCGGCGACGGAGTGATAGTGGTGGCGTAGCTCGCCACAAACTCAACAACTCTCATCTTTTATTATTTCGACGCACAAACACATTACAACCAAATGTAAAAATAATAATTATAAAACACAGATTAGAACCAGGTAGTAACATAAATAATTATATGCGTACAACAAAAGTATTAACAGTAAACAAAAGTGAGTGACATGTTTCCTAACGAACATCTAGTGTTTTAGGATACAAGATATTTTATTTTATTTTATTTTAGACATTTTTGGAAAACTAACAGCTAGGTGGACACATTAGATAAATAATTATACAAACCATGCAGTAGTGATACTACATGTGCACTGATGGCCAATTATAAGTTTCCGCAGATAGCAGGGGATGGGTAGGTATATAAAGTAACGATAGACGACAGAAAGCAATACACACACACACAAAAGTTAATCAGTACCATTACCAACATTTTTGATGAAATGGCACAATTTAGAACTAAATATATCTAACTGTAAATTATTTTTAGCAATTTCATTATATTGACATATATATATATATATATCATCTCACAAACAACTTGGAAATTGGCGTTGTGTGTTAATTTGGTAGAGCGTAACTTTCGATTTGTCAATCCGATCCGATTTAGTAGGTCAACAGGTTGTACTATCACGATTTTAAGGATATGAGGTAAATCGGCTAAGGATTTGTTAATATAAATAAAAGGGTCCAAAAGGCGGGTGCGGGAGCCCTCGTGTGGGATGCCACTCTCACCTCAGTGGGACATCGCAAAAGGCGGGAGCTGCAGCGGAAGCAGCTGAGAACGCCAAGCGGCGAAAATATTCAGTCCTCTCCAGTGACTACATATTTACGCCGCTTGGTGATGAAATCTTTGGACCATGGGGCCCAGGTACCAGAAAGCTCTTCAAAAAAATTATACCAACTTTGGTCGACGCCGCCGGTGATAAGAGAGCTGGCTCATTCCTTGCACAAAGAATTTCTTTGGCAATTCAACGCGGGAATGCAGCCAGTGCTCTTGGCACCTTGCCGCATGACCAAAATTATTTGTTTAATTAGTTTCCATTTTATTTTGTAATTATTTGATTTTATATTTTATGGTATGTATATCGTATGTATAAGTGTATATCTAAAATGATTCTCAAATAAAAAAAAGTCCAAAAGAGGGTTGAAAAATAAGTAACACAAACACGTGAAGTCGGGTGTCATAGGAAAGAGCTTCATTCATACATTCTAATCGCGACAGTTTAGGTTACATGAAGAATTAGGGTTTCTTGTCTGAATCACGGCACCAGACTGAAGCACTACATTACAATTTGTGAAAAAGGATAAATATTTGTGAAAAAAAATATACGCGCGCCGTGTTTGTTGCCTGATTCTTGTAGGCTTGGTCGCGAGGAACAGGCGTAGCTTCACCTAGTTTGTAAGACGTTTCAAAGTGATCCTAGTGATGTTATTAAAATAAATAAACTGACTGGCCTCATAGCTCAGTTAGTAGTAACTCTGCCTTCTGCGCTAGAGGTTGTGGGTTCGATCCCCGCACTGGACAAACATTTTTGTGATACACACAGATGTTTGTTCTGTGTCTGGGTGTTAAATATGTATCTATTATGTATATCAGTCTCTGGTACAGGCTATGCCTAGTTTAGGATCAGTTGACCGTGTGAATATGTCCGGAATATATATATATTTATTTTTTATTTATAAACGCCTTGTGACTTTGACTTTGTTCCCTATCCAAACAGTGATAGGTTAGGTGTAAGTAGATAGGTATTTACCTACGTAAGTGAAGCAAAAGTGCCAATTCTATGCTAACTTCCTGAATGTAATGGCTCCCGGGGGACCTCGATTTATGTTATTCAAAGGCGAAGCCTCCAAGAAGCGGCACCCGTTATATGACGGTGATAAACTTATGGTGTGCTCCGAACTGAGATCTCGCGATGTCCGTGAGGTGTAGTAGGTAGGGCATATAGAAGTTTAGCCAATAATTGTAATCATTAGAACAATTAGTAATAAAAGGTACTCAATCGAGAGCAGTCGTTTCTAATCCAACAACTTCCCCTCATGGCGACCTTGCCAGGATGGAACCTTAGATAGTATATTATCTAAGGATCGAACCTGCAATCTGCTGATCCAGTAAAGTCCCCTTACCCGGTACCTAGGTAAAGTTGGTGCTTCGATCGTTGAGTTCCAATCTTACTTAAACTGCGAAGTCATTGAAATTTTACCAAATAGTAGCTCTCGACATAATGGTTTTCTGATAAATAAATAACACCTAACGTAAGTCACATACATAATCATGACTAGGATACCCTGTGTCGTGGGTATCAGAAACTACGAGTACCATAATATATACCACAACACCCAGACCCGGGACAAACATTTGCAGATCATGCATGCATGTCATAAGACCTGTCGTACTGTATGGATGTATGTGTATGTGTTGGGCAACCAAAGGGACGGATGAAAGAAGAGTGCATGCTGCGGAAATGTTGAGATGGATGTGGGGAGTGACTAGAATGGACAAGATACGAAATGAGTACATCAGAGGAAGTTTGAAAGTAGCGCCAGTGACTGAGAAGTTGAAGAGCAAAAGGTTAGCGTGGTATGGGCATGTCATGCGGAAGGAAGAATGTCATGTGACTAGAAGAGAGTTAAATATGAATGTGGAAGGATATAAGGGGAGAGGTAGACCAAAGAAAAGTGAATACTGATATGACGGCTGATAGAGGGGAGTGGAAGAGAAAAACATGTTGTGCCGACCCCACATGAAGTGGGATAAGGGCAGGGAGATAATGCATGCAATTGTCACGCAGCGGAGATCGAGCTACGAACCCGCACCCCTTCCGTTTTAGACGGGCATTCCAACGCAACGCCACCGAGATTGTCAAAAAGATAACAGTCTATTATGGGAAATGTACACGAAATGGCCTTTGAGGCGCACTTTAATCCTTTCACTACACTGATTCTGTCGTCGACATTCATACGCCCTTTTCATGGCCACCATACCATACCTCAACCTGGTCACTGACCCAATACAGGATGACCAAGAAAGAATCAGTGACACGACAAGATGAAGATGGGAGATGTATAAACCAGGGGTGCAATTGCATAAGCGTAATGGCAATGAAGATCGTAACTTTGAGGGTAATTTTAACAATCTTAGCAACATTCAAAACATTCCAAACTTGACAAGGGAAAATTTCAAGACCTTAGCTTCTTCCTTTTCATGTTTGTTATACTTCAGATGTCGCTAAAATTGATAAAATCATCCCTAAAATTGCGATCTTCATTACCATTTTGCTTACGCAATAGCCTGGCAGGTCCTAATATCACGCGTGTCTCTCATATTTTGTTAGAAAACTAAAGGTATTTTTACGAATGCGTCGAGATAAAATGTCCATTATTTAAATAAGTCCAACTTTACCGTTCCATAAAAAAGGGTTGTTTATTTTGATTTGAAGTAGATGCCAAAAGTACAAGGTGATTCATATTATGTACCTATATCTACTATTCTGAAAGACTTTCTCTACTTACAGAAATTATAACAGTAACAGTATCTCAGTGACTGGCCTCATAGCTCAGTTGGTAGTAACTCTGCCTTCTGCGCTAGAGGTCGTGGGTTCGATTCCCCCCTGGACAAACATTTGTGACTAACACAGATGTTTGTTCTGTGTCTGGGTGTTAAATATGTATATATCAGTCTCTGGTACCAATAGTATAGGCTATGCCTAGTTTGGGTTGACAATGTGTGATATGTCCGGAATATTTATTTATTTATATTTATTTATAACAGTAAAATCATTTTGTGGTGAAAGTGGTGAAATATATTCAAACTCAATTATTCGGCCGTTTTATGTAGGTACCTATATCAATCTTGATGTAAATCTTCACGAACGTTTAATAATCCTACTTCCTACTATCCTACTAATATTGGAAATGCGAAAGTTTGTGAGGATGTATTGATGTTCAATCAAGCCGTATCTGCTCAGCCGATTTCAATGAAACTTAGAATAGAGTTCTTTACCTAGAATAGCATTATATAGGCTCGGTAGGTACCTACAACGCGAGGGAAGCCACGGGCGGGAGATAGTTACATTTTGAGAGAAAAATAAAACCAAAAACAGCTCATTTGAAATAAAAACTTTTTTTTCCGCTAATAAGTATACTTTTTATGGCAAATTTAGGTACTTTTATGCAAAAATGTATTATTATCCAAAGGTATACATAAGAATTCGTTTTTATATAGGCTACCTACCTATGTACATCATCATCATCATCATCATCAGCCTGTAGAAGTCCACTGCTGGACATAGGCCTCCCCCAAAGAGTTCAATGACGAACGGTCTTGAGCCTTCTCCATACACCGACTTCCCGCAACCTTCACAATGTCGTCGGTCCATCGGGTGGGGGGCCTTCCAACACTACGCCACCCGGTTCGTACTCCCCAACGGTTGTCGGTTCTGCGAGCTAAATGGCCTGCCCACTGCCACTTCAACTTCCTAATTCTGAGAGCTATGTCGGTGACCTTAGTTCTTCTACGGATTTCCTCCGGTGTCACCTATGTACATAACTATATTATTATACTCTATGGTACTAGGTACATAAAATGCATATTGAACAAAAGTTTTTGAGTCATTAGTTCGCTTCGCTCACTCAATCAATAATAATGTTTTTTTTCTTTCTTTACAGATAAAAGCGCTACGCAATGCCTCTAGATAGAGATTTCCGTTCTCAGCTAGCTAAGCAACCACACGCGCTATGAAACCGAACCGATAGATGGCGCTATTATAAATTAGTGAAACTAGCGTAGTGAACCGTAAGATGGCGCTATTCTGAATTTAGTGAATCTACATAGTGTTTAGTGTTTTTATTTTATTTTTATGTTTATTATGATTTAGTAGTCAAGTGCTTGAGATGCGAGACGGGTCCAAACCAGGCCCTAGTGGTGCCATTTCGGGGCAAGAGATTGAAGACGATGGTGAGTTCATACTATTTCTTAATGCTTATTTAGGTACCTAAGAGCTATCAGTAATGTTACAGCTAACGGAAAGTCCTATATTATTCACTGCTGCGATTTTCAAAACCCAAGTAGAGCAACTTAGTTCTCTCAGCTGTTTTTTTTTTGTCAAATCAATCGACACTTAATTATTATCCAACTGTTTTATGTAGCAATCTCTCTCTTTTCTCTTCTCGTATATTATATGACACTTGACTGACCTCATAGCTCAGTTGGTAGTAACTCTGCCTTCTGCGCTAGAGGTCGCGGGTTCGATTCCCGCACTGTGTGTGATATGTTGTATGTACTTTGTTGTTTATTCTTTGTGGTGGCTGCATAAATGTTTTCTATCTAGTTATCTAGGTAGGTAGGTAATAAACAAAATAAGCACAACAAAACTTTGCTTGTGAATTTTAAATTAAACTACCAGATTGTAGAGCTTCAATAATACCGAGCTTCGCAAATCTTGAGGAGTTTCCCGGAAACTTTCCGCTGTGAGTTATATATGAGACTAGCTTCCGCCCGCAGCTTCGCTCGCCTAAATAAAAAGTAGCTTATATGCTATTCCAAACTATAATATTTAACTGTACCAAAGGAGCCATTTCATTCTGGGCCTGGTCCATGTACACTACATAGAAAAATTAGGAAAAAATAGGAGATTACAAGCAAAATACAATTTCATTAATTTGAAGACAAATGCGATGGTACAAGAATAGTTCTTCTGGTAAGTTTTTTACTATGTGAACACTATTTGAAGGCCGCCATGTTGGTTTATAATTGGCGTTTGACATGACATTGACATATTTTTCATGTCATGTTGTTTGATTTGATGTTTTTGTTTTGTCAGATAAATGTAGGTTGTCCAAATGACATTTCACGCACGTCCATCCGCCATATTTTTGTAGCGCTGTGTGTTGCTCTCTTTGTCGAAGTAAATTATAATGTACCTTAGAACGAAGTCAATTTAAATAAAATAACCAATTAAATACGTTTACTTTATTGCTTAGCCATATTTTAGAGTAGTGTACACAGTGCAGGCCCAGGCTCCATATATTGATGAAACGTCTCTTTTCATCCAAATCCGTTCGGCCATTTAGGCGTGATTGAACCACAACCATCCAAACATCCTCACAAACTTTCACATTTATATTAATATTAGGATAGGATTTTGATGGTTTTTAACCGACTTCCAAAAGGAGGAGGTTCTCAAGTCGGCTGTATATATTTTTTTTGTGTGTATGTACTCGATATCTCCGCCAATAGTAACCCGATTTTGATGATTCTTTCGCTGGTGTATAGAGTATGATCCCGGGGTGGTCCCATTTTAATTTAATTCCTAAGGGATTGCTGCTTGTCCCGAAAAACTTAAAAAAACGTCATCATCATCTCTTGAAACCCCGACTTGCTGAATTTTTTTTGTCGACTGTGGTATGGTATGGTAATTCCCGCGACTTCGTTCGGTTGCTGCTATTTTTACATAAAAACTTTAAACTTAGGGGTTGTGTGTCGGGAATTCCTTTCTGTGCACCCATACATTACGCTACCCTGCAAATTTCAAACTCTAGGATTTTGGTTAGGCTCTGCGTTGATTTTCAAAGAGAATAAAACCACTACGATTGATTGCAGTCACTCAGTCAGTACCGTAAGAGTTATTACTTAATACTGATGATGAATGGATGTAATACTTACTTTTGTTTTTTATTCGAAAGTGTAGGTGGCCAATGTCATCCTCAGTAGGTAAGCAAAATGCAAAGAGGTTTTTTCGGAGGAGGTAGGGCACAGCGAGATTTTCTCGTTCTGAATTGGAGCAGCCCGCCTGGGGAGGTACCTCCGCCTTACAGAAGATCGCAGCCAAATAGCATTATTTGTTTCAAATAGTGTTGTGTTCCTGCTATGAGTAAGGTTGCCAGAGCTCTTTAGGGGTGGGGGGGTTCGGGGTCGGCAACGCGTGCGTGATGCCTCTGGTATTGCAATCGCTCATAGGCTACGGTAACCGCTTACCAACATGTGGGCCGTATGCTTGTTTGCCACCTCAGTTGTATAAAAAAAAAAACAATAAAAAGAGGTTGATATTGATCTTGTTAATATTCAGGAATTTATGTCGGTTTTTAGTTTTTGTAAAAAATATCTTATTGACTATTGTTTAGGGAATAGCCTTGTTCAAACGGAGTGCGATATTTCATTAAGTGAAAGAATAAAGTGCGCCCCTGAGGCCTTTCGTGCACATATAACATTATTTGTTTCAAATAGTGTTGTGTTCCTGCGGTGAGTAAGGTTGCCAGAGCTCTTTAAGGGTTCGGCAGGCAACGCATTAGCAATGCTCCAGGTGTTGCTGATGTCAATAGGCGACGGTAACCACTTACCATCAGGAGGGCCGTAAGCCTATTTGCCTCCGTAGGTATAATAATATAAGCTTTATTGTTTCCTGCATCAGGTTCAACTTAAATATCTACACTTTCTTAAAATCTAAGTAGGTATGTAAGGTTCGCTATCAGCGATAAAAGCCTCCTCCAGTTGCTTCCATGTCTCCCTGTCTCTAGCTGCTCTACTCCAAGCCTTGCCTGCTATATTGGTGATGTCGTCGCTCTATCTCTTAAGGGGTTTGCCTTTTCTCAGTTTTTTGCCAATAGGGTACCAATTAGTTGCTGTTATGGGCCATCTGTTGTTTGTCATTCCTTGTACGTGTCCTGCCCATTTCCATTTCAAATGGAGAACTCTTCTAACTGCATCTTTTGCTTTGGTTTTATTTCTAATTATATTGTTCTTGATTTTATCTTTCAGTTTGTGACCAGTATAACTTCTCTCTAGACCCCTCCGTAGGTATACCTTACATAAAAAAAATAAAAAAACATTTCTCAATAGTTTGTTAATTGAATTTAATGACTTAGAACTATATTTTTTTATTTTGGTGTTGACCCAAACCTTCTTGTTTCTCAGTGGAAGCAATCTGGTTGTGAAACAGGAGGGTTACATCATTGTTAGTTTTTTAATATGTTTTAATATAAAAATAAATAATAATAAATAAATATTCCGGACATATTCACACGGTCAACTGATCCCAAACTAGGCATAACCTGTACTATGGGTACCAGAGACTGATATACATAATAGATATATATTTAACACCCAGACACAGAACAAACATCTGTGTTAGTCACAAATATAAATATATCTATTATGTATATATATCTATTATATATTATAATAATAAAATATAATAATAAATAATAATAAATATTTTTTTTTAGTCTCTGGTACCCATAGTACAGGCTATGCCTAGTTTGGGATCAGTTGACCGTGTGTGATATGTCCGGAATATTTATTTATTTATTTATTTAAATGTTTGTCCAGTGCGGGAATCGAACCCGCGACCTCTAGCGCAGAAGGCAGAGTTACTACCAACTGAGCTATGAGACCAGTCATCATCGTCATACTTCGCGCACCGCCATCCATTACTGTTTTTCCATTACTTTCCATCCTAAGTTTGCCTGGAAGAAATCGCTTTCAGCGATAAGGCCGCCCATTGTACTACATTATGTTTATAATAGATTTAATATGTAATCCTTTGTGTACAATAAAGTGTTAATCTATCTACCTATCTTCTTTCCAGGATCGTTGCCAGACGAGAGCAGCTGCGAGGAGTTGCTGGCACTGAGGAGCATCCTCCACTTCCCTGAGGAGGTGGCCCTGAGGCTCACCGACACGGAATACCAGCTGTTCTACCAGGTAATACTTGCCATTGGTGCACGAAAGGAGCCACTAAGAGGCGCACTTTAATTCAGTAATTTCAGTAATTCATTTTTTGTTTGTGAATCAGGTATTTAACAGACACTTCATAGGACAATTATGATTATATTATACAAATCTAGATAGTCATAGTCATATTATTTATTCACCTTTGGAACACTGGGAACACTTGGTTTTGTTAATTACATCAAGTTTAAGCGGCTGTATATAGGCCTTGTCATTATGTTGTAATTTAATAATAATTGCCGATAAAACATGTCATTATAAATCAGTAGGTACAATCAAACAAATCAAACGAAATTAAAACATAAATCAAATAAAATGTCAAATAAGTATTGCCATGCCATGTAGATCGCTAGATTCTGCCACTTGGGCGTACAAACATTTAAAATAATTAATTTAGTTACGTCTTTAATGCATCGTCAAACATTTATATAGATCCTTTAATCCTTTCACTACACTGATTCTTTCCCCGACCGTCATAGGCCCATTTCAGGGCCACCATACTTCAACCTGGTGATAGAACTAATACAGGATGACCAAGAAAGAATCAGTGACACGACAAGCGAGTTCGAGTTTTTCTCTAATTTTAGTTATAACATCTTTTCTATACAACCAAGATGGCAAAGCTTACGATGGTATGTGTTTACCGTAGCCTATGGACGCTTGCGATACCATAGGCATCGTACACGGTTTGCACCCTTAAAAAGCAAAATCGAATACCTAATAGGTACATTAAAAAATGTAGGCATTTTTAGGCCATCACAAGTGCGGACAAACTGATAAGGAAGTCTCACCATAAGGGGAAACAGGTTTGCACGTTGTTCTGTCCCCGTCAAAGTGACCCTGTTCAGGGCATATTGCCAAAACTTCTACACGTGCAACCTGTGGGTCCGCCATACGCTGAAGTCTTACAACGCTCTACGCGTCCAGTACAACAACGGCTTTAGGGTGCTGCTGGGACTGCCGAGGTACTGTAGCGCATCAGGTATGTTTGCTGACGCTCAAGTCGATGACTTCTACGCGATCATACGCAAAAGAATTGCGTCCCTGATGCGCCGCGTCCGCGACAGTGGCAACAGCATGCTGGCCGTTGTGGCAGATAGTTTTAATTATGGTTCCAGCATCATAGGCCACTGGCTTTCAAAACACCAGCCTGTCGCACAGTTGGTCACTCAATAATGTTTTTTTTTTTTTTTTTACTGTTTATAATTTTGTTCTTACTAACATATTTTTTAAGTTTTTAATTATTATTTTTATTACTAACAAAATGGATGACATGTCTGAAATTAAAATAAATTGAAATTGAAACGCTAAGAGCCTAGATTGTCTAACTCTGCTTCAAGTAGGTACTAGTCGTTAGGGCTAAATAAAATAATAACTACCAACCTATGAAATTATTTCGAGAAGTTTACCTACTCAATTTAAATTAGTATCTAGTAAAGTTGTTTTAAACTAAAATAAGATTGTCCTCCACTTCAAGAACACACAAAGTCACAGCTAGTGGCAAAAATTAAACTAAAATCAATATTCTAAAAATATATTTCTAAAGTTAATCAATTTATATAATTAAACGAGTGAGCGAAGCGAACGCATAAAAGTGAAAATGTGCACAAAAGGAGCCTCTTAGAGGCGCACTTTAATCCTTTCACTACACTGATTCTTCCACCAACGGTCATGGTCCTTTTCAGGGCCACCATCAACCTGGTCACTGACCAAAGACAGGATGACCAAGAAAGAATCAGTGAGACGACAAGAAGAAGAAGCGAACGCATCTTTATCAAACAACGTGGGCGATTCGGCGTTGTATGTTTGTATGTTTTTTTTTATACTACTGAGGTGGCAAACAGGCATACGGCCCACCTGTTGGTAAGCGGTTACCGTAGCCTATGAGCGCTTGCAATACCAGAGGCATCACGCACGCGTTGCCGACCCCGAACCCCCCTCCCCCTAAAGAGCTCTGGCAAGCTTACTCATCGCAGGAACACAACACTATTTGAAAACAAATAATGTTATTTTGCTGTAAGGCGAAGGTACCTCCCTAGACGGGCTGCTCCAATTCAGAACGAGGAAATCTCGCTGTGCCCTTCCTCCTCTAAAAATGGTTATTTGTTAGAGCATAACTTTCGAACCGTCAACCCGATCTGCATGGAATATAGTAGGTCAACAGGTTCCATCATCATCATTTCAGCCGTTCGACGTCCACTGCTGAACATGGCCTCCCCCACAGACAGAGCAAATTCCTTATCATGTCGGGGGAATGGCCATACTCACCCCGCTGGGCATGCGGGTTGGCGAGCGCAGTTAGAGCTATCGTTGTTAAAATGAGGGACGCTGCTGCCCATCCTCTAGCTTTTTTCCCTTAGTCGCCTCTTACGACATCCGCGGATAGGTAGATATGTATGGTCAACAGGTTGTACTATCTAAAAGTGCTGGTTAGAATTGAAAGTTAAATCGGCCAAGGGATATAGTGGACCAAAGGGGGTAAAAAAAGACAACAAATGCATGATTTTGGAAAGAACAAAAATGAATGATGAAGAACAAATATGAAAGAATTCTCTTATTAGAAACTCATAAATTCAAAAACGATTTTTATTTATTATTTAAGCCTTTTTGCATGGCATTTTATTGCAGGCGGTGCGGGAGGTGCCCGCGCCTGCATTTTGTTGGGCTTAAGAGGAATATATTAGCGAAATAATACTATTTTTTTTATTGTTTTACGGAGGCAAACAGGCTTACGGCCCTCCTGATGGTAAGTGGTTACCGTCACCTATTGACATTAGCAAAACCTGGAGCATTGCTAATGCGTTGCCTGCCGAACCCGTCCCCCCTTAAGGGCTCTGGCAACCATACTCACCGCAGGAACACAGCACTATTTGAAACAAATAATGTTATTTGGCTGCGATCTTCTGTAAGGCGGAGGTACCTCCAATTTAGAGCGAGAGAATATCTCTCTGTGCCCTACCTCCTCCGAAAATAGATACTAGATCTTTTTGTCTTTGTTTGTCTATATAGTATCTTGAAATAAACACGTTTTTACTTTAACTTTCCGCCTCCTTCGATAAATTCAAGTACTTTTTCAGCCCCGGCAATATTTTCAAGTGCTCGCTAAAACTTTCCAGATAGGGCACTGCGTGAAAAGTTGCCAAGATTTCATCGCAAAAGCTGCGTTGAGTAATTTCAATCACAAATGAGTCCGATTTGCAATTCATAATTTGCAAAGATAGATATTTGATTTGGGTAAAATGGATTTTCGCTGCCACGTTGCGGACGGTTTGGTTGGAATATTTCAACATATACATTTCTATACATTTATGAGACTTATTTATCTTCGAGAGCACTGATGGAGTGGCGGTAGTGGCCTGTGGTACAATTGTGTAGGCGTAATGGCAATGAAGATGTAACTTTGAAGGTAATTTTAACAATCTTAGCAACATTCAAAACGTTCCAAACTTGACAAGGGAAAACTTCAAGACCTTAGCTTCTTCCTTTTCATGTTTGAAAAACTTAAGATGTCGCTAAAATTGATAAAATCATCCTTAGAATTTGCTATCTTCATTACCATTTTGCCAATAGCCTGGCTGATTCTTTCTTGGTCATCCTGTATTAGCCTGAAGCTGTGATAGGACCTTTTTGAAGTTGAGATAGGACCTTTTTGACCCATGCCACTGCAGCGTAGACATTTCTCACCATAAGTAGGTATCACCAGTTGGCATCCACTTGATAGGTGGGTTAGGCGCCTGCTTTTCTGTTAATGAACTGTTAGTTTAAATTCACTGTTAGCCTACCTACTAAGTGCCTAAGATTTTTGTTTATAGTGATTGTAACCTACTGTTGTTTCTTCCGATTGCTTGTATCTCTGTCTGTGCTGTATTTGTGTGTGTCGATTAATGATTTATCTATCTATCTATTAGGTAATGGTGACCAGGTTAAGGTATGGCCCTGAAACGGGCCTGTGGCCGTCGGTGAAAGAATCAGTGTAATGAAAGAATTTAAGTGCGTCTCCTAGAGGCTTATTTCTTAGACATGTCACATGTCTTTGAATTTTCAGAGTCTAGGACATACCGGTTTCCTCACGATGTTTTCCTTCACCGTATGAGAGCGCTTTATAACGTACATAAATTTTCGAAATGCAAAATCCATTCCAGTCCGGGATTCGAGCCCACGACCTGTAGGCCCTGTAGACCACTACACCAGGTGCTCTTTTTTTTATTTATTTGGCGCGTTTGATTTGTGAATACGGAGGCGGGTCGTGCCCTAGATTTCTTTACGGCGGAGATAAGAAATACTGGAATTTAATTACATTCCAAGGGTCCTTATATTGTACGACACAATATTACATAGCCTGCTATTACAAAACCAGTATTGAATACTGGTTTTGTTATAGCCTTGGCCCGGCTGAAGAATTGGCCCCTCCATATCTCCTACCCGTTGATGTCGTAAGAGGCGACTATGGGAAAAAATCTAGGGGATTGGACAGCAGCGGCCCCTATTTTAACAACGATAGCTCTAACTGCGCTCGCCAACCCGCATGCCCAGCGTGGTGAGTATGGGCAAATTCCCCCCACATTATAGGAAGTCGTTCTGGAAATCTGTGGGGAGTTCGATGTTCATCAGTGGACTTCCAAAGGCAATATAAACATCCAAACATCCTCACAAACTTTCGCATTTATAATAATAGTAGATCATCATTGTGTATTATTGGGTTGTTAATATCTGGTTGGGCATTACCATCACGTGATGGTATTGTAAAATCACGTAATACACAGTCTGATATTCGAAATATACAAAAATTAAAAAGAATGGTATGTACAAAGACGAGCTTAACCCTGAAAAGTGTTTTCTTCCAGCAAACCTTTGAGGCTAGAGAGACGTGATTATAGAGGGAGGTTCGTGTACCTACAATGTTTGATAGAATATTATATTTATAAACTTACATATACCTATTAATATTACTATACAATAAATACCTATCTGTTCAAAAATATATATTTAATTCGATAATATATTATATATATATATATTATCGAATTGACTGGCCTCATAGCTCAGTTGGTAGTAACTCTGCCTTCTGCGCTAGAGGTCGCGGGTTCGATTCCCGCACTGGTCAAACATTTGTGACTAACACAGATGTTTGTTCTGTGTCTGGGTGTTAAATATATATCTATTATGTATATCAGTCTCTGGTACCCATAATACAGGCTATGCCTAGTTTGGGATCAGTTGACCGTGTGTGATATGTCCGGAATATTTATTTATTTATTGTTTATATATACAATACAGAATTTAATTTTATTTAAGGCAAGGTAGTGCTCTTTAACTTTCCTCTTGAAGACATTCAACTACTATTCACGACCAAAACAATGCCACTATTCAAAAGCATGGCTTCTTAACATCAAGTTTAGTTTTATCGGGTCGTTCATTCTGGTAGTGCATTTTAGCATTATAAATATTCATATTCATATTCATTTATTGCCAACATGTACATGGATACAGCTTAGGTGTAAGGGTAGCTTAAGTAAGTACATGTACCCTGTAGGGCGCTGCAAATGTCTTGTTTTACATTTTTTTTTTATTAAATAATAATAATAATTGGTAACTTATTCATTAAATGTCAAATAACAGTGTAGTATAAACAGTCAAAAATAGCATTGGTTAAAAACAATTACGTTGGGGTGTAACTTTGAAAGATAGAGTGAGGAACAGTGTGTTATAAGAGCGTTGTGGAGTGAAAGAAGACGTAGTGATGAGGATTGAGAAAGGTATGCTGAGATGGTTTGGTCATGTAGAGAGGATGAACGAAAGAAGATTGACGAAACAGGTGTATAAGGCGAGTGTGAATGGGACCGTTGGAAAGGGAAGACCTAGGCGTACGTTTAGAGACCAAATCGGTGACGTTTTGGAAAAAGGCCAGGTCAAAGGTACTCTAAACCGACGAGCATGTATGAGGAATGTGATGAGAGTGAATGAAGCAAAAAATGAGGAAAGCCGAGGTCTCTGCCTACCCCTATAAAACGTTCAAAACCATCTTAACATCTCTTAAAATCGTGACTTGCCTAAAAACTTTACGGACGATTTTGTTTTTTTTTAAACGTATTTATCTCAGGTAATTGCATCTTCCTCTGTGTTTTACAGTGTTGTTGACCTGCTACGTCGTAGCATCTTGTAGACGCGTAGCAATGAACTGCGTTAGGTAGGTACGAGAGTTTTCTTACCTGAAGGTAAAGCGGGGTTCAGACAGCTATGTTAAGGTGCCTATAGACAGGTGTGGGCTATAAATAAAGGAGTGTGCCATAGAGAAACGAATTTAGTAGGATAACGGAAGAATGTAATTTTTTTTCTTAATTTGTCTTCTTCTTCTTCATCGTATCAGTGTTTCAACCTTTTTTTCCAACCTTCTCAACCTATATTCTATCCTATAATTTTAAACTAAAGTTAAATGTGTTTCGCCCAGTAGGAGGCCACTTTTATTCCAGCGTCGGTAGCTTGAATCTAGACCCCCTGGGCGCAGCTGGTAATCGATACAATTTGTAAAATGTAATCTACACAATTTGTAAAATGTAATCGATACAATTTGTAAAATGTAATCGATACAATTTGTAAAATGTAATCGATACAATTTGTAAAATGTAATCGATACAATTTGTAAAATGTAATCGATACAATTTGTAAAATGTAATCGATACTATTTGGACTGTGGTAAAAGTGGGTGCTTCGATGGTCATTGAGGCACAAATAAGATAAACTTTAAAAATCGTACTAATAACATGTTCTAAGTTAGAACATGTTATACTCCCGCTAACATGTTCTAAGTTAGAGCATGTTAGTGAGAACTTCTAACTGATAACCCATCACGTACTCATATTTTCAATGACTTCGCAGTTCATGTTATCACATGAACTGCGAAGTCATTGAAAATATACGAAATCGGATCTCATGTTGTTAAGAGGAGGTAGGGCACAGCGAGATTTTCTCGTTCTGCATTGGAGCAGCCCGCCTGGGGAGGTACCTCCGCCTTACAGAAGATCGCAGCCAAATAACATTATTTGTTTCAAATAGTGTTGTGTTCCTGCGGTGAGTAAGGTTGCCAGAGCTCTTTAGGGGGGAAGGGGGTTCGGGGTCGGCAACGCGTGCGTGATGCCTCTGGTATTGCAAGCGCTCATAGGCTACGGTAACCGCTTACCATCAGGTGGGCCGTAAGCTTGTTTGCCATCTCTGTTGTATAAAAAAAAAAAAAATCCCTTTGTATGGGCCATTCTCCTCTTCTCATTCTCCAACATTATACGGCTTAAAATAAATATCGTTTTCGAATTAATGAACAAAGCTCTATCATTTGACTCCACTCCACTTCATGTATGTATTTGCATTACTTGTTTTTTTAACACTCCCTTTCGGACTTCATTATCTTAAATAAATAAATAATAAATATTCCGGACATATCACACACGGTCAACTGATCCCAAACTAGGCATAGCCTGTACTATGGCAACCAGAGACTGATATACATAATAGATATATATTTAACACCCAGACACAGAACAAACATCTGTGTTAGTCACAAATGTTTGTCCAGTGCGGGAATCGAACCCGCGACCTCTAGCGCAGAAGGCAGAGTTACCACCAACTGAGCTATGAGGCCAGTCAAAATCTTAGCACCCCCTTGGCCGGTTTTACTCATATATTTACCAGCAAATCTCGATAGTTCAACCTGTTGACCTACTATTCTCTAACAGATAACCATACAAACATACAAAGCCTATTCGTCCAAGTTGTTTGATAGATCATAGCTCCCTTCGCTCTCCCGATTAATTGATCGTATTTTCCCCTAAAAAGAGCATATTTCAAGCAAATAAACGCTTTTGCTTTAGTTCTGTAAGTATTTCCTCTGTGTCACGTCTGTATTTGTAATCCTATTTCCGAAGGTCGACCGTACGCTATCTGGCGCTTTGGACCAACTAGTGTGGGGACAGGCTTGAAGGTTCCGGCTATAATAGTCAGTGAGGTTGAGTACTAGATGAAACTAGTCATCAAAATCGTCTAGTATCTCAATATTCTCGCGAGTTATGATAAAATCGGAAATTTTGATATATTTTCCCAAAAACACGATTTTAGATAAAATTTTATGGAAAAAAAAATGAAAAAAAGGTTGAAAATCTTTTAAATAAGAGAAATAAGGTTTAGTTGATCGACCGAGCGATGCGAGTAGAGCAACTTGGGCGAATTGGCGTTGTATGGCGTATTTCAAATTCACAATTCAATCAAATTCACAAATAAGATTGTTAAATGTTTATTATGTCAATAAAAATATTTTTTACTTTTACTTTTTTTGACTTTTTTTTACCGATCATCGAACACAAACTATCATCAGACATCGCGAGATCGTACCTCTAGTTCCGTAGATTTCCAAAATGTAATTCTAGTTAAAAATTCAATAAATTCAATAAATAAAAATTCTTCGTGTCCCATCCCTAGCTCTCAGCTAGGGCAGTGACTATGCATCGAGCATTATTGGATTATATTACGATGACTGATCACTTTGGGGGATAACTCGGTTAGGACGTAGGGGTGTCGAGGGTGCTCCAAGGTTAAAACAATTTACTTGAGACTTTTTCAATTTAATGGATAAAGTTTTATAGATCTTCTCTTATCTGTTTTGTTGATTGTGTGTTAGTATGAAAAAACTACAATTATGTCATCATCATTTCAGCCGTACGACGACGTCCACTGCTGAACATGGCCTCCCCCACAGACAAAGCGAATAAAATAAATAAAATAAATATTCCGGACATATCATACACGGTCAACTGATCCCAAACTAGGCATAGCCTGTACTATGGGTACTAGAGACATAATAGATATATATTTAACACCCAGAAACAGAACAAACATCTGTGTTAGTCACAAATGTTTGTCCAGTGCGGGAATCGAACCTGCGACCTCTAGCGCAGAATGCAGAGTTATTACCAACTGAGCTATGAGGCCAGTCAATGTCGCTTTGTCGTATTTACCTACCATTAGATAATAAAAGTACCTACATATATATTCTTAGCCTTGTCTACAGTGCATGCTGTGTTTGCCTGTTATTGGTTTCTCATTTTGTTTCCAATCATAACTATGTACTCATGTGTAAAATGTTGGCAAACCTAATAAATAAATAAAAAAAAAATATCCTAAAATATGAAGAAAAATCAAATTTTTGTGAATAGTGAAAATGTCTAAAGATAACTAGAGGTTCGCCCCGATATTATCTTATTATTATTAAGGTCAGGCAGTACTTCACACCGGGACAGCTCCTACCTTTATAATGCGGACGGCCAAAGACTCGTTACCGGCGTCTGTTTCCGAATATCTATAATTTGGGTGTCTTCAAGACCAGAGTGAATAGGTTTCTTCTAGGCAAACGTGCTACACCGTAGACCACATCGTCACTTAACATCAGGTGAGATTGTGGTCAAACGTTAACCTATTTTTAACCGACTTCCAAAAGGAGGAGGTTCTCAAGTCAGCTGTTTTTTTTTGTGTATGTTACTCGATATCTCCGCCAATAGTAACCCGGTTTTGATGATTCTTTCGCTGGTGTATAGAGCATGATTCCCGGGTGGTCCCATTTTAATTTAACTCCTGAGGGATTGCAACTTGTTCCTTAAACTTAGGGGTTATGTGTCGGGAATTTCTTTCTGTGCACCCATACGTTACGACAGGAAGCTACTCTGCAAATTTCATACTCTCAGTTGGCTCTGCGTTGATTTTCAAAGATAATAAAACCACTACGTTTGATTGTCAGTCAGTCAGTCAGCACCATAAGAGTTATTATTGATGATGAATGGATGGCATAGTTACTTTTGTTTTTTATTCGAAAGTGTAGGTGGCCAATGTCATCCTCAGTAGGTAAGCAAAACGCAAAGAGGTTGAAAACAAAAAAAGAGAATTGATATTAATCTTGTGTATATTCAGGAATTTGAAGTCGATTTTTAGTTTTTGTAAAAAATATCTTATGTATAAAATAAAACAAAATAAGGCTGCTATCTCGCTATGATTTGTAAATGTTAGCGCTTCGATTGACAGTTCAAAAGTAATGCTATACAAATAACATAGAACGGCGATTCGTCCAAGTTGTTTGAGATACATCCTCGTTTGCGGCGGGCGAGTGCCCGTCTGACAAATCTTTGTGGTACCACGGTACGGTACTCGTAGTTTCTGATACCCACGACACAGGGGATCCTAGTGTGGGGTCAGGACTGTGTATATGTCTCTTGGATGTTATGCCTTTATTTAGCGATCCAACGAGGTAACGTCGCCAGCCTTTTGGGTACACTGCCTATGGTTGGTGATTTTAACTCTGTTTTCTACTTGTAGTCGTAGAAAACAGAGATAATTCCTAAAATTAATTTACCTTAGTTTGTTAAGAAAGAAATTATAATAATATTAGGAGGTAGGGCACAGCGAGATTTTCTCGTTCTGAATTGGAGCAGCCCGCCTGGGGAGGTACCTCCGCCTTACAGAAGATCGCAGCCAAATAACATTATTTGTTTCAAATAGTGTTGTGTTCCTGCGATGAGTAGGTTGCCAGATCTCTTTTGGGGTGGGGGGTTCGGGGTCGGCAACGCGTGCGTGATGCCTCTGGTATTGCAATCGCTCATAGGCCGTAGCCTATACCAACAGGTGGGCCGTATGCTTGTTTGCCACATCAGATATATTAAAAAAAAAAAAAACTATATTTTCTTAAGTGACAACCCTACTAATATAGCGTCCAATATCAAGCTAGTTGACCTGGCTCTAATGAACAATAGCGACGGCAGAGCATTTAATTCGCCCTTGGCGTGTTCAGGGTCGCCAATTATAACGGCTGATTATCAAGAGCAAATCTTCTTTTGTGTTTCGGTTAAACTTAATTTAGACGTTGTTTAAGGTGTTACTACATCAATCGATTAATCGTCGATCGATGATAGAATGGAACACTCGATGTTGATCGACAGGTGTTACCACCAGAAGATTTAAAGTGTTACATACTATCCTACTAATGGCCGTGGTGGCCCCGGCTGAAGAATAGGCCCCTCCATAACTACCTATCCGCGGATGTCGTAAGAGGCGACTAAGGGAAAAAATCTAGGGGATAGGCAGCGTCCCTCATTTTAACAACGATAGCTCTAACTGCGCTCACCAACCCGCATGCCCAGCGTGATGAGTATGGACAAATCCCCCCACTTGATAAAGAATTCGCTCTGTTTGTGGGGGAAGCCATGTTCAGCAGTGGACGTCGTACGGCTGAAATAATAATAAATAAATAAATATTCCGGACATATCACACACGGTCAACTGATCCCAAACTAGGCATATCCTGTACTATGGGTACCAGAGACTGATATAAATTATAGATATATATTTAACACCCAGACACAGAACAAACATCTGTGTTAGTCACAAATGTTTGTCCAGTGCGGGAATCGAACCCGCGCCCTCTAGCGCAGAAGGCAAAGTTACTACCTAATGATGATCCTAATATCCTATTAATATTATAAATGCGAAAGTTAGTGAGGATATTTGTTTTTCAATCACGCCGTAACAGCTCAACCGATTTCCATGAAATTTGAAACAGGTTCTTTACCTAAGATTGACAGGCCTCATAGCTCAGTTGGTAGTAACTCTGCCTTCTGCGCTAGAGCTCGTGGGTTTGATTCCCGCACTGGACAAACATTTGTGTGATGAATACAGATGTTTGTTCTGTGTCTGGGTGTTAAATATATATCTATTATGTATATCAGTCTCTGGTACCCATAGTACAGGCCATGCCTAGTTTGGGATCAGCTGACCGTGTGATAGGTCCGGAATATTTATAGTTATTAAATTATTTTAAGATGTCCTTGTGGTGTACAATAAAGAGTTTTCTATTCTATTATATTCTTATTTGTTCTACAGGTCCCCCCAATCGACTACCTCCGCCAAGTTACCCTGGACCTCGGCGGTGAGGGAGTGCTGGCGGTCAGCGAGCGGCACATGATCCGGCGGCCGACTCAGCCGGTCCCGCAGCGCAGCTCCGTGCGGGCTCTGATCCGCAGGTTCAATGATGTAAGATACTTGCTATAAGCGCCTCATCGTACCAGCCGTTGGGAGTCCATTGCTGATCATCGGTCTCCCCTACAGATTTAATGTAGGTAGGAGATCTTTCATTCTAAAAATGCACGCCCCTCCTAAATAATAATAAATATTCCGGACATATCACACATTGACAACTGATCCCAAACTAGGCATAGCCTGTACTATGGGTACCAGAGACTGATATACATAATAGATATATATTTAACACCCAGACACAGAGCAAACATCTGTGTTCATCACACAAATGTTTGTCCAGTGCGGGACTCGAACCCGCGACCTCTAGCGCAGAAGGCAGAGTTACTACCAACTGAGCTATGAGGCCATATCTTTATAAACAAAATATGCCGACCTAACCTAACTTTACCTGTTTTTTTATTTTTAATCAGTCTGTACCTATATCATGCACCGACACAAGATGCAGGAGGTAGGGCACATTGAGCTTTTCTCGCTCTAAATTGGAGCAGCCCGCCTGGAGTTACCTCAGCCTTACAGGAGATCACCGCCAAATAACATTATTTGTTTCAAATAGTGTTGTGTTTCTGTGAGTAAGGTTGCCAGAGCTCTTTAAGGAGAGAGGGGTTCGGGAACGGCAAAACGGCTACGGTAACTGCTTACCTACAGGTGGTAGTTGTTTAAGATATAAGTTTACCTACTCAATATTCAATAGAAGACGCATGTAACAGAAATGTCTTATTTTAAATCATTCGAGAGAGTTCAATGTACGATTACTTGTATAAGTACATTGAATCGTATCTACTGTATTTATACACTGCAGGACAATTTTTTTTTCCAACGCGAGTCATTCGCATGACACAAATATTTATTTTATTGAAAAAAAATGATTGATTCGTCCAGAAACAAATTCAAAAGGTGTTTATTTCAATAAAATCACTAGGATCACTTTGAAACGTCTTAGAAACTAGGTGAAGCTACGCCTGTTCCTCGCGACCACCAAGCCACAAACACGGTGCCCGTGCCTATCTATATTATGCCTATAATAAGGTCAAACTCAATGAATCTGCTGTTTTAGGTAGCAGTCTTGCTTCCGAACTTTTTGTACGTTTATTTATTAGTTATAAAGTTGATAAGAATACCAAAAACAGCAAATTTGAGAAAGTTTGGGCAAAAAAAAAAAATGAAAATATTGATGTTTTTTTTCGCTAGTATTATTTCTTTTCGTTGATAGAATACCCCCTTTCGGGATGGTATACATGTTATGAATCACCTTGTATACATATATTAGTTATTTAGTAGTTTCGAGAAACATGGATCTAGAAAGTTCTTAAAATTTAGTATGAATATAAAGCCGAATTGTTACGCATTCAGTTTCGCAAAACCTACGAACAAGAACGGAAATAAAGGAAAAACCTCCCAAGAGCCTCTCATTCAGAAGCCTTAAAATCCTTCCAGGAATCCTCGCCTTCCAATCCAGCAAATAAGTGTGTCGCACAATTCATAATACCCATTTCTTATACGAAACGCTCTGATAGAAAATGGCGGGTGGTTACTGAAACTAACCACACCGTTGTTGTGTAATTTATGTGTAGATAGTTCATCAAATTTCCAACGTTCCAACGAATTACAGTTAAGAGCCTATCGTGACGAAGTCACACAAATTGTTGTAATTATCTTTTAATGTAACATTAGTTTTTTCTTTTGTGAGCCTCACCTTGTTCGATCGGCACCACACTGAAGCACAACATTCCATTTTGTGAAAAGGATTGAAAAAAATGCTCGCACGCGCGCCGTGTTTGTTGCCTGATTCTTGTAGGCTTGGTCGCGAGGAACAGGCGTAGCTTCACCTAGTTTCTAAGACGTTTCAAAGGGATCATAGTGATTTTATTGAAGTAAACCTTAACTTTGACTTGACTTTGAAAACTGAATTCATATTGATTCCAACAAAAATGAACAATGATAATTTCCAACCGTCACCTTTGCTGTAAACCTAAAATATTTGCTACAACTAAAATACATTTGTCATGTTTAGTTCCCTGGTGGGTTAAAAGATACGTTAATTATCTTGCACTTAGTTAATTACAAAATGGTGTTGCTTCTGTTGAAAATAACGCATACGACGACCTCGTTAGCGTAGTGGGTTCGATTTCCTCTGCTGGACAAAATGTTTGCACGATCTGTAAATATTAGTTCTGGGTGTTGTGGTGAGGTACTCGTAGTTTCTGATACCCACGACACAGGGATCACAGAGTGTGGTTATTTATTATTATTTATTGCTACAGTAGCGGGACATATTATGAATCACCTTGTACACGCAAAGGAACTAAAGAAAAACAAAAGAAAGCTCTCTCCAAGTTAGTGATGCGCCAAGATTTTTTTAAACTTTGTTTATAAACGCTTCCCTAGCTGTTTAGTGTGCAAATTAAAATGGCCTATTTTTTTGTCCTGCTGTGTACGACAGCACGTGTCGTCAGCTACGCACTAGGGACGCGCAATTAAAATTACGTATCGATGAAGTACAAGTCCGTACCTAAAAGGTTTATTATGTCTGAGCTGGTGGGATAATCTGTTTGCTGTCTTATAGGGAGGGGATTATATCGATAAGGTGGTCGATCGTGGTTTGGCCAAGGTAAAAACATTTGTTTCCTGATCGCTGACCGTCATTACGGCCCTAGAGACGTATAAATATAAATTCTTTATTTCATAAATCCACATCAGCTTGAGAAGTTCACTGCTAGACATAGGGCTCCCCAAAAGAGTGCCATGATGAACGGTCTTGAGCCGAGGATCAAACCTGCTGTGACGACAGCAGACATTTTATGGTGAGGGTGAAAAGCAGCGTAGCTGAGCCCTCGACCATTTCACTTCTCTACTTACATACAAATAACTTGATTTTCTATAATATTATCATGTATATAATAAGCTGGAAGTCTGAGTTAATAAAGAAAGAAAGAAAGAAAGAAAATACATTTATTTTGGACACACAAGCACAGCACAAACTAATAAATAAGACACTAGGTACAGGTTACAATACAAAAGGTAGGGAGGAACAAAACAAAAGTAATAAGTAATAAAATATTTTTTTCTCCATCCACCGACTTCCCGCAACCTTTAAATTGTCGTCGCGTCGGTCCGTCGGGTGGGCGACCTTCCTACACTGCGTCGACCGGTTTGTGGTTGCCATTCAGAACCTTTATGCCCCATCATTTCATTCAATAGGTAGGCCTGTTTACCTGCGCTATCGTTACGTTTTGAATATTGCAATAAGTAAATTGGGTTTTGCTATGTAATTTGTCTTCCTTCAGTAATATATTTATACCGATAACCTGTTGAGTGTTTTATTAGTGAAGTTCGGCACTCTTGAGCCTAGTGGTGGTTCTTTCAAATGCTATCAATATTTTCCTCCCAAAAAATCATCACTTGCAACAAAATACCATCTACACGTCGACAGGGCTGTGCTCAAATCGAAACAGCATCGATCTAGCAAGACTCCATTACCAAATACCATCGCGCTTAAAGTGTTTCCGAATGCTCTTCAGATTAACGACCGTTCTGTCGACACCATTCAATCGACGTTTTCCCCTCCCTACCGCGGCGCCATTAACAAATAGAGCCTGTTAGAGTGTAATTATCGACTGCGTTGCAATTATCCCTCCCCTATTCATTAGAAGTGTTCGAAATGGGAGATTTTTTTTCAGAAAAAGCTCAATTTTCAGATTAAAACCTTTTCTGTTTTATTAACTGTTGGCGTAGCGGTGTGATCCCGTCTTCGGATCCCAAGCACGTGGGTTCGGTCATACCAATGGAACGACACTTTCGATGACATATCTCTCGCCGTTTGAATGAGGCTTTAGTCGTTTTAACTTTTTCCCTCGTATTTGGAGCATTTTTTGATCGAGCGACGACAAACAACTTTGATGAACTTTTGAACCAGGGTTGGTATCTAAGTTACGAGTCACTCTCAGGCTACTTTTTACATAGGTACCACACGAGCGAAGCCGCTGGCGGAAGCTAGTCTAGAGTATATGTAATAAGGCCTTACAAAAAGCCTTCTCAAATATCTCTCTCGGCCTATATCATTGTCGGAACATATCTGATAAAAGGTCGACAGATGGCGTAACAAACCCGGCCGAATTAAACAACCCACGCAGAATATGAAACCACAGTGTAGGTACGGACAGACAACATGAAAAACATTGTATAGATTTAATTATTTTTCAAGGGATTTGACAAACATTGTGCCTTGATCTCGTGGGATGTACCTATAGCCTAGAAAAATAGGAAGTGTAATAAAGGCTAGCTATATTTAATTTTAATCATTCCGAAAACTCAATATTTGTAAATCAAGTCGGATGAAAAATATGTCCCACGCTATGTGCCGACCCCACATGGGCAGTAAGAAAAAGAATTAGGATAAAAATCGCCGCTTGGCTTAGGTCCTAAGAAACTTCGATGTTTTTACCCCTGTAGGGACCCCTGTGTGTAAGTGTGAATGAAACTTGAGCCATCACTTTTGTTTGGAAGCGAGAAGTATGTAAAAGTCTGTCTGTGCTGTCTGTGTTGTATTTGTGTGTGTGTGTCAAATAAACAATTTATCTAATTTAGCTTTAGACAAGCCCATATGGGCTTTTTAAGTGTGCATCAAACATGTTTTAAAATTTCTTAAAATAAATAAAAAAAATATAAATAAAAATAAATAGGCTATCTATCTATCTATCTAAGTATGAACGTTAGTTACTAAGCGATACCGATTGAGTACGTATTCTAAAAATAGAATAAACTTTTATATCAAACTAATGTGGTATTAGTAACTCCCAGTGCAAACTTAGAACTTTAATATATGTAGGATAAAAGAACTTATACCCCCAAAACTGGATTGCGATATTTGTAGGATAATGTGGCTGAAACTCGAAAAGGGCTCTAACGATTTCGAAATAATTTACGTAAAATAATTTACGTATGTTGGTTTTTGCGGTCAAGAAATATATATCTCGCAGATTAATTTCAAATCCTTGTGGGATTATTACGAGACAAAGTTATATTTGCGGTCAATATCATACAATGGTATACTTGAGTGACAGCAAAATATAAGTTTGTCACTTCCTACACTTGGAATTTTGCTTTTCTGACGCCGAATGGTACGGAAGCCTCAGGGTGCGAGTTCTCGCACATGAGTCTTTATTTTCGATGATCCTTTTTCACAAAATGAAATGTAGAGCTTCAGTGTGGTGCCGATCGGGAATAACCAAACATTTAGGTAAAAACTACTCGAATATAAAATAAATTAAAGCTTGTTATTTACAGTAACCGGACGTTGTTGTGGCACAATGTAGCGCAAAAAATTTGCGCATAGATTATCTATACCCGAAATCATTATATCATGTGTGTCGGTGTTACCATACCGACACACATTTCCAATGTAATTTCATAAGAAAGGATGGATGGACTGTGTGAAAGTGGATATGGTGAAGAAAGGAGTGAGTGCTGAGATGACGACTGATAGAGGGAAATGGAAGAAGAATACATGTTGTGCCGACCCCACATGACCCCACATGATGATTTCCAATGTAATTTCATCGTATTTTACCGAACAGTAATGATATTTAGACTGTGAACGTGTTAAGTCTTAGTACAAAACACGCTATAGGAATAATATTTGGTTTGGTGTACGTGATAAAATATTGTTCTAACTATTGGCCTCATACACAAGCTCAAAGATGCACAACGGGCTATGAAGAGAGCTATGCTAGGAGTTTCACTACGTGATAAGATCCGAAATGAGGAAATCCGTAGAAGAACCAAGGTCACCGACTTAGCTCTCAGAATTAGCAAGTTGAAGTAGCAGTGGGCAGGCCATATAGCTCGCAGAACCGATAACCGTTGGGGAGTAAAGGTTCTCGAATGACGACCACGAACCGGGCGACGACGCAGTGTTGGAAGGCCCCCACCCGATGGACCGATGACATTGTGAAAGTTGCGGGAAGTCGGTGGATGGAGAAGGCTCAAGACGTCGGCTCGTTCGTCGTGGAAATCTTTAGGGGAGGCCTATGTTCAGCAGTGGACTTCTACAGGTTGATGATGATGACTATCCACGGCGTGCGGCGGAACCACTTGTTAGTTACTAGCTTCCGCCCACGGCTTCGCTCGTGTGGTACCTATGAAGGTAGCCTATATGCTATTCCAGACTATATTCTACCTCTGTGCCAAATTTCATACAATTGTGTTCGGCCGTTTGGGCTTGATTGAAACACAAACATCTAAACATCCAAACATCCGCACAAACTTTCGCATTTATAATAATATAATACATATTTACAATATTGGGGTAATCTTTTATTGGCCTATATCTATTACAAGTTTGTATTTGCCTAGATTTAAGTAAACGCTGTTGATTACCAATAAACAAATAAATAAACAAATAAACCTTATATAGGGATGAGGGGGTTCGGTGTCGGCAACGCGTGCGTGATGCCTCTGGTATTGCAAGCGCTCATAGGCTACGGTAACCGCTTACCAACAGGTGGGCTGTATTGCTTGTTTGCCACCTCGCAGTATAAAAAATATATATTCAATGTTTTTCCATCAAAATCATTCGAACCGATTGATTGATTGTTTCGATCTACCTGTGCCACAGCTACTGCCGGACACTGTAACAAGATAATAAGTATTTGCTGTGTCCATTTTCGTATTATAGTTTATTGAACTCGTAATGGATTGATCCATCAGAAATGAACTCCATTAAGTAATTAGGACTTTATGCGAATGATAAAATAGCCAATCATTTAGTGAGCGAAGCGAGCAGAGCTCTCTCAAACAACTTTGGCAAATTGGCATTTTATACGGAGTTTCTAAATACTTACACAAAGTTTACCCATAAATAAGTATTTAGTTACAAAACCCGTACCTACGTATTTGTGGTTACCTACAGGGCGTGACTAGACATGCAGAGATTAAACCGAAATAACATAACATTCAAAATTTTACTTTACTTGGTACTTAGAAAAGAAAGAAAGAAAGAAAATTTATATAGTTGACCCACAACGCAGTAAGTAGGTAGGTAGGAAGATACAAAGAAAAAAAAAATACTTAAACCTAGTAATACAAAAACACAATAAGAAAACAAAAACATATAGGTAGGTGAGACGGTAGGTAGGTTGAGTAGGTATGCGTTGTGTGGGGCAAATGGGTCCCGTCTCAGCATAAAGCTGCACCGAACATTCTGAGATTTCTCGTTCTGAATTGGAGCAGCCCGCCTGGGGAGGTACCTTCACCTTACAGAAGATCGCAGCCAAATAACATTATTTGTTTCAAATAGTGTTGTGTTCCTCCGATGAGTAAGGTTGCCAGAGCTCTTTAGGGGGGGAGGGGGTTCGGGGTCGGCAACGCGTGCGTGATGCCTCTGGTATTGCAAGCGCTCATAGGCTACGGTAACCGCTTACCAACAGGTGGGCCGTATGCTTGTTTGCCATCTCAGTTGTATAAAAAAAAAAAAAAAAAAAAAAAAAAAAAAACATAATATGTACGGTGCGGCGCTGGTTTTCAGACGGGGCCTAGGCGACGTGACGTGACGAACATCAATAAACATAATTTTTATAGTAGGTATGTCTTAATAAATTGATAGTTATATTATATATTATAAGTAGGTACATAGTAGATATATTATATAAAATAATAAGTAGGTAGGTATATTATTAAATAAAGAAATTTATTGCTTACTTACTTACTCACATATTATATAAAATAATAAGTAGGTAGGTATATTATTAAATAATGAAATTTATTGCTTACTTACGTACTCACGCACTGATACTTGGTCGTATGGACCTCATACACAGTCTCAAATTCGCGCGACGGGCTATGGAGATTTAGGACCCGAAATGAGAAATTCCGTTGAAGAACCTAGGTCACCGACATAGCTCTCAGAATTTGCAAGTTGAAGTGGCAGTGGGCAGGCCATGTAGCTCGCAGAACCGACAACCGTAAAGGTTCTCGTGCGGCACCACGAACGGGGCGATGATGAAATAATAATAATGATGATGATGTTGTCTAAGCTGTACAGACATCATCAGACGTCCCCCCCCACTACAGATTTTCAGAGAATACCCACTAGTTTTCTGGTTCCGGTTCGTGGTCGCCATTCGAGAACCTTTACTCCCCAACAGTGGTCGGTTCTGCGAGCTATATGGCCTGCCCACTGCCACTTCAACTTGCTAATTCTGAGAGCTATGTCGGTGACCTTGGTTCTTCTACGGATTTCCTCATTTCGGATCATATCACGTAGTGAAACTCCAAGCATAGCTCTCTCCATAGCCCGTTGCGCGACTTTGAGCTTGTATATGAGGCCTATAGTTAACGACCAAGTCTCAGTGCCATAAGTCATCACTGGCAACACGCACTGATTGTAGACTTTCGTCTTGAGGCTCTGCGGTATCTGCGACGAGAAGATATGACGAAGTTTCCCAAACGCTGCCCATCCGAGTTGGATTCGTCGGTTGACCTCTTTGTCGAAGTTGGACCTACCTAGTTGAATCGTCTGACCCAAATAGACATGGTGGTCTACAACTTGTATGGTCTTTTTTTAATACCTACAACAAACGAGCTTACGGCCCACCCGTTGGTAAGTGATTACCGTAGCCTATGAACGCTTGCAATACCAGAGGCATCACGCACGCGTTGACGACGCCGAACCAAATCCCCTCCACCCCTTAAAGAGCTCTGGCAACCTTACTCACCGCGGGAACACAACACTATTTGAATAAAATAATCTTATTTGGCTTTGATCTTCTATAAGGCGGAGGTACCTTTGGCGGTCTGCTCCAATTAAGAGCGAGAAATCTTGCTGTGCCTTACCTCGCTTAAAAGGCTCTAACCCACGACCTCCAGTTCGAAAGTCGAGGTACCTTCCACTAGGCACTATTGGAAGGTACCTCGATTAGGATCTAGGGCCTAGTGACTAGGGCAAAATTCCTGTTACAGGTATCAGCGTGGATCACAGAGCTGATCCTATCGCACGCGTCAGCTGAGGAGCGGAAGGCGGCGCTGGCGTGCGTGCTGCGCATCGCACTGACCTGCTGGCACATCGGCAACTTCAACACGGCCATGGAGATCGTTGCTGGGCTCAAGTAAGTTTATATTTAACTCAGATGTGACTCGAAATCGTCAGTGTCACATTTGAGATCCCATCTTATTCCCAAAAGTTTTTCTTTTTTATATGTATATTAATTTTTGACGATGTAATAAAGGCAGATAACTAAATTAATGAATGCTTTAATAATTGAAATGTTAATTAAATGTTTGTACGCCCAAGTGGCAGAATCTAGCGATCTAGACTAGTCCTATGAACTGACTGTTAAATGTACCTGATTCACAAACAATAAATGAATTACTGAAATTACTGAAAAAGTTGTTGCATGGTATTATATAGTATTATAGTATTTTTAGTACTGGACATACTTACTATTACTAATTTATTTAATCTGATTCTGGATCCTTCTGTTAGTTACTTTTGCATTATTATTTTACTTTGCACGCAAGAGCAACGACGCCCTGCCGTCATACAGTGAAAACTAGTACGGAGGGCAGCCACTTGAATGCAGCTTTATCATAGTTTGCAAATTTGCCTCGCGATAGGAAATTTGTTTGTTTGTTTGTTTGGTATGCAATGTAACGCTAAGGGTGAAATAAATGAATATGAATATGAAAAGTTGCCAATTCATTTCGATAGAGCTTTATTTATTTATTTATTACAAAACACGCTCACAAAACTTACAGCTATGGGCCAAAACGTTCTGTGAGATAGAGAATTACAAAATCAAAATATAAAATAATAAAATAAATATTTAGAAAGAAAACTAAAACACAAAAGAGAAAATTGACTCGTTTGAATGACTCAGATTTTTCATAATGTTACTTTCAAATTACTAAATATAGTCCTAAGTAGTTACCTACTAACAAAATGATCCGAATAAAAAACTTTCGATTTGTTTTTATTCGAAACTTTATTTACAGAAAGAAAATTAAAAAGAATACAATTAAATATGAACAAAATACACAAGAAACAGTTGAGCTATCTCAAGACCGTTACAAACGATCTATAGATAGCTCAATTGTTTCAGATCACTACTAGATCCTAGTGATTTTACTGAAATAAACGCCTTTTGACTTTGACTTTGACTTTGAACCCCCACAAAGAGCAAAGGCAACCTTACCCACCACAAAACTATTTGAAACAAGTATACGAGTTATTAGTAGAGAGTAAGTTTAAGTAAAGATTTTCTTCATTAATATGCGGTGTGACTATGCTGAGAAGAATAAAAGAACACAACGTTCTGAAGAAACCAGAACACAGAAGAGGAGACACTTGGTACAGTCGGCAGGGGTTTCTTTCGGCCTTCAGCTGTTAAGAGACTGTAGGCCGGCGGAAACTACTTGCCGACTGTACTAACAATCAGCATTTGGAAGAGAGAAGAGCCTTCTAGAAGAAAGGAGTGAAGAGTATTTAATTTTGTTTTGAAAATAATAAATAAAATAAATAAATAAATATTCCGGACATATCACACACGGTCAACTGATCCCAAACTAGGCATAGCCTGTACTATGGGTACCAGAGACTGATATACATAATAGATCAATATTGAACACCCAGACACAGAACAAACATCTGTGTTAGTCACAAATGTTTGTCCAGCGTGGGAATCGAAACCGCGACCTCTAGCGCAGAAGGCAGAGTTACTACCAACTGAGCTATGAGGCCAGTCAAATTTATTGGTATGATTGTAGGTAATTTCTAGCAGAAAATAAACTCACAAAGCATGGTACCTATTTTAGTGAATATAATATTTTTTGGTAGCCCCGGCTGAAGAATAGGCCCCTCTATATCTACCTATCCGCGGATGTCGTAAGAGGCGACTAAGGGAAAAAAGCTAGGGGATGGGCAGCAGCGTCCCTCATTTTAACAACGATAGCTCTAACTGCGCTCGCTAACCCGCATGCCCAGCGTGGTGAGTATGGGCAAATCCCCCCACATGATAAGGAATTCGCTCTGTCTGTGGGGGAGGCCATGTTCAGCAGTGGACGTCGTACGGCTGAAATGATGATGATGATGAATAATTTTAGTGAAAATTTAGACTCGATGTTTCTTCAGCTCTGCTAATCTATTCTGTAAAACTTCGAACTCGAACTCGAATTCACTCAAGTAACAGAACTCACTTCGTAAGTTAAGTTGAGTTATCGAGGTCTGCAGATTCTTTTTTTATACTTCTGAGGTGGCAAACAAGCATACGGCCCACCTGTTGGTACGGTTACGGTAGCTTATGAGCGCTTGCAATACCAGAGGCATCACGCACGCGTTGCCAACCCCGAACCCCTCCCCTTAAAGAGCTCTGGCAACCTTACTCACCGCAGGAACACAACACTATTTGAAACAGATAATGTTATTTGGCGTAAGGGTAGGTACCTAAGGCACCAATTTAGAACGCGAAAATCTCGCTGTGCCTTCATTCAAGTCACCGCGGATTCAGTTCTTCGAGGCTCGAAATGTCTTTACAGAATGAGCCAGACTCTCCGCTGACACTCCGCCCAGCTGAACACTGTTATCACTAAACTGACAGCCTCTGACCATAAGTAATTAAATCCATTAGAGCCCTTGACTTAGCAAAGATTAGCTACCACTCCACTCCCTGCTTAGACGAAGTCAAGCGATTGAAGGATATTAACCGAAAATGAAACTAACGCTGTGCTCAAACGAGAGATTATTTTTCTTTTGAGCCTCACCTAGTTCGATCGGCACCACACTGAAGCTCTACATTCAATTTTGTGAAAAATGATCATCGAAAAAAACGCTAGGCACGCGCGCCGTGTTTGTTGCCTGATTCTTGTAGGCTTGGTCGCGAGGAACAGGCGTAGCTTCACCTAGTTTCTAAGACGTTTCAAAGTGATCCTAGTGGTTTTTATTGAAATAAATGCCTTTTGACTTTGACTTTGAAAAATCGCTGCCGCCTTATCTCCGCGTTCCGCTGACAGTTGGCCCACCTGTCCGCTATTATTACATCCAGATCCTTTCGACCCATCTCAACGTCGGGTTTCATCCACTGCCCTTATGCATACACATTATACAAGGTGATTCATAAAATGTATGCTATCCCGAAAGGGAATTATTCTACACTAGCTGGTGCCCGCGACTTCGTCTGCGCAGGATTCGTATTTCGAGTAGCTAGTAGTCATATTTTGGACAATTCACACAATATCTTTATAAATTGTAGCCTATGTGTTATTCTTTTTTTTTTTTTTTAATACAAATAGCTGGCAAACAAGCTTACAGCCCACCTGATGGTAAGCGGTTACCGTAGCCTATGAGCGCTTGCAATACAAGGCATCACGCATGCGTTGCCGACCCCGAACCCCCTTCCCCCCTAAAGAGCTCTGGCAACCTTACTCACCGCAGGAACACAACACTATTTGAAACAAATAATGTTATTTGGCTGCGATCTTCTGTTGTATAAGCTATATATTGTGAAGTTTCATTAAAATCCATTCAGTAGTTTTTACGTGAAATAGTAACAAACATCCATCCATACTTACAAACTTTCGCGTTTATAATATTAGTAGGTTAGGAAGTACTCGTAAAATGTAACTGACAGTAAAGTTTGTTGATCTCTCCATAGCCCGTTGCGCGACTTTGAGCTTGTATATGAGGCCAATAGTTAGCGACCAAGACTCAGTGCCATATGTCATCACTGGCAACACGCACTGATTGTAGACTTTCGTTTTGATGCTCTGCGGATACCTCAGGGCTACGAGCATCCGAATGGAAATCTGAATGTAATGACGACCTCGGTGGCATAGCGGGCGACCGCCTTTATGACAGACAAGGGGTTTAATTCCCGCTGCGGGACAAATGTTTGCATGATATGCAAATATTTGGTTCGGGTCTGGGTGTTGTGGTGCCATGGTACTCTTAGTTTCTGATACCCACGACACAGGGGATCCTAGTGTGGCGTCAGGACTATGTACGTGACAGTTGGATAGATTGTGTGAAAGACGACATGAGTAAGAAAGGAGTGAATACTGATAAGACGGCTGATAGAGGGGAGTGGAAGAGAAAAACATGTTGTGCCGACCCCGCATGAAGTGGGATAAGGGCAGGGAGATGATGATGAGTTGGGTGTAATTTATTTAAAAAAACATATTGTATTTTTATTTCGCTCTTCGCAGAAGACTTTTAGAAATCGATTTCTATTAAAATTTCAAGCCTCCCAACCACACTCGTATAAAAATAACATTCGCTAAGCTCCGAGAAACATCTACCTAGCTTGTACAAGTTAGGGTTGCCCACCCGTCTAATTGACTGCGGCCAAGGCTGAGGCTCGCGATGCCGCAACTGGATGAGGCTTGCACAGGATAGAGGAGAATGGCACATACAAAGGGAGGCCTATACCCTGCAGTGGGTGAAGTCAGGCTGTGGATGATGATGATGATGGTGAAGGCTGAGGCTGCCTATTCCAAGTGTCATCGAAATCGGTTGAGCCGTTACGGCGAAACATCCTCACTAACGTAGGAAGTAGGATGCGCAGGAAGCTAGTTTTATATATATTTTTTAGAAGGCTAAGGTATATTTCAATTAATTACATTTTTTTCTTTTTTTTTATATACAAGGTGATTCAATCAACGAAAAAAAATAATTTTAGCGAAAAAAAACATTAATATTTTTACAAAAAGAAATTATATTTTTTTCAAAAACTTTCTCAAAATAGCTGTTTTTGGTATTTTTATAATCTTTAGAACTAATAACTAAACGTACAAGAAGTTCGGAATCAAGATTGCTGATTTATTGAGTTTGACCTGATTTGACCCCAAAACAGCTGATTTTTGCATAGAGTTTTTTCAATGAAAAATGTAGAATTTCCAAAAGTCGTAGAACAAACTTTATTGCTAATTGCTTGTAGAATAAGCCCCTTTCGGGATGGAATACATATTATGAATCACCTTGTATAATATTTATTTAGTTTTATTATGAATATAAAATTAAATATTGTATGCCTAGATATAGGTAGAATACATTCATCATCATCAGCCTGTAGAAGTCCACTGCTGGACATAGGCCTCCCCTAAAGAGTTTCACGACGAACGGTCTTGAGCCTTCTCCATCCACCGACTTCCCGCAACCTTCACAATGTCGTCGCCCGGTTCGTGGTCGCCATTCGAGAACCTTTACTCCCCAACGGTTATCGGTTCTGCGAGCTATATGGTCTATAGGTAGAATACATTGCTTCAATAGAAAACATGACATCTTTACGACATGAGACACATGACATGACATGTATTTCAAGCAATAAATATACTTATGGTTAATAAATATACTTTGACTTTGATTGCAGCTGAAATGATGATGATGAGATAAAATATTGGTAAGGCAGCACATCTGGCACCCCTGAGTAGGTTAGTGGTCCAAGGTCATTGTAAAAGGGCTATCGAAAGCTTTCAAAATAATCTTGAAACTCAGGTCGAGAGAAACAAGGTCCTTTAGTTCACCCAAAAGGGTTTTTGATGTTTATAACATTAATAGGTGCCGTGGTGGCCCCGGCTAAAGGATAGGCCCATCCATATCTACCTATCCGCGGATGTCGTAAGAGGCAACTAAGGGAAAAAAGCTAGGGGATGGGCAGCAGCGTCACCCATTTTAACAACGGTAGCTTTAACTGCGCTCGCCAACCCGCATGCCCAGCGTGGTGAGTATGGGCAAATCCACACGATAGGAATTCGCTCTGTCTGTGGGGGAGGCCATGTTCAGCAGTGGACGTCGTACGGCTGAAATGATGATGATGATGAGATGACCTCGGTGGCGTAACGAGCGAGTACCTGTCATAAGGGGTTTGATTACCTCTGCGAGACAAATGTTTGTATGATCTGCAAATATTAGTTCCGGCTACTAAACTACGAGTACCATAGTACCACAACACCCAGGTGTTGTGGTACTATGGTACTCGTAGTTTCTGATACCCACGACACAGGGAGTCCTAGTGTGGGGTGAGGGCTACGTGACTGTTAAATAAAAATAAATAAAATAAAAAGAGCTTTATTTCCTATACACTATTACAGATAGAACAATATATTTTTTATACTACCTGCTCGTCAATGCCATATTATGTGTCATGCAAACCTTTCCTAAAGTAAGTCATAATAACCCTACGGTCTAGCCGGGTCTTAATGTTGTACTGAATTTCATTATTTCCCATGGGACACAATGTGATTTGAATTTGGAATGCAACCCAGGTGTTCAATTCAGTTTCGATTCAAATAAACTTCTAAAAAATGTCAAGTGACGACGACAGTGATTTTGATTCGACTCCAGAATGCATACAATCTGAAGCCTCTGGTATAGTTGGAAACTTACTTCCAGAAAAATCATTTCTTTCTACTTAACAGTCATTGTTTTCAATTGCCTCGCAGAAAGTATAAAAAGTAGAGTATGCATCGCGGGCTTAAATGTGTATTTGTCTTGGGCGATCTTGAACCCCTCGTACTCAGGATTCTTGCCTTAACTCCCTCGCTCCGCTCAGGAGTTAACCATAGAATCCCTCGTTCTCGGGGTTCAATATAGCGCCCTTGACATAATACACTACTTTAATTCCTTGTTGCATAATCTACTATACTTAATCTAAATTCTATTAAAATTAAAAGTTTCACGTAAAAAATAAAGTTTAAATTTTCTGTGTATAAATACAATATTAGTTACATATATACTAAACAGATTTATTCCTAAGCTAGTGTATGGGACCACCAATCGTGGTAAAAGCCTCCTCCAAGTTTTTCCAATGCTCCCTGTCTCTTGCAAATCTAGGCCATATCTTTCCGGAAACTTTTACAATGTCGTCACTCCATCTTTGTAGTGGTCTTCCTCGTTTGCGCTTTTGACGTACGTGACTGTTATTATATTATTTACTAGCTTCCGCCTTAGGTACTTCTTCCGCGTACCTACTTAAAAAGTAGCCTATATGCTATTCTAGGTAAACAACTTGCCTTTGTGTCAGTAGCATTTAACCCTTTCAAAACAACTTACTAACTTAACTTTTTACGAGAGGTAGGGCACAGCGAGATTTTCTCGCTTTAAATTGGAGCAGCCCGCCTGGGCAGGTACCTCCGCCTTACAGAAGATCGCAGCCAAATAACATTATTTGTTTCAAATAGTGTTGTGTTCCTGCGGTGAGTAAGGTTGCCAGAGCTCTTTAGGGGGGGGAGGGGTTCGGCAGGCAACGCATTAGCAATGCTCCAGGTGTTGCTGATGTCAATATGCGACGGTAACCACTTACCATCAGGCCGTAAGCCTGTAAAAAAAAAAAATACTTTTCCAAACACCGCGTGAACTCAGTTCAAGCGAACCACTAGTATACAGCTAGTTAGAACATTATCTTCCTTATAAAGTCTTAAGCCGAGTTTATTGGGACAATAAATTAGCAATTTTTCCAATAAAACGCAGCTGCGGGACGCAGCTGCGTTTTATTGGAAAAGTTCCAATTTGTCCCGCATGTGACGGACGGCCAAGTGCAGTTTCAGACTCATTTTAGACAGTTTTTCTTGTGGCCTTGTTTGTTGAACGAGCGAGAGAAGCTCTCAAAGAACTTGGACCAGCAGAATCCTACTAATATTATAAATGCGATGTTTGTGAGGATGAAATGAAATATTTATTTTGACACAACAAGTATTTACAATACCGGCAGATATATAACTATTTCCCTAAGCACTATATAGTATAGTAATAAATAACAGAAGTTTAAGTAATTGCGAAAGATGCGCTATGTTTGTGTGGATGTTTAGATGTTTGTTATTCAATCACGCCGTAACGGCTCAACCGATTTCGTTGAAACTTGGTATTGATAAAATAATTCCTACTAATATTATAAATGCGAAAGTTGTGAGGATGTTTGTGGTTCAATCACGGCTAAACGGCCGAACGGATTTGGACGAAAGGTACAGAGATAGATTATAGTCTGGAATAGCATATAGGCTACTTTTTATGTAGGTACCACCTAGTTCTAAATGATTATTTGTTAAAGCGTAACCTTCGAACCATCAATCCAAGGAATTTAGTAGGTCAATAGGTTGTAAGATATGTTGCTAAGATATAGAAATTAAAGGGCTTAAAAAATCATATGGCTAAATGACCACTTCATTTAGCCATATGATTTGGTGTCGTATGGAAGAGCTTTGCAAGACATTCCAAGACATTTTTATTTTTATTCTAGGTCATATTAATTTATTTTATCCTGGATGTCGGATGCCATTTGCTGCTAGCTCGATGTTATACCGTACTTACCTACCTACTTACATAGGTTATAATAATGATCTGTGCCCTTCTCTTCATCGCCTGATAGCGGCTGATGGCTTCCGAGGATCAAACCTGCTGTGACGACAGCAGACATTTTATGGCGATGCTGAAAAGCAGCGTAGCTGAGCCCTCGACCATTTCACCTGTCTACCTACATACTTACCAAAACTTGTAAATTACCAATTGTATCTTTATAACTGTGTGTAGGATTCTTGGTGAATAAATGCCCTTTTTTTATATGGTTTTTGGGATAAAACGAAAATGCTCCATTTTAGACCAACGGATTAGCATTATCTTCGCAGCGTGGCAATTCCACCAGCGTCTTAGGGACGGTTCCGACTGGTAGTGATTTGGATGAATTAAGCTATTTAAAGATCGTTTTTAACGGTCTTTATTTTTATATTTAGTAAATATTTACTTGCATTAGTTTTAATTTTCTTTCTGTAAATACTCACCGCAGGAACACAACACTATTTGAAACAAATAATGTTATTTGGCTGCGATCTTCTGTAAGGCGGAGGTATATCCCCAGGCGGGCTACTCCAATTTAGAACGAGAAAATCTCGCTGTGCGTTCATTCAAGTCACCGCGGATTCAGTTCTTCGAGGCTCGAAATGTCTTTACAGAATGAGCCTGGCTCTCCGCTGACACTCCGCCCAGCTGAACACTGTTATCAGTAAACTGACAGCCTCTGACCATAAGTAATTTTGTATATAATACGTTTTTAACGGTCTTTATTTTTATATTTAGTAAATATTTACTTGCATTAGTTTTAATTTTCTTTCTGTAATTAAAGTTATTGCTATGCTTATAAACTAGGCATCCAAATATCTCAAAATAAATAGATATATCACAAATAGTATAGGTAAAAAATAATTTTGAATACATGATTTAGGGCCCTACACACTTTGCTGGTAACATCAATAAACTAGCGAAAATGGCGCATAAATCACACAAACGTGCTCCCACGTAGACTAATAAAATACACGTACAATATATAAACTTTTTGAAACTTAAATTTTGCGGTTGAATAACAACAAAAATGTTTTTAGTAGTTTTACAATGTGAGTCGTATGTTTTATTTATTTATAGCTACGTTACAGAAAATGCGTGTTTATGAATAAAAACATATTGCGGGTTCGATTCCCGCACTGGACAAACATTTGTGTGATTCACAGATGTTTGTTCTGTGTCTGGGTGTTAAATATATATATATTATGTATGTCAGTCTCTGATACCCATAGTACAGGCTATGCCTAGTTTGGGATCAGTTGACCGTGTGTAATATGTCCGAAATATATATTTATTTATTTATTTATATTTTTAGGTTGTAATTAGCATATCTGCGCCATTTCTTCTATTTGCGCAGATTTAAGGGGGCTTTATTTTTAAAATATACATTTATACATACTATATACATACTATAAAATCAAATAATTACAAAATAAAATAGAAACTAATTAAACAAATAATTTTGGACATGCGGCAAGGTGCCAAGAGCACTGGCTGCATTCCAGATTATTCATTCCATTCCATTACAGATTTAAGTGAATATATGAGTGGTAGCCCCGGCTGAAGAATAGGCATCTCCATATCTACCTATCCGCGGATGTCGTAAGAGGCGACTAAGGGAAAATAGGGGATGGGCAGCAGCGTCCCTGTTTTTAACCACGATAGCTCTAACTGCGCTCGCCAACCCGCATGTCTAGCGTATGTATGTATGGGCAAATCCCCCCACATGATAAGGAATTTGCACTGTCTGTGGGCCACCATGTTCAGCAGTGGACGTCGAACGGCTGAAATGATGACTATGATAAGTAAATAAAATAATAACAACCAATAGTCATATACATAGTCCTGACTCCACACTAGGATTCCCTGTGTCGTGGGTATCAGAAACTACGAGCACCATGGTACCACAACACCCAGACCCGGAACGAATATTTGCAGAACGTGCAAACATTTGTCCCGTTGCGGGAATCGAACTCCTTGCGTCTCTAACGGGCACACACCCGCTACATAACAATACACTCTAGTTATCTACAGAATTTGCTACGAATACTAAATTCTCGTAGCACCGCTACGAGGCTACGAATCCGCGTAGCGAACTGCCGCGGTATGTTGGTATCAGATAGAACATTCCTTTTGACTGGCCTCATAGCTCAGTTGGTAGTAACTCTGCCTTCTGCGCTAGAGGTCGCGGGTTCGATTACCGCACTGGACAAACATTTGTGTGACTAACAGATGTTTGTTCTGTGTCCGGGTGTTAAATATTTATTTATTATGTATATCAGTCTCTGGTACCCATAGTACAGGCTATGCCTAGTTTGGGATCAGTTGACCGTGTGTGATATGTATGGAATTTCTGGCTGAAACAGTTTTACCGTTTTCAGTGAATCGATGACTTAAGATTATGTTAGTCTCTAAACTGCAGCAGCCCGCCTGGGAGGTACCTCCGTCTTACAGAAGATCCCAACCAAATAACATAGTGTTGTCTCCCTGCGGTGGTAGGTAACAGGCCTTTCAAACGGCAACATCCCGTTTTTGCAGCATCCTGTTTAGTAGTTAACTTGTTTAGGATCCTGAGTCTAAACAGGATGCTCGTGTGAGTGCTAGTATTGAGGCCCGTAAACTACTAAATAGGATCCTGCAAAACTTTACAGTACGGCCGGCTGATCTAGACCGGTCTGAAGTTGCGCTTTCGGAAATTGTGCGTAGGTATAGGCGAGACAAAAATAGTCTTACCACCTATTCGACCCTAAGCCCCTTCGTCCATGACGCTACGCAAAAGTGACGGAACTCATTAGAAACTAGAGTTGCGGACTGATTGGAAACTCAGACTCGTCCACGACGCTACTGGAATTTCCTGAAACTCAGTCACTCAGTACACGATTTTATGTAAACAAAGTTTTGAAAACGAAAATAATTAACATGACTAGTGATAATTCGAGCGATGACATGGAATTATTACTTCTCCAGTCACATAGACGTCAGAATCACATATAATTACTTTTTATTCGTTCATTTCTCAACAGTTTCTCGAAACCAGTCGCCTGGCGACCAGCATGTCGAGTCGCCAGGTGACTAGTTACAAACGCGTGCCTTTTGAGTAGCGTCGTGGACGGACGCGCATTGAAATACTAGTGCTATCGCATTCAGGCTACTCGTAAGCGACTACAGTTTCAGTCACGTTCCTTTTGAGTCGCGCCGTGGACGAAGGGGCTTAAAGTGACTACTGCGCAGCGTTGCGAACGAACTTAACGCCAGTCTAGATCCGCCGGCCGTACTGTACCTGCAATTAACGGGATGTTGCCGTGTGAAAGGGCTATTAGGGTGCGTATTTTTAAAGTCAAGTCAAAGTCAAAGTATAATTTATTGCTTGAAATACATGTCATTAAGATGTCAATTACTATATACTATTGAATCAATGTATTCTACCTATATCTAGGCATGCAATATTTAATTTACAATCATTATAAAATTTAATAATAAAAAATAGAAGAAAAAGAATGTCATTATAAACTAATTAAAATATTAAAAACAATTAGAGACTAGATACACAACAACTAAAGATTATATAAGCCTTGTCAAAAAAATGAATATATTATGTCAACAATTTACACTATATTTTTATCTTTCATAAATTCGTCAATGTTATAGTAACTTTTATCTATGAGCAGCGTTCTCAGCTTCCTTTGAAACAGTGAACAGGCCATTTCTCTCAATGACTGTGCTAATTTATTATAAATAAAAGGAGCCATACAGAAGATGCTTTTGCGCATAAAAGTGGTTTTAGAGTTGCGGACACAGACGCTACTTGTATCTCGTCTGTTCCGAAAAAAAAATTAGGAACATAACCTTACTTGAAACAAATAATTTTTCATCCCATCTATTCAATGGACGACTTGGTTCGCCTTAAGGTGCACTCAAAGGTGGTGTTTTCTATAAGAAACTTTTAGCGGCGGGAATGAGTTTTCCCGCTCCGCTTTATAAGTGCGCCGGAATGTTCTTTGCCGCGCACTTTTTGAATATGGAACATCAAATCAAATCAAATCAAAGTAATTTATTGCGTAATATAGGTTAGGTACAGTTGTTACATAATACAATACAAATTAGGAGCAGCCATATTCAGCATCATTATATTTATAACATGAAAGAAAGAAAGAAAGAAAGAAAGATTTTTATTTTCCTTAAGAACTACTACACATAAAATAAAAATAAAATAGAAGAAATTAAATGCTTAGTGATAGAAGATATTGTGCGCAGCAGAGCTCTTGGAAAACATGGCCTCCGCTCAGCATTGTGCTGGATACACACTGATGTGTGCACCCAGCGCTGGTTTTCAGCGGAGACCATAGCAGTAACGTCACGACCTTCTAGAGGTGACTAAAAATAACACAACAGTTAGGCCATACATAATTCTCAGAAAATAGGCGGCAGAGAACAAATTACGTGGCAGAAAATAAAAAATGGGAAAGATTGTGAGGAAGTTAGATGCTTGGATGTTTGTTATTCAATCATGCCGTAACGACTTTACTGATTTCGTTGAAACTGTAATACACTGAGTTATTTATCTAGAATTAGCATAAAGGCTACTTTTCATGTACGTATCACGAGAGCAAAGTCGCGGGCGGAATCTAACATCTTAGTTTTCAGCGGCAAAGAAATCGAACGCATATATTATTTGAATAAAGACTGGCTGGTACGACGCCGAACGGCCCATAGCCGCACCGCCGCGCCAGCTGAATAAAAAAAAAAGAACAAAATATCATCATCATAATTTCAGCCGTACGACGTCCACTGCTGAACATGGCCTCCCACAGACAGAGCGAATTCCTATCATGTGGGGGGATTTGCCCATACTCACCACGCTGGGCATGCGGGTTGGTGAGCGCAGTTAGAGCTATCGTTGTTAAAATGTGGGACGCTGCTGCCCATCCCCTAGCTTTTTTCCCTTAGTCGCCTCTTACGACCGCGGATAGGTAGATATGGAGGGGCCTATTCTTCAGCCGGGGCCACCACGGCCTAAAATATGAGGCACCTTTTATTTTCTCATAGAGGGTGATGAAAAGTAGTTTATCACTCGGGCGCAAAATATACTTTTGGCTCGGGCGACGTACTTTGAATCCCTCGCTAAGCTCGGGATTCTACTCTAGAATCCCTCACTTCGCTCTGGATTCAAAAAAGAGCCCTCGCCGTAAAAATATTATTTTGCTCCCTTATGATACAATCTAGTATTATTTAGGTGCGAGCTGCCAGGTGGCCTGTAATTAAGAGCGAGAAATATCGCTTTGCCCTAACTCCTGCAATACTCTACTTAATTTGATGATGAGAAATCTCTAGAATTATAATGTCGCTCTTCTTATAAGGTCTTATTTTATGGTCGCAGGTTCGCTCGCTGCTCGAGAGAAGTGAAAATCACTCGGTTTAAGTCTTACTGCCAGTCCTTTTACTCGAGCAGCCTCTGGATATATCCAAAGGTTGTCTGGTAGAGATCGCTACTTCAGCGATAAGGCCGCCCATTGTTCATCACATAGTTTAGTTTTTATTGTTATTTGTTAATGTTTGTACTTTTTATGATGTGCAATAAAGAATTTTCTATCTATCTATATACATACATACATACATACATAAAATCATGCCTATTTCCCAGAGGGGTAGGCGGAGACCACGGCCTTCCACTTGCTACGATCCTGACATACCTCTTTCGCTTCATTCACTCTCATCACATTCCTCATACATGCTCGTCGGTTTAGGGTACTGTTGACCTGGCCTTTGTCCAAAACTTTACCGATTTGGTCGCTAAACGTACGCCTAGGTCTCCCCCAACGGTTCCATTCACACTCGCCTTATACACCTGTTTCGTCAATCTTCTTTCGTTCATCCTCTATATATCTATTATAATTATGACAAATCTCTTTGCAGGTCGCACAAGCTCAAAGCCTTCTGGTGCAGCATCTCCGACGAGCCGCTGCCGGCGCTGGACTTCCTCTCGGCCGCGTTGCTCTCGGCTGAGTACGAGCGGGCACTGGGCCGGGCACTGGCCATGCCCGAGTGCCGACTTATACCCTTCTTCGGAGCCTTTTTGAGGGAGCTGAGGTAGGAATAATAGAATTACAGACTGGCCTCATAGCTCAGTTAGTAGTAACTCTGCCTTCTGCGCTAGAGGTCGCGTGTTCGATCCCCGCACTGGACAAACATTTGTGTGATAAACACAGATGTTTGTTCTTTGTCTGGGTGTCAAATATTTATCTATTATATTTATCAGTCTCTGGTACCCATAGAACAGGCTATGCCTAGTTTGGGATCAGTTGACCGTGTGAATATGTCCGGAATATTTATTTATTTACAATTAGAATTATTTATTTCAGTTAAAACAGCAAGCTTACAGTATATACCAAAGTGGCTACGGTCTAAAATTAAAACTGAATTATACTCTTAGCGAATTAAATATTTAACAAATGTTATCATTAAAGATGTCGACATGTTGGACCTCGTGTACATAGGCATTTAAAAGAGTGAGAGCTCTTAGCGTTGGCGCATTATGAGAGTGACAAGTTCGCGGTGTGTGGCAGCGAACAGTTGATGTCGACGGCGGCCACAGCGCACGTAATTGTCAGGCACACATAAATATATAAAATAAAATAATAATAAATAATACTAATAAATAATAATAATAAATATTCCGGACATATCACACACGGTCAACTGATCCCAAACTAGGCACAGCCTGTTCTATGGGTACCAGAGACTGATATACATAATAGATATATATTTAACACAGAACAAACATCTGTGTTAGTCACAAATGTTTGTCCAGTGCGGGAAACGAACCCGCGACCTCTAGCGCAGAAGGCAGACTTACTACCAACTGAGCTATGAGGCCAGTCAATTACACGTGACAGAAAATCAAAATTCCATGTGCAGGAAATGACTTACTTATATGTTGCATCAGTGAGCAGGTTGAGGTATGGTGGCCATGAAAGGACCTATGACCGTCGGTGAAAGATTTAGTGAAAAGATCAAACTGCGCGTCTTAGAGGCTCCTTTCGTGCACATGTGCAAGCAGACGCACAGGTAATTACCACCCTTACCTGGTCGACATACCACAGTGTCGAACCAAACGTTTCTGCTCCACCTTTATTATAAGCACTGGCAAAGAGTGGAACGATCTGCCAGCGTCTGTTTTCCCGGATGAGTACAATCTAGGAGTCTTCAAATCTAGAGTGAATAAGTTCCTTCTGGTAAAGCGTGCTCCATCTTAGGCCACATCTCACTTGCAAAAGTGAGCTGGTGGTCAAACGCCTAACCATCTCCAATAAAAAAAAAACATGTCTTTGAATTTTTCGGTTTCCTTACGATGTTTTCCTTCACCGTTTGAGATCACTAGTTTAGCGCACATTTTCCGAATGGAAAATACAGTGGTGCACTACCGGGCACGACCTGTGCCACTACCACCACTCCACCAGTGCATCTATGATGTCGATATGTTTTGGAGGAGGTAGGGCACAGCGAGATTTTCTCGTTCTAAATTGGAGCAGGCCACCTGGGGAGGTACCTTACAGAAGATCGCAGCCAAATAATATTATTTGTTTCATTTCAAATAGTGATGTGTCCCTGCGGTGAGTAAGGTTGCCAGATTTGGTGGTGCCTCTGGTATTGCAAGCGCTCATAGGCTACGGTAGCCGCTTACCAACAGGTGGGCCGTATGCTAGTTTGCCACCTTAGTTGTATAAAAAAAATATATACGTACATCCGGTTCAATATTTTAGGATAATTGTAATGAAAGCTGTGTTCCTTTAGCTGTTAATAATAGAAGATGTCGCTGTTAAAACGCTTGAAATAAACGCAAGAACTACACGCGAGTGAGAACAAAGAGCCAATAGAAATAACTAGAGATGATGATACGCCATAAATATGGTGTTTTTTTAATTCGTCAGCTTCTGTATAAAGAAATTTATATTTCAAATAAAGACGGTCATGTGCGAGAACTCGCGCCCTGAGGCTTCCGTACACGGGCTCAAAGGAGCGAAATTCCAAGTGTAGATAGATAGATAAAAAAATTATTTGGCACTACAGTCACACACAATTAACATAGGTAAGCAATTTTAAACTAAAGTACATACAATAGGTAGGTATAAATAATCAATAGAGCAATTTTAAAAAAAGAAGGTATCTTAGAGAAGGCAAGTTTGCGTGTGCTGCAGTACGAGAAATAGGCTATGGCTCAGTGAAATATTTTGCTTAAAAGCAAAAACACTGATTTTCAGCCAAAACCTGATCGAGAGCGAGCAGAACGAGTACAAACGAACAATGCGTAGGTACCTGTGAATTTGTGTTGTTGTGATTGTGTAGTTTGCTATCAATGATTACAAAATATGTATTAGACATTAATTGCAAACTGTTTTTAATGGATTGAGCTACACTGCTCACGGATCGCAATAGTTGGTAAAAATTTCAAGTTGATGCCATTAGCCGTTTCTGAGAAAAAGGGTATTGACAGACAGACAGACGGACGGACAACAGAGTAATCCTATAAGGGGTCCTTTTTTCCCAAATGTGATACGGAACCCTAAAAATGTGTATGCTACGCCGGATAGTGGTTATAACAGCTCTGTATAAATATTAATCATGCCAACCCCACTTGAATGCCGCCGCGTGTGTTATTTTTTAATTACGCTCTCGCTGGCGTCGTTTATACTCACTACATTTTAAATTAACGTTTTTTGATAGCTCTGAGGCTCGTATTCAGAGACAAGACTCAAGCGTTGATCTGTACTTAAATCTCGATTTGAGTCGAGATTCTAATTCTTGAACAGTACTTATGTATTGATTCAATGATCACAGTTCACCTGAGTAAATGCTTATTCTGAAACGTCAATCAGACCAAATCGGTGCTTGAGTTTAGATTTGATTTGACAATAATCAAATGATATTTTCGTTCCGTTACACGTACTTTGATGCATATTTATACTTCGCTTTATAGTTCTGTTCTATTTCCACCCTGGCTGTTTGAATTTCTGCGTAAAACGGATCGAAAATTATAAATAAATCAAAATGTAAACGAGAACATTTGAGTACAGATTTGAGACTCGATTCAGCGGAGAGTAGTTTAAGTACCGTTCTTGAATAAAAGTTATGTTTGAGAAGAGATTCAATACTTAAATAGAGTTCAGCTGATGTGTGATTAAATTTATGCTTGAGTCGTGTCTCTGAATACGAGCCTGAGAGTCTGTCCCAATTATTATGAAACCTTCTGTATCACTATCATTATCACTACATCCATACTTATCCTACTTATCGAGGTTCTACCATCGGACCTCGCGTCACCGGAATAAGGCTCATCCACATCTCATCGACACGTGGGTATCTCGAACCACTTGCTTTACGAGATCCTTTCTCCCCCATACGTGCAAGTTGTGGAATGAGCTTCCTTCCGAGGTTTTCCCGCTAACCTACAACATGAAGAGCTTTAAGAAAAATACAAAAAGATTTCTCCAGGGCAGGCAACGCATTAGCAATGCTCCAGGTGTTGCAGATGCCAATAGGCGACGGTAACCGCTTACCATCAGGTGGGCCGTAAGCCTGTTCGGCTCCGTATAATATATTTAAAAAAAAAGTAAATATATACTTATAGTGCTTTGCCTTGAACGGAGATCTCGCGATGTCAGCTAAAAGTTAGAATTTCAATGATATTTAAGACAAAAAAATGAAAGAAGAATTGAAACAAATAATGTTATTTGGCTGCGATCTTCTGTAAGGCGGAGGTACCTCCCCAGGCGGACTGCTCCAATTTAGAACGAGAAAATCTCGCTATGCCCTACCTCCTCCAAACAATATTGTGTTGCCAACGGACCTCGACAGGTATGCAGAGTTTCAGCTCAATCAGACAATTTGATGAGTTTCGTGGGACAGCCACTGTCTCCATCATCAGATCAGGTCATTGTCATAACAATACTGGCCTCATAGCTCAGTTGGTAGTAACTCTGCCTTCTGCGCTAGAGGGCGCGGGTTCGATTCCCGCACTGGACAAACATTTGTGACTAACACAGATATTTGTTCTGTGTCTGGGTGTCAAATATATATCTATTAAGTATATCAGTCTCTGGTACCCATAGTACAGGCTATGCCTAGTTTGGGATCAGTTGACCGTGTGTAATATGTCCGGTTTAAAAAAAAAAAAAAAATATTGTGTTGCCAACGGACCTCGACATGTATGCTTAGTTTCAGCTCAATCAGACAATTTGATGAGTTTCGTGGGACAGCCACTGTCTCCATCATCAGATCAGGTCATTGTCATAACAATATTGTGTTGCCAACGGACCTCGACAAGTATGCTTAGTTTCAGCTCAATCAGACAATTTGATGAGTTTCGTAGGACAGCCACTGTCTCCATCATCAGATCAGGTCATTGTCATTACAATATTGTGTTGCCAACGGACCTCGACCTCAATCAGACGATTTTATGAGAAGTTCTGTAAAACAGATCCTGAATCCATCGTAAAATCAACTCGTTGTCACCAATTTTTATTATTTTTATTTTATACGGAAGCAAATAGTCTTACGGCCCTATTGATGGTAAGTGGTTACCGTCGCCTATTGACATCAGCAACACCTGGAGCATTGCTGATGCTTTGCCAAACCCCACCCCCCCAAAGAGCTCTGGCAACCTTACTCACCGCAGGAACAAAAACAAAGGTGAAGACACACTTATTCACACACATACATACACCACATATATACACGCATATACACATACACACACACATACACATATATATAATATTAGTTTTGTGTCAAATCAGTGACGGTCGTAATTAATAAATGTATTAAATAAAAAAATTAAATCCTTTATTGGCTTTAAGTAAAGTGAATTAGTTAAGTTGTACCATATTACCTAAGAGCTGTGGATTTTGTTTCATAAATAAAAATAAAAATAAAATAAAAAAACACAACACTATTTGAAACAAATGATGTTATTTGATGTCAATAGGTGACGGTAACCACTTACCATCAGGAGGGCCGTAGGCCTGTTTGCCTCCGTATAACATAAAAAAACACAAGAACATAATCTAACCAAAAATTCTTTGTCAACAGGGAGATTCTGTCCGCAACCCCATCTATCACGAGCCACGCGTCCACTCCGACCCATCGCAGGGACTTCAAACGAGAATCTGTCAAGGATGACCGGTGAGTCCAAAAGCGGTAGATTTTATTTAATTTTATAGTGATAAAACACACTAAAGGACTACTATGGAAACAAATTTTAGGAGGAGGTAGGGACAACGAGATTTTCTCGTTCTGAATTGTAGCAGCCCGCCTGGGGAGGTACCTCCGCCTTACAGAAGATCGCAATAACATTATTTGTTTGAAATAGTGTTGTGTTCCTGCGGTGAGTAAGGTTGCCAGAGCTCTTTAGGGGGGAAGGGGGTTCTGGGTCGGCAACGTGTGCGTGATGCCTTTGCTATTGCAAGCGCTCATAGGCTACGGTAACCGCTTACCAAGAGGTGGACCGTATGCTTGTTTGCCACCTCAGTTGTATAAAAAAAAAAAAATGAAAACCAATTGTTTCTTATGTGGGGCGCTTATGGGGGGTGTAACTTACGGCGCTTTAAGCCATTTTTTTTTTTTAATTGTTCATGTTTATGCGATTGACCCTCATCTCACTTTTGCAAGTGAGACCTAAGATGGAGCACGCTTTACCAGAAGGAACTTATTCACTCTAGATTTGAAGAATTCGATTGGAATTCCGAAAGATTTTCTTACGGACGACAAGTGGCACCGTAGCTTAGTTGATGAGAGCACCTCATCATCATCATCATTTCAGCCGTACGACGTCCACTGCTAAACATGGCCTCCCCCACAGACAGAGCGAATTATTTATCATGTGGGGGGATTTGCCCATACTCACCACGCTGGGCATGCGGCTTGGCGAGGTGTGTATGTCTACAGCTTACACATAACGAATTTCTGAATTCTGAGTATGCAAATATTTAGTGCATATATGGGGACCCGGGTCTCCAGCTGACACATAGTTTTTGGCTCATATCTCAGAAACCTCTTTGGCAACTAAATTTTGAATTGGATTTTCAGATTGCACCAATTATGCACTAAATATTTGCATACTCAGAATTCAGAAATTCGTTATGTGTAAGCTGTAGACATACACATCTTGGCGAGCGCATCTCTACCTATATTATTATTATTAATTTATTTCATTCATATTTTGGGATAGATTATTTTGGGTAATATCCCAAATATAGCGGTAGATATTTTTGGAGGAATTACCTACTCGTATGTGTCAGGATGTGTTTGCCGTGGTGGCCCCGGCTGAAGAATAGGCCCCTCCATATCTACCTATCCGCGGATGTCGTAAGAGGCGACTAAGGGAAAAAAGCTAGGGGATGGGCAGCAGCGTCCCTCATTTTAACAACGATAGCTCTAACTGCGCTCGCCAAACCGCATGCCCTGCGTGGTGAGTATGGGCAAATCCCCCCACATGATAGGAATTCGCTGTGTCTGTGGGGGAGGCCATGTTCAGCAGTGGACGTCGTACGGCTGAAATGATGATGATGATGATGTGTCAGGATTCAATTGCCATGCACAAATTTGCAATGATTTATGATTTCAACCGTATCTTACAGTAAATAAAGTTGAGTTCTTTAATTCTTTATTGTACACAGAAAACAGAAATAAAACGATATAATATAGGCATGTACAAGGGCATTGAGTTTCATTTGTTTAGCGAATTAGGTCGCTTCGTGGCCACTCCGTCCGCCGGCGCTGATCCTAGACAACAAATTTTAATTCCTGTTCTTTCCTCAGGGGATCGCTGAAGAAGGACTCTAGAAGAGAGAGCGGGAAGCGAGTGGACCAGGGAACAACGACTAGTCCACTTCGCGACAGCTGTAAACGGGACAGACTGCCAGAGCCTAACAAACAAGTGGTATGTTACCATTATCTACTTCTTTATATTTTGAATTTTGAAGCCATTTTGCTGCTGCAGCACACATCACACCATTTTTACTTTCATTACTTTTCTCTTGTTTCTTTTATTATAAGTACCTAATGTTTATTGTAAAATGTTGTGCAAAGTGTTATGTTATGTTAAGTTTTTATGTGTGTTTTGATGGCAATTAAATAAATGTGGTGTGTAAATCGCCGTGGTGGCCCCGGCTGAAGAATAGGCCCCTCCATAACTACCTATCCGCGGATGTCGTAAGAGGCGACTAAGGGAAAAAAGCTAGGGGATGGGCAGCAGCGTCCCTCATTTTAACAACGATAGCTCTAACTGCGCTCGCCAACCCGCATGCCCAGCGTGGTGAGTATGGGCGAATCCCCCCACATGATAAGGAATTTGCTCTGTCTGTGGGGGAGGCCATGTTCAGCAGTGGACGTCAAACGGCTGAAATGATGAAATAAATGTCTATGTCTATGTCTATGTCTATGTCTATATCAAGATACCAAAATAGTGCCAATCATAAAAAAATATATATCCTACTACTACTTATATTATAAATGCGAAAGTTTGGATGGATGGATGGATGTTGTTACTCAATCACACCAGAATGGCTGAACGGACCTGGATGACACTAGGCACACAAACAGATTATACTAATGCCGTCTATAGTTTTTCTTTTAAGTTTTTATGTATAATAATAATATTTATATTTATTTAATCTTTATTGCACACAAAAAACAATGTACAAAAGGTGGGCTTAATGCCAAGGCATTATCTACCAGCCAGCCTGATTGGGTAGAAACAGGAGGTTGGCGTGCGACAGATTGTTTAACTTAACTAAAAACTATACTATATATAACCATACACTATATTTAGATATGTATATATATATATATAATACACCGCAATAGATTAACAGATAGTACAAAACAGTGTTTTATTAACATGTAGTGTAGATGCTAGATGTTCTTAAGGAAATGTTCACGAGTTAATCGTTTAAATGGATCTTTGGAGTCAACTTTTTTGATATTATACGGAAGTTTAAATGTATGTTTAATAATGTATGGAATATTTAAGAATCTGAAATAAATGATAAATAATAATAGTCTGGAATAGTATCTACCTAAGCTACATTTTATTCTCGCAGGTAGCAAGTGAGCGAAGCCGCGGGCGTAAGCTAGTATATAATAAAACGAATAATAATAATAATAATTCATTTATTTCCGACTATAGAAAAGTAACACTATTTGTTTTCAAATAGTGTTGTGTTCCTGCGATGAGTAAGGTTGCCAGAGCTCTTTAGGGGGGCGGGGGGAGGGGTCGGCAACGCGTGCGTGATGCCTGGTATTGCAAGCGCTCATAGGCTACGGTAACCGCTTACCAACAGGTGGGCCGTATGGTTGTTTGCCACCTCAGTTGTATAAAAAAAATTTTTAAAGAAAAAGTTACAGATCTTATTTAACTAATGGCTCATAGCTCAGTAGGTAGTAACTCTGCCTTCTGCACTAGGGGTCACGGGTTCGATCCCCGCACTGGACAAACATTTGTGACTAACACAGATGTTTGTTCTGTGTCTGGGTGTTAAATATATATCTATTATGTATATCAGTCTATGGTACTCATAGTACAGGCTATGCCTAGTTTGGGATCAGTTGACCGTGTGTGATATGTACGGAATATTAAAAAAAAAAACTTCTTCCAGTACATAGCATCATTCGACGAGGAAGGCGAACAGTCCCCCGGGTGGAAGCGAGTCGGCCCTGAGGGTATGGTGAACCTGGAGAAGGTGTATCGCACCCAGGCGGTGATGGACCACATAGCGAGCTTCCACCAGCACCACCACACCCTGGCGCGGAGCCAGCTGCCGGTGTTCCACGAGTACCTGAGGTGATGATGGGCTGGCTGAGTAGAATGAGAGCCTTGGTCGAACCAAACTTTTCTGCTCCACCTTTATTATAAGCACTGGCAAAGAGTGGAACGATGCCAGCGTCTGTTTTCCCGGACGAGTACAATCTAGGAGTCTTCAAATCTAGAGTGAATAAGTTCCTTCTGGTAAAGCGTGCTCCATCTTAGGCCACATCTCACTTGCAAAAGTGAGATGGTGGTCAAAGGCCTAACCATCACCTAAAAAAAAAAAAAAATTCAAAACGTAAATCAACGCAGAGCCTAACCAAAATCCTAAGAGTATGAAATTTGCAGGGTAGCGTAATGTATGGGTGCACGGAAAGGAATTCCCGACACACAACCCCTCAGTTTAAAGTTTATGTAAAAATAGCAGCAACCGAACGAAGTCGCGGGAATTGCAACACCATACCACAGTCGACAAAAAAAAATCGGCAAGTCGTGATTTCAAGAGATGATGATGTTTTTTTAAGTTTTACTGGACAAGTTGCAATCCCTCAGGAATTAAATTAAAATGGGATCATACTCTATACACAAGCGAAAGAATCACCAAAATCGGGTTACTATTGGCGGAGATATCGAGTAACATACACACAAAAAAATAAAAATTAAAAAAATACATCCGACTTGTGAACCTCCTCCTTTTAACTGGTCTCATAGCTCAGTTGGTAGTCAAAGTCAAAGTCAAAAGGCATTAATTTCAATAAAATCACTAGGATCACTTTGAAACGTCTTAGTAGTAACTCTGCCTTCTGCGCTAGAGGTCGCGGGTTCGATTCCCGCACTGGACAAACATTTGTGACTAACACAGATGTTTGTTCTGTGTCTGGGTGTTAAATATATATCTATTATGTATATCAGTCTCTGGTACCCATTGTACAGGCTATGCCTAGTTTGGGATCAGTTGACCGTGTGTAAATATGTCCGGATTATTTATTTATTTATTTATTATTTTGGAAGTCGGTTAAAAATGCCTATTTAATGTAAAATTTCCAAATTATCAAATCCCTGGCCCGCAGAGTAGCAATGTCGGCGTGCGACGAGCCGGTCTTCGCGCAGACAACGCAGAAGACCACCGGCTGCTTCGAAGACGAGGCGTTGTACGAGCTGGAGGGGGGAGGGTACTGTCCAGTACAGCCGCTGCCGCATGACCATGGGGTTTCCATGTTCCCCCTCGCGCCGGGCAGCGGGCAGCGCGTGGACAGACATATCCTGCAGGTGAGTTGTTACTAAATGAAAATGAAAAATAACTTATTTAGCAACAAAAGACACCTTTACATTTGTAAGTATTATAAACTTAAGGTAATTAGATAGGTTGCTTAGTACAAAATGAAGGTGCAAAATGTTGAGAGGGCTTATGACGTAGAAAGCAATTAAACAGCGGTCTTCACACTAGGCCAAGCCTGTATCGTGAAGGCCTTTGAAAAGACACACAAGTATTAGTTTAATGCCTCGGGCTAAATTAAAACAAGTTAATACAAAATAAGGTAAGGTACATACACGAGGTAGTGTGTCTTATGCTATTAATTAAAGAAAGAAAAAGAAAGAAAGAAAATACTTTTATTCGTAGCATTAACCTTAAAATTACCCAACACCTTATGGATTAAACTATACAAACTAAGACTAAGAAAGAGAAAGAAAGAAAACTTAAATGCTACGAAATGGCGTCCGACTCAGCATTATGTTGTGATAGCCATTGAACATGGCCATCACAACGCTGATCTTCCGTCAGAACCGGAAACCAAAAACACCAATTAACTATGTGTACCTAATTTATGCAACAATATTCAGGATATCTTCTGTATTGGAGTACGTCAAAGTACCCAACCACTCTTTTATTACATGCTTTGCTTCTCTAACTGATTTATGTTTGATGTCACAGAACTTTATAACATTGTTATAGACATGCACCTTTATAAATAATCCAAAACGTTGCGCAAACTAGGGCTTGCAATCGAACATTCGTTCGAACATTCGACAGATTCTTTATTCGAATATTTGTAAAAGCTTTACCTATTCGAATAATTCAGAAAGCCGTAGTCTGAAGCATTGATGCTTCTCTAATCAGGTAATTTTAGTTTCTAAACAATTAGAGCATTATTATTATAACAATTTTCCTGAATCTGCACATTCATAATTTTTAAACGGGAAATGACTTAATGAACCAATTATTTGGATTTTATTTGAGGTATCTTTTTTATAATTTTTGGTGATCTTCATAACTAGGGTTCATCGTAAGACCATTTTTTTTTTTTTTTAAATCTAGTTGAAACGAACATTTAAAAGTTTCGAATGATATTCGCATATATTTGAATACCACCCAAAAATGATCGAATACTCTTCGAATAGGTACTACAGTTTCGAATATTTGCAAACCCTAGTTGTTACAAGTTGACTAAATTAAACTGTAGAATAAGAATAAGAATCAGATTTTATTTATTTGACACACACATACAGTACAAAAATATTAAAGACACATAACAATAATCACATACATAACAAAAATGATCACATAAATAACAAATAAGTAGGCAGGTTAACAAAGCTAAATATTATCTTTCTTAGTGCGACTGTGCGGCCAAACTAGGTCCAAGTCTCAGCTTATGCCACTCCCGAACATGGTAGGGAAGCTGCGCTGGTTTTCAGACTGGACCTAACAGGGTGACATCACGCGGGCGAGACAACGTGGTACGGAAATGGGTGGTTGAAGGAAATAAAAAATAAAATAAAATAAAAAGAAGTTGTAAATTAACGATAATAAATCATAAATAAGTATATTAGATTACCTACTAGAATAAACTGTCATTTTATACGTTGTTAATAAGTTGTGGCGAGCAAATATGTAGTGGCTGTTAAAATCTTGCAAGCAAACAAAACAAGCATAGAAAATAACGCAGGCCAGAGTGAAAAATAAAAAATAAAAATAATAATAAAAACATCATTACATGTTAGGTTAGGTTAGGATCAAAATTTATAATAATTTATAATAAAACAACATGGATTATGGATCAGCGAAAAGAACACGCATTAAGGAGAAGAAGCCCCCTTGCCAAGCGTGAACAAAAGGCAAGCATCATCATCAGCCTATAGAAGTACACTGCTGGACATAGGCCTCCCCCACGACGAACAGTCTTGAACCCTTTCCATCCACCGACTTCCTGCGACATTCACAATGTCGTCGGTCCATCGGGTGGGCCTCCAACATTGCTTCGCCCGGTTCGTGGCCACCCTTCGTGGCCACCACTCCCCAACGGTTGTCGGTTTTGCGAGCTATATGGATGTTTGCGGTTCAATCACGCCGTAATGGCTCAACCAATTTCGATGAAACTTGAAATAGATAGAGTTATTTACCTAGAATAATAGAATAATCGTAGAATAGCATAAAGGCTACTTTTTGTCTGAGTGTCACGCGATCCAAGCCGCGAGCGAACTGAACAACATCCAAACGTCTTCACAAACTTTCGTATTTATTAAATAAATAAATATTCCGGACATATCACACACGGTCAACTGATCCCAAACTAGGCATAGCCTGTACTATGGGTACCAGAGACTGATATATTATAATAGATTAATATCTAACACCCATACACAGAACAAACATCTGTGTTAGTCACAAATGTTTGACCAGTGCGGGAATCGAACCTCTAGCGCAGAAGGCAGAGTTACTACCAACTGAGCTATGAGGCCAGTCAAAGTCAGGCCAGTATTATATTAGTAGGAAGTTATCGCACACCGTTTGAACTTGGCTTAAAAGCTTATCTTTGTTTTCGTTTCTCTTTCCAGATAATGCACCACGGCACAGCGTGCATCATAGGGTCGGGTGAGCCCGAGTGGCCGGGTACCATCGCCCAGCTGCGGCTAGAGAGAGGCTGTGCTCTACTCACTTGGACAAACACGGCGCACTTGCCGCACACGCAACACGGTACACTATCGTTATATTTATAATCTACTAGCTTCCACCCGTGGCTTCGCTCGCGTAACTAGTCAAAATCAAATTCAAAAGGCATTTATTTCAATAAATAAATAAATATATACCGGACATATTCACACGGTCAACTGATCCCAAACTAGGCATAGCCTGTACTATGGGTACCAGAGACTTATATTCATAATAGATATATATTTAACACCCAGACAAGAACAAACATCTGTGTTAGTCACAAATGTTTGTCCAGTGCGGGAATCGAACCCGCGACCTCTAGTGCAGAAGGCAGAGTTACTACTAACTGAGCTATGAGGCCTGTCTGAAATAAAATCACGAGGTTTTTTTTTTATACAACTAAGGTAGCAAACAAGCATACGGCTCACCTGTTGGTAAGTGGTTACCGTTTAAGGATCACTTTGAAACGTTTTAGAAACTAGGTGAAGCTACGCCTGTTCCTCGCGACCAGCATAAAAAGTAGCCTATATGCTAGGTAAATAACTCTTTATTTACTCTAATCCAAGTTTCAAAGAAATCATTTGAGCCGTTACCGCGTTATTGATTATCAAACAATTCATTTATTGACCATTTCGTTATAACATATAACATAGGCATGTCAGGTTTACAAACATCCAAACATCCTCTCAAACTTTCGCATTTATAATTTAAGTAAGAAGTAGGCGTAATAATTACCACCCTTACCTGGTCGACATACCACAGTGTCGAACCAAACGTTTCTGCTCCACCTTTATTATAAGCACTGGCAAAGAGTGGAACGATCTGCCAGCGTCTGTTTTCCCGGATGAGTACAATCTAGGAGTCTTCAAATCTAGAGTGAATAAGTTCCTTCTGGTAAAGCGTGCTCCATCTTAGGCCACATCTCACTTGCAAAAGTGAGCTGGTGGTCAAACGCCTAACCATCTCCAATAAAAATTCAAAAAAAAGGCGTCCGAAAACTAAAACAGCTGAATTATGAATCACCTGCTAGAATGTTAAAGGTTTCACTGCAATCATTTGAAACGTTTGTTTTTCAGGAGAAACCCCATCAGAAGGCGTTCAGCAGCCGGAGGTGAGCTTATCATACAACCCCGAGGAGGTGATCCCTCTGAAATACACAGCGCATCTCACACACGAGAACGACGCGGGGATTGTTGGGGATGAAGGGTGAGTTGACATTCTTTGTTAATCATGTATTTTCCTTTAGGCTATGGCATATATATGTCATTTTTTTTTATATTCCGGACATATCACACACCGTCAAATGATCCCAAACCAGGCATAGCCTGTACTATGGGTACCAGAGACTGATATACATAATAGATATATATTTAACACCCAGACACAGAACAAACATCTGTGTTTATCACACAAATATTTGTCCGGTGCGGGAATCGAACTCGCGATCGACGCGCAGAAGGCAGAGTTACTACCAACTGAGCTATGAGGCCTGTCAACAAACATACATATGTACATACATAAAATCACGCCTGTTTCCCAGAGGGGTAGGCAGAGACCACGGCTATCCACTTGCTACGATCCTGACATACCTCTTTTGCTTCACTCACTCTCACCACATTCATGCACCTAAAACAGCTGCGTAATTGAGTTCCTTCATCATTTTCCTTAATTTTTTGTGGATTTTTAATTTTCTGAAATAAATAAATAGTTATTGTTATTATTTGACTGGCCTCATAGCTTAGTTGGTAGTAACTCTGCCTTCTGCGCTAGAGGTCGCGGGTTCGATTCCCGCATTGGACCAACATTTGTGACTAACACAGATGTTTGTTCTGTGTCTGGGTGTTAAATATATATCTATTATGTATATCAGTCTCTGGTACCCATAGTACAGGCTATGCCTAGTTTGGGATCAGTTGACAATGTGTGATATGTCCGGAATATTTATTTATTTTGAATATTTATTTATTTTCCAGTTTCATCGATCTGCAGTGTGTTAAAGATATGCGTATCGGCGGCGCACTGGTAGAGCAGCGTGAGGTCGCCTCGCTGGTGTCCTGCGCCCGCAGGCACGGCCTCCAGTGCGCCCGGAGCCCCCACAACATGATCTCCATCGTGTACGGACGCACGCTGAGCGATAACAGGACCCTGCACCTTATCCTGCCCCATAACACCTTCAGGTAAGGCTCGCAATCGAGTGGCAGTTCTCACGAGTGACTTCTTCAATTGTTGCCTGTTTCTTGTAGGCTTGGTCGCGAGGAACAGGCGTAGCTTCACCTAGTTTCTAAGACGCTTTAAAGTGATCCTAGTGATTTTATTGAAATAAACGCACTTTGACTTTGTTTCTCATCTTTATCTGATCGGGAGATTTTGTTAAATCATCATCATCATCATCATCAGCCTGTAGAAGTCCACTGCTGGACATAGGCCTCCCCCAAAGAGTAACATGACGAACGGTCTTGAGCCTTCTCCATCCACCTACTTCCCGCAACCTTCACAATGTCGTCGGTCCATCGGGTGGGGGGCCTTCCAACACTGCGTCGCCCGGTTCGTGGTCGCCATTCGAGAACCTTTACTCCCCAACGGTTGTCGGTTCTGCGAGCTATATGGCCTGCCCACTGCCACTTCAACTTGCTAATTCTGTGAGCTATGTGTTTGTTAAATATCCTATCACAATTCCTTTTATTTTACTTAATAATAATAAACAATAATACCTAACAGTCACATACTTCGTCCTCACCCAACACTAGGATTCCCTGTGTCGTGGCTATCAGAAACTACATTACCACAACACCACGACCCGGAACTAACCAACAAAGCATGCAAGCATCTGTTTGACAGCGGGAATTGAACCCGTACCCCTTGCGTCTCAGACGGGCACTCACCCGCTACGCCACCGAGGTCGTCACTGATTTATTTAGTTAAACTTTGGGTGATGGGCTTGCGACGTATGGAATAATCACTACTGCAAAATGTGGGCATGATACAAATCTTCGGACATGCCTCTGACTACCCTAGACATCTTCAAGGACCTGATCGCCTGGAAATCTAAGAGAACGTCTACCATTCTTGAAGCAAAAAGTCGAGAGCCATATTTTTTTTTCTATTTCAAACGACGCAACGTCTCAGACTTGCAGGTTCGATTCCCCGATGCGGGACAAATGTTTGCATGTTCTGCTAATATTTGTTCCGGTTCTCGGTGTTGTGGTACCATGGTACTCGTAGTTTCTGATACCCACGACACAGGGAATCCTAGTGTGGGTCAGGACTATGTATGTGACTCATCATCATCTCCCTGCCCTTATCCCACATCATGTGGGGTCGGCACAACATGTATTCTTCTTCCATTTCCCTCTATCAGTCGTCATCTCAGCACTCACTCCTTTCCTCACCATATCCACTTTCACACAGTCCATCCATCTTTTCTTTGGCCTACCTCTACTCCTACATCCATCCACATTCATATCTAACACTCTTCTTGTCACATGACATGCCCATACCAAGCTAACCGATTACTCCTCAGCTTTTCATGTATGTGACTTTTTTTTTTTTTTTATACAACTGAGATGGCATAAAAGCATACGGCCCACCTGTTGGTAAGCGGTTACCGTAGCCTATGAGCGCTTGCAATACCAGAGGCATCACGCACGCGTTGCCGACCCCGAACCCCCTCCCCCCCCCTAGAGAGCTCTGGCAACCTTACCCATCGCAGGAACACAACACTATTTGAAACAAATAATGTTATTTGGCTGCGATCTTCTGTAAGGTAGAGGTACCTCCCCAGGCGGGCTGCTCCAATTCAGAACGAGAAAATCTCGCTGTGCCCTACCTCCTCCTAAAGACTAGAAACTGTTAGGTGTTATTTATTTATTTATTTAATACCAGGGTATGGGCCGTGGGCCTCCACTCCGTGATCAGGGCTCTGATGAGCCAGGCCAAGCTGGCGGACCGCAGCCTGGCCTGGCTGAAGAACAAATACATCGGTCTGTACTACGAGGATGGCTGCTGCTGTGAACCTCTGGTCTCTGATGCTATACGGGTAAGGTGCACCAAACAAAAAAAAAATAAAAAAACTGGACATATCACACATAGTCAACTGATCCCAAACTAGTCATAGCCTGTACTATGGGTACCAGAGACAGACATAATAGATATATATTTAACACCCAGATACAGAACAAACATCTGTGTTAATCACACAATTGTTTGTCCAGTCCAGGGATCGAACCCGCGACCTCTAGCGCAGAAGGCAGAGGTGATACAAGGTGATTCATAATATAATATGTTGCTATCCCGAAATGGGCTTCTACATCCTACTAATATTATAAATGAGAAAGTTTGTGAGGATGTTTGTTATTCAATGACGCCGAAACGGCTTAACCGATTTCGATGAAACTTGGAATATAGGTAAAGAGTTCTTTACCTAGAATAGCATATGGGCTATGCGCATGGTACCTACAGCGGCCGGTAGCTAGTAGGCAATAAAGCTTGCTCTACAACTTCTGGAAATTCGTCATTTTTCATTGAAAAAATCAGCTGTTTTGGGGTCAAATCAGTTTAAACTTCGAACTCAATTTCTCAGCTGTTTTTTAGTCTTTTCTGTGTGTTTTTATGTGTTTCAAATCTTACTACTATCTACTATCTTACAAAATTATGTATGGATGTTTGTTACTAAATCACGCCAAAACGGTTGAACGTATCTGGATGAAATTTAGCGCAGAGATAAATTATAGTCTGGAATAGAACATAGGCTACTTTATTTTCGTTCATACCACGCGTGCGAAGCCGCGGGTGTAAGCTAGTAAAAAGTATTCTATTCTATAATTGTTCAGATGTTTGTTCTGTGTCTATCTAGTATATCAGTCTCTGGTACCCATAGTACAGGCTATGCCTAGTTTGGGATCAGTTGACCGTGTGTGATATGTCCGGATTTTTTTTTTATTGTACCCCGCTGGGGTACTACAGTTCGCGAGTCTTAATATTAGTATTAACTTGCACATTTATGCGATTAGGTAAATCATATTTTGTTATTTTCGTAATTAGTATAATAAATAAATATTCCGGACATATCACACACGATCAACTGATCCCAAACTAGGCATAGCCTGTACTATGGGTACCAGAGATTGATATACATAATAGATATATATTTAACACCCAGACACAGAACAAACATCTGTTTTCATCACACAAATGTTTGTCCAGTGCGGGAATCGAACCCACGACCACTAGCGCAGAAGGCAGAGTTACTACCAACTGAGCTATGAGGCCTGTCATAATAGTATAGGTAGTAGTTATAATTAGTTATTTTTTTTTCTTACTGTATTTTTATATATATTTTCTTACACTATAGTTAACCTAGGTACGTAGCACACTCGCATAATGTTACTTTGAAGCGAGTGGAATACAAAATGTGGATTCAAATTGGTTCAAGTACGACATATATACATCTAGCCTATATTAAACGATAAGTAAACTGTGAATCCTAGATTACTGAAATAAATAAATAAACTTCAGGTCATTTGTTTTTAATATACCAGGTGTTCGGAGGCCGGGAGTCCATTTGCAACAGCTCTTCTCACTCCTCGCCGGTGAAAGGCACATTCACTGACTCGCATTCTGACTCCATACGAAGCACTGGGTTTAAATTTAAGGTAAGACAGAAACTCGGCTTCTTTATTCTTTATTGTACACAAGAAAAATACAGATACAAAAATTAAAAAAAGAAATGTATGTACAAAGGCGAGCTCAACCCTAAAAAGAGTTTTCTTCCACCAAACCTTTGAGGCTAGAGAGACGTGATTATAGAGGGAGGTTCGTGTACCTACAATGTTTGATAGAATATTATATTTATAAACATACATATACCTATTAATATTACTATACAATAAATACCTACCGGCTTCGTGGATAAATGCCCAATATTTTCGAACCTACATATTTGCCTTGAATCGGCAATGCTTTATGCGATAACTACTTACGCCATGGAACGAATGACGCTGGCGCCAAGGCTGATTAAATTTCCATTTAACGTAAACTAATAATCCTTTTTTACGCCATTTTCTAGAAAAACAAGTCTACTTCAGAACTGAAGAGTTCGCCGAAAAGCTACGGCTCATCTCACACGTCAGGGACCAGGAGCGAGGACGAGGTGCAGGGCTCACCAAGACACAGGTAGGTAAATAAAATAAATATTCCGGACATATCACACTGATCCCACACTAGACATAGCCTGTACTATGGGTACCAGAGACTGATATACATAATAGATATATTTAACACCCAGCCACAGAATAAACATCTGTGTTAGTCACACAAATGTTTGTCCAGTGCGGGAATCGAACCCGCGACCTCTAGCGCAGAAGGCAGAGTTACTACCAACCGAGCTATGAGGCCAGTCAAGTGAGGTAGGTCATTAGGCGCTTGCTTGCTTGTCGTGTCATTGATTCTTTCTTGGTCTGTATTAGGTCAGTGACCAGGTTGAGGTATGGTGACCCTGAAAGGGACCGCTGGAGAAAGAATCAGTGTAGTGAAAGGCTTAAAGTGCGCCTCTTAGAGGCTCCTTTCGTGTACATGTCTTTGAATTTTCAGGTTCTAGGACATGGCGGTTTTTTCACGATGTTTTTAAAGAGATAGAGGTCGTCAAAAATCGATCAAAGATGTGTTATTTTTTCGTCAAAGATGTGTTATGTTTTCAGCTCATATTCAGCCACGATGAGTCAGTACCACCCTTGCGCGCCAAGGCACAGCAGCTTGACCGCAGCGGCCACGAGCATCATGGCTGGATCTCCTAACAGGAGTAGGTTAGTTGGCATTTAGCCCAATATGATCGTAGTGACCTTGACCTTGACCTCGACCTTGATCCCGACCATGACCCTAGCTATTAGTGCCAAGATAACATTTGATTATTCTGTTATACATTTGGTTATACTGAAATGACTAATAAGTAGAACAATATTACGTTGATTTGACATACACGCAAAAAATAGAATCGACGCTTTAAGTAAAGCGATTGAGTAAATTAGGTAATTTACTTTAATTTTAATGTGTAATAAGTGTTTTGTTATTACGGTGACCTTGACCTTTGACTTTATGTGTAAGCGTCACAGATAACATAATACTATTAAGCGTATAAAACTGACAAAGTCAATTGAATTAATGATTGCTTTTATCTCATTTACTATGAATATTTTTAATCATACCGTTCCATAAAAAAATATTTACAAACATTATAATGACCTTGACCTATTTAATAGCTTCCCCTTTTGTTTACCGTGACCTTGAACTTCACTCATATTTAATTAGCCTTAAAAAGGTAACATTTTTAAAGATAAGCGACCCCTCATTGTCTTTGTTGGCCGTGACCTTGAACTTCGCTCATATTTAATTAGCCTTAAAAAGGTAACATTTTTAAAAGATAAGCGACCCCTCATTGTCTTTGTTGGCCGTGACCTTGACCTTGACCTCGACCTCCAGTTTAATAATTAGCCTTATTTTTAAAAACAACTTTGATGATTTCTCCTAATTTTTGTATCTTATAATATAGGTACTTAATCATTGTTTTTTTTTTTTAGTTTGAGAAGACTTGAAACCAGTGAGAGGTTTTGGGAAAACCTGAAACATTTAAGGACGGGTTCCGTGGGCTACGACACGCAACTGGATTTTATGGACTTCGTCGCCTTGTTTAGGAGTTTTAGGTAAGATAGGTTTATATACAGAGCTTTTGCAGTGCTGGATTGAAGTCCAGAAAGTTTCCGAATCTAAAATTATGAATTGTATTTTGTCAACGGACTTAAACAAGATTGCATAGAGTCGGCCTGATAAAGATAAAGATAAAGATCATTTATTTGCTTAAACATGTGTACAGTGGATGACAAAACTTGTAGGTGGTTCAACATGCTTGACCGGCGACAAGCATGTTGAATATGGATACAGAAATAAGCAGGTAACATTTAAGTGGTTATAAGTAAGAACATGCTCAACAAGCGATTTTAAAATTTAATATTAATTGAGTCACAACAAACATTGATGAACCAGCTTTTACCAGATATCGCGAGAACTCAGTTCGGGACGAACCACTGAATTAATTACGTGTAATATACTAGGCCGTGGTGGCCCCGGCTGAAGAATAGGCCCCTCCTATCCGCGGATGTCGTAAGAGGCGACTAAGGGAAAAAGCTAGGGGATGGGCAGCAGCGTCCCTCATTTTAACAACGATAGCTCTAACTGTGCTCGCCAACCCGCATGCCCAGCGTGGTGAGTATGGGCAAACCCCCCCACATGTTAAGGAACTCGCTCTGTCTGTGGGGGAAGCCAAGTTCAGCAGCGGACGTCGTCGTACGGCTGAAATGATGATGATGATGAATATACTAGAAAATTTATTTTTGTCCACAGTTTAGCAATGCGGTCAGAATTGAGAGATATTTTCGAACAGCTGGCCGTACCTCGGAACAGATCGCCGCTGCTCGGAGCCGAGAAGAGTCGAAGCTCGCCCGAACTCTACCGAACGAGAGCTTTGTTTAGGACTGGTGAGTCACCCCCCGGCTAGGTGGAACGATGACCTACGAAAGGCGGCGGGCAATAAGTGGATGAGAAGGGCCAAACACCGGGCTCAGCGGCATGTATGTGCACGAAAGGAGCCTTAAGAGGCGCACTTTTATCCTTTCACAACACTGATTCTTTCATCGACGGTCTTAGGCCACCATACCTAAACATGGTCACTAACATAATACAGGATGACCATGAAAGAATCAGTGACACGACAAGAAGAAGAAGCGGCGTGTATTGGGGGAGGCCTATGTCCAGCAGTGGACTAATGTGGGCTGATGATGAAGAGTCGCTCTATGGCTCCTTGTGAGTATAGCGTTCCGTTCTCTAAGGCCTCTAAGTGTACTTACGCGTATGATACAACGCGTTGTAAACGCGTATGTTACAACGCGTTGTAAACGCGTATGTTACAACGCATTGTGTACGCATGTTACAACGCGTTGTTTACGCGTATAATACGGTTATCATCCTCGTACGATACGGTTATCATAGGCAACGATGTGCCCTCTTTTGGGGGAGGCCTATGTCCGAGCAGCTGAATCCCTGATGACCAGGACCAAGTGATTTAACATAATATTTTTTCCAGGTCTTCTAACGAGGAATGGTTCTCTTGACCTAGAACCCCCCACTGACAAAGCGAGCAGAAAGAAGGCATTCGACCTTCTAGCCGCTGCAGCGTTACCAGGTAGGCTTACCGTACCACTGGTGTTAAATAAAAGGCTAAGGAAATTGAGTAATTTAAAAAGGTTTATTGAACCAATGTGACACTGTTCATAGCACAGTTAAAAAGTTGGAAGAAAACGAATATGGCCACCGGAAGTGGTCATAACAAAAAAATAATATTAGTGTTGCAATTTAAATAACTACAATTACTACTACTATTTTTATACATTTTAGAAGTTTTTATGTTCTGTATTGAACAACTGGTATTTTCTTGGTCGCCTTGTGTTAAGTCAGTAATCATGGTAGTTTGGTGGACGACCGAAAGAAGTCGCAAGAGGTCTGTGACGTAAAATTTAAATGCTACCCAAAAGTTTTCGAAATTTTCGTCTAATAATCGAATTAATTAAGTGTAGCTTTCAATTTAAAATATATACAAAATGTCTGACGATAACAAAAATGATGTGCGCTATACCTTTCTTACGTTCTTTTTAGTTTGTGCCATATTTGTTATATTTTTATTTGTGTGTCCAAAATAAACATATTTTCTTTTTCTTTCTTTCAATACCAGTTAATAAAAACATCGTGAGAAAACCGGAATCATATCCTGATTTATTTTATTGTTTCAGGAGCGAATCCAGACGTGAGCGGGCGAGTTCTGTCCCTACCCACGCTTGGCAAGTTTTGCGAGACGAGACAACACGAGCCGAAGACTGAGTTGCAACTTAGAGACATTATACAGGTGAGGACCAAGATTGAGTCGCGACTTAGACATGTTATACAGGTGAGGACCAAGATTGAGTCGCGACTTAAAGATATTATACAGGTGAGGACAAAGACTGGACACTAAAGACTGGTGAGGCTAAAGACTTGGGCGTGACTTAGGGATATTAGAAAGGCAGGTGCAATTTCGAAATTTTAATATCTTTAAATAAGTTTAAAGATATTATTACAAAGTTTGAGGCGCGACGCAGAACGGCGGGAATACCTAAACACTGAGTCGCAATTTAGAGATGAGGCCAAAGACTTTGAAGGCACGACTTAGAGATATTATACAGGTGAGAACAAAGACTGAGTCGTGACTTAGAGACATTATACAAGTGAGGACAAAGACTGAGGCCACTTAGAGATAATAAACAGGTGAGGACAAAGACTGAGTCGCGACTTATAGATATTATACAGGTGAGAACAAAGACTGAGTCGCGACTTAGAGACATTATACAAGTGCGGACAAAGACTGAGGCCACTTAGAGATAATAAACAGGTGAGGACAAAGACTGAGTCGTAACTTAGAGTTAGTAGACAGGTGAGGCTAAAGCCTTGGGCGCGACTTAGGGATATAAAAACGCGTGCGCAATTTAGAAATTATAAACCTCGAAGTCGCGCACTAGTCGCAACTAAGAGATACGGTGAGGCCAAAGACTTTTAAGGCACGACTTAGAGATATTATACAGGTGAGGACCAAGACTGAGTCGCGACTTATAGATATTATTTTTTTTTTATTATTCGATTTTTTTTTTAATTTTATTATACAAGTGAGGACAAAGCCTGAGGCCACTTAGAGATAATAAACAGGTGAGGACAAAGACTGAGTCGTGACTTAGAGTTAGTAGACAGGTGAGGCTAAAGCCTTGGGCGCGACTTAGGGATATTAAAAACGCGTGCGCAATTTAGAAAATATAAACCTCGAACTTAAAGATACGGTGAGGCCAAAGACTTTTAAGGCACGACTTAGATAGAGATATTATACAGGTGAGGACAAAGCCTAAGTCGAAACTTAGTAAAGTCTTAGGCGCAACTTATAGGACAAAAAAAGGTAAATTCGCTCTGACCATGATCCGTTCCAAAGGTCGGAATATTGATTCTGGAAATCTACAAGGTGATCCATAATATGTATTCCATCCCGAAAGGGGCTTATTCTTCAACCAATTGGCAATCAAGTTTGTTCTACGACTTTTGGAAATTCGACATTTTTCATTGAAAAAACTCTATGCGAATATCAGCTGTTTTGTGGTCAAATCAGGTCAAACTCAATAAATCTGCTTTTTTAGGTAGCAATCTTGATTCCGAACTTTTTGTACGTTTAGTTGTTAGTTTTAAAGATGATAAAAATACCAAAAACAGCTAATTTGAGAATTTTTGTGAAAAAAATATCAAATCAAATGTTATTTTTTCGCTAATATTATTTCTTTTTGTTGATAGAATAACCCCCTTTCGGGATGGTATACATGTTATGAATCACCTTGTATAGGGGAGGCCAATTTTCAGCAGTGGAAGCCCTACGGCTGAAATGATGACTGCGCGATGTCTGAGGTGCTCCAGCCTTTCCTGACCAAGAAAAAACCAGAGAACACTAAAATACGCCAATTTGTTTCAGAGACACGAACCAGACCCGTTTCTGAGGCTGGAGAGTTGTCTCTCCTTCGAAGGATTCGTCAGGTTCCTAACAGACAAGGACAACTACGCATTCGTGCCCGAGCAGAGACGCGCAAACTTTATCAGGTAAACTATCTGTAGGTAAAATGATAGGCACGCGCGCCGTGTTTGTTGCCTGATTCTTGTAGGCTTGGTCGCGAGGAACAGGCGTAGCTTCACCTAGTTTCTAAGACGTTTCAAAGTGATCCTAGTGATTTTATTGAAATAAAAGCCTTTTGACTTTGACTTGACTTTACCCGCGCGGCTTCACTCGCGTTGAGTCACAGTAGAAAGGATAAACAAAGTCAAAGTCAATAAGCTTTTATTTCAATAAAATCACTAGGATCACTTTGAAACGTCTTAAAAACTAGGTGAAACACGCCTTTATCTTTTTTCTAACTCAAACTTCAATAATTTTTTGACATCTTTTAACGTGGATATTCAGAAAACGCTGAAACCCGTATCACATATGTTTGCAAAGTTTCAAATCAATATTTATTAATTTATATCAGAGCATGTCCTAATAAGGTATTTTCAATAAAAAATATCTTTTCATACAAAATTCAATCTCCGGTAGGTATAGCGCGATATAACATAGCCTACATACAGACACACACACTCACACACACACACACACACACACACACAAACACACACACACACACACACATAGTAGGATAGTAAATAGTAGAGAGGAGGGGTTAAGTTCTGATTTAAAAAAAATGATATTTTTTTTATTGATAATGGTAAGACGTTTGGCCTTCATCTCACTTTTGCAAGTGAGATGTGGCCTAAGATGGAGCACGCTTACCCTGAATGAACTTATTGACCCTAGATTTGAAGACTCCCAGATTGTAGGTACTCAAGTAAGAAAGAAAGTGTAAGTGTCTGAAGTTAGAAAGTGAAACTCTCTCTCTACTATTCGTAAAACTATTATCAATGATCGCATTGTCCGCAGCAAGCAAGCTTCGGAAGTGGAGACAATAGCCAAGGACATGACGGGACCGCTGAGTCAGTACTACATAGCGAGCAGCCACAACACCTATCTGACTGGGCATCAGCTGAAGGGAGAGTCTAGCGTCGAGTTGTACAGCCAGGTCAGTTTTTAGCTACACCATATACCTAGGTACCTACCTGCCACCAGTTACACCGGTCCATTGGACTAAAGAGGGCGAGATGAGAGAGTGGACCTTCATAGGTTCACGCGCAGATGACCCTTTCTTCACCTCGCGTCACCGGAATAAGGCTCATCCACATCTCATCGATACTTGGGTATCTCGAACCACTCGCTTTAAGAGATCCTTTCTCCCCCATACGTGCAAATTTTGGAATGAGCTTCCTTCCGAGGTTTTCCCGCTAACCTACAACATGAAGAGCTTTAAGAAAAATACAAAAAGATTTCTCCAGGGCAGGCAACGCATTAGCAATGCTCCAGGTGTTGCAGATGTCGATAGGCGACGGTAACCTCTTACCAACAGGTGGGCCGTAAGCCTGTTTGCCTCCGTATAAGATAAAAAAAAAAACTTATCGATATATTATTAACTAAAGGTAATGTCATACTTAACTCATGTATTAAGCTACTTTAAATAGTACTTAGAACGAAGGTCACCGACATAGCTCTCAGAATTAGCAAGTTGAAGTGGCAGTGGGCAGGCCATATAGCTCGCAGAACCGATAACCGTTGGGAAGTAAAGGTTCTCGAATGGCGACCACGAACCGGGCGACGCAGTGTTGGAAGGCCCCCCACCCGATGGACCGATGACATTCTAAAGGTTGCGGGAAGTCGGTGGATGGAAAGGGCTCAAGACCGTTCGTCGTGGAACTCTTTGGGGGAGGCCTATGTCCAGCAGTGGACTTCTACAGGTTGTTGATGATGATGATGATGAAATAGTACTTACCGATTATCTTATTAAGTGTATTGTAAATGGCTTGCTGGACGCGTTGCTTGGTGTAAACTAAGTGCAGCAAGAAATTGAACTTAAATAAATAAATAAATCTATCCCATAGGTCGAGGTCGCCGTCAAATCGTTGAGGACTAATACGTACACCGATAGGCACATACATACAGTGGTGGTCATCTAATTAGAAACACCTACCTGGGTTTATATTTTTATTGCAAATTCCCTTTCGAACTAATTTTTAACGTATCATTGAGTGTTCATACGTATTAAAATCGATGTATCGGATATTATATTGCATTGTTATACCATTTTAATAACAGAAAACAACGGTTGTTTTTCTAAAACTGAAAGTTATATTAATAACAAAATAAAAAACGAGATACAAACCGGACAACTAATTAGAAACACCAAAAAAATCATTACTTAAATCATTTTTAATTTGAACAAAACCCCAATAGTTTTGAAAAATACTAAAAATACTACATTCTTAGACAATTAGTATTTGGTAGGGTAGCCTTTATTATCAATAACAGCTTTGCAGCGACGCGGCATTGATTCAATCAATTTATAACAAGTTTCTACAGGAATACTTCTCCAAGCGTCTTCAAATGCACTGTTAAGTCCATGAATATTAGTAACGTGTTTCTGCGACAGGTTGGTCTTTATAGTGTGCCACAAATTTTCTATGGGATTTAAATCCGGACTATTGGCAGGCCACTCTAATACTCACTCCGGTAAACGCGACGCAACTTCCTATTAGAAGATTTAAAGTGTACATAAAGAATAATCTTATTAAGAAAGCGTACTATAAACTAAATGATTATTTAAATGATAAAACCGCATGGCCTGAAGTCGCTCTGCCCCTCGACAGCTAAAATGCCATTTTGCAGTGTCTTTACAGTTTTTGCTTGCATCATATTTTAAGTATTATTTAATTATATAAGCATTAGGTACATATTTCATCAAGTGTAGCGTGTGCTGCCCTTAGATCATTTGTTGAAGCTCACATTTGTCTTCATTTTTTTCACATTTTTATAAGCTCTTATTTATTAAGGATTATAATTAGATTACTTTTCTCTTGAGCCTCACCTAGTTCGATCGGCACCACACTGAAGCTTTAAATTCCATTTTGTGAAAAAGGATCATCGAAAAAAATGATAGGCACCAAGCCGTGTTTGTTGCCTGATTCTTCTAGGCTTGGTCGCGAGGAACAGGCATAGCTTCACCTAGTTTCTAAGACGTTTCAAAGTGATCCTAGTGATTTTATTGAAATAAATGCCTTTTGACTTTGACTTTGACTGTCACGGATTGTTCTGTAAGAAACGCTTTAACGCTGCGTGCTGTGTGCTTTGGGTCGTTGTCATGCTGAAATATCCAAGTTACTGGCAAATTTTCCTCGGAATATGGAATCATTGTCTCTTCCAAGATCTTTTTGTATTGATATTGATCCATTTGCCCTTCAATCTTTCTCACGGGACCAATCCCGTACCCTGAGAAACATCCCCACACCATTACATTTCCACCACCGTGCTTAACTGTCTTTTTAGTGTACTTGTTATTCAAAGCCTCGTTTATTGGTCGTCGTACATATCGTTTTCCATCGGAATTAATCAAATTAATTTTAGTTTCATCTGAAAACAAAACTTTTTTCCATTGATGAATAGTCCAACTGCCATATTTGCGAGCGAATGCTAGACGATTTTCTCTATGTTGCATGGTTAGTAGTGGTACTTTTCTAGCGATCCTTCCTAACAATTTTCCTTCAACCAACCGTCTACGAACTAGTTTAGTGGACACGGGTCGAGGATCGTCTTCTGAAAATACCTCTTTTCTTATAACATTGGATCCTTTAAAGAAGTCCGCCTTAGCTAATCGAAGCACAAGCCTGTCTTCTTGAACTGTAGTCTTCCTGGGCTGAAGTTTTCTTGGCACGTTATCTGATGTTCCGTGTAGTTTGAAATGTGCGAGGGCGTTAAATATCATCTTTACGGAACATTCCAAATAATCGGCGATCTTTCTGTAACTCCATTTTTGTTTTAAATGAAAATTCACTATAATTTTTCTCGTTGCTGCATCACAGCTCTTATTTTTACCCATTTTAAATAAAACAACAATAAATAGTAACTTTTCGTAATGAGTTAGAAATGGCGGCAATATTTACAATGTGATTGACAATTGTGAGAACTGTATTTCAGTTTAAAAAATCATATTTCGAACCAAGTCATACAATGTTTCTAATTAGTTGTCCATTCTGCCAGTCCTAACGATATTGATACTTTTTGTTTCACTGATATTTATTTTTATTGTCGTCTTGGTTGTCAAATATTATTGCTTGTAATTAAACTAGAGATATTAAAGTACATTATAAAGTAGTGAAAAAAAAAATACCTCCTATTAAATGCTATAATAATGTTAGTTACTTTATAAAAATGTCAGGTGACTAGGTGTTTCTAATTAGATGACCACCACTGTAGTTCCGCCCACGGTTTCACTCGCGTGGTACCTAGGTACATAAAGAGTAGCCTATGTGCCAGTTATCTATTCCAAGTTTCAATGAAATCGGTTGAGCCGTTACGGCGTGATTGAACAACAAGAGGAGGAGAGGAGGTAGGGCACAGGGAGATTTTCTCGTTCTGAATTGGAGCAGCCCGCCTGGGGAGGTACCTCCGCCTTACAGAAGATCGCAGCCAAATAACATTATTTGTTTCAAATAGTGTTGTGTTCCTGTGGTAAGTAGGGTTGCCAGAGCTCTTTAGGGGGGAAGGGGGTTCGGGGTCGGCAACGCGTGCGTGATGCCTATTGCAAGTGCTCATAGGCTACGGTAACCGCTTACCAATAGGTGGGCCGTAAGCTTGTTTGCCACCTCTGTTGTATAAAAAAAAAAAAAAACAAACATCCAAACATCCTCACAAACTTTCGCATTTATAATATTAGTCGGATGGAAGTTTGAAAAATAATAAATAAAAAACCGTTAATAAATCTTATTGAACATTTATTCAAATTTCTTACAAACTAAAAAGATTTTCACTCAAACAAAAATCACATTTCATCTTAATGTTTTTGAAGACAAATGATACACATGTGTATACACTCAAGTGGAAAAATGGCTAACTTTAAACATCTAATTAATTTCTATTTTATTTTAAAGTGATAGATAACCCACACTAAAGGAATACCATGATTATCTCATGAGAGCATCTCCGTATCTAGGAGAAGGTTGCGGGTTCAAATCCCGTCGGAGTCGATTTTATGGGATATTATAAAAAAAACATCTAATTAATTATACTGCACTTAGCATGTACAAGATGATTCACAATCTTTATGCTGAGACGGGACCCATTTGCCACACATAACGCATACACAACCTACCACCTACCAGTAGGTACCTACCTCTACCTACTACCTTACCTTTTTTTTTTTTTTATACAACAGAGGTGGCAGACAAGCTTACGGCTTACCTGATGGTAAGCGGTTACCGTAGCCTATGAGCGCTTGCAATACCAGAGGCATCACGCACGCGTTGCCGACCCCGAACCCCCTTCCCCCCTAAAGAGCTCTGGCAACCTTAATCACCGCAGGAACACAACACTGTTTGAAACAAATTATGTTATTATTAAATTAAACTATTATTGTTAAATAATGTTACCTACCTTAATCTGTGCCTACATACCTAAGCTTTAGTTTTAGCTTCAGTGTGGTGCCGATCGAATCACTTGTCGCTCAAAATAAAAATAACAAGGTACCTATTTAATAAAAGCTTATAATAAAAATGCGAAAAAATTACAAATGGTGACCTTGACAGTATGGTGACCATTTTTATAAGATCTAGTTCATATTCCGTCTGTACCAAAACCTAGCGCGGTAGTCGTCACTGCAGGTCAGGAACGCTGGCGCCGTACTCGAATGAACTATGTGCCTGAAAACAAACATTTCTGAATTAAGGCGATACAGAAATCAAAATAAACTGTCGAGTGGGCGGAGTGAAGAAAGTGACAGCGCTACGTACTATAATTGAATGCGGAAAGAGAAAGCAAGCGTTAGAAGGCGCTCGAAAGTAATCGACGTAAGCGACTTATAAGAAAATATCGATTATTTTAAAAACTATGTATTTTTTTTTAAAGTTGGATTTAGGTAGCCAATGCTATTGTCTAACACAATATTTTTAAAAAAGTTATTTTTGTTAGATAGTCTCAGAGTATTTTCGAAAAAACTGTTGCAGAGGACCCAACATTAAAAAATAAATCTATCGAGAAAAGTTTTACCAATCGCGTTTCTGTCTTGGATTTAGGTAAATAAAATGCTCAAGATATCTTTGTCATAAAAATCAAAACTGTGCGTTTTGCGGTTATTGAGAAAAAACAATTCAAAAATTGGGTATATTTGAAAATTTTCATACCCACTTTCATCCCCCATAGCTAGTTAATGGCTGCACCGATTTTGATGAAACATGTATCAGTACCACCGCCAAGAAACTAGCTTTCAAATAGAAAAATACCGCATCCAAATCGGTTCACTCGTTTAAGAGCTACGGTGCCACAGACAGACACACATAGCGGTGTAACAATTTTTTTTATTTATTATGGTTAATCGTTTGACCACCATCTCACTTTTTCAAGTGAGATGTGGCCTAAGATGGAGCATGCTTTCCCAGAAGGAACTTATAACTTGTTCCCTCTTTTTGGGTTGGGGCATAAAAATCGTACCTGACTGCGCCATTATGCCCCAAAGACATGAGCTGGCATCGGCTGGCGGAGCGCGAGTGCCACGTGCATAGTGACGTTGTGGCCTCGTCCGGGAACATTACATAGTCTTCCGTGTGGTTGAATATCGCCTGGGCCACATGCTCTTGCCTGCCTGTAAATAAATAACAGTTTAAATTATATTATATAATTTATATTATATAAATTACATTATATAAATTATAAAATACAGAGAATATTACATAATGACTGGCCTCATAGCTCAGTTAGTAGTAACTCTGCCTTCTGCGCTAGAGGTCGCGGGTTCGATCCCCGCGCTGGACAAACATTTGTGTGATAAACACAGATGTTTGTTCTGTGTCTGGGTGTTAAATATTTATCTATTATATATATCAGACTCTGGTACCCATAGTACAGGCTATGCCTAGTTTGGGATCAGTTGACCGTGTGTGATATGTCCGGAATATTAAAAAAAAAAAAAAAAAAAATTCGCCGTGGTGACCTCGGCTGACGAATAGGCCCGTCCTTATTTACCTACCCGTGGATGTCGTAAGAGGCGACTAAGGGGAAAAAGCTAGGGAATGGGCAGCAGAGTCGACTAGAATAGATAACACCCAACAGTCACTTACATAGTCCTCACCCCACACTAGGATTCCGTGTCGTGGGTATCAGTAACTACGAGTACCATGGTACCACATCACTCAGACCCAAAACAAATATTTGCTGATCATGTCATTTGTCCCCATTGTCAGACGCATGCATAATATCTTGCTCTGTAACGATTGTTATGTTATAAATTATATTCTACTAGCTGCGCGGTAAAAAATATTTGCAGATCATGCAAACATTTGTCCCGCAGCGGGAATCGAACTCACGCGCCTGCTACGCCACCGAGGTCTTCAAAGATGCAATAAGAGCTTTAGAACTACTTTCGTATACAGTCAGTTGTACCTTTGCCTGTGGTCCCGGCTCCCGTATACTGGATGAGACATCTGCTGCTCGCTAACTCCCACAGCTTGATGGACGAGTCCATTCCAGAAGTCAGGAGATACTGAAAGGAAATGAAATAGGTGGTTAATAGAGTCCCAGTTTGGGACATAAAGTCCCAGCGTGGGACATAAAATCCCGGTGTGGGACATAGTACTGTTCCCAGTCTCCTTAGCTTATTATTTCTAGGTACGCCACCGAACATACTATGGAGTCCCAAAGTGGAACTTAATATCTCACGGTCCCCGGAGCCGCCTTGCCTTGCTGTATCAAGTAAAGGTATCGAGCTCGTGGTGGGACATAGTAGCCTACACATTTTTTGTAGCAGTATCCCACAGACGTATGGAGACATTATGTCCCTTGACTCATATTGGGACAGTGTCCCATAGATACAGTGTGGTAAATAGAGTCCCAGTGTGGAGCATAAATTCCCAGTGTTGTACATTAAGTCTCAGTGTGGGACTTAAGCCCCAGGAGGAGACAGAGCAGAAGGAGGAGGAAGGGCACAGCGAGATTTTCTCGTTCTGAATTGGAGCAGCCCGCCTGGGGAGGTACCTCCGCCTTACAGAAGCTCGCAGCCAAATAACATTATTTGTTTTCAAATAGTGTTGTGTTCCTGCGATGAGTAAGGTTGCCAGAGCTCTTTAGGGGGAGGGGGGTTCGGGGTCGGCAACGCGTGCGTGATGCCTCTGGTATTGCAAGCGCTTATAGGCTACGGTAACCGCTTACCAACAGGTGGGCCGTATGCCTGATTGCCACCTCAGTAGTATAAAAAAAAAAAAAAAAAAAAAAAAAAGAGTGGGACATGAAGTCCCAGTGTGGGACACAGTATCCAAGTCTCCTGTGTCGCCTTACCTTGCTATTCCTAGTGAACGCTACCGAACACACTTCTGAGCCATCATGTGCGTTCACAAAGGTGTTGAAGCATCGATTGGACACAGTATCCCACAGCTTCACGCAGCCGTCGGCGCTCCCGCTCGCAAAGTACTTGCCGTTCGGCGAAAACCTGGTCGGAAATGATACAGCATTACACAGACAGAGAGTCTTGATGAACATTTACTCATTCCTTATGCCTCTTACTGTTTACCTATAGTGTAATGTACGACTGTTCATCTTCACAAAAAAAAAAAAAAAAACATGGCCTATGACCATCGGTGAAAGAATCAGTGTAGTGAAAGAATTAAAGTGCGCCTCTTAGGGGCTCCTTTCGTGACCATTTACAGGTTCCTCACTCACGATGTTTTCCATCACCGTTTGAGAGGACTAGGACTAGGAAATAAATTATTGCATCGCTGGGATTCGAAATCACGACCTGTGGATCGGAAGGCGTGGCAACTACCACCACTCCACTTAGTCGACTACACAGATCAAGATGGCATGATACCCCAGCCGGGTTCTAGCCAAACTGTAGAACACCGTCCCTGCACCTAGGTGTGAACAATGAAATTTTTTATTTATAGTGAATGAATAATATAATACAAATTGTATATTGTAGTATTAGTATAGTATATTAATTGAGAGTAATATTAATTACCTACTTTAAGTTTATATTGTATAATAAAACGGAATATATTATTAAAATTGTGGTACATGGTAATTACCTATGCATAAGTTGTACCTACTTAACATAGCATGTGACTTGTAAAATTTACTTTTACCAATAAAATCTTGTATCTTCTATCAAAGGGCCCTCCAAGGTAGTTAAAATAAAAATAAAAATATTCCGGACATATCACACACGATCTACTGATCCCAAACTAGGCATAGCCTGTACTATGGGTACCAGAGACTGATACATAATAGATAAATATTTAACACCCAGACACAGAACAAACATCTGCGTTAATCACACAAAGGTTGGTCCAGTGCGGGAATCGAACCCGCGACCTCTAGCGCAGAAGGCAGAGTTACTAACAACTGAGCTATGAGGCCAGTTCTCCCCGGACGGACTCTGCCCGTCTGCCCAAAGATTCTTCCGGCTCTTTACTTACTTGATAGAGTTGACCTTCCGCCTGTGGTGGTGGGACGGTATGGGGCACACGAAGCAAGCGCTGGTGTTCACATCATACAGTCTGATCACCGGGTGGCTGGTGGACGCTATGATGTGATCTCCCAATGGGTGGAAGGCCACACAGAGAACTGGCTCGGAGTCCTGTGAACAATAAAGATGGTCAAGTGCCCTGAGGCTTGCAAGCGTACATAGGCTACGGTAACCACTTACCAACAGGTGGTATGACTGTTTGCTACCTTAGATGTATAAAAAAAAAAGGCTTCCGTAGGTTCGTGGCTTTGAATCTCGGTCGTGCACCAACGTACAAATAATCAGAAAATCAAAATTCTAAATGTAGGAAGTGACAAACTTATATTTTGCGGTCGCTCACGTAGTTCATTGTATGATATTGACCGCAAATATACCTTTGCCTCGTAATAATCCAATTTTAGGATAAAAGCATAAAAATTCCTCAATTTTAGACTGTTTCCGTTATGTTACAAAAGCTCACAGCAAATTTCAGAATTGTGAGGTAACTGGAAGTAACCTAGTAGTTTTTCATTTTTGCCATTTCCATACAAAAATTATACAATGCTTTTTCTTTTTAATTTCAGTAATTCAGTAATTCATTTATTGTTTGTGAATCAGGTACATTTAACAGTCAGTTCATAGAAACAGTCTAGATCGCTAGATTCTGCAACTTGGGCGTACAAACATTTAATTAACATTTCAATTATTAAAGCATGCATTAATTTAGTTATCTGCCTTTATTACATCGTCAAAAATTAATATACATCTAAAAAAAAAAAAAAAATTAACAAACGTAATAAAAAGTAAGTAAATGAAAGTAATATTTCAGAAAAATATTTAAGTGAGTCGAATTAATTAGGTCAATAACTATGCTAAACAATAGTACGGTCATTTAAAAATTCATTTACAGTATAATATGCCTTGGCAATTAAAAAATCATTAAGTCCGTCCCTAAAATGGTTACTGGACAATTCACGAATCTTTTTGGAATTTTGTTGTAGAGTTTCGGTGCCATACAGAATACACTTGCATGTAACAGCTTTGTTCTGCTTGGTACAATGCGTACAATGTGTTAATGCATTGAGCTGTTAACTTGATTTTTATATGGCTCTATATTATAGAGTCTATAAGCTCTAGAACCTAGGAATAGTTGATATAAATTTCAAGATAACACCTTTAGCCGTTTCTGAGAAAAAGGGTCTTGTCAGACATGCAGACAGACAACAAAGTGATGCTAAACGGGTTCCGTTTCTTCCAAATGAGGTAAGGAGCCCTATAAAAGATTAAAAACTTACAGTGATTGATTTGAAAGCCTTCTTAGCGGATGCCTTGGTGATGTCGAACAGCTTCACGGAACAGTCCCTGGAGGCTGACACCAAAATCTGCTCCCGGGGATGGAAGTCCAGGGCTGTGATCTCATCCGTGTGGTCATACCTGGTGTAAAGAAAATACACAATCAAGGAAAAAAAATATCTTAAAAATAGTGAGACAATGGGCGGCCTTATCGCTAAAAGCGATCTCTACCAGGCAACCTTTGGATGGACAGGATATACAAAGTAGAAGAGGACGGTGGCGCACATAATAATATATAAGTGAAATAAAAAAAAAATGTTTTATACTACAAAACCTACATACTAATATCATAAATAATATAAATGTATAAATAAGATATAATATAATATAATAAATTTATTAATTAACATACATACATACATAAAATCACGCCTATTTCCCAGAGGGGTGGGCAGAGACCACGGCTTTCCACTTGCTACGATCCTGACATACCTCTTTTGCTTCATTAACTATCATCAAATTCCTCATACATGCTCGTTGGTTTAGGGTACTCTTGACCTGATTAATCAAATTAGTAAAAGGCTTTTAAGCCCCATGCATGTTAAACAGACTCTCAGTTCTCCCAGTTGGCAGATCCATGAAGATGCCTAAGGATAGTCAGAGGCACGTCCAAACATTGAAATAAAAAGTTTAGAAAATATGCAAAAAAAAGCGTAGCTAAGACGCGGGCACAAACTAGTATATTATTGAATTTAAGTATTTAAAGTTAAATTAATTTAAGTATTCTTAAATTATTTCAATAATAGATAGCTACAATATTCCTGACTAACTTAGGCTGCTTTTAAGCCGTGCAAAGTCATAGGCCAAAGCTAGTCTGTCATGAAATAATGGAGTTCTTACAAAGTTCTGATGACAGGGTGGCCCTGCTGCTCACGCCCAGGGTCCACCTCCTCCGGAGCTGACTTGGCCAGCATTCTCTCCACATCCAAAATCTGTAAAAAAAAAAAAAAGTGGCAATGGGCAGGCTCGCAGAACAGACAACCGCTGGGGAATAAAGGGAGGAGGGCCCCCCAGCCGATGGAACGACGACATTGTAAAGGTTGCGGGAAGTCGGTGGATGGATAAGGCCCAAGATTGTTAGTCGTGTCAGTCAAAAGTTAAAGACCATGTTAAATTCAAAAGGCGTTTATTTCAATAAAATCACTAGGATCACTGTGAAACGTCTTATAAACTAGGTGAAGCTACGACTGTTCCTCGTGACCAAGCCTAGAAGAATCAGGCAACAAACAAGGCGCAAGGGACTAGCAATTTTCGACGATGTCTTCACAAAATGGAATGCAGGAAAGGTCGACATTCCTAAAAAACGCCTTTTCTTAAAAAAAAATAACATCCAACAGTTACATACATAGTCCTGACCCCACACTAGGATTCCCTGTGTCGTGGGTATCGGAAACCACGAGCACAATGGTACCACAACCAGACCCGGAGCAAACATTTGCAGGTCATGCAATCATTCGTCCCGCAGCGGGAATCGAGCCCGTTGCATCTCACACAGGCACTCGCTACGCCACTGAGGTCGGTACCTTGATGCTGGCATCAACACTGCCCGTGGCCAGTATCTGTCCGCATGAGCTGAACGCTCCCGCCCGGCACGCCATCTTGTGTGACGTCACGTAGGCTGTCTCGTACGTCGCCGGCTCGGGCGCTAGCGATGACGCATCCATTTCGAACTCCAGATCTGTCGAGAATTAGTGATGATAATGATTTTTTTAAAATTTTATTTATATATTATGGATCGCCAACAGCAGTTGTATTTTTTTTAAATTTTATTTATATATTATGTATCGCCAACAGCACTTGTATCAATCATTCTTTATGAACTAAACTAGCCTACTAATATTATAAATGTGAAAGTGAAGTTAAGAATGTGATGAAGCACATTCTAATTTTAAACGGGAGTGGTTAGACCTGCACTGACTTCCCACTGTGGGGTATTTTGTGCTGCCCCCTATGCTATCCCTACCCCAGCAAGCCCAGCTCCTTAAAATAGCGAAGCCGGTCTTTAGGTCCTTGGTAACATTCTCTCAGTCAGTTCAGGGGGAAACCATGCAGATAGAATAAACAAATCTAACAAATATACATATGAACATACCCCGATTCGTCCAAGTTGTTTGAGTGATACTCACTTCTTCAAAAACAAAATAAGTTCTCACATACCAAATCCAGTGGTTCCCAGTAGATGCTCAGCTCCGCTAGACGCTGCGAGTCGATCCTTGCGATCCGGCTCGTGTTGCAAACCCACCATCATGAGGTTCAGCAGCCTTTGATGTAAACAAATTAATAACGCACAAGTTTCATACATAGTCCCCGACCCTACACTAGGTTTCCCTGTCTTGGGTATCAGAAACAATGAGCAATGAGACATACCACACAACACCCAGACCCGGAACTAATATTTGCAGATGATGCTATTACTGAGAACGGCTTGACAGATTTGGCTAGTTTCTTTTTAATTGTGTTCATAATTGACCAGACAAGGTTTGCACGACAGATTTTTTTTTAAATAATCTACAGAAAAAAGTTGACAATGATCGTTGGATCAATGTTATGTAAATTATTATTTTCTTGTTTTTATTTTGTTATTCTAATCCTGAAATGTTATTAAAATTTGTATATCACGGCGCATTGGTGGTAACTGTTATGCGGTGTATATTGTTGATAAATAAATAAATGCTTGCTTGTCATATCACTGATTATTTCTTGGTCATCCTGTATTAGGTCAGTGACCAGGTTGAGGTATGGTGGCCCTGAAAAGACCTATGACCGTCGGTGATAGAATCCGTGTAGTGAAAGGATAATAAATATTTATTTACTGAATGATTACCTATCACTAGGTGGGCAAGGTGGGTCGGCGTGGACGGCCGCAGCTAACGTTGCGGCAATGGGCTGGAATCCGTCATAGTACAGCTGGCTGAAGAACATACAAACATAATAACATAACCTCAAATACAATTGTGTAAAAAACTACATAATATTTGCACATTAAGTATTTAATATTTAAACGTAGTTATTTAAAGTTAAACTGTTTCAACGATGATGGCAGAGTTTGTTAATTTTCTTGCTTTGAACTCCCGAACGATGCTATAGCCACAATAATAAAATAGGTTCAATCAAGTAGAAGTTCACCTGATAATCATTCGATAGAGCAACTCCCTGTTTTTCACTACATTCCTTGTATCAATATCTCCTGTATTCTCCTTCATATTGTCGGAAAAACTTGATTTTAGCAAAGAAATTTGTAATTTTCGTGAAAGTAATCACCGGCACTTTGTTTGTTTCACTTGACTACGTTTGTTTTGTTTGGCTGACACTGTCAAGTCATTAGTTAGTCAGTGTCTGTGACATTGACAAACAGGAACTGACTGTCAACACAAGCTAGGTAGGCGTATTTCGGGCCAAGTTTGTCAGCCACAAGTCCACAACTTTAGCTTGAAGCAGCAAGGTTGGTTGGTTCACCCGAAAAGTCGATACCAGCCAGACAGACATGCGCAGAACAAAGCAGTGATTTGCCTAAGTTAGGGTGACGCACTGCGTGCTTGGTTAACGTTGACTGAACGAACTTCACAATAGTCAGCCAATCAATCACTCAGTCAGTCCAGCCGTCGTTTTGTTTGTTTTGATTGAATGTTTGTTTGTTTACATTTTAAAAGCTGATTTTATAAAAAATAGAGAGATTGATTAAAAAAGCGTCGGTGATTATTAAATTCTCTCGGTATTTATTTACATTTGATTTCGTAGTATTGAGTTTCTCTGTTTTCTGCAGGTATTGCTAACAGGATGTCGGTGCGTCGAACTGGACTGCTGGGATGGGGACGATGGGAGCCCAGTTATCTACCATGGGCACACATTCACGACGAAAATACCCTTTCGGAGGGTTGTTGAAACGATAGCCAGGTTTGTTGGCCTCCATTCAAACTTTATGATGTAGGTAGGTACAGTACGGCCGGCGGATCTAGACCGGCGTTAAGTTCGTTCGCAACGCTGCGCAGTAGTCACTTTTAGGGTCGAATAGGTGGTAAGACTATTTTTGTCTCGCCTGTACCTGCGCACAATTTCCGAAAGCGCAACTTCAGACCGGTCTAGATCCGCCGGCCGTACTGTAGACCTTTTAAGGTTACAGTCCGACAAGTGTAGTAGGTACTAGCTTACGCCCCCGGCTTCGCTCGCGTGGTTATTGTTAAGTAGCTTAGACGCTATTCTAGGTAAAGAACCCTATGTATTCTTAGTTTCAACGAAATCGTTCGAGCCGTTACGGCGTGATTGAAAAACAAACGTCCTCAATAAATGCTTCCCCCAAAGAGTTCCACGACGAACGGTCTTGAGCCTTTTCTATCCACCGACTTCCCGCTACCTTCACAATGTCGTCGGTCCATTGCTGCCTCGCAAACTTTCGCATTTATAATATTAATAACCTACTAATTTTATCCTACTGTTAATAATTGTATAAATTGGTTTAATTTGCAGGAGCGCCTTCGTGACGTCTCCGTACCCCCTGATCCTGAGCATCGAGAACCACTGCACGCTGCCTCAGCAGCAGGTCATGGCGAGCACATTTGAGGTCAGCTTCTGTGGATCTGAATGATTTAAATTGCATTTTGTGAAAAGGGATCATCGAAAAAAATGATAGGCACCAAGCCGTGTTTGTTGCCTGATTCTTCTAGGCTTGGTCGCGAGGAACAGGCATAGCTTCACCTAGTTTCTAAGACGTTTCAAAGTGATCCTAGTGATTTTATTGAAATAAAAGCCTTTTGACTTCGACTTCATCATCCAAGTTCTGAACCTGGATCCGATCCTCGAATAACCTTTGTCGCGGCTGTCTTCGGCACGAGGAAACAGTGGAGCACGTTGTACTAAATGTAGTACTAAATGTAGCCTAGCTAAATGTAAGCTAGGTTCAAGACAGGAATGAAGGAGGTGATCGGATCCTGCTCCTCTTCATCCACAACATCAACGGGGATTCTCGAACAATGTTGCCACCAACCCAGGGTCCTTCTCCGTTACTTTAAGGAGTTGGGCTGGCTGGGGTGAGGTGAGCAGGGGGACAATGCACAATACACCCGAACGCGGGACGTCAGTGCAGATCTTATTCCCCCATTTAGAATTAGAATTAGAATCTTTGCAACAGGTTCTATCTTAGGATGTTACCACACCAATTCTACCATCGATCGATATCATCGATCGATGGTAGAATGGAACAGTCGACGTCGATCGACAGGTGCTACTACACTAATCAGTCGTCCGTCGATAGCATTGATCGATGGTAGAATGGAATATTCGACGTCGATCGCCAAGTGCTACCACACCAATCGTTCGCCGAACAATCGATGGTAGAATGGAACAACCCTCCAACCTCCCATGGTCCTACCAACCTCACTGGACACATCTTTCTCGACATGTCATCAAAACAGATAGATCAAACAGCAGAATGGATTATTGTTTTTATAACAGTTTGCGAAGAAGCGGGATTGAATAAGAAAAAAAAAAAGTGTGGTAACACTCATCGACCGTACCCATCGATCAGCCAAAGCTACCACACAAATCGATCGAAGCTATCGATCGATGGTCGATCGACTAACACCCTACCCGTAATTCGTAATCACTCACTAACTTCGTTGGCTTGATAAAAGTATGTCTATCTCTATCTTTTGTTTACTGTTAGAAAAGGACAGGACGAGAGTTATCGAGCCGATAAAAGTTAGTGACTGATAATATTATTAGGAGTAAATCCTGAGTATACTGACCTTGTCTCCATCCAGGCAGTGTTCGGAGAGAAACTGGTGACATCGTTCCTGTTCGAAGTCGACTACACGGACGACCCGAGGCTGCCGAGCCCTGAACAGCTGAAATACAAGGTGAGTTCTGATGCCCTGGTCCATGTTCGTGAGTTACGCACCTCTCACCGGTGAGTGGTGAACATTCAGGCAGTGTTCGCAGATAAATATTATTTTATTTTTTATTTTATACAGGAAAACAAACAATAACACTTAAAAATTACCTAACAAATCTTATAGAATAGGTGGTTCTTAAAGTATAATCAGCCCCGTTGGCCACAAATTAGGGTATACTTAAAAAGGGCGTTGTGTAAGAGTGTGACATATTAGTAGGTAGATATAAGAATACAATGTTTGACGATAGGTTAACAAAATATAGTGAGTGATGTGAACTCATCATTCACTTTATTTTAAGTTTAGGCTTAAGTTGAAATAACATTATACCAAGAGAACTCTTGGTATAGAAATTGGTGACATCCTTCCTGTTCGAAGTCGACTACACGGACGACCCAAGGCTGCCGAGCCCTAAACAACTGAATACAAGGTAAGTTCTGATGCCCTGGTCCATGTTTATTTATTTATTTACGAAAAGTTGCACTATTTTTACAGGAGCACCTAATGCAATAGTGTACCATTATCATTTAAATTATTATTATTATACATATCAAACATTTTATAAGATATTTTTTGATTCATAGCATAATACCTACTAGTTAAGAAACAACAAACATAAATCTTCAATTAATAAATTCAAATTACATAATGTCGAGCCTAATAAAAAGTAAATAGAAAAATTCGTCAATCCATATATGTCAAATAACAAAAATAAAAATTTGCTACAATAAATACAAATTACATAATGTCTTACCTAATCAAAATTAAAAAAGAAAATAATAATTCGTCAATCATTAATGATCAAATCTAATTAGAGTAGCATAGAATATATAAGAGCGTCCTGCGACATTCGCTCAGGGGGCAGTAAAAAAGATCGACTCTCTCCGCTACTAGATTGAGTGTGTGGATGCAATGCGTTAGAGGTGCCTTATTCATGTTCGTGAGTTACACATTTGCAGTGGCGGCGTAAAGGTGGTGCGGTCCGCCCCGGTTGCACACTTGGCACCACGTTGCCACCCCTTGCTGACAACGTGGTGACATGTGTGATAACTCACTCGCGCGGTATAGGAACCGCTGAATGACTGATCGGATCAGTAGTCTTACCTATATATAATATAATATATAAATCATTTATTTCAGACAATTAACATAGTCCATATCACACATATTATTTATAATTATTATTGCAGAATGCAGAACTGGAAGGTAAGTAGGTAGAGTAGGTGGAATCTACTTCAGGTACTGCGCATGTACCATACCGCAATGGTTTAGGTACTCGCAGTCGAACCTGGTTGACAACACATTCAGTATGCTGTTGGAGCTGGCCCTGATTCTGCGCCCCAGGGATGTGCACCGCTTGCGCATGGTGCTGTAGAAACAGTCCACACGCGCTTCGGCGAACATCCCCGACGCGCTGCAGAACCGGGGCAGCCCCCGGTTCTGCAGCGGTACAAATGCTGACTTGATTGAATGATGACTTATGATCCACAATGAGCCTAACGCGACTTACCAATCGGAGGGTCGTTAAAACGACAGCCAGGTTTGTTGGCCTCCATTCAAACTGTAAAACAAACACCCAAGTCACATAGGTACATAGTCCTGCCCCACACTAGGATTCCCTGTGTCGTGGGTATCAGAAACTACGAGTACCATGGTACCACAACACCCACACCCGGAACTAATATTTGCAGATCACGCAAACACTTGACCCGCAGCGGAATCGAACCCCTTGCGATTCAGACGGGCGCTCGCCCTCTACGCTACCGAGGTCACCAATGTGATGGCCTATTTTGAATATGACGTTGTTTTTTGTTAAAGGTGCTAATAAAAAACAAGAAGTTGCCGCCAGTGGAAGCGAGCCCAACGGTGGGATTGACTGGGGCTAGCTCAGCTGGCCATGGAGGCGTCTTGTCTAATGCATTCAGGTAATATATACTCTTTAGCACAGATGGCGATGTGTATGTGGTGCCACCGAGCAGTGAAGTTGGCGCTTCACTGCTCTGTGGCACCACATAAAACGAGCGCCACAGCAGAGGCCCTAGCAGCATTGGACTGGCCGAGTCGAGGCCCCAGCCTGAGCGGGCCCCCACGGGCCTGGCTTGAGGGGTTTGCCGCAAGCCCTTTTAATGCCCATAATGTTTTTGTTTATAGAATACTAGCTTCCGCCCGCGGTGGTACCTACATAAAGAGTAGCCTATATGCTATTCTAGATAAATAACTCTTTATATTCCAAGTTTCATCGAAATCGGTTGAGACGTTACGGCGTGATTCAATAACACACATCCAAATATCTAAACATCCTCACAAACTTTCGCATTTATGATATTAGTAGGATACCCCTTTCTCGTACATTGTAAATTATGATTTATTCAAACACCACAAGTTAGTTTAGTTAGTTAAAAGTTCGAAGACATGTGACATGTGTACGAAAGGAGCCTCTAACAGGCGCACTTTAATCCTTTCACTACACTGATTCTTTCATCGAAGGTCTTAGGCCCTTTTCAGGGCCACCATACCTCAACAAGGTCACTGACCTAATGATCAAGAAAGAATCTGTGACATGACAAGCAATTACGCGTCAGCCAAAAGTTGTCACTGTAAACTGAACCTTATTCCGTAGATCGAACGGCCTACGTCACACCAGCACATCTCTGCCCGAGCAAGGCCGCACCAATTCCATCATGTCGGCGCAGTCAGCGTCGGCGGGCAGTTCGCTGACAGAATACTTCTCCGATGAAGATTATGATGAAGATGATGATGATTTAGACGGTGAGTGTACAGGGTGATTCATAACTTGTGTACCAGCCCGAAAGGGGGTAGAACAAGGCCGCAACGTGCAGCACAAACCGCTGAAGCTATAAAGCTGAATTTGGACAGTAGCTGCCTTATATACCATACCCGTCCACTAAGGAGGGATTTTCAAAATATCCACTCCTAAGAGGGTGAAAAGGGGTTAAAACGTTTTTATGAAAAATCGTATTCCTTGAACCTACAGATTTGAAACTAACTAAAAATAATGAATGATAGAAATAAGTAAAAACTGTATTTTTAGATTTTCAAAACTTAAAAGGGTGCAATGATATGTCAAAGTTTGTATGGGACAATCTTAACGCATCGAGAGATTTATCTGAAACTTGGTATAAATACTCATAAAGTCAATTTTAAAAATTTCCCCTTTTTCATCAAGATACCAGACGAGCAAAGCCGCGGGCGTACGCTTGTTGAGTATCATGAAAAGAAAGAATACTTAGTGATAAAAAAAAAAAATTCTTATTTATTTCCTAAACTTTGCCAAATTAACTGTTTTTAGTATTCATAACTTGTATACCTTGTGGGGTGGTATATTTTGTATCAACAAAAAGAAAATATTGAAAAAAATCTATTTTCATTTCATATTTATAGACCAGACTTCTCAAATTATCTGTTATGTGTTGTGTATTAATGTATATTTATCATCGTTATAACTAACTACTAATAACTAATAACTAACTGGACGCGTTGGTGTAAACTGTAAGTGCAGCAAGCAATTGAACTGAAATAAATAAATAAAATAAAATAAACTAGCTTCCGTAGTGTAGTAGTACCTACATAAAAAGTAGCTTATATGCTATTCTAGTGAAATAAAGATCATTTATTTGTCCCCAAGAACAACAGTTGAAAAGACAAAAGTTTAAAAAATAAAGTATATAATAAAGTAGTTAAAGAACTATATCTAATCCAAGTTTCAACGAAATCGGTTGGGCCGTTACAGCGTTAGGCGTTAGCGTTAGCCGTTACGAAATAGATTCTTTTACCACGCGACCGAAGCCGCAGGCGAATGCTAGTTGTAACAAACAAACTTCTGAATTCATCAGTAGTTATATTTTTCCAGAGAAAGAGCTCCACAAAATGTTGAACTCAGCCGAAGACAAGTGGGTTTGTGCCTCCGCGTCCATGTACGCGAGGATACGCCGGGGGGAGGCCGGGGAGTGCCGGAGGGGACGCAGCACGCAGCAGATAGCGAAGGAGCTGAGCGATATTGTCACCTATGTACAGGTTAGTAAGGTGTATTATACCTTGATAATGCGGGGGAACCCGGGTAGTGCCGCAGGGGACGCAGCACGCAGCAAATAGCGAGGGAGCTGAGCGATATTGTCACTTATGTACAGGTAAGTAAGGTGTATTATACCTTGATAATGTTGGGGGAATGCGGGGAGTGCCGGAGGGGACGCAGCACGCAGTAGATAGCGAGGGAGCTGAGCGACATTGTCACCTATGTACAGGTCAGTAAGGTGTATTCTCGCTTGATAATGCGGGGGGAACGCGGGTAGTGCCGGAGGGGGCGCAGTACGCAGCATATAGAGAGGGAGCTTTGCGACATTGTCATTTATGTACAGGTGAGTAAGGTGTATTATGGCATGACAAGGGGGGTAAAGGCGGGTAGTGGCCGAGGGGCTATTCTGGTTTTTTTACCAAGGGTCATTGGCCCTTTCCAGGGCCGCCATACCACAATGTGCTCGCTGACCTTAATTCAATTCAATACAATTTCAATAAGTTAAAAAAAAATGTTTTTTTTAGACAACAATAGAATAAAAAACAGATAGAATTTTTCTTATCCTAAGCAGAATTTTTTTTTTTAATTTCAGTAAAATCACTAGGATCACTTTGAAACATTTAATGCAGGATGACCAAGAGAGAACCAGTAACACGACATGGAAGCATTTATATGATGGTGCGTTTGATCCGCAGGCTATAAAGTTCCGCGGTCTGAACCCGCTCTCGCCGCGGAACTCCGTGAAGCAACCCACCAACACGCCTAAAGCGCAGCACGGCGAAGCCAGCAGCTTCGAATCTTCGGAGAGCAGCGATAGTGCGGGCACGGTTAGATAATTATCATGACAAGTTCTCTTTTACTGTATGACGACCTGTGGCGTAGTGGGTGAGCGCCCGTCTGAGACGGGTTGCGGGTCGATTCCCGCTGCGGGATAAATGTTTGAATAATCTGCAATATTAGTTCCGGGTCTGGGTGTTGTGGTACCATGTTACTCGTAGTTTTTGATACCCACGACACAGGGAATTCTTGTGTGGGGGACTATGTATCTGTGGCTGGTTGGGTGTTATTTATTTATTTAAATATTAAATAAATAAATAAATATTCCGGACATATCACACACGGTCAACTGATCCCAAACTAGGCATAGCCTGTACTATGAGTACCAGAGACTGATATACATAATAGATATATATTTAACACCCAGACACAGAACAAACATCTGTGTTCATCACACAAATGTTTGTCCAGTGCGGGGATCGAACCCGCGACCTCTAGCGCAGAAGGCAGAGTTACTACCAACTGAGCTATGAGGCCAGTCTTTAGAGTATTTATCTTTAGAGTATTTACTACTTGGTAGCGTCGTAAGTAAACTTTAGAATGCTGACTAATGGGGAAAAAATTTGGTGAATTACAAAAGAATACAAGGTGATTCATAATTATGTATACAATACCAATAATTTACTGGCCTCATAGCTCAGTTGGTAGTAAATCTGCTTTCTGCGCTAGAGGTCGCGGGTTCTATTCCCGCTCTGGACAAACATTTGTGACTAACACAGATGTTTGTTCTGTGTCTGGGTGTTAAATATTAATCTATTATGTATATCAGTGTCTGGTACCCATAGTACAGGCTATGCCTAGTTTGGGATCAGTTGACCGTGTGAATATGTCCGGAATATTTATTTATTTATTATTCAACACCCGATTAGCAATGAAGTTTGTTCTACGACTTTTGGAAATTAGAAATTTTTCATTGAAAAAACACTATACAAAAATCTACTGTTTTTGGGTCAAATCAGTTCAAACTTAATTATTCAGCTGTTTTAGATATCGGATGGAGTCTGGGAACTCCCCCTCCTTGTCGTGTTGTACACTTTGTATACAAGGTGATTCATAATATGTATGGTTTCCCGAAAGGCACTTATTCCATACCCAATAATAATTTGTGTTTTATAATTATTATTTTTACTTTTGGTTGTAATGTGTTTGTACGTCGAAATAAATAAATAAAAATAAAGGCAATAAAGTTTGTTCTAAGACTTTTGGAAATACGACATTTTTTATTAAAAAACATTCACCCTCATTTGAAAATTTTAATTATTTTTTTACTTTTCCACTGAAATTATACATTTTTCAGCAAATCCCGGCCACCAGCACGCAGGCTCGCGGGCGCTGCCTGAACGCGCCCGCGGCGCAGCACGCGTGCTACCGCTGCTCCTCCGTGAACGAGCCCATCGGCAAGAAGATCTGCCGCAAGCACCCCACCGCGCTCGTCGCGCACACCGAGACGCAGCTAGTGCGGACATACCCCGCAGGGTAAGTAAAATAATAATAAAAATAAATAATAAAAAAAAACATTTATTGCCTTTACAAAGAAAAAAAATATTAGAAAAAGAGCAGGATACACATAAAAATAATAATAGAAAGGCAAAGGGAGTAAATTCAGCATTTGCTGCATGCATTGCAGGGTAAATGTATACATAGACGCAGGTAGTATCTACCACGCAGGGTAAGTTATACTACATAGACGCAGCTAGTTTGGACCTACCCCGCAGGGTAAGTTAAACTATCCTGTATAGTTTAACTAACAACATAAATTTCATCTTTTTTAATGCAGATCTTAGTTTTTTCAAAATCGAGCCCGTAACTCCTTACGTCACTTTTCGATTACTACTCTCACGGTTTCCGATTTCGCCTAAGTGGCTCTGAAAAAAAACTCACCCTGTATATAGACGTAGCTAGTACGGACCTACCCCGCAGGGTAAGTTAAACTATACATAGACGCATGTAGTACGGACCTACCCCGCAGGGTAAGTTAAACTATACATCGACGCAGGTAGTACGGACCTACCCCGCAGGGTAAGTTAAACTATACATAGACGCAGGTAGTGTGGACATACCCCGCAGGGTAAGTTAAACTATACATCGACGCAGGTAGTACGGACCTACCCCGCAGGGTAAGTTAAACTATACATAGACGCAGGTAGTGTGGACATACCCCGCAGGGTAAGTTAAACTATACATAGACGCAGGTAGTGTGGACATACCCCGCAGGGTAAGTTAAACTATACATAGACGCAGGTAGTGTGGACCTACCCCGCAGGGTAAGTTAAACTATACATAGACGCAGGTAGTGTGGACATACCCCGCAGGGTAAGTTAAACTATACATCGACGCAGGTAGTACGGACCTACCCCGCAGGGTAAGTTAAACTATACATAGACGCAGGTAGTGTGGACATACCCCGCAGGGTAAGTTAAACTATACATAGACGCAGGTAGTGTGGACATACCCCGCAGGGTAAGTTAAACTATACATAGACGCAGGTAGTGTGGACATACCCCGCAGGGTAAGTTAAATTATACATAGACGCAGGTAGTGTGGACATACCCCGCAGGGTAAGTTAAATTATACATAGACGCAGGTAGTACGGACCTACCACGCAGGGTAAGTTAAACTATACATCGACGCAGGTAGTACGGACCTACCCCGCAGGGTAAGTTAAACTATACATAGACGCAGGTAGTGTGGACCTACCCCGCAGGGTAAGTTAAACTATACATCGACGCAGGTAGTACGGACCTACCCCGCAGGGTAAGTTAAACTATACATAGACGCAGGTAGTGTGGACATACCCCGCAGGGTAAGTTAAACTATACATAGACGCAGGTAGTGTGGACATACCCCGCAGGGTAAGTTAAACTATACATAGACGCAGGTAGTGTGGACATACCCCGCAGGGTAAGTTAAATTATACATAGACGCAGGTAGTGTGGACATACCCCGCAGGGTAAGTTAAATTATACATAGACGCAGGTAGTACGGACCTACCACGCAGGGTAAGTTAAACTATACATCGACGCAGGTAGTACGGACCTACCCCGCAGGGTAAGTTAAACTATACATAGACGCAGGTAGTACGGACCTACCACGCAGGGTAAGTTAAACTATACATAGACGCAGCTAGTGCGGACCTGCCCCGCAGGGTAAGTTAAACTATACATAGACGCAGCTAGTGCGGACATACCCCGCAGGGTATGTTAAACTACATAGACGCAGGTAGTACAGACCTACCCCGCAGGGTAAGTTAAACTATACATAGACGCAAGTAGTACGGACGGACCTACCCCGCAGGTTAAGCACTTAAAACTAACAATCACAATAAAAATAAAATAATCATAATTTGTTTAATCCCAGGCTCAGAATCGACTCGTCCAACCTGGAGCCTGTCGCGTTCTGGGCGTGCGGGGTGCAGCTGGTCGCGCTCAACTACCAGACGGAGGACGCGGCCATGGCGGTCAACGCGGCCATGTTCGAGAGCAACGGCTGCGCCGGCTACGTGCGCAAGCCGGCCGTCATGTGGGACCCGGACCACATCGCCTACAGGAGGTCAGTTAACCAGACGGTTTAATTTTTTTTCAGTTTGGTTGTTTAATGACACCAAAAAAATAAATAATATGAAATAGTATTTATCAAACAGTCTTAATCAAAGGACAAAATCAATTACTTACTCTGAATTGACTTCAAGAATGGGAAGAAAAAACAAAAATTCGTTTCGTCATGTCATTAGGTCTAGTCTGAAAACCAGCGCTGCACCGTACTTCCAAGTTTGGTGTAGCTTATGCTGAGACTAGAGCCTATTTGTCCCATATAACGCACAGGTACATGCACCCACCTACTATAATTTTCATTCCTTTCTATAAAATATCAACCTATCCCTGCCAACTACTTTTTTTTTTTTTTTTTTTTTATTTATATTTACAATATATTTTGTCTGTATGTTGCCTGGGTAGGTGTGTATTACAATATTATATTATTCTCTTCAATTGTCTATGCCTGTAAAGACCTGAAATTGTACATATGGGACGAATAAATAGTTTTTCTTTCTTCTTTCTTCTTCTTCTAAAAAAAAAAATGTAATACCACAGATAACATAATACTATAGGTACTGCTATGAAATGTCACAACTGGGGGTGTTAACAGCTCTATAAACAAGGTGATTCATAACATGTATGCCATCCCGAAAGGGGCTTATTCTACACCCAATTGGCAATAAAGCTTGTTCTACGACTTTTGTTAATTCGACATTTTTCATTGAAAAAACTCTATGCGAAAATCATCTTCTTGTACGTTTAGTTATTCGTTCTAAAAGATGATTAAAAACACCAAAAACAGCTAATTTGAGAAAGTTTGTTATTTTTTTTTTAAGTAAATGAAAATATTGTTGTTTTTTTTCGCTTATATTATTTCTTTTCGTTGATAGAATAACCCCCTTTCGGGATATTTATATATAAATAATCACACACGGTCAACTGATCCCAAACTAGGCATAGCCTTTACTATGGGTACCAGAGACTGATATATATAATATATATATATTTAACACCCAGACACAGAACAAACATCTGTGTTCATCACACAAATGTTTGAACAGTGCGTGAATCGAACCCGCGACCTCTAGCGCAGAAGGCAGAGTTACTACCAACTGAGCTATGAGGCCAGAGGGATGGTATTGTAGTGTTGGTGGTAACTAATTACCACCAACACTACAATACCATCCCTCTGGACAAGTACTATTGCGGCAAGGAGTGAAACGAGTTGCTTCGTTGAAGTCCAGTTTATTTGTAACATAAAAGTACTAAATTACAGTAAAGTTACCTTATTACTAACTATTACTTATTCTATGGTGCTGAGTAGGCACAGTATTCGTTTACCTACCGTTGCATATTTTCATGATGCTACCTTGTATTTAACAACTAAAATTGATCGATCCTCGCAGATTTAACCCAATGGATAAGGAGTTTGATGGCATCCACGCCTCCCACCTGACCCTGGCTGTGATATCAGGACAGTACGTCGCAGAGAATGTGTATTCGTTCTACAACGCATTCGTGGAGGTGGAGATACTGGGCGTCCCCGCGGACTGTAGGAAGATACGCACCAAGGTGGCGAGACGGAACGCTCTTAACCCGGTGTGGAATGAGACATTCAACTTTAAGGTTAGTTTCTGAGATAAATAAATAAATAAATTAATATTCCGGACATTATCACACACGGTCAACTGATCCCAAACTAGGCATAGCCTGTACTATGGGTACCAGAGACTGATATACATAATAGATATATATTTAACACCCAGACACAGAACAAACATCTGTGTTAGTCACAAATGTTTGTCCAGTGCGGGAATCGAACCCGCGACCTCTAGCTATGAGGTCAGTCAGATAGGGACCATTTTGGCCCCATGCAACAGCCACCTCTTTTATTATTACTATGGTTGGTATTAATTAAATTATGGTTGGTATTAAATTTACAGGCCTTATAGCTCAGTTAGTAGTAACTCTGCCTTCTGCGCTAGAGGTCGCGGGTTCGATTCCCGCACTGGACAAACATTTGTGACTAACACAGATGTTTGTTCTGTGTCAAGGTGTTAAATATATATCTATTATGTATATCAGTCTCTGGTACCCATAGTACAGGCTATGCCTAGTTTGGGATCAGTTGACCGTGTGAATATGTCCGGTTTTTTTTTTTTTTTTTTTTTTTAATATTATTATTTTTGATTTTTGTTAAGACTACTATTATGTAGTATCGAGTGACCTGTAAACAATTTTTACCAATAAATTACTATTGACTATTGTTGGTGGAGATCCTACAGGACGGGTAGAGAGAGTAAGGTGCAGAGTGTTATTTACAGGTGTATAATATTTACAATAGGTACATAAGTAATTACAGAAAATTTTAGGAGGAGGTAGGGCACAGTGAGATTTTCTCGTTCTGAATTGGAGCAGCCCGGTACCTCCACCTTACAGAAGATCGCAGCCAAATAACATTATTTGTTTCAAATAGTGTTGTGTTCCTGCGGTGAGTAAGGTTGCCAGAGCTCTTTAGGCGGGGGAGGGGGTTCGGGGTCGGCAACGCGTGCGTGATGCCTCTGGTATTGCAAGCGCTCATAGGCTACGGTAACCGCTTAAAAACAGGTGGGCCGTATGCTTGTTTGCGATCTCAGTTGTATAAAAAAAAAAAAACACGATAAAGCACACGACAAGAGTAAAAGTAGTCTGACAGACCGTCCGTCTCGTCGCCATGCCAACTGAGAGGTATTTGAATGAGGCGGCGACGGAGTGATAGTGGCGGCGTAGCTCGCCACATTACTCTTATTTAATTTTATCATGTTTTTATTTTTACTTATTTTGTATATATACTTGTTTTATTTATATACTTTTGTCTTTTTATCTGTTGTTTTTGGGGACAAATAAATGCTCTTTCTTTCATTCTTTCTGACTAGCTGGGTCGTGGCTTCGCACGCGTGATTTTCATACAAACGTTATAACCCCTTTTCACCCTCTTAGGGGTTGATATTTAAAAGTCCCTCCTTAGTGGATGTGATTGTCGTATTGGGTAGCTACTGTCCAAATTTCAGCTTTATAGCTTCAAAATCAAAATTGCTGCCTAAAACAGCTGTTTTTTTGAGTTCAGACTGGTTTGACCCCAAAACAGCAGTTTTTCGAATTTCCAAAAGTCGTAGAACAAACACAGCCTATTGGGAGTAAAATAAGCCCCTAAATAAATAAATATTCCGGACATATTCACACGGTCAACTGATCCCAAACTAGGCATAGCCTGTACTATGGGTACCAGAGACTGATATATATAATAGATAAATATTTAACACCCAGACACAGAACAAACATCTGTGTTTATCACACAAATGTTTGTCCAGTGCGGGGATCGAACCCGCAACCTCTAGCGTAGAAGGCAGAGTTACCACTGAAACACAGGATTACCTAGTTCAGGCTCCTATGTAATATCTACCTATATGTAAAAATGACCATTAACCTGTAAAATTTTGTGTACCTTATCAATCTTATGAATAAATTATTTATTTATTTACTACTAACCGAGCTATGAGGCCTTTCGGGGTATCTAATAAATATCTACAATAAAATTCCTGACATTATTAACAAAGAGCTAAAAGACTCCGTATTCCATAACAAATTAAAAAGTCTATTCTTAAATAAATGCTATTATTTGTTCCGATACGATATCCGGAATCCATCTTGAGTCAAGCACCTATCTTTCTCACGTTTTTCGTCCTAGCAACTTCCTCCCTTCTACTTCCGGCGCTAGTGTCGCCAACATTTCGTCGGTAAAGTTCGTGCCGAGCCGAATGGCGTTCACATTTTTCCTCATTATAGCGTCGTTTTTCGTAGCGTTAACAAGTCTTAGCACTATTATTAAACGATTTAAAGAAGGTAATAGAATTCCTCCCTTCATTATGGAGGACGAAATTTGTTGTGATAAGTGGTAAGTAACGGACACGTGTCACGTAAAAGGAGTCGTTCTCCAAGTTCGAGCGGTTCATCGTCACGAGAGTCTCTGAGTCCGGAGACAAGGAAGTCAAAGCGGTCTAAACATGTAAGTTATGTACAATTTCAATTCCTTTTACAACAATTTCAATTGCTTTTCTGACGAATTTGATTTCTGAAAAACATTACGAGCAACCCCAAGCTAGTGCCTTGCAAGTGACCAATGTGAGTGAGCCACAAACTTCTCACCTTAAGTGAGCTTGCTTACGGCCGCTGCCACTGCCGCTGCCGCTGGGCACGAGCGTTGCGGGTACACAACAGCTCCAATTATCCGCGATATCAATTTAATGAGATCAATTTCGTAGAAATGTCCGCCATGTCCAGAATCAAATGATGAGCATGTGGAATAGATACCTCGACTGAAACGATTTAAATTTATTATTGTAATGACTGGTATGCAATTCGGTTTTCGGGAGGTTCAAAATAAATACGTCACTACCCCGGTATTTAAAGAACTAAATATAAATGAATGCCGACGTTTCAATGCGTCTGGATCTAATGCAGATCGTTTGTACCGCGTAGCGAGAACTTTTACAGCTTTGTCTAATGCTTTATGACTCTGAAAGACGAATTGTGCACCACCTTACGGGGCTTAATAGATTGGTCTAACGCTAAAACTCAACCATTTCACCCAACACTCTATTCGATAAGGTTGAACAATCGTTGAGTAAAGAATCTAAGTATAGGTACAAAAGTGACCGATGCTGATAGCTTTCTAATCAAATCATGGCAGACGTGCTGACTGCATTACCATACGTGGGTAATGTGTGCTTGAGAAATTGTATCCAACGCAGAAATCAGTTTTATAGCGACATGCTTGCAGCCTACCTTCAAAAAATAAGGTGGGGGGGGGGGCAAGAAACTAACAGCTTGCTTTCAGCCGACGCAGCACACAGCAGCAGCAGCTGTCGCTACCACGTACTAAACTGTGTTTAGATATAATACTTCTGTACAAATCGTATGTTCAATAAAGACCTTTTAAAACAAAACAAAACAAAGCTGTCGCTACCCGCCAGGGGCGTACTTACGAAATACTTCGGCATCAAAACATGTTCTAAGGTAAAGAGGTCTGGCAACAAGTCTTCCAATGCCAAGAATAAACCAAGCTACTCAACAAAGGGTAAGAAATCGGTTCCCACTCATTAAATTGAAATAATTATGACTCGAAATCATTTAGCTCATGAGTCGATTTCGGGGTGGCTGTCCAAATCAATTCATGCACGCATGGGAGAATCTGTAAGCTCGCCCATATATGCAAGCTTCTCAGAGAAGTATGTATCCCATTAGTTATGAAGCCGCCCCTTTATATATATATATTATTCAAATCGATCTATAATAACAAGAGCTATCACACGACACAGTTCAATATGTTAGACGCGCATGTACCTACTAGATATTCCAGAGATCCAGTATCTGTTATCTAGAGATGGGTCGTTCTTTGCTATTTTACGTACCAATTCTATAACGTAACGTGTCTTTCAAGTACCAGGTCCAAACCAGGTACAATATACTTGCACGCGCTGCACCCGAGTATTTTGAATACGTCTAAGTATCGTTAAGTCGTACTATAGGTACGTGTAGTTTGATGCGAGAATCTGGTTTTAAAAGCCTGGTTGTGTCAATACGAACCACCTCTACTGTTATCTGTCAACATTCTTTCTAGTACTGAAAAGAGACGGATCGTTTCGCCCCATCCTCACTTTGAAACGATTAAACAATTTTGTCCGACTAAAAGGTTTTCAGATTTTCAGTCACTTTCGACTGCCAAGTTTCTTTTACAGAGCGAAGATTGGATGTTGAAGGTAGATCTGAACCAGGCTTACATACACCTGCCTATAGCCAAGGAGCACAAACAATTCTTAAGTATGGCTACAATGGTCAACTCTTCCGAATGACTTGCCTACCTTTCAGCCTTTAGTCAACACCACGAACATTCACGACATATAAGGTGCATGGTTTATCGGTCGAGCCAAGTGTTGCGCGATCAAAAGAGACAACTTGGCTGATATAGAAATATGGACAAGTCTGTGGTTCCGACATAACGCCCGGAGTTTCTGGGCGTTACATGGGATAACAAACTCAACCCGAAGTCCCTGTCGGAACCGAAGTGCCTAACGCTACGCAGGGCACTTCTCAGTCTGAGGTCCAGAGGCAGTTGGTCCCTCACACAGGCCCAGTTCCTTCTGGGGAGACTCAACTTCGCCTCGTTAATTATAGAGCGCAGAGGGTTATGAGGTTGCATTGTCGAACACTGCAATTGAATAGTCGACACCTCCCCAAAGCGAGATTACTACAGTCTGTGCTCTCCAAAATTAGGTAGTGGTATTGAGTGGTGCAGGGCTCACTTCCTATACGTACATGCCCAATTTCACACCGGCTCACGACGGATCTGAGACGCTCCCCGAAGTCCCAGTCTGAAGAGGTGCCTAACGCTACGCAAGGCACTTCTCAGTCAGATATCCAGAGGCAGTTGGTTCCTCACACAGGCCTAGTTCCTTCTGGGGAGACTACTTCGCTTCGTTAATTGTGGGAATACGCAGAGGGAGGTTACATTGTCGAACACTGCGGTTTTACAGTCGACACCTTCCCAAAACGCACCCCTATAAGGGGGTCAATTCTACTAACCATCTTTTCAATCGAAACTGCTGAACGATAGCTTTTCATCAGTTTTTAGGCGTTTTTTGTATTTTGCTGAATGGCGATCTAGCTACAGTTACATTTCAGCTAGAGCTTATGATCGATCGAATGTTTCACGAAAGCCATACTACTAATTCAATCGAACACCAAACGTTCACCAGCTCCTATTCCGTTAAAATTTAATCATGGCTGCATTTCACGGCAACCTTGTATCGCCTTTTTACTATTTAGTTCTGTCATCTATTTAGTAGAATGAGTTTTTCAGTAATATTCAAACCGGGATCGGAACTGAACTGAATGGATGGAACTGAATAGAACGCTAAACATTGTAATTTAGTAGAATTGCCCCCCAGGTAAGTCGACAAGTTTTGGCATGTGAAACGCAAAGAGCTGTTTGCGATTTATGCGGTGGTACTACACGAATACAACCAGCTGCACAATGCTCACATATAATTGCAACGGTCAAACGCATGGTCGTAGCTTATATCAACACAGAAGGTTGTACGAAGTCGAAACTTCGAAACCTGTCACCAGATGCTGAAGCTGATTAATAATTTGAATATATACCTGACGGCACAGTACTTCCTGGAACGATTCAACTCCGAAGTAGATGCCCCATCAGAATCAAGGTATGTCCCGATGCCCTCAGCGACGAACAACATAGGTATTCAAAATGTGGGACAAGCTGCAAGTAGACATTTTGCGTGGAAGACAGCTCATGTGATGAAGACGTATGTATCGGCGATACGCAAGCGTTTCTTCGCCACTGGAACTACGAACTTTCATGGCTACATCACCAACCAAACTCTAATAGCTGCATGGAATAAATGGAATATTTGGTATGTATTTAATAATGTCTTACAAAAATCCTAGCCCAGAATAAGTAGCTCTTTACCTGGCATATCTACATAAGAGCGAATGTTTGGCGTATCGAACAATATTGGTTTACAAATCTGTAATTGCTACTGGTACCAATTTTCAGAATCATTGTCATTTAACCTTTTGGTTAAACATATTCTTAACGCTTTTTCAGTTGCAAAGATCAAAAACCACATCTGTGTATTACAATATTCGTAAATTAATGCACCGAATGTGAATAATTTATACCAAGTATCCCGCAGTCATCATTTCAGCCGTAGGACGTCCACTGCTGGACGTTGTTTCCCCCACAGATTTCCAGAGCGAATTCCTGACGTGTGGGTGGAATTTGCCCATACTCGCCGCGAGTTGGCGAGCGCAGTTAGAGCTATCTTTGTGAAAATAAGGGACATTACTGCCTATCCCCTAGCTTTTTAACCTTTAGTCTCTTCTTATGACATCCACGGGTATGTAGATGTGGAGGAGCCTATTCTTTAGCCTAGCGGGGCCACCACGGCAATCCCAACTTACCGCGACATTACTTGTATTAACGATAGGATGACTGGTAAAAAAAAAAAAAAAAAATCTTACAACGCTGAGAATAGAGGCTGACAAAATTCGGGAAACAGGAAAATGGCGAAATTAAGTAGCAATGACTTTTCAAACCCAGTTTCTTTGCAGAGGTGCGGTTATAAATTTCCTTATTGATACTGTCTATCATTATTATGATTAATTTTGTAAGTATTAATAATCTGTATTTTACAGTTAAACTCTTAATTACCATAACACATTATAGCATCACCATAATTAGGTACCTACATAATTATTGGCATACCAGGAGATAACAAACACATCACTCAAGATGGATTCCGGATATCGTATCGGAACAAATAATAGAGAGTTTTAACTAACAATAAAACATACCTATTATTTTTCCAACGATATCCGGAATCCAGGTAATGCCTACCTGGTACATCGTGAGTAAGTATAATGAGGAAAAATGTGAACGCCATTCGGCTCGGCACGAACTTTACCGACGAAATGTTGGCGACACTAGCGCCGGAAGTAGAAGGGAGGAAGTTGCTAGGACGAAAAACGTGAGAAAGATAGGTGCTTGACTCAAGATGGATTCCGGATATCGTTGGAAAAATAATAGGTATGTTTTATTGTTAGTTAAAACTCTCTATTACTCGGTGGAAGAATTCCTATCTGATAAGCTTTTGTAATAAATAAAGGACTGACGACATCATAAACAGATACCTAGCTTAACCTGAATTGTTTTTAACCAATGCTATTTTTGACTGTTTATACTACACTGTTATTTGAAATTTAATGAATAAGTTACCAATTATTATTATTATTTAAATGTATGTAAAACAAGACATTTGCAGCGCCCTACAGGGTACATACATACATACATAAAATCACGCCTGTTTCCCAGAGGGGTAGGCAGAGACCACGGTTTTCCACTTGCTACGATCCTGACATACTCCTTTTGCTTCATTCACTCTCATCACATTCCTCATACATGCTCGTCGGTTTAGGGTACTCATGACCTGGCCTTTTTCCAAAACGTCACCGATTTGGTCACTAAACGTACGCCTAGGTCTTCCCCTTCCAACGGTCCCATTCACACTCGCCTTATACACCTGTTTCGTCAATCTTCTTTCGTTCATTCTCTCTACATGACCAAACCATCTCAGCATACCTTTCTCAATCCTCATCACTACGTCTTCTTTCACCCCACAACGCTCTCTTATCACACTATTCCTCACTCTATCTACAGGGTACATGTACTTACTTAAGGTACCCTTACACCTAAGCTGTATCCATGTACATGTTGGCAATAAATGAATATGAATCTTACATATTCAATCGACTTGTGTTTCGTTCCAGATCAACTTCCCGGAGCTAGCGTTCCTCCGCTTCGAGATATACGACGCGGACACAAACTATATGCTGTCCCAGCGAGTGATACCCCTCTCGTGCCTGCGCCCCGGGTACCGGCACGTGAGATTACGGTGAGATATGACGGCCGTCATTGATCGAGTGAGCAAAGCGAACCAGCTCCTCTAGGTAGAGTAACTTTCCATCGATTCTATTGCAAGAGCCGACTCTTTGGAGTCGAATTTTGAACTGAAATTTGAAATTCTGAACACTCTTAAAGGGACTTATCAGACTAAACCGCGTGTCGTAGAGGCTTGAAATTCATCTTGGTGCCTAGAGGTGCATAACGAAGGGATTTTTGAAATTCAACCCCTAAGGGGGTTAACAGGGGTTCTATGAAAATTCGTGTTCTTTGAACTTACAATCTTGACGGAATAAATATTATTCAGTACAAATGATAAAATACTAACATGTTTTTTCCATAACTACCCCTAAACGGGGGTGGGTTAGTATATTATTTATTTATTTAGAATAACATCATAACAGGTTTTTCATCCCTAAGGCGAATTATGTTATTAGTAGATACAAATAGGTACAATTAGATTATAAAACTGTAACTGACTGAAAGACAACGCAGAGCCTAAAGCGTGTGTTCTAAAGGCTGGAAATTCGGAGCGTGCGTCCGTTTAGTGTTTAGGGGTGTACAACGAAAGGAATTATCAAAATTGAACCCCTAAGAGGGTACAGTGGTGATTGAAATTTGCATCTTTCACTAGTTATACATCATAACATCACGTGACGAAGTCATGGCGATTTCTTTTTCTTTACTTTATGTGGCTTGGCCTTATATATTTTTTTTAATTTATCTTTGTGGCTATGGTGTCACTGCGGCCATAACTGGCATATTGTGATCGCCAAATGTTATTAGTGGAGCCCCTTTACATGGCCTTCAAATGTCACCGCAAAGCCCAGCAGCTGTTAAAAACTGAAGGATTTTCTTTGGGGTAAGTTCCTTTAGCTCCATTGGGCTCCATTATAATAATAATAAATATTCCGGTCATTATCACAAACGGTCAACTGATCCCAAACTAGGCATAGCCTGTACTATAAGTACCAAAGACTGATATTCATAATAGATATATATTTAACACCCAGATACAGAACAAACATCTATGTTAGTCACAAATGTTTGTCCAGTGCGGGAATCGAACCAGCGACCTCTAGCGCAGAAGGCAGAGTTACCAACTGAGCTATGAGGCCAATCTTAAAATATAATTTCAGATCACCTACTAACCAGTCGCTGAACATGGCGTCGCTGCTGATCTTCTCGCGATGCTGCGAGGAGTTGTCCGCGGAGAGCTGCCGCGACGCAGCATCAGGACCCTCGACCCTGGAGCGGAGGAGGATCCACTTCCTGGTGGTGTATGCCGTGCAGAGGCACGAGCCTTACTCCATTCTGAAAGTCACCCAGGACACCACCGCTAATGAGGTATGGGTTATACAGGGTGATTCATAAATGTGTGCTATCTCTAAAGGGGCTTAGTCTCTTCGTCCACGGCGCTACTCAAAAGGAACTAGTTACAAACTGTAGTCACTTATGAGTTACCAGCTTCCGCCCGTGGCTTCGCTCGCGTGGTACTTATGAAGATAAAAAGCCTATATGCTATTCCAGACTATAATCTATCTCTGTGCCAAATTTCATCCAAATCCGTTCGGCCGTCAAGCCGTGATTGAACAACAAAAATCCAAACATCCTTACAAAACTTCGCATTTATAATATTAGTAGAATAGATAGATAGATAACACTTTATTGATCACCCCACGGAAATAATACATAAGATCACAATTACAAATTTACACGGCAATACAATGGGCGGCCATATCGCTAAGAGCGATCTCTGCCGGCAACCTTAGGATGGGCTGGACTGAAAAGATTAGAGAAGGGGCAAGATGGTGTATCTTAAATTATGAAGAAAATTATTAACTATAAACAGAATAAAGTAGGTATATTAAATAGATAAATCAAGATATATGATTTTATATGTATATGTATGTAGATTTTATATGTATCCTTTTTAACGTCACTTTACTTATTTAATGTTTAATATGTATTTGATGATATTTCATAAATGGTTCTTACTTTAAGCTCTACCTACTTATAAAAGTTACGAAAATGGCTATTGAAGAGCGGTATCTCCTAATACAAGCAAACATTTGCTTAAAAGGAGACTCCAAACCCTGATTGTACCAATTTATAAGTTGCTGAAATAAACATTTTTTTTTTTTTTTTTTTTTTTTAAGATAATCATATATAAAATACCTATAGTGACATTTATATAAAGACATACAGATACTATATCGTATATATCTATAATAGGTGCACAGAATTTAAGAATAATAATATACAATAAACTTGTGCTTCACAAAGAGCAGCATAATAAGAGTGATGACCATGTATTTGAAGATAGCAAGAGACTTGGCTTGGATAACAGAATTCTAGTTAAAGAACTCGATATATTCCAAGTTTCAAAGAAATCGGTTGAGCTGTTACGGAGTGACTGAATAACATACATCTAAACATACAAACATCCCCACAAACTTTCGCATTTATAATATTAGGATAAGTACAAAGACATCGGTATAATAGATTGAATGAATGAATGAATGGCTTTATTTGCATGAAGTATAGTATATATAGGTACATGGTCTTTTACATTTATGGTATAGTGTCATAAACTTCGTCAGAGATCGACATGCAAAGATATTAGTCACAATACAAAAAAAAAAATTCAAATTAGTCAATAGAAAAAAATAAATTAGAAATAAATTAACGTCATTACATTAACAAAAACAATACTAAAATAACGAGTAACAAGAATATAACAATAAATAGCGACAAGTCAGAAATAATTAAAGTAATCATGTGGCAAGTAGAATCTTCCTAGTCTTAGGCTCGTATTCAGAGACACGACTCAAACTTAGATTTAATCACAGATCAGCTGAACTCTACTTAAGTATTGAATCTCTTCTCAAACATAGCTTTTATTCAAGAACGGTACTTAAACTACTCTCAGCTGAATCGAGTCTCAAATCTGTACTCAAATGTTCTCGTTTACATTTTGATTTATTTATAATTTTCGATCCGTTTTACGCAGAAATTCAAACACCCAGGGTGGAAATAGATCAGAACTATAAAGTGAAGTATAAATATGCATCAAAGTACGTGTAACGGAACGAAAATGTCATTTGATTAATGTCTAATCAAATCTAAACTCAAGCACAGATTTCGTCTGATTGACGTTTCAGAATAAGCATTTACTCAGGTGAACTGTGATCATCATTGAATCTATACTTAAATACTGTTCAAGAATTAGAATCTCGCCTCAAATCGAGATTTAAGTACAGATCAATGCTTGAGTCTTGTCTCTGAATACGAGCCTTAGGGTGTCCGATGTAACTCAACTTGGTACAAATATCCAATTTACTTTCACAGTAGATATCACTTTTACAATGTCTAGGTAGGTAGGTAAAATCAACTCGATTGACGTTCCCGTCGACGTTCGTTACGCAGAGCGCGAGACGAAACGACCGTAAGGATACGTTCAATTTACAATGAACGAGGGGGGAGCGGGGGTGCGTCAAGGATACGTTCAATTTACAATGAACGAGGGGGGAGCGGGGGTGCGTCAAGGATACGTTCAATTTACAATGAACGAGGGGGGAGCGGGGGTGCGTCAAGGATACGTTCAATTTACAATGAACGAGGGGGGAGCGGGGGTGCGTCAAGGATACGTTCAATTTACAATGAACGAGGGGGGAGCGGGGGTGCGTCAAGGATATGTTCAATTTACAATGAACGAGGGGGGAGCGGGGGTGCGTCAAGGATACGTTCAATTTACAATGAACGAGGGGGGAGCGGGGGTGCGTCAAGGATACGTTCAATTTACAATGAACGAGGGGGGAGCGGGGGTGCGTCAAGGATACGTTCAATTTACAATGAACGAGGGGGGAGCGGGGGTGCGTCAAGGATACGTTCAATTTACAATGAACGAGGGGGGAGCGGGGGTGCGTCAAGGATACGTTCAATTTACAATGAACGAGGGGGGAGCGGGGGTGCGTCAAGGATACGTTCAATTTACAATGAACGAGGGGGGAGCGGGGGTGCGTCAAGGATACGTTCAATTTACAATGAACGAGGGGGGAGCGGGGGTGCGTCTAAAGCTGCGTATCGATTACGCGCTCCAAGAGATCGAACATTGGCGCGCGCTCCAGCCGCGCGAAATGGATACCATTTTGGAACGCGCGCCAATGTGTTCGTCGGAACGCACGAACGTGGAGCGGCCCGTTCCATCTGGTGTCGGTTTTTAACCGCGTATCAAAGGTAGCTCAGTTGTGTATCAAAGGTAGCCACACGCGCGGCGCGCTTAGTTAGTTATATACTGATATACTTCAAATTAAAAAAAAAAAAAACTTTGAAATATAAATAATAATAAATAAATAAATATTCCGGACATATTCACACGGTCAACTGATCCCAAACTAGGCATAGCCTGCACTATGGGTACCAGAGACTGATATACATAATAGATATATATTTAACACCCAGACACAGAACAAACATCTGTGTTAGTCACAAATGTTTGTCCAGTGCGGGAATCGAACCCGCGACCTCTAGCGCAGAATGTTTGTTTAAATGTTTGGAACGCGTTCCGCGGAACGCACTCTTGGCGCGGTCATTCATGGCGCGCGCGCCGGGAGCGCGAAGTCGATACGCAGCTTAAGCTAGCAGGTCCACCCTTCCAGTACTGGATACGGCGGAGCGCAAGCGTAGACTGGCGAGCTCTTTTTTTTTTTATTTTTTCGAACTTATTTTTGTGGTGTGAGTCTCTTACGACCTCTGCCAGCTACACCGGGCTAGGCGAGCGCAGAGGGCGCTTCTGCCGAAAAAAAGGTTAGGTTTTGGCAACGAGCGCAAGGGCACCACTTAGGTACGGACCTCGGCTTGGGCTGTTGCCAGAGGGAGGTTTTTTGAGGCCATTACCCTGACGGGGTGGAAACGCAGGGACGGGACGTCGTCGTCGACCCCGCCGGCGGGGTCGGTGTGATGTTTTGAGTGTTTTTATGTGTCGGGGGTTCGATGAAGGGATCGCCTATATAAAAAAAATTATATATTAATATTTACAAAATACACAAGAAACAGTTGAGCTATCTAAAGACCGTTACAAACGATCTATAGATATTGAAAATTATTATTAATTTAATTAATAATTAAATTCATTTATATTGTAAAAACATATGACATTGAGCCACATATACAATTTTTTCTTAAATTGTTTTGTCGGCAATTCCCTAATTACTTTTGGTATGCGATAAAAAATTTGGTATGCGATAAAAAATTAATTAACATAATATAACTGTTTTGTGCATAAGCGCAGTCCTATCGGTTGCCTTTCAGCCTCCCCAGACCCCTCCATAGAGGATTAAAGTGCGCCGCTTAGGGGCTCCTTTCCTAAGGGATGAAATGATGATGATGTTGACTTGTTGCAGGCTATAGCGCAATGCCTGACGAAGGCTGGCGTCTGCCGCTCGTCCAGGGGGAACTATGTGCTGGTGGAAGAGGTCTCCTCGCGGACCCCCACACAAAGGGTACTGGCGCCGCATGAAAGGTATGTACAATACATACATTGGTATTGTGGTGGTAATACTTAGATCATTGATTCAAATTGCCGTCCTCTGTCGGTGATAATAGTTAGATGATTCTTGTAGGCTTGGTCGCGAGGAACAGGCGTAGCTTCACCTAGTTTCTAATACGTTTCAAAGTGATCCTAGTGATTTTATTGAAATAAATGCCTTTTGACTTTGACTTTGTAAACGCGTCGCCTACTATGCTCACCGGATGTGAGCCTTTCACATTGTCAGTGAGCAGTGCATGTAGCGGCGCTTGGACCTAGCTATTATCATATCACTGACAGAGGACGTCAATTTGAATCAAGGATCTAAGTACTACCACCACACTGGTGACCCCGACGATTGCGGCTTTCAGTTGCCTGTCATATATCCTATCCTACTAATATTATAAACGCGAAATTTTGTAGAATCTAAGTACTATCACCACACCGGTGACCCCGACGATTGCGGCTTTCAGTTGCCTGTCATATATCCTATCCTACTAATATTATAAACGCGAAATTTTGTAGAATCTAAATACTACCACCACACTGGTGACCCCGACGATTGCGGCTTTCAGTTGCCTGTCATATATCCTATCCTACTAATATTATAAACGCGAAATTTTGTAGAATCTAAATACTACCACCACACTGGTGACCCCGACGATTGCGGCTTTCAGTTGCCTGTCATATATCCCATCCTACTAATATCATAAACGGGAAAGTTTGTAAGTATGGTTGGATGGATGTTTGTTACTCTTTCACGTAATAACTACTGAATGGATTTTAATGAAACTTCACAATAATATAGCTTATACATCAGAATAACACATAGGCTACAATTTATAAAGATATTGTGTGAATTGTCCAAAATATGACTACTAGCTACTCGAAATACTAATCCTGCGCAGACGAAGTCGCGGGCACCAGCTAGTATCTGTATATATTTTTTTTTATATTCCGGACATATCACACACGGTCAACTGATCCCAAACTAGGCATAGCCTGTACTATGGTTACCAGAGACTGATATATAATAGATAAATATTTAACACCGAGACACAGAACAAACATATGTGTTAGTCACAAATGTTTGTCCAGTGCGGGAATCGAACCCGCGACCTCTAGCGCAGAAGGCAGAGTTACTACCAACTGAGCTATGAGGCCAGTTATATGCAAAACATATATAGATAATAAATCACTACCACCACAGTATGTTAAATTGACGACCTCGGTGGTGTAAGACACACCACCGAGGTCGTCAATGAAGAATCAACCAATATTGTTTTTTTTTTTTTTTTTATACAACTGATATGGCAAACAAGCCTACGGCCCACCTGTTGGTAAGCGGTTACCGTAGCCTATGAGCGCTTGCAATAACAGAGGCATCACGCACGCGTTGCCGACCCCAAACCCCTCCCCCCTAAAGACCTCTGGCAACCTCCCCGCAGGAACACAACACTATTTGAAACAAATATTGTTATTTGGCTGCGATCTTCTGTAAGGTGGAGGTACCTCCCAGGCGGGCTGCTCCAATTCAGAACGAGAAAATCTCGCTGTGCCCTACGTCCTCCTAAAGTTTTTTGATGAAGTTTGAATTCGAAATAAATATAATAAGCTGCTTTTATTCGGGTACCGTGCGGCCGAAGCCAAGGGTGCAATATCCTACTTATATTATAAACCATCTCCCGCCCACGGCTACGCTCGCGTGGTACCTGCTTAAAAAGTAGCCTGTATGCTATTATTTATTTAATCTTTATTGAACACAAAAAACAATGTACAAAAGGTGGGCTTAATGCCTAGGTAATATTATAGGTAAAGAACTAGGAGGAGGAGGTAGGGCACAGCGAGATTTTCTTGTTCTGAATCGGAGCAGCCCGCCTGGCGAGGTACCTCCGCCTTACAAAAGATCGCAGCCAAATAACATTATTTGTTTCAAATAGTGTTGTGTTCCTGCGATGAGTAAGGTTGCCAGAGCTCTTTAGGGGGGGAGGGGGTTCAGGGTCGGCAACGCGTGCGTGATGCCTCTGGTATTGCAAGCGCTCATAGGCTACGGTAACCGCTTACCAACAGGTGGGCCGTATGCTTGTTTGCCACTTCAGTAGTATAAAAAAAAAATAACTCTTTACATTCCAAGTTTCAACTAAATCGGTTGAGCCGTTACGGCGTTATTGAATAACAAACATCTATCATCACTCGCGTTTGTTGCCTGATTCTTGTAGGCTTGGTCGCGAGGAACAGGCATAGCTTCACCTAGTTTCTAACACGTTTCAAAGTGATCCTAGTGATTTTATTGAAATAAATGCCTTTTGACTTTGACTTCTAAACATATTTTTTCAGAATACTGTTCAGCATAATTTGGTCTCCACAGCACAGGGAATCCTAGTGTGGAGATCAAAGTTATTGCATAGCTACCTACCATACTTATAAATTAATTTAAACACTATTTTGTATACTTACCTTTCTTTCTTTCTTTTTCTTTTATTCCGGACATATCACACACGGTCAACTGATCCCAAACTAGGCATAGCCTGTACTATGGGTACCAGAGACTGCTAAACATAATAGATATATATTTTAACACCCAGACACAGAACAAACATCTGTGTTAGTCACAAATGTTTGTCCAGTGCGGGAATCGAACCCGCGACCTCTAGCGCAGAAGGCAGAGTTACTACCAACTGAGCTATGAGGCCAGTCACCTATCTAACTACTTTGCCTAATCAAGGCCAATATAATTGATTTGTTTTAGGATTAGATTTAGAACCTACCTTCTATACATACTAACAAATGTGTTATAAGTAAGGAGTTCCTTCCTAATAAAATGTATCAAATGTCTTTGTATTAATTTTTTTTTCTGTTACAATTAAAAACTTATTATTTTTACATCCAAACATCCTCACAAACTTTCGCATTTATATTATTAGTACGATGCGAAAGTTTAAGAGGTTGTTGACGGCTCAACCGATTTCGTTGAAACTTGGAATAGATAAAGTTCTTTACCTAGAATAGCATATAGGCTACTTTTTATGAAGGTACCACGCGAGCGTAGTCGCGGGCAGAAGCTAGTAGTACTATAAATGAGAGAATGTTCATGCTTCCAGGGTGCTCAGGGCTGCCACAGCCAGGACCGGCGCCAGGCTGCTGCTGAAGAAAGTTGGTGATGATCCTAGCAGCCGCGCGTGGCTGACGAGCATAAGGTCATAATACATACAAATAATACATAATATATAATATTTATATAATAATCACAGACGAGCATGTATGTGGAATGTGATGAGAGTGAATGAAGCAAAAGATGTATGACAGGATCGTAGCAAGTGGAAAGCCGTGGTCTCTGCCTACCCCTCTGGGAAACAGGCGTGATTTTATATATGTATGTATTTGAAATTGTTAATGTAGGTACATATTATTTTATTTATTTATTAAGATAACAACATCATAACAGGTTTTTTATTAAGCCCTAAGGCGATGTTATATCTAGGTACCTACTTAACTTAATTTATTAACAACACTAATTAATATATTTTGTCTCAATGACAAGCTGTGCCATTTCCATGGCTTTCGGCAGGTTTTGGTAAAACACGTCTACACTGTTTTGGGACAGAATATTGAGTAAATAGATAGCGAGTGACACGGGAGAAAACTTAAGTAGGTTGGTCCTACAGCTGGGTACCTCCAGCATGGCGGGGCGGCGGCGGAGGCCCAAGTAGTCGTTGGGCGTTTATGTATAATAATTAGTGTTATTGGTCATGTAGCCGTGCTAATTATAATAATAAATAAATAATATTACATATTATTGGCCGTGGTGGCCTCGGCTGAAGAATAGGCCCCTCCATATCTACCTATCCGCGGATGTCGTAAGAGGCGACTAAGGGAAAAAAGCTAGGGGATGGGCAGCAGCGTCCCTCATTTTAACAACGATAGCTCTAACTGCGCTCGCCAACCCGCATGCCCAGCGTGGTGAGTATGGGCAAATCCCCCCATATGATAAGGAATTTGCTCTGTCTGTGGGGGAGGCCATGTTCAGCAGTGGAGGTCGTACGGCTGAAATGATGATGATGATGATTACATATTATTATAAACTAATATAACTCTTTGGGGGAGGCCTGTTGTCCAACAACTTGCACAGGCTGATGATGATGATGGTGATGATGATGAGTATGAATATGTCTGACTCGATGACTATGAGCATCGTCATCGTCGTTTCCCCACTAATATTATAAATGCGAAAGTTTGTGAGGATGCTTCGATGTTTGTGGTTCAATCACGCCGTAACATCTCAACCGATTTCGATTAAACTTGGAATGAAATAAATAAAATGAAATAAATGAATGAATAAATGAATGAAATTAAATGAAATAAATGAATGAATGAAATGAAATAAATGAATGAATGAAATGAAATGAAATAAATGAATGAAATGCATTTATTTTGATAAACACAGACAGAAGACACAAAAAACCATAGATTGCCCACCTGTTGGTAAGCGGTTACCGTAGCCGTTAATAAGGATAAAGATAGAGGATGGAATGGATAGAGTTCTTTGCCTAGAATAGAATATAGGCTTAACTAGTAGAAGACTATGATTATGTTATTTATTTATTTCAGTAATCTAGGATTCACAGTTTACTTATCGTTTAATATAGGCTAGATGTATATAAGTCGTACTTGAACCAATTTGAATCCACATTTTGTATTCCACTCGCTTAAAAGTAACATTATGCGAGTATGCTACGTACCTAGGTTAACTATAGTGTAAGAAAATATATTAAAGCCGCCCAACGGGCTATGGAGAGAGCTATGCTCGGAGTTTCGCTACGTGATAAAATCCGAAATGAGGAAATCCGCAGAAGAACCAAGGTTACCGACATAGCTTTTAGAATTAGCAGGTTGAAGTGGCAGTGGGCCGGCCATATAGCTCGCAGAACCGACAACCGTTGGGGAACAAAGGTTCTCGAGTGGCGACCACGAACCGGACGACGCAGTGTTGGAAGGCCCCCCACCCGATGGACCGACGATATTGTTAAGGTTGCGGGAAGTCGGTGGATGGAAAAGGCTCAAGACCGTTCGTCATGGAACTCATTGGGGGAGGCCTATGTTCAGCAGTGGACTTCATCAGGCTGATGATGATGAAGAAAATATATATAAAAATACAGTAAGAAAAAAATTACAAATTATAACTACTACCTATACTAATTACGAAATTAACAAAATATGATTTGTCTTGATTTATATTACCATTCCCCTCTCGGTCGCGAGGAACAAGCGTAGCTTCACCTAGTTTCTAAGACGTTTCAAAGTGATCCTTGTGATTTTATTGAAATAAACGCCTTTTGACTTGACCTTCAGATCGGCATCATCAGACCGCAACAGAGATAAAGACAAGCCGGTGCATTCAGACGAGGAGGTGATAGAGGAGAGGAAACCCACTGACAGCTACCTTGTATGCGTGCACAATGTCTCTCACGAGATACCGTACGCTATTTTGAAGGTGAGTTAGAAAAGGTTCTAACGACTAAACAGCTGAACCGATTTTGATGAAATATAAATAAAAATAAACATAACCTCCTCCATAATAATCATAATAAATAAAAATAACCTCTCTCTATAATCACTTCTCTCTAGCCTCAAAGGTTTGCTGGAAGAAAACTCTTTTTAGGGTTAAGCTCGCCTTTGTACATACCTTTCTTTTTTATTGCTGCAATCTGTGTTTTCTTGTGTACAATAAAGAATAAAGAATGAATAAAATAAATATTCCGGACATATCGATACAAATGATTTGATCCCCGCACTGGACAAACATTTGTGACTAACACAGATGTTTGTTCTGTGTCTGGGTGTTAAATATATATCTATTATGTATATCAGTCTCTGTTACCTATAGTACAGGCTATGCCTAGTTTGGGATCAGTTGACATTGTGTGATATGTCCGGAATATTTATTATTATTTAGGCTTCGCGTTCTGAATGTACCTGGAACAAATTACATCATATTTTGTATATTTTGAATCACAATCCCGTGAAATAATGAACAATTCCATTTAATAACTTTATTTCAGGCAAACAATCGAATAACACAAATAAATAAATATTCCGGACATATCACACACGGTCAACTGATCCCAAACTAGGCATAGCCTGTACTATGGGTACCAGAGACTGATATACATAATAGATAAATATTTAACACCCAAACACAGAACAAACATCTGTGTTTATCACAAATGTTTGTCCAGTGCGGGAATCGTACCCGCGATCTCTATCGCAGAAGGCAGAGTTACTACTAACTGAGCTATGAGGCCAGTCATTATGTATATCAGTCTATTATGTATATATTATGTATATCAGTCTCTAGTACCCATAGTAACAGGCTATGCCTAGTTTGGGATCAGTTGACAATGTGTGATATGTCCGGAATATTTATAACCACACAAATGTTTGTCCAGTGTGGGAATCGAACCCGCGATCTCTAGCGCAGAAGGCAGACTACCAACTGAGCTATGGGGCCAGTCAAATTAAGTGAAGACTGATAATGGGATAAAAGCTCGAAAAGATATAATAATTATGGTTACTTTCAGGTCCCGCTAAGTGCTACGGCGTCGTTCGTCGTCTACCAAGCGTTGACGAAAGCCCGCTGCCATGATGACCCTAAAAGGTAATAGCAATGCTCCAGGTGTTGCTAATGTTAATAGGCGACGGTAACCACTTACCATCAGGAGGGCCGTAAGCCTGCTTGCCTCCATATAACATTAAAAAAAAAAACATAGCGATAAGACCGCCCATTGTACCTTTCACACGAGGTCCAACATGTCGACATCTTTAATGATAAAATTTGTATAATATTTAATTCGTTAAGAGTATTTTTAAGTTTTAATTTTAGACAGTAGGCACTTTGGTATATACTGTAAGCTTGCTGTTTTAACTGAAATAAATAATTCTTATTCTTTCATTATTTAGGAGCTCTTTCAGGGTTCGGGGTCGGCAACGCGTGATGCTTCTAATATTGCAAGCGTTTATAGGCTACAGTAACCACTTACCAACAGATCGACCGTATGGTAGTTAGCCACCTTAGTTGTATAAAAAAAGTAAGTATATCTCAGTCTGTTTGCTACCTGTTAACGTGTAAACGGCCCAACCGATTTTGTTGAAACTTGGTAGCAACATAGCTTAAAACCTGAGGAAGGACTATCATTATTATTTTTTTTATGTTATACGGAGGCAAACAGGCTTACGGCCCTTCTGTAAGTAAGTGGTTACCGTCGCCTATTGACATCAGCAACACCTGGAGCTTTGGTAATGCGTTGCCTGCCGAATCCCTCCCCCCCAAAAGAGCCGGGTTACGAGCGAAACCGCGGGCAGACGCTAGTGTAAAGTTATATTTGTTTCAGATTCGTCTTAGTAGAGGAGTTAGAATGGGGAGGAAGGGCGGGTCAAGGACCTCAGCTAAGGGCATTAGCTGATGATGAAGTGGTCTACGCAGCTCAGGTGAGTCTGGAGTCAAAGTCAAAAGGCGTTTATTTCAATAAAATCACTAGGATCACTTTGAAACGTCTTAGAAACTAGGTGAAGCTGTTGAACTGTAAACTAATCTATCCTATTTGGATGCTGGAGGAAGGTCTGGTGGGTCGTATAAATAAAATTCACAAAAAAATAGTTTATTTCATGTTTTAAAAACACATAGGTACTAATTTTAGGAGGAGGTAGGGCATAGCGAGATTTTCTCGTTCTGAATTGGAGCAGCCCGCCTGGGAAGGTACCTCCGCCTTACAGAAGATCGCAGCCAAACAACACTATTTGTTTTAAATAGTGTTGTGTTCCTGCGATGAGTAAGGTTTCCAGAGCTCTTTAGGGGGGGAGGGGGTTCGGGGTCGGCAACGCTTGCGTGATGCCTCTGGTATTGCAAGCGCTCATAGGCTACGGTAACCGCTTACCAACAGGTGGGCCGTATGATTATGTTTGCCACCTCAGTAGTATAAAAAAAAAAAAAAAAAAAAAACAAAGTGGGACAACATAATTCAAAATACACAATAAAAATCAAAAGTCAAAATCACAAAATAAATGTCAAAAATATACATAAATTAAAAATTAAAAAATATATATGTATATATATTTTTTATTTTAGGAGAAACAGACAGACGGACTAAAAACACGCGGACAGGAGAAACTTTGCTATCAAATATTCTATTCGCTACCAATTGCAAAAAGCAAGACAAAAGAGCGCACAAGCAGTGTTGCCATAACAATTAAATTAAAATAATATAATAAATGTTGCAATTAATGCGAACAGAAGCTACGCCTGATGTGGGAGACGAGGGAAGATCAGCGCGCTACTTACTCGCAAATCTGCAGCGCATTATGCTGAGTTATTATCACGTCTTCGTACATATTGACCGCCATTGTCAGTACATTGGCTTCAGTAACTCTTATTTAGTGTCATCTGTCATACCATAGACTCTTATTATACTCGCCTAAACAGAAATTGCACAAATATTGTCATCATCATCGGCCTGATGAAGTCACTGCTGGACATAGGCCTCCCCCAAATAGTGCCACGACGAACGGTCTTGAGCCTTCCCCTTCCACCGACTTCCCTCAACCTTCACATTGTCGTCGGTCCATCGCCTTCCAGCACTGCGTCGTCCGATTCAAATTTTGTGTGTTGTTACATATAAAAGATTTTCTTTCTTTCTATCTGACATGTGTACGAAAGGGAGGCTCCTCCTAAGAGGCGCACTTTGATCCTTTCACTACACTGACGGTCATAGGCCCTTTTCAGGGCCACCATACCTCTACCTGGTCACTGAACTAATACAGGATGACCAAGAAAGAATCAGTGATACGAAACACTAAAATTAAAAAACTATTTCAGGCTGGGTGGAAAACCCTTGGTAGATTCGTTCTGCAGGAGAAGGGATGCCCAGCACCGATACCCAGGCACAGGGCCGCCATAGCCAGGATACAGCGAGGACTCAGCGTCACGAGAGGGGCCATCGCAGGTACAGAACCAGTGTGGTGAACGGCCACAACCCAACAGTCACATAGTCCTGACCCCACACTAGGATCCCCTGTGTCGTGGGTATCAGAAACTACGAGTAACGTGATACCGCAACACCCAGGCCAGGACCTAATATTTGCAGGAAAAGTTTGTCAGCGAGAATCGAACCCGCACCCTTTGCGTCTGAGACGGGCAGTCCTTTGCTACTGAGGTCGTCGTGCAATGACGAACGGTCCTGAGCCTTCTCCATGGACCGACTTCCCGCAACCTTCACAATGTCGTCGGTCCATCGGGTGGGGGCCGCTCTATCGGTTTCCCGCAAACTGCGCAATGTCGTCGGTCCATCGGGTGGGGGCCGCTCTACCGACTTCCCGCAACCTTCGCAATGTCGTCGGTCCATCGGGTGGGGGCCGCTCTACCGACTTCCCGCAAACTGCGCAATGTCGTCGGTCCATCGGGTGGGGGCCGCTCTACCGATTTCCCGCAACCTTCGCAATGTCGTCGGTCCATCGGGTGGGGGCTGCTCTACCGATTTCCCGCAACCTTCGCAATGTCGTCGGTCCATCGGGTGGGGGCCGCTCTACCGATTTCCCGCAACCTTCATAATGTCGTCGGTCCATCGGGTGGGGGCCGCTCTACCGATTTCCCGCAACCTTCATAATGTCGTCGGTCCATCGGGTGGGGCCCGCTCTACCGACTTCCCGCAACCTGCACAATGTCGTCGGTCCATCGGGTGGGTGCCCGTTTTGCTATCAGTAAGTTAATTTCATTGCAGGTGCTGGGGGCTTCCCTCTCGGGGGCTTCAGCATGTCCGACAGCACTCCTAGCGAGGCGAAGGCCCCCGTGCAGGCGGCCTACAGCGACCCTACACATTGCAGGTAAAGCATACCAGTACAAATTGTGTTAAATGATTTATTTATTTAACATTAATTAGCACGATTAAAAACCAGTTACATTGAGCAATATCGTTAATAATAGCACCTACTACATTTGTAAATATACCCCATAGGTCTTCAGTGTTTATTATATTGAGGGATTTAAAGGTTTTCACAATATTAATGTAACTAAAACTAAACTCAGTCTCGCATTTAGCAACACTAGCTTCTAGAAGAAGGGACGCTCCAGAAGCTGAAGATTTTAACGACTGGGTTACAATATTAAAGAAAGTCAAAGTCAAAAGGCATTTATTTCAATAAATTCACTAGGATCACTTTGAAACGTCTTAGAAACTAGGTGAAGCTACGCCTGTTCCTCGCGACCAAGCCTACAAGAATCAGGCAACAAACACGGCGCGCGTGCCTATCATTTTTTTCGATGATCCTTTTTCACAAAACGGAATTTAAAGCTTCAGTGTGGTGCCGATCGAACTAGGTGAGGCTCAATAGAAAAGTAATCTAATTATAATCCCTAATAAATAAGAGCTTATATAAAATGTGAAAAAAAAGAAGACAAATGTGAGCTTCAACAAATGATCTAAGGGCAGCACACGCTACACTTGATGAAATATGTACCTAATGCTTCTATAAAATTGAATAATACTTAAAATATGATGCAAGCAAAAACTGTAAAGACACTGCAAAATGGCATTTTAGCTGTCGAGGGGCAGACTTCAGGCCATGCGGTTTTATCATTTATATAATCATTTAGTTTATAGTACGCTTTCTTAATAAGATTATTCTTTATGTACACTTTAAATCTTCTAATAGGAAGTTGAACATGGCCTCCCCCACAGACAGAGTTCCTTATCATGTGGGGGGATTTGCCCATACTCACCACGCTGGGCATGCGGGCTGGCGAGCGCATAAAAGGGTCCTAAGTGGCGCAATTTAATCCTTTCACTAAACTGATTCATTCACCGACGGTCATAGGCCCTTTTCAGGGCCTCCATACCTCAACCTGCTCACTGACCTAAATACATGATGACCAAGAAAGAATCAGTTAAACGCAAGCAAGCACAAAGTTGGGTCATAAAAAAGAGGCAATATCACCATTTAAACCGGGCATGCGCTATTGTCTTGCCTCTGACAACCCCCAGAGCATACTTAAAGTTGAGTAAAATAGTATTTTGTAATGTTTTCAGGAGAGTGTCTAACACGCCATTGGGCAAGGGCATCGGTCGGGCCAAAGGGCATTCGGACAAGGACATGAGGACATATCTGCAGAAACGGGCAGGGAACAGAGAGGTGAAATTTATTTGATAAATAATACTAAAAGGTTTTAACTATACTACAGAAGATAGATATAATAGTACATTGTGGTATAAGACATAGACATAGACAAACATTTATTCACAAACTTCGCACACAATACACATCACAATAAAAGCAAGACAGAGAGCGAAAATATAAAGCAAAGACAGAGAGGTAACACACAAAAACGTATTAAAAAGAACACGTGAAATGTTATTGTGCGCCACAGCAGCAAAAAGGTCTCGGCTCAGCATAAATGCCTTACCACTGAGGAGTAGTTAGGCGCTGGTATTCTGCCGAAACCGTTATTTATAAGTATGACTGGCCTCATAGCTCAGTTGGTAGTAAAGTCAAAGTCAAAAGGCATTTATTTCAATAAAATCACTAGGATCACTTTGAAACGTCTTAGAAACTAGGTGAAACTCTGCCTTCTGCGCTAGAGGTCGCGGGTTCGATTCCCGCTCTGGACAAACATTTGTGTGATGAACACAGATGTTTGTTCTGTGTCTGGGTGTTAAATATATATCTATTATGTATATCAGTCTCTGGTACCCATAGCCTGCCTAGTTTGGGATCAGTTGACCGTGTGTGATATGTCCGGAATATTTATTTATTTGTGTTATTCGATTGTTTGCCTGAAATAAAGTTATTGAATGGAATTGTTTATTATTTCACGGGATTGTGATTCAAAATATACAAAATATGATGTTATTTGTTCCAGGTACATTCAGAAGGCGAAGCCCCAGCGGGCGGGTCGCTGGGGGCGGAGGCCCTCTCGGCGCAGGTGGCGCGATTCAAGAGAGTCTCTCTACGCAAGCTGCGGGCTTGGCGCTCCTGAGTGTGGCAGGTACTACCGGCACCAGTGTGGTGACAAGCTAGCAACATTTTACAGTGCTATGCCTTGATAAATTATTTAGTTTGTTAACACTTCATTTTTAATGTTAATTAACTAGTGTAAGGAACACTACCCTTTTAATCAAAGATCAACTATATTTCAATCCAATATAATCCTTATTTCACATTCACATATCTATTTATACAGTTATACAGCAGACTTACCCTAGGAGACATGTTGTCAGCACCACGGTCGGATAACGAATCCTCCCTCCACCCGACTCGCCCCGCACTTATACAGAAATACTCGTAAACAACAAGATGGCGGCTCGGTCGGGTGATATTCGTTGACTTATATATATTCGCGACTTACAATATATTCTTTTAATGTTCAAACCCAGTTAAACATTATGTAACATAGATCAAAAATCATATAATAATTTAAAATGAATTATCACCGCTTATATTTGAATTAATCATCTAAAATAGGAACATTGACAGTTAATGTAACAAAATAATAACATGAAATGGTTATCAGAATTAATCACTCAATAAATTAGTACAATTTTATCCTGAACCTTACACTAGTTATAATTCAGGTTAGGTACCAGAGGCTAGAATATTGTAAAACTTAGATATATTCGCTCATTATGTATCTCATTTTAAGTAAACCCTGTGTTTGTATGAGAATAAAGTTCTTTAAGCCTAAATTATTTACTATGTAGTTTTAGGAGGAGGTAGGGCACAGCGAGATTTTCTCGTTCTGAATTGGAGCAGCTCGCCTCGGGAGGTACCTCCGCCTTACAGAAGATCGCAGCCAAGTAACATTATTTGTTTCAAACAGTGTTGTGTTCCTGCGGTGAGTGAGGTTGCCAGAGCTCTTTAAGGAGGAGGGGGAGGGGTCGGCAACGCGTGCGTGATGCCTCTGGTATTGCAAGCGCTCATAGGCTACGGTAACCGCTTACCATCAGGTGGGCCGTAAGCTTGTTTGCCAACTCTGTTGTATAAAAAAAAAAATAGTACTAGGTAGTATCTAAGTATAATATGTAAATCGGTACAGCTGTTTTAAAAATATACGAATAGTATTATTTATTTGATATCCGATATTTGTTTGTCTTATTAATAGCATTAATTTTATTGCATTTTAGGTGTTTTGCCGTCTAGGCACCAGCCTCGCTAACCACCGCGCGTCGCTCTCCTCCGAGTTGGGCTCCCTCTGGGAGTTCATTCGAACCGACCGCGATAGACGGCGCTCCGCCCCCGCCTGCTACGAGCCGCTGCACGACAGGGACACCCGCTCGCCGGCTAAACTAGCAAGAGACTTGTTACAGGTGATGAAGAAATACGCTTTTAGGGCGAAAAATAACGTTTCTAAGACAAAACACATCGTTTCTGGGACGAAAAATCACGTTTCTAGGATGAAAAATAACGTTTCTAGGACAAAAAATATCGTTTCTAGGACGAAAAACTACATTCCTTGGATGAAAAACCCAGTTTTAGTTTGCGTGAAGTGATCTGTGCCCTGCTTGCGTAAATGCGTTATCATAATAAGTACCGTTTTTGTCTAACAATATGTTCGTATGGTTTTGGTTGCAACTGAACAACAGACTGGGTAATCAAAGTCATATATTGAAATGTTCAAAAATAACGTTTCTAGGACAAAAAATATCGTTTCTGGGACGAAAAACTACATTCCTTGGATGAAAAACCCAGTTTTCGGTTTCGGTGATAAAAAAAATGCTTTTTATGGAAAGGATGTTAAATCATGAACCAATGGGTTATTCTCTTCGATAAGTGCGCATTAACACGTGCTGAAAACGGTGAAGATAAACATCGTGAGGAAACCTGGTATTCTTATAAGCGGCTATGGGCTTGCAACCTGTCACGTATGGAATACTCACATGTGCATAATGTAATTTTATCACTTGCCTCAACTACCCATAGACTATCTGAGAAGATTTCTACCAACCATACTTGGGGATAAAGTTCGTGAACCTATTTTTTTATAGAAGTTTTAATTTTCAGGTCGTACAAGAGACAGTTTTCGCCAGAAAGCTAGATGAGAAACGTTGCCCTCTTGTTAAAGAGGAATCCGACCTGAGTTCCGACGAAGGTAACGACAGAATCGCCAATCTAATCGACTTTTTTTTCACTATAGTTAAGAGTCAAAGCAATGACAGGAAAGGCAGCGTCGGCAGCTGCCTTAAAACTGACAGTCCAACTGAAACCACTAGCTTATTAAAACCCAAAAAGGTTAATACAGAATTGGAAAGAAAGATGGAAACTCTAATCGAGTTTCTAGCGACGACCGGATGTATGGACGATGAGGTCAAAGACGACAAGAAAATAACATTAATGGAGTTCCTCTTCGGAGGAGATAGCAAACGTTTGATGGAAATTGACGATATCGACAAAGGGATGAGTCTTTCCGAGTCTAAAATCAACGTTAAACTTTCCTACATCGACGAGTCTCCCGTAGAAGAGTCTAGAGAGTTACTAGTAGATATATTGATTAAATATATGGAGAATTACAGCGAAGAGCCGACCAAATCTATATCAGTGACACCGTGTTTATCTGAAAAATCAAAATCGGACGTTACTATAAGCAAAGTTGAAACTTTCAGTGATATTAGTAAAACTAAATCTGATTCTACACTAACTCACACTCAAGACACTGTAATTGAGAAGGAGTTAGACAGTAGACGCATTTCAGAGACTGTTGTTGATCTAAGCAATGTTAAGCAAGATTTGGAAGCAATATTCGAGGAAGCTGTTGCAAAGATTTACAAATTGAGGAATATAGAGCCATCCGAAGACGATACTATGTCTGAAACTGAAGATTTAGAAAATTTTACAGCATACACCAAACCTCCTTTACTGTACAACATATACAGTGTTGAGTTATCAGATATTCTAGAAGAAGACGAGAACGATCCATCGTCCAGAGGAATCCTAGATGACAGAATGACAGTTATAAAAGAATGCGCTGAAGATCTAATAGACTTTATAGAAGACAGAATACAACAGCGGTTCGAATCAGACAGTTCAGGCGATGAGTTTGATACCAACGCAAGTTTAGAACGCTGTTCTATAAGTCTCATCGACTTGAGGTGCATACCAGACTTACCCCCTAGTATAATTAGACCTATAGTAGTCAAAGTTGATAAGTCAACTTCGACAGATAACGATTCAGTATCAGATATATCAAAAAGAATCGATTCTGGGTGTATGACAGAAGACACGAGCCTGAGTAACACCTCGGAGCGACAAGAGAGGGCGCTGGATAAGATAGAATCATTGCACAAATTCTTTTCACGGTCAAGACTGGAGATTATTACAGAGAGCATGGAGGAAGAGAGGAATGACAAAAGATTGCAGCAAGTCAAAGAATCAGATAGTAAAAGCAATGATTTAAAAGCTGGACAGGCGAGTCTTGACGACGTAGAAGAATTACAGGACGACCGAGATGAAGTTTTTGTCGCTGATGACGAGAATCACATAGAAAATGGTACAGCGTCTGAAACTATGAACGAAAATCTCGAAAATCATAAATTAGCTAAAACTATAGCTGTTGATGAAACTGTAGCCATCTTTGATAAGAACAGCATCGAAAACAGTTCAGTAAATTATCAAAATCTAACTGAAGATTATGAAAATAGTATAGTAAATAGTACAGAATTAAATAAAGGTTTAGATTTTAATAGCGAATTAGTAGTCTTTAGTAGATCTCTAGAAAATGAACCTATAGCTAATGATCTTAGACAAACTGACACTAGCCCCGATTTTATAAGAAGCCAAAACACAGGAGCCAAAGAGGTTAGTCAAAATAATGCTAATTTAGAATTTAAAAATAATGAAAGACAAGGGTTGAATATTAGTGAAAATGATTTTACGGAAATAGATAACATTATAGCGGATGCGGTGAAAATTATAACTGACAAATTAGAAAAACAAAGTTTAAAACACTCTTAAATAAAAAAAACTAGGCGCACCTTAATCCTTTCACTACACTGATTCTTTCACCGACGGTCATATGCCCTTTTTTTAAGGGCCACGTAATACAGGCTGACCAAGAAAGAGTCAGTGACACGACAAGCAAGCAGTGAGATATTTATGCCGCTTGGTGTAGAAATGTTAGGACCATTGGGCCGAAGTACCATCAACTTTTTAAAAGAATGACACTACCTTTAAACGTTGCCCGTGACAAGAGCGCGGGCTTTTTCCTTGCGAAAACAATTCCTTTCGCAATTCAACGCGAATGCAGCCAGATCTCTTGGCACATTGCCGAATGATGAAATATATTTTTCGCCAGTGACAAGAGAGCTGGCTCATTCCTTGCGCAAATAATTAACTTGGCAATTCAACGCGGGAATGCAGCCAGTGCTCTTGGCCAGTGCTCTTGTTCTAACAATTTTGTTTTAATAATTTAATGTATATAGTATTTAGGTGACACTGTATTAAAATAACAAATGTTTTGACTTGTTAAGTTAACGAAAAATATCAAATTAAGTAAGTTATCAAAAACTTATTGGAATATGTAACATACGTAAGATGGCCTTACACGTTTTAATAAATTCATTTACTCTAAAGTTATATAAATTATAATAAATAATGAGGACCATCTTATTTCCTACATATCGACAACATATTGGCAAAATAACATAAACATCAGAAGTAATCAAAGTATAAACATAATCATCATCTTCCTGCCCTTATCCCACTTTATGTGGGGCCACAATATGTTTTTATCTTCCACTGACCTCTATCAGCCGTCATGTCAGTTCATAGTTATTTATTCCATAAAACAAGTCATTGTATGCGGAAATTATAAATACACAACATATACAAAACAAAATATTCCTAACTAATTTGACTACAATTACATCACTATTTTACATGAAAATGTCCTTTCATACAAAGATATTAAATAAAAGTCAAAGTTACAAAAATGTTCAAATGTCATAGTAGGTAATTAAATAAGATGTCATACAAATGTTTGATGTCATCAATAAAAACACAAAACGGTCAGAGTTCGTCAAGTGAGTAGAGAGACTTCTCCAAAATGAAGGACTTTAATGAGTACAGTTTTATTACGAATTACCGATTTTATCTCTCATCATCATCATCCAGCCGTTCGACGTCCACTGCTGAACATGGCCTCCCCCACAGACAGAGCAAATTCCTTATCATGTGGGGGGATTTGCCCATACTCACCACGCTGGGCATGCGGGTTGGCGAGCGCAGTTAGAGCTATCGTTGTTAAAATGAGGGACGCTGCTGCCCATCCCCCAGCTTTTTTCCTTAGTCGCCTCTTACGACATCCGCGGATAGGTAGATATGAAGGGGTCTATTCTTCAGCCAGGGCCACCACGGCCACGGATTTTATCTCTAGTGGCAGTTTATTAAATATGTCTACAGCTTGTCAGTATTCACTCTTTTCTTACTTGATTCGTCTTTCACACAATCCATCCATCTTTTCTTTGGTCTACTTTCCCTTATATCCACATATTTACCACTCTTCTCGTCACATGACATTCTTCCCCCCACATGCCCTTATTAACCCTTAATAAGGCATGGGTTTATATCTTCCCACAAGATATTTCGGGTTCTAATTGTTCAACAGGCCGCCTATTCCCGCAAAATGTCAATGTCATATGATCTTTGAACATTTTAAAATAGAAACGGCTGTAAATAAGAGCAATTTTTGAATTCTAAAATGTTGTAAGCAATATTGTCTTGCACAAACCAAACATTATGTGACTTTGATTATATATTTTTTGTACTTACACCTCTTTCTATGTTACACGACAAAATTTAGTGAGATTTTAAATGTATGTAGAAAAATATTAAATTCAAATTTAGTAAAATTAGTGTTATTAAAATAAGAGTCAAAAATGTTTTACCATTTTGTGTTTCAAGAAATGTTTATTAATAATAATCATATCATTTATTTCAGACATCAAATAATTGTAAACAAAAATGTTGGCCCATAGATATTGAAATGGTTCAGCGTTTTTCATACTAATTTACAATATTTACTTATCGAATGTTAAAATAAAGTTTTTTACTAAAATAAGTGTCAATCTGTCTATAATAATTATTGTAAAGTTAACACGCTTTTGTGAAAAATATTGAAAATAGTACGATTTAGGGTTACCACCTGTTGCTAATGTATTTTTCATAAATAAGGGGTTTGTTGATATTCTTAGCCTAATTATTACTTCACCAAAATTTATGTTTATTTATAAAAAACACTTAGGAGTTGCGGGCAAGTATGAACATTAAGATGCGATTCGATAGCCTGGGTGTGGATATGAACATCAATCTTCGCGCTGTATAGCCTTGTTCAAACGGCATGCTTTAAGACATATAATATATTTAAAAAAATATTTAACTATCATCCTTACGTCTATTGATGAAAACAATTTTTAGTTTGACATTTGCAGCTCAATAAAAGTTAAACTCAAAATTAACTTTATTCACTAGAGCTAAGGATTCAGATTAAATATCGCACGGCGTTTGAACGCGGCTTGAAGCTTGCTAAATGTTAATAAATGCAATTAACATTTTGAATACATAAGGTGTAATAATATTCTAAAATACATTTATTCTAATTAGCTTGGTAAAATGAGAAAATATTTTTACTAAAACATTGTTAATGTTTAAAATAGTTTAATTATCATTTAGTGATGAAAATAGCAAATATATCTATTTATTGTTTGACAATAATTCTACTTATAATTTATTCATAATATGTATATGTATACTACTTGAAAGGGGCTTATTCTACACCCAATTGGCAATAAAGTTTGTTTTACGACTTTTGGAAATTCGACTTTTTTCACTGAAAAACACACTAAATCAGCTGTTTTGGGGTTAAATGAGTTCAAACGTCACTATTCAGATATTTTAGATAGCAAACTTGATGTCGAACTTCGTACGTTTAATAATTTAGTTAAAAAAGACCAAAAACAGCTGATTTTAAAAAGATAGCGAAAAGTCAATTTTATTTTTTAAATCTACCTATTTATTTTTTGATGACTGGCCTCATAGCTAAGTTGCTAGTAACTCTGGCTTCTGCGCTAGAGGTCGCGGGTTTGATTCCCGAACTGGACAAACATTTGTGTGATGAACACAGATGTTTGTTCTGTGTCTGGGTGTTAAATATTTATCTATTATGTTTATCAGTCTCTGGTACCCATAGTACAGGCTATGCCTAGTTTGGGATCAGTTGACCGTGTGTGATATGTCCGGAATATTTATTAATTGTTTTTTTAATAGAAATAAGAATAAGTCCCTTTGGGCATAGTATACTAGTTACGAAACACGTTTTAAAATACTGCAACCAATACAAACTGAGTTTCATATACAATGTCAAAAAGTGACTTATTTTTTCATTTATCTATTTTTTTAACTTAATTATTTGTGTAAGTAGGGTTCTGTTACCACGTGAAGGTAACCCTTTGGGGTGAGACATGTTGTATGTTCGTCTGTCCTACAAGTGAGCACTTGATAGTAATACTAGTGCTCTTGAAATTAAACAATCAATTCCAATTCCGAGATTCATGTAATATAACTTAGTTCCAATTTCACAACTAAATGTCGCAAGTAACTTATTTGTTACGGAACCTTCAGCGAATTAAATTTTATATCACGACTTTATTTCAAGTATAATTATGAGTTTACCTAAATATGTAGCAGGTTAAAATATTTATTTTATTATCTATTGTTATGTTCGTTTGCATTGTTTCCAAATGAAATTTTAAAAGAAATACAGAGTTATTTTAATATGCTGTTTTTTATTCTTTAGTTTTAATTAACCACTGGACTCTATGAACCAACAATGGCCCGAGCACAAATACTTCACGGTAGCGATACGTTTACGATACAAAAACCAAATGTCAAATGAGAGCTGGCTCTTATTTAGCCCAGCGAATTAGCATTGCCATCCAGTGTGGCAATTCCGCCATCTTGGAGACGCTTCCGACTGGTAGTGATCTGGATCAGTTGAGCTATCTATAGATCGTTTGTAACGGTATTTAGATGGCTGAACTGTTTCTTGTGTATTTTCTAAATATCTTTTTTCTGTAAATAAAGAAAGACGGACAATGTCAAAATATTTGCACATCAAAACAAAAATGTTTTCAAACATCGCCGATTTAATTGGCTAATATTTGACTTTACTATCGTATTATAATGGTGAATTATAGTGGTGACCTCGGTGGCGTAGAGGCCGAGTGGCCGTCTGAGACGCAAGTGGTACGGGTTCAATTCACGCTGCGGGACAAATGTTTGCATGATCTGCAAGTTTGTACCTGTGGTGCAATTGTGTAAGCGCAATGCTAATGAGTTTCTTAACTTTTAAGTGTAATTTTAACAATCTTAGCAACATTTAAAACGTTCCTAACTTGAGGGAAAACTTCAAGACCTTAGCTTCTTCTTTTTCATGTTTGTAAATTGATGTTCAATTGATGAAATCATCCTCATAATTGCGAACTTCATTACGCTTACGCAATAGCACTCTGGGTGGTACCTACCCACTATGGTACTCGTAGTTTCTGATACCCACGACACAGGGAATCCTAGTGTGGGGTCAGGACTATGTAAGTGCCTTCACTACACTGATTCTTTCACCGACGGTCAAAGGCCCTTTTCAGGGCCATACCATACCTCAACCTGTGGTGCAATGCGTAAGCGTAAGGGCAATTAAGTTCGTAACTTTGAAGGTAATTTTAACAATCTTAGCAACATTCAACACATTCCAAACTTGACAAGGGAAAACTTCAAGACCTTAGCTTCTTCTTTTTTATGTATGAAAAACTTTAGATGTCGCTAAAATTGTTAAAATCATCCCTATAATTGCGATCTTCATTGCCATTTCGCTTACGCAATAGCCTGGCAGGTCACTGATCTAATACAGGTGACCAAGAAAGTATCGGTAACACGATAGGCAAGCAATTGATGAATAGAGAAGCTTGTGGTATCGCACACACAGCTCCGTACCTATATCTACTGTAGGCACACTCGCTATTTCATTTATGAATCAACCTTTGGCTTTAGAGTGTTAATGAATAAACAAATGTATGAGTTTATTCAAACTAAACTGACTCAACGCGAGTTATTGTCCATATTTCATACTCTATAGGTGATTAGTTTACCTCGGTGACGCAGCGGGCGTGTGCCCGTCTCAGACGCAAGGGTTCGATTCCCGCTGCGGGACAAGTTTGCATGATCTGCGAATGTTTGTTCCGGGGGTGTTATGGTACCATGGTAGGTACTAGTAATATTCCGGACATATTCACACGGTCAACTGATCCCAAACTAGGCATAGCCTGTACTATGGGTACCAGAGACTGATATACATAATAGATACATATTTAACACCCAGACACAGAACAAACATCTGTATTTATCACACAAATGTTTGTCCAGTGCGGGGATCATACCCGCGACCTCTAGCGCAGAAGGCAGAGTTACTACTTACTGAGCTATGAGGCCAGTCTAGTAATTTCCGATACCCACGACAGGGAATCCTAGTGTGGGCTCAGGACTATATTTGTGGCCCTTGGGTGTTATTTATTGATTACAAGCTTCCGCCCGCGGCTTTGCTCGCATGGTACTGTCATAAAAAGTAGCCTATTTTAGGTAAAGAACTATTTATAGACCAATGACCGAAGGGCTGGTGCTTATCTCGGACAAAGGATCAGTAAAGCGATCCAACGAGGTAACGTCGCCAGCCTTTTGGGCACGCTGCCTGTGGTTGGTGATCTGAATTCTATTTTCTACTGTTGGCAGGCCTCATAGCTCAGTTGGTAGTAACTCTGCCTTCTGCGCTAGAGGTCGCGGGTTCGATTCCCGCACTGGACAAACATTTGTGACTAACACAGATGTTTGTTCTGTGTCTGGGTGTTAAATATATTATATATCTATTATGTATATCAGTCTCTGGTACCCATAGTACAGGCTATGCCTAGTTTGGGATCAATTGACCGTGTGTGATATTATGTCCGGAATATTTATTATTATTATTTACTTGTAGTCGCAGTCGTAGAAAACAGAGTTCATTCCTAATATAATATTATTTTAGTTTAATTTACAACTGTTATTATTATTATTTTTCTGTTATTTAACAAGATTATTCTTTTATATTCCAAGTTTCAACGATATCGGTTGAGCCGTTACCGCGTGATTGAATAACAAACATCCTCACAAACTTTTTTAAATAACAGTAGGGTAGGATTTTACACAAATTTGAACCATAAATCTTAGAGATTATCTCACTGCAAAGCCTAAACAAAATGTTTATGTTACGGGGCCATGCATCCAATTAGCATGGCATCAGACAACGGCTGGGCAAATATTGATAACATTTTGACTTTGCGATAGCGAGCCAGACGGATTCACGTGGCGAACGGTGTGTCGCGGCGTCAGATAGTGTACCTACGAGTATATAGATAGTGTATGTGCTTGTGCTCGCCCTCGATCAGGTTTTGGCTGAAAATCAGTGTTTTTGCTTTTAAGCAAAATATTTCACTGAGCCATAATAAATAAATAAATATTACGGACATATCACACATGGTCAACTGATCCCAAACTCAATAGATATATATTTAACACCCAGACTCAGAACAAACATATGTGTTCATCACACAAAATTAGGTAAATGTTTGTCCAGTACGGGAATCGAACCCGCCAAAATAGCAATGGACTATTTTGTCGTGCTACAGCACACAGAAACTAACGTACTTTAGATACTTCATCATCATAATCATCATCATCATCAGCCTGATGAAGTCCACTGCTGAACATAAACCTCCCCCAAAGAGTGCCACGACGAACGGTCTTGAGCCTACTCCATCCACCGACTTCCCGCAACCTTCACAATGTCATCGGTCCATCGGGTGGGGGGCCTTCCAACACTGCGTCGTCCGGTTCGTGGTCGAACATCAATAAACATAAATATTTATATTAGGGATAGGGGACTCGCGCAGGCTAGTTCCTAGTTAGTTTTCATTTAGGTCGCAATCTAAATGAAACTAGATAGTTCATACAATTATAGAGAAATGAAATATAAAAAAAATCGAAAATGATTAAACCTGAGAAAAATCTCCTTTTGCGAAATCTGTAAAAACAATCAATAATTTAGTAGGGTGAGTATCAAACTAAGGCTCGTATTCAGAGACAAGACTCGAGCATTGATCTGTACTTAAATCTCGATTTGAGGCGAGATTCTAATTCTTGAACAGTGCTTAAGTATAGATTCAATGATCACAGTTCACCTGAGTAAATGCTTATTCTGAAACGTCAATCAGACGAAATCAGTGCTTGAGTTTAGATTTAACATTAATCAAATGACATTTTCGTTCCGTTACATGTACTTTGATGCATATTTATACTTCACTTTATTGTTCTATTCTATTTCCACCCTGGCTGTTTGAATTTCTGCGTAAAACGGATCGAAAATTATAAATAAATCAAAATGTAAACGAGAACATTTGAGTACAGATTTGAGACGCGATTCATCTGAGAATAGTTTAAGTACCGGTCTTGAATAAAAGCTATGTTTGAGAAGAGATTCAATACTTAAGTAGAGTTCAGCTGATCTGTGATTAAATCTATGCTTGAGTCGTGTCTCTGAATACGAGCCTAAGTGAATTTCAGGATAACCCTAACCATGAAGCTAGAAAAGGTTTTGGCCCTATCAAGAAAATTAAAGAAAGTTTTATAATAAAATCATTATAATTTTACAAAAATATATCTATAGGATCATCGTCATTCGTAACAATCTCATTTAATTTAACTAAATTAATTTACAAAATTAAATATTAGTATATATTATATTATATTAATCAGTTCTTTTATAAAACCATATTAACAATTTTTTAATTAAATAAATTTATATAAAGGTAAGTGGTTCATTTGACACTTTCAGAAAATAATTTACTAACATTCATCGTTCTAGTTATAATTGACTGGAATATAAAATTTAGCTACCTATCCGCCATTTTGTAAAGACAGCTGACAATAAATATGTATCAAAATTGCGTATTTTTTGCACTTAAATAATAATATATCACTAAATACACTGATCATGTTTGCTTTCAACAAAAATGATGTGTAAATAACAGTTATTTAAATAATATTTAATTTCAATCTTTGCCATACAAAGTTTAAAGCAATATCGAATTAACTCATTACAATCTATTTACAAGGATTAAATCATTTGATATCTCATTATAGGATAATAATTATGACAGTAACTTATAACATCTATCAAAAGATAATGTCAATTTATTAATTCGTTGTGTTGTTTGGAAGTATAGATATTATTAGTCGTAAGCAAATGCGAAAATTTTACTATATTAATCATTTTTTGGACTCTTGTGTAAGTGATACGGTTATAATAATGTGATCAATAATGTCTACAATAAATTTATAATAGTATTATTTAAATAATAGAATATTATAAGAAAATAATATAACAATTGGTAAAAATAGCCTTCTAGATCTTATTTACTAAAATCAATTCATAATTTATAATTTTAATCCTTTTACTAGAAATAAAATTGACTAGAATCATGTCATAAACCGCAAAATATTCGCATTTGCCTATAGATCTGTCAGAATCGAGACAAAACTGAGATCATTTGTCAAAAATAACATTGAAAAATATTTAAAAATAAGATTCTAAATACAATGAAACGGTGTGATATTAAAGAATATTGAATATTAAACTTTGTTCCTACAGTAAAAATAGATAAATTCGTTTTATAACATGTAACAAAACTATTAGAGTACCTACTTACCTAACCCACACAAATATTTCTAGCCTTTTATTTCTGTTGTGATATTGTAAACATTGTCGACAGGCAATGCGTTAACACAACTGCAACTAGCAAAATTGTTTTATTAAGTAATTAATTAGCAACCAAACATTAGATGAGATTCCCTGTATTTTACATTTATTTTTGTCTATGTTATCTTTCATTGTCCCTGTTTATTATCAAGGCTTGGTCGCGAGGAACAGGCGTAGCTTCATCTAGTTTCTAAGACGTTCCAAAGTGATCCTAGTGATGATTGAAATAAACACCTTTTGACTTTGGCTTTACCTAGAAATATGACCAGATTAAAAAAAAAAAATTGACAAAATATTTGCAGATATTATATAACTTATTTATTGCCCATTTCTACTGTCTAACTCCACTGATTTGTATGGTAAAAATTTAAATGACATTCGAAAATAAAAGGAGAAATGCTTGAGCGGTAATAAATCTACGATAGTCGCATTATTCCCGGCCATTCACCCACCACGCCATAAGGTCATTGCTAATGTCAAGTTCAGCACCAGCTGAATTAATTGCACATTAGATGCCAAAATCGAAATATTTGGCAAGATCCTCAAATCTTAAATAGAAAACCGTGTGATCTCTATATTTATATTTGGTAATCCTGCAGTTATAGAATTGCTCTGATTGATACCTACAAAAGAATTTAATAATATCTACTATATATCTACTATACATATGACACTTACTGACTAAATTCCATAATGATCCACTTCATGACGAGTTCTTCTCAAAATCATATAGTGCACTGGCATTCCAAGGAGGAAGGAACTATTCATAGGTACCTATGTTTCAATGGACAGATATCATTGTTACCTACTCCAAATATTTCTAAACTGGGAATGTCTGAACGAACACATTTCTCTGAAGCCTCAGAACTATTAATAGACATCAATTGCCACATAAAACAGCGGAAACACAACAAGAATATAATTACATTCTACAGACCTTTACAAATCCCATGTTTCCTTTGGCACTGCACCCGAAATCTATGGCACAACTAACACTGAACCTACACCTTCAGGTTTGTTCTACACGTTCACCAATACGGAGTGTTACCACTCCCGCCCTTCGACGTCCAAGAGTTACCGTAGTTTATCCTCGCACAAGATATCGCCGGGGTCTTCCTTACCGAGGACTTTTCTAGTGTGTAGTTGTTGCCGTTGTTGTTGTCCCAGTACTCTTTTCCTTTGCATTTGAAGCAGACGCAGAAATCTAGCATCCTCGAGTGGATAGGCAGCTGCAGCCGGAACCCGAAGGTGTCGTACACCGATGTGCGGTTCTGGTTCATAGGCCCGCATTCGACGAAAGCACAGAACGTGTCTTCGCTGGTCGCCCATCCATCGGACGAGTATCGAATGTACACTTCCTTGTTAAAATCCAGATTCTTTACTTTAACAGTTCCGTCCACGGCACACTCGTGCTGTTTCACAATCACATTCTCCAGAGACACACACTCTTCTGTAATCCTTCTTCTGAAGCCGACGTAATCCGAGGCTGGTTGGCTGAATCTCATCTCCCAGAGGTCAACCGCTGGTTTTGTGGCGTGTTTCCTTTCCACAATCGGGCTGGTGACGATCTTCAGGGCCCAGTAAGGCGGCACATGAGACGGTTCAGTCATGAATTTGATCTGCTCGAGCGCGAATCCCCGGTCATCGGCGAAAACCACCTTTTTCTTAGATTTCTCTGAGGGTATTCTTATGCACGATCTCGGAGCCGCTTTGAGAGTTAGTTGCACTTGTTTTATCGCTGACAGGCTGGGCGCGGAAAATCCCCTCGCTGTGATCTTGACTGGTCTCCTGACTGCGGGGGTGTAGTCGGTGAGGAAGCCCGCCGGCGGGCTGTGCCCATAGAACATCTGTTCAGACGACAGCATGTCGATCGCAGCGCACATCGCGGTTCTGCAAATAACGAACGATACGTGTTAGCGTTGTGAGCGCGTTTGGTGAACTAAACGGATTTCGGCTCGTCGCCGGGATATATAGCTGCGCAGGCGCCGGCCACGCGTCTGATACGAGCTATTCGTGGGGTGACAATCCTTCGGACATTATTTTAAGAGTTTATTGACTTTCTTATTTGGGTCATGGGTGGTGTTGTACGCACGGTGAAAAGGAAAATACTGGAATTTCAATTTATGACTTCAAGAGAGAAGAAATTACGCAAAAAAATAAAGATTTTTGCAAACTATACGGTTATTATCAATTTATTTTATTAACTTATTTTATTCTATCCCTATTCTCTATGTTTGTAAAGATGTGAAGATATTTGTTACTCTTTCACGCCGCACGCAACCACTTAACGTATTGAAATTTGGCCTGTTTGTAGCAAATAACCTGGAATAACATTATAGGCAATAATATAAGAGTATAATATAAGAATCTTATATGTATAAGAAAGAATATTAGCGACAGAGAAATCAACAATTACAAAAAAAAGTTTTTCCGGGATCTTTTGCAAATCAAATGTTTTTGGTCTTTTTATCATCTTCATAAGTAACTACTTAACTTATGCGAAGTTCAACATGATCACACAGCGACCTAAAACAGCTGAATAATTGAGTATGAACAGATTTGAGCCAAAAGCAGCTGATTTTTACATAAATAAAATAAATATTCCGGACATATTACACACGGTCAACTGATCCCAAACTAGGCATAGCCTGTACTATGGGTACCAGAGACTGATATACATAATATATATATTTAACACCCAGACAGAACAAACATCTGTGTTAGTCACAAATGTTTGTCCAGTGCGGGAATCGAACCCGCGACCTCTAGCGCAGAATGCAGAGTTACTACCAAATGAGCAGTGAGAAATATTATTTTTAAATGAATTTCGTAGAACAAACTTTCGGGAAAGTATATTATGAATTACCTTGTACCTATAGTACATTGGCGAATCAAATAGTTATCGATCGCTGAGTCAATGAAATATTTAGGTATGTACTGTGGTGTGGAAATTTCAAGAGTATATACACAATAATAATTGATGTATAGGTTTCCTTATACATGTAACCTAAATTTTGGTTAATATGACTCGGGTCACGTCGTCATTTATTTATTTATGTTTAGAAAAATAACAAAACTTGTTTTACACACTTAGCCATTAAGGGCTTGTCCAAAGCGCGTACAGTCTCCTTCAGTAAGTAGATACGCTAAGTTTGTACATAAAACTTAAATGCGTATTTAAATCTTAATAAAGTATCTTAATAATCTAGGCACATCATCACATATTAATTTTAATGTTAATAGTATTTATCGAGGTTTTAGAGTTAATTTAACTTAAAACTAATTATATTAAAACTAATAAAAGTACTTTATAACTATTTCTATCTGACTAGCACACGAACTATTTATGAACAAACTAAATGTTTTAATATTAAACAGCTGTACACTTATCTAACTTGCATTCTTGTTAAATATAATTACATAATAACTAATAAGTTACAGATTCAAAAAAATAAAAATTTATCATTAATGTCAATCTTATATAATATTAAATTAAATTAAGTTTGTCATACACGGGGTTGGGATATCAAGATCTGATCGAACGAATTGATAAGACTCTTGCCACTTCGTTGACCTTGACTCAAGGTAGGAACATACTTGATACGCGGACTAAGTTGTGGGCGAGTCAGCTAGTATCCTACTTCCTATCCCACTAATATTATATGCGAAAGTTTTTGAGGATGTTTGGATGTTTGTTGTTTAAGCCCGCCGTAACGGTTCAAACCGATTTCAATGAAACATGAAATAGAGTTGTTTACCTAGAATAGCGTAAAGGTACCACGCGTGCGAAGCCGCGTGCGTAAGTTAGAACTTTTTTTTTTTCTTTTTAAATCCGGGCATATCACACACGGTCAACTGATCCCAAACTAGGCATAGCCTGTACTATGGGTACCAGAGACTGATATACATAATAGATATATATTTAACACCCAGACACAGAACAAACATCTGTGTTAGTCACAAATGTTTGTCCAGTGCGGGAATCGAACCCGCGACCTCTAGCGCAGAAGGCAGAGTTACTACCAACTAAACTATGAGGCCAGTATGCACAGTACTATAATACTCCTATCAGTCTATGTACTATCCTGCGAAACGCTCAACTCATGGTCCCCCGACCTAGCACGCCACCGTCAGCGTGCGACGACGTTGACGCCGCGTGATCGGTCTGGCTGTCTCGGAGCGAACACACATTTTGCATATTAAAAAACTATTTGGATAATGAATATTGTATTTTTTTTTACAAGATAACATTAAAAATGAAAATTTTAGCTGTACCATAAAGTAAGGCCGCGGGCGCAAGCTAGTGTGGTACCTACATAAAAAGTAGCCTATATGCTATTCTAGGTATAGAACTATGTATATCTATAACTATGTATATTTTGAGAGGAGGTAGGGCACAGCGAGATTTTCTCGTTCTGAATTGGAGCAGCCCGCCTGGGGAGGTACCTCCGCCTTACAGAAGATCGTATCCAAATAACATTATTTGTTTCAAATAGTGTTGTGTTCCTGTGGTGAGTAGGGTTGCCAGAGCTCTTTAGGGGGGAAGGGGGTTCAGGGTCGGCAACGCGTACGTGATGCCTCTGGTATTGCAAGCGCTCATAGGCTACGGTTCTACGGGCTAAAGGTGGCGACCACGAACCGGACGACGCAGTGTTGGAAGGCCCCCCACCCGATGGACCGACGACATTGTTAAGGTTGCGGGAAGTCGGTGGATGGAAAAAGCTCAAGACCGTTCGTCATGGAACTCTTTGGGGGAGGCCTATGTTCAGCAGTGGACTTCTACAGGCTGATGATGATGATGATGATGATGATGACTCACTGTATCTTACATATATAATGTAGATGTTTGTTGTTCCTAAATAAATAAGTTACATCAACATCGGTTGAGCCGTTACGGCGGGATTGAACCACAAACATTCAAACATCCTCACAAACTTTCTCTCAATTTTGAGGTAGCAAGGTAGAGTTTTGTTTTCTGAATTTTGTAAGAGACTAGCGTACGCCCGCGGCTTTGTTCGCGTGGTAGATAAAAGGGGCAGTTTTAAAAACCCTAAAGTCCGTATTTAATTATTTGACTCTGTGAGATAAAAGTATATAAAAGATAAAAGTGTTGGAGGTAAGGCTGTGACGTTCTTTGACAACTAGCTAGCACACAATAAAATATTATTGTTTAGATTACCTATCAATGCACGCGAATGGGTACATAAATACATAATAAAAACATTATTCAGGTCACTTTCAATATAATTACATCAATAAATGGCACCTTTAGGTTTTTTGGCAAGAATTCAAAACATTTTGCGGCGGCGTAATAGCTTTCTTGCTTGTCGTATCACTGATTCTTTCTTGGTCATCCTGTATTAGGTCAGTGACCAGGTTGAGGTATGGTGGCTCTGAAAAGGGCCTATGACCGTCGGCGTCGGTGAAAGAATCAGTTTTTTTTTTAGGTAGGGCACAGCGATATTTTCTCGGTTCAGTTCAGCTCGGTTTTTTTTTTATACAACTGAGGTAGCAAACAAGCATACGGCCCACCTGTTGGTAAGCGGTTACCGTGGCCTATGAGCGCTTGCAATACTTGAGGCATCACGCACGCCACTCCCCCCTAAAGAGTTCTGGCAACCTTACTCACCGCAGCTATGTTATTTGGCTACGATCTTCTGTAAGGCGGAGGTACCTCCCCAGGCGGGCTGCTCCAATTTAGAACGAGAAAATCTCGCTATGCCCTACCTCCTCCAAAAATAATTGGAGAAGCCCGCCTGGGAGGTACCTCCACCTTACAGAAGATCGTAGCCAAATAACATAATTTGTTTCAAATAGTGTTGTGTTCCTGCGGTAAGGTTGCCAGAACTCTTTAGGGGGGAGGGGCGTGCGTGATGCCTCAAGTATTGCAAGCGCTCATAGGCTACGGTAAACGCTTACCAACAGGTGGGCCGCATGCTTATTCGCCACCTCAGTTGTAAAAATACCTGAGATATAACTGACCTGAATAACTGAGATCTGTCGGTGGTTCTTCTACGGATTTCATCATTTTAAAATAAAAAAATAAATATTCCGGACATATCACACACGGTCAACTGATCCCAAACTAGGCATAGCCTGTACTATGGGTACCAGAGACTGATATACCTACATAATAGATATATATTTAACACCCAGACACAGAACAAACATCTGCGTTCATCACACAAACGTTTGTCCAGAGCGGGAATCGAACCCGCGACCTCTAGTGCAGAAGGCAGAGTTACTACCAACTGAGCTATGAGGCCAGTCTAAATCTTACTTATAAACTGCGAGCATAGCTCTCGCCATAGCCCGTTGCACAACTACCTCATCATTTCAGCCGTACGGCGTCCACTGCTGAACGTGGCCTCTCCCCAAAGACAGAGCGAATTCCTTATCATGTGGGGGGATTTGCCCATACTCACCACGCTGGGCATGCGGGTTGGTTGTTCCTACAGAAGCGGACAAGAGCCTATCAAATCCACCAACGGCGGAAATCAAAAACAGACTGAGAGAACACTTTGAAAAAGAGCACCAGAAGCTCTGGGAAAGCAGAAAGGACTGTAAGCAGGCGAAAGTCATGCTCCCGGGCCCAGACAAGAAGTCCACCAACACCATAATAAAGATGAAACGCGAGGACCTGCGAATGTTGGTGGGCCTCATCACAGGTCACTGTGAATTAAACCATCACCTGTACAAGACAGGGGCTACTGACAGCGGATTATGTCGGGGCTGCCTACAGGGAGAAGAAACAGTAGAGCACGTAATTTTGCACTGTACAGCCACGGAAGAGGCCAGGACCACATCGGGTCTGCGGGCCGTGATCGGAAGCGGCTCCCAGACACCGCCGCATACAGGGATACTGAGAGAATGTTACCAACGACCCAAAGTCCTGCTTCGCTATTTTAAGGAGCTGGGCTGGCTGGGGTAGGGTTAGCATAGGGGGACAATGCACAAAACACCCCACAGCGGGAAGTCAGTGTAGGTCTAACCACCCCCGATTAGAATTAGAATTAGATGCGGGTTGGTGAGCGCAGTTAGAGCTATCGTTGTTAAAATGAGGGACGTTGCCCATCCCTAAGCTTTCTTCCCTTAGTCGCCTCTTACGACATCCGCGGATAGGTAGATATGGAGGGGCCTATTCTTTAGCCAGGGCCACCACGGCCAACAACTACCTACCTATATACAAAAACGATAAAAATGTCTGGGTATTTCAACTCGAGATAAGTAAAAACAGATAGTACTTAATTCCGTCTGCTGGTCACGTCTGTACACCGTGGCCATCACGCAGTCGCGGGGTAGGCAGGTGAGCCGGTGACGTGTTACATCACGGTCATCTATTAAGGTCACACTTTAGGTACCTACATAGGTAGATTTTGTTTCCTTATACCCCCAAAAGGCGCTTATTCTGCACTCAATTGGCGATAAAGTTTGTTCTACTACTTTGAAATTTCGATATTTTTCATTGAAAAAACTATATGCAATAATCATCTGTTTTGGGGTTCAAACTCAATGAATCAGCTGTTTTAGGTAGCAATCTTAATCCCGAACTTTTCATTTCATTTCATTTCACTGACTGGCCTCATAGCTCAGTTGGTAGTAACTCTGCCTTCTGCGCTATAGGTCGCAGGTTCGATTCCCGCACTGGACAAACATTTGTGACCAACATAGATGTTTGTTCTGTATCTGGGTGTTAAATATGTATCTATTATGTATATCAGTCTCAGGTACCCATAGTACAGGCTATGCCTAGTTTGGGATCAGTTGACCGTGTGTCCGGAATATTTATTTATTTATTTTTATTTCATAAAGATTAATAAAATCACAAAAAAACAGGTCATTTGAGAATGATTGTCAAGAAAAAAAAAATTGCTCATTATTGTTTGTTTTTTTTTTGCTAATGTTCTAACTTTTTGTTGATAGAATAACCCTCTTTCGGGATGGTATTCATGTTATGAATCACCTTGTATATAATAGTACAGCATAATTGTAGCATTGTTTTGAATTAAGCCCATCACTTATTTTATTTTATTTTATTTTAGACATTTTTGGAAAACTAACAGCTAGGTGGACACATTAGATAAATAATTATACAAACCATGCAGTAGTGATACTACATGTGCACTACTACTTCTTCATCATCATCATTTCGGCGGTAGGACGTCCACTGCTGAGCATAGGTAGGCCTCCCCCATAGGTGTACAGATTTGCCCATACTCATTTCGGGGGATTTGCCCATACTCGGCACGCTGCGCTCGATAGGGAACGCTGCTGTCCATCCCCTAGGTTGTTACCTTAGTCGCCTCTTACGACATTAACGGGTAGGAATATTTTTTTAGTAATTAATGTTGTTGCACAATAATAGCAACAGTTAAATAAGAGTTCGAGAAAAAAAAAAAAAAAGGGGTAGGAATGAAGGGGCCTATTCTTCAGCCGGGACTACCACACGGCGAATTCAATCACTTAGTACCTACCTAATACAAGGTGATTCATAACATGTATACCATCCCGAAAGGGGGTTATTCTGTCAACAAAAAGAAATAATATTAGCGATAAAAAAGAAACAAACTTTCATTTCATTTTATTGATTTTTTTTTCTCAAACTTTCTCAAATTTAGCTGTTTTTGGTATTTTTATCGTCTTTAAAACTAAAACCTAAACGTACAAGAAGTTCGTAATAAGGATTGCTACCTAAAACAGCTGATTTATTGAGTTTGACCTGATTTGACCCCAAAACAGCTGATTTTCGCATAGAGTTTTTTCAATGAAAAATGTCGAATTTCCAAAAGTCGTAGAACAAACTTTATTGCTAATTGCTTGTAGAATCAGCCCCTTTCGGGGTGGAATACATATTATGACTTAACTTGTATATATAATAGCAAAGTTATAACACTATAATAAACGAGCGTCAGCGTGGTGACTGGTGAGTGTGGGCAAATTCCCCCCCACATTATAGGAATTCGCTCTCTGTAAATCTGTTGGGGCCGTGTTCAGCAGTGGACTTCTGATGATGATGATGAGTACGAAAAAGTGGCGCTATTAAGCGACATGACAACCGTATACCCAATTCAATTTTGAATACACGAGATAAGATAGCGAGTCAACGAACCTACCTAAAATGTTATGTTTGTAATGTCAAGGTCATCGAATGAACAACATTATTATGTTCATACAAGCTATTATCAAAGACAAAGGTTTACAACATACATACATACAGTTTTCCAGAGGGGTAGGCAGAGACCACGGCTTCCCACTTGCTACGATCCTGACATACCTCTTTTGCTTCATTCACTCTCATCACATCCCTCATACACGCTCGTCGGTTTAGGGTACTCTTGACCTGGCCTTTTTCCAAAACGTCACCGATTTGGTCACTAAACGTACGCCTAGGTCTTTCCCTTCCAACGATTCCATTCACACTCGCCTTATACACCTGTTTCGTCAATCTTCTTTTGTTCATCCTCTCTACATGACCAAACCATCTCAGCATACCTTTCTCAATCCTCATCACTACGTCTTCTTTCACTCCACAACGTTCTCTGTTCCTCACTCTATCTTTCAAAGTTACTCCACACATACTTCGCAAAGCTCTCATTTCCACTGCATTTATCCTACTTTTAGGTTTTCAACTTGTATCCTATCCCGAAAGAAACTTTTTCAACACAAAAAAGTGACGAAAATGCATAGACATAGACATAGACAATCATTTATTCACAAACATGGCACACAATACACGTCACAATATAAGCAAGACACAGAGAGCGAAAAAATGAAACAAAGACAGAGAGGTAACACAAAAACTTATAAAAAAGAACACGTGAAATGTTATTGTGCGCCACAGCAGCAAAAAGGTCTCGGCTCAGCATAAATGCCTTACCACTGAGGAGTAGTTAGGCGCTGGTATTCTGCCGAAACCGTTATTTATAGTCACTTGACCTTGTGAGACTACTTCAAATTTGTGGAGTGTTATAAATAAATAGTTGTGGATAATATATATTGTTATGTATTATAAAAACATAATATATGACTTTTACATACATTATAGCATAGTGTTTTTCAATGAAACGAGAGGTAGGGCACAGCGAGATTTTCTCGCTCTAAATTGGAGCAGCCCGCCTGGGAGGTACCTCCGCCTTACAGAAGATCGCAGCCAAATAACATTATTTGTTTCAAATAGTGTTGTGTTCCTGCGGTGAGTAAGGTTGCCAGAGCTCTTTAGGGGGGGGAGGGTTTCGGCAGGCAACGCATTAGCAATGCTCCAGGTGTTGCTAATGTCAATAGGCGACGGTAACCACTTACCATCAGGAGGGCCGTAAGCCTGTTTGCCTCCGTATAACATAAAAAAAAAAAAAAGGACTTTTTCAACACAAAAAAAGTGACGAAAATGCATTGTGTTTTTCAATGAAAATTTACTCTTACCTAGGTAGGTTACGTACCTTTGTATTAACCTATTAACTAGCTTCAACGTTCGTGACTGCTACTTATTACAATTACGGTGAAAATGCGCGATAAAAAGATAAATTATTCTGTTACAACAAGATTTCGATCGACCGGTACGCAGCAGGGTAGTTCCACTGCGCTCCAAAAACCGTTGTTCTCAAAATTTTAAAGTTCATACATTGATTCCACAGCGCTCCAAGAGTTTTTAAAGTAATAAAATAATTGAATATTTGAGTTCCACCGCGCTCCAAGAAATTTTAAGTAGTGTTAGCAAAAAAATAAATTGAGCATGAAACGTTATGTAAAATATACGATATTTCTACTTGTACAAAACATAAACAACTTATGTTTATATATATTTTAACCTTTTATGCTGACTCTATCATTTTTATATTGGAGCGTTGTGGAATCATTTTGGTACTTCATCATCAGCCTGATGAAGTCCACTGCTGAACATAGGCCTCCCCCAAAGAGTTCCATGACGAACGGTCTTGAGCCTTTTCCATCCACCGACTTCCCGCAACCTTAACAATGTCGTCGGTCCATCGGGTGGGGGGCCTTCCAACACTGCGTCGTCCGGTTCGTTGTCGCCACTCGAGAACCTTTATTCCCCAACGGTTGTCGGTTCTGCGAGCTTTTGGTACTTATAATTTTTAAAATAATATCGTAATAAAAACTTGGGACCCGGAGGAATGCATTCTTGGAGCGCGGTGGAACTACCCCGAAGCATACCCTAAAAATTTGACAATCTACCTACCCACTACTTAAAGTTACCGACTATCTAAGATAGTATATCTGACAGATAATCTTGTAAAAAATTAATTCGTTTACGCTCAAGAGAGTCAATAGACACAGACATAGTCCAGATCCCTCACTAGGTACACTTTTGGTAGGAGGTAGGGCACAGCGAGATTTTCTCGTTCTGAATTGGAGCAGCCCGCCTGGGGAGGTACCTCCGCCTTACAGAAGATCGCAGCCAAATAACATTATTTGTTTCAAATAGTGTTGTGTTCCTGCGATGAGTAGGTTGCCAGAGCTCTTTTGGGGTGGGGGGTTCGGGGTCGGCAACGCGTGCGTGATGCCTCTGGTATTGCAATCGCTCATAGGCTACGGTAACCGCTTACCAACAGGTGGGCCGTATGCTTGTTTGCCAACTCAGTTGTATTAAAAAAAAAAAAAAAAAAAACTAGGATCCCCTGGGTCGTGGATATCAGAAACTACGAGTACCATGGTACCACAACACCCAGATCCGGAACTAATATTTGCAGATCATGCAAACATTTGTCCCGCTGTGAATCGAACCCGCTCTCCTTGCATCTCACTCGTCCGCTACGCCACTTAGGTCGGTGTAGGGGCGTTAGTAACAGTCTTTACTTAGGAAATGTGGTGATTCATTATATGTATGCTATCCCGAAATATGCTATTAGGTATTCTAAATACAATTTTTTTTTTCAACTGATCCCAAACTAGGCATAGCCTGTACTATGGGTACCAGAGACTGATATACATAATAGATATATATTTAACACCCAGACACAGAACTAACATCTTTGTTCATCACACAAATGTTTGTCCAGTGCGGGAATCGAACCCGCGACCTCTAGCGCAGAAGGCAGAGTTACTACCAACTGAGCTGTGAGGCCAGTCTCAATTAGCAATAAAGTTTGTTACACGACTTTTGGAAATTCGAATTTTTTTATTGAAAAAAAACTGTAAAACTTTTTTAATGTAAAAACCACCTGTTTTGGGGTCAAATCAGTTCAATCAAACTCAATGAATCAGCTGTTTTAGGTAGCAATTTTGATACCGAAAGTTTGTAAAGATGTTTAGAAAGTTTGTAAAGATTTATAGATGTTTGTTAATCAATCACGCCCCGTAACGGCTCAACCGAATTTGTTGAAACTTGGAATAGATAAAGTTCTATAACTAGAATAGTATTTAAACTACTTTTTATGTAGGTACCACGCGAGCGAAGCCGCGGGCGGAAGTTAGTAAGTTATTTTTTTTTTCTTTTTAATTTTTTTTTTCTAGTATTTTAGTTATTTTATTTTACAACTGTTATTATTATTATTTTTCTGTTACTATATAAAACACTTTTCGGTCGTTTTTTAAATTATATGGCTGTAGTATTCTAGGTATAATAGGTGAAAGCTGAAATAAAATACTTGAATTGAATAAATATTATATTTTTATAATCTTTATTCAATTCAAGTATGTTATACCAAAAACAAATAATTTTAGAAGCTTTCGGAAAAAAAAAATTATGCAATATTTTGATTGATAATTTTTGTTGATAGAATAACCCCCTTTCGGGGTGGTATACATGTTATGAATCACCTTGTATATCCGCCACTGGAGTAAGGTGGGGTTCAGATCCTGTCTGTTATCATGTGTCTAATCCCCTGATAAGCCTGACCCTACACCTCTGACATACTAATAACACGCTCGGCAGGCAGCGGCCATCACTATGCCTACGATCACGACAATAACATGTGCTATGTGCTTATCAAACTAATAATTCACACTTAATCAATACTTAATTAATACTATTAATCGAAGCGACGCGTGACCCGAGAGCTGGCTCTTATTTGGCCCAGCGAATTAGCATTGCCATCCAGCGTGGCAATTCCGCCAGCGTCTTGGGGACGCTTCCGACTGGTAGTTGAGCTATCTATAGATCGTTTGTAACGGTCTTTAGATGGCTCAACTGTTTCTTGTGTATTTTGTAAATATTAACTTGTATTAGTTTTAAGTTTCTTTCTGTTAATAAAATATATTGACATTAATACTTTATAGGTAACTAGCGTGGTACGTATGGAGATAAAAAGTAGCCTTTATGCTATATTCATTCATTCACATTCTTTATTGTTTTATTGTTGGTAATACAAATTCAGACTATAATCTATCTCTGTGCCAAATTTCATCCAAATCCGTTCGGCCGTTTGGGCGTGATTGAACCACAAACATTCGCATCCTACTAATATTATAGGATGTTTGGATGTTTGTTGTTCAATCACGCCGTAACGGCTGAACCGATTTCGTTGAAACTTGGATTATAAAGAGTTTTTTACCTAGAATAGCATATAGGCTAGATAAGGAAGCTAGATTTTCTACAGACTTCGTTTAATATCCCGGTTTTTATTGAAAATCATTGCGTATCTAATCAGAATAAGAAATACCGTCCAGCAGGCGCCAAGCTGCGGCCAGGTGGCCCTGAAGGGTCCAGTGTACTGAAATAAATACTAGTCGGAAGACAATCGAGTGTTGTGGTGGACCGTGTCAGGTGTCGCTTCTGATAAGGTAGCGATACATTCTTAAATCATCATAAGCATCATCGGGGAAGGTTGCGGGTTCAAATCCCGTCAGAGTCGAATTTTTTGGGATATTATAAAAACTATGTATTCAAAGGAATATTATGATGAGGCCTAGTGTTGGTTATCACGCTGCGACACCAAATGATAGGCACGCGCGCCGTATTTGTTGACTTTGTTGCCAGATTCTTCTAGGCTTGGTCGCGCGCGAGGAACAGGCATAGCTGTATTTGTATTTGGGCCCTGTATTTGTACATGTACTTTGCTGTGTTGCCTGAAATAAATGACTTAATAATAATAATAATAGCTTCACCTAGTTTTTTAAGACGTTTCAAAGTGATTTTATAAAAGCCTTTTGACTTTTTGACACCTCTCGTCAAGGCACGCGGGACGGCGCAGTTAGAGCTATCGTTGTTCAAATACTGACTGGCCTCATAGCTCAGTTGGTAGTAACTCTGCCTTCTGCGCTAGAGGTCGCGGGTTCGGTCCCCGCACTGGACAAACATTTGTGACTAACACAGATGTTTGTTCTGTGTCTGGGTGTTAAATATATATGTATTATGTATATCAGTCTCTGGTACCCATAGTACAGGCTATGCCTAGTTTGGGATCAGTTGACCGTGTGTGATATGTCCGGAATATTTATTTATTTATTTATTTAAATAGGGGACACCGATATATCATCTAGAATAGATGTAATAAAACCTTATCGGCAGAGACCAGGCTACTGTTTGGTAGATAAATGCAATTATTGCCAGACAGACCCTCTCATCACGTCTGCTGATAGGCAACATCCTACGATAAGCATGACTGTAGAATTCCCAAAACACTGGTTAAGGTGAGGGTTTAATTGTTTTATGATTTTTGAATTGTTTTTTGCTCAATGACCGCAAAACGCACAGTTTTGATTTTTATGACAAAGATAACTTGAGCATTTTATTTACGTAAATCCAAGACAGAAACGCGATCGGTAAAACTTTTCTCGATAGATTTATTTTTTTAATGTAGGGTCCTCCGCAACAGTTTTTTGAAAATACTCTGAGACTATCTAACAAAAATAACTTTTTTTTTAATATTGTGTTAGACAATAGCATTGGGTACCTAAATCCAAAACACTTTTTTTAAAAAATAGATAATTTTAGGATAATCCATATTTTCTTATATTTAGCTTACGTCGATTACTTTCGAGCGCCTTCTAACGCTTGCTATCTCTTTCCGCATTCAATTATAGTACGCTGTCACTTTCTTCACTCCGCCCACTCGACATTTCATTATGATTTGTGTAGCGCCTTAATTTTACGTTGAGTTTCTGGAAATAGTTGTTATTTATGTAAGTTTCCGACGACCGTTGGGGAGTAGGTAAAGGTTCTCGAATGGCGACCACGAACCGGGCGACGCAGTGTTGGAAAGCCCCCCGGTGGACCGACATTTTGAAGATTGCGGGAAGTCGGTGGATGGAAAAGGCTCAAGACCGTTCGCCTTTGGTCTCGGGCATCATACGAGACCATTAACCAGGCCCCAGGGAAAATAAAGACACCTTCTTTATGTTCCACTGGGGTAATTTCTGTTCGGCGCGTCCACGACGCGGGGTGGGCAACACCTCCACTCCAGTAGGCCGGGGTGTGGGGTGGCTAAGTTCGTTCAGGGACCCAGTTATGCTGGGTATAGCGCGTATCCCTTGCCCAGGGTTACGGGTGTAGTCCTTAACGGTGGAAATGGCGTAGATGTTCAGGCAACAAAATCGGCAGGACCAGCGGAAGAGGCAAGCCTTGTCATAAAGGCGTAGTTATTGTGACCTGGAATTGGGAAGCAGCAATTTCAGTACTGGTGTAAGGACAAAGCTAGGATAGTTTAAAGGGCTTACTTCAGATACTTGTGAGCGCAGCCACTACGGCACGACGATCACAAAACTGCGATGATGGAAGGCAACGGGATACCACCATCATAATTACATCCCTAGTAATTCAGCTCAAATGAATAGGACAACACAAAGAATGGCCCCGAGTCTCCGGCGTCCCTTTAATGTATAAGTTTACTTTATCTTTTAAACATACAGAACTATGTTGTGTCAATGAGGAGGGCGTTGAGGCTGCTACTCAGGTTTCATAACTTTTGCAGTCTCATCGTTCAATCTGTAATCTGTTTCCCTGTGTACTTTGTTCTGAATAAATGAATTTTTGAAATTTGAAATTTGAATGGGACATGGGTGCGAAGAATCCCCAGGAGGGGAACAAATAAATAGTAAGGGGCAAACGACGCGTTGGAAGGAGAAGGAAATCATGGTTGAGGAACATCCGGGAGTGGACAAAGCCAGCGTCGAACATCTATTTCGCTTGGCGCAAGACAGAGATAAATTCACTGAGCTGACAGCTAACCTTCAGTAGTGGAGAGCCACCACAAGAAGAAGAAGATCCATCCATACTTACGAACTTTCGCGTTTATAATATAAGTAGGAGGCTTGAGCGAATCAGCGTTGTATGTATGTTTGTATATATATTTTTAGAGGATAACTGTGATTATGAAGATTCAGATGGACATGATTGTGCAGGCCCAAGAGGATCCTAAAAATATCCAATAGCAATCAACATGTCCACATTAAAGCAGAGGTTATCTCGAATTAAGGTCGAAGAAAGTTATCATCGACATTATAAAGGGATGTTTGTGTTATTCTCGTTGTGTATTTATAATTACTATAACCTTAATTAAGATTATGTGGGTGGGTGTGATGTATACGACCACCAATTGCGCAAACTCTCACCAGCTATGTATGATATTAATGATATAATGTTTATTTCCAATATTGAGTAGCAGAATACATACATAATAACTAACAGTATATATTTTTTTTAAATATAAATAAATAAATATACATTTTCCGGACATATCACACACGGTCAACTGATCTTAAACTAGGCATAGCCTGTACTATGGGTACCAGAGACTGATATACATAATAGATATACATATTTAACACCCAGACACAGAACAAACGTCTTTGTTTATCACACAAATGTTTGTCCAGTGCGGGGATCAAACCCGTGACCTCTAGCGCAGAAGGCAGAGTTACTACTAACTGAGCGAAAAAGTTAAAATGAAGTGAAATCTATTAAATAGTACATTTAAAACAAAATTTTGCCTTCACCTTTCGTTTTCCGGCGGGTACTAAGATTTTTTTTGGAAATTTGTACCTTTTTTTACATAAATACACTTCCACATCGAACAAAAAGTCTTGTTTTTCTTTATTTTTCGATCCTACATCCAGTTTCGAAATTCCGAAACTTCGAAACTCATGAGGCCACTTTCATACGTCAGTTTCGAAATTGAGAATCTGTGAAACTGCACAATGCAATGCAATTTATGAAAGGAGCCTCTAAGGCGCACTGTAATCCTTCCACTACACCGATTCTACAATTGTTTAGCTTAGTTATTGACCTAATTAATTTGACTCACTTAAATATTTTTCTGACATATTACTTGCATTTACTTACTTTTTTATTACCAATGTTATTTTTTTTTATGTATATTAATTTTTGACGATGTAATAAAGGCAGATAACTAAATTAATGCATGCTTTAATAATTGAAATGTGAATTAAATGTTTGTACGCCCAAGTGGCAGAATCTAGCGATCTAGACTAGTCCTATGAACTGACTGTTAAATGTACCTGATTCACAAACAATAAATGAATTACTGAATTACTGATTCTTCCATCGACGGTCATAGCCGCTTTTCAGGGTCACTGACCTAATACAGGATGACCAAGAAAGAATCAGTGACACGACAAGAAGAAGAATGCAAACAAGAGACATCGAGTTTGCATACAACACTTACAAACACTCGTAGATATATAAATGCAAACAGCGACGTGTCAGATGAAGATGTTATTACAAACAACAGTAAGTGGGCACTGGCGTCATTATTTATTAACTCTTTGACACATTTCTAATACTTGCTTGCCGTGTCACTGATTCTTTCTTGGTCATCCTGTATTAGGCTAGTGAGCAGTGGTGCAATTGCGTAAGCGTAATTTTATGGAATATTTTATCAATTTTAGCGACATCTGAAGTTTTTCAAACATGAAAAGGAAGATCTTGAAGTTGTGTCAAGTTTGAAACGTTTTCAATGTTGCTTATATATTTTTTTGTTTTAATAAATAAATAAATATTCCGGACATATCACACACGGTCAACTGATCCCAAACTAGGCATAGCCTATATTTACCACCCAGACACAGAACAAACATCTGTGTTAGTCACAAATGTTTGTCCAGTGCGGGAATCGAACCCGCAATTAGTTGTAATTCTAATTAATTTTATTTTATTAATGAAACAAAATCCACAGCTCCTAGGTATATGGTACAACTTAACTAATTCACTTTACTTAAAGCCAATAAAGGATTTAATTTTTTAGATTACATTTACTAATTACGACCGTCACTGATTGGACACAAAACTATTGTTAAAACGCAATAGCTTGGCAGGTTGAGGTTCGTTGGTCCTAAAAAGGGCCAATGATGGGCCTGGTCACTGACCTAATACAGGATGACCAAGAAAGAACCAGTGACACGACAAGCAAGCAACTGTTATCTAAGTAAAACAAATTGACATAAAACACGTTTCAAAAAGTTGATCCGGAAATATTAAGCCAAAACCTCGGCACTGTAGGGCCTGAAGGCCATTAACAGCTGACGAACGATAACATACGCTATGTCCAAAGACTTAGAGACCCAATTTGAATACATTTCCTTGAAGAAATCGGTGCAATCTCACGTTGCTGCTGAGAAATGGTCTTTATACGAGTTAGATAAGGTTTAGAATGGTTGAACTGGATCTCGATAAATGCTTCATAAATCATCGTTTGCGTTCCATTAATCTATGGGTATTAGTAATGGTTTTTAGGGTTCCGCAGTCTGATTAGGAAACCTTTTACAAGGTGATTCCCAACATTTTCCCGAAAGGGGCTATTACAATACACCCAATTGGCAATTATTTCAATTGGCAATAAAGTTTGTTCTACTACTTTTGGGGTTATCAGGCTATTTTAGATAGCATTCTTGATGTTTAACTTCTAGTAAGTTAAATAATTAGTTATAAAGATGATTGTAATAAGACCAATATAAAATATTTCAGCATTTTTATAATAAAAATGCTGATTTGAAAAAGTTCAGTATTATTTTGTACATACTAATTTTTATTTCCTTTTGTATACATATCATTAATCACCTTGTAGTTTCGCCATCCGATTTTGTCAGCCGTTCACCACACAGACTACTAGCGCAGGCGACTGTACCTAAGCCGAACTGACTACGGAAGCCTTCACTGTGCGTGGTCCGACAAACGCTTGGCCAATTTGTTTATGAGAGGATCGATAAAAAATAACAGCCGCTGATCGTTACATGAAAGTGCATCAGTAATAGATTAAAATGGATAGGAAGGAAATATTTTCTAATAAATGTTTATAAGTAGGTACTTAAGAGGATACGCCCTGGCCGTGGGGGCCCCGGCTGAAAAATAGGCCCCTCCATTTCTACCCGTGGATGTCGTACGAGGCGACTAAGGGAAAAAAGCTAGGGGATGGGCAGCAGCGTCCCCTATTATAATAATGATAGCTCTAACTGCGCCCGCCAACCCGCGTTGTTAGTATGGATGTACACAGATAACATAATACTATACTAGTAGGCAAATTCATCACACATGATAGGAAGTCGCTCCGGAAATCTGTGGGGTAGGCCGATTTTCAGCATTGTACGTCCTACGGCTGAAATGATGATGATCATTAATATTCATGCCTCTATAACCTTAATTTCAATGAAAATAGATGGAAATAGTTTAGATTTCGAGGCGGTCGTCGTCTATGAATGGATATATAAAAAACATCATTTATTTTATTTTAAACCATATCTATGGTATCTTGTTCATTCGTTCTACCTATTTGAATTTAAATATAGAACGCCACGGACTAGCCGCGTGTGTGACACGAGATACACGCAACGAAACGAGTGATTTCATTCAGTATGTGTACACTAGGGATAAAAGAGAAGATTGCCGTCATGTCGTTTAAGGAAGTGAAAGATCGTAGAGGAAATTGCATCATCAAGAGCTAAGCTCTTAATGACACTAGGCTTGTTGTTCCTAGGTCAGTAGAGCTTCGAACTAACGAAATCCTTGAAAAATGTGTAGGTCATCTTTCGATCCGGAGGCCATGGATTGTTCTGCGTGAAAAATGAATGTGATTGTGCGCATTAACACGTGAAGTAGTTAAATTACAATATCAATCACTCATTGCCTGCGTGCCCCAAGCCTTGATCCCAACCTGACTAATGTGGAACATTGACAATTTGACACGTTTGATCGAAGTCTAAAGACATCTTTCCGATGACTTTTTCGGAGTAAGGGTACCTTTTATATTCTATGGTAAAAAAAATAAAGGCGGCAAAAATTTAACAGCTTATTATTATACATAGCATACTGGGAAATGTGTAAATCCGCCAATGGGGCGAACTACTAAATTCTAGCGGTGACAAAAAGTCCAAGCATTCTACAGGCAGACAAATATAAAAAAACAAACACTGTCCGGAATATTTATATTTTACTTCTAAATTCGAATTCAAGAGAGCATAGCAACGCGCATCGCATGTGTTGACCGCGTGCACATTCGAAAATCGAACGCAAACAGGGACCGGTTGGTCAGTTGGTACCTACATGTACCGGTCCGATTAAAAGAAATTGGTGATTATGGAAGAAATTATGAGATTCGTTCAGATTATTAAAAAGTAGGCAACAGTTTTTTTTTAATGAGATCGTTTGTTTTTTTCCACAATGCGCCCAAGGATGTGGGCCCAAGGATGTAAACAAGGCAAAGGCATTTTATTTATTCAATTAAATAAGAATACGAAACTACTTATAAAAATATTGAAAGTAAGATAGTTAGGTACTTATTATTTTAACAATAAAATTACCAACACGGTGACAAAATTAGGACATGCATCCAGACCTTTAAAATTAAAAAAGGCAACAAAAGCATTGTTTATTTATTTGCCTAGTCTATTGTAAGTCATCCGACAGGTCAACGAACTTTTTGTTTTTTAAATCTGTGACACTCCGACCCGGCTATCGGTACTTTTTTCAATTAATTAAATCTGCATTGAGTGATACTACACAAAACCAAACACTGTACGTATTACGAAACTTCAGTGCAATGGCCGCCTAGGCGAGTCCAATCAAAATTGAATGAATGTCAACAATAAACAAACACATGGACCACACATTTTGAGTTATCAATTAAATCCCGAAAGGGGTTAATTCTACCAACAAAAAGAAACAAAACATTTTTTCGCTAATCACAAAGTTTAAGGTGAGGGTTAAATTGTTTTATGATTTTTGAATTGTTTTTCTCAATAACCGCAAAACGCACAGTTTTGATTTTTATGACAAAGATAATTTGAGCATTTTATTTACCTAAATCCAAGACAGAAACGCGTTTGGAAAAATTTCCACGATAGATTTATTTTTTAAGGGCCCTGCAGCTGTTTTTTCGAAAATACTCTGAGTCTATCTAAAAAAAATAAAATTTTTTATATACAATATATAGACAATAGCATTGGGTACCTAAATCCAAGACACCTTTTTTTAAAAATACATCGTTTTTAAGATAATCGATATTTTCTTATAAGTCGCTTACGTCGATTACTTTCGAGCGCCTTCTAACGCTTGCTATCTCTTTCCGCATTCAATTATAGTACATAGCGCTGTCACTTTCTTCACTCCGCCCACTCGACATTTTATTTTGATTTCTATATCGCCTTAATTAGAACTTTTTCAAATTATATGTTTTTGGTATTAATTTTTTATCATCTTTATTAGCTTCCGGGGCGGGATACCCACATAAAATTGACGCCGTAACGGCTTAACCGATTTCGATGAAACTTGGAATATAGGTACAGAGTTCTTTACCTAGATAGCATTAGGCTACTTTTATCCAGGTACCACGCGTGCTAAGCGGCGGCCGAAAGCTAGTAAGTAAATAAATACCTATACCTATTTAATTATCCATACTTATATCCATGATGTTCAGTCGTTGAACACGGGAAATAAATAAAGTGCAATTCGGAATGAAAGTTACGTCAGGGGCACTAAATATCATTAATTTTGTCTGATGTGACACGATCAAATCACGCGATGCAAAATTTAAAGATAGCTAACTACTCGACGACCTCGGTGGCGCATGGCGTCGCGGGCGTGTGCCCGTCTGATACGCAACGGGTTCGATACCCGCTGCGGGACAAATGCTTGCACGATCTGCAAATATTTGTCGATACCCACGACACAGGGAATCCTAGTGTGGGGTCAGAACTATGTATGTGACTGTTGAGTGTTATTCATTTTAAGAAAGAAAGAAAAAGTATTTATTTGACCCACAACGCAGTAAGTAGGTAGGTAGATACAAAGAAAAAAAAATGAGGTTATTTACACTTTTTATATTGATATAACGCCGTTAAAAAACTCATTTACACTATCTAGGTATATCTATCTACAGTCTAAGGTGATTCTTAATATGTAAGCTATTCCGAAAGGGGCTTTTCTACACCCCATTAGCAATAAAGTTTTTTCTAAGTCTATGAAATTCGTCATTTTTCATCAAAAATCAGCTGTTTTAAAGTCAAATCAATGTTAAGGCGCTATGAGAATCATAATAAACTGTCGAGTGGAGGCGGAGTGAAGAAAGTGACAGCGCTACGTACTATAATTGAATGCGGAAAGAGATAGCAAGCGTTAGAAGGCGCTCGAAAGTAATCGACGTAAGCGACATATAAGAAAATATCGATTATCTTAAAAACTAAGTATTTAAAAAAAAGTGTCTTGGATTTAGGTATCCAATGCTATTTTCTAACACAATATTTAAAAAAAAGTTATTTATGATTGATAGTTTCTGAGTATTTTAGAAAAAACTGTTGCAGAGGACCGAACTTTAAAAAATAAATCTATCGAGAAAAATTTTACCAATCGCGTCTCTGTCTTGGATTTAGGTAAATAAAATGCTCAAGATATTTTTGTCATAAAAATCAAAACTGTGCGTTTTGCGGTTATTGAGAAAAAAACAGTTCAAAAATCATAAAACAATTTAACCCTCACCTTAAACTCAATTATTCAGATTCTTTATGTAGCAATCTTGATGTCGATCTTCAAGTTGTTTTTTTTTAATTGTTATGTTATACGGAGGCAAACAGGCTTACGGTCCACCTGATGGTAAGCGGTTACCGTCGCCTATTGACATCTGCAACACCTGGAGCATTGCTAATGCGTTGCCTGCCCTGGAGAAATCTTTTTGTATTTTACTTGAAGCTCTTCATGTTGTAGGTAATGTAGGTTAGTGGGAAAACATCGGAAGGAATCTTATAATAGGTAGTCTTAAAGACGTTAAAAAGACGAAAATCGACTGATTTAACAAAATATAATTTATGTTGATAGAATACAGGCTTGGTTGCTATTTATTGGCCTCATACACAAACTCAAAGTCACACAAGTCGCTCCGAGTTTCACTGCGTGATAAGATCCGAAATGAGGAAATCCGTAGAAGAACCAAGGTCACCGACATAACTCTCAAAATGAGCACGTTGAAGTGGCAGTGGGCAGGCTATATAGCTCGCAGAACCGACAACCGTTGGGGAGTTAAAGTTCTCGAATGGCGAACACGAACCGGGCGACGCAGTGTAGGTACTATAGGCAATACCGTGGTACCACGAGAGAAGCCGTGGGCAGAAGCCATAAATATTCACTACACAAAATTAAACGTGACTCCACAGATGAATACCAATTGCATCTAACAAATTGTAATGGCCTCTATTGAGAAATCAATATATAGGGCGTGTTTTACTGGTACAGTCGCCTGCATTGTTATACAAGGTGAATCAAAATATGTTTGCGAAAGGGGTTATTCGCACCCAATTCACAATACTCCTGTACTTCTCTGCGACTGTACTTATGGAAAGCGGCCTCCAAAGTGTACCTACTACCTACCTAGGACCTACCTATTGGTACCTACCTACTACTACTACCTAGGCATATAAATAGACGCGGAAATCAGAGGAACTTAAAATACATACATATAGTAAGTAGGAAGGTACACATTAACAAGTAGGTACAACCTCGCTTTATCCAAGGTGATAAATTGTATTATTCTACTCTTAATATTACTAATAATAAATGTTACTAATAATAAATATTACTAATAATAAATGTATGATAATGGATACTTTAGTATAAGTAAAATATATATGTATAAGACTAGATACTAATGTGTATCTACTCCTCTCTGTGACCTGTTACCAATTCGTTACCAATAAAATACTATGACTATGACTATTATAAAGGAACTACTAGTTTATAATGTTTAGCTTTAATCATAAAATAATATACCTATATAAGTTTATTAGAATATTGGTACCATGGTAATCGCACCTGTTGTCCGAGCCATCTTCCTTTTGATTTAATCGTAGCTTGGTTTCCTCGATACAGGCTTAGCCTAGTGAGGAAACCACTAGATACTTCCACCATAACCAAATAGTTGCCTGCAAAGTATCTCAAAACTGTAGAATTAAGTTAGTCTGTATACTTTTGCAGTAAATAAATATTTTTTCATTTTCATTTCATTTTCATTTCATTTTCATTTCATTTTCATTTCATTTTCATTTCATTTTCATTTCATTTTCATTTCATTTTCATTTCATTTTCATTTCATTTTCATTTCATTTTCATTTCATTTTCATTTCATTTTCATTTCATTTTCATTTCATTTTCATTTCATTTTCATTTCATTTTCATTTCATTTTCATTTCATTTTCATTTCATTTTCATTTCATTTTCATTTCATTTTCATTTCATTTTCATTTCATTTTCATTTCATTTTCATTTCATTTTCATTTCATTTTCATTTCATTTTCATTTCATTTTCATTTCATTTTCATTTCATTTTCATTTCATTTTCATTTCATTTTCATTTCATTTTCATTTCATTTTCATTTCATTTTCATTTCATTTTCATTTCATTTTCATTTCATTTTCATTTCATTTTCATTTCATTTTCATTTCATTTTCATTTCATTTTCATTTCATTTTCATTTCATTTTCATTTCATTTTCATTTCATTTTCATTTCATTTTCATTTCATTTTCATTTCATTTTCATTTCATTTTCATTTCATTTTCATTTCATTTTCATTTCATTTTCATTTCATTTTCATTTCATTTTCATTTCATTTTCATTTCATTTTCATTTCATTTTCATTTCATTTTCATTTCATTTTCATTTCATTTTCATTTCATTTTCATTTCATTTTCATTTCATTTTCATTTCATTTTCATTTCATTTTCATTTCATTTTCATTTCATTTTCATTTCATTTTCATTTCATTTTCAAATCAGTTCAAACTCAATTATTCAGCTGTTTTATTAGCTAGCAATCTGTCGATGATAAAAAGACCAAAAACTACTGATTTGAAAAAGATCGGCTTAAAAATCTATAAAAAAAATATATACAAGGTGATTCATAATATGAATTCCATCCCGAAAGGGGCTTATTCTACAAGCAATTAGCAATAAAGTTGACTACTTTGGAAAACTAACTTTTGGAAATTCGACATTTTTCATTAAAAAAATACTTAAAACAGCTATTTGAGAAAGTTGAAAAAAAAAAATTAAAATATTTATGTTTTTTTCGCTAATATTATTTCTTTTTGTTGATAGAATAACCCCCTTTCGGGATGGTATACATGTTATGAATCACCTTGTATATTCGCTATTTTCCATTATTTATTTTTCCTGAACATTGTATTGTATAGTATGTACTTGGATACGAAGTCTGCGTATTTTATGTACCTATTGGCGACATCATTTAAAAATTACGATCAAGTGCGTGTAAGACTCACAGCCTGAGAGGGTTCCGTCCCCAATAATCGGGGAATATTTTTGCTAGCTCACATTGATATTATTTTCAGGTAGACGGGATAATGGGATGTTCCAGGTTTTGGTCGAGTCCCAATGAGTTTTTCGACTCAAATGTAAGTGCTGTGAACGAAAACATCGTGTCTGGTTTCCTCAGCAAGTATTCTTAGGGCGGCGATGGGCCAGCCAACTGTCATGAATGGAATACTCCTGCAAATATGGGCATAAATAAATATATTTGCCATATATTTAGAAATGCCTCTGACTACCCCCCTTTGACATCTTCAAGGATCTGATCGCCTGGTTATCTGAGAGGATGTCAAGTGTCAGCTATTCTCGGAGATAAAATTCTAGAGCATTTCTTGCTTGCATTTGGGTCTATTTTTAACCGACCGACCGACGCAAAAAAAAGAAGGACGTTGTCAATTTGGTGACGACAATGCATGTTTTTTTTATGTTCGTACACCGATTACTCCGTTACGAATGGTCCGTTTAAATATGGTTTTTGTTTTAGAACTTTCCCTTTCCACTGAGAGTAGTACGACGGGCCTGAAACTACGTTGTCTATTTTTGTTTTGACTGACGCGCGGCTATAACCTTCGGGAGTTACGCTAATGGAAAGACTGTGTCATGTGTGTGACTGAACGAACACTCATGGGAAGGAAAAAAACCCCATTAGGTTTAGTTATTTACACGTAGAATACAACTAGGTTCTCTAAGCCCCTTCGTCCACGGAGGGACTCAAAAGGAACGCGACTGAAACTGTAGTCACTTATGAGTAGCCTGAATGCGATAGCACTAGTATTTCAATGCGCGTCCGTCCACGACGCTACTCAAAAGGAACGCGTTTGTAACCAGTCTCCTGGCGACTCGATATGCTGGTCGCCAGGCGACTGGTTTCGAGAAACTGTATGAAAAATGAACGAATAAACAGTAATTATAAGTGATTCTGACGTCTATGTGACTGGAGAAGTAATAATTCCATGTCATCGGTCGAATTATCACTAGTCATGTTAATTATTTTCGTTTTCAAAACTTTGTTTACATAAAATCGTGTACTGAGTGACTTGAGTTTCAGGGAAATTCCAGTTGCGTCGTGGACGAGTCAGAGTTTCCAATCAGTCCGCAACTCCAGTTTCTAATGAGTTCCGTCACCGCGTAGCGTCGTGGACGAAGGGGCTTACGTTCATATTCATATTCATTTATTTCACCCTTAGCGTTACATTACATAATATAGTTATTTTCTTAGATTATCATGCAGATTATTAATTATTATTATTACAGATTATAGATGCTGTTCCACATATTACTCGTATGCATATCAGAGAATGAACAATTCATATATTCGGTAAAATGGATGACTCAAGAAATCTTCTGACATGATAATTACGTTTCCTAAAAATCAACGGAACTGACGATGTTTGTGTACATAAGATTAGATATCAATAATTAGATCATGTTTGTCTGACGAATCTTTATTTATTTAGAAGACAATATAACATCATAACAGGTTAACCCTAACGCGATGGCAGATGTAAGTAGGTATATTTAACAAGATAATCTATGTGCCTATAGTATGTCTAAAGAGAAATAAAGATTATTATATTTAGAGTAAATTACGTGTAAATGTGACAGTGATTGTCACATACTCGTAAAAGCGATGGCCCCCTTGGATTTAAAAAAATGAAAAGGTTTTAAATAATATGGCTATGTTTAGCAGTGGCCATCCTACGGCTGAAATGGTAATACAATAGTAGTAACATCAGTACCTTAACTACCGAACATCATACTATTTAATAACGTACAAAGAAGACTTTTTGGCGGGAACTTGCGAAGTGATGTTGTGCTCTCAATTTATTTTACAAAACTAGTGTTAAATTGAATAATATTGTGTGATTATGGTGGTGTTTTGCGTAATATTGTTTGATTAAACCGCACAAGTGAAGTGAAATAGAATGATTGCGTGTATCGTCATTTTTCGAGTTGGCGCCTAGAGGTCCCTCGAGGTTTTAGTAAAATAGCCACCATCATATCTTACTAAAACTGAACTTGACTAGACTAGACAGTGACTTGACCATGACTAACGTAAGAAAATTAAGGAAGATAAACAAATTAAACAAGATAAAATACACGTAAGACTTGGCGGTAAGGCCTAGATGCCATAGCCAAACCCGAAAGGGGAAAAACTTCAAAAAAAAAACGTACAAAGAAAAACAAATTAACTCACATATCGTCACCTTTTGTGTGCCACCAATAGAAGAGATATGTCGCTTAATCTGTAAAGAAGAGAACACTTTTTAAGATAATAATTGCTGACATTACCAGTATTATCAAGTGGCAGTGGCAGTGGCAGGCCCTATAGCTCACAGAACCGACATCCGTTGGGGAAGGTTCCCAAATGCCGACTACGTACCGGACGACGCAGTGGAAGGCGATTGATCGACGGTATTGTGACCGAAATCAATTCTATAATCAACGATAGCTTTTTAACAGTTTTTATAACGATCCAGCTACAGTGACGTTGCGATCGCATGTTATGAAAGCCAATCCACTGATTCAATCGAACGTCTAACGCTCCTATTTCAGCTGCGGATCAACTTTCATAATCATAATCATTTATTTGCTTAAAAATGTAGGTACAATCGTTCTTAAGGCGCTACACAAATCATAATAAAATGTCGAGTGGGCGGAGTGAAGAAAGTGACAGCGCTATGTACTATAATTGAATGCGGAAAGAGATAGCAAGCGTTAGAAGGCGCTCGAAAGTAATCGACGTAACCGAAATATAAGAAAATATCGATTATCTTAATTTTTTTTAAAAAAAGCGTCTTGGATTTAGGTACCCAATGCTATTGTCTAACACAATATTTAAAAAAAAAGTTATTTTTGTTAGATAGTCTCAGAGCAGCAGATAGTAGCAGAGGACCCAACTTTAAAAAATAAATCTATCGAGAAAAGTTTTACCAATCGCGTTTCTGTATTGGATTTACGTAAATAAAATGCTCAAGTTATCTTTGTCATAAAAATCAAAACTGTGCGTTTTGCGGTCATTGAGAAAAAACAATTCAAAAATCATAAAACAATTAAACCCTCACCTTAACAAAGTAGTATTTAAAAGGTCCGTTACATTTTGCCTCGTTACTTTGCTTCGGCTTAGAATGTTAGGTTCGGTCATCTACAAGATGATTCATGTCAGGTGTATACTACCCGCAAGGGGATTATTCTATGAACCAAAAGAAAGAATATAAGCGAAAAAAACATCAATATTTTATTATTTTCAGATTTTTTCTCCAAACTTTCTTTGCTATTTTTATCATCTATGACTAGCTTCCGCCAGCGGCTTCGCTCGCGAGGTACCTACATATAAAGTAGCCTATATGCTATTCTAGGTAAAGAACTCTGTATATTCCAAGTTTCAACGAAATCGGTTGAGCCGTTACGGCGATTGAATAACAAACATCCAACCAAACATCCAAACATCTTTACAAACTTTCGCATTAATAATATTAGTTGGGGGCCGGGGAAGTACCTACCTATTCAGGTCCCCAGTCTTCATCATATCCCCGATATTTTTCTCAAAGTATTCATCTCATAACTTTGTAGGCGACGACAAAGTCAAAGTCAAAACGCGTTTATTTCCATAAAATCAGTAGGATCACTTTGAAACGTCTTAGAAACTAGGTGAAGCTATGCCTGTTCCTCGCGACCAAGCCTACAAGAATCAGGCAACAAACACGGCTGCCTTTCATTTTTTTCGATGCTCCTTTTTCACAAAATGGAATTTAAAGCTTCAGTGTGGTGCCGATCGAACTAGGTAAGGGAGGCTCAAAAGAAATAATCTCTAATAAATAAGAGCATAAAAAATTATGAAAAAAGACACCTTTACGTTAAGGTGTCGCCTACAAAGTAATGTAATAATTAAGTATTTCCATTGTACGAACGGATATAAACTTAAGGGTTTCTCGTCCAACTTCGGAACCCTAAAAAGGAACAATATTTTCTTATAATCTTAACCTGTCTTTTTATTTTTATTTATTCATATTCTTCATAATTTGTTGCAAATAAATACCTTCATTTTCATTTAATTTTCATTTTTTTTATCACACGAGTGAACGGAATCGTATACTACAGTACCTACCAGTACGTAGGCGGTAGGTTCGAGGAGGTAGGTACCTAGTACCTACTGACACAATCCGTTTGGTAACTTTCATTTTGTTATGTTTATTGAACGGGTATTTTGATTGTTGTTACACAAGGTAAGGTACCTAACTTCGACACATACATCGCAAAGCTTTGACTTTTTTTTTCAAGTGTAGCGTGTGCTGCCCTAAGATCATTTGTTGAAGCCCACATTAATTGTCTTCTTTTTTTTCACATTTTTATAAGCTCTTATTTATTAGGGATTATAATTAGATTACTTTTCTTTTGAGCCTCACCTAGTTCGATCGGCACCACTCTGAAGCTTTAAATTCCATTTTGTGAAAAAGGATCATCGAAAAAAATGATAGTCACCAAGCCGTGTTTGTTGCCTGATTCTTCTAGGCTTGGTCGCGAGGAACAGGCATAGCTTCACCTAGTTACTAAGACGTTTCAAAGTGATCCTTGTGATTTTAATGAAATAAATGCCTTTTGACTTTGACTTTGACTGTTAGTGATTATAAATAACTAGGTACCTAGCCCCACCTACACACCTAGGTAGGGACTACTACGACACGACAAGGAAACTAGTGATTATCAGTAATTTTGTTTTTTGTTACTATGAAATTCAACAGTTTATTAAAGCATCCTCTTTGCTAATAATTGTACCTACCTACTACCGAAGTTCTAGTGAGCTAAGTAACCTACCAAACAACTCAAAGCAATTTCAGAGAATTGATCGAGAGAGCGAAGCGTGAGTAGGTCACTCAAACAACTTAGACGAATCGGTACCTACGGTAGATAGATAGAAAACTAGTAATATTTCAATCTTGTGTTTGTTATTCTTTAGGTCTAATTTACTAGAGGTCATTGTCACTATAGGTAGGTACCTACATACGTATTTACTATAGATTAAGGATCCGCTAGTATTTACTGTAGGTATGTGCAAAATGAAGCCTGAAAAAGATATTATATAGACATAACTGACTCAGATACGTAATGTTATTGCTTACCTACTTTCTTCTTTATGTAAATAATAAACTGTAATGCTATTTACATAACTTCTTAACGATATTAGAAGTGCAGCCAGTACATCCGCTCCCATCGGACTTTCTAGGTGCACTGGTGGTGTTGCCGCGTAAATTCCGAAACTGCACTATGTTGAAGAGATCATTTCTTTTTCTACCATTTTAGTAGAAAATAAAATAGTTGGCATCACTAACTAGTTACTGCGTTTTGTTTTTGCGCTCAAGTGTCAACTGCTAGCACTAATGAAGCGCTAACAGAATTGCACTTCATTATACGCACATAATATTTATATCATTATAAATAATAGATATTCCTGCAAGTTAGCAATAAGTAATAAATATAACTTATAAATTAACAGCTAGATTAATTGGCAACTAAAAATATTAATTTATTAGTTGTTATTTTATTAATGGTTACTCTAAGTACATTATAATTATGTAGTTTATTTATTAATTTTATTCGTAAGGTAATCAATTAATCGCATGGTAAGAAGTACTATGTACGCAGAACACGTTTTATATGAAATGGAACGCCAACAAGTCTGTTTTTGTTATGCGTTCCACAACTTCCACACTATCTTGTCAAAATGAGCTGAGCTGATTGGCTACTATAATTTATTATTTAACTAAGCTCACTTTCTGTTGGGTTTAAGTAAATATTGACGTCATTTTTGTTGATAAATTCTTAGAGATAGAGCATAGAGCTACGTCATATGTCAAACAAAGTTCAAATGTTCAAAATTCAACGGCACTTTTGAAATTGATTATTTTGAGACATAAAAAACTTGGATAAACTTTAAATATTGTAAATAAAACTTGGAAAATAAGCATAGAATGTAAATGAACATTCATGCCATGGACGCGAACGAGTTTATCGCAAAACTGAAGACTAACAACACGGCCAAAGATATAAGTGATCTCGTGACAGTTTTTGATGAATACAAAGTGATTTTGAGGCAGTTACCACCTAAAGATAAAGCCCCTTTCTCGTTAAATGTGCTATGTGTATTGTGCAGGTGAGAATTTTTATTTAAACCCTTGCAAAATAGAGAAATAGGCTAAACTCCATACGTCATGGATCATCCCCAATTTTCACTAAAAACAGGATATTTACCCAGAACTTTGACTTTGTTTCCCGATTAAAAAATGGCAATGTAGTGTGCGTCATGATTATCTTTACCGTCTGTGCCATCAATTATTAAAGATTAATATGGTGTAGCACATAATTGTATGAGCCTGTACTAATGAAGTTTGTAGGCTCTTTCACGTAGGTATCTACTGCTAATTCCAGGAATCTAGACAAATCGCCAAAATGGCGAGATATCATAGACAACAAAGCCCTGCTCACCCTGAGCATCGACTGCGTCAGAGAGACACGAGCTATGGAACGAGTCGACCGAGTGAAGACCCTTGCTTGCATCTATCATATACACCGACATGTTGTGAGACAGGTAATGATTGGATATAGACAAACAAGGATGAAAATAAAATATAAATAGCATTTTTTCGCTGACCTTACTAACATTAGGTAGTACCAAAACTTATATAGAACTATTGGCTGTCTGCGGCTTAGCTTGTGCTGTAGCTTTCCAGATAAAAAGTATTGTATCCCCTGCCTCAGGGTTGAAGCTATGTCCACACTGAATTTTATCAAAATCAATTCAGTGGTTTTGGCGTGATAACGTAGTAGACAGTGTCTTTCTCTAATTTATAATATTAGTTTGGATAAACCTAATTAAAATCAATTTCAAAGTGATCAAAGTGATGTTATTTAAATAAATGCCTTTTGACTTTGACTTTGACATCAGAACCTCAACCTATGTCAGGTTGTCCTTTGATATAGGCCTCATTCGGATTGTTTGGACGTGCCTCTGACTACCCCCTTAGACTTTTTCAAGGATCTGATCACCTGAAGGCCTGAGAGGATGTCTACCATGCTTGGGGATATTTTGTTCTATTTTTGGATAGGATAAAAGTTTTGACCCCATGTCTTTTTTTTTATATTAAGTCAAAGTGAAATAATTTGTTTTTGTTTTCAGACCTCATCAATACCTCCAGAGCTGATACTGAAAATCTCATTTATGCCTTTCGAAGTTGAGACTAAACACCTTCTTTATGAATATGTCAAAACATACTGGAACATACTCGTTGAAAGACTGTCATATATTGAACGGCTTCGAAACAAAATACCAATTTTCAAGCTACTGCCAAAACTTACTGAAGATGTTTTAAAAATAATAGAAATCTATGATACAGTGCCATTTTGTAACAATATAATAGTGTTTCTAGTAAAAAAATTGCACTTCCTGTACACAGAAAATCATGCCAAAGAATTGAACCAAATATTTGGACAGATTTTCATGAAACTATCTACAAAAGACACAAAACCGTTCAAGAAATTAGAAGGAAAAGAAGTTATGGAGATCTATGTTAAACTGAATGAATGCCTGTATGTCATAGCGGAGAATGCATCGAAAACTTCTTTTAAGGACAGTCCGTTAGATAACATTGTCCGAACCTGCATTTCTATTGTCGGTCACTCCCCTGACCTGTTCCACTGCCTTCAAACATTTTATTCAAACTCCTTCTGCAGTATACTAACCACAAACACCCATATAACTTACAGTGAAACAGTCTTAAACGGTCTGTTGGTATCTCTAGAGACAACTGAAAAACTTGGGTACGGAAGGGCAATGATGGCTACCTACCCATTTCTAAATCAATTCCTGCGACTGTATATTGATTATAATGTAGCCAATTGTGTAAAGAAACCTTGGAAGGATAATTTCAACGTCCAAATACAAGAAATTTGCTTAAAACTGATGAAAGTTTTGATGAAATGCTTAAAGAATTGCGACCAGCTGCTCAAATGTGATAACTGTCAAGTGAAATCGGGATTGCATGATAGCTTAAGATTGTCTTTTCTTGTCAAACATTTTATAACAGTGTCAATATCACAAAACATTCTACTCACTGAGATACTGCCGTTGCTGCATGATATAATTCACGAGCAGTACAAAATCTTGACTGAATTGAATGAGTTGGGATGCGTGAACCATGAGAAGTGCTTAAGAAAACTGCAGACAGACATACACAACACTGCAATAAGCTTGAACAAAGCTCAGTATTACGAGTTCTCAATAAAACTCTTCGATGTTTACCTAAAATATGAAATTAATATGTTTACTGAACAGAAGAATATTAGCCGAGCGTTGTATAACAAGAGTATTTGTGAACTTGACTCGAAATTGTATGAGAGTGCGTTGATAGATGCATTTCTGAGCTTAGTATTCGCTGATGGACTAAGCTCAGACAAGTATATGAGCTTGGTCATGGATATAAAAGCCAAGGAGTTGAAGTCGCAAGCTGATGATGATGATGATGCAAAAGTTGAAACATTACAGTTAGTCTCTGTGCTGGATGCATGTGAAATGGCTTTAGAGAAGAATTTGTATGGAAATATTAAAATGCGTTTGAAAGAATTGAAATTCAGGTGAGCTTATATTTAATAACATGGCCTACACAAAATATACATACTTAAAATCACGCCTGTTTCCCAGAGGGGTAGGCAGAGACCACGGCTTTCCACTTGCTACGATCCTGACATACCTCTTTTGCTCCATTCACTCTCATAACATTCCTTATACATGCTTGTCGGTTTAGGGTACTCTTTACCTGCCCTTTTTCCAAAACGTCACCGATTTGGTCACTAAGTAAGGCCTTTTTGCATCTATTCTGATCTTGACGACCTCGTTGGCATAGCGGGCGAGTGGGCTGAGACGCAAGGGGTGTGGGTTCGATTCCCGCTGCGGAAAAAATACAAGCATGATCTTCAAATATTAGTTTCGGGTCTGGGTGCTGTGGTACCATGGTACTCGTAGTTTCTGATACCCACAACACAGGGATAGATGGAAAAGACCGTTCGTCGTGGCACTCTTTGGAGGCCTATATCCAGCAGTGGACTTTATCATTTTTTTATACAACTAAGGTGGCAAACAAGCTTACCACCTTATGGTATGTGGTTACCGTAGCCTCTGAATGCTTTTTTGAAGTTGATCCCTACAATTCTGAATTCCAGTGAATTACTGAAACATGAATTCCTGATGTACGCGAAGCTCTGGCCTTCTGTGACACCAATAGCTGGCGTTTGGCGCTCCTTACTGGCTCTGTCTACTGGCAAACACAAATTCACAGGTAAACTGCTTGCTTATCGCGTGACTAGTTCTTTCTTGGTCAATTTTCATTATGAAAGAAAGAAAGATCATTTATTTGTCCCCAAAAGCAAAATAGATAAGAAGACAAAAGTAAAAAGAAAAATGAAAAAACATGATAAAAAGATAATTATGTACTGTTGCCTGCAATAAGATGTATGAAAAAAAAACATACAAGGTGATTCATAACATCTGTCCGGAAAGAGAGATATTCTATCAACAAAAAAGAAAGAGTATTGACGGAAAAAACATCATACATGTTCGGACGTGCCTCTGACTAGCCCCTAAGCCACACTCAATTCAATTCATATCTTTATTGCACTTATGTTGTTTCAATGGGGTGTTGTGTATACATTTTTGTTTCAAACATAAACCCTGTTAGGGCACAGCAATATTACACTAGGAGACGCAATAAGCATTTCCTACTTCTATTACTAATTATTATACTAAATACTTAAATATTTACATGTAGGTACTAAAACCTGGTTCTTAATTATAGTATCCTACTCAAACCCTTTTATTATGAAACTGACTTTACGAATTGTACTACATTAAGTTTGTAATAGATTTAATATGTTATCCTTTGTGTACAATAAAGTGTTAATCTATCTATCTATCTGAGTTAAGACGAGGTCTAACTTAACCCTGGTTTTGTGTCGTGTTATTTTATACAGTTGCTTTAAGTCTTAATATCAAACGTGTGAAATAACACGTCACAAAACCAGGGTTTAGTTAGACCACGTCTAAACCTAGTTCATAATAACAGGGCAAAGGTCTGATCGCCTGGAGATCGCTACCCTTTTCGGGGATAAATATTTCGGACAAGTCACACACGGTCAGCTGATCCCAAACTAGGCATAGCCTGTACTATGGGTACCAGAGACTGATACACATAATAGATAAATATTTATCACCCAGACACAGAACAAACATCTGTGTTCATCTCACAAATGTTTTTCCACTGCGGGAATCGAACCCGCGACCTCTAGCGCAGAAGGCAGAGTTACTACCAACTGAGCTAAAAGGCCTGTCATAAAGTCGTAAGCCATTTTTTTTTACTAGACGCAGAATCGACTTGGTGTTTATACGAAGTCATCATCGAAACGCCCACAGTGGTGAGAACCATCACCGGAGATTATTTCGGTGACGTCATAACGGTGCTGCTGAAGACCTTCGATGGACTACCAGTAAGTTACATATTAATCGATACGTTACCGTCATTTCACTCCTAACTATAAACCAAATTAATGAGAGTAGCGTACATGACTTTTAGGACTAGTCTAGTACATCCTGGTGTGAGCAGTCCAACCCACCGCTATCTCCGTCTCGCTCGCACAGCGCCCCCCACCATAACCACCGGCAGTTCGCTGCGGTAGCGCGATCTTGCACCATTGGCGTTCTGACTTTCGACCTGAGCGGTCGCTAGTAAAAGCTGTGCTGGGAATCCCAGCCAAGGGACAGAGTCCCTATAAATTGTTAATGTTCTAGAAACCTTATAACAATTTTAGATATCCGGTGTGTGTAAACGATGGTGTTTTAAATAATTTTGCTGGTATGTAAGTACCCTAATTTTATTTGTGGTTGATATAACAGCTAAAAGAGATCATTTGCTCTTTTTTATGCATAATAATAGGTATCTAACCTGTTCTTAACGGGCTTGCCGTTTGAGTTTTCATACTTTGTTCATTATAATTATGTATTTTAGGGTATTATAATAACCCTATTTTTCAGACAAAATGAACAGGTTTGTAATGCTAATTATATTTTTGGTTGATCCAAAGAAAGAGATCATATTGCGCTCTTTCAATGCATATCTGCTATGTTCTTAACGGGTTTACCGTTCGATTTTTATATTTATTTTAGGGTAGTAACCCTATTTTTCAGACAAAATGTACAGGTTTGTGAATTTGTGCTTTTTTCCCGTTCTAGGTAACGGAAAATTATAAAAACCGTTGCTGTGTAATAAGTATACGTACGTACTTTTAATAGTGCCGGATACGGCCCAACAGTGTCAATGCATTTATATTTCATTTTGTTTTTAGAAGTTATAACTTTTCTGAAAATAAGTCCACCCACGAGGCGATAGCGGACTGAAGGTGAAAAAAATGACGGAATTTTTAAATAGAGGTCGCAAATGAAATACAACCGTAAGTCAAATTTTATCGTGTAAAATAAAATATTTTTAATTAAGTGGTTCAGAGAAGCTATCCCAAACAGTGTGGTATTATTTAAGGGCCAGGATACCTGTAATCTGTATGCATACGTGTATGCTGATGTAGGCCCCCTTCGAACCACTTATTATTCTGTATTTCAATACTTCCTCATTTTGAAAATTATTTTAAATGATTTGTGCTGCTACCTTATGAAATTTAGGGGGTAGTTTCGGAAAGGATGTGCTGCGGACAGTAAAGATAATGCGCCTATGCATGTTGTTGGTAGCTACTACCCACAATAATGAAGTTATTTTGTCCGTAATATTTCAGCATAAGAAGAAGCGAACTTGATGAACAAAATGTTTAATACACTCTTTATTCGAGGGTAGGTTCACAAATTATTAACATTTTTTCCAGTCATCTTGGTCTCCTATAGAGAGAATTTCAGATTTTCAGTGATAAGAGATTATGCACAAAGTTTGGATCATAACTCAGTTGCTACCTGACAAAGTTTCTTATTTTGGAGAATTTTTCCATATGAACGGGACATGGAATCTGTTGGTGCTATTGCGTAATGTCGATATAGAAAGCAAACCAAAGATCGCCAGATCATGCGTTTCCTCCTACTCCCCTCGGGATAGGAAGGACAAGCACTATGTTGCTGTAATAACAAAGTTGTTACTTTATACGCGGCAGCCACGATTAAGTATGCGATTACAATGGTCAGTGTCCAGTATTTTGAGCATCGCCAGATCTCAAGCTCCCCATATTCTCGACGAGAAACGGGCAGGAATTACTGTGGTGGAAATAAAATATCTGTAGGTATGCCATAAACTCTGTTGGGAGCTAACTCTGAAAACGCAAAAGCACATACGATCGAAATATTTATCTGGCCAGCCAACTGGGGTGACAGCCATGGGCAGTCACCATGCAGTCACGAACATCGTAAAATAATGGGATACCTTGGGCGATAGTTCCCATTTTGCTGCGCGTCTTTGAAATGACTTTTTTGTACAGAATAATCAGGGCTACGTCCTACATTCTAAAAGATCGTGGAATGATTTTTGGTTCATATGATATGAGACGTAGTCGATTGCTAAGCATACCTAGAAGTTACTAAGTAGCAAAGTGTGATGAAATCTAACCAATCCTTCTTCAGACGTCTTGAGTCGCATCAGAATGCTAGGTTATCTGAATGTTCAGGTCATTCGAATTGTTCGGTTTGGCCTGCCTACCCCGATTTGAGAATCAGAACTTCTAATACTTTTAAACCCTGGTAAAAATGCTATGGGCTCCGCCCAACATTGTTTACAAGACATTCCTCGTGTCTCAATAACATGGGGGGTGCTACAATCGTTTTAAGATTATGTTAAAGGGTTCTGCAAAAGGCAAGTGCACCTAAGGTATTTGTAACCTTGGTAAAAAGGCTATGGGCTCCGCCCAACATTCTATACAAGACGTTCCTCTTGTCTAAATAACATGTTGTGCCTAACAATTGTTAAGATTATGAAAAAAGTTTCTGCAGAAGGCAAGTGCACCAAAGATATTTTTAGCTTTGGTAAAAATGCTCTGGGCTCCGCCCATCATTCTAGACAAGACATTCCCATTGTCTCAATGACCTGTCGAGTTTTACTATTGCTAAGATTCTGCAAAAGAAAAGTGCAGTCAAGGTATTTTTAACCTTGGTAATAATGCTCTGGGCTCCTCCCAACATTCTAGACAAAACATTCATTTTGTCTCAATAACATTTCGAGTCTTACAAACGTTAAGATTATGCAAAACGGATCCGCAAAGCTAATTGCACCTTTCCTTTAACCTGGGTAAAAATGCACTGGGCTCCGCCCAATATTATATACAAAGCATTCCTTTTATCTCAATAACGTTAAGCTTCACAATGGCTAAGGTTATGAAAAAAGGTTTTACAAAATTAACGTATCTCTGGGGCATCTCTCTGTATAGCAAAAATCATCATCATGTTTGGCATTCAGAAGTACCGAATCCTTCTACATTTTTGTGCCACAATTCATGAGACTAAGAAAAGTATAAAGTAAATATATTTTTCTTTAGCAAAATGACTTAAATAAAAATAACAACAGCAGAGAATAAGAATAAGAATACCAGTAGTCATAGGTACTTGGTTTACGTCTGGTACATTTATCGAATGGTTAAGGCTAGAGAAAAGACGAAATAATACCAGATAAAAACAAAACGGTTCTAATTCATGGCCATTTAAACCTACCACACTTTGTTTTTTCACGAAGAACTAACCGTCTGTGATCGACAGGAAATCTACCAGCAAGGCGAAGTGGGCGCGTTCTTCGCTATGTGTCGATATGTAGGGCAGCACGTAATAAGCAAAGCTAAATTTTACACAAGTGTGATACGGGGGCGTGTGCCGTTATTGTGTTATTTTCACGATATAACATTAAAAGGCCTCATAATAGTCCTTATTGGATCTCGTGCAAGAAAATCTGCTTCTCTAAATCGGGAAAAATACTTCTTTAAGCAGTAGATATATCGTTGGTAATATACTTATTCACATTTACGCACGATCCAGAAAAAACCTAAACACCTAACGATCAAGAGTATATGGCAGCATGACTGAAAATAGTAATCGTGTATTGTACCTACTTAATATCGCTCGATATGAGGGTTATACAGTGCTGAGGCTACCTAGAATTGCTAAGCTTATCAAGGTCTAATGTTAAGTGTATTAGGCGCCCGCAGTTTACGGGTACAAGCTATTGGTTTTACTAAAACACAATATGGTTTTTAACTGTCGTGGAATCTACCCGCAAAAGAGACGTTTCATCAATATATGGAGCTTGGGCCTGCACTGTGTACACTACTCTAAAATATGGCTAAGCAATAAAGTAAACGCATTTAATTGGTTATTTTATTTAATTTGACTTCTTTCTAAGGTACATTAAGATTTTCTTCGACAAATAGAGCAACACACAGCGCTACAATAATATGGCGGATGGACGTGCGTGAAATGTCATTTTGACAACCTACATTTATCTGACAAAACAAAAACATCAAATCAAACAATATGACATGAAAAATATGTCAGTGTCGTGTCAAACGCCAATTATAAACCAACATGGCGGCCTTCAAATAGTGTTCACATATTAAAAAACTTACCAGAAGAACTATTCTTGTACCATCGCATTTGTCTTCAAATAAATGAAATTGTATTTTTCTTGTAATCTCCTATTCTTTCCTAATTTATCTATGTAGTGTACATGGACCAGGCCCAGAATGAAATGGCTCCTTTTTGATTAGATTTGCTTGATATTACACAAGAGTTTAGGAATATTTGCATTAAGTACTATGTAAACACGATATTCATATAAAGTACCGAAACACGAGTTTTCGTACAATGCGTGTCGGTCGTGTCATCGGTTCTTATTCGGTAATTCGACATCAGTTCAATGACTAGGTTGAGGCATTGCCGAGGCTCCTGTTGGCTACGGATCCATAATCATGACGCATAGCATTATGTACCTACACTCATTAAGTATCCACTTAAACCAATAACAAAGGAAGGTACCTAAAACTTGGTACTATCCGAAATATTACAACCTTAAATATTTGCTTGCAAAGAATTTTGATCGAACAAACGCACTCTTAAGATACCAAGTTCATGCTACACAGTCCGTGGGATTATAATATATAACTGGACGCTCCTGAAATAAATCTATCCATGTTCATAAGACGGTTTATTCACGGCCAACAGCGTCACATAACTTGTACATAACCAGATTTTCGGTATAAAACTCACAGCCTATCTGATAGTAATCAACGTTGGCATGTTGTACGGAGTCTTTTATACTTTTCAAGATAAACGAACGGATCAGCATAATCTAAGATAATTTCAGTAATTTGTGCTCCTTTTTTATTGGCTACATGCATATATTACCAAGTTATGTTTACATCGAAAAATAATGGTTCGATCTGCCTATGTCTGAAGCTTCGAGCTCTCATCGCGAAGGTGTTGATCAGCATCTGAGAGAGCAAGTTGGGTTTCTGAAATGTATAGTGGACGGATAGAGATTTTTCAAGTTCAAAGGTTTTCTATTGTTATATGATGAAAATATTTATAGAATACCATAAGTGCGTTTGTGAACAATGGTTTGGGAAATTGTTTGCTGTAGGTAATCACTACAACAACACCTCACTGTGCAATACAGTACATTCTTGCACTTACGCGTTTCTCTTTTCATGGCTTAATTGGCTAATTGCTGCTTGCTTAATTGCTAAGAATAAAAATAAACTAAGAATAAACTCGAATTTATTAATTCATTGTTATTTTACCCGACTGCCATGGAGGGTAATATATTTTGTTTATTTAACCGTCTTGATCATATTAGGAAGTAAGCCTTATCGTGCAAGTTACGGAGGATCGTATGCTTACAATGTTAACAAATAGTTAACAAATCCATGCAATTTTGGGACATAATATTATAATATGCTTACAATGAGTCTAGTTAACAAATCCATGCAATTTTGAGACATAATATTATCATATTGATAGGACCCCGTTTTCTGCAATTTTGCAATAGTTAAGAACGGGTATGTTATGGTCAAGTTAAACGCTTGCAGTAAGATCTACAAACGGGTAGATGCTGCTTGCTTAGGTACTTATTGAATTCTATGCGCTTGTTGTAATAACAAATGGAGATAATGATTCTTCTATATTACTGAAAACAGTAAAGTTTGTTGAGATAAGCTAGAAAAAATGCTTGTTTATTTTGCAAAGTACTTGATGTCAATAAATGAGCCGCTTCATCGGGACCAGTTATGTTTCTGCAAATAAACTCTTAGTAAATCACATTGGCGGCACCATCACCACCAGGCGATAACAGACATGTCTCTCATTAATTTGGTTTATAGTTAGGAGTGAAATGACGGTAACGTATCGATTAATAGAATGTTTTACCTACAAATAAAACAAATATTAATCATACTTACCTCATTTCACTCCTAACTATAAAATTAAATCCCTGCCCGGTGGCACGACACCGGCTTAATGAGAAGAACCAATGATGCAAGATCGCGCTACCGCAGCGAACTGCCGGTGGTTATGGTGGGGGGCGCTGTGCGAGCGAGACGGAGATAGCGGTGGGTTGGACTGCTCACACCAGGATGTACTAGACTAGTCCTAAAAGTCATGTACGCTACTCTCATTAATTTGGTTTATAGTTAGGAGTGAAATGAGGTAAGTATGATTAATATTTGTTTTATTTGTAGGTAAAACATTCTATAAATGCTACCCAAAATTATCGAGATAGCGGGATTCGAATCCGCACCATCGCCTTGGATCGGCCCCGGTTGAAGAATAGTTCCCTCCATTTCTACCCGTGGATGTCGTAAGAGGCGACTAAGGGAAACAAAGCTAGGGGATGGGCAGCAGCGTTCCCTATCAACAACAAGAGCTTTTTCTGCGCTCGCCACCCCGCATGCCCAGAGTGGCGAGTATGGGCAAATCCCCACAAATTATTGTTTCTGGTAATATATGGGGGAGGCTTGTTTAGCAGTGGACGTCCTACAGCTGAAATGATGATGATGAATTTCAATTAATTTCCATTTAATTTCTCATTTCATTATTCAGTCTGGGGGAGGTAGGGCACAGCGAGATTTTCTCGTTCTAAATTGGAGCAGCCCGCCTGGGATGTACCTCCGCCTTACAGAAGATCGCAGCCAAATAACATTATTTGTTTCAAATAGTGTTGTGTTCCTGCGGTGAGTAAGGTTGCCAGAGCTCTTTAGGGGGGGAGGGGGTTCGGGGTCGGCAACGCGTGCGTGATGCCTCTGGTATTGTTATAGTATACAAGGTGATTCATAATATGTATTCCATCCCGAAAGGGGCTTATTCTACAAGCAATTAGCAATAAAGTTTGATCTACGACTTTTGGAAATTAGACATTTTTCATTGAAAAAACTCTATGCAAAAATCAGCTGTTTTGAGGTCAAATCAGGTCAAACTCAATAAATCCGCTGTTTTAGGTAGCAATCTTCTTGTACGTTTAGTTATTAGTTTTAAAGTTGATAAAAATACCAAAAACAGATAATTTGAGAAAGTTAAAAAATGAAAATATTCATGTATTTTTTCGCTAATATTATTTATTTTTGTTGATAGTATAACCCTCTTTCGGAATGGTATACATGTTATGAATCACCTTGTAGTAATAATCTGGTATTGTAATAAGTAAAATATATTTAGGATAAGTAGATACTAAAGTGTTAATACTAATTTTGGAAAAAGGCCAGAGGGCTTAGAAAGAGTTTTTGTCAAATTCATACGAAGCTTCGCCGGATTCGATATCGTGGCCACGTCTGGCGTCAGAGTGTGAACGCCTTCGAATAGCACACCTGAGTATAAGTTGCATACAATGGCAAGCTAGACGGTAACGAGACCACGATTGCGCCCCCACGCTAGCGTATACAGGACTAGGGATTGACCCAGTTTTTTATGGTAAAAAACATGTTTTTTGAAGAAAAATTTGATATTGTAATGCGAAATATCACTGTCAGTGCCAATAGTAATTTGATGTCAATGTAAATTTCGCGGAAAAATTGACTAATAATAGCCATAAAGTTAAAGAGGAAGAAGAAGCGAAAATTGTTTGTTTTGGTTTAGATTTGGTAAAATTGAAATCAAAAAATGTTTTGAAAGTGGTCAACGCGCATCGTTAGAAGTGAAAATCGCACTGCCTGTGGAAATTTAGACGAGTCACTATTATAAACAGATGTTACTGGAGTATAAGGAGAAGTAAGTTTTATTTCTAACTGTTGCAAACTGCCTGCCTCTGTCTGTGTAATATTAATTACGATTCCGTTTTTGAAACAAGAGGCTAATAAATGCTTACTTATTTTAGATACGGAGACATGGCAAAACTCGGGTTGACAGCGATGGGAAAACGCTGACATCGCAGGCGTAGGCAAATGTCCACGAGATAGCACTCAGCCGTCGAGTTCTTGCGGGCGCAGGCCGCTCATGAGGGCCTCGAGCGGCAGAAGATGGCTCGCGAGGACGCTAGTATAGTTGGTAATAAGAGCGGGAGCTCGCCCTTGAGAAGAGTTGGGTAGCAGTTGAGGAACGGCAAATATAGCAGCGGTCTATGAGATACTGTTACACTGGGCTGAGTTGTATTTTAACCCAGCAAACATAGTAGATGTAACAACATGAAACACATTTTTGAAAACTCAGCTTTGCTAGAGGAGCAAGGAGTAGTGGAATTGACAGTGCTTCAGTAATGGTTTAGAAGTGGTTTGAGAAAAAAAAACGGAAGTTTACCAAAATTTCCATGTTTCCTGATGCACACTTCAGCAATTAACAAGAATGAGGCCGTAAACTGCGGAGTATCCACTCCCCTCTCACTGCTGATGCAAACTGCGACGGATCAAGATCATTCAAGATGTTTTGCATCCAAATATGTGTCCAGGACAGCAATGTGCATTAGCGAGACCAAAGCTTTAGACTGAATCTTTCATGTGAATGTTAATAAAGTAATGTCTGCCTAACTTGTTGTCCGTTTATAATAAATAAAATAAGTATCTGGACATATTCACACGGTCAACTGATCCCAAACTAGGCATAGCCTGTACTATGGGTACCAGAGACTGATATATATAATAGATAAGTATTTAACACCCATACACAGAACAAACATCTGTGTTTATCAGATAAATGTTTGTCCAGTGCGGGGATCGAACCCGCAACCTCTAGCGCAGAAGGCAGAGTTACTACTAACTGAGCTATGAGGCCAGTCATAAACTAATAGCTACTATGCCAGAAACTTAGCTCGCATGATAGTTAGATAAAAAGTAGTAGTCTCATAAACAATCCAAGCCTTATTGTATCTACACACCAAATTCTATGTTCACTTGTATGGTGTGAATGAGTAACAAACATCCATACATCTATCCAAACACCGAATGAGTCACAGTATCATTCATTGGAGCAAACATTCCCGAGTGCACTGTGACTGTTTTATTTGTCTAGGTGAGAATACATAGGCAAGAGAAAGTTATAGGAATGATTTATAGAATAGGTACCTCAGGTATTTCATAAATAAAGGGTTACTAAAGGTCATAAATAAAGGATGACTATATTTCAACTTTATATTAATATATAACAACAACAATAGGATAATGAAACCACATGAAGAATGTGGCTGATGATGATGATGACATAATTGAGTTCCAATTTCTTGTCTGCTCCTGATAACTCTCCCATTCTCAGACTCCTTGACTGAATGTATAATCTGCAACAAAGACACAAATATTAATTCTAATAGGCACTCAATAAGTACTTACATAATAGGTAGGGTACATAAGGAACCCCTCATAAGTATTATCCTTCCTACTATCCTATCCTACTAATATTATCAATGCAAAAGTTTATGAGGATGTTTGGATGTTTTTGGTTCAATCAAGCCGTAACAGCTCAGCAGATTTCTATGAAACATAAAGAGGTATTTACCTAGAATAGCATATAGGCTACTTTTTATCTTGGTACCACGCGAGCGAAGCCGCTGGCGGAAGCTAGTCTTACTAATATTATAAATCGAAAGTTTGTAAGGATGTTTGGATGTTTGTTGTTCAATCACGGCCAAACAGATTTAGATGAAATTTGGCACATAGTAAGATTATAGTCTGCACATAGGCTACTTTGTATCTTCATAGGAACCACGCGAGCTAAGCCGCGGGCGGAAGCTAGTAGTATATGTATAAAACTACAGAGAATAATTAATAAAATTTATTGAAACTCACCGTGGGCATTGCCTTCATATGAAAAATCACCCTTCCTCTAATAAGGTTGGTGCTATGTCTTGGTCTGCCATTGGCTCTTCTGGTCCCGCCTCAGCAGTATCCTGATCTGAATAAATTAACACAATTAGTACTAAAAGGACTTTATAAAAACAGTTTCATTACCTACTACAGCAAATGAGTGAAAACCAGTAAGACTGTAGTTACTTAGGGTATTTACATAGGTCTTTGTCAGGATGAATGCCAAAATGCAGGGCTATATTGTAGAGCACACAGCAAGCCTCTTAATCATCATCATCATCATCAGCCTGTAGAAGTCCACTGCTGGACATAGGCCTCCCCCAAAGAGTTCCATGACGAACGGTCTTGAGCCTTCTCCATCCACCGACTTTCCGCAACCTTCACAATGTCGTCGGTCCATCGGGTGGGGGGCCTTCCAACACTGCGTCGCCCGGTTCGTGGTCACCATTCAAGAACCTTTACTCCCCAACGGTTCTCGGTTCTGCGAGCTATATGGCCTGCCAACTGCCACTTCAACTTGCTAATTCTGAGAGCTATGTCGGTGACCTTCGTTCTTCTGCGGATTTCCTCATTTCGGATCTTATCACGTAGTGAAACTCCAAGCATAGTTCTCTCCATAGCCCGTTGTGCGACTTTGAGCTTGTATGTGAGGTCAACGACCAAGTCTCAGTGCCATAAGTCATCACTGGCAACACGCACTGATTGTAGACTTTCGTCTTGAGGCTCTGCGGTATCTGCAACGAGAAGATATTATGACGAAGTTTCCCAAACGCTGCCCATCCGAGTTGGATTCGTCGGTTGACCTCTTTGCCGAAGTTGGACCTACCTAGTTGAATCGTCTGACCCAAATAGTCATAGTGGTCTACAACTTGAATGGTATCGTTCCCAACTTGTACCGGCACTTGTATTTGTACAGCCTCCTAATAATCCTCTGATTCCTCCCCTAAAAAATTAGCTATCTCCTAATGCAAATGTTTTGATATGCAGTCAAATTCAATTCTAGGTTAGGGCCTTTTTGGGTAGGTATGTTTCACTTTACTCACCATAACTAGGTACGGTATGCTGCTCAAGCTCTTCACAAATAAATTGAAAAGCGTTTTTGGACAGCCAACGACGGTATCCTTTGCCTGAATTCCGTCTTCGATAGATCCTTGACGGGGTTCAAGTATTTTCAGAGGTTGGTCCGCATTTCTCTTACATGCTGAGCTCGTGACTCCTCCCTCCACCTCCAAGCCTCATAAAAACCTGGCACCACTAATTTTCTGCCTGTATTCTGAGTTTTCTGCCTAGTTTTTATTAATTATAGCACTTCACGCCTTCGTATCGTCACGATCACACGGCTAAAATTGATGGTGAGAGCAACGCAATCGTACGCTACGATAGTACATGCAAAATTCAACACAATTTGTAACTCATACTCGCATTTTACAGAAAAAGCTGTCAAACACGATCGTAATCCACGATCCTTCGAGGCGTACGAAGGTCACAGCTTATAGAATAGTAGTTTGCCTTCGTATCGATACGATAGTGCAAAACTCATACTCAGAAATAAAGATACCGCTACTGACCGCTAGATGGCGCTTTTTATTTTCATACAAAATAAGGTAAACGCAAGCGTCCTATACGATTGCGTATAACTCGATAGCAAAGTTTAAAAACTCTTTCTAAGCACACAGGTCATGAGTACCCTAAACCGACGAGCATGTATGAGGAATGTGATGAGAGTGAATGAAGCAAAAGAGGTATGTCAGGATCGTAGCAAGTGGAAAACCGTGGTCTCTGCCTACCCCTCTGGGAAACAGGCGTGATTTTATGTATGTATGTATGTATACTAATGTGTATCTACTACTCTCTGTGACTTGTAACCAATTCGTTGCCAATAAATACTATGACTATTGTCAGCGCTCATAGACTACGGTAACCGCTTACCAACAGGTGGGCCGTATGCTTGTTTGCCACCTCAGTTATATATATATCTATATATATATAAAGGAGTAGTCCACTCACTCACGTACTGACAGACTCATAACGAAAGCTCGGAAACTACTGAGCCGAGGAGTCTGAAATTTGACACAGACATTCTTTAAAATATGTTACCGTGCAATAAGAACGGATAATGCAAAATTCAACTCCTAAAGGGGTGAAATGGGGGGTTGAACGGTTGTATGAAAGTCCTATGTTTTTGAAGTTACAGACATAAAAACCGGTATTCAGGTTAAGAGCTATTAGATATCCGTATATGAGTTTTATGAAAAGTAGGCCTTGAGGGTTAATTATCATCATCATCAGCCTGTAGAAGTCTACTGCTGGACATAGGCCTCCTCCAATGAGTTCCACGACGAACGGTTTTGAGCCTTCTCCATCCACCGACTTCCCGCAACCTTCACAATGTCGTCGGTCCATCGGGTAGGGGCCTTCCAACACTGCGTCGCCCGGTTCGTGGTCGCCATTCGAGAACCTTTACTCCCCAACGGTTGTCGGTTCTGCGATATGTATATAAAATACGAAAAATTATCTTTTACAGTTGACGCCCGATTTGAGGATAGTGTATGCTTCTCTACTGTTCTGGAAGACGGAGCTCGAGCTGGCTGCGGCGAGCCGGAAGTACGGCTGGAAACTCACCGAGCCCGTAAGTATACAAGACCGGTCGTCGTTGCATATTTTTCCATGCTGTCGGAGACAAATAGGCACTCTATTGTGTAATTAATAATCATATTCTCGCTTTGACAATAAGGCTGCCAGTTTTGTCCAGTTTTAATAGTGAAGTAATAATGAACAGCTGATCTGGCCCCCAATTCTACTAATTCAATAACTTTAAAATGATAATCGCATGATAATGATCATTCAGTTACGATTGTCGCCACCTTCATTTCATTGATTTCATTGGTCCATTGGTTCCAAAATGACAGCCATTGATATACGACTGTGATAGCAGAATACTAAAAGTGTCAAAAGTGGTAATTTTGCCATTGGACCATTGTCATTTTGAAGCCATTGAATTAGTAGAATTGGGGGCCTGATGAATCAAATCATTGATTCAGTTAATTGGTTCACTAATCGTGGCGATTCACGAGTCTGTCTACGGTATACGCGATAGCGCTACGATCATCGCAAAATCTGCGATGAGTGGGTATCACAATTCGTGCTAATCCACTTAACTTTAGAACTATAATGAGCTGTTCAGTTCGCAGTTCATTTATTGATCTAATCTGTTACAGCACTGATGGTCTGAATGTGGCAACATTTACGCGTTTTGACATCGTGTTGTGGTACTGATAGTTTCTGATACCCACGACAAAGGGAATCTAGTGTGGGGTCAGTACTACGTATGTGACTGTTGTGTTTTTTTTTTATGTTATACGGAGGCAAACAGGCTTACGGCCCTCCTGATGGTAAGTGGTTACCGTCGCCCATTGACATCAGCTGGAGCATTGCTAATGCGTTGCCTGCCGAACCCCTCCCCCCTAAAGAGCTCTGGCAACCTTACAGGAACCACTATTTGAAACAAATAATGTTATTTGACTGCGATCTTCTCTAAGGCGGACATACCTCTCCAGGCGGGCTGCACCAATTAAGAGCGAGAAAATCTCACTGTGTCCTACCTCCTCCAATTATGTGTGTTATTTATTTGAGTAACTTGTACAGTTACAGAACGCAGACCCTGATCAGATACCAGCAAACAGAACGATACCTCAGGAGTACAATGCCACAAAGCCGGCCATACAGGCAGTTGCAATACTCACTCAACTGTCTCCAGACTTCCAAACAGGTAATTTTTATTTTTATTTAACAACTGAGGTATATTTTATTTTTATTTTTATTTAACCCTAAATTTACAAAACGATCATAAGACCTGTCGTACTGTATGGATCTGAGTGTTGGGCAACCAAAGGGACGGATGAAAGAAGAGTGCATGCTGCGGAAATGAGAATGTTGAGATGGATGTGTGGAGTGACTAGAATGGACAAGATACGGAATGAGTACATCAGAGGAAGTTTGAAAGTAGCGCCAGTGACTGAGAAGTTGAAGAGCAAAAGGTTAGCGTGGTATGGGCATGTCATGCGGAGGGAAGAATGTCATGTGACTAGAAGAGCGTTAAATATGAATGTGGAAGGATATAAGGGAAGAGGTAGACCAAAGAAAAGATGGATAGACTGTGTGAAAGATGACATGAGTAAGAAAGGAGTATAAATAATGATATGACGGCTGATAGAGGGGAGTGGAAGAGGAAAACATGTTGTGCCGACCCCACATGAAGTGGGATAAGGGCAGGGAGATGATGAACTGAGGTGGCTACTTGGTACTTGGTGTGTGGACTTGTGTCCGCAATTAGGCCGCAGGTGGGCCGTTTTTGTGACGGGTGGAGGCTGCTAATCTAGCCACCCGACTGAGGTGGCTATCAAGCGTACGGCCCACCTGTTGGTAATTGGTTACCTTAGCCTATGAGCGCTGGCAATACCAGAGGCATCACGGACGCGTTGCCGAGCCCGAACCCCCTCCCCTCTAAAGAGCACTATCTTATTACAAATATCCAACTACTAGCTTCAGCCCGTGGCTTCACTCACGCGGTACCTACATAAAAATTTGCCTATATGCCTAGGTAAATAACTATTTATATTCCAGTTTTCAACGTAATCAGTTGAGCCATTACGGCGTGATTGAATAACAAACATCCAAACATCCTCACAAACTTTCGCATTTACAACAATGAAGTAAACAACAAGATGGCCGATTCAAGACTGCTTTATTCATACTCCGCGCCTACCACATATGTATAGCTATATCGGTTATCTATAAATACAGTACATCTTTCCCATAATAAACAAATAAGCAGATTTAAACAAGATAGTTAGAATAGGGTGGTACAGAGTCACATTCAGATATTTTACATTCAGATATGGAGAACTTTTTGACAGAAGTAATATTATAGCCTATGTATACACACAAATTAGGTGGTACCTATATATAATTATTTCCTTTATCCTTTATCATTTTTTTTTTTTTTTAATTTATAGAACAAAGTGGGAACGTTCTTTGAATTTACAAAAACAGGTAGCTACGTTATTATTTTGGATAACTTTATAATGGGAAACAAAATAAGTAGTAAAGAGTTGGCAGGCAGGCACGTTACAACAAAGTTATAGGTCTTAATCTGTAATTTTTTAGTAATTAATTTTAGAAACAATTTCCTCCAACAATTCTGCTAAGAATAAATTAGGTTAATTTTATCTAGCCAGACTATTTTCAAACAATAATTGGTTACTGCCTAAATATAAAATAATAATAATTAAGAATTGGTAAGTTTTACGTAAGTAGTTCTGATGACATTCGTATAAATAAGTGTTTATCTACATAATAGATAAATATTATTTAACCTACATTATTCATAGTAGTAGTAATGATTAGGTATACCTAGGGACAGTTCATCCTTCAGATGCATTCTAGGTAAACAGGTATTTTAGGTTTTACAGTTTGGACATAAATTAAGTAATTATAATTTTAGTAATAATTTAGAATTTTATATTTTTAAGCCTTTTTTTAGCTTCCTTTGCAGCAGCCCTGTCGGAAGGAAGCCGTGAATGATTCGAAGATTCGTCCAACGAATAGTCTGAATCCGTATCATTATCGGTGTTCACACACGAGCCATAGCTTTCAGACTGTTCTCCAAACTGACTTCCCTCACTTAAATCTTCCTCGCGCAGAGTCTCGTCTAACGCTGCTGCGGGAGATTGGGGAAGTTTGATTAGGTGCCTCCTATTTCTACGAAGTACCTTTCCTGCGTCGTCAGTGATAAGATAGGAGCGTGGTTGTGGAGCGGTGCCTTGGACGGTAGCACGTCGCCGCGAGCCGCCGGCGCCGTCCAGCGCCACCACCTCGTCACCGGGCCGCAGCGGGGGGAGGGCCCGGCCGCGCTTATCGTAATCTCGTTGGCTTCTCTCTTGATTACGCGCTATATTTTCAAGATCACTCACGTTGTCTCTGTCTGGCTTTAATTTATCGGGGTGCGATGGTAATCGCGTGTTCAGCCTTCGACCCATTAAAAGTTCAGCCGGACTCGCTATGCCATCTCTCGAGGTCGACCTATAATTTAGCAAAGCCAAATAGAAATCCTCATTGGAATTGGCACATTTTTTTAAAAATTCTTTTACTGTACGTACTGCCCTTTCACTTCGCCCGTTAGACTGTGGATAGTTAGGAGAGGAAGTGGTGTGCTTAAACCCCCAGGCCTGCACGAATCCCCTAAACTCTTTAGAGGCGTACGCTGGTCCGTTGTCTGTAATCAGTTCCTCGGGTATCCCGTGCCTGGCAAACTGATCCTTCATCGCTAAGATTACTTGTTTAGATGTAATGCTCTTGAGCGGACATATTTCTACAAAGTTTGTAGAATAATCAACTATGATTAAATAATACGCTTTGGCATATTCGAATATATCGGAGCCCAGTTTGGTCCAAGGTAGATGCGGGATGTGGTGCGGAAGCATGGGCTCGCGCGCGGGCCTTGGCGCATGTTCGGCGCATACGCGGCAGCGGCGCACCGCGGCCTCGACGTCGCGCGCCATGCCCGCCCAGAACATGACGTCGCGCGCCCGCCGCTTGCACCGGTCGATGCCCAGGTGTCCCTCGTGTGCGCGCGATAGCATTTCACTCCGCAGCGCATGAGGAATATAGACCAAATTATTATAAAATATTACGCCATCCGCGTATTCAAAACATTCTCGGTAGCTCCAGTATTGCCGTACGCGTTCATCCGTCTGATGTTTGCTTGTGGGCCAGCCTTGTAAAATGTAATCTATTAGCATTTTGGACTCTCCATCCTTACCGGTATTTTCTCTTATGCACTTAAATCGTTCGTCACTAAATCTAACGTTCTGTAGCATAAAACATGTTTGTTCGGTTATTTCTTCGGACAAGTTGGTCTGTAGGCGATCCGGGAGCGGCGCCCGAGACAGTGTGTCCGCAACGTACATATATTTACCAGGCTTGTTGACTACTTGAAAATCATATCGCTGGACGCGGAGCATCATGCGCTGAAGTCTGGCCGGCACGGAGTCGAGCGACTTTTTGAAAAGTGCTTCGAGCGGCTTATGGTCTGTTTCCACGATAATGTTACTCTTACCGAAAACATACTGGTGAAATCTCTCCACTGCAAAAACAATAGCGAGCATCTCTTTTTCTATCTGGGCATAGCGCTGTTGCGTGTCGGTGAGCGTGAGCGACGCAAACTCGACCGGACGGCCGCCTTGCAGCAGAACGGCGCCGAGCGCGCGCGCGCTGGCGTCCACCGACAACAGCGCCGGCTCGCGCGCCGCGTACAGTGCCAGCACCGGCGCCGCGCACAGCGCGCTCTTCAGGTCATTCACCACGCGTTCCTCGACGGCACCCCAGCTCCACGAGCTGTCTTTCTTGAGCAGGTTACGCAATGGACTTACGCGCTCTGAATAATTTGGGATGAATTTACTCACGTAGTTTACCATACCAAGAAACCTCTCAAGCGCTTGCCGATCGCTCGGACTGGGCATCTCGGCGATGGCCCTCAACTTCGTGCGATCTATTTTCATGCCTTCGACGCTGAAAGTGTGACCCAAGTAAGTAATTTCATTCACGCAAAATTCACACTTTTCGCGGTTGAACCTTATACCTACCAACCTCGCCCTTTCAAGGAGACACGCGAGACGTCTATCGTGTTCCTCCTTTGAGGATGCCCACACAATAATGTCGTCGATAAAGGAATCGACACCATCCAGGTTTTCAAGTAGCTGCCGAACCTTAGCATGAAAAACCTCCGATGTCGAATTTATACCATACGGTAAACGCAAATACTGGTATCTGCCGAACGGCGTCCCGAAAGTGCACAGGTCGGCACTTGCATCGTCCAGCTGAACCATCCAGAACCCAGATTTGGCGTCTAGCTTACTAAAATACCGCGCACCTTTTAGTTTGGTGGCTATTTCCGTTATTGTAGGTAGCGGAAAATGCTGTCGCCTAATTACCTTGTTGAGTGGTCGCGGATCCAGGCAGACTCTCAAGGTAGAATCCTTTTTCGCAACTATGACGATGCCGTTTACCCAGGAGGTGGGGTGCGTCACCTTTCTTATCACCCCCAGGTCCACCATCCGGGCCAATTCTTTCTGCAATTGATCTCTTACTCCGACAGGTATCTTTCTCACAGGGCATATGCAAGGGCTAGCATCGGCTTGCAGAGGTATAGTATATCGTCCCGGTAACTTTCCTAGACCTTTGAACAAATCATCATATGTATCCATGTTAATCGAGTAGATTCTTTGAATCAATCCTAATTGCTCTAACCCGTGTTTTCCTAGAATGCTCTGACAGGCCTCACCAGATATTACAAACTTTAACGCATATTCACATTGCTTATGCTGTAACTTAATCATAGTTGAACCTATAACCGAAAGGTAATTACCACAAAACGACTTTGCCCGCACGTTATCAATATCTAGCTGAGATAAGGAAAACCCTAGCTTGACAAAGTTATCTCGCGATAAAACATTTAGATCTGAACCTGTGTCCAATTTAAACCTATGCTGAAAAGCACACTCGGGTAGGTAAAAGGTTTCATGCCACTTATCGTTATTGAGCTCAGAGACTGAATCAACACACTCGATAGTAGATATATAGTATAACTCACTGTTGTCCTCGATGTCTTCATTTACCTCGTACACTTTATTGTATCTTTTCGCTGGGCACAACGCTTTATAGTGTCCTTTATTTCCGCAAATAAAACACTTCACTTTCCTAGCCGCACACCGTTCACCTCCGTCGCAGTAGGTACTGGCGCAGGCGCCGCACGCCCCATCACGCGCTGCCTGCGCGCTCGCGCCGCTCGCGCCGCCGCTGGCGCCGCCCGTGCCGCCGCCTCGGACCACCCGCGGCCTACTCAAGCCTGCGCGCGCGGCCCGCTCGCCGCCGCTGCCGTGCGCCCTGCTCGTCCCGCTGCCGCCGCCTCCGCGTCCACCCGCGAACGACTTCCCGCTGCGCTGGATAGTTCTCAACTTCCATAACGCATCCACCGACGTGGACTTTGCTTCGCTTTTAATGCCTTCGATCTGACGGCCCCCATCGGCAGAACTTTCGTTGGCCTGACAAATTTTCATGGCTTTCTCTAGCGTTAGATCGTCGGCTCTGAGCAAGCGGTCGCGCACTGCACTGTCGCCGACACCGCAAACGATCCTGTCCCGAATCAAACTATCTTCCAATTGTTCAAACTCACACCTTTGGCTGAGGAGTTTCAAGGCCGTGGCGTACTCATCTACACTCTCACCAGTTTCTTGATTACGTGTGAAAAATTTGAATCGAATCATTATTACATTGGTTTTTGTCCCAAAGTACACGTTGAAGGCTTCGATCACTTTTTGAATATCATCACGATCCGCTTCAACTTTGAACTTCAATGTAAGGTAGATATCATATCCCTCTGGGCCTATGAGGTTTATCAGCAAGCTGGCTTGTACGTCACTCGATTCTTTGTGCACTCCCGACGCTTTAACAAATACTTGGAACTGCCGTAACCACCGCCGCCACGCGTCGGCGCGGGATGCCGGTCCTCCTTCCAAGTTCAATTGCGCAGGAGGTCGTGCATGCTCCATTATTTAGCGACACAACTAACTAATAACATGAATTTAACACTTCCCGTTATGTCTGGTACAGTTTAGCAGCAAAAAAACTAATTTATTTCGATTTACCGCTGTCACCATGAAGTAAACAACAAGATGGCCGATTCAAGACTGCTTTATTCATACTCCGCGCCTACCACATATGTATAGCTATATCGGTTATCTATAAATACAGTACAAACAATAGTAGGATGATCGATATCCGACTATTTAGATGACAAAAACGCTACTTTTTGTAAATACACCGCGCGAACGAATCCGCGGTCAGACGCTAGTTACAAAATATTGAATTATTGTTTCAGTGTCTAAAAGGAAATGCCTGCAAAACTCGCTGCACATATACCAGGTGTTCGTGCAGCTACTTCTGCACCTCGCGCGGGACATTGAGGGCATGCAGCTGGCTCGCATATGCTGCCTCATAGCCGACTGCGTCGGAGACAAGTGAGTGTTATACTGCCCTTTAAATAAAACTATTGGAGAATGCATGTAGCTAGCTCGCATATGCTGCCTCATAGCCGACTGCGTCGGAGACAAGTGAGTGTTATACTGCCCTTTAAATACAACTATTGGAGAATGCACGCAGCTAGCTCGCATATGCTGCATCATAGCCGACTGCGTCGGAGACAAGTGAGTGTTATACTGCCCTTTAAATAAAACTATTGGAGAATGCACGCAGCTAGCTCGCATATGCTGCCTCATAGCCAGGTGGATGTCGTAAGAGGCGACTATTAGAAAAAGCTAGGGGACGGGCAGCAGCGTCCCCTATTTTGTAGAATTTCCTAAAGTTATAGAACCAACTTTATTGCGAATTGTGAGGAGTCTCTGAAAGGCGCACTTTAATTCTTTCACTACACTGATTCTTTCACCGATGGTCATAGGCCCTTTTCAGGGCCACCATACCTCAACCTGGTTACTGACCAGGATTAAGAGATCGCTTTTAGCGATAAGGCCGCCCATTGTCACACTATTTTTGTGGTATTTTTTCCTGGATTGTGTATTTTTCTTTTGGGGTACAATAAAGTTAGATTATATTCTATTCTGACCTAATAAAGGTGTCCAAGAGAGAATCAGCGACACGATAAGCAAGCATTGCCAGTTTGGTGTAGAATACTACTTTGTGCAACTTTTGTTATTATTTTTTCTAGTTTAAAATTTCTTTGTTTCTTTCAAATAAGCCCCTCTCGGGATAGCATAACTATAATGAATCAGTTGACTGGCCTCATAGCTCAGTTGGTAGTAACTCTGCCTTCTGCGCTAGAGGTCGCGGGTTCGATCCCCGCACTGGACAAACATTTGTGTGATGAACACAGATGTTTGTTCTGTGTCTGGGTGTTAAATATATATCTATTATGTTTATCAGTCTCTGGTACCCATAGTACAGGGTATGCCTGGTTTGGGATCAGTTGACCGTGTGAATATCTCCGGAATATTTATTTATATTTACTTCAGTTTGTATGTATAGATGTATATTTCAGAGAGGCGTATGTCAGGAACTCTGGTACTTTGTTGTACCACGGCGGCGCTAGCGACGCCTTGCAGGATATAATCGTGCCGGCTGCGACGGCCTGCCGAGGGCTGCAAGAAACAGCCGTCACGTTCCTCTGCGATGTCTCTGTAAGTTTACTTTCATTCGCTTAACAATTAAACACAAACTTATTAATAATAATAATTAAAATTTTTAGGCAACACATCAAAGTACATGTACAAATACAGGGCCCATAGATAATATATATGTATACCTTAAAACTAAAATACATATAATATTCATATTTAAAAATAATATTAGTATATTATTTATGTATTGTATTATTTGTGTATTGTGTATTACCGCACTCGAAGACCTGATGGAATGTTATGCACTCAAAAGAAAAATCTTTGAAATTACCAGATTGACTGAATCTACGCACTCGTGCATTGACAATATATTCACAAATCTTGATGTACTAAATGCCGAAGTACTAAATGGCATACAATCTGATCACTTTGCCCAGTGTATATGTGTCAATACTCTAGCTGATCAAAAAGATGATGTTGTGTTTTTTGAAAAAAGAATTGTTACATATAAAGCTATGGAATCTCTGAAATCTGCACTTAATAATGAATTTTTAAACTATAACTCGGCCAGCTTCAAAGATTTTTTCCAATCATTTCTAAGAGTGATAAATGGTGTTTTACCTTTAAAAACAATATCCAAGAGGACCAAAAGGTCGTTCAATGATTGGGCGACTGTAGGATTAAGAAAATCACAAATCTATTTAAAACAGCTATACTATTTATTATCTTTAACTAATGATGACAAGTTGAGAACCTACATTAGGAATTACAGTAAAATTTTCAAGAAATGTTGCCTTATGGCTAAAAAAATTGACATACGTAGGAAAGTTCTTTCCTCAAATAATATAATAAAATCTACATGGAATATTATACAAATTGAAACAGGGAAAAAATCTATGAGCAGTAGACATATAGACAACATAACAGGTTTTAAAAACGAACTACTTTCCTCTCCTATTGACATTGCCAATCATTTTAATGAATTTTTTGCTCAAATAGCAACGACATTAACTAGAGATCTAAAGAATTCAGAGACAGAGTCCTTTAAATATCTTTGTAAATTTATCGCACCAAATGCTAGTAATTTTGAGCTTAACGACGTAACCCCAACCTGTATTATTAAAATAATTGATCAGCTAAAGTGTAAACACTCATGTGATCTTTGGAATGTGTCAACGTCACTTATAAAAAAACTTAAAATTGTCATAGCTTCTCCACTGGCTGTAGTTCTAAACAATTGTATAAAGAATGGTATCTTTCCTGACGAGCTTAAATTAGTAAAAGTAGTTCCGTTGTACAAGAAAGGTTCCCATTCTGACGCAAATAACTACAGACCCATATCACTACTGCCCGTATTCAGTAAAATATTTGAAAAGTATATTACAAATGAATTGTACTCGTTCATAGAAACCCACAATATTTTAAATAAGAGACAGTTTGGCTTTCAAAGAAAAAAGAGCACCCGTGATGCAATAGCTTCTCTTCTCGAGAGAGTTCTATGGGACTTGGACAAAAAAAAATGTACGTATGGCCTCTTTTGTGACCTTTCAAAGGCGTTTGATTGCGTATCCCATAGGATTCTTTTACGTAAGCTGGAACACTACGGTGTGCGAGAAATGGAATTGTCTCTGTTCAAATCCTATCTACAGAATAGAAAGCAAATCTTAGAATGTAACGGGCAAAAATCAGACGCTAGCAACATTGAAATGGGAGTGCCACAAGGGTCTATTCTAGGACCTCTGTTATTCATAATTTATATAAATGACCTAGTAATGTGTGTAGAAAATGAAAATGACATAATTCTTTTTGCCGATGACACTACAGTAGTAGTTAGTGATAAAATTAAGGATAACGTTTGTGTAAAATTAGACGTAGTAATAAATAATATCAAGAAGTGGTTCGGTGCTAATAACTTGTTATTGAACGTAGACAAGACAAATCTTGTAAGATTCTTTTTAGGTAATGGACAAAGCGATGACAAAGTAAGAAATACTATTGATAAGCACTTTATCAATACAATTGATAATATTCGATTTTTAGGAATTGACATAGACAGTAAATTAATTTGGAATAAACATATTGACACTCTCGTCGGAAGACTGAGATCAGCAGTGTATGCAGTTAAAACTATCAGACAATTGAGTGACATAAGTACAGCAAAAATTGTATATCATGCGTATTTTCACTCCATTATGTCGTATGGCATTCTTGCATGGGGCAACGCATCTCAATCACGTAGAATATTTGTATTGCAAAAAAGAGCAGTCCGTTCTATTTTACAAATGAAAAATATGGAAACTTGCAGAGATAAGTTCAAGCTACTAGGAATTATGACTATGACTGGAGAATATATTTATCAGAATCTAATGTATGTAAAATTGAATATTGATAATTTTAAATTGAATGGTGACTCTCACATGTATGACACTAGAAATAAAAATAATATATCAAATCCTGCTCATAGACTTGCTAAAGTAGATAAAAGTTTCTTATGTATAAGCATCAGACTATTTAATAAACTCCCGAATGAACTGCGAAACACAAATGATATGGAATTCGCTAACAAATTAAAAAGATTATTAATTGACAAGTCATACTACACTCTTGACGAAGCTTTTGCTGATACATTTGTAACATTATAAAGATAAGGTTATTTTTATTTTTGTTTAATTTTGTACCGTAGGTATTACTTTACTTTTTAAATTGTATTTTTTAACGTATTGTAAACTTTGACATTTCCAAGTGTACCAAAGTCTGTACCTTTATGGAATAAATTGCATTGAATTGAATTGAATTGAATGAGTATATTATGATTATCGAACGAGCGAAGCGAGTGAAAATCTCTCAAAAAACTTCGACGTTTCGGGCGTTGTGTGTTTGTTAGGGCATTAGGCACGAAGGAGCCTCTAAGAGGCGCACTTTAATCCTTTCACTACACTGATAAAAAATAAAAAACAAATAACATTATTTGTTTCAAATAGTGTTGTGTTCCTGCGATGAGTAAGGTTGCCAGAGCTCTTTAGGGGGAGAGGGGGTTCGGGGTCGGCAACGCGTGCGTGATGCCTCTGGTATTGCAAGCGCTCATAGGCTACAGTAACCGCTTACCAACAGGTGGGCTGTAAGCTTGTTTGCCACTTCAGTGGTATAAAAAAAAAAAAAAAAACTTATTCTTTCATTGACGGTCATATGCCCTTTTCAGGGCCACCGTAACTGAACCTGCTCACTGACCAAGAAATAATCAGTGTCACGACAAACATGCAAGGCGGGGAAGGGTTCGGGGTCGGCAACGCGTGATGCCTCTGGTATTGCAAGAGTTCATAGGCTACGGTAACAGCTTACCAACAGGTGGGCCCGTATGCTTGTCTTTTTTGTTTATTACTTTATGTTATACGGAGGCAAACAGGCTTACAGCCTACCTCATGGTAATGTCTGCCAATCTTGACATCTTAGTTGTATAAAAAGGTCTCTGTCTACCCCTCTGGGAAATAGGCGTTATTTTATGTATAAAAAAAAGAACCTAATACGGGATAACCAAGAAAGAATCAGTGACACAACAAGCAAGCATCATGAGGTAGGGCATAGCGAGATTTTCTCGTTCTAAATTGGAGCAGCCCGCCTGAGGAGGTACCTCCGCCTTACAGTGATCGCAGCCAAATAACATTATTTGTTTCAAATAGTGTTGTGTTCCTGCGGTGAGTAAGGTTGCCAGAGCTCTTTAGGGGGGACGGGGGTTCGGGGTCGGCAACGCGTGCGTGATGCCTCTGGTATTGCAAGCGCTCATAGGCTACGGTAACCGCTTACCAACAGGTGGGCCGTATGCTTGTTGCCACCTCAGTTGTATAAAAAAAAAAAAACAACTTTTTCCTTGACTTCCTACTTGCTTGCAGATATACTACAGTCGGCGCGGCTCCGTTGGCGTAGCGGCCAGGCTGGTGCAGCTGGCGCAGGCTCAGACACTGGCCTACTTGGAGAACAACCCACAAATTAATAGTTAGTAACTCAGTATACACTCACCGGCAGAAAATGTGGCCCTAATACCTAAATTAATGTTTTTATAAATGACTAGCTACCGCCCGCGGCTTCGCTGAGTTTATTATAGGTACAAGGTGATTCATAATATGTATACCATCCCGAAAGGGACTTGTTCTATTGACAAATATAAATATTCCGGACATATTCACACGGTCTACTGATCCCAAACTAGGCATAGCCTGTACTATGGGTACCAGAGACTGATATACATAATAGATACATATTTAACACCCAGACACAGAACAAACATCTGTGTTCATCACACAAATGTTTGTCCAGTGCGGGGATTGAACCCGCGACCTCTAGCGCAGAAGGCAGAGTTACTACCAACTGAGCTATCAGGCCAGTCTAACAAAAAGAGACAAAAATCAAATTATTAAATTTTTTCCACAGATTTTAAAAATTATCTATTTTTGGGTCTTTTATCATCTTTACAAGTAGGTAATTGTTTAACGTACGAAAAGTTCGACTTCAAGGTTGCTACCTAAAACCGCTGAATAATTGAGTTAAAGTTATGTCCCCAAGACAGCTGATTTTTGTCATAGATTTTTTTAATGAAAAATATTGAATTTCAATATTTATACCATGGTACGTAGTTTCTGATACCATAGATAATATAATAGAAATATTCTACCCTCTATATTGTCTTTGCTGTGTTACCGACGACACAGGGAATCCTAGTTTGGGGTCAGGACTATGTGTATGTGACTTCTATAGGCTGATGACGATGATGATTCATAACAGAATTGACACCAATATTTATATGATTTCAATGGATTTAATTGTATTTCAGTGGATCTAGCGGTGGGAAGACTGATGGAGGCGCAGGCGCAGCTCTGCCGGGACTCGGGCCCCAGCACGCTGAGCGCAGTCAACGGCACCCACAGGCACTATCTCTCCATCGCCAGCACTGGTCAGTTCTGGAGAGAGTACTTCACGATTTTACCATCTTCTTCTTGTCATGTCACTGATTCTTTCTTGGTCATCCTGTATTAGGTCAGTGACCGGGTTAGGTGGCCCTGAAAAGGGCCTATGTCCGTTGATGAAAGGATTTGATATTTTTTTTTGTGTACAATAAAGAATAAGGGATATTTTATAATATGCCATAAATTTCGACACCGACGAGATTTGAACCCGCAACCGCAAACATTTTTGGGATATAAAATATCACAAATCACATGTCTTCGAATTTTTAGGTTCTAGGACATGCCGGTTTCGAAAATTTTGGGTATCATTTAAACTCATTGCAATTGTTATTGAATTAAAAAAAAAATGTGAAGCAGCATTAAGCTGAGTCAGCGCTTATTTGGCCGCGTTCGACTAATTCTAACTCTAAACGGGGTGGTTAGACCTGCACTGACTTTCCGCTGTGGGGTGTTTTGTGAATTGTCCCCCTATGCCAGGGGTTAAACTTTGTGCAGCCACGGACCACTTTCAGAATTTTTAAAATGCCCTGGCAAATTTTGGTAATTTACTCACACTTAGGTACTTACTAGTGCTTAATTCGCCAAGATCTTTTGCATGAATTCAGCTCTCAACACTTTTTTAGATCTCATGTCAATTAAGAACTAATTTGAGTTACTGCGGACCTGTTACACTTATTATGGATCCCTTGGGGGTCTTAAAGTGGGGTCCACGGACCCTGCCTTATGCTAAACCCTATCCCAGCCAGCCCAGCTCCTTAAAATAGTGAAGCAGGACTTTGGGTCGTTGGTAACATTCTCTCAGTATCCCTGTATGCGGCGGTGTCTGGGAGCCGCTTCCGATCACGGCCCGCAGACCCGATGTGGCCATGGCCTCTTCCGTGGCTGCTCAGTGCCCGCGTTCGACTGCCGTTCGCATCGATCTATTTCTACCCTATTTTGTCGAGTGAAGCAACAAATAATATTGTATGTTAATTGCCTGGAAAATTTCCCGATAACTGTTGATAATATGTTAGTTAAGTACCTTGCTTGATAATTTAAAAATAAAAATAAACTATGTACACCTATAAAAATGCGCGCTTACAAAGAGCACATACTTCCTAAATTTAAAATAATGCTAATAAACAATAAAAGCAACTTTTACGTTAGATTTATAAAGTAGCACTTTCATAAATATATATTTTGATAAAAAACTCATAAAGGCGTTGTGCAGCCTGTCGAGTTACTTAATCAAAATGTTATGTTTTTTTTTTTTTTTATACGAAATAGGCTAACGTTTGACCACAGTCTCACCTGATGTTAAGTAATGATGTGGTCTACGGTGAAGCACGTTTGCCTAGAAGAAACCTATTCACTCTGGTCTTGAAGACACCCAAATTATAGGTATTCGGAAACACAGACGCCGGCAACGAGTTCCACTCTTTGGCTGTCCGCATTATAAAGGTAGACGCAAAGCGCTTGGTGCGGCAAGGTGGTATATCAACCATGAACGGATGTCGCGTGTCCGTGCGTCTGGTTGTCCGATGATGGAATGGGGATGGGGGGACTAAATCAAAGAGTTCAATCGCACACTCTCCGAAATGTATCCTATAAAGACCGATAGGCTGGCTACTCGGCGACGATGATCGAGGCTCAGAAGCTTAGACTCAACTAAGTCATCATTACCTATGGGTCTTTTGGCTCGTCTATGGTTTCGAGGGCCTCAAGCTGGTATTTGGCTGAACCGTCCCAAAGGTGTGAACAGTACTCCATACACGACCGGACTTGTGCTTGGTACAGATTAAGGAGCTGTCCCGGTGTGAAGTACTGCCTCACCTTCGACTATGTATGTTATTATGTACTCTAGACTATTATGTACTCTAGACTGAGAGCACTGGTGGAGAGGTGGTAGTGGCCCCGCCTTCCGATCCACAGGTCGTGAGTTCGAAACCTGTCGTGCACCAATTGATTTTCCATTCAGAAAATTTATGTGCGCTATGCTAGTGCTCTCAAACGGTGAAGGAAAACATCGTGAGGAAACCGGCATGTCCTAGAACCTAAAAATTCGAAGACATGTGACATGTGCACGAAAGGAGCCTCTAAGAGGCGCACTTTAATCATTTCACTACACTGATTCTTTCATCGACGGTCATAGGCCCTTTTCAGGGCCACCATACCTCAACCTGGTCACTGACCAAAGACAGGATGACCAAGAAAAAACCAGTGACACGACAATAATAATAATAATGTACTCTAGACTGTGTTTAGGTATATTTTCTATTACTTCGCTTAATAAAGATCTTAAATATAAAAAAAGTGTCCGCGTTCGACTAAAGAGTGTGTAATGCGCAGGTGCGTCGTGGCAGTCGCGGCGGCTGCGCGCGGCGACGCTGCGCGTGCAGGCGGCGGGCGCGGGCGCGCGCGCGTGCGGCGCGTGGCGCGCACTGCGCGTGTGGCGGCGCGCGCGCGCGCAGGCCGCGCAGGCCGCGCGCGCGTGCGCCGCCCCCGCGCGCGCCGCGCTCTACGCGCGCATCACTGACGCCTGCTGCCCGGACGATGCGCAGGTATGTTATCTATAATAGTCTAGGTTTTTTTTTATACAGCTGAGATGGCAAACAAGCATACGGCCCACCTGTTGGTAAGCGATTACCGTAGCCTATGAGCGCTTGCAATACCAGAGGCATCACGAACGCGTTGCCAACCCCGAACGCTCTCCCCCCTAAAAAGCTTAGGCAACCTTACTCACCGCAGGAACACAACATTTTAAGGTTCTCAACCTTGTTTAGATGCCCCCCCCCCCCCCACTTTACCTTTTTTTCTAGGCCCCCCCATTTTATTACTTATTCGCCGCAAATCAGAAAAAGCTATTACTACGATTTTATTTATGAATATACAACGTTGCACGTTGGACGTTACACGTTATACGTTGAATATACAATTTGTGAGTTTTAAAAAGAATTTTTCAGTGAGAACTATTAAAACGCAGTTATATTTGTAATGCTAAAATGTCATTGTAAAAGTAATAAGGCTATTTAATTTATTTTTATATATATGAGAAGTATTTTTATAAACATTCAAAAGATATTCGAAAGATAACCGTATCCGACACGACAAGCAGGCAACTAACGAGTACCTAAATCATTTCAGTTCAAAATCGACAACCGCCTCAAGCACGTCCTCGGCCTGCAGCCGTCGAACGAAACCCAGCCTTATTACGCCGCCGCAGAGACGAAAAAGCCATCACCAAGCACCCCAAAGCAGGAGGTCGAGATAATGCTAGAAAACTTGGTGTTCAGGACATCACAGACCAGCCCCTCCGTCAGCACATCGGTGCCGGCCTTCAAGGCCCCCGACTGGTACGGCCACGGAGAATGCGAGTGTTACGCCTGCGGCATGCCCGCATGCCACATACTAGCATGCCACACCAGCGGGCTAGAAGCTTCGATGTACTTCAGGGCGAACGAAAACGACATAGCAAGGAACTACTTTAACGGCGCCATCAGAATGCTGCATTCGACAGAGGGAATGTTGAAAAATATGAAGAAAAAATTTGAGGGTAGTTATGAAAAGGTTATAGTGGAAGCTGTTATGAAGAATTACTGGGATTGGTTCAGGGAAGTTAAGGTGGAGATTCTGATAGAGCTGTCGTTCTTTGAATTGGGGTGCGGGGACTTTGAAGTAGTGGATCAGCATATAGTGGAAATACACGAGGTGATGCAGGAAATGAGCGTTAGCTGCTACACGAGCAACGAGATAATGAATCTGATGACGTGTTCCGCTCAGATGAGGAATATTATTAAGAAGCCAGAAGATACCGGCTTGGAGGCTGAGTTTGAGGATCTAAGGCTCAGCCCTGTCAAGTATTCGGAGCCGCCGAAAACTCCCCTTAACAAACTTTCAAAACCACCGAAAATTGCAACAAAACTCATCGTTAAAGATGAGGAGTTGCCCAAGAAGCGGAAGGTCATAAAACTGCACTTAGACGATGAAGATGATAAGGAAGTTTTTGAGAGCAGACAACCAGTGTTCAAAATGCCCGAGCCGGTTACATCCAAGCATGTTCTAGAAGCTGCTACCCCCCGGACCAGGTCCAAGCCCAATATCCTGATAACGCAGCCTTCGCAAGAACAAACCACTCCCAACTCGACCAAATCCAAGCATGTCCTAGGAGCTGCTACGTCCCGGACCAGGTCCAAGCCAACTGTTATGATAACGCAGCCCTCGCAAGAGCAATCCACCCCAAACTCAAAAGATACTACAGTTTATTCAACCCCGAAAGACTCGACCCCTGATCAGTTCTTCACACCGATGACTTCAGTGAAAACATACTCAAAGAAATCGCTCCGGCATAACATAGTCAAGAATTTAGAGCAGGAGTTCTCAACGCCAACGACTGTTGATAAAGAGAATGCGAAGGAATCCAACCTACAAGTGCCGCATAGGTCCAAAGGACCTAAGGATGCCAAAAAGACACTGAAAAGAGCCACCAGCCCCGGCAAGTTGTGCAAGGAACCGAGAGAGGTGCCACGGACCAGACGGTTGAGGAAACCGGTGAATTTTAGCATCGATGATGATGATGGGCGGTAGTCATTGTTCACTGGTTCATCATCATTTCAGCCGTAGGACGTTCTCTGCTGAACATAGGCCTCCAAAGGTTTCCAGATTGACTGACATTGTACGGCCTGCACCTAAACAATAATTTTCGGGGATTTGCCCATTCTCGCCACGCTGGGCATGCGGGTTGGCGAGCGCAGATAAGCTATTCCTGGTAGGGGTGCTAGGGGACGCTGCTGCCCATCCCCTAGCTTTTTCCCCTAGTCGCCTCTTACGACATCCACGGGTAGTAATGGAGGGGCTTCGTCTAGTAAAGTTTGTAATGAAATAAGACAATTATTTTTCATTTAAATAAATAAAAGTCTGACGCGAATAATGTTCCTTTTTCCATCACCCCCTGAATTCAAATCCCATCAAAAACATAAAAGTCAAAAAGGGTGGCTCCCTTTTTCATAGTAGTAGTTCAAAAATGTGTGGTTGTCGACTTCGCCGACAAAAGAAATGAGATCTAAATGGGTGCCAAGTTCTTTCAACCTCTAGATTACACCTACCTAGATTTGACTTGTCCAGTTTTTACCAGTAAACCAAATTTTAGAAATGTTGACCTTACATTATAAAAACAGTAACTTGCCTGTAACAAAGTTGATTAGCCAAATCTAAAGATTTCAAAGCTCAATCCACAGCAGCTGCTGCGTCGCCCGTTCCTTAAACTTGGCTGGACACGCTACCGTGTGTCTAGCTAGATACATATTCCCTTTCATGGGCCCTTTTCAGCGCCACCATAACTCAACCTAGTCTCTGACCTGATACAGGATGACCAAGAAAGAATCAGTGATGCGACAAGATGCATATTTCATCTGCCTGATTTTCGGCGCCAGCGTTTTTCGTTCATGCCGTTGGTCGGTATCGCATTGCCGATACTAGGCGAAGATGCGGGTTCGAATCCCGTCAAAAACATTGGGTAGCAAATACATGTGAATAAAAACAAGTGAAGCATTTTAATATATTTTATTGACACTAATAATTGATGTAAGTATTTACAATAATTAATCTAGAAAATATTAAAATACACGTTATTTTTATCAGACACAAAACTGATAAATATGTAAGCTTTCAATCTCTTTTAATTAACTACAATACATTTAACTCGTATTTAAACCATCAAATTTTGATACCTGTTACTACCTGTTGATCTACTAAATTCCATGCAGATCGAATTGACGGTTCGAAATTTAAGCCTTGGCTACACTTGGGGACAAATGGAGCACCATGTGGCTCAACAACTAGTAAACGTCTCGGGGATAATGTCGCGGAACTTTTGACAGGCAACACTGCCCAGTGCGGGAGCAAGCAACATGCTGCAACGTTGCAGCAAAACGAAGTTTGAGTGCTGCGCGTCATGTTGGGAGTGTCCCCTAGTGCCGGCTTTATGCTCTAACTTATAAACAACGCCGATACATCCAAGTTGTATCCTAAAGACCTTCGCTCGCTCGATTAATTACTCTGTACGGAGAGATCTACATCCAGTGGCGGACTCGTTGAAGATGATGATAATCATGAATTTTGTGCGATAATATGCCAAAACTAAGCTTTTTTTTCACATAGTAGTTTTAAGACTTCTAATTTAAATATCTAAATTATTTTCTATTTAAGTATATAACTTTAAAACTTAACCTAGAGCCGTGTTCATACTTCGTGCGATATGTCATCTAAAATATATTTAAAAAAGATCCGTATAGATACTGGATAAACTCGATTTTGAATTTGACATTTGAGGGTGTACGATATCGCAACTCAAAATTGACTTTATCCAGTTGAGATACGGATCAATTTAATACATTTAGATGACATATCGTACATCGTATGAAGACGTCGGAACGCTACTTAAGGTAGACAACAACTCTTTTACACAAGACTATAAATAAGTAGTTATATTATGAGATTAGATGTACTAATGTAATATTCTTATTTACAAGCGTTATAATAATGTACACTGATCTTAATAATTTGATCTATAATTTGTTGTTTTAACACATGAAAGAAAACCTTCATCATCATCATTTCAGCCGTACGACGTCCACTGCTGAACATGGCCTCCCCCACAGACAGAGCGAATTCCTATCATGTGGGGGGGATTTGCCCATACTCACCACGCTGGGCATGCAGGCTGGCGAGCGCAGTTAGAGCTATCGTTGTTAAAATGTGGGACGCTGCTGCCCATCCCCTAGCTTTTTTCCCTTAGTCGCCTCTTACGACATCCGCGGATAGGTAGATATGGAGAGGCCTATTCTTTAGCCGGAGCCACCACGGCCTTAAGAAAACCTTATTGTAATAAATATCAAATAAAAAAGTGTGGCCCAAGCACGAATAACTAAGTTACGCCGTTAATACGGCGTGCGGATATGTCATCTAAATGTTTTTCAAAATGATCCTTATCTCTACTGGATAAAGTCAATTTTGAGTTCGACTTTTAGGGGGGCGTGCAATATTGTACGCCCTTAAACTTCAAATTCAAAATTGACTTTATCCAGTAGAGTTATGGATCATTTTGAAATACATTTTAGACTATTCTCACAGTTAATGACTGAGTAATAGTTTCGGCAGAATACCAGAGTCTGCTGCTAAAACAGTAGGCATAATGCTGAGTCGAGACCATTTTGCTGCTGCAGCACACATTTTTTTTTTTTTATTGGAGATGGTTAGGCGTTTGACCACCAGCTCACTTTTGCAAGTGAGATGTGGCCTAAGATGAAGCACGCTTTACCAGAAGGAACTAATTCACTCTAGATTTGAAGACTCCTAGATTGTACTCATCCGGGAAAACAGACGCTGGCAGATCGTTCCACTCTTTGCCAGTGCTTATAATAAAGGTGGAGCAGAAACGTTTGGTTCGACACTGTGCACAGTATGAAAAACGACCCAAAAATCGGACATCGCTTTTTTAGTTTACTAATCTAAAGTATAAACTATTTTGAATGCTAGAGTAGAACTCCCAGAAGCCAATTCAGCTTTACACCGGCGTTATGATTTTTTTTATTTTTTTCTATGGTTTTCAGAAAACTGCTGTATAGCTGTGACTTTTTATGTAAACTAAGTTTTGATTATAGCATGTCATAAAACCAACTAACTGCTATTTTTGGAAACAAATAATTGATTCATTAGTGGAATACAAAGAAAGTTGTGTAGTTTTTCCAGTAATTTAGAAATTATTTTTTTGCACCGGTTTCTTTAGGTAGTAGCACTTTATTTTCACACACAGTGTTCATTAGTATTATGTTGACTTGCCTGTAAAATATCAAGTGCGTAACTCGTAGGAATTCGGAGTTTCTGAGTTTTTAATTTTTTTGTTTAGGGTTGTCACCAACCAAAAGCGACCTAATCAGAATCAAAATTGTTTTTTTTCATATGTTGAATCTAAATAAAATCAATTTAAAATTGTTTAGTTACATACAATTCTCAATTTAATTTCTAATGAAGGGGTGTATGTGGTGTAGGGAAGGGATCCGCCCTCGTCAGGTGCAATTGAAACTAAAGCCTTATACCGAAACATATGCTCTGGAGGAACGGGGGTGAGGCTCCATGGAGCCGTCAAAGATCCATGGTGGCACTTTGCCTCAGCAGGACTTGACTCAGCCTGCTGAGGGATGTCTGTCCGGGCTCCGACCGGCTGACTTAATGCTAGGAGGGCAAGAGGGCGCCAACCCTCTTGTTAGTCCACGAGTGGCGATTAATGAAGCTGTGGATAGCGCCACAGCCGGTGCTCTTCAACCTCCGGGAGTATCCGCAAGTGCGAAAGGAGAAGAACTTCATTTTACAAGACTACAAGCCTACAAGATTTTAATCGATCTTGCTAAGCAAAAAGGCAAGAATACGCGACCGTCCGATTTGCCTTTAGAGTATCGGATAGCTGCCATAATAAACAGTCTATCATTCAGTGATACGTATATAAATAAAAAGGATATCAGAGTATTTATATCGAAATTTACATCTAAATTCGATGCTTTATACAATAAATGCAAACGAAATTGGAAATATTTTACCGAAAAGAACAAAACAATTCTAAACATAGATTTTCGAAAAGAATTTTCAGATGTTATTCGTCAAACTGAAGAAAGCCGCCAGGAGTTAAATCCCGAACCTGACCCCAGCTATACAAATTTTCAACCCGAACTTGGCCCCAGCTTCAAAACTGATCAGCCTGAACCTGAGCCCAGTCACATAATTGATCAGCCTGAACCTGGCCCCAGCTATACAAATTACCAACCCGAACTTGGCCCCAGCTTCAGAACTGATCAGCCTGAACCTGGTCCTAGTCACATAATTGATCAGCCCGAACCTGGCCCCAGCTATACAAATTACCAACTCAAACTTGGCCCCAGCTTCAGAACTGATCAGCCTGAACCTGGTTCTAGTCACATAATTGATCAGCCGGAACCTGGCCCCAGCTATACAAATTATCAACCCGAACTTGGCCCCAGCTTCAGAACTGATCAGCCTGAACCTGGGCCCAGTCACATATATGATCAGCCCAGACCTGGCCCTAGCTTCAGAGCTGATCAGCCTGAACTTGATAACGTGTCTACTCCTGAAATTGATTGTAGGTTAGAAGCTAGTGGTGATTCTCAACCTAGTGGTTCATCCTTTAAAGAGCTCAGTACGAGACAACAACTAAGATGTCGTAAACGATTATCATCATTCTTAGAAAATGAACCAGCTGAAAAAATTATCAAAGTTTTTGGGGACACAGTTGAAATCGGAGGGCAAAAATTAAACAAAAGTACGGCAAAAGACTTAGAATACGTTATCAGTTCATCCCTGGTAAGCCCATCAAGACCAACCAAAATAGCAGCAAAGCTAAAAAGCATTCCAAAGCCTTACACTCCAGAAGAAGCTTTAGCGATCTATATAGATAGGAAATTCTCTGTTGAGACATACCATTTTTTACAACAAGACCTCAAGGATAAAGGTTTCAACGCATTTCCACCATACTACCGTGTTCGCGAGGCAAAAAAACTATGTTACCCTCTTTCTCAAGTTCAAGTATCAGAAAAAGAAGCTTTCGTTCCTTTAGCGAGCTTACTTTCCCACACTTTTAACAGAATTATTCAGTCATGTGATGAAGCCATTTCATCTTTCTGTGAACAAAATAATATGACTACACTGAACTGTATATTTGAAGGATCTTGGGGCTTTGATGGTAGTACTGGCCAATCCTTATATAAACAAAGCTTCTCCCAAGATCAAGAAGATGAAAGTTGCCTATTTGCAACTACGTATATTCCCCTGCAAATAAAAACAGAACGTGGTCAGGTTCTTTGGTCCAATCCAGCTCCGCAATCATACAGGTACTGTCGACCAATCCATATACAGTATCGTAAAGAAACCAAAGAGTTGATTCTTTCAGAAAAAAAATGGGTTGAAGACCAGATTAAAGAATTGCGTTTTTGCCTTGCAGAAACTTCGAAAGGCCATAAATTGTTAGCAAAAAGCCAACTTTATTTGACAATCATTGATGGAAAAGTACTAAACATTATTACTGATACTTCGTCACAGCTCAGGTGCCCTTTCTGCAAGGCCACTTCAAAGGAATTTAATAAGTTGGACTTAGTTTATTCCCGACCAGCTAATGAATTGCTCATGAAGCACGGATTAAGCCCCTTACACGCATGGATTCGTGTTCTGGAATTTCTGCTACACCTTGCCTATAAAAACCCAGTTAAGAAGTGGAGGGTGTCGCAAAATTCTCCGGAAGCTGCAATTGTAGAAGACACTAAGAATAAAATTCAGCAAGAAGTAAGGGCTAAATTAGGACTTTTGGTGGATGTAGTTCGGCCTAATTCTGGTACAACGAATGACGGCAACACTGCGAGATCAGCTCTGTCTGATCAAAACCGTGATATATTTGCCCAAATATTAGGTCTACCACAGTGGTTATTAAATGATCTGCACACCATATTAGTCGTTTTATCCTGTGGATTGCCAGTAGACAGTGATAAATTTGGTGTTTTCTCGAACTCAGTAGCGAGTAAATATGTCACAGAATATGAGTGGTATCCGATGACAGTGACTTTACATAAAATACTGGTACACGGAAAAGAAATTATAGCAAACTCAGCGTTACCTATAGGTTTTCTATCTGAGCAAGCGGGTGAATCGAGGAATAAATTTTGGAGACACGACCGCGAACATCACACCAGGAAGTCTGACCGTGAAAAAACCATGTTGGATTTGTTCAACAGAGCATTAGAGTCTTCTGACCCATATGTCTCTGATATCAGGCTTCAACAAAGGTTAAAAAAGTTAAAGCATTTACCACTTTCCAAAGCTGTTTTAGATTTGTTGAAACCTATTGATGTCAACACAGAGCCATGCCAAACAGAACAAGCTAGTTACAACGAACTCACAAGCCTCGACGAGTTATATCAAATGAATGACTCACAAACTCTTCTGATAGAAAACGAGGATTTTGACCTTTAGTAGTGTTCTAAAACTGTTATAGATGAAACCTATAGTGTTAACCTTTCGTGAACTAAGTTAGGGGAGATTTTGTTGCCACTTTCTTAATCCAGACGATTCCAACAACCCCTGATTAGTTTTTAAATGCCTTTCTATTCCGAAAGGGGCTTATTACCATATACACCCAATTAGTAATAAAGTTTGTTTTACAACTATGAAAAAATCAGATATTTCGGGATCAAATCAGTTCAATCAAACTCAATAAATCAGCTGTTTTAGGAAGCAATCTTGATGTCAAACTTCTCGTATATTTAATATGTAGTTAAAAAAAGATTTAAAAAAAACAAAAAAGTGACGGATGGATGATGGATGGTATGCATGTTATGAATTACTTGTTAAGTTATAGTAAGAAAATCTAAAACGGCTTCTAGCCGCCATGCTGGATTATATTATATTCGATATCCAATCATAATCACTCACAACCATGTCACTCTCGTAGTCAAGGCCAAAGGTTACATACCTACTTTACCCGAAAAACTTTACCCTCCTTCATTGAAGTCAGGTAAAGTATGAGTCCTTTCTTATGCTCGATGTGTTCTGTGCAAAATTTCATGCTTCTATACTCACCTGTTTACAGTTTTAGTAAGAATGTATTTTGTTCTGCTTGTGACAACCCTAGTTTCATAGAAATTTCTGAAAACCATAGAAACATCATATCTTCGATTTCCTGATAGTTACGATTCTGTTTTTTTACACAGGTAATATTACAGTTACGAAGAATGTTTTCTGATAAATATCAAGTGCTAATCACTTAAGGTTTAAGAGAAAAAAAATAAAAGGAAAAAAACATAAAATTAAGAATATTTACTAAACTATTATTGCGAAATCTATTCTGTTTTACTTATAAAATACCCAGTTTAAAATGCCACTCTCCTCCGAAAAAAAAAGTTCAAATATTTTAACCAGTTATTTTTTATTCGCCTTTTTCTAAAAACCCAGAATTTTCTTATAAAAATCATAACTCTGGTTAACAGCTGAATTGGCTTCTGGGAGTTCTACTCTAGCATTCAAAATAGTTTATACTTTAGATTAGTAAACTAAAAAAGCGATGTCCGATTTTCGGGTCATTTTTCATACTGTGCTGTGGTATGTCGACCAGGTAAGGGTGGTAATTACCTGTGCGTCTGCTTGTCCGGTAGTAGAAGGGGGAGGGGGGGATGAGGTCATGCAAATCCTGCGCACAGTCACCAAAGTGATAAACACATCACACCATTTTATTTTAACTGCTCGTTTTTTCTTTTATTTAATTGTTTTGTTTTAAAATGTTGTGCAAATGTGTGTGTTTTAGTAACAAATAAATGAATGTCTATGTCTATGACATATCGCATGCCGTATGAACACAGCTTTATGCATAATAACGAGGACGGCAATACAAACAGAATAGCCCAATATAAACTTACATTTAGTCTACCTAATTTAATACTAGCTTCCGCCCGTGTCTTCGCTCGCGTGGTACCTATGAAGATAAAAAGCCTATATGCTATTCGAGACTATAATCTAACTCTGTGCCAAAGGAGCCATTTCATTCTGGGCCTGGTCCATGTACACTACATAGAAAAATTAGGAAAAAATAAGAGATTACAAGAAAAATATAATTTCATTAATTTGAAGACAAATGCGATGGTACAAGAATAGTTATTCTGGTAAGTTTTTTACTATGTGAACACTTTTTGAAGGCCGCCATGTTGGTTTATAATTGGCGTTTGATATGACATTGACATATTCTTCATGTCATGTTGTTTGATTCGATGTTTTTGTTTTGTCAGATATATGTAGGTTGTCAAAATGACATTTCACGCACGTCCATCCGCCATATTTTTGTAGCCCTGTGTGTTGCTATCTTTGTCGAAGAAAATCTTAGTGTACCTTAGAACGAAGTCAATTTAAATAAAATAACCAATTTAATACGTTTACTTTGTTGCTTAGCCATATTTTAGGGTAGTGTACACAGTGCAGGCCCAGGCTCCATATATCGATGAAACGTCTCTTTTCATCCAAATCCGTTCGGCTGTTTAGGCGTGATTGAACCACAAACATCCTCACAAACTTTCGCATTTATAATATATGTTGGATTCTAGTTAAAAAGCGTATAATAATACATGGTTAGAGTTGTAATGAACATTGATCAATTATTTGTTGATCGCTTTTTACAACGTGCTCGTAACTTGAATGGTATTCCGAAAAGAGTATTATATAAATCTACAAGGGGTTTCGCAAAATCTATAACAATTTCGAAAGGGGCTTATTCTATCAACAAAAAAAATATTTATCTATTATTTCACTGATGAAATGATATAACTTATTATTAAACGTACGAGCACGTAGCAATGAAGTTTGGTCTAAAACTACACATTTTTCATTAAAAATCACTATAGAAGAGATAAGATTGCTACCTCAACGATTGCGATGAGGATAGTATGGAGGGTCAGTCGGGATGAAATCAAACTCTCACGCGCGTACACAAACACACACACACACACATACACAGAGCACGTAGTTAGGCATGGATAATATTTATATATGGTTAATACTTGTTTGGAGCTTTTAGAGTTTTTATTGTTTTATAGTTTCTATTATTATTTTATGATAAATACATACTTGGTGACTGTTTTTAGGTATAAGATATAAAATGTAAATCCGTTATTGGCTGTCAGTTTAGTTATAAGTTTACATGTTTTCTTTTTAAGAGCTGTGGATTTTGTTAATAAATAAATAAATAAACCTACAGTAATTTTTAATTTAAAAATGTGTAGTTGTAGACCAAACATTATTGCAAATTGGGTGTGGAATAAGCCCCTTTTAGGATAGTATAGATATTATGAATCATCTTGTATAACAAAAAGAACAAGTCAATACTTCGGTTCTTTTTTCCCGGACTTCATCAAATCAGCTGTTTTTGATCTTGGTACCAACTTCTATAAAACGCATGAGAGGTTGGTACACGAAACAGCTGAATAATTAAGTATGAACTGATTTGAACCACAAAACATTTCGTTTATTCATAGTTAGTTGAAAAATCCAAAGAAAAAGTGTAATACATTTCATGAATAAGCCTTTCGCGTTACCACAAATTATAAAACGCGGTGCGTACTTGATCCATTTCTAAAATAATTTGAAGTATTCAAAATGGCTACTGAATGATACAGTGCAGTTGCTACTGGTTGTAGATGTTCATTCCAACCCTAACTTTTAGCTGCAAATAACTACATCTATTCTATATCTACTATATATCTCTAAACACGAACACTACACAAGAAGGGTCAACTACATTCACGCATGCCTCAGCGCCCATACTAAAGCGTGCTTTGTATGGGATATCATTAGCACCATACGTCTACGGACGTGAACGCAACACGTTGGAATGAGTGCTGAAGCATACGATGACGTGTAGTTCGACCCTATGAAGTCTTTTTATATTTTTCACCACACAAACACTGGTTTAGCAGGCCACTAGGATACTGGAAGTACCTGAATGGAAGAAAATATTAATTAGAGTAGAGTAGAGCAGAATGCCGTTCTTTACACTAAGAAGTTAAGACTAAGAAGTGCGGTATTTTGTTAGTTAAACTGAGCAGAGCATCATCTTATTAGAGTTAGACTTAGCAAGTGCGCCATCTTGCTACAATTCGACAGAGCAGTGCACCATTTAAGAATTGGACTGAGCAGTGCGCTATCGTTAGACTGAACACTGTGCGATCTGTTAGAGTTAAACCGAGCAGCGTGACATTTTGTTAGAATTACACTGAGCAGGGGTGTAAAGGGTTCCAATTAATACCGTTCGGAACCCAAGCCACCCTCACCGGCCCACGGGCCGTTGTACCACGGTACACCCTTTTAGAATTATACTGAGCAGTGCACCATCTTGTTATAGTACATTTACACTCGCGCCTCGTCCCTCGTCTCGCGTCTCGCTCCGCACCTCGCGTGATCGATGGTAAATGATCTTCCTGTTTACACTCGTGGTGAGTTCGGTTGTCTTTTGCTTTATCGCTAGGTTCTTTGACTCGTGACCAAAAAACCGCTTCGGACGCGAGCGTTGGGAGTGACGAGACGAGCCGCGAGCGTCTGTTCACACTCCTGTCTCGTGGCTCACCTCGCGGCTTGCAAGCGAGTGTAAATGGGCTATTAGAATTACATTGAGCAGGATGATTCAACATTTTGTTAGAGTTGGTCTGAAAAGTGCGCCGTCACGTTAGAGTTAGATGTTGGTAGTGGTAGGCACCTAGTGCAGTGGGTGTGGAGAGGAAGGTGCCGCGCCTACAGGCGCGACGCCCCCTGCGCGAGGTCCACAGCGAGGACCGCGGCGGGGGCGGCGCCCCCTCAGCTGCGCCGGTGCCGGCCGCCGCCCTTGCGCCTGCGCCCGTCGCGACGCCCCTGCAACAACCAACCAACACTGTTAGCTTCCAGTTCAGTTAAGGTATCGGTATCAATAATACCGATCGGTAAGTTACTAGATTAGGGTCCCGTGACACTTTTAAATATTTTTTGATATGGACCTTTAACTTTACTATAGTCTGAAATAAATAAATTATTATTGTAAATGCAGCAGAGTTGAGTTTTTTTGGGATATTATAAAAAGATAAGAATATGTTTATTGCACTGTCTTAAACTTACACATACAACATTAGAATATAAGTACCTAGTGGATACGGATTACAATGCAAATAGTTTTCGATGTAGTGTAATAAAGACCTTTGGCTAGACGTTGTTTGAGTTCCTCGCTCTAACTAAGTAGGGATTAGTATGTAGATGCGAGGGCTCTTGCTCTGACCAGCTCAAAGAGTTCATTTATCGTATGAATGGTTGTTATCGGACAGTTTCGATATTATAAAATCTTCGGAGCCTTGTTGGCCTAGAGGGTGGATTCCCGACTTTCCTCTCGGACATGCCTCTGACTATCACAAGCACATCTTGGGGATAAAATTCGTGAGCCTAATCCTACTAATATAATAAATGCGAAAGTTTGTGAGGATGTTTGGATGTTTGTTGTTCAATCACAGCGTAACGGCTCAACCAATTTCATTAAATCTTGGAATAAATAAAGTTCTTTACCTAGAATAGCATATAGGCTACTTTTTTAGTAGGTACCACGCGAGCGAGGCCGCGGGCGGAAGCTAGTTATTAGTATACTACTTTATGTTGTTTGTTTTTAGATTTTAGCTTTTATTGTATATACTTATATAGGTACTTATTTAATTCTAAGGTTGTTATGTGACATTGGTCTTTTCTGTGTGTTTATATGTGCGCCAAATAAATAATATTAATAAATAAATAAATATTACTGTACTGTATGGATCTGAGTGTTGGGCAACCAAAGGGACGGATGAAAGAAGAGTGCATGCTGCGGAAATGAGAATGTTGAGATGGATGTGTGGAGTGACTAGAATGGACAAGATACGGAATGAGTACATCAGAGGAAGTTTGAAAGTAGCGCCAGTGACTGAGAACTTGAAGAGCAAAAGGTTAGCGTGGTATGGGCATGTCATGCGGAGGGAAGAATGTCAAGTGACTAGAAGAGCGTTAAATATGAATGTGGAAGGATATAAGGGAAGAGGTAGACCAAAGAAAAGATGGATAGACTGTGTGAAAGATGACATGAGTAAGAAAGGAGTGAATACTGATATGACGGCTGATAGAGGGGAGTGGAAGAGGAAAACATGTTGTGCCGACCCCACATGAAGTGGGATAAGGGCAGGGAGATGATGATGAAATAAATAAATATTACCGACATATCCACACGGTCAACTGATCCCAAACTAGGCATAGTCTGTACTATGGGTACCAGATACTGATATACATAATATATATATATTTAACACCCAGACACGAACAAACATCTGTGCTTATCACACAAATGTTTGTCCAGTGCGGGAACCCGCGACCTCTAGCGCAGAAGGCAGAGTTTCTATTCTAGTATAAAATGGTATGATAATGTTTGTTGCACTCACCGGCCTGCCCTCGCCCTCAGCCCAGCGCTCGTAGGCGCGTTCGCGCTCCAGCCACTCCTGGTACTTGTACCACCACTCCTCCCACTTCACGTAGTCGCCGAGAGTCAGCCCTGTAACACGCAGTGCACAAACGTATTTTATTGTACACCTCCCAAGACAACATCTGATCAGTTCAGTTCAGTTCATTTATTCCATAAAGATACAGTTATAGTACACTTGGAAAAGTCAATTAAAAAAGTTACAGCAGTAGGTACATAATGATTATATTTAAATACAATAAAGTAAGAGAATTTAAAAATCTATATAATCTAATTACATTTTCGGCATAATATTTAGATCATCAGAGAGTGCTTCGTCAAGGGTGTAATATGATTTGGTCATCAACAACTTCCTAACTCTTATGCTAAACTCAACATGATTTGAACAGCGTAGGTCATGCGATAATTTATTAAATAATTTGACACTTACACAAAGAAAACTCTTACCAACTTTGGCAAGTCTGTGTGGTGGAAGGCAAATGTTGTTTTTATATCTAGTATTGTAGTCATGGGTGTCACATTTCAAATCAAACTTATTCATATTTAATTATGGCAGCAGAGCCGATTGCAAATAATAATTAAGAAAATAAAATAAATAAAAATTGTATGCCTCACATAGTTCGATCCGCACCACACTAAGAACAAATTCCAATTTGTGAAAATACAATAAAATAACTTTGTTTCAGGCAACAATAGAATAAAAAACAGATGGAATTTTTCTTATCCTACGGCCCTAAACACGGCCCTAAGAAATTTATCTTATGACGAAACCGAGGAATTATTGAATAAGGTAAAATAATTAAAGCAAATTATTTATGTCCTAGTCTAATACTTGCCCATGTATTTAAGTTAGCCCTAAATAGCATTTAAATTTAGCTTATAGGCTACAGATTTTAAGTTAATTAATTTGAATATTCATAAGTACCAACTTTAGTTATTAATTTTAGCCTCTTACCGCCTGGGACACAGGTTTTCCTAGTTCAGGCATCGTTTAATTTGTTACCCTTAATTAGATATTAATTCTCAATGTTATTCGTAGCACTAAGGTAATGAATAACGATTTATTTATTATTTATTTATATATACAGGGTGAATTTTTGAGACGGGACAGTAAGGGCAGGTAGCTTATTCGTTATAGTTACAGGAAAACGCTTTTAGGAGACTATCCATAAATTTTTAAGATATTCTGAACTGCATTTACAATTTTTGGAAAAAATTTACAGTCGCGAAAAAGTGGTAATTTTACACAAAAACTTTTTTGATGCCACTCGGATCGAGTGTTTCTTTTCAGGATCAAAAGTATCTACGAGACCGACTAAAGTTTGAGTACTAGAAATGTCAGAAATCACGAATAACTTATTTTGGTAAAAGAGTCAAACCTCTAAATTAGCCAACTTTTTCTATGGGTAGGTACGCTATAAAGAAAATTCACCCTGTATACCTTAAAGACTAACATACATAATAATATAAAAACACAATTAATAATAAATAGATCATCCTTAAAAAAATATAGGCACGCCGTTTGTTGCCTGATTATTGTAGGCTTGGTTATGTTATCGGCACTATACATTTGAGCAACGCGTTGAGTCATCTAGAGAAAGGAACTTCAAGCGAAGCATCGCGACATGTTCCTCTCTCCCGACTTCTGGCCTGCAGGAATAGTTTACCGACGCTATAGGGATGCGCCAAAGAAGAATAAGCCCTAATATTATTAATATTATATGTGTTTTAGTGTAAGGGGGGGGGTGTAAGGGGTTCCAGATAACACCTTTCGGAACCCAAGACAACCTCACCGGCACGTGGTACACCCTGCCGATCAGCGAATGAGGCTCTGTCGCTCCACCCACCAACCCGCACCAGCGTGGTGGGTTACGGTGCAATCCCCCCTATGATAGGCAATAATAAAAGACGGCCCCCAGTCCCCGGCAGCTCCGCTATTCCTGGTACTGGTAGCAGCCACGGTAACGGCGGAGCAGGGGGTGCTAAGAATCCCCGGCAGAGGCCCAGCTACCAACCCCCACGAAACCTGGACCTGGTAACATTCAACACACGAACGTTGAGGACCGACGAGAAGTTGATTGAGCTGGAAGAAGTAGTAAGTAAGTTGCGCTGGGATATCATAGGATTATCAGAAGTCCGAAGAGAGGGGGAGGACACGATAATCCTAAATTCCGGCAACTTATTCTACAACCGGGAGGGAGATCAGCTATCCCAACACGGTATAGGGTTTCTCGTTCATAAGTCCCTTGTCAACAATATTGTAAAGATAGTGAGCGTTTCGAGCAGGGTGGCATACCTTATACTCAGAATCACCGAACGGTATTCGCTGAAGGTCATACAGGTATACGCCCCACACTCGAAACGCCCAGACGATGAAGTGGAGGATATGTATGACGACATTTCAAATGCTATACATGCCTCGAAAACACACTTTACAGTTGTGATGGGGGACTTCAACGCGCGGCTAGGCACGAGGAACGGCGATGAACTGAAAGTGGGGCAATTCGGCTTTGGACAGCGAAACCAAAGGGGCCAGCGTTTGGTCGACTTCATGGAGAAAGAGGGACTCTTTGCGATGAACTCTTTCTTCAAGAAACGACCGTCCAGAAAATGGACGTGGCTGCACCCCGGTGGTTACAAAAGCGAGATAGATTTCATCATGACGACCAAGAGGCAAATATTCAATGACGTCTCTGTGATCAACAGGGTCAAAACCGGCAGTGATCACCGTATGGTTAGAGGCTCATTGAATATCAACATTAAGCTGGAAAGGTCTCGTCTGATGAAATCTACTCTTCGCCCAAGTCCTGTCCAAATTCAAAACCCCGAGAGCTTTCAGTTAGAACTCCAAAATCGCTTCCAAAGCCTGGCTGAATGCGAAACAGTGGACGAGCTGAACAACGGGCTAGTGGAAATTGTCCAAGCGGTTGGGTCGGAGTTCTTTAAGACCCACCGTAAAAATAGAACCCAGAAACTCTCTGAGCACACTCTTAAACTCATGGCTGTGCGAAACGATATGAAGTTGCATTCTTCAGTGGACAGGTCGAAATACGGCGTGCTCAATAGGCAGATCTCTAAGTCTATGCGACACGATTTGCGCCTTTTTAATACAGATTGTATTAAACACGCCATAGAGCGTAATAAAGGCTCAAAAGTGTTCGCAAAAGATCTGTCTATTGGACAAAGTCAGTTGACGAAACTGAAGACCGATAGCGGCAATATCGTCTCGTCGAAGCCTGAGATTTTGGGAGAGCTCGAGAAGTTCTATGGACAACTGTACACCTCATCGCAAAGTCCTTCTCCAAGCACGGCAAGCGATGCAAGAGCCCGTCTGACCCGGCACTATACCGAAGACATCCCGGACGTCAGCCTATACGAGATCCGGACGGCCCTCAAACAGCTTAAGAACAATAAGGCACCGGGGGAGGACGGAATAACGTCAGAGCTTCTGAAAGCGGGTGGAACACCGGTACTTAAAGTCCTTCAGAAGCTATTTAATTCCGTCATCCTCGAAGGTACAACGCCTGAGGCGTGGAACAGGAGCGTGGTGGTACTGTTTTTCAAGAAAGGTGACAACACCCTCTTGAAGAATTATAGGCCCATCTCGCTGCTGAGTCATGTCTATAAGCTGTTTTCGAGAGTTGTCACTAACCGGCTCGCCCGTAGGTTTGACGACTTCCAGCCTCCCGAACAAGCCGGGTTCCGCAAAGGCTTCAGTACCGTAGATCACATCCACACGCTTCGGCAGATTATACAGAAGACCGAAGAGTATAATCGGCCACTATGTCTAGCGTTTGTGGACTACGAGAAAGCCTTCGATTCAGTCGAGACCTGGGCAGTGTTACGGTCACTACAGCGGTGCCAGATCGACTACCGGTATATCGAAGTGTTGAAGTGTTTGTACAGTAAGGCCACCATGTCTATCCGACTCCAGGACCAGAGCACAAATCCGATCCAATTGCAAAAAGGGGTGAGACAGGGAGACGTCATTTCTCCGAAACTGTTCACCTCTGCATTGGAGGATGTTTTCAAGCTTCTGCACTGGGACGGACATGGGATCAACATCAATGGCGAATACATCACTCACCTTCGATTCGCCGATGATATAGTCATAATGGCAGAATCGCTGGAGGACCTTGGTGCAATGCTCAGAGACCTCAGTACCGTCTCCCAACAGGTGGGTCTTAAAATGAACATGGGCAAGACAAATATCATGTCTAATGCTCATGTCGCACCCATACCGGTAAATGTTGGGAACGATACCATTCAAGTTGTAGATCACTATGTCTATTTGGGTCAGACGATTCAACTAGGTAGGTCCAACTTCGACAAAGAGGTCAACCGACGAATCCAACTCGGATGGGCAGCGTTTGGGAAACTTCGTCATATCTTCTCGTCGGAGATACCGCAGAGCCTCAAGACGAAAGTCTACAATCAGTGCGTGTTGCCAGTGATGACATATGGCACTGAGACTTGGTCGTTAACTATTGGCCTCATACACAAGCTCAAAGTTGCACAACGGGCTATGGAGAGAGCTATGCTAGGAGTTTCACTACGTGATAAGATCCGAAATGAGGAAATTCGTAGAAGAACCAAGGTTACCGACATAGCTCTCAGAATTAGCAAGTTGAAGTGGCAGTGGGCAGGCCATATAGCTCGCAGAACCGATAACCGTTGGGGAGTAAAGGTTCTCGAATGGCGACCACGAACCGGGCGACGCAGTGTTGGAAGGCCCCCCACCCGATGGACCGACGACATTGTGAAGGTTGCGGGAAGTCGGTGGATTGAGAAGGCTCAAGACCGTTCGTCGTGGAACTCTTTAGGGGAGGCCTATGTCCAGCAGTGGACTTCTACAGGTATGATGATGATCAATGGGCCCTGTATTTTTACATCTACTTTGCTGTGTTGCCGGAAACTAATGAATCATTATCATCTCGTCGCTACAGGGAGGCTGACTCTAGATAATATGTGGTGTAGTTATTTAAGTTTAATATTGCAAGTATGGTAGTCTGTAAGGTATTTATAAATATGGGCCATGGCATATTTCACACATTTGTGTTGAGTAGCCTGAAATAAAGATATTATTATTATTGTAATTTAATTATAAAAAATGTTTTTTTTTTTGCCTCCGTAGGCAAACATGCTTACGGCCCTCCTGATGGTAAGTGGCTACCGTCGCCTATTGACATTAGCAACACCTGGAGCATTGCTAATGCGTTGCCTGCCGAACCCCTCCCCCCCCCTAAAGAGCTCTGGCAACCTTATTCACCGCAGGAACACAACACTATTTGAAACAAATAATGTTATTTGGCTGCGATATTCTGTAAGGCGGAGGTACCTCCCCAGGCGGGCTGCTCCAATTTAGAGCGAGAAAATCTCGCTGTGCCCTACCCCCTCCGCGCGTTGTTTTTTTTGGTAGGGTTTTCATAAGGTGGACTTGCCTCTGAGGTATCCCTTCTTCTTGTAGTAGTCATAGCGCACGGTGACGTCGTCCCACGAGGGCAGGCCGCCCGGCGCCGCCGACAGCAGCTCCTCCGGGTAGCTGCCTGCCGGGCCATCCATCTCCATCAGCGCGCTGACAACACACAAATAAAGGAGCCATTTTATTCTGGGCCTGGTCCATGTACACAACATAGAAAAATTAGGAGATTACAAGAAAAATACAATTTCATTAATTTGAAGACAAATGCGATGGTACAAGAATAGTTCTTCTGGTAAGTTTTTTACTATGTGAACACTAATGAAGGCCGCCATTTTCGTTTATAATTGGCGTTTGAAATGACATTATATTTTTCATGTCATGTTCTTTGATTGATGTTTTTGTTTTGTCAGATAATCAATAAATCCGGGTCGTCCACAAGCTCTCTTGGGAGCTGCAGGTAAGGGCCTCGGGCTTGTTTGGCCCATCGCCCTGGCATCTACTCGCGAGGACTGCGAGTAGATGCCAGGGGTCCTGCCCCGGGTCTCTGGGCTTAGCCTCTTGGAGCCTTCCTGGCTTGCAGGCGGCTCTTTTTTGGGCTTTTCGTCGTAAGCCAAGTCAGTGGCGTAGGTGGCCACTTCTCGGTATGCCGTTGGGTTGCCTTCTTGGGTTTTTTTTTTTTGTCAGAGAAATGTAGGTTGTCAAAATGACATTTCACGCACGTCTATCATACTTCTACCATATTTTTGTAGCGCTGTGTGTTGCTCTCTTTGTCGAAGAAAATCTTAATGTGCCTTAGAACGAAGTCAATTTAAGTAAAATAACCAATTAAATAAGTTTACTTTATTGCTTGGCCATACTTAGAGTAGTGTACATAGTGCAGGCCCAGGCTCCATATATTGATGAAACATCTCTTTTATTTACTAAGTTAATATCAAAAAAACAAGTTACTAGAGGTCCCCCGCACTAGAGCTAGCCTGTATCGCGGGAGGCCAAGTACAAAATATACGATTTCCATTACACTTAAATGAAAAAAAAAACAGTCATCATAATTTCAGCTGTACGACGTCGACTGCTGCACATGGCCTCCCCGACAGACAGAGCGAATTCCTTATCATGTGGGGGGATTTGCCCATACTCACCACGCTGGGCATGCGGGTTGCCCATCTATCCCTCTAGCTTTCGCTTATTTCTCATATGCGCCTATTCTCCAGCCGGCATCGCGGCGACGATTTGCGGCCACCTTCATCATCATCATTTCAGCCGTACGATGTCCACTGCTGAACATGGCCTCCCCCACAGACAGAGCGAATTCCTTATCATGTGGGAGGATTTGCCCATACTCAGCACGCTGGGCATGCAGGTTGGCGAGCGTAGTTAGAGCTATCGTTGTCAAAATGAGGGACGCTGCTGCCCATCCCCTACCTTTTTTCTCTTAGTCGCCTCTTATGACATCCGCGGATAGGTAGCTATGGAGGGGCCTATTCTTCAGCCGGGGCCACCACGGCCAAAGGTCCTCAATAAAGTTTTATTTCATTTCATTTCATATATAAAAATGTATTATATGAAAATGTAGAAGGTCATGCGCACATGATTTGAGAGTGTGTACTCACGGGTGCCTGGCGGGCTCGGGCGGGCTGGCGCCGGGCTCGGCGTCGATGCGCACGTGCAGCTGCGCGTCGCGCCGCGTGATGCGCATGTTCATGTTCTCCAGCCGCGCCGACCGGTCCATCGACCACTGCGCCATCTTGCCGAACCGCTCCGACAGCGTCAGCCTGCAAAATTATTCATTCTTAAACATTCTAAACTTTCGAGAACAACAAAGTAGCAAACGCATTATAAAATGAAAAAAAAAATAAAAAAAAAGCTTAAGCTTATTGTTACCCACGATGATTCCCTTCGCACATAGATTTTTCGAATAGAAAATCGACCGGGATTTGTATCTCTATCTTCGGATAGATTGTTTGCTCTCGCCCCCATGTTTGTACAGCTAGCTGTTACCCTCACCTCTGGAGGCTTGGTTCTCGCTGGCAGCGGGGGACGCGCGCGGGGGGAGGCCGCACGCGGGGGTCCATGGGCGGGGGGCCCTCTCGCTTGTACAGCTCGGGGGGGATAACTATACAGCTAGCTGTTACCCTCACCTCTGGAGGCTTGGTTCTCGCTGGCAGCGGGGGACGCGCGCGGGGGGAGGCCGCACGCGGGGGTCCATGGGCGGGGGGCCCTCTCGCTTGTACAGCTCGGGGGGGATAACTATACAGCTAGCTGTAACCCTCACCTCTGGGGCGCCTGGTCCTCGCTGGCGGTGTCGCTGTCGCTGTCCTCGCGGCGCGTGAGCGCGGCGGCGATGGCGGCGGGGGAGACGCGCGGGGGGGGCCGCACGCGGGGGTCGGTGGGCGGGGGGGCGCGCTCGCCCTCGCGCTTGATCAGCTCGGGGGGGATGGGCACGGGGGCGTAGCGCGGCGCGGCGCCGCCCAGCTGCCCGCGCTGCCACTCCAGCACCTGGGGGATAAGTAAATAAATAAATAAATAACACCCAACTGTCACATACATAGTCCTGACCCCACACTAGAATTCCCTGTGTTGTGGGTATCAGGAACTACAAGTACCATGCTACCAAAACACCAGAATCTCAGACACTAATATTGCAGATCTTGCAAATAATCGAACCAGCACCCCTTGAGTCCCAGATGGGCACTTGCCCGCTTCGCCACCGAGGTCTTAAGGGGATTTTTTTTTTATAAAATAATAAATAAATAAATATTTGGATGGATGTTTGTTACTGATATGAAATTTGGCACAGTGACAGGTTATAGACTGGAATAGCACCTGGCGACGCAGTGTTGGAAGGCCCCCCACCCGATGGACCGATGACATTGTCAAGGTTGCAAGAAGTCGGTGGATGGAGAAGGCTCAAGACCGTTCGTCGTGGAACTCTTCGGGGGTGACCTATGTCCAGCAGTGGACTCCTACAGGTTGTTGATGATGATGAGTACCTTCTCCTCGCGGCTGCGCTTGCTGCCCTCGCGCGCCTTCAGCAGCTCGCGCGTCGGCTGCACGGCGCGCGCCTCGCCGCGAGCCGCACCCGTGCCCGCGCCCGCAACCGCAGCCGCAGGCGGCTTCAGCCTGAAACATAACCCAAAATTATAACTATTTGTTAGGATAAATAATAATTTGTTAAGATAAAGTGGAGTGCATGCCGTGAATTTCTTTTTGATGGATAACCAATTTCTACATCAAATTTACTTTTATTTATTTATTTAATTACAAAAATCAGCTGTTTTGGGGTCAATACAAAAGGCGTTTATTTCAATAAAATCACTAGGATCACTTTGAAACGTCTTGGAAACTAGGTGAAGCTACGCCTGTTCCTCGCGACCAAGCCTAGAAGAATTAGGCAACATACACGGCTTGGTGCTTATCATTTTTTTTCGATGATCTCTTTTTACAAAATGGAATTTTGTTTCACAAAATACAAATATTTATTTTGATAAACTTAATCTATGTTACATTTCATGGGTTCCCTCTTTTAAGTAATACCTGTGTTAGAGGGTCTCGCTCTTCCATAGTACATATTGTTTGTACTATGGAAGCTTCAGGGTTCAGATCAGTTCAAACTCAGTTATTCCGATGTTTTGGGGTCAAATCAGTTCAACTCAATAATTCAGCTGTTTTGGGGTCAAATCAGTTCAACCCAATAATTCAGCTGTTTTGGGGTCGAATCAGTTCAACTCAATAATTCAGCTGTTTTGGGGTCGAATCAGTTCAACTCAATAATTCGGCTGTTATGGGGTCAAATCAGTTCAACTCAATAATTCAGCTGTTTTGGGGTCAAATCAGTTCAACTCAATAATTCAGCTGTTTTGGGGTCAAATCAGTTCAACTCAATAATTCAGCTGTTTTGGGATCAAATCAGTTCAACTCAATAATTCAGCTGTTTTGGGGTCAAATCAGTTCAAACACAATAATTCAGCTGTTTTAGGGTCAAATCAGTACAAACTCTGTTATTCAGCTGTTTTAGATAGCAATCGTGATGAACAGGTTTTCTTTGGTCCAATAAAAAAAATGTTTATTTCGAGAAAAAATATGTATTTTTTTGCTAATATTATTTCTTTTTGTTGATAGAATAAGCTCCTAGAATTGCATACATATTATGAATCACTTGTAGAGTAACAACTTACCTGGGTGGTACTTTAGCTCCCTTAGGAGGCGGCGGAGGCGGTCCTTTCTTGTTCTTAGCGGAGCAAACCGAGCAGGATTCGTCTGAGCAGCTGCTGCCTGAAGATCCCGATGATGACTGCAGACAAAACAGCACTTATAAATAAATATTACGGACATATCACACATGGTCAACTGATACCAAACTGGGCATACCCTGTACTATGGGTACCTGAGACTGATATTCATAATAGATAAATATTTAACACCCAGACACAGAACAAACATCAGTGTTTATCACACAAATTTTTGTCCAGTGCGGGAATCGAACCCGCGACCTCTAGCGCAGAAGGCAGAGTTACTACCAACTGAGCTATAAGGCCTGTCATTAACAACGGAGCTTGTATTACCTTCCTCGGTGGTGGGGACGGAGGCCTAGGCCTCACAGCCATGGCCCGGGAGCGCGGCGGGGGCGTAGCCCTGCGCGCCGCCACCGGAGACCTAGCCCGGACAGCTGGCGACCTGGCCCGGACAGCTGGCGACCTGGCCCGGACTGCAGGCGACCTAGCCCGAGCTACAGGGGACCTAGCTCTGGCCACGGGGGACCTGGCCCTGGGCACCGGGGACCGGGCTCGAGGGGAGCGGCGCCGGGCCACGGGCGATGCGCCGCGCCTGTTATATAATAATAATTACTAAATAAGTAATAATATAGCTATAATATGAATTATCCTACTAATATTATAAATGTGAAATTTTGTGAGGATGTTTAGATGTTTGTTGTTCAATAATGCTGTAACGGCTCAACCGATTTCTATGAAACTTGGAATAGATCGAGTTCTACACCATGAATAGCAAATAGGCTACGTTTTACCTAGGTACCACGCGAGCGCAGTTTCAGGCGGAAGCTAGTTATGCAATAGTAAGAGATGGCAATACTTTACTATTGTTCTATCTTTTGACAGATTTAGATAAGTAAGGCTTTAAGAGTATACCTGACAGGGCTCCGCCTCGGGCTGCGGCGCGGGCTGCGGCGCGGGGAGCGCGACTTGCGCGCCGCGCGCCGCGCGACCGGCGACCGCGGCGACCTGCGACCAACACACCATTACATGTCAACTAATGCATCCTGTGTCATATATATCTACACAACCACAACCGACGACCACGGTGGCGTAGCGGGTTCGATTCTGGGGCACAAATGTATGCATGATCTGCAAATATTAGTTCCGGGTCTGGGTGTTGTGGTACAAATATTGTGTTACAAATATGTATTTACAGACATGTCTGGATGTTGTGGTACCATGGTACCCGTAGTTTCTGATACCCACGACACAGGGAGTCCTATTGTGGAGTTAGGTTAGGTTAGTACAAATATTGTGTTACAAATATGTATTTACAGACATGTCTGGATGTTGTGGGACCATGGTACCCGTAGTTTCTGATACCCACGACACAGGGAGTCCTAGTGTGGAGTTAGGTTAGGTTAGTACAAATATTGTGTTACAAATATGTATTTACAGACATGTCTGGATGTTGTGGTACCATGGTACCCGTAGTTTCTGACTCCCTGTGTCGTGGGAGTCCTAGTGTGGGGTTAGGACATGTATGTGACTGATGGGCGTTATCTATTTATCTTGTGTCATATATCCAACCACTATTACAAATTATTTTTGTGTGATAAACAAGGTGATTCATATGTATACCATCCCGAAAGGGGGTTATTTTATCAAAAAAACGAAAAATTTAGCGAAAAAAGACATACATTTTTTTGTTCATTTTCTTTCCTTAACTTTCTCTAAATTAGCTGTTTTTGTTATTTATATTATTATCATCTGTTTAGGTAATTACTTAATGTATGGGCATGAGCCAAAATGATTGGACTTGCCTCTGACTAGCCCTACCCTCTAAGACGTCTTAAAGGATCCGATAGCCTGGAGATCTGTGATGCGTGGAGATAAAACCAGACTTATTTTTTTCTCCATACAATTTTTTTTGAAAAATCCAGCATTACTTCGTTGAATCCTACTATTCCTACTGATATTATAAATGCGAAAGTTTGTGAGGATGTTTGGATGTTAGTTGTTCAATCACGCCGTAACGGCTCAACCGATTTCGTTGAAACTTGGAATAGATAAAGTGCTTTACCTAGTATAGCATACAGACTATTTTTTATGTAGGTACCACGCGGGCGAAGCCGCAGGCGGAAGCTATATAACACAAATGGAACCTTGATCGCCGGCCTGGCGGAGGGGACCGCGAGCGCCGCGGGGACACGGAGCCCGAGCCCTCTATGTACATCTGCTTGTAGCCCGTGTGGCGCCATCTATAAGTTTACAGGACATTTTAAAAACTTCCTTGCTTGCTCGTCATGTCTACTCACTTGTATTATACTACCTACATTACTGTCATATACAGCTATTCACTTTCTGTATTTGCTATGCTACTTTGTTGTGTTCCTAATAAAGTTGTTATATATAGGTAGACGGACATTGTTGTGACATACTCACTCTCCATACAGCTCCCTAGCTGAATAAACAATTATCATGTAATCACGGTGTTTTCATTGACTATCAGGACATAATAATTACTATTTTATTTTATTGTGATAACCCCCTCAAAGCGCCGTAGCGCCACCTACAGAAGAAAAAATTGTTTCCATCTGTTCAAAGACTAAGGCCACTCGTCCACGACGCTACGCAAAAGTGACGGAACTCATTAGAAACTAGAGTTGCGGACTGATTGGAAACTCTGACTCGTCCACGACGCTACTGGAATTTCCTGAAACTCAGTCACTCAGTACAAGATTTTATGTAAACTATGTTTTGAAAACGAAAATAATTAACATGACTCGTGATAATTAGAGCGATGACATGGAATTATTACTTCTCCAGTCACATAGACGTCAGAATCACTTAAAATTACTTTTTATTCGTTCATTTTTAAACAGTTTCTCGAAACCAGTCGCCTGGCGACCAGCATGTCGAGTCGCCAGGTGACTAGTTACAAACGCGTGCCTTTTGAGGAGCGTCGTGGACGAGCCGTAATTGGAATACTAGTGCTATAGCAGTCAGGCTACTCATAAGTGACTACAGTTTCAGTCGCGTTCCTTTTGAGTCGCTCCGTGGACCAAGGCGCTAAAGCTACTTTTCAGTTATTAGTTTTTTTTTTAATTGAAATATTATAAATTATCACTGCTATGAAAGTTATGCGGCTCGGAAATCTCGTCTTTCATTGGCATCTCATTCTCGCAAGCGTACAGACGAGGATACCGTACAAAGTTCGTGTGTCAAAGCCCTTCTAATTCTAATTCTAATTCTAATCGGGGGTGGTTAGACCTGCACTGACTTCCCGCTGTGGGGTGTTTTGTGCATTGTCCCCCTATGCTAAATATATGTCAAAGCCCTTTTCGGGATGGTAAACATTATGAATCACTTCTACAACTTGTATACAACCTACATTACTACCATGAAAGGTATGCGGCCCTGGGGCCCAATTCTACTAATTCAATGGCTTCAAAATGACAATGGTTCAATGGCAAAATGACCACTTTTGGTATTTTGCTATCACAGTCTATATCAATGGCAGTCATTGTGAAACCAATGAAATCAAAGAAACGAAGGTGGCAACAATCGTTACTGATTGATAATGGTGGGATTATTATCATGCGATTATCATTTTCAAGTCATTGAATTATTCAAATTGGGGGCCCTAAATCTTGTCTGTCATCAGAATCTCCTTCTCGCCTATACAAGGTGATTCATAACATGTATACCATCCCGAAAGGCGGTTATTCTATCAAATGAAAAGATTAATATTCGCGAAGAAAAACATCAATTAATTTATTTTTTTGTTCAAAAACTTTCTCAAATTAGCTGTTTTTGATATTTTTATCATCTTTAGAACTAATAACTAAACGTACAAGAAGTTCGGAATCAAGATTGCTACCTAAAACAGCTGATTCATTGAGTTTGACCTGATTTGTCCCCAAAACAGCTGATTTTCGCATAGAGTTTTTTCAATGAAAAATGTCGAATTTCCAAAGTCGTAGAATAAGCCCCTTTCGGGATGGAATACATATTATGAATCACCTTGTAGAAGATACCGTACAAGGTTGGTGTGTTCCCTCACCTGTTGGGATCCTTCTCCTCCACCTCGAGGAGCTTCCTGTCCCAGCTACCTGGGGAGGCCTGACGAGCTCGCTTCATCACATTGTCCAATTCCTTGCGGCGACCGGCCGGGTTCGCTGGATCTGTGGTACATTTCAGCATAATGAAGTGTTATGTATGGGTACTCCAGGCTGGAGCAGTGATGGAGACCCCGAATTCCGATCCAAAGGCGGTGGGTTCTAATCCCAGTGCCACAAAAGGTGAAGGAAAACATCATGGGGAAACCGACACCGTCCTAGAACCTGAAGTTTTGAAGATATGTGATGTGCACAGGAGCCATGAGAAGGGGATTCCAAGAGACATTTTAAGCACGTGATACACTTAACATTTTCGCATATAATAAAAAGTCCCGGACCTAAAATTTCGAAAACAAGGGTTTTCTTCAAGCAAAAATTTGAGGCTATAGAGAGGTAGGGTGTACGGCCTGTACACTGAATAAAAAATAATAGATAAATACTAAACTACTAAAGTCTTTATACACTCTATCTATCTATCATTAAAATCCACCTTTCAAAGTTACTCTAGATATAGGTACTCCCCAAAACTCTGCATTTATCCTACATAGCAATACTATACAATACCAATAACTATAATAATATACTCACCAGTTATCCGGCTGTGCTGAGGATTCCGGTCCATGTGGAGGCGTGTCTTGGAAGCCGTCTCCGCGGCGCGCGACACCGACCCGTTGCGACGGGAAGACATTCTATAACCAATGCATAAAGGGGTCAAAGGTCATCTTTCTACCTTAACAGCTGATCGTTCCCCTAGCTATAGACTAACAAATAAATATATTCACGTTTTGACAGTTAGGGTGCTGCCACTTTTTGACGTAAATTTAATGGTGGCGTTCACAATAGGCCAGTTGTGGCCGCAGTGACAACATAGCGACAAGCAATAAAATAAAAAAATGGTGAAGTAATAAAAAGAACAAAATCATTGATTCATATCATTTGTTCACTAATCATGGCGAGTCACGAGTGTGGAGTCTGCCTACAGTATACTATATTAAGTTACTGAACGGTAAAATCCCATTTTTTTAAATCTATAATCTTACATTTTGTAAGAAACATTTCTTCGGGCCCCCAATACTACTAATTCAATGACCTGAAAATGTTACGTAAATTCAGTTACGATTGTAGCCACCTTCGTTTCTTTGATTTCATTGGTCCATTGGTTCCACAATGACTGCCATTGAAATACGACTGTGATAGCAGCATACCAAAGTGTCAAAAGTGGTAATTTTGACATTGAACCATTTTGTCATTTTGAAGCCTTTGAATTAGTAGAGTTGGGGGCCTGAACCAGGCCTTGAAGAACTGTACCGGTACAAATAGAATTGAATAGAATCAACAGATCGCTACAATCAATACTGTATACCCCCTTTTATCCATTGACTGGCCTCATAGCTCAGTTGGTAGTAATTCTGCCTTCTGCGCTAGAGGTTGCGGTTTCGATTCCCGCACAGAACAAACCTTTGTGTGATTAATACAGATGTTTGTTCTGTGACTGGGTGTTAGATATTTATCTATTATTTATCTCTGGTACTCATCCATAGTACAGGGTATGCCTAGTTTGGGATCAGTTGACCGTGTGTGATATGTCCGGAATATTTATTTTATTTATTATTGTCTCATGCAATATTATGCATGATGGGTATCCACGGAATTAAAGATAAGTAGTTGATGATAAGGAGTAGTCAGAGGCATAAACATTACATTTCTGACAAATGTATCTGGGGAATTTCGTTTTTGCTCCTCTCAATGACACTAAATAAAATTGATGTGCAGATGAGATGTTTTTTCGGTGGCAATCATCATCATGGTCCAATTTCGATGACGTTTCCGATTTGGAAGTTTCGTGGAATTTCTAGCATTACAATCAGATGCAGCATCAGTTTTACTGCCCTAATTTCAATGGAAACTAATTATACTTTCACAAAATGGCGGTCCGGTATTGATTTTTCCCTTCTGAAGTGTATCTGAGCACAGACTTACCTAGAAGGCTCCGTTCAACGACCGGGAGGAGCGAGGGCTCCGAACGCGCGCGGCGTCTCGCGTGGGGCGGAGGCCCGGTGCCACACGGCTGGCAGACGCGGGATTCGACGGCGCCGCCTAAAAAAACCGGTATACTTAGCGTCACGCAAGCGGCGCGCGGTGATGCTCTTCCTCGACCTCGGTACGAGCTAGTCGCGAACGAATACGCCCTCGTGAGGCCTACAGCCTCCGGGCTAACGCGACGGGGCCAAGCGGCTGGCCAACGCGACATGACGAAAACCTCCTTTGGAATCCTTTGTTGAGATGCTTCGTGCTCCAAGCTCCCTCGGTGCGCAGGTGACTGGATATACATAACTTCACCTTAAATACCACAATACCAATGTTACGCACCAGTAATGAACACCACAACTTTTCACTCCAGTTCAATGATAAATCGCCGATGTGACTCAATTATTTTATCAGTCAGAGACTTGGCACACCCTTCCTTTTTCTTTCACGTCTTTCTTTCACTTCGCATCGGCCATTTTGATTTTGTCAGCGACTTGTTTTTTTTTAAGTTGACTCGGTGCGGCTAGCTATGGCATCTTCTGCCTTGTCTTGCGTGTATTTTTATAACTTTATTTTGTACTTCTTTATGTACAAACTTTCATTTTGAAATGCATGTGCATCTAGTTCATTTATTAAAAGTTTTAATGAGATATGATGAATGAGGGCTATTTTACTTTAACTTCGAGGGACCTTTTGAAGCCAACCCCAAAAAGTCACGATACAGTGTCTTTTGACTTGACAGTGTATCGGATAAAGGCGATTATTTATATTTCGTGCCGTGTTTTTTTTTTAATGAGTTCCCGCCTCGAGTCCTCGCCTCAATAATTACTAACCAAACTATAACTCTAGCAGCTCCATTATCTATGATATCCCTAATGTAGATGGGTGTCAGTAGGATAGGATAGTAGGATTAAGTACCAATCGTCATCGAACACACTTTATTGCCAATTGGGTGTTGAAACAGCACCATTCGGGGTAGTATACATGCACAGAGTACTTTTGTATATATACCATACATGCTATGAATCCCTGTAGATAATCACAAAATTATGGTTGGCCATTTAGTTGGGCCACACAATGCGTTCGATCCATGGCAGGTAGTTAGCAACGCGTGTGTATATCCCGGGGATGCCGACCCAGCCGCACGCCTGCCCGAACGACGTCACCCCCACGACGGTGTACATGCAAACTATCCTCTTATTCTTCACCTGGAGAGGCCCGCCGCTGTCTCCCTGGGGGAACAAATGCAAGTCATAAGATTATACTGAACATGAATAAATATATAACACCCAACATTCATCATCATCATCATCAGCCTGATGAAGTCCACTGCTGATGGTAATGATGATAATTGACCCCACTAGGAATACCTGTGTCGTGGGTATCAGAAACGAGTGGTCTAATTCTAATTCTAAACGGGGTGGTTAGACCTGCACTGACTTCACGCTGTGTGGTGTTTTGTGCATTGTCCCCCCATGCTATGATAACTACGAGTGGTTCGGGAACCATGACCACAACACCCAGCCAGGCTATTGCGTAAGCAAAATGGTAATGAAGATCGCAATTTTAAGGATGAATTTATCAATTTTAGCGACATCTGAAGTTTTTCAAACATGAAAAGGAAGAAGCTAAGGTCTTGAAGTTTTCCCTTGTCAAGTTTGGAACGTTTTGAAGGTTGCAAAGATTTTTTTTTTTCCCTCAAAGTTACGATCTTCATTGCAATTACGCTTACACAATTGCACCACTGATCCCAAAAAATATAAGCTAACGTTTTTCTTAAAAAAACTTTTTCTATTTTATTATACATATTCAAATATAACAGTACGGAGGTAGGTTATTTATTTTTTGCAACTACTGACCTGGCAGGTGTCCTTGGACTTGTTCCGGTCTCCGTAGCAGACCTGCGAGCGGTCATCAACCCCGTTCAACATATGCCTGTTGGCTTCGTATTTCGCGGAGCACTCGTCCAGAGTAAACTTGGTTAAAACCACCTGAGGAGAAGCAGACAGAAATAAGAAAAGAAAGAAAAAAAGAAAAGTAAAGAAAGAAGATACGGCTGTTTTTGGGTATTTTTATCATAAATTTAATTAAACAAAAATAAATTGTGCATTCCAAAATTTAGATTACAAAAATTAAATGGGTCTTTTATGGGGAATATGGTAAGATTTTATAATAAACTTCCGGTAAACGCGACGCAACTTCCTATTAGAAGATTTAAAGTGTACATAAAGAATAATCTTATTAAGAAAGCGTACTATAAACTAAATGATAAAACCGCATGGCCTGAAGTCGCTCTGCACCTCGACAGCTAAAATGCCATTTTGCAGTGTCTTTACAGTTTGTAGGGACCCTGTAAGTGTGAATGATACTTGAGCCATGAGTTTTGGATGGAAGCGAGAAGTATGAACTTTAGTTACTAAGCGACCTCGAACAAGTGTGTACGTATCCTAAAAATAGAATAAACTTTTATATCAAATTTATGTGGTATTTAGTAACTCCCAGTGCAAACTTAGAACTTTAATATAAGTAGGATAAAAGAACTTATAATTGGTGACTCCGTGAACAATTTGAACAACAAAGTGAAATAAAGTTTGCATTGGTTTAATAGACAGTTTTTATAAAAGTGTAAGTAAATAAAGTGAAAAATGAATGACCAACCGATATTTTTTGAGCGCAGTGACAAGGTACTGCAAAGTGACGGGACAACTGAAAATATGTCTCAATTAGCTGCAATCACAGTTTCTTCCCGCATACCAGACTTTTGGAGCGAAATGCCTAGATTGTGGTTCGCTCAGGTTGAGAGTATTCTAGCGTCGCAAAAACAAAGTGATGAGACCAAATACAATCTGGTCGTTGCGAAAATGGGACGCGAAGCACTTCAACAAGTAAGTGATATTCTCATATCTCCACCCGAAAATCACAAGTACCAAGTTTTGAAAGAGCGGCTACTACAAGTCTATGAAGAGAGCGCTGAAAGGCAATTCCAAAGATTAGTAGGTGCGATAGAATTGGGATCTCAAAATCCATCCCAATTACTACGACGTATGCGAGATTTGGGCAGAAATGCAAAGGCTTCAGATCAAACTCTGCATAGTTTATGGCTTGCGCGACTTCCAGCGAATGTTCGAGCGGTACTTACTGTAAGTCAAGACCAGGACTTAGAAAATTTAGCTAGAATAGCGGACAAGATTATAGAAAATATTCGTGGAAGTGAGATAGCTGAAGTTAATACCAACTCTACCAGCAGCAGCCAGTTTCCTATAGCGGAAGTTCTAGCGCAGATGCACAAACTCAATATGGAAGTGGCATCTCTTCGTGAGGAAGTGCAACAACATCGTCGCAGTTCTTTTCGACGAGGAAATAATCGTGGTCGTGGCGATTTTAGGAGCAATTCAAGACCAAGATCCAAGTCAAGGACAAGGGATGACCCGAACTGGTTATGCAAATGGCATTATAGATATAGAAACAAGGCAAGGGAGTGCGAAAAGCCTTGCGCTTGGATATCGCCAGCGGAAAACTAATGGAGGTACAGTCTGTCGCGATGGGAGATTTTGTACCAGGAAAAAACCATCGCCTAAGTGTTTTTGATAGGGAAAGTGGTATAACATTTTTAGTAGATACGGGTGCAAACGTATCTGTCATTCCAGTGTCGGTGAAGCAAAAACTATCGGGTGAGTGCACTAACTATAAACTATATGCAGCCAACAGTAGTGAGATTAAAACCTACGGTACTAAGACTTTTAACTTAAATTTAAGATTGCGTCGTCCTTACCGTTGGACATTTATTATTGCGGATGTAAATCAAGCTATACTAGGTGCTGATTTTTTGGAACATCATAATTTGTTAGTAGATTTAAGAGCGCGTAAACTAATTGATAAGACGACTAATTTGAAAACTTTTGGAAAAATTGTAGAAACGAATGATTACTCTGTTAGCACAGTAGACATTAATCATCCATTTCTAGATTTATTGTCTGAATTTCCTGATATCACTAAGCCCGTGTCATTTAATGATTTAGACCGAATATCTAGCAACGATGTATATCATCACATCGAAACGACAGGCAAACCCGTGTACGCACGAGCGCGACCTCTTCCGCCGGATAGATACCACAAGGTAAAAGAGGAATTTAGGTTAATGCAGGAAATGGGAATATGTAGACCGTCTAAGAGTGAGTGGGCCAGTCCACTGCACATAGTAACTAAAAAAAATGGAAATATTCGACCAGTAGGTGATTATAGACGTTTAAACGCTATAACCAAGCCGGACCGATACCCTGTACCGAGACTTCATGATTTTACTTACATTCTGGCAGGTAAAAAGATTTTTACAAAAATTGACATAAATAGAGCTTATCATTACGTGAAGGTAGCACCTGAGGATATTGCGAAAACAGCCGTAATCACGCCATTCGGATTGATGGAGTATATTCGTATGAATTTTGGGCTCAAAAATGCTAGTCAAACATTCCAGAGATTTATGAATAACGATGTGCTAAAAGGATTAGATTTTTTATTCAATTTTATTGATGATGTAATAATTGCTAGTGACGACATTGAACAACATAAAATGCATTTACGAAAGGTATTTGAACGATTTCTGAAATTCGGTATTACTATAAATCAAGAAAAGTGTGAGTTTGGTAAGTCCAAAATTGAATTTTTGGGTTATGAAGTTTCAATCGACGGAATTCGACCCCTGGACCATAAGGTCAAGGCCATAGTAGAATTTCCTCGACCGGAAACTATTGAACAATTAAGACGATTTTTAGGAATGATCAATTTTTATAGAGCAAACATACCCAAAGCTACTAATTATCAAATCATTTTGAACGAATATTTAAAAAATTCGAAGAAAAATGATAAGACAAAAATTGTATGGACGGACAAAGCGATGGAAACGTTTGAACAGTGTAAAGTGAGCCTTAAAAACGCAGTAATTATATCTCATCCCATGCCCAATGTGCCGTTATCTCTGATGACGGACGCGTCTGATAAATGTGCAGGGGGAGTTTTACAACAATGGGTAGAAAATGCATGGTTACCATTAGGATATTTTTCAAAGAAGTTTACAAACGCTCAACAAAAGTATTCTACGTATGATAGAGAATTAACAGCAATTTTTATGGCAGTTAAACATTTTCGATTTCTTTTCGAAGGTCGTGAATTAATCATTTTCACGGACCATAAGCCATTGACATATGCAATGAAAAAGGTGGAAAGTAACAGCGAAACACCCAGACGTACAAGACAGCTATTATTCATAAGCGAATTTACAACGGATATAAGGTACATAAAGGCCGAAAGCAACAACGTAGCTGACGCGTTATCGAGAGTTGAAACAATATGCTATCCTACGTCCATTGATTACACAGAATTAGCATCAGCTCAGGAATGCGATTTGGAATTGTCAAAATTATTAAGTGAAAAGAATGATAATATTTCTCTAAAGAAAATTTTCATTCCCGGTAACGATAGAATGATATACTGCGAAAATCCAACTAGTGTATGTAGACCGTATTTACCTGAAAGTTACAGAAAATTAGCATTCAAATCAGTTCATGAATCTAGTCATCCAGGTATTAGAGCAACGCGAAAAATGATAGCGCAACGATTCTTTTGGTCAGGTATGAATCGCGATGTTAATCAGTGGGCAAAAACATGTATACAATGCCAGAAATCGAAAGTAGGAAGACACACTGTATCTGAATTACAGCAGTATCCTGAAGCTAAGCGATTGTCACATGTTCACATTGATATTGTAGGACCGTTACCACCCACGAAGGAAAATTATAGATATCTAATAACAATGATAGACAGATTTACACGATGGCCAGAAGCTATTCCTGTTAGCGAAATAACAGCGGAAATTGTCGCAAAGGTATTTTATGAAAATTGGGTTACACGATTTGGCATTCCCGAACGTTTAACTAGTGACCAAGGTCGGCAATTTGAAAGCAATTTGTTTTGTGAACTTTTAAAGAGAATAGGTATAAAAAAGAGTAGGAGTAGTCCTTATCGACCACAGAGTAACGGAATAGTCGAACGTTGGCATAGGAGCATGAAACAGGCTTTAACAGCGCGACTTATGAACAATACATCATGGTGTGACGAATTACCTACAGTCCTACTTGGTTTACGTGCGGTAGGTAGAAGCGATAATGGCGTAAGTCCCTCAGAATATATTTACGGTACAACTCTTCGTTTACCTGGTGATTTTTATGATATCTCAGATAATCGAAGCGTTGGAGAACATGTATTTTTAGATCAGTTAAGAAATCATATAAATAATTTGAAACCAGTTTCGCGAAAATTACGGGATTCACGCACATTATTCGTACATAGTGAGTTGGATAAATGTGAAAATGTTTTTATCAGGAATGATGCAGTACGCAGACCATTGACATCACCGTATGATGGTCCTTATCGTGTCATTAAAAGGAAAAATAAAGTATTTACAATCCAGTTACCCAATAGAACAGTGAATATATCCATAGATAGGCTTAAACCTGCATTTATTTTAAATGAGCAGAGTAGTGAGCAAGCAGAGGATAATTGTAGTAATATAGGTAAAAAGTGTATTGTAGAATCTAAGACTAGTATTAGTGAAGAAAATACAAAAAATGATGTTGAAAAAGTAACAAAAAAAGGTCGTAAAATAAGATTACCAGTAAGATTTAATTGTTAAAATTATTAATTAAAGTTCGTCAAACTGTAAGCAATGCATTAAACACGAATTATTTCAGAAAAATATTTTTGTTTAGTTAATTGTTAACTTATTCCATTCTATTTTTGTATTTCAAGAGCGAAATCAGTATCGATCACATTTCTAAGGATTGGTTATTACCGTTATCGTATCCGTAATAGGATCAGCTCTCTAAATATTTATGTTACAAATAGTCCGATAATAATGAAAAGTGAGGCGGTATTTCAATCCACACTTCATCTAAGCTAGCTAAGAGCAACTTGAACCAAGTGTTTATTGAAATGTGTGACTCTTTGTTCTCAAGTGCAGTAGGTGACGAAAATATATTTTATTTGTTTATGTTATCTTAAGTGTATTGTGACTTTTGTATTTCTATTGAATAAGTTTATGAATGTTATTGTGACCATATTTTTGTGTTTCTAGGATAAGACATTTTTAATATTTTAGAAAATTTATTGTGTAAAATTTGGGGGGTGTTATGTAGGGACCCTGTAAGTGTGAATGATACTTGAGCCATGAGTTTTGGATGGAAGCGAGAAGTATGAACTTTAGTTACTAAGCGACCTCGAACAAGTGTGTACGTATCCTAAAAATAGAATAAACTTTTATATCAAATTTATGTGGTATTTAGTAACTCCCAGTGCAAACTTAGAACTTTAATATAAGTAGGATAAAAGAACTTATAAGTTTTTGCTTGCATCATATTTTAAGTATTATTTAATTATATAAGCATTAGGTACATATTTCATCAAGTGTAGCGTGTGCTGCCCTTTGATCATTTGTTGAAGCTCACATTTGTCTTCATTTTTTTCACATTTTTATAAGCTCTTATTTATTAAGGATTATAATTAGATTACTTTTCTCTTGAGCCTCACCTAGTTCGATCGGCACCACACTGAAGCTTTAAATTCCATTTTGTGAACATTTATAACTAACTTTATTAGCGGCTTCGTTCATGTGGTACCTAGATGCCTAGAAAGGTAGCCTAGGGTATGCAATTCTAGGTACCATGCGAGCGAGGAAAGCCACGGGAGGAAGCTAGATTATAATTTTAGTAGGATTACTAAAGGTACGAGAATTTCGGCATCAAGATTACTACCAAAAACTACATTGAGCTGATTCATTGAGTTGATTGAACTGATTTGACCCCTTAACAGCTGATTTACTCAAGTTTGATCGATGAAATTAACTCTTTTGAAGAGAAAAATCGAGGAACGAGATGAAATTTCACCTTCTGCAGTATGTCAGCGTTGGAGTCCTGGGTGTTGTAGACGGTGGCGCCCCATCCTGTGGCGGAGGCCCGGCTCTCGTCCACGGATTCCCCGGTGTGGAGGCACGCAGGCACCACTGTGTGGCTCAGAGTAACACTGAAAACAAAAATTTAAACAAGTTAATCTCTAATATGTTTACCATCCCAAATATCATCAACAAGAAATAATATTAACGCCGCCGGGCGAGTGCCCGTCTGAGATGCGAGGGGTGCTGGTTTGATTCCCGCTCGGCAACACGTATATGATGCCTCTTGTCTAATATTGCAAGTGTTCTTATAGGCTATGGCAACCACTTACCAACGGGTGGGCTGTATGCGTGTTTTGCATCTTAGTTGTAAAAAAAAAATGGCGATGTGTTGGACTTACTCTCTATCCAGCTCTATTAGCGCAATGTCGTGGTACTTGATCGGCGACTGGTACAGATCGTGTTTGATGATCCGTTTGACTCCGTACCGGTTGCTGTTCGACTGTTCAGTGCGTCTCAGGATGCCGACTAAAGCGTCGCTCACGTTGTTTCGTCTGTGAGAACATAAAAATTACACGATGCTCCTCCTAGGTACTAGGTAATACTTAAGAAAGACTTAAGAACAAACACAACAACATGAAGAGCTTTAAGAAAAATACAAAAAGATTTCTGCAGGGCAGGCAACGCATTAGCAATGCTCCAGGTAACCGCTTACCATCAGGTGGGCCGTAGGTCTGTTTGCCTCCGTATAACATAAAAAAAAAAAATGGTTGGCTTGTCTGTGGTATTACATAGGCATACCTAAGCACAATCCACGCCGGTGCCAAGTTAATTTCTGCGTGTTGTAGTAGAAATTATGATAGTGATGTTGTGCTCTTAATTTATTTTACAAAACTAGTGTTAAATTGAATAATATTATGTGATTATGGTGGTGTTTTGCGTAATATTGTTTGAGTAAACTGCACAAGTGAAGTGAAATGAAATGATTGCGTGTATCGTCCTTTTTCGAGTTGGCGCCTAGAGGTCCTTTGAGGTTTTAGTAAAATAGCCACTATCATATTTTACTAAAACTGAATTAGACTTGACTTGACGATGACTTGACCATCACTAAGAAGTAAAATGAAGAAGAAAGATAAAAATAACTACGAAGAACATATAAACGTAAGACTTGGCGGTAAGGCCTAGATGCCATAGCCAGCCCGAAAGGGAAAAAACTTCAAAAAAAAAAAAAAAAGCCTTACGCGGGGTACCCACAGCTCAAAGTCAAAGTCAAAGTCAAAAGGCATTTATTTCAATAAAATCACTAGGATCACTTTGAAACGTCTTAGAAACTAGGTGAAGCTATGCCTGTTCCTCGCGACCAAGCCTAGAAGAATCAGGCAACAAACACGGCTTGGTGCCTATCATTTTTTTCGATGATCCTTTTTCACAAAATGGAATTTAAAGCTTCAGTGTGGTGCCGATCGAACTAGGTGAGGCTCAAGAGAAAAGTAATCTAATTATAATCCTTAATAAATAAGGCTTATAAAAATGTGAAAAAAATGAAGACAAATGTGAGCTTCAACAAATGATCTAAGGGCAGCACACGCTACACTTGATGAAATATGTACCTAATGCTTATATAATTAAATAATACTTAAAATATGATGCAAGCAAAAACTGTAAAGACACTGCAAAATGGCATTTTAGCTGTCGAGGGGCAGAGCGACTTCAGGCCATGCGGTTTTATCATTTAAATAATCATTTAGTTTATAGTACGCTTTCTTAATAAGATTATTCTTTATGTACACTTTAAATCTTCTAATAGGAAGTTGCGTCGCGTTTACCGGAAGTTTATTATAAAATCTTACCATATTCCCCATAAAAGACCCATTTACTTTTTGTAATCTAAATTTTGGAATGCACAATTTATTTTTGTTTCTTGTGTTAATACTATGCACATCACTTTTTTTCTTAAAGCTAGCCATGTGCTTATGTGTGTACAATAAGTTTTCGTAAATATATTGTGAAGTTACAGTTAAAATGTTAATTTCTTTAAAAAGTTCCCTCAAGGAGTCCCTTGACTTCATTTTATAAATGGCACGTATTGCTCGTTTTTGTAAAACAAATATGACTTGGATATCTGCTGCATTCCCCCAGAGAAAGATACCATAGGACATTACACTATGGAAGTAGCTAAAATAAACTAACCTAGCTGTGGCTTCATCTGTGAGCCACCTTATCGTACGAACGGCATATGCCGCGGAACTAAGTCTACCGGCAAGAGTTTCAATGTGGGGTCCCCACTGCAATTTTGAATCAATATTGAGTCCTAGGAAATTTGTAGAATCAACAAGGGTTAGTGACTCTCCATTTAATACAATGTTAGTGGGGCTATTGTGTACTACATTAGGCAAAGAGAATTTGATACATTTCGTTTTCTTTGAATTTAGCAAGAGATTGTTTACAGAAAACCAATTAAGGACTAGCGACAAGGATGCGTTTACGTCATCGTAATTTGTTTTGGATCTGTCGACTTTGAACACTAGCGAGGTGTCGTCAGCAAATAGAACTATGTCACACATTTCTTTAACATAAGAAGGGAGGTCATTAACGTAAACTAGGAACAAGAAAGGGCCTAGAATCGAACCCTGTGGCACACCCATGACAATAGTTGATCCAGAAGACCTTTCACCACCCACGTCAACTTTTTGGACTCTATTGGATAAGTAAGATTGTAAAAGGTCAATTGCACGGTTTTGGATGCCGTAATGTTTTAGCTTTGAGATTAATGTTGCATGACTCACGCAGTCAAACGCTTTTGACAAATCACAGAATACACCGATTGCGTCTTGTGAGTTCTCAAAGGCATCGTATATGTGCTTTAAGAGCAAAGTCCCGGCATCGGCTGTTGATCGACCTTTGGTAAATCCAAATTGATTACAATGAAGAAGCCCGTTAAGATTGAAGTGAGATAATAACTGAGTAAGAATAACTTTTTCAAAGATTTTACTTAGAGTAGGCAATATCGAGATAGGTCTATAATTAGCGGGATCTTTTTCGTTTCCGGACTTGAACAAAGGAATGATTTTGCTATGCTTCATAAGGTCAGGAAAAACTCCATCGTCAACACAACTATTAAAGATGTGGGCTAAGCATGGAGCAATATCGTTAATAATAGCACCTACTACCTTTGTAGATATACCCCATAGGTCTTCAGTGTTTTTTATATTGAGGGATTTAAAGGTTTTCACAATATTACCCGCATTAATGTAACTAAAACTAAACTCAGTCTCACATTTAGCCACACTAGCTTCTAGAAGAAGGGACGCTCCAGAAGCTGAAGATTTTAACGACTGGGTTACAATATTAGGTATACTAGAGAAAAAACTGTCAAAGGCATTCGCCACTTCAATTTTCTTAGTTAAAACACTATCATTATTAATTAAATTGATTTGTTTATTGAGGGCTTTTGATTTGCCTGTTTCATTATTTATTAGTTTCCAAGTAGCTTTAATTTTATTAGAAGACTTTTCAATTTTGTTTCTTAAGTACAATGATTTGGCTGCATGACAAGCTTTTTTAAAAGTTTTAGAATAATTCTTAACATGTAGTATAAAAGTAATGTCGTGCAGCTTTGACTCCCTATCAGCATATAGTTCGTACAATTTATTCCTGCTTTTATAAATGCCAGGTGTAGCCCAGTCAGCAAACCCGACGCTAACCTTAACTGTGCTTGTTTTTAATTTAAAAATTTGTTCGTGTTCTTTATTTATTAAATTCGATAAAATGGTAAAAAGGTCGTTTGGATCATCCATGCATGGTACAAGGGACATTTTGAGTTCAATACAAGCCTGAAACTTCTTAATATTACTTTCTGTGATGGGTCGGTACGTGAATTCCTCAGGTTTGTTTCTTAAATTACATGTAAATATGACACTATGGCCGTAATGATCTGAGCTGAAATGTTTAATTACTGATTTAGCGATTGGTACACAACTGCAATAAACATTGTCTAAACAAGTGGAAGTGGTTAGTGTCACCCTTGTTGGTTCCACAAAGAGATGATTTAAATTAAAACATTTAAATAAATTAAGCAGTCGTTCAGATAACGGATGGATCGGAATATCTATATTAAAATCTCCGCAGACTATTAAAATTTTATTACATGCAAAAATTTTGAGCAATACATCTTCCATAATGGATTCAAATAACGCGAAGTCTGCGTCGGGAGGACGGTAAACGCTCACAACGATATGCCGCTCTAGCTCAACACACGACAGCTCAATGCTCCTCTCAATAGTGAGATTTACAATATCTTTACGTTCCTTGCACTTTATGTCATTTCTAACAATAATTAAAGATCCGCCCCTAATGGCGTTCTTACGTTTATATGAGCTAACAATATTAAAATTCTTATAATAAGGGAGCAACTCAAATTCTAATATCCAGTGTTCAGTAACACACATAATATCTACATTAAACTGATTTAAAAATAATTCTGATTCTAATACTTTGCTGGGAAGGCCTTGCATATTTTGGTGTACTACATGTAAAGTGCCTTGCTTACCCATTGTCGACGTGGTCAGTTTAAATGCTGGTCAGCTGGCCCTACTAATTTTGTGCCCTCATTAGTACTACTACTAACTACGGACTCGTCTGTAAACTGTGTTATATTATTTATAACAGGATCAAAAATATTATATGCTAACAATTTAGCAATCATCGCCTTATTACTCCTACTCAAGTACAATGTACTTCCTGTCAAAATAAAATTACTAATAAAATTATTAGTATCAAAAAACAAAACGTCACTATGACGACATGTCAAGTTATATAATATTAGGTTCAGGTTGAAAATATTCTGCTTCTCTTTGGCACTCAAAGAATCAGAATATGGGAATGCACATAGAATTAGTTTTCCTAATCCTAGATCTAACTTTTCTAACAAACTTTCTACTAGGTTAATTAAGTCTAACCGCTTGACACCACTGCTCTCACCTAATTGCACTATCAAAGTGGTGTCCTTGTCAAGACAATCGTCACTTCTTATACAGTTTGTGAAGAAGTTTATGGGGGCATTCGGAAAACAGTTATTCATGACGGTCTGCCCTAGTTGATCGCTAAGCAACAATCCCATCCCTGTGCCTATCTTGTCTGAATACAGCACAGTCTTCCGGGTCTGCCGACAGGCTTTTGGCTGTCTAACCGGTGGCTGAGTGGCATGCACAGGCACTTCAATCAGTACAGGGAGTGTAGGCTGTAAGTGCACCTGTGAGACATCTGGTGCCACCTGTACTGATGTAGTTGGTGATGTGCCAGAGGGGAACAAATCACACATGGAAGGGTCTGTCTGCGAGCTACTGTTGCATACTTGAACATATATGCTATCATTATTGACTATTTCTACGATATTGTGCATTTTTTTCAGATTATCTGATACTTCTTTTTCTGCCTTTTGATATTTGCAAGTTATATCATGAAGTGACTTTTCTAGGCTTTCTATTTTTCCTGTCATGTAGTCTAATTCCATGGAGTTTCGTCCAATTAATCTATAGCAGGAATTCAATTCCTCATTCAAGTTACACTTCTGCCTACAAATCTTAGCATTATCAAATACATTTTTATACATTTTTAGCTTTTTAGCAGATTTTTTTATAAAATTACTTAACTTAGCTAGTTTTAAATATCCGTGGTTTTACTTACAATTTGTTAGAAATGCAATGTGCAGCTGTCAACACGAACTTCTCACTGATCAGAGCACCACCGCACTCCCAATCTATCTTGTTTTGGTCGTCTTTATAACCAAGCAACACCTGGAATTTAAGCAAAGTTAAGCCTTGTTCAAACGGCATACGATAATGTCCTTGACATGTCATTTAAAAGTTTCAGAATGGCCTTTACCTCCACTGAAAGTCTGAAGATATCGGTAAAATTTTGATTTTTGATTTGCTAATTAATATTTTTTTTTAAATTGCCCTTTTCGTGACGCGATGGCTACGGAACACGTTGTACATGGGTTTTATTTATTTATTTAGAATACAGTATAACATCATAACAGGTTTTTTTTATCGGCGATGCCATATGTTATTAGTAGGTACATTATAATAAATAGGTACAATTAGATAGGTACTAATCGAAACATTTCGTTTCTATCACTATCTGTGCAAGTTGTAGGAGTTTCGGTAGGTGATTGAAAAAAATATCCACGCTGTTCGCAGACAAGATATTGAGCAGATAGACAGCGAGTGACATGGGGGCAAACTTAAGTAGGTTGGTCCTACAGTGCGGCACTTCCAGCATGGCGGGGCGGCGGCGCGCCCAAGTAGCCGTTGGGCGCGCGCAGCCGCAGCGCCGCCAGCACCGCTGGCTGGTGCAGCTCTCCGAAGAAGAAGAAGAAGTTCTTTATGAAGATGTGACAGACTAGGTCATTTGGATTGTGTCCTTACCTTCTTCTTCCTGCCCTTGTCCCACATTACGTGGGGTCGCCGGTCGGCACATGTTTTCTTCTTCCACTCTCTTCTGTTAGCCGTCATCTCCGCACTCACTTCTTTCTCACTCATGTCATGTCATTTAGTCTACAGTCCATCCATCTTTTCTTGTCCTTACCATGTGTGGGAATTCATACTGCGCGGCGGCCTTGCCCCCAATGATCAGTTCATCTGCGTTATGGTGGCAGCGGTTCACGCGGCCCATTTCGCCGGTCAACGCCACCCCCTTCTCACAGGGGAACACGTATTTCTCTTGATACTCAATGCATTCTGTGAAGAGATTAATGTAGAGGGACTGAAACTACTGTCTTTCTTCTTGGCTTACTTCTAGGCTTGGTCGCGAGGAACAGGCATAGCTTCACCTAGTTTCTAAGACGTTTCAAAGTGATACTAGTGATTTTATTGAAATAAATGCCTTTTGGCTTTGACTTATCTTATTATAATAAATACACATAAATATATCTAGGTATATAAGTATATTTTTTATGTTATACGGGGCCAAACAGGATTACGGCCCACCTGATGGTAAGTGGTTACCGTCGCCTATTGACATCAGCAACACCTGGAGCATTGCTAATGCGTTGCCTGCCGAAACCCCCCCTAAAGAGATCTGGCAACCTTACCGCAGGAGCACAACACTATTTGATTTGGCTGCGATCTTCTGTAAGGCGGAGGTCCCTCCCAGGCGGGCTGCCAACTATGTAATATGTAGTACTATTCCGCTCCTCGCCGAGCACAGAACAGAAAGTTAATTCTTTTTCTGTTTCCGACTCGAAGTTACCAGCGCACAGCAAGTCAATTCTTCCTGATGTGATGATGCCTTGTAGAGAGGCAAAACACGTGTCGAATTCTTAATTAGTTTGTTTGTTTGGAGCCATTTCATTCTGGGCCTGGTCCATGTACACTACACAGAAAAATTAGGAAAAAATAGGAGATTACAAGAAAAATATAATTTCATTAATTTGAAGACAAATGCGATGGTACAAGTATAGTTCTTCTGGTAAGTTTTTTACTATGTGAACACTATTTGAAGGTGGCGGATGTTGGTTTATAATTGGCGTTTGACAAGACATTGACATATTTTTCATATCATGTTTCATCTCACGTTTGATTTGATGTTTTGATTTTGTCAGATAAATGTAGGATGTCAAAATGACATTTCACGCACGTCCATCCGCCATATTTTTGTAGCGCTGTGTGTTGCTCTTTTTGTGGAAGAAAATCTTAATGTACCTTAGAACGAAGTCAATTTAATTATAATAACCAATTAAATACGTTTACTTTATTGCTTAGCCATATTTTAGAGTAGTGTACACAGTGCAGGCCCAGGCTCCATATATTGATGAAACGTCTCTTTTATGAGGAATAAGTAGATTAGCGGAGTAGTACTACTACATAATTTATGTGTTTATTTGATATCTTTGAATAGACTTCCGCAAAGTCAAGCCTGCATCTATTAACCTACTACTATCTTGTTTTATTCATAAGTATCATCATCATTTCAGCCGTACGACGTTCACTGCTGAACATGGCCTCCTCCACAGACAGAGCAAATTCCTTATCATGTGGGGGGGTTTTGCCCATACTCACCACGCTGGGCATGCGGGTTGGCGAGCGCAGTTAGAGCTATCGTTTTTAAAATAAGGGACGCTGCTGCCCATCCCCTAGCTTTTTTCCTTTAGTCACCTCTTACGACATCCGCGGATAGAGATATGGAGGGGCCTATTCTTTAGCCGGGGCCACCACCCTGTATTATTTCTGTGTGGTGATCATTAAAGTGTTATCTATCTAATCATCATCATCAGCCGTGGGACGTCCACTGTTGAACAAAAGCTAAGCATAATTTGCTATCATGTTCATTTCGTGCACTTATAATTGTGTGAAAGACGACATGAGTAAGAAAGGAGTGAATACTGATATGACGGCTGATAGAGGGGAGTGGAAGAGAAAAACATGCTGTGCCGACCCCACAATGAAGTGGGATAAGGGCAGGGAGATGATGTTCATTTCGTGCACTGGCTACCAGGGCAGTCAAAGTAAGCCCCTTCGTCCATGACGTTACGCAAAAGTGAAGGAACTCATTAGAAACTAGAGTTGCGGACTGATTGGAAACTCTGACTCGTCCACGACGCTACTGGAATATCCTGAAACTCAGTCACTCAGTACAAAATTTTATGTAAACAAAGTTTTGAAAACGAAAATAATTAACATGACTAGTGATAATTCGACCGATGACATGGAATTATTACTTCTCCAGTCACATAGACGTCAGAATCACTTATAATTACTTTTTATTCGTTCATTTTTCAACAGTTTCTCACAACCAGTCGCCTGGCGACCAGCATGTCGAGTCGCCAGGAGACTAGTTACAAACGCGTTCCTTTTGAGTAGCGTCGTGGACGAGCCGCCATTGAAATACTAGTGCTATCGCAGTCAGGCTACTCATAAGTGACTACAGTTTCAGTCGCGTTCCTTTTGAGTCGCGCCATGGACGAAGGGGCTAAAGTGTTTTGAAACTCAGAGCAAATAACACTGATAATATATTTCCTAATAATTAAATCGACTATGGCTGAGTAGATGTTTCCTAAAGATAGTAACTTTATGAATACATACTGTCCCAAGCCTTCTGGCCAGTAGGCTTGGACGTCATGACGGGCGGTATCGGCTCACAGCCACCTTGGCCTTGCTTGTTTCCCACTTCCTCATACGCATACTCTTGGGGTTCGTATTCCGTGGTTGTGGTCGATGGCCTGAACAAATTGATTAAACCATGAAAATATTATTATTTATTTACGAAAAGTTACACTATTTTTACAGGAGCACCTAATGCAATAGTGTACCATTATCATTTAAATTATTATTATTATACATTTCAAACATTTTATTAGATTAATTTTAATTCATAGCATAATACCTACTAGTTAAGAAACAACAAACATAAATCTTCAATTAATAAATTCAAATTACATAATGTCAAGCCTAATAAAAAGTAAATAGAAAAATTCGTCAATCCATATATGTCACATAACAAAAATAAAAATTTACCACAATAAATACAAATTACATAATGTCCTACCTAATCAAAATTAAAAAAGAAAATAATAATTGGTCAATCAATAATAATTTCAAATAATACAAAAAGTCAAATCTAATTAGATTAGCATAGAATATATATAACAGCGTCCTGCGACATTCGCTCAGGGGGCAGTAAAAAAGAACGACTCTTAAAAGATCTAAAGACTCTAAAGATTATATGTATATGTGTATTATGGTGATGGCATACCTAAATAAAATATCAATTTTATGTATGCCATCCCTAAAGGAGCTTATTCTCCACTCAACTGTCCAATGTCCGCGCATTTTCGCTCCCTAATACGTCTCGGGCACGCTGCGACGTTTTCCACGAAAACGTTTAACATAAAAACTACTATTATATAGAGTAAAATAAAAAATAAAGACGGTCAAGTGCGAGAACTCGCGCCCTGAGGGTTCCGTACCATTGTTCGTGGGTTCGAATCCCGGTCGTGCACCAATGGTCATGATCAGAAAATAAAAATTCTAAGTGTAGGAAATTGACAAACTTATATTAGCGGTCTCTCACATAGTCATTATAATTACATTATAACTTTGTTTCCTAAAATACTTAGAAATTCCTCAATTTCTGACTTTTTCCTTTAATTGTGTTACAAAAGCTCCTAGCATTCCAAATTTCAGAATTGTGAGGTAACTGGAAGTACCCTAGAGGTTTTTCATTTTAGCCATTTCCATACAAAAATTATACATTCATTGCCATATCTTTTTAATGCATTAAGCTAGAGCTTTGATTTTTATACGGCACCATAAGCCCACAGACTTCAATAGGTAGAATAAATTTCAAGTTGATACCTTTAGCCATTTCTGAGAAAGGGTCTTGACAGACGGACAGACAGACAGACGGACAACAAAGTGATCCTTTATGGGTTCCGTTTTTCCAAATGAGGTACGGAACCCTAAGAATACCTACAGATAGAAAAAATAATGCGAAATCTTATAAGAATCCAACATAGTGTAAATAAAGGCTTAAATTTAGCAATTAGAGTAAAAATTATCGATTTTTTTTATTTATCTTTTTACCTAGTAAAAAGTTCTTGCTAAGGATTAAAGTATTTTAAAAAAGTTGATTATTTTCCCTTTCAAATGATAGGTACCATTATCATATTCTACAAGCAATTGGTCATAAAATATGTTCTACGACTTTTCGAAATTCGTAATTTTTCTATGCGAAAATCAGCTGTTTTGAGTTCAAACTCATTGAAGGTCAAATCAGTTCAAACTCATTGAAAAAGCTGTTATAGGTAGCATTCCTGATTCGGAACTTCTGTTACCTTTACGATACGAGATACGACCCTATAAAAGGTGATTCATAACATCCTGAATGGTGGTCATTCCATAAACAATAAGCTGCAAAAAAAAAACTTCAAATTTTAACCCAAACATGCGCAAATAAGCTATTTTTGGTCTTTTAATCATCTTCATTAATCATTTTGTATATTTATAACTAAGGGAAACAGGTAGATACTAACCTTCTAGTCGTAGTCAGTACAGGGTTGGCTTGTTGGTTATTTTTACAACACACTATAACATCATTGTTATCCCACCCGCATGTCTGAAAAATAAATGTCATAAACCATTAAACTATAACATTTGTAAAAAAAAATCACGTGTGAAATGCGCGGGCTAAGATTTTTGGCGGGAAATTGCAAAGTGATGTTGTGCTCTTAATCACAATTTATTTTACAAAATTAGTTTTCAATTATTTAATAATCCTACTAAGTATTTATCTTACTTCTTACTACTCTACTTCCTACTAATATTATAAATGCGATAATTTGTGAGGATGTTCAGATTTTGTGGTTCAATCACATCGTAACGGCTTAACCGGTTACTATGAAACTGGGATTAGATAAAGTTCTTTACCTAGAATAGCATATGGGATACTTTTAATGTCGTAACCACGCGAGCTAAGTCGCGGGCGGAAGCTAGTAATATAATAAGGGAAAAGTGATTATGAAAAAAACAAACGTTCGCTTCTAAAATATAAGTAGGAAGTAGCATAGTAGTAGGATCTACATAATCGACTCCTGCGTTTGTACTGCGCTGCGTGTACGCTACGCTGCTCTTCGCTCATACGCAGCGAGGAACCTGTGCCTTGATTGGTACTTACTGGCGGTTTTATCCCTTTCTTGATGTCCTGGATCGCAGCTGGGCAGTTACGAATGTTCCTGCACACTCCCGATTCGCAAAACTCGCCTGGAATAAAAATATAAATAAATAAAATGGCCTCATAGTTCAGTTGGTAGTAGTATCCCCGCACTGGACAAACATTTGTGTGATTAACACAGATGTTTGTTCTATGTCTGGGTGTTAAATATTATGTATATCAGTCTCTGGTACCCATAGTACAGGCTATGCCTAGATTGGGATCAGACATATCACACACGTTCGTGTGATATGTCCGGAATATTTATTTATTTTAAATAACAGTCACATACATAGTCCTGACCCCACAGTAGGATTCCCTGTGTCGAAACTATTATCAGAAACTACTAGTACCATCTGCAGATAGTGCAAACATTTGTTCCGCAGCGGGAATCGAACCCGCACCCCTTGCGCCCCAGACGGGCACTCGCCCGCTGCGCCACCGAGGTCGTCATATATTCTCAGTTCTCACCACAGCCGACAATTGTTTGATTTTTCCTAATAAAATAATAGACAAATGAATGTACCCACGGCAATTTATATTCACAAATTGTCTTGGCCGTGGTGGCTGAAGAACAGGCCCCCTCCATATCTAGGTACCTATCCTACCCGTTGATGTCGTAAGTGGCGATAGGGGAAAAAGCTAGGGGAGGAATATGCTCCGTGCAAATCAGGACCAAACAATGTGATGTTCTAAGGAAGATCAGCTAAAAAGGGCACGTTTTCATTCAATAACTTATGACTTAGTCGTTTTTTAACATTTATGAAAAAACTACACATCCGATATCGATACAATTTATACAGGACCACCTCGAGACTATGCCCTATAAGATGGTGAAAAAACCATTGAATTAGGACCATTCGTTAAGGAGTAATCGGTGTACAAACAAACTCCTTTTTTCCCCTAGTATCAGTAGTCCTATGATCGGACTGATGAAAATTTTTAGTCTGATCAGTCCGTCATGATGCTGATCGATACAGATCAGTCATGATGCTTATCAATACAGATCATCGGACTACTGAGCTTTTTAGTCTGTTATTTACACATTTCGACTTTCCCAAAAAAATAAATGGTGATCAGTCTCTGGTACCCATAGTACAGGCTATGCCTAGTTTGGGATCAGTTGACGGTGTAAATGTCCAAAAAAAAAAAAAAAACTTCAGTATATTATTTCCAACAAAAAAAAAATGTGAGCCTATAGAAAAAAATAGGTATTCCTATTTTACTTTTTCCACCAGTCACTGTACTAGTGTACAATAAATTTATCGGTTAACTTTTTGAAGAATCCACTTCTGTGTAAACGAGTAAACCTCTTTAGACACCCGAGATTTCCAACTTCCTTGCTCTCAAGACATTTATTTTAATTTTATGTTTTTGGCGTCGCGCATCGTATAAAAATATACAAGCATTATTGTTTCTTGGTCTTAAATAGCTTAGTAAGGAAAACCTGATAATATCTTACCTTCATAGGCGCCCTCTGCACTTATCACAGCGAAAACAAACAACAAAAAGATCTTCATATTCACAAAACAAATTCAGAAATTCGGAAATTCTTTAATAAATCGTTAAAACATAGGTACTCTTCTCTAATAGCCTATAAATATAGTTATTTTTGTAAATTTTTGTTTAGTTTTGTTCCCTAATCAAATAACGAGTCAGTGCCGAGACGAGCGATGCTCTGTCGACTGGCTTGATAGATAGTCAGCGATGCGGTGACCTCATGAACTTGCTCGGATATCGTATAACGTTTTGCTAAAACCAGTTTTGCAACAAAATAAATAAGCGAAAGGAGCCATTTCATTCTGGGCCTGGTCCATGTACACTACATAGAAAAATTAGGAAAAATAGGAGATTACAGGAAAAATACAATTTCATTAATTTGAAGACAAATGCGATGGTACAAGAATAGTTCTTCTGGTAAGTTTTTTACTATGTGAACACTATTTGAAGGCCGCCATGTTGGTTTATAATTGGCGTTTGACATGACATTGACATATTTTTTATGTCATGTTGTTTGATTTGATGTTTTTGTTTTGTCAGATAAATGTAGGTTGTCAAAATGACATTTCACGCACGTCCATCCGCCATACTTTTGTAGCGCTGTGTGTTGCTCTCTTTGTCGAAGAAAATCTTAATGTACCTTAGAACGAAGTCAATTTAAATATAATAACCAATTAAATACGTTTACTTTATTGCTAAGCCATATTTTAGAGTAGTGTACACAGTGCAGGCCCAGGCTCCATATATTGATGAAACGTCTCTTTTGTGAGCATGTTTGGATGTTTGTTATTCAATCACGCAGTAAAGGCTCAGCCGATTTCTTTGAAACTTGGAATATAAAGAGTTCTTTACCTGGAATAGCATATAGGCTACTTTTATGTAGGTACCACGCGAGCGAAGCCGCACGCGGAAGCTATAGTTAATAATAAATATGAAAGTTCTTTTTTAACATATTATAAAAGGAAACTTTATTTACAGAAAGAAACTTAAAACTAATAAAGGTTAATATTTACAAAATACACAGGAAACAGTTGAGCCATCTTAATAAGACTGTTCTCACAGGGTTGAATGACTGTGTAGGTAATGGTTTCGGCAGAATACCAGCGTCTGCTGCAAAACAGTAGGCATAATGCTGAGCCGAAGCCATTTTGCTGCTGCAGCACACATCACACCATTTTTACTTTCATTTCTTTTCTCTTGTTTCTTTTATTATAAGTACCTAATGTTTATTGTAAAATGTTGTGCAAATGTGTGTGTTTTGGTGGCAATTAAATAAATGTCTATGTCTATGTCCATCTAAAGACCTTTACAAACATCTATAGTTAGCTCAGCTGATCCAGATCACTACCAGTCGGAAGCGTCCCCAAGACGCTGGCGGAATTGCCACGCTGGATGGCAATGCTAATTAGTTGGGCCAAAAAAGAGCCAGCTCTCGGGTGTTCTTCTTTTACAAAGTAGAATTATATGGCCAGCTTAAGTAACTATGATAATATACGTAAAACCTAATAGATAGGTAACGAAATATAACAGTTACGTACTTTCCGGTTAAGTCCGGTCGTGTATGGAGTACTGTTCACACCTTTGGGACGGTTCAGCCAAATACCAGCTTGAGGCCCTCGAAACCATAGAAAGACGAGCCAAAAGACTCATAGGTAATGATGACTTCGTTGAGTCTAAGCTTCTGAGCCTCGATCATCGTCGCCGAGTAGCCAGCCTATCGGTCTTTATAGGATACATTTCGGAGAGTGTGCGATTGAACTCTTTGATTTAGTCCCCCCATCCCCATTCCATCATCGGACAACCAGACGCACGGACACGCGACATCCGTTCATGGTTGATATACCACCTTGCCGCACCAAGCGCTTTGCGTCTACCTTTATAATGCGGACAGCCAAAGAGTGGAACTCGTTGCCGGCGTCTGTTTCCGAATACCTATAATTTGGGTGTCTTCAAGACCAGAGTGAATAGGTTTCTTCTAGGCAAACGTGCTACACCGTAGACCACATCATTACTTAACATCAGGTGAGATTGTGGTCAAACGTTAGCCTATTTCGAATAAAAAAAAAAACTTTCAAATCGAAAAATACGTCAAATTTCTGAAAAATCTATTTTTTGGCTAGTACCTTCTTGTCGCAAGGGCGCGAAATGTTTGCATGATCTGCGTTCCGGGTCTGGGTGTTGTGGTATCATGGTACTCGTAGTTTCTGATACCCACGACACAGGGGATCCTAGTGTGGGGTCAGGACTATGTATGTGACTGTTGGGTGTAGCTAGGCAAGAGCCGCGGTGGCGCCGGCTGAAGAATAGGCCCCTCCATATCTCCTACCCGTGGATGTCGTAAGAGGTGACTAAGGGAAAAAAGCTAGGGGATGGGCAGTAGCGTCTCCTATTTTATTTGATTGTGTTGGTAAATAACATAATATGTATGACATGATAATAAATTGCTATGTATACTATATTTTAAAGGTGTAAAATTCAAATTGTTATAGACATGTATTATTCTAATTTTGTAAAACAACTTTTGCATGCTAGTTCATAGTAAAATGTGCTGATCTCAATAATATAATGTAAAAGAACTACTGTAACTACATTTTCGCAAATAAACAAACAAATAAATAAATAAAACAAATAACAAAATGAACGTTTTCTATTCTATTTTCACAAAGATAGCTCTCTTTGTTCGCCAACTCGCGTGGCCAGCGTGGTGAGTATCTATGGGCAGCCCCCACATGATGGGAAGTCGCTCCGGAAATCTATGGGAGGCCGATGTTCAGCCGTGGACTTCAAACGGCTAGAATGATGATGAGATAGGTACCTCATTCCATTTTGTGAAAAAGGATCATCGCAAAAAATAATAGGCACGCGCGCCGTGTTTGTTGCCTGATTCTTGTAGGCTTGGTCGCGAGGAACAGGCGTAGCTTCACCTAGTTTCTAAGACGTTTCAAAGTGATCCTAGTGATTTTATTGAAATAAATGCCTTTTGACTTTGACTTTGAATACTTACTTCTTACTAAAATGTAGGCTCTTTACGCATGCTCTTCGCGACCAAGACTAAGAGTTAACAGGACAAAATCATCTTGGAAATATAGTTTGCTTGCCTATTTGTTTAAAGACTCGTCATGGGTAATTCCTAAATAACCTGTTATATGCTGTTATTCAAGTACATTCATCAGAAACAGGTTAACATCATTGAGCAGGAAAACTTTGAAATAAAATAACAAATTGTGCATTACAAAAATCAATTTCATTTATTCATTTTATTCTTTACTAGCTTCCGACCGCGGCTTCGCTCGTGTGGTACCTACGTAAAAAGGTCTATAGCCTAAATGCTGTTCCAGACTATAATCTATCTCTGTAGCAAATTTCATCCAAATCCGTTCGGCCGTTTAGGCGTGATTGAACCACAAACATCCAATTATCTAAACATCCTCACAAACTTTCGCATTTATAATATTAGTAGGAAGTAGGATTGTACATAGAAAACTCATAAAAAAATAAACTAAAATGAAAGGACATGTACAAAGGCAAGCTTAATGTAAACAAAGTTTTGAAAACGAAAATAATTATCATGACTAGTGATAATTCGAGCGATGACATGGAATTATTACTTCTCCAGTCACATAGACGTCAGAATCACTTATAATTACTGTTTATTAGTTAATTTTTCACACAGTTTCTCGAAACCAGTCGCCTGGCGACCAGCATGTCGAGTCGCCAGGAGACTAGTTACAAACGCGTGCCTTTTGAGTAGCGTCGTGGACGGACGCGCATTGAAATACTAGTGCTATCGCAGTCAGGCTACTCATAAGTGACTACAGTTTCAGTCGCGTTCCTTTTGAGTCGCGCCGTGGACGAAGGGGCTAACCCTAAAATGAGTGTTCTTCCAAACTTCCTGCAAACCATTCTTTTTTTTTTTAAAGCGTTTGGCCACCAACTCACTTTTGCAAGTGAGATTTTATTTATTTAGAATACAATTTATCATCTTATCAGGTTTTTTTTTATCCGTAAGGCGATGCCATATGTTATTAGTAGGTACATTATAATAAATAGGTACAATTAGATAGGTACTAATCGAAACATTTCGTTTCTATCACTATCTGTGCAAGTTGTAGGAGTTTCGGGTTTCGGAGATGTGGCCTAAGATGGAGCACACTTTCCCAGAGTGAACTTATTGACCCTAGATTTGAAGACTCCCAGATTGTACTCTTTCGGGAAAACAGATGCAGGCAGATCATTCCACTCTTTGGCAATACTTTTTACTTTTTTTTTTAGGAGGAGGTAGGGCACAGCGAGAGTTTTTCTCGTTCTGAATTGGAGCAGCCCGCCTGGGAGGTACCTCCGCCTTACAAAAGATCGCAGCCAAATAACATTATTTGTTCAAATAGTGTTGTGTTCCTGCGATGAGTAAGGTTGCAGAGGTTGCTCTTTAGGGGGTTCGGGGTCGGTAACGCGTGCGTGATGCCTCTGGTATTATTTTTTATATTATATTATATAAAAAATACTTATAATATAATAAAAGTGGAGCAAAAACGTTTCGTTCGACACTGTTCATTCATCATATCCCTGCCCTTATCCCACTTCATGTGGGGTCGGCACAACATGTTTTTCTCTTCCACTCCCCACTTTCAGCCGTCATGTCAGTATTTACTCCTTTTTTACTCATGTCGTGTTTCACACAATCTATCCATCTTTTCTTTGGTCTTCCAGCAAACCATTGATAGGTGGTTAAAGAGGTAGGATTCGTGTTCAACCAATGTGGATGAGACCATCTACTTTCCGTGGCTCAGTTGGTTAGCACTGTAGAGCACTGGTGGAGAGGTGGTAGTGGCCCCGCCTTCCAACCCACAGGTCGAGGGTTCGAAAACTGTTGTGCACCAATGAATTTTCCACTCGGAAAATTTATGTGCGCTATGCCAGTTCTCTCAAACGGTGACGGCAAACATCGTGAGGAAACCGGCATGTCCTAGAACCTTAAAATTCGAAGACATGTGCACGAGCCTCTAATAGGCGCACTTTAATCCTTTCACTACACTGATTCAAGTCAAAGTCAAAGTCAAAAGGCATTTATTTCAATAAAATCACTAGGATCACTTTGAAACGTCTTAGAAACTAGGTGAAGCTATGCCTGTTCCTCGCGACCAAGCCTAGATTCTTTCATCAACGGTCATAAGCCATTTTCCGGGCCACCATACCTAGGCCACTGACCTAATGCAGGATGACCAAGAAAGAATCAGTGACGCGACCGGCAGAAGTTGGTTAGAGTATATCCTAGCCTAGCCCTAGAGGTCTAGAATCTAAGAACATGTACTTGGGTATACAAGTTTGTTAACCTACCTTTTTGTCTAGTCTAGACTCGTCATGGGTACATAATTATTCATAATTAAACTTTAAGACCGCCTTTAAGCCGTGGTGGCCCCGGCTGAAGAATAGGCCCCTCCATATCTACCTATCCGTGGATGTCGTAAGAGGCGACTAAGGGAAAAAAGCTAGGGGATGGGCAGCAGCGTCCCTCATTTTAACAATGACAGCTCTAACTGCGCTCGCGAACCCGCATGCCCAGCGTGGTGAGTATGGGCAAATCCCCCCACATGATAAGGAATTCGCTCTGTCTGTGGGGGAGGCCATGTTCAGCAGTGGACGTCGTACGGCTGAAATGATGATGATGAATCTTTTAGACAATGTAAACAAGTTTTTTTTTATCTGTAACGGGTTAAGAGCACCCAGCAGGAAAACTTTGGTATTAATAACAAACAAATTGCGCATACCTACTCGTCAAAGTCAAGCTAGAGTGACCCGCGATAAAAATCTCTTTTTTTTTACACTATTTAAAACAAATAATGTTATTTGGCTGCGATCTTCTGTAAGGCGGAGGTACCTCCCAGGCTGGCTGCTCCAATTTAGAGCGAGAAAATCTCGCTGTGCCCTACCTCCTCCAAAAATTCTCTGCATTTCTTTACCTAGTATCTGCAAATATTAGTTCCGGGTCTGGTTGTTGTGGTACCATGGTACTCGTAGTTTCTGATACCCACGACACAGGGGATCCTAGTGTGGGGTCAGGACTATATGTGACTGTTGGGTGTTAAACTAATTTTATTAAAAAGATACATCATTTCAGCCGTACGACGTCCGCTGCTGAACATGGCCTCCCCCACAGACAGAGCGAATTCCTTATCATGTGGGAGGATTTGCCCATACTCACCACGCTGGGCATGCGGGTTGGTGAGCGCAGTTAGAGCTATCGTTGTTAAAATGAGGGACGCTGCTGCCCATCCCCTAGCTTTTTTCCCTTAGTCGCCTCTTACGACATCCACGGATAGGTAGATATGGAGGGGGCCTATTCTTCAACCGGGGCCACCACGGCACTCAGACGGCATTAAAAAGATTACAACATTGTATTTCCGAATTTGTAGTAACTTTTTTTATTTATTTATTCTTAAAAAATAGTTACAGAATATGTTGTATACATCTAAAAAACCAAAAGAGGTGGTTTGTCTTACATGCAAAGGACTAACATACCTCATAATAGGTATCTACCTATTATGAGGAATGTTAGGTTATAAGTAGTAAGCATAAACTAGTGGGTAATAAACAATAGGTAGTAACTACTATGAGGTAGATTTTTGATTAGCTGTATTTTTTTTCTTGACATATCACACACGGTCAACTGATCCCAAACTAGGCATAGCCTGTACTATGGGTACCAGAGACTGATATACATAATAGATATATATTTAACACCCAGACACAGAACAAACATATGTATTAATCCACTATGAGGCCAACTTGGTAGTAACTCTGCCTTCTGCGCTAGAGATCGCGGGTTCGATTCCCGCACTGGACAAACATTTGTGTGATTAACACAGATGTTTGTTCTGTGTCTGGGTGTTAAATATTTATCCATTATGTATATCAGTCTCTGGTAACCATACAGGCTATGCCTAGATTGGGATCAGCTGACCGTGTGTGATATGTCCGGAATATTTATTTATTTATTTAATCACACAAATGTTTGTTCTGAACGCAGAGTTACTACCAACTGTGCTATGAGGCCAGTCTATTTTTAAGTATCAATTCCCAAAATCACTTCCATAGGCATCGTACACACTAGGACAGTACTCCCTAGCTAGCTTCGCGTATATTGAATTTTCCACTAGCTTAGTATCTTGGGTGATGCGGTTCCATACGTGGTACATATACGGCTCCTGGCTTATCTCTCCAGGCTCCAGATAGCGTATGGCTTCCTGCCAACTGACTGGGAAGAACAGCTCTGGCCTGTAGACTTCGAACCCTGCAACACAAGTAGAATCAGTTCAAATAACTTAAAATAATTTTATGGCCGTGGTCGCCCCGGCTGAAGAATAGGCCCCTCCATATCTACCTATCCGCGGATGTCGTAAGAGGCGACTAAGGGAAAAAAGCTAGTGGATGGGCAGCAGCGTCCCTCATTTTAACAACGATAGCTCTAACTGCGCTCTCCAACCCGCATGCCCAGCGTGGTGAGTATGGACAAATCCCCCCACATGATAAGGAATTCACTCTGCCTGTGAAGGAGCCCATGTTCAGCAGTGGATAAATAGCCTATATGCTAGTCTAGGTAAAGAACTTTATCTATTCCAAGTTTCAACGAAATCGGTTCAGCCGTTACGGCGTGATTGAACAACAAACATCCAAACATCCTCACAAACTTTCGCATTTATCAACCGATTTCGTTGAAACTTGAAATAGATATAGTTCTATATCTAGAATAGCATATAGGCAACTTTTTATGCAGGTACCACGCGAGCGAAGCCAAGGACGGAAGCTAGTACTGTCTCATCATCATCATCAGCCTGTAGAAGTCCACTGCTGTACATAGGCCTCCCCCAAAGAGTTCCATGACGAACGGTCCGGCCTTCTCCATCCACCGACTTCCCGCAACCTTCACAATGTCGTCGGTCCAACTGGTGGGCCTTCCAACACTGCGTCGCCCGGTTCGTGGTCTGTCTAAAGGAACGATAAAAACCTTTGCATGTATCAGCGGACATTTCAGTCAGAACCCTGGTGTTGCATTGCTTCATCATAGCGCGCGTGATGGCACCCGGCCCGTTGTGGGCCCACGAATCACCTCTGTAGTTGTCCGCCAGTTCTCTAGGTATCAGAAAACATAAGTTAGTTACGTGCGCATTGAATCAATATTTCTTCATACAATTCGGTTTTCTTTTTACGGAATTGGAAGTTCCAATGCAAATGTTCCAATTTGGAACATTTCCAGAAGCTCAGAAGAGCTATACAGGGCGTCCCAAACTTATGGGACATGAAGGGGAAGTACCTTAAATATCGTAGATAGGGTATTTTGCTGAAAGAAGACTTTATGTTACTTTTAAAAGTTAGTAATTCTGCATTCATAGATTTTCTAAAAAATACTTGCTTCGTCTGGGAATCGAACCGACTTAAATGTCAAAAAAAAATCATCCTACTTCTATGATGCCAATCGAAAGAATAGCTAAAAAATAATAACTTTGCTTAAGTAACATAGTATTTTAAAAGAAAGGAACAACGTAAAATGATTGAGTCAAATTTTTCAAACACGTTTTATTTAGGATTATTTAGCGTTTGTTTGAATGCATACTTTAATATTTTTAAAAAGAACTAATATTTTTAAATGTTGTTCTTAAATTTGAAAATGGAACAGTGTGTGCGAGCGTTTGTTTTTGGATTGATCTGTTTAGTCTTAATAATTCACTTACACAAGTTTTGTGTTAATTTATTGCGAACATGGCATATCAAGTAAGTTTTGATCTAATGGAAGTTCTTCTTGAATCTTTCATGTTGTTCATTTTTTTAAAATACTATGTTACTTAAGCAAAGTTATGATTTTTTAGCTATTCTTTCGATTGGCATCATAGAAGTAGGATGTTTTTTTTTTTGACATTTAAGTCGGTTCGATTCCCAGACGAAGCAAGTATTTTTTAGAAAATCTATGAATGCAGAATTACTAACTTTTAAAAGTAACATAAAGTCTTCTTTCAGCAAAATACCCTATCTACGATATTTAAGGTACTTCCCCTTCATGTCCCATAAGTTTGGGACGCCCTGTATAGAAAGGATATCCTAGAAAGGATCATCGAAAAAAATGATAGGCACGCGCGCCGTGTTTGTTGCCTGATTCATGTAGGCTTGGTCGCGAGGAACAGGCGTAGCTTCACCTAGTTATATCGCGTCACCGGAATAAGGCTCATCCACACCTCATCGACACGTGGGTATCTCGAACCACTCGCTTTACGAGATCCTTTCTCCCCCATACGTGCAAGTTGTGGAATAAGCTTCCTTCCGAGGTTTTCCCTCTAACCTTCAACATGAAGAGCTTTAAGAAAAATACAAAAAGATTTCTCCAGGGCAGGCAACGCATTAGCAATGCTCCAGGTGTTGCAGATGTCACCATGTCATCAGTCTATCGGGGGGGCCTGAGAGAACCTTTATTCCCAACGGTCGTCAACACGTACCTCAAAACAGACTCAGCGACCATCCTTCCCACCTCGTCTCTGTGGAACGAAAGTAGCGACGAGGCCACAGTGTCATCGCTCTCCAGAGCCACCCAGTTCTTCGGCAGTTCATCAAGTGGCTTCGCTACCACCACATCCAGGTCCAAATAGACCCCGCCCCATTTGTAAAGCGTCAGATACCTCAGGATATCAGAGGTGTGGGACACTGGCCATCTTGTTCGATTCAGAGCGCCACCCGCCACCAGATCCTCAACAGGCGTTTCTTGCGCGTACTCAACTATGTGAACTCTTCTGTACTTTACGTTGGTGAATTTTAGGGGTAAGTCTTCTAAGCTGGTCTCGTTGACGGGAGAAGAGAACAGCACGTAGATTTCGCGGTTCGGATTCGCTCTGGCCGCAGACTCGATTGAGCACACCTGTCTTGAGTTCAAACTCCCGCGGCACGAGGTTTCGTGGAAAAATATACAGTCAAACGCGGGAGAGAACTCATTCACTGCTTTAAGGGCATCATTTGTCACTTTATAATGGCAAGAAACGTCTTCAACCGTCCCGAAGTTAATAAAATACAAGTCTGGGGATAAATTAGTGTTCAGGATCAGCAGAAAACTAATTAAAATTAATATTAATATAAGAATCGCTTTGTGCCTTTTAACTTTTCGGGAAACGTGAGTGGATAACATTATAGACGATAGTGAAGCCATCAAGGTACATTGGCACGTCCAGTCGTTATCAAAGTTTGTGTATTTAAGGGCAGTATCTATAGATAACGATAACAATCTATCGGTTTGTTTCATGGTGGTGTCTGACGCCTTTTTATGCCAACATTAGGTTTTTAAATGTGTTGCACTTTAGAGCTGTAGGCATAATGTATTCGTAATTCATAATTGATAATCTGATTCTTTCATCGACGGTTATAGGCCCTTTTCAGGGCCACCATACCTCAACTGACCAGGTTGAGGTATGTTGGTATCCTGTCTAATCAAAGACAGGATGACCAAGAAAAAACCAGTGACGCGACAAGAAGAAGAATTCATAATGAAAACGGAATGAGTACATCAGATTAAGTACGTGCCCAGCGTGGGGAGTATGGGCATGTTCCCCCCACATGATAGGAAGTTGCTCTGGAAATCTGCGAGGCTGATGTTCAGCAGTGGACTTCCAACGGCTGGAATGCTGATTTTGATTCTTATTTACCGAATTCCCGGTACCTAGGACTAAAACGTTCGTAGTTTACTAGCTTTGTGGTACCTACATAAAAAGTAGCCTATATGCTAGGCCTTTGTGTCAAGAGGACACGCTGTTGCAAGCCAACAGTAGAATGGGCTAAGAAATAGAAATAGATTTGCTATTCCAGACTTTAATCTGTCTCTGTACCAAATTGCATCCAAATCCGTTCGGCCGTTTAGGCGTGATTGTATTGATAATAATTAGTCATTATCGTTAAGGCGTGATAATATTAGTAGGAAGTAGGATATTAGTAGGATAGGATAGTAGGAAGTAGGATTCTTACTCGCCGATAGATGGTGCTATTATGTCGTGGTGAAGTTGGAAATCAGTCTTTAATTTATTTGACTAGGAAAGTTATCAGTGACACGACAATCAACCATTAGTTATTACTAGCTTCTGCCCGCGGCTTCGCTCGCGTGGTACCAACACAAAAAGTAGCCTATATGCTATTCAAGGTGAAGAACTTTATCTATTCCAAGTTTCAACGAAATCTGTTGAGCCGTTACGGCGTGATTGAACAACAAACATACAAACATCCAACCATCCTCACAAACTTTCACATGAAATGAAATGAAATCAGTTTATTTGCTAAAACATGGTAGTTGAATATAATCACATTTATAATATGTAGGATACAAGCTCTATCAATCTATCGGTGGTGGCTGCTTTAGAAAGAAAGAAAAGACATTTATTTGTGACGACACAGCAAATAATAATAACATTAAAAATGTTGACAAAACAAAAACAACAAAAAAAGAAAAAAAACAGGCATACAAAAAATTAAGAAAAAAGGTTAACCAACACATCCACATAATATACTAGTGGTTGGCCCCGAACTGTGATCTCGCGATGTCCGATAAAAATTGCTGCTTCGATGATCGTTGAGGCACAATTAGGATAAACTTTGAAAATAGCATCAGGAGGAGGTAGGGCACAGCGAGATTTTCTCGTTCTGAATTGGAGCAGCTCACCTGCGGAGGTACCTCCGCCTTACAGAAGATCGCAGCCAAATAACATTATTTGTTTCAAATAGTGTTGTGTTCCTGCGGTGACTAAGGTTGCCAGAGCTCTTTAGGGGGGAAGGGGGTTCGGGGTCGGCAACGCGTGCGTGATGCCTCTGGTATTGCAAGCTCTCATAGGCTACGGTAACCGTCCATCAAGTGGGCCGTAAGCTTGTTTGCAAACTCTGTTGTATAAAAAATAAAAAAAATAAGCGTCAAGATTGAAACGTGTACCTACCACGTGAACAAAGCCGCGGGCGGAAGCTAGTATGCTATACTACAAACATACAAAGCTAATTCGTCTAAGTAAACCAACCACAGAACACAGAAAGAACATAGACTTTTTGCTTACAGAACCTTAAAAATAATCACAAAAATCCGATACCCGAAATAAAAAAAAAAGAAAAGATGGTCTGACCAAATAGTTAAAAAAAATAACGCGTTTAGAACCTTGATAATTTCGTCAGTTGGAAATTCATTTATTTTAGCTCAGTCGGTTGAGCGACCACGTCGTCTGACCTATCTTGTACACTTGGAAATTAATTGTATGCTAGTCATAAAATAATAAAACAAAAGATAAAATCGCGGGTAGAATACTCTCGAGTTCGTTGCCCAAAATAATCTGTCTTAGAAACAAGCAAAACAATACATCAGGTTTTTTTTTTATTTCATCCTAATAACAAGCTAAGTGAAACTTGTGACGTGCTACGAAAGAGAATGGATTATGTTTTGTTGTTTTTTTTTGCTGTAGTTGCAGTAGAAGGTGCTAATGAAGGTAATTTATGTAAATTACCTATGTACCTATTACTTAAAATTTATTGTTAAAATTTATGTATGTACCTATAGTTTATTAAAAATCTATATTATTAAACTGCATCCAGTCTTACATAAATCTATACTTAATTAATATTCAATGAATTAATAAAAGGCTTTAATAATAATAATTATCATCACACGGATAGGTACATTATATTTAAGAAAAAACTAACTCTTTGGCTACAAACTTGATACATAGGTATGTTTTATAAAGTCCTAATGAATTTAGGAATATTGATTAGAATTAAATTATGACTAGAATTAATATATGCAGATCATGCAGGCCTGCATGCAGTCTGAATACTGACTCACTACTTAGCATAGCTTTAAGACCACAATCATTTCAGCCGTACGACGTTCACTGAACATGGCCTCCCCCACAGACAGAGTGAATTCCTTATCATGTGGGGGGATTTGCCCTTACTCACCACGCTGGGCATGCGGGTTGGTGAGCGCAGTTAGAGCTATCGTTGTTAAAATAGGAGACGCTGCTGCCCATCCCCTAGTTTTTTTCGCTTAGTCGCCTCTTACGACATCCGCGGATATGTGATATGGAGGAAAAGACCACAATATATTATGTAAATTATTATGTATTTTAGCAAATAAACGATTGTATCTTTATCTAGCGGAGCGGGTCAAGAAGTTATCCTACAAAATGCGCTAGAGGTCGCGGGTTCGATTCCCACACTGGACAAACCGGCCCCTAAACCACCATGCAAGAAATATGTCGAGATCCCTTGCTCTGTGAAAAACAATAACAAATCTATCCCACGGGAACCATACATTTTTCCAGAATAAAAGGGAGCCTATGGCCTACAATCTATCCCTGTGCCAAAATTCATCTAGATCCGTTCATCCATCAAAACTTTCACATTTTATTAGTACTTGCTTCCGCCCGCGGCTTAGAACGCGTAGTAATCTATATGTTATTCTAGGTAAAGAACTCCGCGGATGCCTCACGGCTCGGGTCTCACACATTATTTTTTTTCCTTTTTTTTATTTTATACGGAGGCAAACATGCTTACGGCCCTCCTGATGGTAAGTGGTTACCGTCGCCTATTGACATTACCAACACCTGGAGCATTGCTAATGCGTTGCCTTGCTCCCCCCCCTAAAGAGCTCTGGCAACCATACTCACCGCAGGAACACAACACTGTTTGAAACAAATAATGTTATTTGGCTGCGATCTGACTGGCTGACTGATTTGACTAGCCTCATAGCTCAGTTGGCAGTAACTCTGCCTTCTGCGCTAGAGGTCGCGGGTTCAATTCCCGCACTGGACAAATATTTGTGACTAACACAGATGTTTGTTCTGTGTCTGGGTGTTAAATATATATCTACTATGTATATCAGTCTCTGGTACCCATAGTACAGGCTATGCCTAGTTTGGGATCAGTTGACAATGTGTGATATGTCCGGAATATTTATTATTTTTATTTTATTTATCTTCTGTAGGGCGGAGGTACCTCCCCAGGCGGGCTGCTCCAATTTAGAGCGAGACAATCTCGCTGTGCCCTACCTCCTCCGCTATGTTGTCACTTTATGTGGCTATGTTGTCACTGCGGCCGCAACTGGCCTAATATGATCGCCACATGTTATTAGTGGAGCCCCTTTGCATGGCCTTCAAAGGCATAGCTTCACCTAGTTTCTAAGACGTTTCTAAGTGATCCTAGTGATTTTATTGAAATAAATGCCTTTTGACTTTGACTTTGACTTTGACACCGCAAAGCCCAGTAGCTGTTAAAAACTGAATGATTTTCTATGAGTTCCATTAGCTCCAATTGGGCTGACGTGTTCACGCACATGACCGTCTTTATTTATATTTCTTTATTTTGGTGGATTAGACCAATGACCGAAGGGCTGGTGCTTACCTCGGACAAAGGATCAGTATAGCGATCCAACGAGGTAACGTCGCCAGCCTTTTGGGCACGCTGCCTGTGGTTGGTGATCTGAACTCTGTTTTCTACTTGTAGTCGTAGTCCTAGAAAACAGAGTTCATTTCTAGTATAATATTATTTTAGTTTAATTTACAACTGTTATTATTATTATTTTTCTGTTAATAAATAAATAAATATTAATTTTTAAATTCTAGGGGATGTCTGCGACTTGTACGGCGTGAGTGGCGTTTGCAAGAACATTCGCAAATGCCCGACGGCCCTTGAGGATATCAGGCGGAGGAAATCACCACCGCCGCCCGTAAGTGGCCATCTTTCTTGGTCGTCCTGTGTTAGGTCAGTGACCAGTGGTGCAATTGCCTAAGCGTAATGGCAATGAAGTTCGTAACTTTGGGGGTAATTTTAACAGTCTTAGCAACATCCAAAAGCTTCCAAACTTGACAAGGGAAATCTTCAAGCTTAGCTTCTTCCTTTTCATGTTGGAAAAACTTCAGATGTCGCTATAATTGATAAAATCATACTTAAAATTGTGATCTTCATTACCATTTCGCTTACGCAATAGCCTGGCTGATTGAGGTATGGTGGCCCTGAAAAGGGCGTATGACCGTTGGTGAAAGAATCAATGTAGTGAAAGGATTAAAGTGCGCCTCTTAGAGGCTCATTTCGTGCACTTACAGTTCTTTTCACGTAAAAAGTAGGTACCTTAGGGGTGCTAGGGGGGCGTGGGATTTGCTATACAAGTTGATTCAAAATTATGCTATCCCATTAAGGGCTTATTCTACAATCTATTGTCAGTAAAGTTTGTTCTAGGACCTTCGGAAATTCAACATTTTTTCATTGGAAAACTACTAATATTATAAATGCGAAAGTTTGTAAGGCTGTTTGTTTGTTGTTCAATCACGCCGCGCCGTAACGGCTCAACCGATTTCGTTAAAATTTGGAATAAGTAGATAACGTTCTTTACCTAGAATATGCTATTCTAGGTATAGAACGTTATCTATAGGCTACTTATGTAGGTACCACGCGAGCGAAGCCACTGGCAGAAGCTTGTAAATAAAAGAACAATTACCTTTATTCGTTTATATTTCTATTCTTTTTTTTTTTATTCTGGACATTTCACACTGTCAACTGATCCCAAACTAGGCATAGCCTGTACTATGGGTACCAGAGACTGATATACATAATATAATAGATATATATTTAACACCCAGACACAGAACAAACATCTGTGTTCATCACACAAATGTTTGTCCAGTGTGGGGATCGAACCCGCGACCTCTAGCGCAGAAAGCAGAGTTACTACCAACTGAGCTATGAGGCCAGTCGATTACTCTAGTCTAGTCTATTAACTCTCATTTTTTTGATAGAAGAAGCAGCCTCTTTTGTGATGGAATAAAAAATATTAGCGAAAAAATATTTAAAGTTTTTTGGTTTATAAATTCTTCTAGTTTATAAAATTTCCCATCTTTTTTTTCAGACATGCGGCTATGTTGATAACGACGCCATAGTATGTTGTAAAACAGTTATTGAGAATGTGACAACAACCACTAGGAGGTAAGAAAGTAACCAACGATATAGATAGATAGATAGAAAATTCTTTATTGCACATAAAAATAGTACAAAGGCGAACTTAATGCTTAAAAGCATTATCTTCCAGATAACCTTTGTGTTTGTGGACAGAAGATGTGAAGGTAGTGCACAGGAGAGGGAACAATTGAGATCATAAAAACGAAAATAAAAGGAGTTATGATACTCTAATGGATTCTGTCACCTTCCGTCTTGCAACCTGTCTTCGGTTGGGTGCGCGTTGTTGTGCACCTCATCAGTGCCAGTGTGGTACGGCGGTCGATCAGCTCGGTCACCACGGATTATCGTGCACTAGGGCTGCCGGAAGAATATCCCGCCACGCTAGCCTTAATGACATCATCCGCCGGGCTCTTACCAGCATTAACGTCCCAGCCATTCTCGAACCGAATGGTCTGCTACGTGATGATGGTAAGCGGCCTGACGGTATGACTTTGGTCCCTTGGGAGAAGGGTAGGCCTATGGTGTGGGACGCTACTTGTGTTGATACACTAGCGCGCACACATCTTCCGGGGACATCAGTTAGGGCGGGTGCGGCGGCAGATTCGGCCGAGGATCTCAAAAGGCGCAAATATGTTAGTCTTGATAGGGCTTACGTGTTTGAGCCTTTTGGGGTTGAGACCCTGGGTCCGTGGGGAAACGGGTCCTCCGGGTTTTTTAAGATATCAGGGCGTCTGATCGAAGCGACGCGTGACCCGAGAGCTGGCTCTTATTTGGCCCAGCGAATTAGCATTGCCATCCAGCGTGGCAATTCCGCCAGCGTCTTGGGGACGCTTCCGACTGGTAGTGATCTGGATCAGTTGAGCTATCTATAGATCGTTTGTAACGGTCTTTAGATGGCTCAACTGTTTCTTATGTATTTTGTAAATATTAACTTGTATTGGCCGTGGTGGCCCCGGCTGAAGAATAGGCCCCTCCATATCTCATATCCGCGGATGTCGTAAGAGGCGACTAAGGGAAAAAAGCTAGGGGATGGGCAGCAGCGTCTCCTATTTTAACAACGATAGCTCTAACTGCGCTCACCAACCCGCATGCCCAGCGTGGTGAGTATGGGCAAATCCCCCCACATGATAAGGAATTCACTCTGTCTGTGGGGGAGGCCATGTTCAGCAGTGGACGTCGTACGGCTGAAATGATGATGATGAACTTGTATTAGTTTTAAGTTTCTTTCTGTTATGATGCTAATTACTTACTAAAACTTTGAGAGAAATAGGATTATATTAGGATATCGTGAATTTAACTTCCTATTTAACTGTATTTCCAAAATTGGCCTATCAATTACTATACACGTTCGCGCACAGTTGCGTCGAGAGGAAGAGGATAAATGTGCTGCCATATTAATATGATCCTACTAGCTTGCGCCCGCGGTTTCGCTAGCGTGGTACCTTGATAAAAAGTAGCCTATATTCTATTCTAGGTAAAGAACTCTATTCAAGTTTCATCGAAACCGGTTGAGCCGTTACGGCGCCAGCGTGATTGAACAACAAACACCTTGCATCCTCACAAACTTTCGCATTTGTAATATTATTTTTATTTTATTTTTTATTTTTATTTATTCGGGACAACAAACAATTGCACTCACATATTACTAAACTTAATTAAAGTAGGTACTAAAGTTCAGAGTGTAATCAGCCCCGTTGTCCACGGATTTGGTAGAAAGAGGGCAGTAGTAATGCGAACAGAATTAAAAAATATATATATTAATTTAAAAAAAAAAGATATTAGTAGAACAAGGGTTCCGTACCTCATTTGAATAAAACGGAACCCTTTTAAATAACTTTGTCGTCCGTCCGTCTGTCTGTCTGGCAAGACCTCTTTTCTCAGAAACCCTGTACCTACCCCTACGCCGCTTACCCACAGCCCACCTGTTGGTAAGTTGCTACCGTAGCCTATGAACGCTTGCAATACCAGAGGCATCACGCACGCGTTGCCGATCCCGATCCCCCCCTAAAGAGCTCTGGCAACCTTACTCACCGCAGGAACACAACACTATTTTAGTTTAGTTATGTAAACGGTAGAACCTAAAAATTCGAAGACATGTGACATGTGCACGAAAGGTGCCTCTAAGAGGCGCACTTTAATCATTTCACTACACTGATTCTTTCATCGACGGTCATAGGCCCTTTTCAGGGCCACCATACCTCAACCTGGTCACTGACCAAAGACAGGATGACCAAGAGAAAACCAGTGACACGACAAGAAGAAGAACGGTTGTCTGGAAGAAATCGCGCTCCGCGATAATACCGCCGATTGTAGGACCTTATTTACACTTTTATGCTATTTGTATAAACTGTGTTTTTTTTAATAGTCATTAAATTTTATTTCATTTCATATTTGAAACGAATATTGTTATTTGCTGAACAGATTCTATAAAAAATCTGCTATATTCAAACAGGTCGACAGAGCCGACCACGACCGAGTACGTGCCTGAAGAGGAGGTGTTTGAGGACATCAGCCCCAGGGCCGGCTCTGACGGTGGCTGCGGACCTATCCCAAGGGAAGTGGCAGCTCAGCCGACCGGGCAGAAAGCTTGGGACAGTAAGTTTTATTTGCTAAGCATTCTCGCTAGTTTTTTTGAATACAACTAAGGTGGTAAGCAAGCCTTCCTGTTGGTAAGTGGTTACCGTAGCCTATGAACGCTTTGCCAACCCCGAACCTCCTCCCCTCAAAGATTTCTGTCAACCTTACACACCGCAGGAACATAACACTATTTGAAACAAATAATGTTTTACGGCTACAATCTTCTGTCAGGCGGAGGTACCCTTCAAGACCAGTTTCGACCCACCGTATGCCGCAGTGCTATTTGTTGATATTTTGCTACGCGTTGAATAAAACCATGACTTAGCATTGAATCTTTCTATTTAGCAAAAAACATAATTATACAAAACCGCGTGCAACGCAGACAAGACACAAAGTAAGGTTAGGAAAAATATGTTGCCAATATTATAAAATAAAATTATGCGTTCAGAAACCCTTCAATGTTTGAGTACTACACATCCATTCTTCAACACTATTAATTTTATTTTACGTACATACATACATAAAATCACGCTTATTTCCCAGAGGGGTAGGCAGAGACCGCGGCTTTCTACATGCTACGATCCTGCACATCTCGTTTGCTTCATTCACTTTCATCACATTCCTCATGTGAAGAGTAAGCCCCTTCGTCCATGACGCTACGCAAAAGTGACGGAACTCATTAGAAACTAGAGTTGCGGACTGATTGGAAACTCTGACTCGTCCACGACGCTACTGGAATTTCCTGAAACTCAGTCACTCAGTACACGATTTTATGTAAACAAAGTTTTGAAAACAAAAATAATTAACATGACTAGTGATAATTCGAGTTATGACATGGAATTATTACTTCTCCAGTCACATAGACGTCAGAATCACATATAATTACTTTTTATTCGTTCATTTTTCGATAGTTTCTCGAAACCAGTCGCCTGGCGACCAGCATGTCGAGTCGCCAGGAGACTAGTTACAAACGCGTTCCTTTTGAGTAGCGTCTTGGACGGACGCGCATTGAAATACTAGTGCTATTGCAGTCAGGCTACTCATAAGTGACTATAGTTTCAGTCGCGGTCCTTTTGAGTCGCGCCGTGGACGAAGGGGCTAACTCTTCACCTGGCCTTTTTCCAAAACGTCGAGTTGTTATTAAAGATAATTCTTATTTTTTACCGCAGAATGCCTGGAGTACCAAGAGAAGTACGTATTCCCTTGCGAGAAGACAACAGCGGCGCTGACCGGGCAGCCGGGCCGAGTGAACCGCTGCCACCATAACGCTGACAAACTGGTGATAGGGGGCACGGCCGCCGCACTGTACGAGTTTCCACACATGGTAATCTAAGAGCACGGAGGAGGTAGGGCACAGCGAGATTTTCTCGTTCTGAATTGGAGCAGCCCGCCTGGGGTACCTCCGCCTTACAGAAGATCGCAGCCAAATAACATTATTTGTTTCAAATAGTGTTGTGTTCCTGCGGTGAGTAAGGTTACCAGAGCTCTTTAGGGGGGAAGGGGGTTCGGGGTTGGCAACGCGTGCGTGATGCCTCTGGTATTGCAAGCGCTCATAGGCTACGGTAACCGCTTACCAACAGGTGGGCCGTATGATTGTTTGCCACCTCTGTTGTATAAAAAAAAAAGCACTGTGTCTTTATTTCATCATCAGCCTGTGCACGAAAGAAGCCTCTAAGAGGCGCACTTTAATCCTTTCACTACACTGATTCTTTCACCGACGGTCATAGGCCCTTTTCAGGGCCACCATACCTCATGATAGATAGATAAGAAATTTATTTGGCACTACAGACACACACAATTAACATAGATAAACAATTTTAAACTAAATTACATACAATAGGTAGGTATAAATATACAAAAGAGCAATTTTTAAAAGTAGGTATCTTAGAGTAGGCAAGTCAATTCCTCATGCTGGTCACTGACCTAATACAGCATGACCAAGAAAGAATCAGTGACACGACCAGAAGAAGAAGCCTGCAGAAGACACATAGGCCTCCCCCAAAGTGTTCCACTACGACCGGTCTTGAGCCGTTTCCATCCACCGACTTCCTGCAACATTCACAAAGTCGTCGGTCCATCGGGTGGGGGGCCTTCCAACACCGCGTTGCCCGGTTCGTGGTAGCCATTCGAGAACCTTTACTTTCCAACGGTTGTCGGTTCTGCGAGCTATACGGCCTGCCTACTGCCACTTGCTAATTCTGAGAGCTATGTCGGTGACCTTGGTTCTTCTACGGATTTCCTCATTTATTATTCTCATTAATTGTCTTTATTTAAGGTGAGGGTTAAATTGTGTTATGATTTTTGAACAGTTTTTTCTCAATAACCGCAAAACGCACAGTTTTGATTTTTATTGCAAAGATAACTTGAGCATTTTATTTACCTAAATCCAAGACAGAAACGCGATTGGTAAAACTTTTCTCGATAGATTTATTTTTTAAAGTTCGGTCCTCTGCAACAGTTTTTTTTAAATGCTCAGAAACTATCAATCATAAATAACTTTTTTTAAAAGATTGTGTTAGACAATAGCATTGGGTACCTAAACCCAAGACACTTTTTTAAAAAATTGTTAGTTTTTAAGATATTCGATATTTTCTTAAATGTCGCTTACGTCGATTACTTTCGAGCGCCTTCTAACGCTTGCTATCTCTTTCCGCATTCAATTATAGTACGTAGCGCTGTCACTTTCTTCACTCCGCCCACTCGACAGTTTATTATGATTCTCATAGCGCCTTAATCGGTCTTTAGCACAACGCCGTAGCGTCATGGTAAAAAAACTGTACCTAAATTGATTCTTATCTTCTCAAACGGTGAAGAAAAACATCATGAGGAAACCGGCATGTCCTAGAACCTAAAAATTTGACATGTTATATGTGCACGAAAGGAGCCTCTAAGAGGCGCACTCTAATCCTTTCACTACACTGATTCATTCACCGACAGCCATAGCCCCTTTTCAGGGCCACCATAACTCAACCTGCTCACTGAACTAATAAAAGATAACCAAGAAATAATCAGTAGGTAATTTTGAAGTTTCTCTTCCAGGTCTTACTGGGTTACAAAACAATGGAGAGAGAGATAAAGTGGCAGTGCGGAGGCACTCTCGTCAGCGAAACGTTCGTATTGACGGCTGGGCACTGCATTTCCGACCAAAGGCAAGTAATCAAGCCGTCTACAGCCGTTCCTATTCTAGTCGGCTGGGCTGCGTTTGCGTATTGACGGCTGGGCAATGCATTTCCGACCAAAGGCAAGTAATCGAGCCGTCTACAGCCGTTTCTATTCTAGTCGGCTGGGCTGCGTTTGCGTTTTGACGGCTGGGCAATGCATTTCGGACCAAAGGCAAGTAATCGAGCCGTCTACAGCCGTTCCTACTCTAGACGGCTGGGCTGCGTTTGGGAGACTGAGCGACCGCCTTCCTGATCGAAACACAATAGTGCCTAAAGACCAATGTGTTACCATAAAGCAGTGTTATGACATCCTACTTCCTACTATCCTACTAATACTATGTGCGAAAGTCTGTGAGGTTGTTTGGATGTTTGTGGCTCAATCACGAAACGGCTCAACCGATTTCGATACGAAACTTGATTTATTTCATACGGCACTATTATAGCACATTGAGCTCATAAATATTCATAGTGGTGTAAATTTCAAGTTGATAACTCTAGCCGTTACTGAGAAAAAGAGTATTGACAGACGGATAAACAGACAGACAGACAAGATACAAGATTTTATTGGTAAAAGTAAATTTTACAAGTCAAATGCTATGCTATGTAGGTACCTACATCTTATCCATAAGTACCTACCATGTACCACAATTTTGATAAAATATTATATTTTACATAATTTATACGTAAAGTAGTTACACAGACAGACAGACGGACAACAAAGTGATCCTTTAAGGGTTCCATTTTTCCAAATGAGGTACGGAACACTTAAAAAAAGACATGGCTACGTGAAAATAACCGTGCACCTCATTGACACCCTGATTGCGACATCGACACGTCGCAGTAGTCACAATGTTTTAAGTTTTTATATTGTATGTATGTTCGTTTTAAGGTATATATTGATATGAACTGTAGAAAAAGTTAAATAAGACCTGTAACTTTACTATAGTCTGAAATAAATGAATTAATAATAATTAATAATAATAATAATTGCTTACAGTAACAATAACGTGAGTCATGCACTGATCGGCATCCTGAAACGTAGCGAGGTGTCGGACAGCAACCGGTACGGCATCAAGCGTATTGTCAAACACGACCTCTACCACTCCCCGGACAAGTACCACGACATAGCCCTGCTCGAGCTGGACAGGCCGTGAGTATACTTAGAAAGAAAGAAAATACATTTAAAAGAGACGTTTCATCAATATATTGAGCCTGGGCCTGCACTGTGTACACTACTCTAAAATATGGCTAAGCAATAAAGTAAACGTATTTATTTGGTTATGTTATTTAAATTGACTTCGTTCTAAGGTACACTAAGATTTTCTTCGACAAAGAGAGCAACACACAGCGCTACAAAAATATGGCGGATGGACGTGCGTGAAATGTCATTTTGACAACCTACATTTATCTAACAAAACAAAAACATCAAATCAAACAACATGACATTAAAAATATGTCAATGTCATGTCAAACGCCAATTATTAACCAACATGGTGGCCTTCAAATAGTGTACATATAGTAAAAAGGAGGAGGTAGGGCACAGCGATATTTTCTCGTTCTGAATTAGAGCAGCCCGCCTGGGGAGGTACCTCCGCCTTACAGAAGATCGCAGCCAAATAACATTATTTGTTTCAAATAGTGTTGTGTTCCTGCGATGAGTAAGGCTTCCAGAGCTCTTTAGGGGTGGGGGGGTTCGGGGTCGGCAACGCGTGCGTGATGCCTCTGGTATTGCAATCGCTCATAGGCTACGGTAACCGCTTACCAACAGGTGGGCCGTATGCTTGTTTTCCACCTCAGTTGTATAAAAAAAATAATAATAATAAACTTACCAGAAGAACTATTCTTGTACCATCGCATTTGTCTTCAAATTAATGTAATTGATTTTTTCTTGTTATCTCCTAATTTTTCTATGTAGTGTACATGGACCAGGCCCAGAATGAAATGGCTCCTTTGAAAATTTTCGCACCACAAGCACAGCACAAACTAATAGGAAACTGGAAATAGATAGAGTCCTTTAATAAGAGTCCTTTTTACCAAGGTATGCGAGCGGAGCCGCGAGCGCAAGCTTGTATTATAAATGCGAAAGTTTGTGAGGATGTTAGTGGTTCAATCACGCCGCAACAGCTCAATCTGTTTCGACGAAACTTGAACAGATATAGCTCTTTTTTAAAAAAAATAGAAACATAGACTTTATTTACAGAAAGAAACTTAAAACTAATACAAGTTAATATTTACAAAATACACAAGAAACAGTTGAGCCATCTAAAGACTGTTACAAACGATCTATAGATAGCTCAACTGATCCAGATCACTACCAGTCGGAAGCGTCCCCAAGACGCTGGCGGAATTGCCACGCTGGATGGCAATGCTAATTCGCTGGGCCAAATAAGAGCCAGCGGGTCTCTCGGGTCACGCGTCGCTTCGATCAGACGTCCTGATATCTTTTTGAAAACCCGGAGGGCCCCGTTTCCCCACGGACCCAGGGTCTCAACCCCAAAAGGCTCAAATATGTAAGCCCTATCAAGACTAACATATTTGCGCCTTTTGAGATCCTCGGCCGAATCTGTCGCCGCACCCGCCCTAACTGATGTCCCCGGAAGATGTGAGCGCGCTAATGTATCAACACAAGTAGCGTCCCACACCATAGGCCTACCCTTCTCCCAAGGGACCAAAGTCATACCGTCAGGCCGCTTACCATCATCACGTAGAAGACCATTCGGTTCGAGATGGGACGTTAATGCTGGTAACAGCCCGGCGGATGATGTCATTAAGGCTAGCGTGGCTCTATTCCTGAAATAGCATATAGGGAAGGTACCACGCGGGTAAAGCCGCGGGCGACAGCTAGTATTGCATATTATCGAATGTAATTGCAGGGTAAAGTTGGATGACAGAACGGTCCCCGCGTGCTTGCACACCGGCGAGCCCGTCGACGACAGTAGGGCCTCCGCCACCGGCTGGGGGACTACGGACGCCAACAGAGAAGCCAACGCTGATGAACTCCAGAAGGTGAAACACAAATAACACCCAACAGACAGGCCTCATAGCTCAGTTGGTAGTAACTCTGCCTTCTGCGCTAGAGGTCGCGGGTTCGATTCCCGCACTGGACAAACACTTGTGTGATGAACACAGATGTTTGTTCTGTGTCTGGGTGTTATATATACAGTGGTGGTCATCTAATTAGAAACACCTACCTGGGTTTATATTTTTATTGCAAATTCCCTTTCGAACTAATTTTTAACGTATCATTGAGTGTTCCTACGTATTAAAATCGATGTATCGGATATTATATTGCATTGTTATACCATTTTAATAACAGAAAACAACGGTTGTTTTTCTAAAACTGAAAGTTATATTAATAACAAAATAAAAAACGAGATACAAACCGGACAACTAATTAGAAACAACAAAAAAATCATTACTTAAATCATTTTTAATTTGAACAAAACCCCAATAGTTTTGAAAAATACTAAAAATACTACATCCTTAGACAATTAGTATTTGGTAGGGTAGCCTTTATTATCAATAACAGCTTTGCAGCGACGCGGCATTGATTCAATCAATTTATAACAAGTTTCTACAGGAATACTTCTCCAAGCGTCTTCAAATGCACTGTTAAGTCCATGAATATTAGTAACGTGTTTCTGCGAAAGGTTGGTCTTTATAGTGTGCCACAAATTTTCTATGGGATTTAAATCCGGACTATTGGCAGGCCACTCTAATACTGTCACGGATTGTTCTGTAAGAAACGCTTTAACGCTGCGTGCTGTGTGCTTTGGGTCGTTGTCATGCTGAAATATCCAAGTTACTGGCAAATTTTCCTCGGAATATGGAATCATTGTCTCTTCCAAGATCTTTTTGTATTGATATTGATCCATTTGCCCTCCAATCTTTCTCACGGGACCAATCCCGTACCCTGAGAAACATCCCCACACCATTACATTTCCACCACCGTGCTTAACTGTCTTTTTAGTGTACTTATTATTCAAAGCCTCGTTTATTGGTCTTCGTACATATCGTTTTCCATCGGAATTAATCAAATTAATTTTAGTTTCATCTGAAAACAAAACTTTTTTCCATTGATGAATAGTCCAACTGCCATATTTGCGAGCGAATGCTAGACGATTTTCTCTATGTTGCCTGGTTAGTAGTGGTACTTTTCTAGCGATCGTTCCTAACAATTTTCCTTCAACCAACCGTCTACGAACTAGTTTAGTGGACACGTGTCGAGGATCGTCTTCTGAAAATACCTCTTTTCTTATAACATTGGATCCTTTAAAGGGGTCCGCCTTAGCTAATCGAAGCATAAGCCTGTCTTCTTGAACTGTAGTCTTCCTGGGCCGAAGTTTTCTTGGCACGTTATCTGATGTTCCGTGTAGTTTGAAATGTGCGAGGGCGTTAAATATCATCTTTACGGAACATTCCAAATAATCGGCGATCTTTCTGTAACTCCATTTTTGTTTTAAATGAAAATTCACTATAATTTTTCTCGTTGCTGCATCACAGCTCTTATTTTTACCCATTTTTAATAAAACAACAATAAATAGTAACTTTTCGTAATGAGTTAGAAATGGCGGCAATATTTACAATGTGATTGACAATTGTGAGAACTGTATTTCAGTTTAAAAAATTAAATTGCGAACCAAGTCATACAATGTTTCTAATTAGTTGTCCATTCTGCCAGTCCTAACGATATTGATACTTTTTGTTTCACTGATATTTATTTTTATTGTCGTCTTGGTTGTCAAATATTATTGCTTGTAATTAAACTAGAGATATTAAAGTAAATTGTAAAGTAGTGAAAAAAAAATTACCTCCTATTAAATGCTATAATAATGTTAGTTACTTTATAAAAATGTCAGGTGACTAGGTGTTTCTAATTAGATGACCACCACTGTATATCTATTATGTATATCAGTCTCTGGTACCCATAGTACTGGCTATGCCTAGTTTGGGATCAGTTGACCGTGTGTGATATGTCCGGAATATTTTTTATTTTTATTTTTAAACAGTCACAGATATAGTCCTGACCCCACACTAGGACTCCCTGTGTCGCGGGTATCAGAAACTACGAGTACCGTGGTGCCACGACACCCAGACCCGGAACTAATATTTCAGATCATGCCAACATTAAGAATACTTATCTTCTTCTTCTTGTCGTGTCACTGACTCTTTCTTGGTCATCCTGTATTAGGTCAGTGAGCAGGTTGAGGTATGGTGGCCCTGAAAAGGGCCTATGACCGTCGGTGAAAGAATCAGTGTAGTGAAAGGATTCAAGTGCGCCTCTTAGAATACACTTCCGTATTTTAGTAGGTACCTAGTATTTTATAATTTGTTATGTAGCTGTTAGGTTTTTTTTTATTTATAATAATTGTTTATTAAGTGCCCCTACCTGAGTTACTTATTTATTTAAACCTGGGTAGGTACATACTTTTATGTTGCCGTCCTGTCTTTTGTTTCCCTATTTTTAACCAATTGTTTTGTTTCTTCCTGTCTTCTGTCTGTGTTCGTCAAATAAAACTTATTTCATTTCATTTTGAGGCTCCTTTCTTGCACATGTCACATGTCTTCGATTTTTTAGGTTCTAGGACATGCTGATTTCCTCGCGATGTTTTCCTTCACCGTTTGAGAACACTAGCATAATCTATTGGTGCAACCGGGATTCGAATCCGCAACGGATCGGATCAGAAGGCGCTTGAATCCTTTCATTCACCTACCTCAACCTAGTCACTGATCTCATACCAAGAAAGAATCGGTGACACGAGCATGAAAGGGAATGAAGTCGTGACTATTTCTTTTATTTATTTTTTCTTTCTTTCTTTATTCCAGGTGATTCTGACTAAGTTCCAGGCTCGCGAGTGCGCTGGGGAGTACGGGTACAGTCGCCACATGAAGGAGGGTTACCAGGAGGCGTCGCAGATCTGCTACGGAGACAGGACCAAATCTCAAGACACCTGCAGGGTAATATTATAATTATTTATACTATATTGCACAAACTATAACATCACTATCACTACAGTGAGTGAGTGAGAACAACCAACCAAGCTCAGACTACGAAATCTACGAATAAACAACCAACCAGCCAAAAATGTCCTCATTCTTTTCCCTTGCGTGCTGGGCTATGGCGTCTTAGGCCTTAACACCAAGTCTTAAGTTTTATTTATATCATTATTATATTAAAATTTCAAATTATTGCCTGACTTCACCCACTGCAGGGTATAGGCGAAAATCAGCTGTTTTGGGGTCAAATCAGGTCAAACTTAATGAATCAGCTGTTTTAGGTAGCAATCTCCGATCGATCGATCGATTCCGAACTTCTTGTATGTTTAGTTCTTAGTTCTAAAGATGATAAAACAACCAAAAACACCTAATTTGAGAAATTTTGTGAATTAAAAAAAAAACATATGGAAATATAGATTTTTTTTTCGCTAATTTTATTTCTTTTTGTTGAAAGAATAACCCCCTTTCGGGATGGTATACATGTTATGAATCACCTTGAATACATTTTTAGTCGCCATCAATTCATAGTGAAATTAATCAAGTTTGTTTTACTAAGATAAGGTGATGACTATTTTACTAAAACTTCGAGGTACCTTTTGGCGCCTACCCGAAAAATGACGACACACGCAATCATCCTATTACACTTCACTTGTGCTGTTTACCTACTCAAACAATATTACGCAAAACACCTCCCAATAACACAATATCATTCAATTGAACACTAGTTTTCGAAAATAAATTGAGAGCAAATTCACTTCGCAAGTTCCCGCCAAAAAGTCCTCATCGTTGTGTCTTTTTTTTTTATGTTCTTACCTTTCGGGCTGGCTATGGCATCTAGGCCTTACTACCAAGTCTTACGTGTATTTTTTCTTGGTAATTTGTTTATCTTGCTTCATTTTCTTTCGTTTATGATCGTCGAGTCACCGTCAAGTCAAGTCAAGTTCAGTTTTAGTAAGATATGATGGTGACTATTTTACTAAAACCTCGAGGGACCTCTTGACGCCAACTCGAAAAATGACGATATGAGTAAAACGCAACCATTTCATTTCACTTCACTTGTGCGGTTTACTCAAACAATATTACGCAAAATACCACCATAATTACACAATATCATTCAATTGAACACTAGTTTTCGAAAATCACTTCGCAAATTCCCGCCAAAAAGTCCACATCGTTGTGTCGTCATCGGTTGTCATAAAGTAGCGATGCGCGATTACGAATGAAAACAATCGAATGATTCGATTGTTACCTACACTTATTCGTTCCATTCGAATCGCTATCATAAATCGTACATATCGCTCTTTGGGCCGCCCTAAACATGAAACTTTCAATTGGTTGGTATTGCCAGCATTCCCACATGTATTTTGATTTCAGGGCGACAGCGGCGGACCTCTACAGGTGAAGAGTCGAGACATAGCCTGCATGTATGTTGTCGTGGGAGTGACATCATTCGGGCAGGAGTGCGGCTGGATCGGTGTCCCCGGGATCTATACACGCGTTTCGCATTACCTGCCCTGGATCGAGAGCGTTGTTTGGCCATATTGATGACAAAATAAATACTTAAAATGTTTAGTCTATTCTATCGTACGTCCCGAATAGGATTCCCTAGGAATTATTTTTCAAATAGATTTAACATAGGGCCATCTATTGTCGAATAGCAAATCACTAGTAGCATTAGTAAATGCCTTATTTCCAACTTTACCGCAGCAAAATAGCGCCATCTATCGGTGAATAGCAAGTACACTGAGCTCGAAAAAGGTTTCAATTATTTACTAAAACTCTTTACTAAATTTTCTTATTGCTTAGAGCCGAGCTTGTAGTTTACAACCATCCTGAATAGATGGCGTTGAAGAAAATTTAGAGCAAAGAGGTTCTATTTTTGGATAAAAAGATTTTAGCTACTTTTTTAACCACCGAAAGTTATGGGATTATCGGAACTGAGGAACAGAATTTGGTAAAGTTCGAAGCTATAAGGCCCGAAGAAAAAAACAACTTTAACTATGTAACTTAGCTGAGGTGGCTGAGGTCAAACGTAAGCCGATGGTTAATAAACACATCCTTGCTAATGTATCTGTGCCAACGAGATTACAGTTGAGTCATCATCATCATCATTTCAGCCGTTCGACGTCCACTGCTGAACATGGGCTCCCCACAGACAGAGCAAATTCCTTATCATGTGGGGGGATTTGACCATACTCACCACGCTGGGCATGCGGGTTGGCGAGCGCAGTTACAGCTATCGTTGTTAAAATGAGGGACGCTGCTGCCCATCCCCTAGCTTTTTTCCCTTAGTCGCCTCTTACGACATCCGCGGATAGGTAGATATGGCGGGGCCTATTCTTCAGCCGGGGCCACCACGGCCATCAGTTGAGTAAGAAGGTTATTTTACTAGTAATTCGCGAGCAAACCGGCATGTCCTAGAACCTAAAAATTCTAAGACATGTGACATGTCCTCTAAGAGGCGCACTCTTATCCTTTCACTACACTGATTCTTTCACAAACGGTCATAGTCCCTTTTCACCACCATACCTCAACCTGGTCACTGGCCTAATACAGGATGACCAAGAAAGAATCAGTGACACGACAAGCAAGTAGGTAAGCAAGACTAGACAAAAAAAACTCTACTCCAGGAGTATGGCTGAAGAATGAAGATACGACCTTTGTGGCGTAGCTTGCGAGTGCCCGTTTGAGACGCGATTTGTGCGGTTTTCCCGCTGCGGGACCATGACCAAGAAAGAATCAGTGACATGACAAGCAAGCAATGGTAGGTTCAGCTAGCCTAGCTAGTATAAAACTAGGTTTTATTTTTATGGGACCGTTTGTCAACGTCAAACGCAGTGCAGTTTGAACTGTAGGCTATGCCAATGAGGATAAAAGATCCGTGCCGGTTGACGGCCTGAATCGCATCACTTTTTTATGTTATACGGAGGCAAACAGGCTTACGGCCCTCTTGATGGTAAGTGGTTACCGTCGCCTATTGACATCAGCAACACCTGGAGCATTGCTAATGCGTTGCCTGCCGAACCCCTCCCCCCCTAAAGAGCTGTGGCAAACTCACCGCAGGAACACAACCCTATTTGAAACAAATAATGTTATTTGGCTGCGATCTTCTGTAAGGAGGTACCTCGGCGGGCTGCTTCAAATTAGAGCAAGAAAATCTCGCTGTGTCCTACCTCCGCCTAAAAGCTATGTTTCGATTTGGGAATGAGATATGGTGGCCCTGAAAAAGGCCTATGAACGTCGGTGAAAGAATCAGTGTAGTGAAAGGATGATTCTTGTAGGCTTGGTCGCGAGGAACAGGCGTAGCTTCACCTAGTTTCTAAGACGTTTCAAAGTGATTATATTGAAATAAAAACCTTTTGACTTTGACTTGACTTTGATGGTGTCACTGACCCAATACAGGATGACCAAGAAAGAATCAGTGAAATGACAAGCATGCGTAGTCTGGCCACCGCGCCTCTGGTTGGGTCTGATTTACGTATTTTCAGGACATTTCCTGTCACATTTTTTGCTGCAAGCCGGCCATTTCGTCATTCCATAAATCTTCTAAATGCGCTATGGCGGTGACGTTGATCTATAACGAGAAAAGCCGTGGGAAAAACTAGGAAAAACTATGCAGGAAATAAACAAGTGGTTAAATCGGCCTCATAGCTCAGTTGGTAGTAACTCTGCCTTCTGCGCTAGAGGTCGCGGGTTCGATCCCCGCACTGGACAAACATTTGTGACTAACACAAATGTTTGTTCTGTGTCTGGGTGTTAAATATATGTATTATGTAAATCAGTCTCTGGTGCCCATAGTACAGGCTATGCCTAGTTTGGGATCAGTTGACCGTGTGTGATATGTCCGGAATATTTATTATTTATAGATAGATAGAAACTTAATAAAAATAATAACGATTCAAAATACATACTACTAATATTATAAATGCGAAAGTTGCGAGGATTTTTGGGTGTTTGGATGTTTGTTGCTCAATCACGTCGTAACGGCTGAACCGATTTCGTTGAAACTTGGAATATAAAGAGTTCTTTACCTGGAATAGCATATAGGGTACTTTCTATGTAGGTACTACGCGAGCAAAGCCGCGGCCGGAGGCTAGTGTATGTATGTAAAATACGAATTCGAGGATTATCAGCGTTACGATTACAACAATAGGTTAATCTCAAGAGTTTTGACCGATACGTTTAAATAAAAACTGTTATTGTCGCGATAATGAGATAAAAATTGACAAACTGTTGACAACCCCAATAATAATACCTAATAGCTTCTGTCGCGGGTCCGCTCGCGTGGTACTATCACCAAAAATTCCGACTTAACCAATTTTGAAACTGTTTCGCTTGTACACGGCTAAGTAAGCCTGTCCGGCCCATCTCTTTATATATTGTGATCCTTTGAGGGTGAGTACCTACGAGGATAAAAGTAGCCTTTGTGCTATTCCAGACTATAAACAATATCTGTGCCTATCTAGATCCGTTCAGCCGTTCTAGCGTGATTGAGTAACAAACAAACATCCATCCATCCAAACTTTGGCATTAGTAAGATAAGATAAGCAAAGGAGGTATGTCAGGAACGTAGCAAGTGGAAAGCCGTGGTCTCTGCCTACCCCTCTGAGAAATAGGCGTGATTTTATGTATGTATGTATATTATTTTAGAAGGTCTTATTCTACACCAATCAAGTCAATTATAATAATCAATCAAGTTTGTTCAACGACTTTTGGAAAAAGTAATTTTTCATTGAAAAACTCTATGCAAAATCTGCTGTTTTAGGGTCAAATCAGTTCACACTCAATGAATCAGCTGTTTTAGGAAGCAATGTTTATGACGAACTTTACATAAAATACGATGGAAAGACCAAAATGTAATAAAAATACAAAAATATTGCCACTATTGAAGTGAGCCCCTTAATCTTTTTTTTTTCATGTTATACGGAGGCAAACAGGCTCACGGCCCTCCTGATGGTAAGTGGTTACCGTCGCCTATTGACATCAGCAACACCTGGAGCATTGCTCATGCGTTGCCTGCCGAACCCCTCCCCCCTAAAGAGCTCTGGCAACCTTACTCACAGGAACTCGCAGGAACACAACACTATTTCAAACAAATAATGCTATTTGGCTGCGATCTTCTGTAAGGCGGAGGTACCTCCCGGGCGGGCTGCTCCAACTGAGCGAGAAAATCTCGCTGTGCCCTACCTCTTCCTAGAAATATATTTTAACAATACACTTTTATCAACAAATAAATAATACCCAACAGTCACATATAGTCCTGACCCCACACTAGGATCCCCTGTGTCGTGGGTATCCGAAACTACGAGTACCATGGTACCACAACACCCAGACACGGCACTAATATTTGCAGATCGTGCAAACTTGTCCCGCAGCGGGAATCGCCCGCTGCGCCATGCGCCACCGTGGTCGTCAAACACCTACCTGCCAGATTCAAGATTCAAGATGTTTATTTGCAGAAATAAGTGTTACAGAGAGGTCTTAAAGCTATGAATATGGCACTTATAAACTTATTCACTCTTTTCGAGCATCGCAAATTATTGTTTTAGACGAAAAAACTGTAAACTTTACACATACTATACTTAGTAAATTTTACCAGGCTATTGCGTAAGCGAAATGGTAATGAAGATCGCAATTTTATTGATGATTTTATCAATTTAAGCGACATCTGAAGCTTTTGTAACATGAAAAGGAAGAAGCTAAGGTCTTGAAGTTTTCCATTGTCAATTTTGGAACGTTTTGTGTGTTGCTTAGATTGTTAAAATTACCTTCAAAGTTACTATCTTGATTGCCATTACGCTTACGCAATTGTACCACAGCTCGTCATATATGAAAGACTAGCTTCCGCCAGCGGCTTCGCTCGTGTGGTACCTACATAAAAATTAGCCTATATGCTATTCCAGACTATAATCTCTGTAGGTACCAAATTTCATCCAAATCCGTTCGGCCGTTTAGCCGTGATTGAACCACAAACATCCTCACAAACTTTCGCATTCATAATATTACTAGCTTCTGCCCGCGGCTTAGCTCGCGTGGTACCAACATAAAAAGTAGCCTATAAGCTATTCTAGGTAAAGAACTTTTATCTGGCCTCATAGCTCAGTTGGTAGTAACTCTGCCTTCTGCGCTAGAGGTCGCGGGCTCGATTCCCGCACTGGACAAACATTTGTGACTAACACAGATGTTTGTTCTGTGTCTGGGTGTTAAATATATATCTATTATGTATATCAGTCTCTGGTAGCCATAGTACAGGCTATGCCTGGTTTGGGATCAGTTGACCGTGTGTGATTATGTCCGGAATATTTATTTATTTTATTTATCGATTGCAAGTTTCATCTAAATTAGTTGAGGCTTTACGGCGTGATTGAACCACAAACATCCAAACATCCTCACAAACTTTCGCATTTATAATATTAGTAAGATTGTGGTCAAAATTTCATTTCCTCTCTCTTTCTAGCAAATGTGTGTGTCGGTCTGTGTGCGCGCCCTTTGTTGTAACACGAGACCCTGTGAAAGCATTCGAGCATGTGTGCGTGTACAGGTATTATGTTTGGGAGTGCCAGAGCTGGAATTTACCCGATATTTGGGGAGTTTTGTATCTGGAAACTTCTTGTGATTCAATTTAACTTGGTACATTTTATAAAGGATATAGGTAGAGGATGTTTGTTATTCAATCACGCCGTAACGGCTCAACCGATTTCGATGAAACTTGGAATATAAATTGTTATTTTCCTAGAATAGCATATGGGTTACTTTTTATGTAGGTACCACGCGAGCGAAACCGCGCGTGGAAGCTAGTGTATAATAAATGCGAAAGTTTGTGAGAATGTTTGTGGTTCAATCACGCCGTAAAGCCTCAACCAATTTAGATGAAACTTGGAATAGATAGAGTTCTATACCTAGAATAGTATATAGGCTACTTTTTATGTAGTTGTAGGTACGACGAGAGCGAAGCCGTGGGCGTAAGTTATGTTTAAAATGTATTTCTAAAGAATATTTACGTCTGTTTGATAGTCAATTTTGAGTTTGATATTTAAAGGTAGGTACGATATATCTCAACGATATCGGCAGCCCCTAAAAGTTAAACTGAAAATGTGCTATTCAGTAGATGTAATGTTAATTACCGACATAGCTTTCAGAATTAGCAGGTTGAAGTGTGGCAGTGGGCCGGCCATATAGCTCGCAGAACCGACAACCGTTGGGAAACAAAGGTTCTCGAGTGGCGACCACGAACCGGACGACGCAGTGTTGGAAAGCGCCCCACCCGATGGACCGACGACATTGTTAAGGTTGCGGGAAGTCGGTGGATGGAAAAGGAAAGAAAGACCGTTCGTCATGGAACTCTTTGGGGGAGGCCTATGTTCAACAGTGGACTTCATCAGGCTGATGATGATGATGAATGTTAATTTTGAAATTTATTTTAAACGACGTAGCAGTGAACACGGTAAAACCACACCAAAATCTTTCCCGAATAAAACGCACGGCAGATTTTGTTCGCAAGCTGACAACACAGAGGACAACGACTGGGTCCCACAAGAATTCCTCCGTAGTTCGTGTTCTCCCTTCGCCCGGTGCTGACGTGTTCGCCACCCTCGCGATTCGTTTTGTGTTTTCCCAGTGGCTTAAAGCTTTTGTATACATAAATTTAGTTTGTGTTGTGTGATTGTTTGTGCTGGTGCTATACACAGCCTTTTCGCGATTTTTAAGGTGAGTTATTGTTTTGTTGTGTTAGCGCAGTGCCTTTCGCCCGTGGCTTCACTTGATTCATTATGAATAAGCTAAAATATGAGGTATTGAAAATTGGATAGAATTTTGTACGGACAGTACGTTCATAGATGCCTTAGTTATTGCCTTATTTGAGTGAACCCTAAAAATGAAAGTACCTAGTACTTTTATTGTTTGTTATGGCAATAAAAATCAATTGGAAGTATTTGGAAGCAAGGTGTTGAAGCCATATAATTATATCCCATACTAATCCTACTAATATTATAGATGCGAAAGTTTGTGAGGATGTTTGGATGTTATCGGTTCAATAACGCCGAAACGGCGGAACGGATTTGGATGCAATTTGTTACAGAGATAGATCTGGAATAGCATACAGGCTTTTTATGTAGGTACCACGCCAGCGTAGCCGCGGGCAGAAGCTAGTAACTATTATTAATACCAAAGTTGTTTTTTTGTTACCATTTCACGACTAAGCTGAACGGATCGTAATGAAATTTGACAAGGAGATAGAATATATCCTGGGAAAGGACATAGGCTATCTTTTGTCTCAAAAAATAATCTTGAAGGGGGTGAAATAGGGGTTGAAAATGTGTATGGGCAATTCATAATTGCTCGAGTTAGGGATCAGAAAATTAATATTTAGGCTTTTGGTAAGATATAAATACATGTTTCAGCATTTTTGCAAAATCATCCCTAAAGGTAAAGTAGGGGGTTAAATTTTGAAGTACCTACTAGCTTTCTTGTGCGGACGAAGACGCGGGTAACAGCAAGTTAAATAATATATTTGACGCTAATAAAATACAATCTCACACTTTGCCGTGACGGTTTTGGTTATGAAATGAAGTGTGTAACATTTTGTTTTGTTTAAAATTTTAGTAAGTTTGTTTTTTTAGTAGTTTTGTACCTACAGTTGTTACCTCTACTACCTACGTAATTAGACGTAAATAAACGGCCCCCAATTTATTTAAACACCGAACTTTCACTAGTCCTGACCCCACACTGGGATTCCCTGTGTCGTGGGTATCAGTACCTACCAATGGTAGCACAACACCCAGACCCGGAACAGATTGCAGATGAACCAGCTCCCCTTGCGTCTCAGACGGGCCCGTTGCGCCACCGAGCTTGTCAAAGGTTACCAACGCTACGGTTACCGACAACCACTACCTGTAATACATTGCTAATGTTTGAAGTATGACTGATGTTAATGTTTAATTTAATTACATCTTCATTTTGTTTTTTTCTTTTTTTTTCTTTTGATATTCTGTGAATATGTATCTCTAATTTATATTTATATATTTTTTTAATTAATCTGATTGACATTTATTGTAATAATTGTAATCTAATTCTATCCTTAAGTAATGTAATTGGGAAATAAACCGTATTATTTAAGGTTAAATAAATAAATTGCCTGCCGTGGAGAAATCTTTTTGTAATTTTCTTAAAGCAATTCATGTTGTAGATTAGTGGTGAAACCTCGGATATTAGAGTTACGTATCATCTTGTATATCTCTAAAATATCGCAAGCACCAAAAGACAAACTCAAAATTCACTTTATTCAGATTCGGCCGAGGATCTCAAAAGGCGCAAATATGTTAGTCTTGATAGGGCTTACGTATTTGAGCCTTTTGGGGTTGAGACCCTGGGTCCGTGGGGAAACGGGGCTCTCCGGGTTTTCAAAAAGATATCAGGGCGTCTGATCGAAGCGACGCGTGACCCGAGAGCTGGCTCTTATTTGGCCCAGCGAATTAGCATTGCCATCCAGCGTGGCAATTCCGCCAGCGTCTTGGGGACGCTTCCGACTGGTAGTGATCTGGATCAGTTGAGCTATCTATAGATCGTTTGTAACGGTCTTTAGATGGCTCAACTGTTTCTTGTGTATTTTGTAAATATTAATTTGTATTAGTTTTAAGTTTCTTTCTGTAAATAGAAATTAAAACAAAATAAATAAATAATAACTTTATTTAGAAGATATAAATAATTAAACGAAGTTCGGATTGCATAACGCTTGCCGTTCGAACACGTCGAAAGCAGTGATCACGACAAACAAACATTACTTAAGTTTAAATGGAGACTTATTGGAATTGAGTAGAGGTTCTTAAGAGGCCCGCATGTAGGTATAAGTGGCTTTACTAAATTGGTCACCAAGGCACGGGAGCTTTTAGGGTTCCGCCACAAAAAGGTAAAACGGATACCTTACGGTACTGCGTTGACTGAACCATCCTCACAGCCTAGTCAACCTTAACCACAAGAAAGACATGCTCAATACGCACGGAGCTGACAAAGCCGTGGGCTGAAAGAACCAGTGTGGTGAAAGATTATTTGCTCTCTCGAATTTTATAGTTTTGAAGATAAACAATAAATATCGTTTTTAATTATCCGTCTTTTTATACAACTAAGGTGGCAAACAAGCATACGGCCCACCTGTTGGTAAGCGGTTACCGTAGCCTATGAGCGCTTGCAATACCAGAGTCATCACTCAAGCGTTGCCGACCCCCCCCCCCCCTAAAGAGCTCTGGCAACCTTACTCATCGCAGGAACACAATACTATTTGAAACAAATAATGTTATTTGACTGCGATCTTCTGTAAGGCGGAGGTGCCTCCCAGGCGGGCTGCTCCAATTCAGAACGAGAAAATCTCGCTGTGCCCTACCTCCTCGTCTGTAATTTAGTTTCGATTTCACAACTAAGATGTCACCACAGCATTAACCTACAAGACTAATGTTGCCTGAAATAAATGGTTATTTATTTTATTTATTAATTGACCAGATAGCGAAGCTGTAGTATGTACCTAGTTTCTTCAAATTAGGAATTTATTGAAGAATTTTAAACCTTTTCATAGAAACGTCCTACATAATCCGATTATTTCTAAGAATTCACCTTTAATCTGATTAGAGAGGAATTTGTTCACTTGAACAATTTTAAAATATCGTATTTCTTGTTATAAAAACTTAAAGTCGGACGCACGTCAAGGGTCTAATTCTACAAATAGTTGATGTGAACGACATTTATTGATCGAGCGAGCGAAGCAAGCTCTCTAATAAGATATTTTTTAACAAAAACTAAAAACCGACTTCAAATTCCTAAATATTTACAAGATTAATATCAACCTATTTTTTTTTGTTATCAACCTCTTTGCGTTTTGCTTACCTACTGAGGATGACACTGGCCACCTACACTTTCGAATAAAAAACAAAAGTAAGGTGACATCCATTCATCATCAATAATAAGTAATAACTCTTACGGTACTGACTGACTGACTGACAATGAAACGTAGTGGTTTTATTCTCTTTGAAAATCAACGCAGAGCCTAACCAAAATCCTAAGAGTATGAAATTTGCAGGGTAGCGTAACGTATGGATGCACAGAAAGGAATTCCCGACACACAACCCCTAAGTTTAAAGTTTATGTAAAAATAGCAGCAACCGAACGAAGTCGCGGGGATTACCATAACTTACCACAGTTCGACAAGTCGTGATTTCAGAGATGATGACGTTTCTTTTAAGTTTTACGGGACAAGTTGCAGTCCCTCAGGAATAAAATTAAAATGGGACCACCCCGGGATCATACTCTATACACCAGCGAAAGAATCATCAAAATCGGATTACTATTGGTGGAGATATCGAGTAACATACCTACACACCTATACACCTTCCTCGCAGTCGGTTTTTTTATTAGCTAACCTACACTTAAAATTTGTACGGAACCATTAAATAATATGATAACTAATCATCTTTAATATTATCCTACTATCCTACAAATATTATAAATGCGAAAGTTTGTGAGGATATTGTAAGTTTTTTTCAATACAACTAATTTGGCAAACATGCTCACGGCCCACCTGCTGGTAAGTAGTGACCGTAGCCTATGAACGCTTGCAATACCAGAGGCATCACGCACGCGTTACCGACCCCGAACACTCCTAAAGAGCTCTGGCAACCTCACCGCAGGAACACAACACTATTTGAAACAAATAATTTGTCTGCGATCTTCTGTAAGGCGGAGGTAACTCTTAGGCGGGCTGCTCCAATTTAGAGCGAGTTAATCTCGCTGTGCCCTACCTCCTCCTAAAAAGTGGATTAGCGTATACGTTAAAATTTGTACGGAACCATTAAATATTTTGTTATCTATCCTTTAAAAAATATTACCATTATAAGTAAATACTAGAACGTGAGAAAGTAAACATTTGACGTTAATTCAAATAAAACTGATAATTTTGATGATTCCTTATCGCGAATCAGGCTGTATCTATTTTGATGATTCAAGGTGCGATTGATAGAGATAACGAAGTTAGCGGGGGTAAATCTACTTACCTAACTTGAAATTATTGGAATTTTGATAGTTTAATAACTTTGAAAAACCGTGTTGGCTTGGTAGCTTTTGATCCGATGGTCGTGGTTCGAATCCAGCCGTGTCCCTCTGCCACATGAAGTGGGATGACATGGAGATGATGATGATGAAGTACGCTTTCCACCATCTGCTGTCTGTCTAGACAGGAAGGATGCTGCTAACATTCTAGATAAATTCAATCTCTGCCATTTTGTTTTGCACGGTATTTTTACTCAAATGCAATAGGTTACTCACATAAAGGATATCGTTGCTTATTTTGACAAACATTTATTTTGACAATGATTTATTGAAGACTAGCCTCCGCCCGCGGCTTCGCTAGCGTGGTACCTTCATAAAATGTTTGAGTGTTCTGTTTTTCTATCACGCCGTAACGGCTCTACCGATTTCGTTGAAACTTGGAATAGATAAAGCTCTTTACTTAGAATAGCATATAGGCAACTTTTCATGTAGGTACCACACGAGTGAAGCCGCTGACGGAAGTTAGTGTCCTATAAAGTTCAAAATGATGACGTTCCTCTACTGAGCAAAGCCAATTTTGAGTTTCACATTTGAGAATGTGCGATATAGCTCAATGACAATCGCAAGCTCATATAAGTCAAACTCAAAATTAACTTTATCCCGAAAAAGTAAGGATCATTTTAAAATAAATTTTAGATGACGCTGTTTTAGATAGTGTTGTACAAACAAACAAAGCAGTGGCGGTACTGAGATAGCGCCTAATTATACGTTCCGTATACGTAACTAGTTAACTAGGTGCTAGTGTTGGGGTGGAGTCGACGGAACTATATCAATAATTCATGAATTAAAATAATCTAAGTACCTACAAGATGCTTGTCGTGTCACTGATTCTTTCTTGGTCATCCTGTGTTAGGTCAGTGATCATGTTGAGGTATGGTGGCTGAAAAGGGCCTATGATCATCGGTGTAGTGAAATAGAGCTCCTTACATAGAACAAGATAAACAAATATTTAACAAAATATCAAAGACCAGTTCAACTAGGTTTTTTTTAATAAGTATAATTTTGTAGTCCAAGGCGACCCGTAAAAGCTATCTATAATTTACCTACCTAAGTTACGTAGCCTAAGTTTCTAACTAATTTTATTAATGTTTACAAAATTATTCCACTTAAAAAAAATAAATCATTATAAAGTGCGACTAGATTTCCAGTGACATAATTAAAATATTTGAATAAATAATTCACACATTTTGTAAAAATATTATTTAAATTCAATCAATAATATGGAAATGATAATCGATTTGTTCCATGCTGCGATGTTTATCAATGAATTGTAACGAATTAACAAGCAATTTGTAACAAATTTACATTCCTAATTGCGTATTAATATGTATAAGCGGCATTATTAACAACAGAGAAGCCTTTTTCTAAATATTGAAAGGCGTTGTCCACTTTTATATTGAGCTTGGTTTTTTATTCATCAATAAATCAATAAATGTTTGCGGCCACCATGGCCACAAATTGCGATAAAAAAAAAGTCAATCACACACTGATCGACTGAGGACTTTTTGGCGGGAACTTGCGAAGTGATGTTGTGCTCTCAATTTATTTTACAAAACTAGTGTCAAATTGAATAATATTGTGTAATTATGGTGGTATTTTGCGTAATATTGTTTGAGTAAACCGCACAAGTGAAGTGAAATGAAATGATTGCGTGTATCGTCATTATTCGAGTTGGTGCCAAGAGGTCCCTCGAGGTTTTAGTAAAATAGTCACCATCATATCTTACTAAAACTGAACTTGACTTGACTTGACGGTGACTCGACGATCATAAACGAAAGAAAATGAAGAAAGATAAACAAATACACGTAAGACTTGGCAGTAAGGCCTAGATGCCATAGCCAGCCCGAAAGAGAAGAACATTAAAAAAAAAACTGATCGACTGACGTCAAAAGAAATAGGTAATGTCAAAGTCGTAGCCTGCAATATAAGCCCTCGTCAACGCAGCAGGAACATTGAAATTAGCCAAGAGCATTCTGGACTCCTGACCATGCCATCATTTAGTGATGAATTTTTGATGTTGATGAATAAAAAAACCTACTCTGCAATTATTATAATTGATCGAGCGAGCGAAGATCTTTTAAACAATTCGGACGAATCGGCGTCTAAATGTATGTTTTTGTTAAGGTGGGTCCACATTTGTGACATTTCAACGCGCCGTAGCTCCGTAACATGTTACGGTACTTGCTACGCTAAGTGACCAGTCACGGTGAAATGTTCTTGCTTTCGTTGTTTGGCCTTTGAGTGGATCGCTGCGTGGCAATAGCTCGTGTGATGTCCGCGTGTCAAAATCCGTCCATACTATGTTTTTGTCACGCCTAACTGTTACGGTCACGGAGCCACGGCGCGTTGAAATGACACAAATGTGGACACCTTTAGAGCATAACTTTCATTCGATCCGATCTGCATGGAATTTAGTAGATCAATAGAGTGAGATTTTCTGGTAAGAATGTGAGTAAAATCGGCCGAGGGCTTCTTAAGATATAGGAGTCCAAACAAAAGGAATTCCATGATTTTTATTACTAATTTCGGATTTTATTACGTACATAGTGATAGTTATAATAACAACCGACATTAAAATATCGATTATTCAATTAATAGTGTCCCAACACTAACCTAGCGAAATGTATTCGCTGAGAGAAGCCGATAACCCGTTCAAATAGTGATGCGCTTGCATTCAATCTGCATAATATTACCGACTTGTCGCGCCACAGACACAGACAAACATTTTGTATATGTAGATGTTATGCAGACGTACAGGTTGTCCTATCCTCATAGGTTGTAATCATAGGTAGATAGATAAACTCTTTATTGTACACGAAGAAACATAACAAAGGGAGACACAACAAATATTACGTACAATGGGCGGCATTATCGCTATAAGCGATCTCTTCCAGACAACCTTTGGATGGACAGGATAAACATAAAATAAGACGGCGGTGTACAAAAAGTCTAACAGTGCAATACCTACTATGAAAAATAATAATCATCATCATCATCATCAGCCTGTAGAGGCCTCCCCCTAAGAGTTTGATGACGAACGGTCTTAAGCCTTTTCCATCCACCGACTTCCCGACCGCAACCTTCTGAAAGTTGCACAATGTCGTCGACATCTTTAGGTATGTTTATTATCTGTTACTTTTTAAGAGGTCCATTGTCAATGAGCCACCCTGTACCATGTGAAAGAGTTGCATACGATTGTTTAGCAATGTAAGTTGACACTCAGGATCGGGTTGCGTGGATTGTTTGGTGTTTTCCATCGCCACACCTGTTCGGAAAGAAATATGCATGAGAAAATTTTTATACTGTTACATTTCATTTTCATTTATTCATTACGGTTTCAGGTACAAAATGTCTTGAATCTAGCTTGTTCCACTAAAGCCTGCCTTTACGGGCGTATGAACATTTTTACATTTTACACGATTTCTTATATAACTTTTTAATTAAATTACATTTTATTTTATTATTGTTCAAAAATGACCGACGACGAAGACGCCCACGTCGTTTGAGTAGTCTTCATTCATAATCATTTGCTTTTCTACCGGTTTCTTCTAATATTTTCTTCCCTTAATCAAACATTAACTATTCAAAGTCAAAGTCAAAGTCAAAAGGCATTTATTTCAATAAAATCACTAGGATCACTTTGAAACGTCTTAGAAACTAGGTGAAGCTGCGCCTGTTCCTCGCGACCAAGCCTACAAGAATCAGGCAACAAACACGGCTTGGTGCCTATCATTTTTTTCGATGATCCTTTTTCACAAAATGGAATTTAAAGCTTCTTTATTACGAACGAAAACCAAAGTTGAAAAAGAATCACAAAACATAGCTAACACAACAATTCATTTTTTTTTCCCCTTTTGGGATGGCTATGGCATCTTAGGCCTTACCACCAAGTCTTACGTGTAGGTAGTACGTGTATAGGTTAGGTTTATATATCTAAACAGAACACACGATAGTAGGTACTTACACATAACAAGAAAAAATATACATACACGTGAGACTTGATGGAAAGGCATAAGATACCATAGCCAGCCGGGAGTAATTTGACTGGCCTCATAGCTCAGTTGGTAGTAACTCTGCCTTCTGCGCTAGCGGTCGCGGGTTCGATTCCCGCACTGGACAAACATTTGTGTGATGAACACAGATGTTTGTTCTGTATTTGGGTGTTAAATATGTATTTATCTGTTATGTATATCAGTCTCTGGTACCCATAGTACAGGCTATGCCTAGGTTGGGATCAGTTGACCGTGTGTGATATGTCCGGAATATTAAAAAAAAAAAAAGTGTTCTGCGCGTAGTATCTTCCTAGTCTGTGGTGTTCTGTGAGCCAGCCCGAAAGAGGAAAAAAAAGAAAAAAAATGTTTACTGTTTTTTGTGATTATTTTCAATTTTTGTTTTCGTCGTTCGCTTCGCAATGCTTGATCGAATAATGTTTGATTGAGGGAAGAAATAAAATATTAGTATTTTTTTTTTTTTTTTTTTTTTGCGACGCGTGACCCGAGAGCAGTATTCAGTATTCAGTATTCATTTATTACATACATTTTTTGTACATGTCACATTAACAAAAAACAGTATACATTGTATACAGAGTTGTATAGAATGGCTGGCTATTATTTGGCCCAGCGCATTAGCATTGCCATCCAGCATGGCAATTCCGCCAGCGTCTTGCGGACGCTTCCGACTGGTAGTGATCTGGATCAGTTGAGCTATCTATAGATCGTTTGTAACGGTCTTTACATGGCTCCACTGTTTCTTGTGTATTTTGTAAATATTAACTTGTATTAGTTTTAAGTATTAATTGAATCACAAAATTTATTAACATAATAATCAGTGACATAATTATAATTCATTAGTTTATAAATAAATTCAATTCAATTTTATTTTCTCAATAGGCACATACATTGCACTTAAGATTGACAATTTTACCGGATAAAAACCGTATGTTTATATGTATGTATATTTATACAACTGAGGTGGCAAACAAGCATATGTCCCACCTGTTGGTAAGCGGTTACCGTAGCCTATGAGCGCAATACCAAAGGCATCACGCACGCGTTGCCGACACCTCCCCCCTCCCCCCTAAAGAGCTCTGGCAACCTTACTCACCGCAGGAACACAACACTATTTGAAACAAATAGTGTTATTCGGCTGCGATCTTCTGTAAGGCGGAGGAACCTCCCCAGGCGGGCTGCTCCAATTCAGAACGAGAAAATCTCGCTGTGCCCTACCTCCTCCTGTGTAAACTAAACTTTATACTAAACTATTTCTGTGCTTGCTGGTGTCACTGATCGTTTCTTGGTCATTCTGTATTAGGTCAGCCTAACTACAACATGAATAAAGACGTTCATGTGACAGAACTCGCGTCCTGATGGTTGACTACCATTACACGGGGTCAGAAAATTAAAATTTCAAGTGTAAGAAGTGGCAAACTTATTTTGTGGTCGTTTGCGTAGTTCATTGTATGATATTGACCCCAATTATAGCTTTGTCTCATAATAAACCAATTTTAGGGGTCTCACGGACCCTTATAGTTGGTACCCTAATTTCAAGTTGATACTGTAAGCCATTTCTGAGAAAAAGAGCTTAGTCAGACGGACCACAAAGTTCCGTTTTTGCCAGAATGAGGTACGGAACCCTAAAAAATTTGCGAGTTACTCTCGTCTTGAAAATTCCTCAATAATAGCGATCCGGAAAAACTGTTTACCGTAAGGAATTCCACTATTAAGTCAAAATAAAAAAATAAATAGTTATAAGCGCAACGAACGCTTGACGGGTGGGTGTTTAAATTAAATAAATTTAAAAGCCTGGATTCTCCAATTTAATTATACTAACGTAAATAAATCTACTTATTTTGACGCAATCTATTGCTACCATACTGAAACATTCACACCTAATCCACCTCTATTTCTAACGATGTAAGGTTCCATGCTCTCTGGCTGTCAAAAAAGGTCTACACTTACCACCTAGTAAACGTTACACAACTCGAAATTACCATAAACACACGATTCACATGTAAAAATGTTTGTTTCTTTAAATAAACGAATTATAATGTCTATAAAAGTTAAAGAGATACCGAGCCCTGCGATTGGGAAGTCGTAAAAATTTAATACCTTATCCACACTCCGGTCGCAACGACTTGCGTGAATTTTTTACGGCCAAATATGGAATGATAGGTAATTCGAGCGAGCTAAGATCTTTCAAACAACTTGGGCGAATAGCAACAAAAGAATAGCTAAAAAATAATAACTTTGCTTAAGTAACATAGTATTTAAAAAAAAAGGAACAATATGAAATTAATCATTTTAATCAAATTAAAAACATACATGAAAGTGCCGTAGTCAATAAGTAAGTATTTTTGTAAATTAATTAAGTAAATGCTCAAAATGTTAACAACAACATTGGTGTCGATTCTGTTGTTTTAGGATTCCTAACATAAATTTTAAGATTTCTTAATTTTCTAAGTTAAGTGGACCTAAACATTATGGTATTCTCTTTACATATCCTAAAAAATCCTAAATAAAACGTGTTTGAAAAATTTGATTCAATCATTTTACGTTGTTCCTTTCTTTTAAAATACTATGTTACTTAAGCAAAGTTATTATTTTTTAGCTATTCTTTCGATTGGCATCATAGAAGTAGGATGATTTTTTTTTACATTTAAGTCGGTTCGATTCCCAGACGAAGCAAGTATTTTTTAGAAAATCTATGAATGCAGAATTACTAACTTTTAAAAGTAACATAAAGTCTTCTTTCAGCAAAATACCCTATCTACGATATTTAAGGTACTTCCCCTTCATGTCCCATAAGTTTGGGACGCCCTGTATATATTATCATTGCAATACCAGAGGCATCACGCCCGCGTTGCCGACCCCGAACCAACCCCCCCCCCCCCCTTTAAAGTATAGTAAGTAAGAAAAAATAATGTTATTTGGCTGCGATCTTCTGTAAGGCGGAGGTACCTCCCCAGGCGGGCTGCTCCAATTTAGAACGAGAAAATCTCGCTGTACCCTACCTCCTCTTCCTTTTTATTTCATTTCATTACGGAATTCAAAAACATAAAAAAACTGCATCAATTTAAACTAAATGATTTTTTAAATGACCTTACTATTGTTTAGCTTAGTTATTGACCTTGACTCACTTAAATATTTTTCTGACATAATACTCGCATTTACCTACTTTTTTATTACCAAACATTTTTTTTTTTAATTTTATATTAATTTTTGACGATGCAATAAAAGCAGATAACTAAATTAATGCATGCTTTAATAATTGAAATGTTAATTAAATGTTTGTACGCCCAAGTGGCAGAATATAGAGATCTAGACTAGTCCTATGAACTGACCGTTAAATGTACCTGATTCACAAACAATAAATGAATTACTGAATTACTGAAACGACTACGGAACCATACTACGTGTGGTCCAACACGCTCATGGCTATGAATGGCCGCGCGGGTAATAGAAATACTGTCATTGAATAGAATCGTGTTTATTCCATAAATCTCATTAATTTCTAACCTTTCAGGGGATTATGCAATATTTTGATATTAAATACTCTTGAAAAGGTAATTCTTTTTGACAGTTATTACGCAAAATGGCGGTATTAAAGATGGCGGAAACCGCGGTGCATTTTAAATTAGAAGTCCTCCCTTTTTAATTAAGTTTATTTTCCAGTTAAGTAGGTTCTTTATCTCTGAATTGTGTTTTCTTACGCGACCTTTTTAAAAAGTTTGACTACGTACAGTAACCAGAGTTGATATTAGGTATAGGTACCTAAGTACTTCATCATTTTAGGACTGAATAGAGCAAAGTTTAACATTACATCATAATCATTATTACCTGCAATCTCGTCATTCTGAAATCTCTGTGATCTTCGTCATTCTGATATCTCAACATCTTGTGATGACGTCATTCTGAGATCTCGTCTCGATTTAATCACGCGTGTAGGACACACAATATACTCTGAATGGAGGAAAGGTTAACATTATCATCATAATTATTATCATTATTCTGTGTCTGGGTGTTAAATATATATATTTTATGTATATCAGTCTCTGGTACCCATAGTACAGGCTATGCCTAGTTTGGGATCAGTTGACCGTGTGTGATATGTCCGGAATATTTATTTATTTATTTATTAAGACATCCTACGTTATTCTGAGATCCCGGCACCCTGCGACCTCGTCATTCTGAGGACTCGACATCCTACGGTCTCGTCATTCTGAGATCTCGGCATACTGCGTTCTTGTTTGTCATTCTGAGATCTCGTCACCCTGCGACTTCGTCATTCTGAGATCACGAAATCCCGTGATCTCGTCTGGATTTAATCTCCCGTGTAGGAACACCAACAATTCGTTGCTAGTATACAAGACTTGAATAAGTCGTGGGTAATAAGCTTTCATAACACGTTCCCAAAACAAAATAAACGCGCCACTCAGAAGAATGCATCGCGTCCATTTAAAAAGCCATACAAATAAACACAGAGAAGAAAAAAATGGGATGTCATACGGTGTTAATGCGTGTGTCACGTCGCTCGCTTATTGGCTCTTCGCTCTACTAGTGATGTGCGTCAATTCAATCGATAGTTCCTTAAAATATGTTTTACTGCTCATCCGACTGGCACTGATGATGCCAAATTTAATTGAAATCGCTGTATTGTATCATTTAATAAGAAGACAGTTCCTCTGAAAAATGTATCCTACTAGGCTTTAACAGTATCATGGTAGGTAGTCATGTGATTAAGTTTTATGTAGTCTGTTCCTAACATTTTCTTTTATATAAACTCAAAAGTAGAAACCTATTATTAGCCTTTCTATCTAGCTATAGCGTTTAATCTCATGTTCTGTTACGCCGTTGGTTTCTCTAATAAATAAAATAAAAAAATAAAAAATAGTTATTTGTTTTCATTCATTTGAGTGGTCGCGTTGCCGCTAAGTTTTTCAAATGCCTCTTTAAGCAGAACTGTAAAAAAATATGAATCCACAATTGCATAAGGTAATAACTACATACATGTAATAAGTGTACAAAATATTAACTACTTGTTACCTAGGTACATAAAAAGTAGCGTATATTATATTATAGTTAATTAAATCTACATATTCCAAGTTTCATCGAAATCGGTCCAGCCGTGCTTGAATTATAAATGTTGTAACTCACCCGTTATGTATATATTTAGATGATTATTAATAACTATAATACGTAATCAACCATTTTGTAATAAAATATTGACTTAAAACTATCGATAATCTTAAAATTCTGAAATGAAATGAAATGATTTATTTTGCTAGAAGCATGGTTGTACATAGGTCTTAACAATAAGCTGTTTCACATACTTCACCGATAATACGGCGTGCAAATAACAATAGTATTTATTAATTTATCTAGATAAACAAAATAAAATTAAAATAAGATATACATTTTTAAGAATCTATAATGTCATAATGGCTTAATATACATATAAGGTCAGTAAGAATGGCGTTATCTTTGGTCATGCATGGCTCAAGAAGTCTGACACAGTATAAAATGATTTTTCTATTAGCCATTTCTTTAACTTTTTTACAAAAACATTTATTGGTTGTTCTTTAATACTGGGTGGAACTTTCTATCGATACATCCCATCACTATGACCACAAATATTGACGTATCGATCCTGTGGAGAGCTCTCGTCTCGTTCAATAGTCAACACTACTATGTGTCCGTGACGAAACCTAATTTCGTTTAAGGCCCTTGTTTCCATTACCATACGAAGTGGCTTAATTTGGAGACCTTTGTACTTAATGGCGTAGCGGCCGAGAAGCCGACTGAAACTTAATCGGTGTGGGTTCTATGTAAGGTCACGACTGTCAGACCCAAGCATATTATCTAGACATCCCCACAGATCATCATTCAATTATAGTGAAAAAGTATCATCGAAAACAATGCTAGGCACGCGCGCCGTGTTTGTTGCCTGATTCTTGTAGGCTTAATCGCGAGGAACAGGCGTAGCTTCACCTAGTTTCTAAGACGTTTCAAAGTGATCCTAGTGATTTTATTGAAATGAATACCTTTTGAATTTGAAATTGATCTGCAAACGCTCATCCTTGAAGTGAGAGTCAGAGCCACGTCCGAAAATAACGTTTTCCGTTTTTTTTTCTCTAATAAATACTTATTTATTAGATTTTTTTATAAATAAATGTTACAGAGCGCTCTCCGTTTGAATGTGGCTTAAAGGCCTTTGCCCACTACCCCGTACCATACTATGACGGTGCTATGAACGTATCAGGCGACAAAAACACGATGACCACTAGAATGTTTCATTATATTCTCGTCGTGAATTTGCTGTCGTCGGTGACGGAACGCTCTACGCTGATTCTTTCACCGACGGTCACAGGGCCTCCATATACTTCGACTTGATCACTGACCTAATACAGGATGACCAAGAAAGAATCAGTGACACGACAAGCAAGCGTATAAAAAATATATTTTTTGCATGAGCTGATACGGATACGGTCATGGTATGGAACGTTGCAGTGGGAAAAGGCCGCTAGTCGTGAAAGTTTTTTTCTAACCTCACCTCGACCTTTAAAACCAAACATCTTACTTGATGATTGACATTGACAGGCGAGCAGGTTAGGTAAAACTTTGTCTAGTATAAATTTAAAAAACAAAAATAAGTTTAAACTAAAATAGTTTCTATCTTCTATAGTAATGGTTTAGGTTTTAGAATCATCATCATCATCATCATTTCAGCCATACGACGTCCACTGCTGAACATGGCCTCCCCCACAGACAGAGCGAATTCCTATCATATGGGGGGATTTGCCCATACTCACCACGCTGGGCATGCGGGTTGGCGAGCGCAGTTAGAGCTATCGTTGTTAAAATGAGGGACGCTGCTGCCCATCCCCTAGCTTTTTTCCCTTAGTCGCCTCTTACGACATCCGCGGATAGGTAGATATGGAGGGGCCTATTCTTTAGCCGGGGCCACCACGGCAAAAGAAAGGTTTTAGAATAAATAATAAATATTCCGGACATATTCACACGGTCAACTGATCCCAAACTAGGCATAGCCTGTACTATAGGTACCAGAGACTGATATACATAATAGATATATATTTAACACCCAGACACAGAACAAACATCTATGCTAGTCACAAATGTTTGTCCAGTGCGGGAATCGAACCCGCGACCTCTAGCGCAGAAGGCAGAGTTACTACCAACTGAGCTATGAGGAGTCAGAATAACTAACGGTTCGCTTTGAACTTAGATCTCGTGATTTCTGGTAAAAGATGGTACTTTCAAAGCTAGGGGATGGGCAGCACCGTTCCCTATCAACAACAAGTAGTAGTTAGTAGGCACTTTGGTATATACTGTAAGCTTGCTGTTTTAACTGAAATAAATAATTCTAATTCTAACAAGAGCTTTATCTGCGCTTGCCAACCCGCATGCCCAGCGTGCCGAGTATGGGCATATCATTTAGTAGGAGGTGGGCACAGCGAGATTTTCTCGTTCTGAATTGGAGCAGCCCGCCTGGAGAGGTACCTCTTCCGTACAGAAGATCGCAGCCAAATAACATTATTTGTCTTCAAATAGTGTTGTGTTCCTGCGATGAGTAAGGTTGCCAGAGCTCTTTAGGGGAGGGGGTGTGCGGGGTCGGCAACGCGTGCGTGATGCCTCTGGTATTGCAAGCGCTCATAGGCTACGGTAACCGCTTACCAACAGGAGGGCCGTATGCGTGTTTGCCACCTCAGTAGTATAAAAAAAAAAAAAAACCCCACATCTTTGTTTCTGGTAATCTATGGGGGAGGCTAAGATCCGTAATGAGGAAATCCGTAGAAGAACTAAGGTCACCGACATAGCTTCCAGAATAAGCAAGTTGAAGTGGCAGTGGGCAGGCCATTTAGCTCGCAGAACCGACAACCGTTGGGGAGTAAAGGTTCTCGAATGGCGACCAAGAACCGGGCGACGCAGGTCCCCCACCCGATGGACCGACGACATTGTGAAGGTTGCGGGAATACGGTGGATGGAGAAGGCTCAAGACCGTTCGTCATGGAACTCTTTGGGGGAGGCCTATGTCCAGCAGTTGACGTCCTACAGCTGAAATGATACGTTCGCCTAAACATCAAAACATCCTCACAAACTTTCGCATTTATAATATTAGTAGGAAGTAGGATACTCAAGCTGTATCAATCAATTCAATAAGCATGGTTAAATCCACTACAAAGAACATATACTGACATACATTGACTGGCCTCATAGCTCATTTGGTAGTAACTCTGCCTTCTGCGCTAGAGGTCGCGGGTTTGATTCCCGTACAGGACAAACATTTGTGTGATAAACACAGATGTTTGTTCTGTGTCTGGGTGTTAAATATATATCTATTATTTATATCAGTCCCATAGTACAGGCTATGCCTAGTTTGGGATCAGTTGACCGTGTGAATATAAAATAAAAAAAATAAAATAAAAGGGCATTTATTCACCAAGAATCCTACACACAGCTATAAAAATACAATTGGTAATTTACAGGTTTTGGTATGTATGTAGGTAGACAGGTGAAATGGTCGAGGGCTCAGCTACGCTGCTTTTCAGCCTCGCCATAAAATGTCTGCTGTCGTCACAGCAGGTTTGATCCTCGGAAGCCATCAGCCGCTATCAGGCGATGAAGAGAAGGGCACAGATCATTATTATAACCTATGTAATGTAATATGTCTGGAATATTTATTTATTTTATTATTTATTATATAATAAGGAATTCTATTCAATTGGTATATTTCATAATGTTAAAGGAACATTGAAACGAGATGTATTAAAGTTTATGGAGAAGGACTAAAATTTTGTACATTTTTCTAAACTTGACTGTCAATTAAAATATTGTCTTTTTTCTAAAAAATGTAAATCCGTTATTGGCCGTAAGAATTAGCCCTATGCCTAGTTTGGGATCAGTTGACCGTGTGAATATGTCCGGAATATTTATTTATTTTATTATTTATTATATAATAAGGAATTCTATTCAATTGATATATTTCATAATGCTAAAGGAACATTTAAACGAGATGTATTAAAGTTTATATAGGAGGACTTAAATTTTGTACATTTTTCTAAAATTGACAGTCAAATAAAATATTTTCTTTTTTCTAAAAAATGTAAATCCATTATTGGCCGTAAGAATTAGCTTGTAATTTTTTATTGTATTTTAGATTAAGGGCTTTGGGTTTTATTAAATAAATAAAATAAAATAAATATTATACCTGTTTCTTATTATGTAATCAAAGTCAAAGACAAAAGGCGTTTATTTCAATAAAATCACTAGGATCACTTTGAAACGTCTTAGAAACTAGGTGAAGTTACGCCTGTTTCTCGCCAAGCCTAGGCCTGGTCGCGAGGAACCGACGGTCATAGGTTCTTTTCAGAGCCTCCATATACCTAGACTTGGTCACTGACCTAATACCATAGATCATTACGATCAATAGGTAATGATATTGTAATGATCAGCGAAAATAAAGACGGTCAAGTGCGAGAAATCGGGGAACTGAGGGTTCCGTGCCATTGGTCGTGGGTACGAATCCCGGTCGTGCACCAGTGGTCATGGTAAAAAAATCAAAATTCTAAGTGTAGGAATTGACAAACTTATATTTGCGGTCGCACACGTAGTAATTGTATGACATTGACCGCAAATATAACTTTGTTTCCTAAAAAACTTCGAAATTCCTCAATTTCAGACTTTTCCCTTTAATTGTGTTACAAAAGCTCCTAAAATTCCAAATTTCAAAATTGTGAGGTAACTGGAAGTACCCTAGAGGTTTTTTATTTTAGCCATTTCTATAAAAAAATTATACATTCATTGCCATATCTTTTTAATGCATTAAGCTAGAGCTTTGATTTTTATACGGCACCATAAGCACATACCTTAATATTTGGTATAAATTTCAAGTTGATACCTTTAGCCGTTTCTGAGAAAAAGGTTCTTCAGTTTCAGACGGACAGACAGACAGACGGACAACAAAGTGATCCTATAAGGGTTCCGTTTTTCCAAATGAGGTACGGAACCCTTAAAATGCACGCGCACCGTGTTTGTGGCCTGATTCTTCAAGAAGTTTGTGAGGATGTTTTGATGTTTAGGCGAATGATGATTACAATAGGAAGAGATAGAAATACTATAAGCATTGTCTACCTTTAGAAAGATCTTTATTAGTGGGCCACAAACCTAACGTCTCTATCGATAATCACCACATCACTAGTGCACAAATATTGACATTGACGGCTGTCACATTAGATAATATAACTGTCAGTGTGGATTAGCGCCATGTTTTTTGTACGTTTTGATTCGGTTCGTTAGTCCTTTTCGACGGACGAAGATGGCGGTACTCAGATGTCAAACCAATGCGAGAGACAAAAAAAAAATAGTTGAATCCACTATCCTATCCTACTAATATTATAAGCTAGCTTCCGCCCGCGGCTTCGCTCACGTGGTACCTACATAAAAAGTAGCCTATATGCTATTTTATGTAAATAACTCTTAATATTCCAAGTTTCAACGAAATCGGTTGAGCCGTCACGGAGTGATTGAACAACAAACTTAATCATAATCATTTATTGCCAACATGTACATGGATACAGCTTAGGTGTAAAGGTAGCTTAAGTAAGTACATGTACCCTGTAGGGCGCTGCAAATGTCTTGTTTTACATACATTTAAATAATAATAATAATTGGTAACTTATTCATTAAATGTCAAATAACAGTGTAGTATAAACAGTCAAAAATAGCATTGGTTAAAAACAATTCAGGTTAAGCTAGGTATCTATTTATGATGTCGTCAGTCGTTTATTTATTACAAAAGCTTATCAGATAGGAATTCTTCCACCGAGTAATAGCATTTATTTAAGAGTAGATTTTTTAATTTGTTATGGAATACGGAGTCTTTGAGCTCTTTTTTAATGTCAGGAATTTTATTGTAGATATTTCTTAACCTAAATTCAGGACTTTTGTCGAGTATTTTTAGTTTTGAAAAAGGTAGTATTAACAAGGTAGTCCAAACATCCTCACAAACTTTCGCATTTATAATATTAGTAGGATATTATGAATCACTTTGAAGATAAAACTTTCGTCACCGAAAAACATAATATCCAAACTCTCACATAAATTAATTCATCATCAACCCATCCTATTTAGATCATCATAGATAACGCTACCAGGGGCGTATTCCAATTTTCAAGTAATTCCAATTGATCGAACTAGCGATGCGAGAGAAACTGAGAATTCCCCGTACCATTAACTTTGCGATTGTGTTTAGGCGGTCACGTTATTAATTGATTAAGTAAAGCTGAAGCTTTATTCACAGAAAGAAAATTTAAACTTATACACGTAAATATTTACAAAATACACAAAAAACAGTTAATTAAGCTATCTAAAGACCGTTACATACGGTCTATAGATAGCTCAATTGATCCAGATCACTACCAGTCGGAAGCGTCCAAGACGCTGGCGTAATTGCCACGCTCTGGATGGCAATGCTAATCCGTTGGGCCAAATAGGAGCCAGCTCTTGTGTCGGTACCTATTAAAGATAAAATAATTTAAAAAAATATATAAATGTAATCATCATCATAGTCAACCTGTAGAAGGACCGCTCTGGACGTAGGCCTCCCTAAAGAGTTCCACGACGAACGGTCTTGAGCCTTTTCTATCAACCGACTTCCCAAAAAGAAAAGGTTCATAGTTTCGTCGATCCATCGGTGGGCCTTCCAACATTGCGTCGCCCGGTGCGCGGTCGCCATTCGAGAACCTTTACTCCCCAACGGTTGTCGGTTCTACGAGCTACATGGCCTGCCCACTGCCACTTCAACTTGCTAATTCTGAGAGCTATGTCGGTGACCTTAGTTCTTCTACGGATTTCCTCATTTCGGACCTTAGCCTCCCCCATAGATTACCAGAAACAATCATTTGGGGGGATACTACTACTACTTTACTACTACTAATGTAATAAATCCAATTAAATCGCTTATAAGTGATTCTCTAACTCGAACTCCTTGACTACGCCCCTGCACTAAACACAAATCACTGACGTATAATTAGTACAACATGGGTCCAAGCGCCGAGCCCTGTGGTACCCCACTAGATAAATCATAAAAAAACGCTATGCTGAATTTATGACGCTATTTGATAAAAGGTGAGCTATAAATTTATTATAATTGTCTATGGGTAAAGCAGGGATATAAATAAGGGATTTAAAAAAAGTTGTCTATGATGTCGGAAGCTTTCTTTGATTCCAAAGTAGGTCCTTTTTGGTTAATTATCTCATTTGTAAACATTATAGTGATATTAGGCTATTAATTTTCTGTTAATACTTTGAAATTACTGTACAAGGTGATTAATAATATGTATGCTATCCCGAAAGGGGCTTATTCTACACCCAATTTGCAATAAAGTATATTCTACGCATTTTCGACTTCAACATTATTTATTAAAACAATCTGCTGTTTTGTGGCCAATAAGTTTAAACTCAATAGTTTTAGAAAATAATTAGATAAGATAATTTATTCAAAGCTGTTTATTAAGTACCAGAAATAGCTAATCTTAAAATATTAGGGGAAAAAAATATTGTTTTTTTTTGTTTTGCTGCGGACATTCTTTCTTTTTGTTGATTACATAATACAAGTTATGACTATTATAATGAGTCACCTTGTATACGACCACGACCTCGTTGAGGTGCAGCGGGCGGCACGGATGAGACACAAAGGGTGCAGGTTCGGTCTCTGTGTTGTCTAGTGTTTGCGTGATCTGCAAATATTTCTCCCGGGTGTGTTGTCTGATACCCGTGATACTGGGAATTCTAGTGTGGAGTCAGGACTTATGTATCATCATTTGGACTGGCCTCATAGCAGCTCAGTTGGTAGTAACTCTGCCTTCTGCGCTAGAGGTCGCGGGTTCGATTCCCGCACTGGACAAACATTTGTGTGATGAACACAGATGTTTGTTCTGTGTCTGGGTGTTAAATATGTATCTATTATGTATATCAGTCTCTGGTACCCATAGTACAGGCTATGCCTAGTTTGGGATCAGTTGACCGTGTGTGCTTTGTCCGGAACATTACATTACATTACATTACATTATCTTCCTGCCCTTGTATACCATTACGTGGGATCGGCTCAACATGTTTTCTTCTTCCACTCTCTTCTGTTAGCCGTCATCTCCGCACTCACTTCTTTCTTACTCATGTCATCTTTAATACAGTCCATCCATCTTTTCTTCAGTCTTCCTCTAGTCTTATATCCATCCACATTCATGCCTAACGCTCTTCTCAATACATGAATTCCATCCCTCCTCATGGTATGCCCATACCATGGTTACATAAGTGGGTGTTTATTTATTTACGAGTAACGTTATTTTTAGTGAAACTAAGTAAAATTAAGTGACGGCTTGCTGGCTTTCTTGTCGTGTCATTGATTCTTTCTTGGTCATCCTGTATAAGGTCAGTGACCTGGCCCCCAATTCTACTAATTCATTGACTTGAAAATGATAGTCGCATGATAATGATCGCACCATTAACATTCAGTTAAGATAGTGGCCACCTTCGTTTCTTTGATTTCATTGGTTCATTGGTTTCACAATGACTCTACCATTGTTATACGACTGTGATAGCGAATACCAAAAGTGTCAAAAGTGGCCATTTTGCAATTGAGCCATTGTCATTTTGAAGCCATTCCTTCCTTCCTTCTTTGTGCACGAAAGGAGCCTCTAAGAGGCGCACTTTAATCCTTTCACTACACTGTTTCTTTCATCGACGGTCTTATGCAACCATACCTCAACATGGTCACTTACATAATACAGGAACCATGAAAGAATCAGTGACACGACAGGAGGAATTGAAGCCATTGAATTAGTAGAATTGGGCTCCAGATTGTGGTATGGTGGTACTGAAGTGACGACTTAGAGCACCAAGGAAATGTTTTCAAATACATTTCACAATCACCCAAAGTTATAAATATCTCAGCTCATAATTCTGTCATCGGCGCGTCAGCAGCGCGTGCGCCGATGACAGAGAAATGAGTTTGGTCTCTCCGTTGTTTCCTCTTTTATTCTTCTGGCTTTCAGTATTGTTCGACTTTTGTTGCGCTGATTATTGACATTTTGACGATTAAAAGGACATTTTTGGGTATCACTTAAATTTTATTACTATTAATTACTAACGAACTATTTATATTCCAAGTTTCAACGAAATCGGTTGAGCCGTTACGGCGTGATTGAATCAAAACATCCAAACATCCTCACATACTTTCGCATTTATAATATTAGTAGGATAGTCTGCAAGTAGAACGGTTGACAAGATCGGACATACAGATGGACATGACGTAACTAAAGTCAAATCAAAAGGCGTTTATTTCAATAAAATCACTAGGATCACTTTGAAACATCTTAGAAACAAGGCAGCTATAAAGGTTCCTAGTACGACTTTGGAACCCTGAAAAAGGGTCTCGACACAACAGACAGACAACAAAGTGATCCTATATGGATTCCGTTTTTCCAATTGAGTTACGTAACCCTAAAAACCTCTAGCACTTAATAAGGCCGTGACAATCGAAGACAAACTCATTGTTAAAATACAAAGAAAGTTGTGGCAAGTCTCAACAATTTAAATTATACAACCTCCCATGTTTTGTATCCACTTACAATGTTTTCCTTATGCATCTGCTTATTATATCATGCCTTGTTGCTCTTGCGAACTATATTAAGCTATAAACAAACTGACTTAAGCAGACTTCTGAACCGTTAAGGGGAAGTTATAGCTGTTTATCGAGCGGGGAAACATCTCTCAAAGAATTTAGACGAATCGGCGTTGTTTTTTTTATGTATTATACGGAGGCAAACAGGCTTACGGCCCACCTGATGGTAAGCGGTTACCGTCGACATCTGCAACACCTGGAGCATTGCTAATGCGTTGCCTGCCCTGGAGAAATCGTTGTATGCTTGTTAGAGCATAACTTTCGAACCGTCAATTCGCACTCTTCACTCACTTCACACTCCGCACTTACAGTCTCTCCATCTTTTCTTTGGCCTTCCTCTACTCTTATATCCAACCGTATTCATACCTAACGTTCTTCTCGTTACATAATATTACTTTCATCGCTCCTCATGACATGCCCACCACCACCATGCTAACCTATTTCGTCTCTACTTTTCCGTCACTTTCAAACTTCCTCTGATGTACTCATTCCTTATTGTGCACGTAAGGAGCCTCTAAGAGGCGCACTTACCTACACTGATTCTTTCATCGACTATCATAGGCCACTGACCAAAGATAGGACGACCAAGAAAGAATCAGTGACACGACAAGAAGGAGATTCCCCTTAACTGTGCGTGTATATCCATCGACTCCCACGCATCTCGTAAAGTTTCGATGCGCTCGCGCTCTATATGGTCCAACAATGGCCGCGTTATATTATCGCGTTTTTATTACGAGTTTTATCCGTTTTGGTCCAGCATTTATTAAAATGTTATATCTGATAGATCTGATAGTTAGATCTGATATCTTAACTGTTGTGTTATTTTTAGTCACCTCTAGAAGGTCGTGACGTGACTACTATGGTCTCCGCTGAAAACCAGCGCTGGGTGCACACATCAGTGTGTATCCAGCACAATGCTGAGCGGAGGCCATGTTTTCCAAGAGCTCTGCTGCGCACAATATTTTTTTATCATTTAGCATTTAATTTCTTTTATTTTATTTTATGTGTAGTAGTTCTTAAGGGAAATAAAAATATTTCTTTCTTTCTTTCTTTTCTTTGATAGCATACCTAAACCATTAGTATTTCATGTAGGAGATGATAAACGAAAGAAGATTGACGAAACAGGTGTTTAAGACGAGTATCTATCTATATCTCTTGAGCCTCACCTAGTTCGATCGGCACCACACTGAAGCTTTAAATTCCATTTTGTGAAAAAGGATCATCGAAAAAAATGATAGGCACCAAGCCGTGTTTGTTGCCTGATTCTTCTAGGCTTGGTCGCGAGGAACAGGCATAGCTTCACCTAGTTTCTAAGACGTTTCAAAGTGATCCTAGTGATTTTATTGAAATAAATGCCTTTTGACTTTGACTTTATCTATATATATTAAAATGGGACCTTTGGAAGGGGATGACCTAGGCGTACGTTTAGTGACCAAATCGGTGACGTTTTGGAAAAAGGCCAGGTCAAGAGTACCCTAAACAGACGAGTGTTATGAGAGTGAATGAAGCAAAAGAGATATGTCAGGATCGTAGAAAGTGGAAAGCCGTGGTCTCTGCCTACCCCTCTGGGAAATAGGCATGAAAAGCATGGGCCATTGAAATTACTCCATAAACAGAGAAGGCTGAGTGACTGACATTTTCAAAATAACCGCATTTTCTGAATATTTGTCATAATAGGGGTTTCAAAACTTAGCAGTACTCCCCTATTTGAGGCTGTAAATCAGGACAGACTGACAGCTAGACAGATTTATGTACACATAAATTGTACGTAAACGCTTGCATCACGGTTTTCTTAGATTTGCATACTACTTGGAGTTATCTGGTTAGCTGGATTGCTGGCAACGTTGCGAATGAAGTAGATTTGTTTCAATTCAATGTACACTAGCTGGTGCCCGCGACTTCGTCTGCGCAGGATTAGTATTTCGATTAGCTGGTAGTCATATTTTGGACAATTCACACAATATCTTTATAAATTGTAGCCTATGTGTTATTCTGATGTATAATAACATTATTTGTTTCAAATAGTGTTGTGTTCCTGCGGTGAGTAAGGTTGCCACAGCTCTTTAGGGGGAGAGGTGTTCGGCAGGCAACGCATTAGCAATGCTTCAGGTGTTGCTGATGTCAATATGCGACGGTAACGACTTACCATCAGGTGGGCCGTAAGCCTGTTTGCCTCTTTTTGTGTTTGTTTGTAGAACATAAAAAAAAAAAAATAATAAGCTATATTATTGTGAAGTTTCATTTAATTCGACTGGCCTCATAGCTCAGTTGGTAGTTACTCTGCCTTCTGCGCTAGAGGTTGCGGGTTCGATTCCCGCACCGGACAAACATCTGTGTGATGAATACAGATGTTTGTTCTGTGTATGGGTGTTACATATTTACCTATTATATGTAGGTATATCAGTCTCTGGTACCCATAGAACAGGCTATGCCTAGTTTGGGATCAGTTGACCGAATGTGATTATGTCCGGAATATTTATTTATTTATCCATTCAGTAGTTTTTAGGTAAAAGAGTAACAAACATCCATCCATCCAACTTTCGCGTTTATAATATTAGTAGGATTCTTGGTGCCGCTGAGTAAGGTTAACGACACTGAAAATGTCTTACTGAATAAATAACACCCAACAATCACGTACGTCCTAACTTGAGACTACACTAGGTGTCGTAGGTATCCGATTTTTTTATACCTCTGAGGTGCAGCCGTAGCCTATGAGCGCTTGCAATACCAGAGGCATCACGCACGCGTTGCCGACCTCGAAAGAATATTTTTCCCTCCTAAAGAGCTCTGGCAACCTTACTCACCGCAGGAACACAACACTATTTGAAACAAATAATGATATTTGGCTGCGATCTTCTGTAAGGCGGAGGTACCTCCCCAGGCGGGCTGCTCCGAGACTACGAGTATCATGGAATTTTTGTATTTGGAAAATGTATTTTTACCAAACTTATATTTTTTTACCACAGGAAACGAAACTGTTTTTTGACGGAAACAATCTCTTAATTCCCATTTCTGAACGAAAATAGTCGTGACAGACAGACGGACGGAAGCTCGAATACCATCGATTGTTTGTTTTGGCAACACTATTGGACCCAACTTGGGAAGTCGACTGTAGATTTAAGTTGTGTTTAGGAAATACGCTGATAGAAATATCTCTGCTTTTTTAGAAGATATTTCATTTGGGATCCGACTGAGCATAAAGCCGCGTTCCAACGGCGCGAGATAAGATAGATAAAGATAATAAAATATATTTTTTTTATTGCCAAAATGATACACATGATAATTGGGTTTTTGAAAAAAAAAAATATTGATTTTTTTTATGTATTTTAAAACTTTATTATTAATAATATTGATATTTAATGCAAAAAACTTCAAAAAATTTTTTTTTCAATTAATTATAAACAATTAAAAATTGATGAAATTTAAATAAAAATCACGTGACTATAAACGCGCCATGATTGGTCACCATAGTTGTGACGTCATAATGTTATAGCTATTTAATAACAGTACAGCGTTTACGGCTATTACACGTGTCTAGACAATAATATTAAAAATTTATTGCTAAAATACGAGTTGTTAGTTGGTTTCGATTAGCTATGTGTGATAAAGGATTTATTAAGGCAAAGTCTGATAATATTCCTGATGTTGATATATTTATGATCACCGATTTTTTTAAAAATGACGTTCGGTTTAATTCTGCTGATGTTCGAGGTGCCAAAAAAAAATCGATTTTGTTTGGGGATTATCACGGTGCACTGCTTGAAACCATTTATTTCGACGTTTGTCATCTTGGGGAACATTTAAAAACATTTTATCAGGAGTTGCCTTTGTAGTATTCGTACATAATGGTACAAAACAAGAACGATAACTTTTGAGGTTCGACATTTTTAATATAAATTTAAATATTTAATAATGACAACAAAATTAAATAGATCAAAACACTGTATTTATTATTTTTCTATCAACTGCAATGAGTGAAAACTAACATTATGACGTCACACGCGCTCGGGTTTGTTCGGGAGTTGTCGGCGTGTCTTCGGTACTGGATTCAAAAAAACATTTTTTATTTGAAATAACTTTTGAATTATTGCGAAAAAAAAAAATAGTTTTGTTATAAAACTAATATATAATCTTTCTTGGTATAATGATTGGGTCTAGATATGTTATCCTACTTCCTATTTTATATAAGATCGCAGCCAAATAACATTATTTGTTTCAAATTGTGTTGTGTTCCTGCGGTGAGTAAGGTTGCCAGTGCTCTTTGGAGGTGGGGGGGTTCGGGGTCGGCAACGCGTGCGTGATGCCTCTGGTATTGCAATCGCTCATAGGCTGTGGTAACCGCTTACCAACGGGTGGGCCGCATGCTGGTTGCCACCTCAGTATTATAAAAAAAAAAAAAGTTTGACATTTGAAGTTAGTCAGTGGCACGTCCAAACATGTTCAACGCTCAAACTTTTTCAAAGTGATCCAAGTGATTTTATTTAAATAAAAACCTTTGACTTTGACTTATGCCCGCATTTTGCAGTAGGGATTATTCCGTACGTGACAGTTAACAAGCCCATCGCCGCTTACAAGAATACTAACTGGTTTCCTCGCGACATTTTTCTTCACCGTTTTAAGCACAGAACAAAAGACGTTTCATCAATATATGGAGCCTGGGCCTGCACTGTGTACAGTACTCTAAAATATGGCTAAGCAATAAAGTAAACGTATTTAATTGGTTATTTTATTTAAATTGACTTCGTTCTAAGGTACATTAAGATTTTCTTCGACAAAGAGAGCAACACACAGCGCTACAAAAATATGGCGGATGGACGTGCGTGAAATGTCATTTTGACAACCTACATTTATCTGACAAAACAAAAACATCAAATCAAACAACTTGACATGAAAAATATGTCAATGTCATGTCAAACGCCAATTATAAACCAACATGGCGGCCTTCAAATAGTGTTCACATAGTAAAAAACTTACCAGAAAAACTATTCTTGTACCATCGCATTTGTCTTCAAATTAATGAAATTGTATTTTTCTTGTAATCTCCTATTTTTTCCTAATTTTTCAATGTAGTGTACATGGACCAGGCCCAGAATAAAATGGCTCCTTTGTGCAAGACCGGGTTCGAAACCCACTATCTTCAAATTCAAAGTCAGGGAACCTTCCACTAGGCCAACGCAGCTTACTTAAGCAGTAGGTGTACAAGGTAACTAGGCTCAGTTTTAACGTGTTAATAACTGTGTTTGCTAATCTTATTAACACTGTTTGAGACGTGACGAGACGTGACGCTGGTTCTCTCGGGAAAATGTTTGGACTGTTTAGTGTGTTTAGCTGACTTGTTTGCGGCACTGGTTCTTTCATGGACGCTGCGGCAGGGCAATGACCGGCGCCCTAACTCGACTGGTTATCGACATTGACTTCATTTGTGGTAACTAGCCGTATCCCGCGGTTTCACTTGGAGTCACAGTATAGAGAGGAGAGACGCGCCTTTGACGCGACGTGGTGTTGGAAGGCCCCCAGCCCGATGGACCGACGACATTGTGAAGGTTGCGGGAAGTCGGTGGATGGAGAAGGCTCAAGACCGTTCGTCGTGGCACTCTTTAGGGGAGGCCTATGTTCAGCAGTGGACTTCATCAGGTTGATGATTATGATGACACGCCTTTGACTATTGTTGTAACTCAAGCATGAGATGAGAGCACTGGTGGAGGGGTGGTAGTAGCCCCGCCTTCCGATCCACAGGTCGTGGGTTCGAAACCAGTCGTGCACTAACGGATTTTACTTTCGAAAAATGTATGTGCGCTATGCTAGTGCTCTCAAACGATGAAGGAAAACATCGTGAGAAAACCGGCATGTCCTAGAACCTTAAAATTCGAAGACATGTGACATGTGCACGAAAGGAGCCTCTAAGAGGCGCACTTTAATCCTTTCACTACACTGATTCTTTCACCGGCGGTCATAGGCCCATTTTAGGGCCACCATACCTCAACCTGCTCACTGACCTAATACAGGATGACCAAGAAAGAATCAGTGACACGACACGCAAGCACTATGGTAGGCTTGGTGTTGTCCCGACGTCAACATAACCCTTTCTCGCTGTTTGCATTTGATCTTTATTGGGGGACGAAACTACCCCATAGGGGGTTAGGGGTTGAAAATTGCATTGTTTCGTACGCTTCAGCGATATGATTTAATTAAGCTGAGTGTATTGGAATGTAGTTTAGTATTTTTAGAGCCAATAACTCTCATAAAAACTTGGAGGAAACGGCCTTTATTTCAATAAAATCACTAGGATAACTTTGAAACGTCTTAGAAACTAGGTGAAGCTATGCCTGTTCCTCGCGACCAAGCCTACAAGAATCAGGCAACAAACACGGCGCGCGTGCCTATCATTTTTTTCGATGATCCTTTTTCACAAAATGGAATGTAGAGCTTCAGTATGGATATGTGTCCAAGCATAACTTTCGAACCATAATTCCGATCTGCATGGAATTTAGTAAGTCAACAGGTTGTACTATCAAGATTTGCTGGTAAGAATATGAGTTAAATCGGCCAATGGATTTCTAAGATATAAATAAATAAATATTCCGGACATATTCACACGGTCAACTGATCCCAAACTAGGCATAGCCTGCACTATGGGTACCAGAGACTGATATACATAATAGATACATATTTAACACCCAGACACAGAACAAACATCTGTGTTTATCACACAAATGTTTGTCCAGTGCGGGGATCGAACCCGCGACCTCTAGCGCAGAAGGCAGAGTTACTACTAACTGAGCTATGAGGCCAGAGAGAGGAGATATAGACCCTATATCCGTTAAAGTTGTACGCGCTGTACCGAAATAAACCGAAATTTACTTCGAAGCTCGGTTTTCCGGTACCGTTATATTTTTGGGTAGAGAAATATTTGGGTCATCATCATCATCATCATCAGCCTGTAGAAGTCCACTGCTGGACATAGGCCTCCCCTAAAGAGTTCCACGACGAACGGTCTTGAGTCTTCTCCATCCACCGACTTCCCGCAACCTTCACAATGTCGTCGGTCCATCGGGTGGGGGGCCTTCCAACATTGCGTCGCCCGGTTCGTGGTCGCCACTCGAGAACCTTTACTCCCCAACGGTTATCGGTTCTGCGAGCTATATGGCCTGCCCACTGCCACTTCAACTTGCTTATTCTGAGAGCTATGTCGGTGACCTTCGTTCTTCTACGGATTTCCTCATTTCGGATCTTATCGCGTAGTGAAACTCCGAGCATAGCTCTCTCCATAGCCCGTTGTGCAACTTGAGCTTGTGTATGAGGCCAATAGTTAACTACCAAGTCTCAGTATAGTAGTCAATATTTGGGTAACCGGAATTTATCGGTGTGACGTCATATCGTTACATAAAGGTACCTTTATTTTCCGGTTATTCAGTTCCAAAAGGGTATTTAAAGAAATACAAATACATGAAGTGGGGTGTCATTTGAAAGAGCCTTGTTCATACATTCCAAAAAATCTTTGATTCGCAATATTAGCAACAGTTTCCTATCTCATTAAGTATCATCATCATCATTTCAGCCGTTCGACGTCCACTGCTGAACATGGCCTCCCAACAGACAGAGTATATTCACCACGCTGGGCATGCGGGTTGGCGAGCGCAGTTAGAGCTATCGTTGTTAAAATGAGTGACGCTGCTGCCCATCCCCTAGCTTTTTTCCCTTAGTCGCTAGATAGGTAAATACGGAGGGGACTATTCTTCAGCCGGGGCCACCACGGCCATTAAGTATAATTATTATGAATCACCTTGTATAAATAAAATACCCCTTATCATTTACACGGAGCCTTATCGAAAACGGACAAGCATGAGATGAGCGCGAGAAAAGATTGATGTGTGACGTAATAATGAATGCATTCCGGCAGTGTGGTCGCCCCTCCGTGAACTTGCACGTGGCGGGCTAGGGTGTCCAACATTCTGGGTATTATCAGGACAAATACCTACAAAAACCTGACCCCACACCGAAGTACTAAATTCCATGCAGATCGGATTGACGGAAGTTATGCTCTAATAATCAAACTTATGCGCCAATTTGTCTAAGTTATTCGAGAGATCTTTGCTCGCTCGATCAACCAAATGCACCTCAATTTTAACTGTGTTTTCATTTATTTAATTGTTTGGTGGTATATATTTTTATTATAAGTAACAGAAAAATAATAATAATAACAGTTGTAAATTAAACTAAAATAATATTATACATAATATACATAAACAAATTAGAAAATAAAACATACTTAATAGATATCACTGTACCGTTTGATTACAATATAGGAGCTAAAGAAATAGAGAAACTCAGCAAATACCACGCGTTAAAAACAGAGATCACCAGACTTTGGAAAACACCTACTGAAGTCATACCTATTGTAGTCGGCGCCACGGGTATAATCGCTAAAAGTTTACACAGATATTTCAATAAGTTAGATTCAAACATCAACATTCACATCATCCAAAAACAGGCAGCCATACACACAGTCACAATCATTAGCAAAGTTCTTGGGGATACAGTTTTTGTTAACCGGGGGGGAACTAATAGTAGCGAGAGGGAGGGAGTCGGAGTAACCTTTTCCCTGAGGGTCTCGGGGCGGGTGTTCGGATTAAACCGAGCTTTAAAACTCGAGTAGAAAGAATTTTCACAAACTATTTATACTAGAAATGAACTCTGTTTTCTAGGACTACGACTACAAGTAGAAAACAGAGTTCAGATCACCAACCACAGGCAGCGTGCTCAAAAGGCTGGCGACGTTACCTCGTTGGATCGCTATACTGATCCTTTGTCCGAGGTAAGTACCAGCCCTTCGGTCATTGGTTGGTTTTTAAAATATTGTACAAATGTGTCTGTTTTAGTAACAATTTATAAATGAATGTCTATGTGTATGTCTACGTATATTAATCGCGAATGGTAAAAAACGCCATTATGTTTCGACACCTATCTTCCTATATGTACGTGCATTGTCACCCTACTCACCCCTATTGGCAAGGGCTGTAAAATCGAGGGTCAATAGTTTAAAACTAAGTGCGCCCACGGCTGCACTCGCTTTCTGTATCACTACTTGTAATTTAAGGGATCAGTAGCGTAGATTTATTCATTGTTTTACAATAAGAAACTTAAATACAAGGTGATTCATAACATGTATACCATCCCGAAAGGGGGTTATTGTATCAACAAAAATAAAGAATTTTAGCAATAAACCCCCCAATCTTTCTCAAATTAGCTGTTTTTTATCATCTTCAGGTATAACTAATTACTAAACGTACGAGAAGTTTTTTTTTTTTTTCTTTAATGTTCTTCCCTTTCGGGCTGGCTATGGCATCTAGGCCTTACCGCCAAGTCAAACGTGTATTTTTTCTTGTTAATTTGTTTATCTTTCTTCATTTTCTTTCGTTTGTCATCGTCAAGTCACCGTCAAGTCAAGTCAAGTTAAATTTTAGTAAGATATAATGGTGGCTTTTTTACTAAAACCTGGAGGGACCTATTGGCGCCTACTCGAAAAATGACGATACACGCAATCATTTCATTTCACTTCTCTTGTGCGGTTCTAACAATATTACGCAAAACACCACTTTATTCACACAATATTATTCAATTTAACACTAGTTTTGTAAAATAAATTGAGAGCACAACATCACTTCGCAAGTTCCCGCCAAAAAGTCCGAGAAGTTTGTTACAAAAACTACACCTCTTTTTTTTTAATCATTCAAAAGTCAAAGTCAAAAGCCGTTTATTTCGGTTCTTACCCATCGTCCAGCTCCCTTCATTAAATTCACTAGGATCACTTTGAAACGTTTTAGAAACTAGGTGAAGCTACGCTTGTTCCTTAATCTGTTTGATATACAAATGTGTACATGTTTTTGTGTAGGTTTTGTAAGAAAACCAATATATTATTTTCTATTCAAATTAGGCATCAATATTGCTTCCACAAAAAATAGCTACACAGCAACAGCACAACAGTTAAAACAGCTGATTCATTGAGTTTTTTTCAATGAAAAATTACGAACTTCCAAAAGTCGTAGAAAAATCTTTATTGCCAATTGGATGTAGAATAAGCCCCTTACATATTATGAATCACTTTTTATTCACTGAAAATTAACTCTATCATCACCATAAAACAAATAAAGATAAAAACAATATCATGTATCTTAACCTAAAAGAAACGTAACAAAAAATACATCTCTTTCACATCGCCGAAGCAAGCCGAAGTCACAAAAAAATATTGGTCAAAATGATATTTGAGCCTAGTTTTGTTTTTGTATGCCACAACATTTTGGTGTTGAACCTATGTCAATCCTAGTGGCGCCCTCTGTTGGGGGTCTTAAATGACCCCGTGTGGTTTTTATGGTTAGGGTAGCCCTTTTAGGTTTTTTTTTGCTGAAATTCCGCAGCAGATGGTTAGAGTTATTATTTCTTATAGCCTGGCGCTTTACTCTACAAGTGGATTCATTATATGTATGCTGCCCCGAAAGGGGCTTATTCTACACCCAATTGGCAATATAGTTTCTTCTAGGACCTTTGGAAGTCAATATTTTTCATTCATCATCATCATTTCAGCCGTACAACGTCCACTGCTGAACATGGCCTCCCCCACAGACAGAGCGAATTCCTTATCATGTGGGGGGATTTGCCCATACTCACCACGCTGGGCATGCGGGTTGGCAAGCGCAGTTAGAGCTATCGTTGTTAAAATGAGGGACGCTGCTGCCCATCCCCTAGCTTTTTTCCCTTAGTCGCCTCTTACGACATCCGAGGATAGGTAGATATGGAGGGGCCTATTCTTCAGCCGGGGCCACCACGGCAAATTTTTCTCTCTCTCTCTCTCTCTCAAATGTCAGCTAATTTGGGTTCAAATCAGTTCAAACTGAATTATTCAGCTGTTTCAAACTTCTTCAACGTTAATAATTACTTCAATACATTATGAAAAGATTCAATACATAAGAAAAATATTTTTTGTTGTTTTTCCCGCTTAATTATTTAGTTTTGTTGATACTATGCTGATTCTTGTAGGCTTGGTCGCGAGGAACAGGCATAGCTTCATCTAGTTTCTAAGACGTTTCAAAGTGATCCTAGTGATTTTATTGAAATAAACGCCTTTTGACTTTGACTTTGATATAATAAGCCCTTTTCGGGATGGTATACATATTTTGAATCACCTTGTATAGCGAAGCGGACATCAAAACTCTTTGGCTTGGACCACCAAAATCAATATTAGAAAAAAATATTTTGACACTTACAATTTGTAAATGTAGGTATGGTTTGGCGCCACTTCAAACCTAAAAAAGTTTTGCATCGAAGAGTTTTGTTTAGATTATTTATTAATTCGTTTTTTGGGTTCCAACGACTACGACTGAAGAAAAGGCCCCTCTATCTACCTACTAAATAGGGAATAAAAGCTAGGGGATGGGAAGAAGCGTCCCTTATTCTAACAACGATAGCTCGAACTGCGCGCTAACCCGCGTGCCCAGCGTGGTGAGTATGGACAAATCCCCCCACATGATAGGAAGTCGCTCTGGAAATTTATGGGGGAGGCCGATGTTCAGCAGTGGACGTCCTACGACTGAGATCTTAGATCTTGCTTGCTTGTCGTGACACTGATTCTTTCTCGGTCACCTGTATTAGGTCAGTGAGCAGGTTGAGGTATGGTGGCCGTGAAAAGGGCCTATGACCGTCGGTGAAAGAATCAGTGTAGTGAAGGTGTAAATGACTGGCTTCATAGCTCAGTTGATAGTAACTATGCCTTCTGCGCTAGAGGTCGCGGGTTCGATTCCCGCACTGGACAAACATTTGTGTGATGAACACAGATGTTTGTTCTGTGTCTGGGTGTTAAATATTTATCTATTATGTATATCAGTCTCTGGTACCCAAAGTGCAGGCTATGCCTAGTTTGGGATCAGTTGACCGTGCGTGCTATGTCCGTATTTATTATTTATTTATTTATTATTTAAAGTGCGCCTCATATAGGCTCCTTTCGTGCACATATCTAATAGATAGGTAGTTGATATTTATATCGGAAATTGCCAAAGGTCTCGCTCATTACTGCTTCAGTTACGTACCTCTAATCCAATAACAGGTCCCACGAGGCATTGTATTGTGTTCACCCCTCAAGTCGCGTTGATGGCATTCACGACTGGGGGCGTTGACCCCGCGGTCATTTTGAATCTAAATACTTTGAGGTCTGCTACTGTTCACCAATCATCATCATCATTTCAGCCGTACGACGTCCACTGCTGAACAGGCCTCCCCCACAGACAGAGTTCCTTATCATGTGGGGGGATTTGCCCATACTCCCCACGCTGGGCATGCGGGTTGGCGAGCGCAGTTAGAGCTATCGTTGTTAAAATGAGGGACGCTGCTGCCCATCCCCTAGCTTTTTCCCTTAGTCGCCTCTTACGACATCCGCGGATAGGTAGTTATGGAGGGGCCTATTCTTAAGCCGGGGCCACCACGGCTAATAGGTAATCATCATAGGAAAATTGGTGACTTGACTTGCGACTGTTTTGCTCATGGGGGTGTACCAGGGGTAAGTCCAAATTTGTGCTTCTCACGAACGCACACGAACCGGCCACACCGACGCAGTGTTGTATAGCCTCCCACCATATGGACCGACAACATTGTGAAGGTTGCGGGCAGTCGGTGGATGTAGATGACTTTTTTTTTTTTTTTTATACTACTGAGGTGGCAAACAACCATACGGCCCATCTGTTGGTAAGCGGTTACCGTAGCCTATGATCGCTTGCAATACCAAAGGCATCACGCACGCGTTGCCGACCCCGAACCCCCCTCCCCCTAAAGAGCTCTGGCAACCTTACTCACCGCAGGAACACAACACTATTTGAAACAAATAATGTTATTTGGCTGCGATCTTCTGTAAGGTGGAGGTACCCCCCCAGGCGGGCTGCTCCAATTTAGAACGAGAAAATCTCGCTATGCCCTACCTCCTCCTAAAGACTGACTTAAGACCGTTCGTCGTGGCACTACCTGGAAGAAGCCTATGTTCAGCGGACTTCCTCAGGCTGATAATGATGATGAGATAAACTGTAGGCGCGTACACTTATGTACTGAAAAAATTAAAAAAAAGTAATAAAAGTAAATATTTAAATACACAAGAAACAGGCGAGCTATCTTACGTTTGTAAGCGATCTACAGATAGCTCTATTGATCCAGATCACTACCAGTCAGAAGCATCTCTAACTGATAATGATGATGAGAAAAACTGTAGGTACTTACAGTAATTTATAGAAAAACGTTAATATGTACAAAAAACACAAGAAACAGTAGAGCTATCTAACCGTTGACAGCGATCTGCAGATAGCTCTGTTGATCCAGATCACCAGTCGGAAGCGTCTCCAAGACGCTTATACCTAGTACCAATAGCTAAAAACGATCTGCAGATCGCTCAGTTAATCCAGATCACTGTTAATCGCAAGAGTCTCCAAGACGCTTCTGGTATCATTAAAATTAAACTGGCTGAATAGATGATTGCTGATAAGAGCCACAGTAGTTTGTTATGACTGTCGACAACAATCTATTGGTGAATAAAATAAATAATAAAAAACTTAATAACAAAACTAAACTAGCAACGTTGATCGTATCACCGCGGTCGGGTTACACAGGGCTCCGCAACATTTGCCACAGAAATAATTACCCACAGACTGCTAGTGGTTCTTTTTATGTTATACGGAAGCAAACAGGCTTACGGCCCTCCTGATGGTAAGTCGTTACCGTCGCCTATTGACATCAGCAACACCTTTTTTTTTTTTTTATACAACAGAGGTGGCAAACAAGCTTACGGCCCACCTGATGGTAAGCTGTTACCGTAGCCTATGATTGCTTGCAATACCAGAGGCATCACGCACGCGTTGCCGACCCCGAACCCCCTTTTCCCCCCTAAAGAGCTCTGGCAACCCTACTCATCGCAGGAACACAACACTATTTGAAACAAATAATGTTATTTGGCTGCGATCTTCTGTAAGGCGGAGGTACCTCCCCAGGCGGGCTGCTCCAATTATGGCATAGTAAAAATTTTTGCACATGGCATAGTAAAAATGTTTGCATATGGCATAGTTAAAATTTTTGCATATGGCATAGTTAAAATTTTTGCATATGGCATAGTCAAAATGCAGCAGCGAAATTGCCTACTTGTAGAAAACCGAGGTATAGTTAACACGGTGTAAATTGGTTAGTTGGCAACGCTATATCCTACTGCAAGTTAATTTAACTATCATTTGGAAGCCAGCCAACAGCAGGCCTGACACAATCACACGGCATGTAACCTCAACCTGCTCAGTGACCTGCTCATGACCAAGAAAGAAACAGACACTTTTTTTTTATACTACTGAAGTGGCAAACAAGCATACGGCCCACGTGTTGGTAAGCGGTTACCGTAGCCTATGATTGCTTGCAATACCAGAGGCATCACGCACGCGTTGCCGACCCCTCCCCAACCCATAAAGAGCTCTGGGCTCTGGCAACCTTACTCATCGCAAGAACACAACACTATTTAAAACAAATAATGTTATTTGGCTGCGATCTTCTGTAAGGCGGAGGTACCTCCCAGACGGGCTGCTCTAATAACGAGAAAACCTCGCTGTGCCCTACCTCCTCCAAAAAACGTTAAGCATCTTTGAAAGCGTGAGATAAAAAATGTTGTTGCGCCCTGCGCCCGGTTAGATCGAGTGATGGCATGCGTGCTTCGTTAGCCTGAACCGAGGGACCCTCCGAGAACACGACTAACTATAATGCCGGGTACAGACTGGTGAAGCGTAACATGAAATGTATCATGCAATGACAGAATTCCATATCTACCTATCCGCGGATGTAGTAAGAGGCGACTAAGGGACAAAAGCTAGGGGATGGGCAGCAGCGTCCCTCATTTTAACAACGATAGCTCTAACTGCGCTCGCCAACCCGCATGCCCAGCGTGGTGAGTATGGGCAAATCCCCCCACATGATAAGGAGTTTGCTCTGTCTGTGGGGGAGGCCATGTTCAGCAGTGGACGTCGTACGGCTGAAATGATGATAACAGAATTCGCCGTACACATTGTCGCAATGTATGTAACAGAATTGCCATAGTGTGGACGCCTTGCGCGCACGTGCACACTACGCACACTTATGAAATGCTCCATTCTTGTTAAATTTCACCAGTCTGTACCTGGCATAAAGATGTACCAGTTCAATCGGCACCACACTGAAGCTCTAAATTCCATTTTGTGATAAAGGATCATCGAAAAAATTCTAGGCACGCGCGCCATGTACGTCTCATAGCTCAGTTGGTAGTAACTCTGCCTTATGCGCTAGAGGTCGCGGGTTGGATTCCCGCACTGGACAAACATTTGTGACTAACACTGATGTTCTGTGTCTGGGTGTTAAATATATATCTATTATGTATATCAGTCTCTGGTACCCATAGTACAGGCTATGCCTAGTTTGGGATCAGTTGACAATGTGTGTTATGTCCGGAATATTTATTTATAAGTAATAGGTTAGCATGGTATAGGCATGTCATGAGGAGGGATGAAAGTCATGTAACGAGAAGAGCGTTAGGTATGAATGTGGATGGATATAAGACTAGAGGAAGGCCGAAGAAAAGATGGATGGATTGTATTAAAGATGACATGAGTAAGAAAGAAGTGAGTGCGGAGATGACGGCTAACAGAAGAGAGTGGAAGAAGAAAACATGTTGTGCCGACCCCACATAATGTGGGACAAGGGCAGGAAGAAGAAGATTTATTTATGTTGCCTGATTCTTGTAGGCTTGGTCGCGAGGAACAGGCGTAGCTTCACCTAGTTTCTAAGACGTTTCAAAGTGATCCTAGTGATTTTATTGAAATAAACGCCTTTTGACTTTGACTTTGTAAGATCCACATTACAGTTCAACTGATGGCTCTTAATAAAACCGTGTTCATACGACGTGCGATACGTCATCTAAAATGTATTCCAAAATGATCCTTTTCTCGACTGGATAAAGTCAATTTTGAATTTAACATTTGAGGGTATACGAAATCGGAAGCCCCTTTAAAAGTAGACTTTATCCAGTCGAGAAAAGGATCATTTTGAAATACATTTTAGATGACATAAAGGCGGCGTAAAGGTGAAGTTAACAATTTGGACATATAGATAGTAAATTGTTTGCACAGGACAAAGATAAGTACATAGTCGAAGTTAATGCCTGTTAACATTTTCTTCCAGCCAACCTGTGCGTAGTGAGAAAAATAAATTAAATAACACCCAACAGTCACATCCATAGTCCTGACCCCACATTAGGCTTCGTGTTTTTTTTTTTTTTATACAACTGAGATGGCAAACAAGCATACGGCCAACCTGTTGGTAAGCGGTTACCGTAGCCTATGAGCGCTTGCAATACCAGAGGCATCACGCAAGCGTTGCCGACCCCGAACCCCCCCCCCCCCCCTAAAGAGCTCTGGCAACCTTACTCACCGCAGGAACACAACACTATTTGAAACAAACAATGTTATTTGGCTGCGATCTTCTGTAAGGTGGAGGTACCCCAGGCGGGCTGCGGATATCAGAAACTACGAGTACCATGGTACCACAACGCCCAGACCCGGAACTAATATTTGCAGATCATGCAAATCTGAATTATCCTGCAGCGGGAATCGACACCGCACCCCTTGCGTTTTCAGGCCGCTGCGCCACTGAGGTCGTCAAAAGTGGTTATGAAAAGAGTTGAATTTACCAATTTTTCGTGTGGATCAGAATGGCGGGTGTGTTGTTGCGAATCAGTATGAATGATATGTTGGTGGAATCTACCTTATGTCTACCTAAATCTAGAAATAAGCCCGCCTATGGCGTTTGTGTAACTCTTTGTACAGCCAAAATATAATTGGTGTGAATGACCTAGTAGAATTTAGATTAATTAGTCTAACATCTAGATGTCATTTTATGAGAGCTAATTTAAATTGGGGGCTAAACTTTTTGACCTGCATTGTTCTTGTACCTAACTTGTGTTTATATTTTAATTTATAGTGATAACCCACACTAAGGGAAATATTTTGGAGGAGGTAAGGCACAGCGAATTTTTCTCGCTCTAAATTGGAGCAGCCCGCCTGGGAGGTACCTCCGCTTTACAGAAGATTGCAGCCAAATAACATTTGTTTCAAATAGTGTTGTGTTTCTGCGCTGAGTAAGGTTGCCAGAGCTCTGGCAGGCAACGCATTAGCAATGCTCTAGGTGTTGCTGATGTCAATAGGTGACGGTAACCACTTACCATCAGGAGGGCCGTAAGCCTGTTTGCCTCAGTATAACATCTAAAAAATATGATTTTTTTAATACCGGTTTTGTTAGAGTTGTCTCGATCTACATAATTTGAATGGTTTATTGTGTGACATGTCGCCTCCAGGCGCCCACACTGAGAGCCTAGATAGTACTTACTGACTGACATGATTATGACAGATCACTCTCCAAACTCTACAACGTGTTTCGTTATTAGTATACCATCTCGAAAGGGGCTTATTCTATTCTTCAATGAAAGAATCAGTGTAGTGAAAGAATTGAAATGAAGACATTCAACTGAAATTTTAGTAGATTAGATACCTATTTATCGCCGTGGTGGCCCCGGCTGAAGAATAGGCCCCTCCATACCTACCTAGCCGCGGATGTCGTAAGAGGCGACTAAGGGAAAAAAGCTAGGGGACAACGATAGCTCTAACTGAGCTCGCCAACCCGCATGCCCAGCGTGGTGAGTATGGGCAAATCCCCCCACATGATAAGGAATTTGCTCTGTTTGTGGGGGAGGCCATGTTCAGCAGCGGACGTCGTACGCTGAAATGATGATTAGGTACCTATTTTAAGCGATTTTGAACCTTGTGGTTCTTTAATGCATAAAAACAGCTTCTTCTTTCGTAGAGAACTGTTGTGTAAATAAAAATACTTGTGTACAGTCGCAGACAATTAGTGCAACGGTCAATCAGTGTCAGGCAAGACAATGTACAGTAGTACCGTTGTGAAGAAAAGTAGAGTTTTTTTTTGAGCAGGTAGACTATTGGTCGTCGCATCTAAAAAGTCAACGAACGATGATTTTTATACCACTTATTTTCTAAATGTTTTCGTTTGATTTGAAGTACCTAGTAAATAAATAAATATATTCGGACATATCACACACGGTCAGCTGACCCCAAACTGTACTATGGGTACCAGAGAATGATATAATAGATAACTATTTAACACCCAGACACAGAACAAACATCTCTATACATTTAAGAAACATCTCCTTTCGACTTGTGGTTACCGATGTACCTTTTAACGCATGCGCGTGGCGGCTGTCCCTCTCACTTAGCCGCCCTCCGGACAAATTACTACAATTTGCTATGTGACATCCTACTGGGCTCTGGTTGCCTGGTACTTGCTCATCAATACAATACATACTTATATCACTGACTATTTTTTGGTCACCCTCATCATCAACAACCTGTAGAAGTACGGTCTTGAGCCTTTTCCATCCACCGACTTCCCGCAACCTTTACAATGTCATCGGTCCATCTGGTGGGGGGCCTTCCAACACTGCGTCGCCCCGGTCACCCTGTTGTAGGCCTATTGGGAGGTTCCCCGACTTGATTGATTGATAGGTAGATAGAAAACTCTTTATTGTTCACCACACAGTTAACAAAAATATCTTAAAAAAATAATCTATCTACATAATTGCAATAAAATAAATAAAAATAAAATATAAATATTTTATTTCGGACAACAATTAATAAATAATAATAAGATGTACTTTTGTAGTAAAAAATGTATTTTATAAATGAGATTTTAATTAAATATACGAGAATAATAATAATAAATAAAATAAATAAATATTCCGGACATATTCACAAGGTCAACTGATCCCAAACTAGGCATAGCCTGTACTATGGGTACCAGAGACTGATATACATAATAGATATATATTTAACACCCAGACACAGAACAAACATCTGTGTTAGTCACAAATGTTTGTCCAGTGCGGGAATCGAACCCGCGACCTCTAGCGCAGAAGGCAGAGTAACTACCAACTGTGCTATGAGGCCAGTCAATTAGATCCATAGTTTGTTAGTAATACACGGAAAAAGCAATTGTACACTGGGCGGTCTTAAGAGTTCGTATAAGGCAAAATTGCTATTAAAACTGCCTCCATAGCTCAGTTTCTGTGAAAGTTACAACCCTCATATTAATATATAAGGACATGAAACTTCAGACTTTCATCTTTCACTTCACAAGTTCTTTATTTTGTTTTTGGTCGGGAGTCTCGGCCAACCCTTCTGGGAAATAGGCGTGATTTTATGTATGTATGATCTCTCTCCGGAACCTATGTAGGCAATTTAGATTGTTCCTTTAGGTCCTTAGCTTGTCGAAATAACGACTCTTGAAACTCAGCGCCGCCATTTTGCGGAAGTCCAATAAAAAAAACGTTTAAAAAAATGCTTGAATGCGTTAACGCCTATTACCAAGAGAGGGTTAAAAAGTAGGACTCAAGTGGTATTTTGTCTATGGTTTATAAAGTCAGTCAAGAGCGAGTGTTTTTATTGATGTAGGGTTCCTTATTTAGTTCAAGAATTAGTTTGTTTTATACGCACTAGGGAGGCACATGCCAACGTAATGGCTAAAAAAATCTGACGTTCATAGCTACTTCCTTATCTCTCCTTGCATTTTAAAATGAGCTCATTTTAATCTCGGATCAAATAAGAATATTGTGCAAAAGGAAGTCCCGAATTAAAAATAAGCTTTGATGGACGAATCTGATAAAAACGTTGCGAAAGATTTTTAAAATAAATGTTTGCCGGGCGCCGGATTTTTGTAGTAAATTGTTCAAAGGTATTTGAAGTGGAAGGAAGCTTTTTAATGAAAAGGCTTCTTTGGTAACTGATCGCTTTGTTTGTTAACATTATACTTGAAGAAGCGATTTAAAAGGATCTTTCTTTTATAATATCGATAAAATTTTGAAAGCTTCTTTCAAAGAGAAAGATTATTTCAAGTTTTCTTATCAACTATCCGTTATCAATTGGATTCATTAGCCATACATATAAATAAGTGACATTGTACCCAGATTTTGCACGCCGAAACGGTAGAAATACATTGTGTCTCATTTAAACATACCTACAACACCTATGTGCCTTATTAGATACAATAAAATTTACTTTACTTTAAAGAAAACTCAACAATAAGTAGGCAGGTTGGACCAAAGGTTTAATTGAATTTCCGTGATTATAGTCAGATACGGGTTACGGCAGACGCATACGACTGACGTGACTTGACGCAGCTGAGGCTCTATTCTGATGTCACTGAGTTCTCACATGTCACTTTTCGACCGTGGAATGTATATAGCTTACGGTTTTCGTACGGTGTCACGAAAAGGGCGTCTACAAAAACCAGTAATCTCTGACGTGTCAGCGAAAATTTAAGCGAGTTGTGTGCGGCCGATAGAAGTCTGTGCTGAGGCGAGACGGTTAATCTTCGTGTCCGGCCCTGGGGCGTCCGATAGCACGCGTTGCGACGGACGCGAGTCACAATCTCTAAGTAAATCTTAATAAAAACACTATTGTTAGTTTATTCCTAGTTTTAAACACAAAACGCAACCAATAGGACCTGTCTCTTTGTATTTTTGCAAATTATAAAGGCAACAAAAAATTCTACCTTGACCCACATTACAACTTAAAATGGCCTCAAGAATCTGTCAAATCTGACAATACTTTCAATTAAGAAGTCAGGTTTTTTTATTGCTACAATGGAACCCTACCGAGCTGCCACCGTTTAATGAAATGCTAGCGTTGGGTAGCACTTACAAAATGTCCGGATTTTTTAGAGTATATGTCCGGATGGAAAAAAAATATATTGTAATAGTAACTAGCTTGCCCCCTGCTTCGCTCGCGTGGTGATAAAAAGTAGCCTATAAGCTATTCTATCGAAATCGGTTGAGCCGTTATAGCGTGATGAACAACATACATCTAAACATCCTCAAAAACTTATGCATTTATAATATTTGTTTGAATAGTAGGAAGTAGGATGATTCTACAACGGCAATAACTGACTGAAAGAAAGTGTTGTTTACATGGGTAGGTAATTTGCACTGCATGTGGCTAGTTGGATGTTCCTATAAAACCAAGAAAATATGGCGTGAAGACTCCGGAATAACAAAAGTCCGGACCTGTATTTGAACCTGAATAGATACTTGTCCCAACTCTAAGCCCAACAAAAGCTCGCGAGGTGTGAATTTTTGTTTGAAAATCGAACAATAGTATTTGACAGCTCAATTCTTTTTTTTTTATAAACCAAAGCGGCAAGAAGCTGGTTTGTAGGACTTTATTATTTTTGTATTGTGATTCTGAACAGTGGTAGAATGATTTATGGTTTTCACGCCACGTTAGACGTTTTGTTTTAATTTCTCGATTTTTAATTTGAGATTTAGTGAGAGTTTTTGTCGTGAGAATAATCTGAATTCAAATTCATAGTTTACTAGCTTACGCCCTTCGCTCGTGTGAGCAAAAAACTTTCGCATTTATAATATTAGTAGGATAGTATTCTACACCCAATTGGCAATAAAATTGTATCTACTGAAAGATTATACGAAAATAAAACACTGCAATAGTGGTAACACCAGCGTTCACTTTTATATTTCTTCAAAGTTCACATTCACTAGTACAACAACCGATTTGCTTCGCAGCTCAACAACGACTCCCTGTAGAAAATTCCCCCAGTAACCAAGTAAAAAAACAAAGTCAAGCCACAGTTGATGTTTTAACAAAAATCAACTTCCTTTTTAAATAACACGGGTTACGATGTTGAGCTACTTACATACAAATAAATTAATTCTAAAAATACCAAAAATCTTTGCAAAATTAACAAATAAAATCAACATTAAATTAACACAATTAAATTAGTTTACTATTTATATCCTTTGATACCGGATGTTTGTTTAAATACTAATTTTCAACATAATACTTCTAATAAAATACACATTATATATTAATAATTATTAAAAACAATATCTTAATTATTAAGCAAGCTTACACTACGAATTTTGGAAATTTGTCATTTTTCATTGATAAAACTATGCAAACAACAGCTGGGATCTGGCAGCTTAGGGGTCATAACAGTTCAAACACAATAAATCAGCTGTTTAAGGTAATCTTGATGCCTACGCGTACCTTAGTAATCTTTTTTAGTAATATAAGTGCGAATGTTTGTGGTTCAATCACGTCGTAACGGCTCAGCCGATTTCGTTAAAACTTGGAATAGATAAAGTTCTTTACCTAGAAATGCCTAATTGCCTAGAATAGCATAAAGAAAAAAGGCTTAAAACAGCTAACTTGATTAAGTGTGGGAAAAAAATATGTTTTTTTTTCGCTATTAGATATTTTTGGTTTTTGTAGTTAGAATAACTCCCTTTGGGATGGTATACCAGTTTTGAATCTTTGTTATGTCCTCCTTGTCATTACCAATGTCTATAATAGCCATTAAAGAACTAAAAGGGAGTCTTAAACTCCCACATTACAAATCGTTATGATAAAACGCATGCACACCACTCAAGATGCCAGCCAGCCACTCAGAAGTTATCATACTGTAATGGCTGACCGCATTTAGAATTGCAGATGGAACTATTTAAATACTCGTTGCTTCGTTACTGATTCTTTCTTGGTCATCCTGTATTAGGTCAGTGGCCAGGTTGAGGTATGGTGGCCCTAAAAAGGGCCTATGACCGTCGGTGAAAGGGTCAGTGTAGTGAAAGGATTAAAGTACGCTTCTTTCAAGAATACAACAGGAACTTGTGGAATATCATCATCATCATCAGCCGTACGATGTCCACTGCTGACCATGGCCACAGACAGAGCGAATTCCTTATCATGCGGGGGGATTTGCCCATACTCACCACGCTGGGCATGCGGGTTGGCGAGCGCAGTTAGAGCTATCGTTGTTAAAATGAGGGACGCTGCTGCCCAGCCCCTAGCTTTTTTCCCTAAATCGCCTCTTACCACATCCGCGGATAGGTAGATATGGAGGGGCCTATTCTTCAGCCGGGGCCACCACGGCCACCACCATTGTGGAATATTATAACCAGTTAAGAAATAAGGAGTAAAAAGTGTTTTTTCGCAACTAGTTGTGAAAAATGGTTGTGAAAGTGGACTAAACCAGTTTTTCCATTTCACGATGACGTGTCTGGTGACCTTTATATCATTGATATAAGATTCAAATTGTAATGATTCAGCCGCCTTAGTGAAACATAATAACTCATCAAACATGCCATCTTGGAAAATAATTTAAGACCATTCTTCTCAAGTTCAGCGTCGATGGACTTGCGACCTGTCATGTTAGCTCACTACCGCATTATGTGCGCATGTGACGAATTTGTTTTAGCTTTGGGCGAGTTAAGTTAGTGCTATCGTTGTTAAAATAGGGGACGCTGCTGCCCATCCCCTAGCATTCCTTTAGTCGTCTACGAAATCAACGGGTAGGTAGATATGGAGGGGCCTATTCTTCAGCCGGCCCACACGAGCTACGCGAATGAGTTTTGCTAAAAATAACAAGTCGTTTAGACAGACAGACTTGACAAACAGTGTTAGGTTAGTGGAAAGCCGTGGTTAGGCTTTCCACTTGCTACGATCCTGACATACCTCTTTTGCTTCATTCACTCTCATCACATTCCTCATACATGCTCGTCGGTTTAGGGTACTCTTGACGTGGCCTTTTTCGAAAACAGTCAAAACAGTCTTTTTCCAAAACAGACAACAGAAAGGCCTTAAACTGTGGTTTCATAACTGCTGTAACCCCTATTATAAGCTGCGGTTAAAATAAATGTGGTTTTCCAATTGCTAAGAGAGTCGCTTCGCCGCCACTCCGTCCGCGCTGACCCGAAAGTCCCCGATGGAAGCTCAACATAAAGTTGTCAGAGGCAGTGATCGTAAAAATCAATTGCCGGGTCGTGGGTTCAAAATGTTCAATTGTCTTCGGAATTGAGTTATGGGTTCGATGCTCGGGTTAATTGGATCTGATATGCGCCTTTGTGATTTTATTGGTTGGTTTGTGTCTATGGTATAGAACTATGGTATCTGGAGGAGGGCACAGCGAGAATAATATATATGCAGTGCGAATGCACCTTTAATGTAGTTATAGTGTAAGTGCACCTTTATAATAGATATGCTGACGGAGCCACCTTACATCGGTGGCCATATTAATTGTCTCATACAATATACGAAGGTGACTAAAATCGGTTGTGTTTATTGCATCAAAACCCCACATTTCATGGCGACCTTGCCAGAGGGCTATGCCAAGGGGCTCGTTGGAAGTATTATAATTTTGTCGTAAATTTGTAACTCTAAATAAAAATCGTCGTAAAAAGTATCTACAATGTGTCGTTCAACGGTTGAAAAAGAGGAAGTCTTTTTGAGCCAAAACGCGGCTGGAGGTAACAATGACGCCGTACTGAAGGATATCGGAAGCCGCATGGATCACATCAGCACAGCACATGTGATTATTATAATTGCATCAAAACCCCACATTTCAGCAGATCGCAGCCAAATACTACTATAAATATTATGTTTATTGATGTTCGTCACGTCGCGTCGCCAAGGCCCCGTCAGAAAACCAGCGCCGCACTGTACATAATATTATGTTCGGTGCAGCTTTATGCTGAGACGGGACCCATTTGCCTCACACAACGCATACTACTTAGCCTACCACTTAGCCACTTACCTACAACCCACTACCTACTACGTCAAATAAACAAATTTTCTTTCTTTCTTTCTTTTAAATAACATTACTTGTTTCAAATTTTTGTGTTCCTGCGGTGAGTAAGGTTGCAAGAGCTCTTTAGGGGGGATGGGGTCTGGGGTCGGCAACGCGTGCGTGATTCCTCTGGTATTGCAAGCGTTCATAGGCTACGGTAACCACTTACCAACAGGTGGGCCGTATGCTTGTATGCCACTTCAGTTGTATAAAAAAAAACCTATTGGTTCACCCTACTACATCCTACTGGTCTGTGCCCTACTACCTAGTGCCTACCTACTAAAGGCCTCGTGTTTGTGGCCTGATTCTTGTAGGCTTGGTCGCGAGGAACAGGCGTAGCTTCACCTAGTTTCTAAGACGTTTCAAAGTGATCCTAGTGAATTTATTGAAATAAACACCTTTAAATTTACCCCGAACTGAGGTCTCGCGATGTCTGTGCATAGAAAGTGTACGGAAGACCAGCGTGGGTCGTTGTTTAACAAACCGCATCATGCTGAGTTAGGGTCCATTTTGCAGCATTTAGATTATAGTGTGCCCTAACTAAGTACTTTTCTGTGCTTATTTCCTCATGTAAATATATACGCACACTATCTTCCGTTCGCGGCTTCGCTCTCGTGGTACCTATATAAAATGTAGCCTATATGCTATTCTAGGTATTATTATTATTATTATTATTAAGCCTTTTATTCTCCTTTCTCATATCATTTAGATTATTATTATATTTGTATTCATTTTTTTTCGTGGAGTACCCATTTTCGGGTGTAGGCCTTCTCCAACCTCTGCCAATTCCCTCTTTCTTGAGCGAGTCTAGTCCACGTAGCGCCTGCTATCCCCATGACATCATCGCTCCATCTTCGCCTTGGTCTTCCTCGGGGGCGGGTAGCATTTCGAGGCCACCAGTGTAAGACTATTTCAGTCCATCTACCGTCTGTTGCTTGTGCCACATGTCCGGCCCATCTCCATTTCAGTCTGCATGCCAGTTCTGCAGCATCAACTAGCTTTGTTTTTTTCTTTCTAGGTATAGCACTCTATATATGTTCCAAGTTTCAACGAAATCGGTTAAGCCGTGATTGAACAACAAACATCCTCACAAACTTTCGCATCCTACTAACCTTCTTTATTGCATACTAGCTTCCGCCCGCGGCTTCGCTCACGTGGTGCCTATGAAGATAAAAAGTAGCCTATATTATGCTATTTCAGACTATAATCTATCTGTGTGCCAAATTTCATCCAAATCCGTTCGGCCGTTTGGGCGTGATTGAACCACAAACATCTAAACATCCAAACATCCTCACAAACTTTCGCATTTATAATATTAGTAGGATGTAGATGTAGAAAATAAAATGTGTTTTTTTTTTCCCTGTAATTTTTTTCACCTATGTATGGTGGTCGTGACGTAACCACTATGGTCTTCGCTGGAAACCAGCGCTGGGTGCACACTTCTGAGCACAATGCTGAGCGAAGGCCATATTTTCCTTGAGCTCTGCTGCGCACAACATTTTAACCGTGTGTACTTTTAGTTGTTAAATTTATTGTGTAGTTTAGGTCTTGGAAAATAAAAAAACTTCATTCATTCATTCATTCATTTGACTGGCCTCATAGCTCAGTTGGTAGTAACTCTGCCTTCTGCGCTAGAGGTCGCGGTTTCGATTCCCGCACTGGACAAACATTTGTGACTAACACAGATGTTTGTTCTGTGTTTGGGTGTTAAATATATATCTATTATGTATATCAGTCTCTGGTACCCATAGTACAGGCTATGCCTAGTTTGGGATCAGTTGACAGTGTGTGATATGTCCGAAATATTATTATTATTTATTCATTCACAAAATAGTACGGCGAACTTAATGCTAAAAATCATTATCTTCCAGATAACCTTTGTGTTTGTGGACAGAAGATATGCAGTTAATGCACAGGAGAGGGAACATAACAGGCAGGCATTGCTTCACCTAGTTTCTAAGACGTTTCAAAGTGATCCTAGTGATTTTATTGAAATAAATGCCTTTTGACTTTGACTTTGACTTAAAACGAAAATAATAAAACGTGTTCGTCCTTTACAGATTCAGCCATGACCTAGCAGCGCGTGCCCGCACGATGTCGCACGGCGCGGTGCTGCGTGCGCTGCTGCTGGTCGCGCTGTGCGCGTGCGCGGCGCTCGCGTGCCCGTGGGCGTGCGCGTGCCGTGGCGCGGCGGCCGACTGCGCGCACCGGGGCCTGCTGCATGCGCCGAAGCGGCTGCCCACAGACACGCATCGACTGTAAGTGGAAGGAAAGATTAGATTTAATTATGTTCATCATCATTTCAGCCGACGTACACGTCCACGTAGTACGACGTCCACTGCTGAACATGGCCTCCCCCACAGACAGAGGAGGAGGTAGGGCATAGCGAGATTTTCTCGTTCTAAATTAGCTGGTGAGGTACCTCCGCCTTACAGAAGATCGCAGCCAAATAACATTATTTGTTTCAAATAGTGTTGTGTTCCTGCGGTGAGTAAGGTTGCCAGAGCTCTTTAGGGGGAGGGGGGTTCGGGGTCGGCAACATGTGCGTGATGCCTTTGGTATTGCAAGCGCTCATAGGCTACGGTAACCGCTTACCAACAGGTGGGCCGTATGCTTGTTTGCCACCACAGTAGTATAAAAAATATAAAAAATTGCGAATTCCTTATCATGTGGGGGGATTTGCCCATACTCACCACGTTGGGCATGCGGGTTGGCGAGCGCAGTTAGAGCTATCGTTATTAAAATGGGGGACGCTGCTGCCCATCCCCTAGCTTTTTTCCCTTAGTCGCCTCTTACGATATCCGCGGATAGGTAGATATGGAGGGGCCTATTCTTCAGCCTGGGCCACCATGACCAAAAAAATATTAGTAAAAAAAAATAGGCTGGCTTTTTTTGTGTTTTGACCCCAAGCATGGCAGACATCCTCGCAGACCTCCAGGCGATAAGAAAAATAAAATAAATAAATAAATATTCCGGACATATCACACACGGTCAACTGATCCCAAACTAGGCATAGCCTGTACTATGGGTACCAGAGACTGATGTACATAATAGATAAATATTTAACACCCAGACACAGAACAAACATCAGTGTTAGTCACAAATGTTTGTCCAGTGCGGGAATCGAACCCGCGACCTCTAGCGTAGAAGGCAGAGTTTTTACCAATTGAGCTATGATTGGCTAATCAATTGTATATCTAAGGGGATGGTCAGAGGCATTTCCGAACATTGGCTCTTTAGCGGGGAAGGGGGTCGGCAACGCGTGCGTGATGCCTCTGGTATTGCAAGCGCTCATAGGCTACGGTAACCGCTTACCATCAGGTGGGCAGTAAGCTTGTTTGCCACCTCTGTTGTATAAAAAAAAAAACATTGGCAAATGCCTACATTTCGCAATAGTGAGTATTCCATAAGTACGCACTTGGCCGTCTTTATTTCAAAACTAGCTTGCGCACGCGGTTTCGCTCACGAGGTACCTAACTACATAAAAAGTAGCCTTTAAGCTATTCTAGGTAAAGAACTCTTTATGTTCCAAGTTTCAACGAAATCGGTTGAGCCGATACGGCGTTATTGAATAACAAACATACAAATATCTAAACATCCTCACAAACTTTCGCATTTATAATATTAGTAGGAAGTAGGATTTGCTCCTAAAACTAGGTAAATACTATTAATTATTCTGTGAAAAGTCAGGGCAAACCACGAACCGGACGACGCAGTGTTGGAAGGCCCCCCCACCCGATGGACCGACGACATTGTGAGGGTTGCGGGAAGTCGGTGGATGGAGAAGGCTCAAGACCGTTCGTCGTGGCACTCTTTGGGGGAGGCCTATGTCCAGCAGTGGACTTCATCAGGCTGATGATGAAAGCCAGGGAATAATTAGTGTGTATTTTTTTTATATTTGATCTTGAATATTTTTTGACTGAATAACAACTGTACAATCCGTCCTGGGCCCATTACCTATCGTCCGTCATAAAATATATAGGTATATATTTTTTTTATACAACATGGTGGCAAACAAGCACCTGATAGTAAGCGGTTACCGTAGCATACGAGCGCTTGCAATACCAGAGGCATCACGCACGCGTTGCCGACCCCGAACCCCCTTCCCCCCTAAAGAGCTCTGGCAACCTTACTCACCGCAGGAACACAACACTATTTGAAACAAATAATGTTATTTGGCTGCGATCTTCTGTAAGGCGGAGGTACCTCTCCAGGCGGGCTGCTCCAATTCAGAACGAGAAAATCTCGCTGTGCCCTACCTCCTCTTAAATAAATATGCCATTATGTAGGCGCACACGTATTTTTGTTCAAAAAATCTCTGAAAAGCCGACCTTTTTTCGTAAAATACCTTTCGAACCCATCTCATATCTAACCCTCCGCGTTTTCATAACGTTTCTGCGTAAATATATTTCAAACACAATGCCCTATTTTCTGCCACATTCCGGAACGTATTGAACAAAATGAGCCCGTAAAGGGAGTCAATTTTCTATAGCTCGCTCAATTTCGCTGAATTACATCTATCACCCCGCACCGTACACCCCATAGATCCTGAATGTGAGAAAGCCCATAAAAATATATCTATTTTCGGTAAAATGGTGGAAAAACTGCCATTTTTCTTATTTTATGCGAAGGCTGTTAGTTTTGTACGAACATTTAGACATTAAACATTTATTTATATGTGCTTAGTTGAAAATTGAAATCAATGAGAGATATCTATCATAAGAATGAATACTGATAGAGGGGAGTGGAAGAGAAAAACATGTTGTACCGACACCTCATGAAGTGGGATAGGGGCAGGGTGATGATGATGATGATATCTATAATAAAAATTGAACAGAATAGAAAACGTTTATTTTATTTTACCAACACAATACAAATAAGAAATTTTAACAAAAACTTAAAACCGACTTCAAGTTCCTGAATATTCACAAGATTAATATCAACCTCTTTTTTTTGTTATCAACCTCTTTGCGTTTTGCTTACCTACTGAGGATGACATTGGCCACCTACACTTTCGAATAAAAAACAAAAGTAACTATGCCATCCATTCATCATCAATAATAACTCTTATGGTACTGACTGACTGACTGACAATCAAACGTAGTGGTTTTATTCTCTTTGAAAATCAACGCAGAGGCTACTCAGAGTATGAAATTTGCAGAGTAGCTTCCTGTTGTAACGTATGGGTGCACAGAAAGAAATTCCCGACACAAACCCCTAAGTTTAAAGTTAATGTAAAAATAGCAGCAACCGAACGAAGTCGCGGGGATAACCATACTATACCACAGTCGACAAAAAAAAAATCGGCAAGTCGTGATTTCAAGAGATGATGACGTTTTTTTAAGTTTTACGGGACAATTTGCAATCCCTCAGGAATTAAATTAATATGGGACCACTCCGGGATCATACTCTATACACCAGTGAAAGAGTTATCAAAATCGGTTTAGTATTGGCGGAGATATCGAGTATTATACACACAAAAACAAAAAAAAAACAGCCGACTTTAGAACCTCGTCCTTTTTGAAGTCGGTTAAAAATTTAATTCAACCTCATCGTAACAAAAATGGCCACCACTCAGCATGTGCTAGGGCAGAGCAGTTCATACCAAAGAGCTGGTCTTCCGTGGTTGCACTTGGATATGAGCATGCAGTACTATTGCTATAGTGTCCTAAAATTATTACCTCTTCTTCTTCTACCTGTCCTTGTCCCACATTATGTGGGGTCGGCACATGTTTTCTTCTTCCACTCTCTTCTGTTAGCCGTCATCTCCGCACTCACTTCTTTCTTACTCATGTCATCTTTAATACAATCCATCCATCTTTTCTTCGGCCTTCCTCTAGTCTTATCCATCCATATTCATACCTAACGCTCTTCTCGTTACATGACTTTCATCCCTCCTCATGACATGCCCATACCATGCTAACCTATTACTTCTCAACTTTTCCGTCACTTCGTCGCTACTTTCAAACTTCCTCTGATGTACTGTAAACTTATTACCTACTATACACATTCCTATAAACTGTAATTCCTATCACATCACTAACTCAAAAATCTCATAAAAAAACTGGGACAAATCGACGTTGTATGTTTGTATGTTTATTTGTTAGAGCCTAACTTTCGAACCGACATGCGTCAATCCCATCTGCATGGAATTAAGTACATCAACAGCCAGGCTATTACGTAAGCGAAATGGTAATGAGGATCGCAGTTTTATGGATGTTATTATCAATTTTAGCGACATCTAAAGTTTTTCAAACATGAAAAGGAAGAAGCTAAGGTCTTGAAGTTTTCCCTTGTCAAGTTTGGAACGTGTTGAATGTTGCTAAGATTGTTAAAATTACCTTCAAAGTTACGATCTTCATTGCCACTACGCTTACGCAATTGCACCACAGGTTATACCATGAAGATTCGCTCACGGAAATAATGAGGGCCCAAAAGGGGGGTTTTTGTGTGGGGTGTCATATGAAAGAGCAAAAATAACATTGCGTCCAGTATTATAACATTATTATAATTAGGGCTAATGAATGTTAGCTTTCATTAGGTATTTTTGTATTAAAATATTATGCTATTTATCAGTCTTGACATTTTATATATGGATCTATGGATTTTATCAGTAATAAATGAGTTAGTAAGACTTTTTGGCGGGAACTTGAGAAAGTGATGTGCTCTCAATTTATTTTACAAAACTAGTGTTAAATTGAATAATATTATGTGATTATGTTGGTGTTTTGCGTAATATTGTTTGAGTAAACCGCACAAGTGAAGTGAATAGAAATGATTGCGTGTATCGTCCTTTTTCGAGTTGGCGCCAAGAGGTCCCACGAGGTTTTAGTAAAATAGCCACTATCATATCTTACTAAAACTGAATTTGACTTGAGTTGACGGTGACTTGACCATGATGAAGTAAAATGAAGAAGAAAGATAAAAAGAACTACGAAGAAATATAAACGTAAGACTTGGCGGTAAGGCCTAGATGCCATAGCAAGCCCGAAAGGGAAAAAACTTCAAAAAAAAAATGAGTTAGTAATACATTGCAAAACGATTTTTATCTTTATTCTAAGCCACATGGTTTTTGGGATACAACGATAATAGTAACAACGATAATTATAATAAAATAATAGTAATAAAAGTGTACACAGCTAAACTGCTAAATCGATCTTGATAAATTTGATAGCCTAAACCCTTAGGAAGGGCATAGGCCACTTTTTACCCGCGAACGAAGCCGCTGGCTGCTGTTAGTCAGTTATATTTGTTTGATGCTCTGAGGAATAAGGGGCGGAGTACATTAGCATCATATTGGTTAGACACGTGCGCCTCCAATATGTCTTGATAATGGAAAACATTTTGGTAGAGTATATTGAAGGGTCTGCGGTTGTGGGGAAGGAATGCTAGTGTTCACCAACACACTAACCGGACGTTCAACGACTTTATAAATTAACCGGTGGTTTATGACACATGACATGTATTAATGACTGAGGAATGGTTTCGGCAGAATACCAGCGTCTGCTGCTAAAACAGTAGGCATAATGCTGAGCCGAGGCCATTTTGCTGCTGCAGCACACATCACACCATTTTATTTAGTTGCTCGTGTTTTCTTTTATTTACCTAATTGTTTGGTTCAAATGCGTTTGTTTTAGTAACAAATAAATAAATGTCTATGTCTATCTCTTTTCATATCATCTAGTCTGCTGTATTCTTATACATAGATTGTTACATTTCTCCTTTAGTGTATTTTTTTTTTGAAGTTTTTTCCCTTTCTGGCTGGCTATGGCATCTAGGCCTTACCGCCAAGTCTTACGTTTATATTTCTTCGTAGTTATTTTTATCTTTCTTCTTCAGTTTACTTCTTAGTCATGGTATAGTCACCGTCAAGTCAAGTCAAATTCAGTTTTAGTAAGATATGATGGTGGCTATTTTACTAAAACCTCAAGGGACCTCAAGGCGCCAACTCGAAAAATGACGATACACGCAATCATTTCATTTCACTTCACTTGTGCGGTTTACTCAAACAATATTACGCAAAACACCACCATAATCACATAATATTATTCAATTTAACACAAGTTTTGTCAAATAAATTGAGAGCACAACATCACTTTCTCAAGTTCCCGCCAAAAAGTCCTCCTATAGTGTAAGATACTGTGTGGTAAATGCAGAGATAGAATGCGCTCGTTTTTTTTTGTTGTTTCATTTTCCACTTTTCTTTTGTTTTAAGTTTTTCATTTTGTTTGTGGAAGTTAAGTTTTAAGTTTCGATTGTGTGTGGTCGCTTAGCGACAAAGCCTTTTTGTAAATATTCAATATATAAAAAATAAATGCAGAGATTTTACATGATTAACACATAAAAAACCACCGGCATATTGTACTCATCTTTATTTTCAATCGTAATCAAGTGACATTAGCAAACGTTGACAGTTGTGTCAGATTGTTTTCCGCTCGCAGAGTGCCTGCAGAATACACTTACAGACAGATACTATGACCATCATCATCATCATCAGTGTAGAATTAGATGTTCACTGCTGGACATAGGCGTCCCCATAAGTTCTATGACGAATTGAGCATTTTCCATACACCCACTTCTCGCAACTTTAACAATGTCATCGGTCCATCGGGCGGGGGGCCTTCCAAATATGGTAAAGAAGTTCGCAATTGTGAGATTATTTTATCAACATCTTTATTTTAGCGACATCTGCATGAAGTTTTTAAACATGAAAAGGAAGGAGCTAACATCTTTAATTTTCCCTTGTCTAGTTTGGGATGTTTTGAATGCTGCTAAGATTGATAATTACCCTCAAAGTTACAAATTTCATTGCCATTACGCTTACACAATTGCACCACTGGATAGGATTTTATTACGTAGACGGTTTTATCTCCGTTAACTCTGAGGAAAAATCTCATATTTTCTCAGAAAAATATCTGTCCCTAACCATTTCCGCCATAAGCGTGAAGATACTTAAAGAAGGAATTACTAGTTCCGTAGAAATAGTTCTTTATTAAAAAGGGGCTCGTTGTGATTGGTAGGGTGACCATACTTATTTTTTATTTTTTTTTATTTATTTGGATAACAATCTGTGCTATCCTATTAATATTATAAATGCGAAAGTTTGTGAGGATGTTGATTGTTTAGATGTTTGTTGTTCAATCACGCCGTAACGGGTCAACCGATTTCGTTGAAACTTAGAATCGATAAAGTTCTATACCTAGAATAGCATATAGGCTACTTTTTTATTTAATTAGGTACCCACGCGAGCGAAGCCGCGGGCGGAAGCTAGTATATTATAAATGTGAAAGTAACTTAATTCGTTTATTATGGATCTGTTCCGTTGTTCACTTTTTTTAACATGCCCTGATCCCAGATTTGATTCAGAAAAAGTCATCACGATGTCAGTCCCAGATAGTTCCGGAACGCTGGTTACCCTAACCGGAAGTTGTCGTCCGCCATTGAGGACCACTTCCGCTTCCCGCCAATATCGCTGTAATATGTTTGAGCTCAAGATACTGAGCTACTATAAACTTATTGTTTACTTTTGAACTTACACCCACAAATTCTTCTTCTTCTCTTCGTCGTGTCACTGATTCTTTCTTGGTCATCCTGTATTCCTGTATACGAGTAGTAACGTTAGTTACTCCCAAATCGTCGATTCGCTCAAATTACTTGTGATATCTTCGTTCGCTTTTCTTGATCGATCAATAAGTAACAATCCTGTTTTACTGCACCTCAGTACGTGCATTAAGTAGTAATTTAATTTTTTTGTTGCAAATAAACATATTTTTAAAGAATTAAAGATATTTTTAAGATAAATTTTGGATCGTTTCCTTTGCTAATATCAATTACCAACATCCCCTTCTGCTCAAGAGGGGTGGAATCGTATAATTACGCTATTATAGGAGGGTAGTCGATGAGGCGTTTCAAGTTCATTTTATTTTCCTTATCATTAAATTAATATTGTTCGATTTCCGTTGCGGCACCAAATGTTTGCATGATCTGCATCTGACCCGTCCGGCCGTCGGTGAAAGAATCAGTGTAGTGAAAGGATAAAAGTGCGCCTCTTCACACATCTGCGGAACGCACGGCGCCGATCTTTAGGTTCAATACGCTCGTAGTGTTTTTCAAGTTCCCTATGACACATCATCTTCCTGCCCTTATCCCACATAATATGGGGTCGGCACACCATGTATTCTTCTTCCATTCCCCTCTATCAGTCGTCATCTCAAAACTCACTCCTTTCTTCACCATATCCACTTTCACACAGTCCATCCATCTTTTCTTTGGCCTACCTCTAATCCTACATCCATCCACATTCATATCTAACTCTCTTCTTGTCACATGACATTCTGCCCTCCTCATGACATGCCCATACCAAGCTAACCGATTACTCCTCAGCTTTTCCGTCACTGGCGCCACTTTTAAACTTCCTCTTACCATAACTTTCCCATTCCATAACTTACCCATTCTGGCCACACATCCATCTTAATATTCGCATCTCCGCTGCGTGCAATCTTCTTTCATCCGTCCCTTTGGCAGCATAACACTTAGACCCATACTAAGTTCCCTATGACACATCAGCCGAAATTACGTCGCGTTCAGCGTAGCGCCGAACCTCCGCGATTATTTCAGCCAAATCACGGAACTTTAAAAACACTGCGAGTGTATTGAACTGAACGATCGGCGTCGTACGTTCCGCAGATGTGTCGCAACACTAAGGCTCGTATTCAGAGACAAGACTCAAGCATAGATTTAATCACATATTCAATACTTGTTTACTGTTAACTGTAACACATTACTGTTAACTGTGTTAACAGTAATACTGTTTTTCAAGAAAGGTGACAACACCCTCTTGAAGAATTATAGGCCCATTTCGCTGCTGAGCCATGTCTATAAGCTGTTTTCGAGAGTTGTCACTAACCGGCTCGCCCGTAGGTTTGACGACTTCCAGCCTCCCGAACAAGCCGGGTTCCGCAAAGGCTTTAGTACCGTAGACCACATCCACACGCTTCGGCAGATTATACAGAAGACCGAAGAGTATAATCGGCCATTATGTCTAGCGTTTGTGGACTACGAGAAAGCCTTCGATTCAGTCGAGACCTGGGCAGTGTTACGGTCACTACAGCGGTGCCAGATCGACTACCGGTATATCGAAGTGTTGAAGTGTTTGTACAGCAAGGCCACCATGTCTATCCGACTCCAGGACCAGAGCACAAATCCAATCCAATTGCAAAAAGGGGTGAGACAGGGAGACGTAATTTCTCCGAAACTGTTCACCTCTGCATTGGAGGATGTTTTTAAGCTTCTGCACTGGGAAGGACAAGGCATCAACATCAATGGCGAATACATCACTCACCTTCGATTCGCCGATGATATAGTCATAATGGCAGAATCGCTGGAGGACCTTGGCGCAATGCTCAGAGACCTCAGTAACGTTTCTCAACAGGTGGGTCTTAAAATGAACATGGGCAAGACTAATATCATGTCCAATGCTCATGTTGCACCCATGCCGGTACAAGTTGGGAACGATACCATTCAAGTTGTAGACCACTATGTCTATTTGGGTCAGACGATTCAACTAGGTAGGTCCAACTTCGACAAAGAGGTCAACCGACGAATCCAACTCGGATGGGCAGCTTTTGGGAAACTTCGTCATATCTTCTCGTCGCAGATACCGCAGAGCCTCAAGACGAAAGTCTTCAATCAGTGCGTGTTGCCAGTGATGACTTATGGCACTGAAACTTGGTCGTTAACTATAGGCCTCATATACAAGCTCAAAGTCGCACAACGGGCTATGGAGAGAGCTATGCTTGGAGTTTCACTACGTGATAAGATCCGAAATGAGGAAATCCGTAGAAGAACGAAGGTCACCGACATAGCTCTCAGAATTAGCAAGTTGAAGTGGCAGTGGGCAGGCCATATAGCTCGCAGAACCGACAACCGTTGGGGAGTAAAGGTTCTCGAATGGCGACCACGAACCGGGCGACGCAGTGTTGGAAGGCCCCCCACCCGATGGACCGACGACATTGTGAAGGTTGCGGGAGGTCGGTGGATGGAGAAGGCTCAAGACCGTTCGTCATGGAACTCTTTGGGGGAGGCCTATGTCCAGCAGTGGACTTCTACAGGCTGATGACGATGACGATGACGATTCAATACTTAAGGTAGAGTTCAGCTGTTCAGCTGAACTCTACTTAAGTATTGAATCTCTTCTCAAACATAGCTTTTATTACTTAAACTACTCTCAGCTGAATCGAGTCTCAAATCTGTACTCAAATGTTCGCGTTACATTTTGATTTATTTATAATTTTCGATCCGTTTTACGTAGAAATTCAAACAGCCAGGGTGGAAATAGAATATAACTATAAAGTGAAGTATAAATATGCATCAAAGTACGTGTAACGGAACGTAAATGTAATTTGATTAATGTCAAATCAAATCTAAACTCAAGCACCGATTTCGTCTGATTGACGTTTCAGAATGAGCATTTACTCAGGTGAACTGTGATCATTGAATCTATACATAAATACTGTTCAAGAATTAGAATCTCGCCTCAAATCGAGATTTAAGTACAGATCAATGCTTGAGTCTTGTCTCTGAACACGAGCATTAGAGAGGTTTGTCTGGTGGCGAGGCGATTCGTGTGCGGCAGGCATGTGCTTTGGCGAGGCTCCAGGCTGCAATGCAGGTCGTTTGTCAGAGGCATTGAATTCCTCGCACATTCACGCGATCGTTTCTTTGCCGGGGAATTTGGGAGGAAATTGGCGTGCATTGTGAGTATTACTGTTTTTAGGTGGAATAATAATTCTAGAGTTCAGGTACGCGTTCCTTGCTGCGTATGTACGCAGCGTAACGCAAAACTTTTCTGTTTTTGACATCTGGGCTTGAACGTACAGTCGCCTGCACTAATCTATCACTATCACACTATTTATCTATAAATTTATATTTAAACGAACAGTTACATACATAGTCCTGACCCCACACTAGGATTCCCTGTGTCGTGGGTATCAGAAACTACAAGTACCATGGTACCACAACACACAAACCCGGAACAAGTATTAGCAGGTCATGCAAACATTTGTTCCGCAGCGGAAACCGAACCCGCACAGTCGGTACTCGTCCGCTGCGCCACCGAGGTTGACGTATTTATACAATCAATTGGCAAATGTATGACGGAGCATCACTTATCTTATGAATGGCTTCAATCATTTGGCTAATTTATTTTTCGTTACGGAGTAATCGGTGTGCAAAAATTAAAAACACACTAGTCACCGAATTAATAACATCCTCCTTTCGATTAAAAATAAAAACTGTAATGTGGTGCCCTTCTTTTCCCCTTGTAAGAACATATATCTTATTTATTGAGAATGTCAAGTTTCACTTACTAAGACATTTCTAAACTCCGCCTTAAATTGCTTTAAAATGCCTTCCAAAGTATAAACTACAGCTTAAGAACTATCTGTGTGATTAATTTCAGTCTGGGGTGGTACACTCAAGTCCAAAATACTAACCTGGAAGGATAAATAGTGTTGTGTTTACTTCAAACTTCAATTTTCATTGAAATAGTAACGATCACTTCGAAGCATATTAAATCTAGTTGAATTTATGTATGTTCTTCGCGACGAAGCTTAGACGATACAGGCATGACACCACGGTTTGTTATTTTTCATTATTTCCGTCGTAGGACGACCACTGCTGTAAATAGGCCTGCCCCATACTCCACTCGCCACTCTGGGCATGCGGGTTGGCGAGCGCAAATAAAGCTATTGTTGATAGATAACACTGCTGCCCATCCCCTAGATTTTTCCCTTAGTCGCATCTTACGACATCCACGGGTATGAAGGGACCTATTCTTCAACCACGGCAAGATAAAAAGAGTCTACAGAAGCAAAAATAATAAGCTTCCTAAAAATAGCGCAGAAAACACTTCTGCCGGCGCCAGTACTCAGCATTCCTTAAATTTGAGGGACTTAACTTTTAACGAGTTCCGGACTCTGGCTTAATTGGAATAAGTTCTGTTTTCCTTGGAAAATGTTTGTTTTTAATATCTGAGGAACTAATTTAAGTATTTTTATGTCCAGTAATGAGAGTGGGTGTTAAAATCTACTTCTACAAAGGAGATGTTTCATCCTAGGTCAGGTCTATGTACCAATAGGAGAATACAAGAAAATACAATTTAGAATAGAATAGAAAAACGTTTATTTTGCTACCAATAAACACAATAAATACAGCCTCTGAACTTCAATTTAATGGTAACAAATACGGCCACCGCTCAGCGTGTGATAATGATAAGGCATAATTTCATTAATTTGTAGGCAAAAACATTGGTTCAAGATTTGAGGGCCGCCATTTTAGTTTTTAATTGACGTATGACGTAATTGACATATTTTTCATGTCATGTTGTTGTGGATTTGATGTTTAAGCTATATATTTTTGAAGTGTTGCTCTCTTTTTCGAAGAAAATAGACGGTCATAGGACTTTTTCAGGGCCACCATACTTCAACCTGCTCAATGACAGACCAACAAGACTCAGTGACACAAGCAAGCACTGTTAGTAAAACAACTTGATCGAGCGAGCCAAGATTGCCAGATACCAAGAGGCTTCGCTCGCGATGTACCTACATAAAAAGTAGCGTAAATGCTAAACTAGGTAAATAACTTTATCTATTTCAAGATTCAACGAAATCGGTTGAGCCGGTACTGCACGATGGAACTACAAACATCCAAACATCCTCACGAACTTTCGCATTTATAATATTAGTAGGATGCGAAAGTTTGTGAGGATGTCTGGATGATTATTGTTCAATCACTATGTAACGGCTGAGCCGATTTCAATGAAACTTGAAATAGACAGATTCCTTCAGAGTTATCTGGAATAACGTATAGGCTACCTGGCCTCATAAAAAAAAAAAAAAACATTTGTTACTAACACAGATGTTTGTTCGGTGTCTGGGTGTTAAATATATATCTATTATTTATATCAGTCTCTGGTAACCATCGTACAGGCTATGCCTAGTTTGGGATCAGTTGACCGTGTGTAATATGTCCGGAATATTAAAAAAAAAAAAAAAAAAAACTATGCACCACGCGAGCTAAGCCGCGGACATAAGCTATATTAGCTATAATTCACAGTCTCGATCTCTAACAAATGGGCAGGAAACAAAAAAGGACAGGTTCCATTATCCTGCGCAGGAGTCGATCCGCCTACATTGCCTATAAAGTCGGTGCCTACTACTTATCTAGGTACAGTCAGCAGCAAGAGCTTACCACCACTCCAGTCTTCGTGTTAGCGTTCGCTCGCGTGGTACTTACCTAGACAAAAAGTAGCATAAATGATAATCTTGGTAAAGAACGATATCTATTCTAAGTTTAATCAATTACAATTTATTTTTATTTCGGTTGTTCACCATAATTGTTAGTACATTTATCTACCTATAAACTATGTTAGTAACCATAAAAACATATTTTAAATTATTCATGTCACATACCAGAATACATTCAACAAATTATTATTGCAAAAATAAATTAAAGGAGCCATTTCATTCTGGGCCTGGTCCATGTACACTACATAGAAAAATTAGGAAAAAATAGGAGATTACAAGTAAAATACTATTTCATTAATTTGAAGACAAATGCGATGGTACAAGAATAGTTCTTCTGGTAAGTTTGTTACTATGTGAACACTATTTGAAGGCCGCCATGTTGGTTTATAAATGGCGTTTAAAATGACATTGACATATTTTTCATATCATGTTGTTTGATTTGATGTTTTTGTTTTGTCAGATAAGTGTAGGTTGTCAAAATGATATTTCACGCACGTCCATCCGCCATATTTTTGTAGCGCTGTGTGTTGCTCTCTTTTTCGTAGAAAATCTTAATGTACCTTAGAACGAAGTCAATTTTAATAAAATAACCAATTAAATACGTTTACTTTATTGTTTGGCCATATTTTAGAGTAGTGTACACAGTGCAAGCCCAGGCTCCATATATTGATGAAACTCTTTTACTTAATATTTAAAATTCTAACTAGATTAATATAAGCATGTAAATGTCAATATAATATTCAAGAATTCTAATTGTTTAAGTAAAGTCCAGAAATAAATAAATAGTAACCTACAGTTACAGGTTAATCGAAATCGGTTGACCCGTTACGGCAGAAGGTAAAGTAAGGTAAAATTGGAGCCACCCGCCTGGGAAGTACCTCCGCCTTACAGAAGATCGCAGCCAAATAACATTATTTGTTTTAAATAGTGTTGTGTTCCTGCGATGAGTAATGTTGCCAGAGCTCTTTAGGGGGGAGGGCGTTCGGGGTCGGCGCTCATAGGCTACGGTACCCGCTTACCAACACGTGGGCATATGCTTGTTTGCCACACCAGTTGAAAAAAAAGTAGAATAGAATTGAAGTGAATACTTATTGAAGAACCAAAAAATTCGAAGACATGAGACATGTGCACGAAAGGAGCCTCTAAGAGGCGTTTTGTAATGTGTCATCATCTCCCTGCCCTTATCCCACTTCATGTGGGGTCGGCACAACATGTTTTTCTCTTCCACTCCCCTCTATCAGCCGTCATATCAGTATTCACTCCTTTCTTACTCATGTCATCTTTCACACAGTCTATCCATATTTTCTTTGGTCTACCTCTCCCCTTATATCCTTCCACATTCATATTTAACACTCTTCTAGTCACATGGCATTCTTCCATCCGCATGACATGCCCATACCACGCTAACCTTTTGCTCTTCAACTTCTCAGTCACTGGCGCTACTTTCAAACTTCCTCTGATGTACTCATTCCGTATCTTGTCCATTCTAGTCACTCCACACATCCATCTCAACATTCTCATTTCCGCAGCATGCACTCTTCTTTCATCCGTCCCTTTTGTTGCCCAACACTCAGATCCATACAGTACGACAGGCGTTTTGTAATCTGTCGTGTACCTATATATATATACGACTAAGTTTGTTTTTACTGTCATTTTTTTTCTTTGCATTTTTACTTTATTTTTTTGCTGAGTGTACCTAACCAAGTGCAATGTCATAATTTAGCCGCTGGCTGGGTAGTCTTGGGTACCCAGCCTTGGATTATAGGGGCAAAGAATATTGTGGGGAGGTACTACAGATAGGACGATTAGAATCAAACATCATTATCAGTACTTAGAAGTCCACTGCTGGACATAGGCCTCCCCCAAAGAGTTCCACGACGAACGGTCTTGAGCCTTCTCCATACGAATTTAAATGATGTCGTTGGTCCACGACATTCGGGTAAAAAGCCGGGATACCTCCCACTAGGTCTACATGACTTTTTTTGGTACTTAACTATATTTTATTTGATATCTCTGCTTCCTATTATATTTATTGAATATACTATCTAACGACCACGGCTTCGCACGCATCTACATAAAATTTAACCTATAAAGATAAGATAAAAAAAAATTATTTGAGCTATCAGTCTTAGGTGGTAAGTACATTTGAGAAAAAATAATAATAATAACAATATTATGGACTACGGACCTCCAAACTAAGTTAAAAACTTATATTTATATGGCCTGTATTAGGTCAGTGACCAGGTTGAGGTATGGTGGCCCTGAAAAGGGCCTATCACTGTCGGTGAAAGAATCAGTGAAAGGATTAAAGTGCGCCTCAGAGGCTCCTTTCGTACACAATCGTATGTATAGGTGAGATAATATTTAGATTCGGTTTAGTAGTTCCAGAGATAACCCCTCTACAGACAAACAAACAAACTTTTACCTATTTTGTTATCATCATCATCATCATTTCAGCCGTACGACGTCCACTGCTGAACATGGCCTCCCCCACAGACAGAGCGAATTCCTATCATGTGGGGGGATTTGCTAATACTCACCACGCTGGGCATGCGGGTTGGCGAGCTCAGTTAGAGCTATTGTTGTTAAAATGAGGGACGCTGCTGCCCATCCCCTAGCTTTTTTCCCTTAGTCGCCTCTTACGACATCCGCGGATAGGTAGATATGGAGGGACCCATTCTTTAGCCGGGGCCACCACGGCTAACGTCTTTTGTTATATTAAGTGTAGATACAGGCTAGAACTTGTTTACTTTGCGCATACGGCAACAAAGAAAAAGAATATTGCACATCGCAAAATGGCCGCCGCTTAGCGCCCTGTCGTAAATTACAATGAAATATTGTTATGTTCGACAGTATAGGTACAAGCATCTACATAAACACGAATCGATAATCCTAGCTTCCTTACTAATATTTGATCGAGCGAGCAAAGATTTCTTACAACTTGGATGAATCGAAATTCTATGTTTGTATGTAGGTATTTTTTTTTTTTTTATACCACTGCGGTGGCAAACAAGCGTACAGCCCACCTGTTGGTAAGCGGTTACCGTAGCCTATGAGCGCTTGCAATACCAGAGGCATCACGCACGCGTTGCCGACCCCGAACCCCCTCCCCCCCTAAAGAGCTCTGGCAACCTTACTCATCGCAGGAACACAACACTATTTGAAACAAATAATGTTATTTGGCTGCGATCTTCTGTAAGGCGGAGGTACCTCCCCAGGCGGGCTGCTCCAATTCAGAACGAGAAAATCTCGCTGTGCCCTACCTCCTCCTAAGTTGTGTGTTAGAGCATAACTTTCGAACTGTCAATTCGATCTGCAAGGAATAGGTCAACAGGTTGTACTATAAAAATGTAATGGTAGGAAATTGAGTTAAATCGGCCAAGGGGTTGTTAAGATATAGGGGTCCATAAGGGGGGTTTTAAAAAAGTACTAAAAATAAATGAAGTGGGGTATCAGATTGTTCATGAGGAATGGGATGAGAGTGAATGAAGCAAAAGAGGTATGTCAGTATAGTAGCAAGTGGAAAGCCGTGGTCTCTGCCTACCCCTCTGGGAAATAGGCGTGACTTTATGTATGTATCTTAATTGTGCCGCAACGTAGGTACATCGAAGCACCAATTTTTATGACATTACGAGATCTCAGTTCGGGGCGAACCACTAGTTTACATTTATTTAGAGGTAAAGTCCTGCCCCATTTTTCAATGACCCGCTTACGCCCGTGGCTTCTCTCGCGTGGTTCCTCCATATTAAGTAGCCTATTACGTTATTACCTATAGGTAAAGAAGTTTATGCGTTCCAAGTTTCGTCGAAATGACCACGTTACGGCGTGATTGAACCACAAACATCCAAACATCCTCACAAACTTTCGCAATTATAATCGCAACAAGTAGAGCCTTAAATAAAACATTACGCAAACAGTGAGTTCAATTGATGTGCATTCAGAGCTAACATCATCTAATTCAATTGTTGAGGCGAAAGGGCGTTGTCATAATATTTTGCAAACACAATGTAGTATGATTTTCTTAGCCATTTTGGAAAATGGATGCTCTGACATCGGACATACAGGAGGAGGCACCCTGGTGTATGCTGTTCGCCGACGACATTGTTCTTGTCGGAGAAAATGCACTTGAGGTCCAGAGCAGGTAGGAAAAATGGCGGGGTAAACTGGAGAGTGTCGGATTGAAGATAAGCAGAACAAAAACTGAGTATCTGTTCTGCTACTTCGGTGTCTAGTTTTACCCCTATTGCCTTAGATGGTGTATCCCAGTCCAGTCTGCTCCGATTTTCGGTACCTCGGTCCACTCATACAGAACGATGGCGATATTGACCGAAACGTGAAAAATAGAATAAATGTGGGATGGATGAAATGGCGACAGGTCTCAGGAACTACGTGTGATCCAAAAATGCCCCTTAAACTTAAGGGGAAAGTTTACAAGACGATCATAAGACCTGTCGTAATGTATGGATCTGAGTGTTGGGCTACCAAAGGGACGGATGAAAGAAGAGTGCATGCGGCGGAGATGTGAATGTTGAAATGGATGTGTGGAGTGACGAGAATGGACAAAATAAGAAATGAGTACATCAGAGGAAGTTTGAAAGTAGCGCCAGTGACGGAAAAGTTGAGAGGTAATAGGTTAGCATGGTATGGGCATGTCATGAGGAGGGATGAAAGTCATGTAAGAAGAGCGTTAGGTATGAATGTGGATGGATATAAGACTAGAGGAAGGACGAAGAAAAGATGGATGGATTGTATTAAAGATGACATGAGTAAGAAAGATGTGAGTGCGGAGATGACGGCTAACAGAATTAGAATTATTATCTAAAATTAAAACTTAAATATACTCTTAGCGAATTCAATATTATACAAATGTTATCATTAAAGATGTCGACATGTTGGACCTCGTGTACATAGGCATTTAAAAGAGTGAGAGCTCTTAGCGTTGGCGCATTATGAGCGTGACAAGTTCGCGGCGTGTGGCAGGTGAACAGTTGATGTCGACGGCGGCCACAGCGCACGTAATTATCAGGCACACGTAGTGGCATCATGCTCAAAGCGAGTGCTCAGAAGAGAGTGGAAGAAGAAAACATGTTGTGCCGACCCCACATAATGTGGGCCAAGGGCAGAAAGAAGAAGAAGCCATTTTGGAAAAGAGCTTAGCTCTGTCATTTTATTTTCATGTTCACGTGTTTTGTTTATTTTTTGAGTGCAATCTCGGTGGTATTTTTACCACTTATGCTTATGATCACGAGTGTAGGAAAATAGAACGAGGATGTGAATGGTTTTCCTAAAATGCTGCTTGAAGTTTTAAAGATAACACCTTGCTTGCTTTCTTGTCGTGTCACTGAATCTCAATTGAGATCTCTCTATTTGTTTCAAATAGTGTTGTGTTCCTGCGGTGAGTAAGGTTGCCAGAGCTCTTTAGGGGGGAGGGGGGAGGGGTCGGCAACGCGTGCGTGATGCCTCTGGTATTGCAAGCGCTCATAGGCTACTACGGTAACCGTATGCTTGTTTGGCAACTCAGTAGTATAAAAAAAAAAAAAACTCGGTTACCTATATCCAAACATCCTCACAAACTTTCGCATTTATAATATTAGTAGGATAGTTTAGGATAATAGGATGACATTTCAAAACAAAAACATAGAAAAAGACGCTGATTTTAAACAATGAATGGACTTTCGAACTCCATCTTGGAATCTGACCGCACAATTAAAGTGGTGTTCAGATGTTTGCAATCAAAATGAAATTAAGCTGGATCGCTGGCCGGCAGTAAAAATCTTCTTGAGTTACGTACCTACAAAATTGTAATTTAGGGTTGGGAAAGGTCGATGAAAATTAACTATTTTTGTATTAATTAATAACACCTAACAGTCACATACATAGTCCTGACCCCACACTAGGATTCCCTTTGTTGTATTCATATTCATATTAATTTATTTCACCCTTAGCGTTACATTAAATAACAAAGGTATGTCCAATTACAGTTATTTTCATAAATTATCATGCAGATTATTAATTAAGTATTATTATTATTATTACAGATTATTAATGGATTAATAGATAGTGTCCTACATATTACTCGTATGCACATCAGAGAATAAACAATTCATATATTCGGTAATATGGTAAAATGGATGACTCTCAAGAAATCTCCTGACCTGAATTTTGGTAAAAAATAAAAATTTTGGGTATGGCCACAACATACAAATCTGGAATAAAGTCCCGCAGTTATCGAAATACACCCCTTGCATCTCAGACGGGCCCGTTGCGCTACCGAGGTCGTCAGTATATTGTAACAAGCAAATAAATTATAAATATTCCGGACACATCACACACGGTCAACTGATCCCAAACTAGGCATAGCCTGTGCTCTGGGTACCAGAGACTGATATACATAATACATCCAGACACAAAACAAACATCTGTTGTTGTTGTTCATCACACAAATGTTTGTCCAGTGCGGGAATCGAACCTGCGACCTCTAGTGCAGAAGGGAGAGTTACTACCAACTGAGCTATGAGGCCTGTCAATGTATAGGTACTAAATGTTGTTCGACGTAAATAAGTATTTTATTAATCCACTGTATAACTCAATGCACGATGAATACTTAATTAGACCAAACCAATTCCGTTAATAAATTGCCCAGTGGCACGCACTCTCGATCATTGAAATTAAATGTCAACCGGTGCCGTTGCTCAAACTAAGATTATATATCGATTTATGAATATGGCCGTAATCCCTATAATGTCAAATGTTATCAATATAATCGACCCTAAACGAACAAGCATGCTTCCATACTAATCCTATCCTACTAATATTATAAATGCGAAAGTTTGTGAGGATGTTTAGATCTTTGGATGTTTGTGGTTCAATCACGGCTAAACGGATTTGGATGAAATTTGGTACAGAGATAGATTATAGTCTGGAATAGCATATAGGCTTTTTATGTAGGTAACACGCAAACGAAGCCGCGAGTGGAAGCTAGTATTATAAATTCGAAAGTAACTCTATTTATTTGTTATTTAATTGTTTGTATCTTACCTCATCACGACTAAACGGCTGAACGGATCGTTATGAAATTAAGCAAGGATATAGATTATATCCTGGGAAAGGACATAGGCTATCTTTTGTTTGGTGTGAAATAGGGGTTGAAAGTTTGTACGGACCATCCATAAGTGCTTAAGGGATCCGAAAATTCATATTTTGAATTGAATTTGATGAGCAGAAAAAATCATCGATATTTTCCCATCACTCGGACCGCCATGTTTGTTAATCCAATAATTATGATCCAATTATAGCTCGTATCGATAATCGGTGTGCAATTGCCGCAATCGACAGAGAGACGATAATCGATTATTGAAAACGAATTATGTTGTATTCAAACATTAAAGCGATTATTTGGTGATAATTAGTTTTTATTTAATTTGGAGCGGCTTAATGGAGGGATAATGACATGGTAATGATTTAAATGGCGGCTGAAGAATAGGCCCTAGGCATTACTACCCGTGGATGTCGACTAAGGGTAAAAAGATAGGGGATAATGGAAATCTGTGGGGGAGGCCTAGCCTAGGAGAGGCCCAGCAGTGGACTTCTACATGCTGATGATATATTATAGCTTTGCGAATATTTTTTTTTAAACTTTTATTTCGGAACAAAAAACTTAGATAAATGTAGAGAAACAATAACCACCGCAGTAGTTATAAAAACTGTGTCGCGAGTTAATTAAAACAAAAACAAAAAAGTAGGTAGGTTTTAAAATAGGTACCAGGTGATCCTACTAATATTATAAACGCGAAAGTTTGTGAGGATGTTTGGATGTTTGTTGTTCAATCAAAGTCAAAGTCAAAGTCAAAAGGCATTTATTTCAATAAAATCACTAGGATCACTTTGAAACGTCTTAGAAACTAGGTGAAGCTATGCCTGTTCCTCGCGACCAAGCCTAGAAGAATCAGGCAACAAACACGGCTTGGTGCCTATCGTTTTTTACGATACTCCTTTTTCACAAAATGGAATTTAAAGCTTCAGTGTGGTAACGTCAATCACGTCGTAACGGCTCAACCGATTTCGTTGATATTTAGAATGGATAAAGTTCCTTTACCTTTTACCTAGAATAGCTTATAGGCTTTTTATGTTGGTACCATGCGAGCGAAGCCAAAGAAAAGATGGATGGACTGTGTGAAAGTGGATATGGTGAAGAAAGGAGTGAGTGCTGAGATGACGACTGATAGAGGGAAATGGAAGAAGAATACATGTTGTGCCGACCCCACATGATGTGGGATAAGGGCAGGAAGATGATGATGACCATGCGAGCGAAGCCACGGGAGGATGCTAGTATGACCTATATAAAATATACAGACAGGTAGAATTATTATTTTTTAAGACTGCTCGAGTTTCCCCCACTCAAACGATAATAAAATCTTTACAACTCTCCGTGATTGGCATGACATGGTGACCTGTCATAAAACATAAACTACCCTTGTTTATGGGCTTAATCGCGTTATTTCGTGTCGAGATATATGAGCAGTGTTGGCATAGTGGGAGGTTTACCGACTTTGGAACCCGGTAGTGCACCAATGGACTATTCTAGGCTCGTATTCAGAGACACGACTCAAGCATAGATTTAATCACAGATCAGCTGAACTCTATTTAAGTATTGAATCTCTTCTCAAACATAGCTTTTATTCAAGAACGGTACTTAAACTACTCTCAGCTGAATCGAGTCTCAAATCTGTACTCAAATGTTCTCGTTTACATTTTGATTTATTTATAATTTTCGATCCGTTTTACGCAGAAATTCAAACAGCCAGGGTGGAAATAGAACAGAACTATAAAGTGAAGTATAAATATATGCATCAAAGTACGTGTAACGGAACGAAAATGTCATTTGATTAATGTCTAATCAAATCTAAACTCAAGCACCGATTTCGTCTGATTGACGTTTCAGAATAAGCATTTACTCAGGTGAACTGTGATCATTGAAGCTATACATAAATACTGTTCAAGAATTAGAATCTCGCCTCAAATCGAGATTTAAGTACAGATCAATGCTCGAGTCTTGTCTCTGAATACGAGCCCTATTCGCGAATGTCAGTCGATGCTTCCACTCAGTATTCAGTATTCATTTCATTTATTCATTTCTACCCGTTGATGTCGTAAGAGGCGACTTAGGGAAACAAAGCTAGGGGATGGGCAGCAGCGTTCCCTATCAACAACAAGACTAAGTGCTTTATCTGCGCTCGCCAACCCGCATGCCCAGCGTGGCGAGTATGGGCAAATCCCCCCTAAATGATTGTTTCTGGTAATCTATGCTGGCTTATGTTCAGCAGTGGACGTCCTACGGCTGAAATGATGATGAGGATTCATTGAAATCTCATGGATTATTTTGAAACGTCTTAGACTGTTGGACGTATCAGTCAAATCTATTCGAAAGTGCATCAAAGTAATGAAACATTGGAAGCAATCTGCGGCCACGCGTAGCGAGTCACAGGGCAGCGCGTTTCATCAAAGAAAACCTTAATAAACCTTTATTATATAACCTAATTGATTCCCTGGAGTCGTGGCAGGCCGCTTTGGGATGCGACTTGCGTCGATACGTTGGCACCTTCCCACGTTTCGTCCACCTCCAGGACGGCTGGCGCGGCGGCAGCGGCGGCGGAGAGCCTTAAAAGGCGGAAATATTCGTCCCTTGGCGATGGATACATATTTCTGCCTTTTGGGGTTGAGACGCTAGGACCTTGGGGCCCAGGGGCGTGGCTCCTGTTCGATGCTTTATCTAGGAGGCTGGTGGATGAGACCAATGACCTGGCTGGTGCTTACCTCGGTCAAAGAATCAGTATAGCGATCCAACGAGGTAACGTCGCCAGCCTTTTGGACACGCTGCCTGTGGTTGGTGATCTGAACTCTGTTTTCTACTTGTAGTCGTAGTCGTAGAAAACAGAGTTCATTTCTAGTATAATATTATTTTAGTTTAATTTACAACTGTTACCATTATTATTTTTCTGTTACTAAATAAGTACTTATATTATAACCTAATTTAAAATTAAATGCAATGAGAACGTCTTCATTAGTGTGTGTGTTTTTGTATTGTGCATGCTTGTATATCTTTAAAAGTAAGTTTATATTTCATACACGATGTAAAAATTGTAAAAAGACGATCATAAGACCTGTCGTAATGTATGGATCTGAGTGTTGGACTACCAGAGGGACGGATGAAAGAAGAGTGCATGCGGCGGAGATGCGAATGCTGAGATGGATGTGTGGAGTGACGAGAATGGACAAAATAAGAAATGAGTACATCAGAGGAAGTTTGAAAGTAGCGCCAGTGACGGAAAAGTTGAGAAGTAATAGGTTAGCATGGTATGGGCATGTCAAGAGGAGAGATGAAAGTCATGTAACGAGAAAAGTGTTAGGTATGAATGTGGATGGATATAAGACTAGAGGAAGGCCGAAGAAAAGACGGATGGATTGTATTAAAGATGACATGAGTAAGAAAGAAGTGAGTGCGGAGATGACGGCTAACAGAAGAGAGTGGAAGAAGAAAACATGTTGTGCCGACCCCACATAATGTGGGATAAGGGCAGGAAGAAGAAGAAGATGTAAAAATTGTTATAATGAATGAATAAATGAAATGAAATGAATTTGTTTATGTTTAGGTTCTAGGCTTCCTCACGATGTTTTCCCCATTTTATATTATACTAGCTTGTGCCCGCGGCTTGACTACTTTTTTTACTAACCGTGGATTTAAAAAAAACATTAAAACTTGGTTCTGACAATTACCTACTGTAGTGTATGCCTTACGCCACACTGGCTGGTTCCTCAGCAGGACAACACACATATCAATATCTCACAGTAACTTCCGGCGCGCCTGCTCGTGCCGGCTTGACCACAGACTGACTGACTCCCAGAGAGTATATCCATCTCTCCATCTCAGGTATCATCTGTTATCTGTCACTGTCAGTTGTCCCCCGGAGACAGCATAAGTTAAGGAATGCAGGTATCCTTAAATACTAGTCCTACAAACGCAACGAAGAAGAAATGATCCAAATCGGTCAAGCCGTTCTCAAGTGATGCTCCGTCATACATGGCAATAGATTTTCGGAAATTTATATCAAACCGTTTAATTTGTTTGTTACAGAGATCTGCAAGGGAATAACATTACAATTATATTCCAAAGCGACTTTCAAAACCTGAAGGAGTTGAAAACATTGTAAGTATTTTTTTATAAATCATCCATATTTTTTTCTTAAATTTTCCCTTTCGCGCTTGCTATGGCATCTTAGGCCGCCATGTCTTACGTGTATTTTGTATAATATTTTATGTTTATGTTCTTTTAATACCTTTCTTATTTCATTATTTTAGTAATGGTCACAGTAATGTTTAGTTTTAGTAAGATATGACGGCTAAAACTTCGAGGGCCTTATGGCGCGAACTCGAAAAATCACGATGCACGCAATCATTTAATTTAACTTGTGCGCTTTCCTCAAACAATGTTACGTAAAAAATCACCATAATTACACAATATTATTCAATTGAACACTAGTTTTGTAAAATTAATTAAAGTGAGGGTTTAATTATTTTATGATTTTTGAATTGATTTTTCTCAATAACCGCAAAACGCACAGTTTAGATTTTTATGACAAAGATAACTTGAGCATTTTATTTACGTAAATCCAAGTCAGAAACGCGATTGGTAAAACTTTTCTCGATAGATTTATTTTTTAAAGTTGGGTCATCTGCAACAGTTTTTTCGAAAATACTCTGAGACTATCTAACAAAAATAACTTTTTTTTAAATATTTTGTTAGACAATAGCATTGGGTACCTAAACCCAAGACACTTTAAAAAAAAAATAGATAGTTTTTGAGATAATCGATATTTTCTTATATTTCGCTTACGTCTATTACTTTCGAGCGCCTTCTAACGCTTGCTATCTCATTCCGCATTCAATTACAGTACATAGCGCTGTCACTTTCTTCACTCCGCCCACTCGACAATATATTATGATTTTTGTATCCTCTTAAGAGCACAACACTGGCACAACATCACTTTATAAGTTCCCGTCGCGCCCAGCGTCTTTATCGCGCCAGCTACAAAGCCCTTTTTCACTAATAAAAAAAAACTATATTACATTAATGTCATACATACATAAAATCACGCCTATTTCAGTGAGCGCTCGGTTGTCATTGCAATCGCACGCACTTTGCTTATACGCCGTAGTTCGCCGACCGGTTAATGCACTAGTGATGTTCCATTGACCTATCGATGAAATGGATAAGTTCGTGTTACGCAGTTCGTCATCGACACCCGATCTGGCTACCAGCTCTAGCAAAAGGCCTAGGGACGAAGCCAGTGAACAATGGCAGCACCCGAAGAGATTCGCTATTCCCAAACCAGTTTCGAGGGGTAACGATACCATCTCCGGCAACCGCTTCAGCAGCCTATCGGTGGATGCAAATGATGAAGTTTTTGAGTCATTTAAAAGTGCCACTAAGAAGAAAACGCCCGGACGTGTACCGCCCATCGTGATTGAACTACACGAAGAGTGGACCCACCAAAAGTTGAAAGATATTATCAACAAGTACGACAAAAATTACCACCTCGAGTACAAAGGTAGCAATCGTGTCAAGATTCAATGCTACTCACCCGATGGACACCAAGCTGTTAAGGGTGGACTCCTAAGTGAAAACGTATTCTTTCATACATTCACTAGAAAGGATGAAAAACTACCCAAAGTGGTTATCAAAGGACTGCCGGGTAACCTCTTGGACACTATCGTAGGCGATCTTGAGTCACTCGGTTTTCCTGGAGCCACAGCATCCCACATCAAGACCTTCAAGCCGATTCAGTGCCCACCAGTACTTGTTCAACTACCAAGCGGAACTGATATGGTGAAGTTTAAGCAAATAAAATACATTGCAAGCTGTGTAGTCACAATTCAGCGCTACAAAACCAACAGCAAAATAGGCACCCAATGCTATCGCTGCCAAGGTTTTGGCCATGCCTCACGCAATTGCAACCGACCTGCTAAATGTGTTAAATGCTCCTTGGGGCACCCCACTTCGCAATGTCCCACGAAGGGCTTCATCGAAAACGCTCGCTGCTGCAACTGTCAGCAAGATCACCCAGCCAACTACTCTCAATGCAAGGAACGGTTAAAGTACCTCGAGCGTATAAAATCAAAACGGGACACCCCCCGACATGTCGTTGCCTCAGGCAAAGCCATGAAGAAACCGGTGCCATCAGCCGCGGATGACCTGACGTTTTCCCAAGCTTCAACTCTCATCAAGCACCAGTACACAGCTGGTTCGGTGAAGAGCCAGGCGCACCAGCAAGTGCCTGAACCCAGCGGCGCAAACGCGACTTCAGCTCCTCCAGCCATCGAGCAACCAACTCCCTCGCTCGACGCAGCCACGAGCGATATGCTTCGGATTCTTGCCACAATCAAAGCCATCAAGCAGGAGTTTGTCAAATGTGAATCCTTTGTGGACAAAGTGATCCTAATTCTGTCTCACCTTGGTCATCATGTTTAATGCTAATCAACTACGCATACTTTATTGGAATGCCGATGGTATTCACAAAAAGCAGCAGGAACTTCTGGACCTGGCGGTAAGCGATCTTAATGTTGACATCATCGCACTCAACGAGACTAAATTGACAAAACGACTTATCCTTAACATACCTGGCTTTTCTTGTTACCGGTTAGATAGACGTCCCAACGATAGCTCCGGACAAGGTGTAGCAATTTTGGTCAGAGCTGATATCGTTCACAGCCTTGCTGCTACGCCTCCTACCCAAAATCTCGAAGCGATAGGTATATCCCTACATCTAACGGACGGAATACTAACATTATACTCAGTCTACCAATCCCCTAACCTAACACTGCTTGCCAGCGATATCAATTCTCTTATGGCGTCTGGTAATAGACTTCTAGTCATGGGTGACCTAAATGCTAGATACCCATACTGGTCACCTGGTCCTATTAACCAGCATGGAAAAACTCTCTACGAGCTTATGATGTACGACGAATTCATTGTTCACGCCCCTAATGATCCCACTCTAGTTCATTACCGTGGCGAACTTAAGCCCACTAACCCTGATCTCCTGCTCACCAAGAATATACATACAATCGAGGATATTAAAACAATTTATGCATTATCCTCGAATCACCTTCCAGTTTTAGTTCGTTTTGCTTTTAAATTGCATCGCAAACCAATACGCAAACTCAATTTTGCAAAAGCCAACTGGATTGGGTACCGCAATTTCCTTAATGATAAAATTGTTCTGTCTAAGAAACCTTTTAAATCGGAGGAAGATATCGAAACAGTCATCTCACATTTCCAGAACACTATTATTTCAGCTAGGGATATCAGTATACCGACCACAACATTGAAGCCCTGGGAAATCTCCTTACCCAGATGTATTAAAAGAAAAATAAAGCATAAAAATAAACTCCGTCGTTATTTTGCCAAAGAAACGGACAGTACCACCCGCAACTCATTAAATTATGAAGTCAAACAATTAAAACATGATATAAGCACCGCATTGAAATCTCACCGTGATGAGCAATGGAACCGTAAACTTAGAAGGGTTGATAACCCTATTGCAGACATCTGGCGTATTGCCAAAGGTCTAAAAGCCACTTCTTCCCCGACTCTCCCACCTCTCAAAGCTGCAGACGGCACCAAAACCTCCAATGCGAAAGAGCAATGTAATATATTAGCAAGTGCTTTTTCAGATAACATGCTACTGACCCATAAATGGGACAGCGATGAGCAGGCTGCAGTTGATAACTCTATGAGCTCGATAGTCAACTCGCCACTTAATAGTCTACTTACTTCTCTGGTTCGACCTGCTGAAATCAAAAAGTGTATAAATAGCCTTAAGGTACGCAAATCTCCCGGACCAGATCATATTTCAAACCACCTTATCAAAAACCTGCCCCAAAAGTGTATTGTGCTACTTACAAAGGTATTTAACGCTTGTTTTTTGCTTAGCTACTTCCCTAAACCGTGGAAAATAGCTAAAGTTATAGCTATACATAAGCCGGGTAAAGACCCAACTGACCCATCTGGCTATCGCCCAATAAGTCTACTACCGTGCCTAGGTAAATTATTTGAAAAAATTATTTATAACCGTCTTTGCCGAGCTACAGCAAACTTTCTAATAGACGAACAGTTTGGCTTTCGTCAAGCGCATTCAACCACTCAGCAGCTAGCTCGAGTGGCGGAGACTATCTCTCATGGCCTCAATATGCATGAATCAACGGGTATGTTTCTTTTAGATATTGAAAAAGCCTTTGATACTGTCTGGCACCAAGCCCTTATCCACAAATTACTCAACCTGGAGGTTCCTTCATCATTGATCTATATGATTAGATCCTACTTAACTCATCGATCTTTCCAGGTACACATAGGTGACGTCTCATCAGTACTTCAATTAGTACCTGCTGGCGTGCCTCAAGGCTCGATTCTTGGACCTCAGTTGTTTTTGTTATATCTAAACGATATACCTATTCAAACTCGCACAAATCTTGCCTGTTTCGCTGACGACACAGCCTCGTTTACTTCCTCGAAAGATATCGACCTAATCATCAGTCGTCTCCAACTATCCCTTGATCTACTCTCCTCCTACTTTCATAAGTGGAAACTAAAAATAAATGCCTCAAAAACAGAGGCGATCATCTTCACAAGACATCGTAAAGTCCCAGTCCGAACACTAAACATTGAAGGTTATGCAATCCCTTGGAGCCCCTCAGTCAAGTACCTTGGAACAGTACTTGACAGCAAACTCAACTGGAGTGCAAATACCCTAAAACTCAGACTGAAAGGCACAAAAGCACTAAATTCACTGAGCCCTATACTTAATAGAAGTTCCTGTCTTAGCAGCCGCACTAAATTACGCATATACCGAACCTTAGTGCGTCCCTGCATTACTTATGCTTGTCCAGTGTGGAGTAGTACCTGTCCTACTAATATAAATAAACTACAAGTTGTTCAGAACAAAGCCCTAAAATGTGCCTTTAACACCCCTTTTTGTACGAACCTACGTAAATTACATAGCAATATTAATTTTCCCAACTTAAACGAATTTATTTACAAATTATCTAAAAAATTCTACCTTTTCAGTAACCCCCTCAGCAGAAACAAACACATTAAAAACATCTGTAAAACTCGCAAGAAAAATTTACCTTACATCGACAAATACAATCGGTACAAATTACCCCATCACTTGTTTCTCGAGTGCGATGAGTAACTATGCGCATTCACTCACACAGGTGAGTTCCGCGTCTTCACTGCTGCGCGCGCGGCCTTCGTCCTTATTATCTAGGGATATAGGCCGAATGCCGCGTGCTGGGTATGCTCGGGCGCTGTGCGCACTTGTAGGTGTGAATGTAACTTTACGATAGCAGCGCAGGGTCCTATGTTCCTGTTGTTCCAAATAGTTTTAAGTATACCCGCTAATTTGGTATCTAAATTAACAGAATAAAATTCCTACGGTCATTTGGGCCATTATTTGTCTGTTGTGAAATGCAATGCTCGACTAAAGCTAGCATAATCTTATAAGTAAGCTATATGAAAAAGTAAACCAAAATGTTATGTTTCGTAATTTGAACTAGTTATTTTTCCATAACAAGTTTTGAGTAGCTTTAAGCTTAATAAACGTTTATAAACACGTATGATTGTTACGTTCTAGGATTAAATCTACACTGGAATTGTACAAATAAGGGTTGTTATGTTATTAAATAAAGAATTTTTGAAATTGAAAAACGCCTATTTCCCAGAGGGGTAGGCAGAGACCACGTCTTTCCAATTGCTACGATCCTGACATACCTCTTTTGCTTCATTCACTCTCATCACATTCTTCATACATGCTTGTCGGTTTAGGGTACTATTGACATGGCCTTTGTCCAAAACGTCACCGATTTGGTCACTAAAACTTTTTTTTTTATTCTTCACAGGCAGCTGTCGGAAAACCACATTCATACTATCGAACGCGACGCCCTCTCGGAACTCAACGCGTTGGAACGATTGTAAGTATTTACAGAGTAAGGCATAGTTATAATTTTCAATTCCTATATTCTAAAACGTCCTGCGTCGACCATTACGTCCGCAGTGTGCGCAATCCACTCACCACGATGTTTTGCAGAAGCCTTATGAGTAACCCTTATCATTACCGTAATTCTAGCACCCATACACTGTCAGTGTTACTTATATCAGCAGGGCTATTTAAAAAAAACATCGGAAGGATTTCCGTTCGGAAACGTCAGCTTTTCTCAATCAATACGTGCTTGTACACAACGCAGAAAACTGTGACAGGAATTGCTGCGACGCGACGCGATGGATGGCGTCTCCCTTCTTGTGACGCAAAGTCGCATCGCAAGAACCTGCGAAACAATTCGCAGGTTCTTGCGATGCGTCGTGCGAGCTCGTTATGCGATGTCGGATCGCAGTTTTGTGTACTATCTCTAAATTCATTTCAGAATAAACATCACCGATGTTTTGATCTCTAGTTCAAGAGCTGGATTGGCTGGATTCTTTCATCGGTGGTCATATGCCCTTTTCAGGGCCATCATACCTCAACCTGGTCACTTCTTCTTCTTCTTGTCGTGTCACTGATTCTCTCTTGGTCATCCTGTCTTTGGTTAATGACCAGGTTGAGGTATGGTGGCCCTGAAATTGCCTATGATCGTCGATGGAAGAATCAGTGTAGTGAAAGGATTAAAGTGCGCCTGTTAGAGGCTCCTTTCGTGAACAATTGACCAATACAGGATGACCAAGAAAGAATCAGTGACACGACAAGAAAAAGAAGAACTGGGTTGAGAAAAGCTGACGTTTCCGAGCAGAAATCTTTCCGATATTTTAAAATATCCCTGCTGGTGATCACTTTTTCTCTTTTTCCTATAGGAATATAACCATCTATAGTGCCCTGTCTATATCTTTTTCCAATAGGAATATATCCACCTATAGTGCCCTGTCTATATCTTTTTCCTATAGGAATATATCCATCTATAGTGCCCTGTCTATATATTTTTCCTATAGAAATATATCCATCTATAGTGCCCTGTCTATATCTTTTTCCTATAGGAATATATCCATGTATAGTGCCCTGTCTATCTCTTTTTCCAGGGTTAAAGAACTCCAGCTCGATTCTTTCGGAACTTTCCAGCCCTTACCTAGTCCTAGATTTAAAATGAAAATACATGTTGATTCCAGGAAATTGAGCAATAACCGACTCGGCCACTTGCCGGATGGCTTGTTTGTCAGGTTGAGGCACCTGCAGAGACTGTGAGTAGTTGGTACGAGCGGTGTGTCCCACTCCTGTACTCACCCTGCCATCTGTGATCTGTTTGTTATGGACGCCATTACTCTTTTCCTGTGCTCATTTGGAGATTTAGTATCTACCATAATCTCTTTTAAAAGTATCTCTTGTAATCTTGAATCATTTTGTCGCATTTTGAAACGTAAAGTCGGAATGACATTATATTTATTTACAAGTATTAAAATCATTTAACGAAAGTAAATATATCCATTTGTTTCATTTATGTACTTGATGTTTATTTGTGGAAATAAAACATGTTTTTTGTTTAAAAATTACCGTTTACAAGATTAGGTAACTACCTACAAGTTTTTAATGATTTATATTGATGATTTTATTAATTTAAATTATTAATTGATTACACGAATAAATCACGATAATTAATTTAGGTATAACGTAGAATTGGAAAAACGGGAATTTGAACTGAAACTTCAGAAACATGTTCCTAATAAAGTAACTCATTCAGAAATAAACAAAGTAACATAGAGACAGGAAAAGAGAAATTTGTCCAAGAGAACAAGAGTAACAATAACTATGGTCCCTGGTGCTAAAGCTTCACGGGTTTCAATGTCTCTGTCGCTTCTAAACTACGCTTTCTGTTGTAACTGCGGGGAGGTGGTCACAATTTCTTATAATCTTAAATAGGTAGTTAAAATACAACAACGATTTCTGTGTAAAGTCGTGATCTACCGGTATGCGTTATGTCATCTTATTATGTCTACAATTTCATGAAAAATAGTCCTTGCGTCTACTAATGAAAGTCAGTTTTGTGTTTGAGGCCGTGCGATAGTACAGCTCGACGATATCGCATGCGGTTTGAAGTTTTGAAGAAACATCATTTTCCTCGGAACAAACTGTTAATTCACGTCGCTTCTGGTTGCTAAGCTTTATAATTTTTATAATTTACATTCATAATTACTTGACATTGTCAATATTGACTGTAATACAGCAGAAGCCATAAAATGAAAGAAGAAGAAGCATGTACGTCAACGCAGCAGGAACACCGACATTAGACGGGAGCTTCTGGACTTCTGACCATGCTATCATTTAGTGATGAATTTGTCATTTATTTTTACCTATTTGTCAAAATTTGTACCGCTGTAGTTTATGATATTTTGCGAATTAACAGTTTCCTGCTGGCTTGACGTCAACGCAGCAGGAAACTGTTAATTCGCAAAATGACAAATTCATCACTAAATGATGGCATGGTCAGGAGTCCAGAAGCTCTTGGCTAATGTCGGTGTTCCTGCTGCGTTGACGTACACGAAGAAGCCTCTAAAAGCCGGAACTCAAAATTGACTTTATTCAGCGGAAGAATGAATCATCGTTATCATTTCAGCTTGTCCTCTGGATCAATGGTTCTTTATTTATAACAAAAATGTTACATGTCAAAACATAGGCCCCATTACATCCATAGATATCCAGCGCGACCTTAAAGCGGCGATGGGCTTGCAACCTGTCACGTATGCAATACTACTGCTTATTTTTTTTTTTTTTTAATACAACAGTGGTTGCAAACAAGCTTACGGCCCAATGTTGGTATGTGCCTAATGTTCGGACATCCCCCTGACTATCTCTTAGACGTCTTCAAGGACCTGATCGTTTGTGAATCTGAAATGATGTCTATTTATTCTTGGGGATAAAAGTCGTAAGATTTTATTTCCTATAACATTTTAAAAATTTAACCCTTTGGGCTGCTTGGGCTCTTAATTAATATCGCTTATAAACTCTTCAACTAACCCCAGTTACACAGAAAGCCTTCTCCTAAGCTAAGCTACCCTGTCAGGTTGCCCCCCCTCCATCGCTATACAGTACCCCCCCCCCCCCCCCTATCGCTAAACAGTACACCCCCTACCGTTCGCTGTGGTGCTAGTCTGACCCTTGATGGGCTTTTATGGTGTCATTAGTGCTAATACCCATCATCATTATCATTATCAGCCTGTAGAAGTCCACTGCTAGACATTGGTATCCCCCAAAAAGTTTCACGACGAACGGTCTTGAGCCTTCTCCATCCACCGACTTCCCGCAACCTTCACAATGTTTTGGCCTTCCAACACTGCGTCGCCCGGTTCGCGGTGGCCATTCGAGAGTCTTTACTCTCCAACGGTTGTCGGTTCTATATGGCCTGCCCACTGCCACTTCAACTTGCTGATTCTGAGAGCTATGTCTGCGACCTAATGCTATATTCATAGTTATTTATTCGGTGCCCAGACATGGACGCTCACGCAAGAGGCTGTGTACAGGATGAGAGTTGCACAGAGGGCCATGGAGCGTGCCATGCTCGGTATCAAGATTATAGACCGTGTTGCCAACGTCGAGATCCGAAGTCGTACGAAGGTCAAAGACGTTGGCAACCGTATAGCGGAACTCAAATGGAGTTGGGCAGGACACCTGGCAAGGCGTGGTGATGACAGGTGGAGTAAGGCGTTAACTGAATGGCGTCCAAGAACTAGATATCGGAACGTTGGTCGTCCAGCAGCGAGATGGGCAGACGATATCGCAAGCATCGCGGGCCGCAGCTGGATGAGGCTTGCACAGGATAGAGGAGAATGGCACATACAAAGGGAGGCCTATACCCTGCAGTGGGTGAAGTCAGGCTGTGGATGGGTTATTTATTCCATAAAACAAGTCATTGTATGCGGAAATTCGTAATTTAATTCGTAGATATACAATCCTACAGCTGTTTTACGAATACGGCTCCGATTCGGTTAACTAGCTTCCGCCCGCGGGTTTGCTCACGTGGTACCTACATAAAAATGCTATATGCTATTAGCTAGGTACAGAACTTTATCTATTCCAAGTTTCAACAAAATCGGTTGACCCGTTACGCCGTGATTTAACAACAAACATCTAAATATTCCAGACAAAAAAAAAAAAAAATATCACACACGGTCAACTGATCCCAAACTAGGCATAGCCTATGGGTACCAGAGACTATGCCTAGTTTGGGATCAGTTTGTTGTTAAAAAGAAAAGTTGTTTGAAAGGAGCCTCTAAGAGGCGCACTTTAATCCTTTCACTACACTGATTCTTTCATTGACGGTCATAGGCCCTTTTCAGGGCCACCATACCTCAACCTGGTCACTGACCTAATACAGGGGATGATCAAGAAAGAATCAGTGACACGACAAACAAACAACCAGAGACTGATATACATAATAGATACATATTTAACAACCAGACACAGAACAAACATCTGAGTTAGTCACAAATGTTTGTCCAGTGCGGGAATAGAACCCGCGACCTCTAGCGCAGAAGGCAAAGTTACTACCAACTGAGCTATGAGGCCAGTCAATCTCAAACTCAATAGGCCCTTTTCAAGGCCACCTTCCCTTAACTCCGTCTCTGATCTAATACAGGATGACCAAGAAAGGATCAGTGGGACGACAAGCAAGCAATAGCACCGGTCAGTCTATAGGTCCACGTGTGGACCGCCGGATGCCTCATATTATATGGATTACTATCACAACACAAAGCGACATTTTTATTGAACTAAACGTGACCGCGCGTCTAGGGAGGGTATTAGTCGATAGTTACAACGCACTATATCGATAGAAAGGGAAACGTGCGCGCGGTTTCATTCTCGCGATTTCATCTATTGAAGGCTTTAAACCTGTGATTTATGTGGTAGTACAGTATCGGGTCTGAGCCGGCCACGTCGACGGGTAAAGTAAATTTAGCTCTATTGCGCTGGCTTTCGATTCATAATTGTGCGATTATAAAAGATCCTGGTAACTTGATGAACATAATCTTCTGCCGGCCACGTCGACGGGTAAAGTAAATTTAGCTCTATTGCGCTGGCTTTCGATTCATAATTGTGCGATTATAAAAGTGACACATAATCTTCTGTGACAATGAACAACAGCTGTCGCTTGCTAACTATTTCAATACATATTTATTTGTTTCAAATAGTGTTGTGTTCCTGCGGTGAGTAAGGTTGCCAGAGCTCTTTAGGGGGGGAGGGGTTCGGCAGGCAACGCATTAGCAATGCTCCAGGTGTTGCTGATGTCAATAGGCGACGGTAATCACTTACCATCAGGTGGGCCGTAAGCCTGTTTGCCTCCGTATAACATAACATAACATATAACACAAAAAAATATATATATTTTCAGAATTAAGATTGTGGCGCCCTTTCAATATAGGTTTTTACTAGCTTCCACCCATGGCTTCGCTCGCGTACCTACGAGGATTTATAGCCTATGTGTTAAAAATAGACTATAATCTATCTACATCCAGATCTAATCAGCCGTTCTGGTATGATTGAGTAACAAACATCCATCCATCCATCCAAACTATCGCATTTATAATATTACTATCTTCCGCCTGCGGCTTCGCTCGCGTCGTACCTACTTAAAAGTAGCCTATATGCTATTCTAGGTAAAGAACTTTATCTATCAGAAACATCCAAACATCCTCACAAACTTTCGCATTTATAATATTAGTAGGATAGGATAGTAGGACTGACGACTTCGATAGCGTGGCGCCTGGCTAAGACGCGATAGGAGTGGGTTCGATCCCTAAGGCGAGACAGATATGATCTGCAAGTATTTGGTCCGAGTCTGGGACTTGATATCCACGGCACAAGGAATCTAGCTTACTATTAGGACTGTTTATTTTCGTTAAAAATAGGGGCAGTTAGACTTCTGAACCACAGTTTCTCACACATCCTTTGAGTTAAACTTTACATAAAAACCACAGAATACTAAATCCTACTAATATTATAAATGTGAAAGTTTGTGAGGAAGTTTGGATGTTTGTGTTTCAATCACGCCCAAACGGCCGAACGAATTTGGCACCGAGATAGATTATAGTCTAGAATAGCAAATAGGCTAGTATTTATCTTCATAGGTAACAAGCCGCGGGCGGAAGCTAATAGAACATAACTTTACATAGTACCCACTATTATTCTTCATCTGTTACTTGTACTATTGGGTATTTTAGTGAACAAATAGGCAGGTACATGATTTATAAGAATGTCAACTATTGAGTGTTCTTTGAATTCTGGTTTAGTGGAAAGTCAACTTAGAGTGTTTGAGTTGTTTCGAAAGTAAAGGAACCCTAAGACATAGAGTAGTCACGTGGGTGCTTTAAAGAACTGTTACTTTAATGAAGGTCATGTTTATTCAAATCATGAGTTTTAATTTTAACCGATGCCAAAAAAGGCAGGTACCAATTCGGTGACTAATGTTTGTTTTTTAATTTTTTGTACACCGATTACTCCGTAAATAATTTTATTTTTATTTATTAGAAGAACAACAGCGGTTACAGAGTTAAATAATAGGTAGGTTATAATGTTAAGCTGTATACAGGCCAGTAATAGTTCTTCCTAATTTAGATTATTTTTTGTAATGCTTCACTGCTCTCTAGCTTAATGGTCGGATTTCATTGGTTTTTTTTCCCATTATATCGATCGATATTTTATCGATATTTGATTAGGAGTTTTTTTACAAAAATTATAAAAAACGACTATAAAAGTTATGGATATCAACGCAACCACTGTTGTTCTATTGTTTTGATCGAAAAGCTGATAATTCTCTGACTCGTATTATTCGTATTTCTCCAGGGCAGGCAACTCATTAGCAATGCTCCAGGTGTTGCAGATATCAATTGGCGACGGTAACCGCTTACCATCAGGTGGGCCGTAAGCCTGATTGCATCCGAATAACAAAAAAAAGTAATATCGTAATAATTTATGCGGTAGATCTTTTTCTGATCCTTTTTAAGATGCTTGCTTGCCATGTCACTGATTCTTTCTTGGTCACCTGTATTAGGTCAGTGACCTCAGTGTAGTGAAAGGATTTAAGTGCGCCTCTTAGAGGCTCCCGTTGCGACGTTGATTTAGTGTAAAAAGTTTCTGTTCATGTACATGTACAAAAAATAAAAATGTTAGTACATGTTTATTTTATCGATCAAAAATCATCGATTGATTCCCATCCCTACATGCGTACGCCGAATCTTAGCTGTACGATGACAGATCATGATATATGTCTATGTGAATATAAGTCCGGATGTATTACAGTCGCTCTAGTTTCTATGATTGTATGGCTCCTGTAGCGTAGTGGTGGGATGCGGAACATCTTGTAGATAGCGAACGATTTTTAAACCATACCAATACCAAAAACCCCCTTTTGGACCCCTAAATCTTAGTAACCCGTTGGCCGATTTAACTCAACTTGTTAGCCGGAAAGGAGTTGTTTCATTCTGGATCTGGTCCATGTACACTACATAGAAAAATAAGGAAAAAGTAGGAGATTACAAGAATATAACGATTTCATTAATTTGAAGGCAAATACGATGGTACAGAAAAGTTCTTCTGGTAAGTTTTTTACTATGTGAAAACTATTTGAAGGCCGCCATGTTGAATTGAAATTTCAAGCAGATCAGATTAATGGTTCCACAGTTATGCTCGAAAAAATAAACATACAAACATACAACGCCAATCGCCCAAGTTGTTTGAGAGATCTTCGCTCGCTTCGATCGATCAATAAAAACGCAATCAAGCATAGAAGTAAGATTATAGGGTCGATTTTGTAAACCATTTTTCATCTAATATATATTTCACTAGCTTCCGCCTGCGGCTTCACTCGTGTGGTACCTACATAAAAGTAGCCTATATGCTATTCCAGGTAAAGAACTTTATCTGTTCCAAGTTTCAACGAAATCGGTTGAGCCGTTACGGCGTGATTGAACAACTAACATCCTCACAAACTTTCCCATTTATAATATAAGTAGGATAGGATTCGTTAATTTATTTATAGCGAGGTACTTACTGGGAACTTCGGGAGCCTTTAAGCTTCCACACATTAAACATTAAGGAGCTACACATTGGCTTGCATAAAGGAGTTCTCAGTAACGTAGGTTTACGCTTTAAAGGACTCAGTTTGAAGAAAGCTCAGTACTACGCATGGGTGCACGTAAATGGAACTTGGAGACTGTACACTGCAGGACACGAAAAGTATCCGCGCCGGCTTATTGTTTTTGTTAAACGGATTGAAAGGATTTAATCCTTTTTCTACACCGATTCATTCACCGACAGTCATAGGCCCTTTTCCACCATACCTTACCAGGCTAGTGACTAATACAGGATGACCAAGAAAGAATCAATGACATGTTAAGCAAGTAACGGATTTGTATGCTATTGGTCTCTGAGGACCAAACTTCGAACATCAAACTTTTCCATTTTTTTTTTCAATTACCTAGATATGTTTGTTTTTTTTGTCATCCTTATTACTAATTAATAAACGTATGAAAAGTACGGAATCAAGATTGCTACTTAAAACAACAGATTTTGAACTGATTTGACACCAAATCAGTAGATTTTTGCAGTGTTAGGTATTTCGATGAAAAGTGTCGAATTTCCCAAAGTCGTTAAAGAAACTTTATGGCCAATTGGGTGAAGAATAAGCCCTTTTCGAGATATCATACATATTATTTCAATTTCAATTCATTTTATTTCGGTTGTTCACCATAATTTTTAGTACATTTATCTACCTTTAAACTATGTTAGTAACCATGAAAACGGATTTCAAATTATTCATGTCACATGATTCATCAGTATATCATGAATTATATTATGAATCATCTTTTTTGTATCACTTTTTGTGACCGCGAGTGTAATTGTCGACTTTTATCGCTAAAGAACGCGCGGCTGCCTCTCAAAGAGGGAAATCTTTTTGAATAGTTCACGAGTTGAGTAGCTTACTTTAGGATAAAGTAGGTATAGTGACTGAAAGTACTTCATCATCATCTCCCTGCCCTTATCCCACATCATGTGGGGTCGGCACAACATATATTCTTCTTCCATTTCCCTCTATCAGTCGTCATCTCTGTTGTGATTGACAGTGACTGAAAATACTTGTGAATAAATATAGTATGATTTTTCACTCCTTTTTTCATAAGGCTTTAAAAAGTTTTTATTTTTAAAACCGTATAATCTAGCTTCTGCCCGTGGCTTCGCATGCGTAGTCGCTGCGAGTATAAAATTTCAGACAATAATCTATCTCTGTGCCATATTTCATCTATGTAGATCCGTTCAGCCGTTTTGGCGTGATTGAGTGACAAACATCCATCCATCCATCCAAACTTTCGCATTTATAATAGTACCTAGTATAAATAAATAAATTGCTTTTCAAAAGTTACATAGTTTTATACATTGATAAGATCTCCTTTTAAGTAAGAAATACTTGTCACAGGAGATCTTGCTCTTGCTTAGGTCTATTTTTATGTTTTCTAGGAGTCCTAAAATAACAAAACATTTAATTCAAACGAGAGTATGTATGATCTGTGGCTACATACCTAAGCTTTTATGTGTTTTATGTTTTTACATGTTTAGTAGGTATGTATTGTTACGTTGTGGATCAAATGTTTTATTTCTTCAAGTTACAGAAATTTCTACAGTTGAAATACTTACTTATAGTATAGGTATTAGGGTTCCGTAATAAACTTCACCTGTACAAAAAGCCCGTAGAACCCCTAAGGAGCACTAAAAGGAATAAAAAGGAAGTAGACTCCCCGAGGGCATGTAATGTGACATACAAACAGACAGCGTTTTATTATTTAGTAGGGACATTTTAATTTTGCGAAGAAAGAGGGTGTGAACGCGTAGGGTTGGCGGAAAACTCTTTATTTTATTAGGTATCTCTTAACACTCAACAGTCACATACATAGTCCTGAGCCCACACTTATTATTATTTAACATTATGTGACATTTATTATTTAATTTCATTGACATTTATGACATGATTTATTTAATTTTTTTTTAATTAATGCCGTGTTATTTTATTTTTGTTATATTATTATGTTTGACGTTCATAAGTGTACTACAATCTATTATTTAATAATGTTTGAAAATGTACCCAATTGAAATAATAAATGAAATGAAATGAATGACTAGGATTCCCTGTGTCGTGGGTATTAGAAACTACGAGTACCATGGTACCACAACATCAATTCAATTCATTTATTATTTCAATTGGGTACATTTTCAAACATTTTTTACCCAGACCCGGAACTAATATTTGCAGATCATGCAAACATTTGTCACGCAGCGGGAATCAAAACCGCACCCCTTGCGTCTCAGACGGGCACTCGTCCGATACGCCACCGACGGCGTGATATTCTTTATACACTAAGTTGTCAAACAAGCTTACGGTCCACCTGTTGGTAAGTCACCGTAGCCTATGAACGCTTGCAATACCAGAGGCATTAGGCACGGACCCCGAACGCCTTCCCCTTAAAGAGCTCGGCAACCTTACTCACCGCAGGAACACACCACTATTTGAAACTAATAATGTTATTTGGCTGCGATCTTTTGTAAGGCGGAGGTACCTTCCAGTACTGCCTGGAAGGTACCTCCGCATTACAAATGTCTAGGTACATTTGGAAGGAGGCAAATCTATGCCTCCTTCCAAAAAGGAAATTGAGCCTGCGTTCGAGGTAGGCCGAGCTTACGGCTCGCTCATTGAAAAGTGGCCTTAAAATTTCGCCAGCCCTATCTGCAATATGCCTGGTAGTCCCTGGGGATATTAGAGCGAGAAGGGCATATTCTAGAGCGAGGCAGACGCTCTGGGAATTCCGAAGGAATTTGCATTTCAATGGAGAGCTCAAATTGAAGTTTGCTGAGTTCGAATGCGAATTTACGTATATTCTCGACTAGCTTCCGCCCGCGGCATCGCCCGCGTGGTACCTACATTAAAAGTAGCCTGTATGCTATTCCAGAATATAATCTATCTCTGTACCAAATATCATCCAAATCCGTTCAGCCGTTTACCCGTGATTGAACCACAAACATCTAAACATCCTCACAAACTTTCGCATTTATATTATTACTCGGAAGGATACTTGTCGTGTTACTGATTCTTTCATGGTCTGTGTTAGGTCAGTGACCAGGTTGAGGTATGGTGGCCCTGAAAAAGGCCTATGACCGCTGCAGAATCAGTGTATTGAAAGGATTAAAGAGCGCCTCTTAGAGGCTCCTTTCGTGTACATGTCACATTCTTCGAATTTTAAGGTTCTAGGACATGCCGGTTTCCTCACGATGTTTTCCTTCACCGTTTGAGATCAACCATTTTGAGTATGTGTTAATGTGACTACCCAGTCAAGGCACGTCCAAATTACATTTGTCTACCACGTTTTGCAGAAGTTTTAGGTGAGCCTATTCGTCGACGCCGCTCATAACCATACTGGGTGGAATTATAATTATATTATCTGAAGTGGTCTTCGGGTTTACAATATGGTAAGCCTGAAGACCAAGTTGTTGTTTTTATTCTAGCCCATCTTATTGGAGACTGTAATAGTTTAAATTTGAAGAAGTAATAGATTAGTAATTTAAATTAAGGATATGGGAGCATCTTAGAGCTCCTATGAAATGTTTAAGTTATTTTTTTTAGCAATTAATGTTGTTGCATAATAATAGCAACAGTAAATAAGAGTTCGAGAAAAAAAAAAAAAAAAAAACATACTGGGTACCTTTTTTTTTTTTTAGTGATTGAAAAATGCTGGGTACATCAGGAGGGCCGTAAGCCTGTTTGCCTCCGTATAACATAAATAAAGGAGGTACAAATCCCTTTATTTAACTGCCGAATCATATAAACATTCCGCCAAAAGGATTTCTGTGTTTGCGGCGACATAAAAACTAACAGCCCAGCTAGAGGGAGAAATGGGGGGTGAAAAATTGGCCTTAAATGGGGACCGTAAAATAGGGGAAAAAAATAAAGAAAATTAATGAAACTTGAATGCTAAAGTCACATTGGTAGGTACATATATTTTCGTTGAATGGTTCTTTCTGTAGATCTTATACGTATCTTATCTTATAGCTCAGTTGGTAGTAACTCTGCCTTCTGCGCTAGAGGTCGCGGGTTCGATTCCCGCACCGGTCAAACATTTGGGACTGACACAGATGTTTGTTCTGTGTCTGGGTGTTAAATATATATCTATTATGTATATCAGTCTCTGGTACCCATAGTACAGGCTATGCCTAGTTTGGGATCAGTTGACCGTGTGTGATAATATGTCCGGAATATTTAATATTTTTATACAAGGTGATTCATAATATGTATGCCATCCCGAAAGGGCCTTTTTCTACACCCAATTGGCAATAAAGTTTGTTCTACGACTTTTGATTTTATTTACCTAGCTGTTTAGGTCGATCTTCTCATACGTTTAATACATACATACATACATACATACATAAAATCACGCCTGTTTCCCAGAGGGGTAGGCAGAGACCACGGTTTTCCACTTGCTACGATCCTGACATACCTCTTTTGCTTCATTCACTCTCATCACATTCCTCATACATGCTCGTCGGTTTAGGGTACTCATGACCTGGCCTTTTTAATATAATACGTTTAATAATTAGTTATAAATATGATAAAAAGACCAAAAACACCTAAAATAAAAAAGTGAGGCCAAAGTGTGTGTTTTCATTTTGTTCTTAGAATAAGCCCCTTTCGGGATGGTATACATAATATGAATGAAAAAAAAATGAAAATGAAAAATATTTTATTTAGCAACAAATGACACCTTTACATTTTTAAGTATTAATAATCATCTTGTATAAATAAAACTTTCCTTGAAATGTTTTTTAAGCCCTAAAACAATTTTGCCTCCAAGAGAACTCATTAATCTTCTCATACTTCCGGCCGCGGCGAGGGTACTTCCGGCTGTAAAAGTTCATTCAAGCTCATTCGCCGTCTGAACGCCTTCCGGGGCGGACGTGATTATTGAATCCTTTGAACGGCGCAAAAGTCGAACGGTTGTCGATATTGCGAGCTATTATGGCCTACCCACTGCCATTTCAGCTTGCTAACTCCGCAGCATTTTATCATTTTTTTAAACATGTTTTGCCGGCGATATGAAGTGAGATAAGGGCAGGGAGATGATAAACTGGTTCGATCGGCACCACACTGAAGCTCTACATACCATTTTGTGAAAAGAATCATGAAAAATGACAGCCACGCGCTGATTTTGTTGGCTGATTCTTGTAGGCTTGGTCGCGAGGAACAGGCGTAGCTTCTCCTAGTTTCTAAGACGTTCAAAGTGATTGTTGTGATTTTATTGAAATAAACACTTTTTGAGCTGTTACCTTCTCGTTCCATCAATATTTACGGTTTTAATAGGTACATATCGATCAGATAATTTCTTACCAACAAAAGTATGTTGGCCGTGGTGGCCCCGGCTGAAGAATAGGCCCCTCCATATTTACCTATCCGCGGATGTCGTAAGAGGCGACTAAGGGAAAAAGCTAGGGGATGGGCAGCAGCGTCCCTCATTTTTTAACAACGATAGCTTTAACTGCGCTCGCCAACCCGCATGCCCAGCGTGGTGAGTATGGGCGAATCCCCCCACATGAGGAATTTACTCTGTCTGTGGGGGAGGCCATGTTCAGCAGTGGACGTCGGACGGCTGAAATGATGGTGATGATGATGATGATGAAAAGTATGTTTCAATCTAAGCCACTACTAAATACCTAATTTTGAAAGTTGATCGATTGGCCTTGGCTCACTTAGAAGTTATTCATTATGCATAACAGTCGTGTGATTCATTGTGTTTGTTTATTTACGAACTTAACGTATATATATATACTCGCCCGCGACTTCGTTTGCGTGGAAATTTTGATGTGTGAGAACTGACAATTCGATTAAAAAGTGATCTTATACGGCTAATCCGATGGAGAATAAAAATAAAAATCGTTTTGAAGAAATGGACAAAGCTCTTTAATATGACACCCCACTTCAAGTTATTCTATAACTTTTTTTAAAACTCCCTTTTTGGCATCTATATAATTTCGAATTTAAAAATAAGATTGCAGATTGGCTCTCAAAATTGAGCTACAGTGAGACCGAAGCTTTATTTCTAGTGGTAAATTGACACTCACACTTTCACATATACTTACAAAATTTGTTAAAATTCATGCACCTATTATAAGCAGTGGCCATACTTGTGTTTAAACTCTTTTATTTGTGTAAATAGTAGGTTCGTACCTACTCAACACATTATTGTCTACGTTAACCATTTTAGTTTAGTACCATTTTTGGGAAGGATCTGACTCCTGACATACAGGTAACCCTAGTTTAGGAGTCAGGGCTTCATTTTGTTTTGTACATTGGTTTACTCAATAAATGTTTTATTATTATTATTATTATTATTATAGTGGCCGCGTTGAAAGTTGGCGATCGAAACAAATCACAACAATACGATCGCATAACAGCCGAACCAAATTTTTTTTCTGTCATATCACACATGGTCAACTGGTCCCGAACTAGCCCGCATAGCCTGTACCAGATACTGATTGTACATACCTCATAGATAAATATTTAACACCCAGCCAAACACAGAACAAACATCAGTGTTAAATCACACAAAAGTTTATCCAGTGCGGGAATCGAACCCGCGACCTCTAGCGCAGAAGGCAGAGTTACTACCAACTGAGCCATGAGTGTCAAAATTAGTGGTAGGTACTACCGTTACTCATAGGTTCTTTATAATCTGTGAATAATTATAACCTTTCGCGTATACAAGGTGATTCATAATATGTATGCTATCCTGGAAGGGATTTATTCTACATCGAATTGGCAATAAAGTTTGCTCTATGACATTCGGAAATTCTAAGCTAAAACTATGCTAAAATGCTTGGGGTCAAATCAGTTTTAACTCTAATAATCAGCTGTTTTATAAACTTGATGTCGAACTTATGTGGTTAATAACTACAAAAATATATATAGCTATATAGCAACATAACATATAAAAATATAACAACAAAAACATGTCAAAAAGACCAAAAATACATAGGTAATCTGAAAAAGTTCGGTTAAAAATACCTACATAATTGAAAAAAAAAAAAAAAAAAAAATCTATATCTTAAAAATTGTATGTTTTACCTCATGTTCTTGTCCATCAATCTTGATAGTACAACCTGCTGACCTACTAAATTCCATGCACATCGGATTGACGGTTCGAAAGTTATGTTCTAACAAATACACATTTACAAGGTGATTCATAACATGTAGGGGGTATTCTATCAAGAAAAAGAAATAATATTAGCGAATAAATATATAATTTTTTTCACAAACTTTCTCAAATTAGCTGTTTTTGATATTTTTATCATCTTTAGAACTAATAACTAAACGTACAAGGAGATCGGAATCGAGATTGCTACCTAAAACAGCTGATTCATTGAAATTTAGCTTTTTTTTTTTTTTAAGGTGGGAAAATGCCGTCGCATTTCCTTTCCGCCATGGGGGTTGGCGGAAAGGGGTATGTGGGGCTCGAACCCACTAAAAAACCCCCCTGTGAGCAGTTCTCCGCCTGGTTGAGGCGAGATGGGTTCGTGTTAGCATTCCCTGATTTGACCCCAAAACAGCTGAGTTTTTTCAATGAAAAATGTCGAATTTCCAAAAGTCGTAGGACAAACTTTATTGCCAATTGGTTGTAGAATAAGCCCCCTTCGGGATGGAATACATAATTATGAATAACCTTGTATACATACAACATGGATTCGAAAATTTTAGGACACTATAGCAATAGTACTGCAAGCTCATATCCAAGTGCTCTCACGGAAGACCAGCGCTTTGGTATGAACTGCTCTGCTAGGGCACTACTACACTCAGCATGTGCTATTTTTTTTTTTTTTTTTATGTTATACGGAGGCAAACAGGCTTACGGCCCACCTGATGGTAAGCGGTTACCGTCGCCTATTGACATCTGCAACACCTGGAGCATTGCTAATGCGTTGCCTGCCCTGGAGAAATCTTTTTGTATTTTTCTTAAAGCTCTTCATGTTGTAGGTTAGCGGAAAAACCTCGGAAGGAAGCTCATTCCACAATTTGCACGTATGGGGGAGAAAGGATCTCATAAAACGAGTGGTTCGAGATACCCACGTGTCGATGAGATGTGGATGAGCCTTATTCCGGTGACGCGAGGTCCGATGGTAGAACCTCGATGCGGGTATGAGGTCAAATAGTTCCTCAGAACACTCACCATTGTAAAGCCGATAGAGCACACAGAGCGAGCCAATATCACGGCGCTGGCTCAAGGGCTCCAGCTTACTAGTGAGCTTAGGTTCGTCGACAATTCTGACGGCTCTTCTCTGAAGGGAGTCGAAGCGGAGGAGCTGATACTTGGGGGCGCCGTGCCAGAGATGAGAACAGTATTCCACATGTGGCCGAACTTGTGCTTTATAAAGCAATAGGCGTTGAGTCGGTGTGAAATACTGTTTGGCACGGTTAAGAACTCCAAGTTTTTTGGAAGTTAATTTAGCCTTTGCTTCGAGGTGACTCCCATACTGGACCTCGTTAGAAATGTCGACACCCAAAATTGAAATACTCGCGGAGACGGAGAGTGGAATGCCCTGGAAATGCGGAGTAAGGTTGAACGGAGTCTTTTTGGCTGAGAATGCACATACCTGTGTCTTAGAAGGGTTAAAAGTGACCAGATTTTGGTTACCCCAATCTGATACAAGCGCTAAGGAGTCTTCGATCTCAGACACAAGCCTCAACCTGTTCTCTTCCACTTCGGCACGAGAGGTGCTTGCGCGGCCAGAGTAGAAGGCGTCACCAGTACTATCATCAGCATAGCAATGAAGACCGCTTATTTGAAGCATGTCATTGATATGCATGATGAAGGGTGTGGGTGACAATACGGACCCTTGGGGCACGCCGGCGTTGATGGGCATGGAGTCCGAGCAAGATCCATCGACAACAGATCGAATGCTCCGCCCGGAGAGAAAACCGTCAACCCAACTGCATAACCCCTTGGGGAGACCGTAAGATGGAAGTTTTGAGAGGAGGGCCTTGTGCCAAACACGATCGAACGCCTTAGCGATGTCTAAACTTACTGCCAAAGCCTCCCCCCTACTCTCAACGGCTTCAGCCCAGCGGTGAGTGAGGAAGACTAGAAGATCACCAGCTGAGCGTCCATGGCGGAAGCCATATTGGCGATCGCTAATCAGCTGGTGTTCCTCTAAGTAACCGAGGAGCCGAGTGTTGATCACTCGTTCCATCACCTTACAGAGAAGGGACGTTATGGCTATGGGCCTGTAGTTTGATGGGTTCGAACGATCGCCCTTTTTGGGGATAGGATGGACATGAGCCACCCTCCACGAAGACGGCACAATACCAGTGGAGTATGAGAGGTCAAATAAGTGCGCCAAAACGGAACACAGCTCTGGGGCACAAGCTTTGAGCACTACAGCAGGAATGCCGTCTGGTCCGCTCGACTTTCTTACGTTAAGGGATAAAAGTTCCTTGCGTACTGCTTTTTGAGTGAACTGTACTTCCGGCATGGAACTAGAGCACCGTGGTATTGACGGAGGTAAGACATCCCCAACGTGGAGGGTCGAGTTCGAGGCAAAAAGAGACCCAAGGAGATCGGCTTTCTCTTTTGCACTATGGGCCAAAGAGCCATCGGGCCTATGTAGAGATGGAAAGGAGGACTGGCAAAAGTTGCCTTCAGCAGCTTTAGCGAGAGACCAGAAGGCTCTGCTGCCCGAAGGATACCCCGCCAGCTGATCACCGATCCTGCTTATGTGCCGTTTTCTTGCCACGGCCATTACCTTCTTGCTGTGTCTAGAGGCGGCATTAAATGCTTTCCTCAGGTTGGAGGTTTTGGGATCCAAACGTTCACGCGCTTCGGTCCAGGCACTGTAAGCGGCCAATTTTTGGGTGACCGAGTCGGCACACGACTTATCGAACCAGGGACGATTCCGGCCGCCGACGCGAACCATGGAGTTTGGAATAAAGCATTCCATACCCTGAAGGATAACGTCGACGACGGAGTCCGCGCAAATGTTTGGATCACCCGAAGAGAAGCACAGCTGCTTCCAATGGTAGGACGAGTAAAACTCCCGCAATCCGTCCCAGTCAGCTAATCCATAATGCCAGACCCTGCGTTTACCAGGCTGAGTGTTTGGGCAGAGGCGACCAGTAGGCACACTGGTTGAGATCAGGCAGTGGTCCGAGGAACCGAAAGGAGCTCCAACTGTTACCCGATATTTTTCGGGATGTCTGGTCAGCACGAGGTCTAACAGGGAAGGCTCATGACTCACTATATCTGGAATCCTAGTTGGACTGGAGACCAACTGAGTGAGGCCATGAGCAAGCGCAAAGTCATGCGCAGTTCTCCCTGCATGATCAGTGCGCCCGGAGCCCAACCACTCGATATGGTGAGCATTCAGATCACCAAGAATGATCATTTCGGCGTCAGGGTACTGTCCGAGCGTCCATTCAATTCCCTCGGCAATTCGGTCGAACAAGCGTGTCGTCTCCGAATCACCGCTGTGGGATCTGTATGGGCAAGCGTATACGCGAGTTTGACCTCCGTAGTCAACGCGAACCCACATACATGAAAAATCTTTAGCTTCAAGACCATTAAGGCGGCGACAAGAAATATCGTTCCGGACGTAGAGACACACCCCAGCTTTGGACCGGAAGAGTTCTTCCAATTTGTAGCCCGGGAAGTGGAGATAGGATGTGTCAGCCGGACAAGAAATTTGAGTCTGCTAGGGCACATGCTGAGTGGTGGCCATTTTTGTCACCATGATGTTGGATTGCATTTTGTTTGTATTGTGTTATGTTAAGTCTGATTGTATTGGTAACAAAATAAACGTTTTTCTATTCCATTCGTCCAAGTTCTTTGAGAGATGGGCCTCATAGCTCAGTTGGTAGTAACTCTGCCTTCTGCGCTAGAGGTAGCGGGTTCGATTCCCGCACTGGACAAACATTTGTGACTAGCACAGGTGTTTGTTCTTTAACTGGGTGTTAAATATATATCTATTATGTATATCAGAGTCTGGTACCCATACTACAGGCTATGCCTAGTTTTGGATCAGTTGATCGTGTGTGATATGTCCGGAATATTTAATTTAATATTTAGATCTTTGCTCGCCCGATCAACTACATAGAATAGTAGTGTTGCTTCCACTAGGTTAATAAAGCTCTTACATACACTTACAGGTACATAAAAGTAAGTTCCTGCCGTAAGTGGAATTTCTATACCCTATGACACAAATTCGCATTCTCTTTGAGAGTCGCTAATTTGACTAATTAGTTGAGAGTGCCGCGTAATTGCTCGGAAGTGACGCCATCTTGTGTAACCGCGACATGGCGGCCGGAAGTACGTAATGGAGTAATTAGGTTATGCAATCAACATGGTTTGTTGTTGCAGTTTTGACCGTGAAAATACGAATTTCTACCGCAAAGTGCCTTGAAAATAAATTGTATGCACTTTGTTTGAGGAAACCCGCGGCTTAGTCAGCTCCGCACCTTGTATTTCCTGTGAAGGCCGACAGGTAGGTAGTCTGGAATAGCATATTTACTACTTTTTATGTAGGTACCACGCGAGCGAAGCCACGGGCGGAAGCTAGTTATATAATAGAGATCAAGGCATTGGATGATATAATATAGACTGTAGGTATAGAAAATAAATTCCCTGTTTCGAACTTCGTGCATTCAAACAGCTCACAAACTATTGCAGGAAGGAAGTAGCAAGAACTCGGACAAAGTGCCTCTTTTCACGAAATCACTCAAAAACTCCAGCCCGCCATTGTGCGGCTTAGACGCCATATTGTTTTCGAGAGGGATTGCAAATGGCGGATTTAGGAAAGCTCTTGAGAGCATTGCGTTGTTCTAATTACAAATTGGCGGATTCAATTTAAAAGAGTTTTGATTAACTAAATGTCTGTGATTTAATACATCAGTTATTTTTTTTTTACAATGGAGTAAAGCGAAAATATACCGTTTTTGTGTCGTTGGTTTTTAATTATAGAGCTATACATAGGGGACTATGAGCTAACCAACTTTGCCCCTCTCTGGGAGAGAGTCACAGGTTCGATTCCTGGTTGTGGCGAAATTTTTGGTATATTATAAAAATCTAACCCTCTTATTCATAAACACTCACTAACGTGCGGGTTCGATTCCCACTGAGGGACAAAAGTTGGCATAATCTGCAATTTCGTAGTTTCTGATACCCACGACACAGGGAATCCTAGTGTGGGGTCAGGACTATGTGTGGGAATGTTTGGTATTTATATTTATTTATTTATGTCCGCCTCTATCTTTGAAAAGAACAGGGCGAGCTAGAGCCGATAAAGTTAGAGTGAATATCCTACTAATATTTAAAGTTTGTAAGTATGGATGTTTGTTACTCTTGCACGTTAAAACTACTAAATGGATGTTAATAAAACTTTACAATAATATAGCTTATACATCAGAATAACACATAGGCTACAATTTATAAAGATATTGACAGGCCTCATAGCTCAGTTGGTAGTAACTCTGCCTTCTGCGCTAGAGGTCGCGGGTTCGATTCCCGCTCTGGACAAGCATTTGTGACTAACACAGATACTTGTTCTGTGTCTGAGTGTTAAATATATCTATTATGTATATCAGTCTCTGGTACCCATAGTACAGGCTATGCCTAGTTTGGGATCAGTTGACAGTTATGTATTCCTGTCTTCCGGGCGCGGAATCCTAATATCTCTAGGTACTCTCGTCTACGTTCCTGTAGTCGAGACGCCCAATTCGAGAGTCGTCCATTATTTATTTGTTAGATAGCTGGCAATTTGGCCAGCCCTGTGAGCGACGGATTAGTATGGATGCGGCCAAAGGAGATAGGCCAAAATGTGTTACCATCCAACTTATATTATAAATACGAAAGTTTGTAAGGATGTTTGGATGTTTTTTGTTAAATCACGGCGTAACGGCTCAAACGATTTAGTTGAAACTAGGAGTAGGTAAAGTTCTTTACCTAGAAAAGCATAATATCATCATCATCATCATCAACAACCTGTAGAAGTCCACTGCTGGACATAGGCCTCCCCCAAAGAGTTCCACGACGAACGGTCATGAGCCCTTTCCATCCACCGACTTCCCGCAACCTTTAGTGTTGGAAGATAGTGGATAAATATAAGATACGGTGTTCCGTAACTTGTATATTATTCCGAAAGTATACTATACTATCTGTCAACGAAAATATTAGCACAAAATAAACAATATTAGTTAGATCCACAGCCCGCGCGGCTTAGTTAGATCCACACAATGACATATTGACCATGTCTTTCCTGTGAATAAGGCCGATTAGGCTGGGAGGATGGTAGAGGTGCTCAAGCCTACTAAATAATATTACGTAGTACAGCGTCCTGTAAGTGAGTAAAAAGTTCCACCTGACGCTGTATAAATTATCTAGAATAGAGGTTTTTTCGACCGTTTCCTCTTGCTCCTACTCGGTTCTCCTACTGGTAGGAGCACGAGGACCAATACCATATACTCGTGCGATCTTCTGTAAGGCGGAGGTACCTCTCCAGGCGGGCTCCAATTCAGAACGAGAAAATCTCGCTGTGCCCTACCTGCTCCTACTAATGGAACAGTTACGTACAACTAATATTATCAATTATTAATTATTACTTATAATTATGAGGAAACGGGGATATAAACATTTTACATGGGTGTTGTAATACCTAATCGTATATAGGTGTAGGTACTAATGCATCTTGTTATAGGCCTCTTTCGAGAGATACCTTATATTTTTATAATCCACTCACACCGACATCTTACTGATATTATTTTAATAGAAATAGCTGTCACGTATATAATTATATTTCTTTATAAATTTCCCCTAAAGAAACTACTCAAGACGAAGCTCAGAATGAGCCTGAATCGTTTTTGTTTTTAATATTTTAAATTTATCATCATCATCATCAGCCTGATGAAGTCTACTATAATAATACATACAAGCCTCATAGCTCAGTTGGTAGTAACGCTGCCTTCTGCGCTAGAGGTCGCGGGTTCGATTCCCGCACTGGACAAACATTTGTGTGATGAACACAGATGTTTGTTCTGTGTCTGGGTGTTAAATATTTATCTATTATGTATATCAGTCTCTGGTACCCATAGTACAGGCTATGCCTAGTTTGGGATCAGTTGACGTGTGAATATGTCCGGAATATTTATTTATTTATTATTTATAATATTTTAAATTAAAGCCACCGAACGCGTGACACATCCATAAGTTTCTAACGATACAAGGCTCGTTAAAATTTAATATTTTAAGAGATCGCGTGCGGAACGCTAGTACCTTCCCGGCCATTACAGCTATTACAAGTTACACTGGCACTGGTAGCACCGGTGTAGCGTTGCTGGTGTAGCGGTAGTGACCCCGCCTTAATCCAAAGATCGTGGGTTCGAATACCGAAACGGTAAAGGAAAAATAGGAAATGAATGAATGAAAAAAAATGCAAGAACACCAAATAAAAGAGAGCTAAACAATTGTTTATATCACAATTGTTTATTTATTGCCTACAAATGTTGTTTAGGATGCGGTATTTTTTTTAAATAAATAATAATCTTATCAGAAAAGGTTTGTTTATTAAAAAACTAATAATAAATAACACAACCCTTCTGAATAGGTACAAATGACATGGACAAACAAGCTACAAGGAAAAGTAGATTCGCCTTAATTTGGTCGTATAATAAAATGTCTGTGTGTGTCTGTCTGTAAGACACTTGACAATTCATCATCATCATTTCAGCCGTAGGACGTCCACTGCTGAACATAAGCCCACCCCATACTCGCCACGCTGGGCATGCGGGTTGGCGAGCGAGGATAAAGCTCTTGTTGTTGATAGGGAATTCTGCTGCCCATCCCCTAGCTTTGTTTCCCTTAGTCGCCTCTTACGACATCCACTGCTAGAAATGGAGCGGCCTATTCTTCAGCCGGGAACACCACGGCTTGACAATTTCTGTCACTTTATCTTCTTATATGGAGCGAAGCGGCTATCTAAGAACGGCGTTAAGGCCTGGCGTGCTATTGCGTAAGCGAAATGGTAATGAATTTCGCAATTATAAGGATGATTTTGCCAATTTTAGCGACATCTGTAGTTTTCAAACATGAAAAGGAAAAAGCTAAGGCCTTGAAGTTTTCCCTTGTCAAGTTTGGAACGTTTTGAATGTTGCTAAGATTGTTAAAATTACCCTCAAAGTTACGATCTTCATTGCCATTACGCTTACACAATTGCACCACTAGTTTCAGGTCAGTTTTTGACACATGACATTGACATTTCAGGGACCTTAGCCGCAACGAGCTTACGGCTATCAGCCGGCGCACCTTCCGCGGCCTGACTGCCCTCAAGAGTCTTCACCTCGACGGTAACCAGCTGAAATGCATCGACGAGAAAGCCTTGGAGAATTTGAAGAGCTTAGAAGTGCTGTAAGTATTGAGACCGAACTTGCTTGCTTGTCGTGTCACTGATTCTTTCTTGGTCATCCTGTATTAGGTCAGTGATCAGGTTGAGGTATGGTGGCGCTGAAAAGGGCCTATGACCGTCGGTGAAAGAATCAGTGTAGTGAAAGGATTAAAGTGCGCCTCTTAGAAGCTCCTTTCGTACACAGAACTGAGATCACACGGTGTCAGGGAAAAGTTGGTGATAAACTTTGATAATCGCATCTTTAGCATGTTCTAACTAAAATCTTTGGTGTAATTTATATGTTACAGTGTTAAATTTATTTACAGAAAGAAACTTAAAACTAATACAAGTTAATATTTACAAAATACACAAGAAACAGTTGAGCCATCTAAAGACCGTTACAAACGATCTATAGATAGCTCAACTACCAGTCGGAAGCGTCCCCAAGACACTGGAATTGCCACGCTGGATGGCAATGCTAATTCGCTGGGCCAAATAAGAGCCAGCTCTCGGGTCACGCGTCGCTTCGATCAGACGCCCTGATATCTAAAATCTTACCTGAACTATGAAGTCATTAAAACTTTACCAATTCGGAGTTCGCGCTATATTTGATAAAATAGATAGATAAAAAAAAATATTTGGCACCACAGACACACACAATTAACATGGTAAAACAATTACAAACAATATTACAAACATAAATAAACAAAAAAGTAAATAATGATTTTTTTTTCATAAAAGCAAAAACACTGATTTTCAGCCAAAACCTGAAGGAGAGCGAGCAGAACGAGCACAAACGAACAATGTGTAAAATGTTACTTTTTTCGTTGTATTTCAAAAACAATATGGCCTAAAATAAAAATAAATACCGTTTAGGAATGTACGAACATAGCTCTTTCATATGACACCCCACTTCATGTATAAGTATAACTTTTTGTTATACCCCCTAATAGACCCTATATTTTTACAACCCCTTGGCCGAGTTAAATGACTACCCACATAGCTCAGTTGGTTGAGGCCGATTCCCGCACTGATCAAGCATTTGTGAGATTAAAACAGATGTTTGTTCTGTGTCTGGGTGTTAAATATTTATATATTATGTATATCAGTCTCTGGTACCCATAGTACAGGCTATGCCTAGTTTGGGATCAGTTGATCGTGTGTGATATGTCCGGAATATATTTATTTATTTATATTTCTTTAACTCATATTCTTACCAGCAAATCTTGTTAGTACTGTTGACCTACTAAATTCCATATAGTATTAAATCATAAATTCTCTTTCAGGACCTTGAACAACAACAACCTGACCTACCTTGCCTTGGAGCCAGTGGCGGTGACCAGACTCAGTACACTACGTCTCACAGACAACCCCGTGGTCTGCGACTGCCGGATGGCGAGGCTGGCGGCCGCTGCCAAGTCTGCTGGCATCCTGGGGGTTGGAGCCAGGTATGGTAGAGAAAATCTATTAGTATATGCAGTACATTACGTCTCACAGACACCCCCGTGGTGTATGACTGCTGGATGGCCAGACTGGCGGCCGTTGCCAACCTGTCATCCTGGGGGACAAAGCCAGGTGTCATTATAATCAGCCTGTAGAAGTCCACTGCTGGAAATAGGCCTCCCCAAAGAGTTCCACGACGAACGGTCTTGAGCCTTCTTCATCCCCCGACTTCCCGCAAACCTTCACAATGTCGTCGGTCCATCGGGTGGGGTCCTTCCAATACTGTTTCGCCCGGTTCGTGGTCGCCATTCGAGAACCTTTACTCTCCACCGGTTGTCGGTTCTGCGAGCTATATGGCCTGCCCACTGCCACTTCAACTTGCTAATTCTGAGAGCTATGTCGGTGATCTTGGTTCTTTCATTCATTCATCTTTCATTCATATCATGTCCAATTGGTTCCAGGTGCCAAGCCCCGGCAGCACTGCGAGGCGCGCTCCTCACGGACTTGGAGGTGCACGAGCTGATCTGCAGTGGTAAGAGTCTTTATACCACGTCACAGTCCTTAATTATACGTTACACAAGATGTTGACGACAACAACGGGCGACGCAGTGTTGCAAGGCCCACGACGACAATGCGAAGGTTGCGGGAAGTCGGCGGACGGAGAAGACTCAAGACCGTTCGTCGTGGAACTCTTTGGGGGAGGCCTATGTCCAGCAGTGGACTTTTACAGGCTGATGATGATAACAGATTTGTATAATGGCAATAAATTTTGTCAGACCACTTTTGGAAAATCGACATTTGAAACTGAAAAATCACTATGCACAAATCAGCTGTTTTGGGGTCAAATCAGTTCAATCTCAATTATTTAGCTGTTTATAGAAATCTTGATGTCGGATTTCTTGTTCGGTAAATAATCCTACTTCCTACTAATATTATTAATGCGATAGTTTGTGAGGATGTTTTGATATTTGTTGTTCAATCACGCAATTTCGTTGAAACTTGGGAACAATTTCGTTGAACTTACAGAAGATCGCAGCCAAATTACATTATTTGTTTCAAATAGTGTTGTGTTCCTGTGGTAAGGTTGCCAGAGCTCTTTAGGGGGGGGGGGGGGAGGGGGTTCGGCAGGCAACGCATTAGCAATGCTCCAGGTGTTGCTAATGTCAATAGGCGACGGTAACCACTTACCATCAGGAGGGCCGGGCCTGTTTGCCTCCGTATAACATAAAAAAAAACTTGGAATATATAGAGTTCTTTACCTACAATCTAGAATAGCATATATGCTACTTTTTATGTATGCACCACGCGAGTGAAGCCGCCTAAGCTAGTTAGTTATAAAGATGTTAAGAAGACCAAAAACAGCTGATTCGATAAGGTTCCGAAAAAATAGTGTTGAAATAAAAGCCCCGATAACACTTTTACAGTATATTGTTTGTTCCAAGAAAAAGACTCGTGAAAACCTATAACCATGGTCTCTGCCTTAAGCTTGCGATGTATAACAAACTACCCTTAGAAGTAACACGGCTTCCCTTTAATCAGTTTAAAACAAAAATTAAATCATTTTACCATGTCGCGGAATATTTAAATGTTTCATTTTCTGATTTGCATGTGGAGTAGAAACTATAAATTACCTATTAAAATCTAAAATCTTTGTAAAATTATATGAACGTTACTTGTAAAGAACTGTAATTACTGTAAACCTGACATGCCTATGTTATATGTTATAGCGAAATGGTCAATAAATGAATTGAATTGAATTGAATTGAATATAAGCAAAGATTAATTTAGATACAATTATTACAGCACCGTACACAGTTGATGGAGAGATCGGACAAGAGTGAGCGAACATTACATTCAATGAAACTGTCAGTATCAATCGGTGACAGTGACAGCTAGGTGACACAAATAGTTTTGTTTATCTAACTTCAACAAATAGTGTTTTTTTTGTGACAGATTGCAAGCCCATCGCCGCTTTTCTCTCCACGATTTTTTCCTGTGTTAGGTCTCAAGTACAGTAATTTTGATAGATTTGTTAACTGCAGGGCCCGTGACATCGACCCCCGGTGAGTGCTCCGCGGAGCCTCGCTGCCCACCGCCATGCCGCTGCACTCCCGAGGGCACTGTGGACTGCAGAGAGAAACTACTGTCCGAGCTTCCAGCTACCATCCCCCATCGGGCTACGGAAATGTGAGTTAATTTTTTATAATATATATACAGTGGTGGTCATCTAATTAGAAACACCTAGTCACCTGACATTTTTATAAAGTAACTAACATTATTATAGCATTTAATAGGAGGTAATTTTTTTTTCACTACTTTACAATGTACTTTAATATCTCTAGTTTAATTACAAGCAATAATATTTGACAACCAAGACGACAATAAAAATAAATATCAGTGAAACAAAAAGTATCAATATCGTTAGGACTGGCAGAATGGACAACTAATTAGAAACATTGTATGACTTGGTTCAAAATTTGATTTTTTAAACTGAAATACAGTTCTTACAATTGTCAATCACATTGTAAATATTGCCGCCATTTCTAACTCATTACGAAAAGTTACTATTTATTGTTGTTTTATTAAAAATGCGTAAAAATAAGAGCTGTGATGCAGCAACGAGAAAAATGATAGTGAATTTTTATTTAAAACAAAAATGGAGTTACAGAAAGATCGCCGATTATTTGGAATGTTCCGTAAAGATGATATTTAACGCCCTCGCACATTTCAAACTACACGGAACATCAGATAACGTGCCAAGAAAACTTCGGCCCAGGAAGACTACAGTTCAAGAAGACAGGCTTATGCTTCGATTAGCTAAGGCGGACCCCTTTAAAGGATCCAATGTTATAAGAAAAGAGGTATTTTCAGAAGACGATCCTCGACACGTGTCCACTAAACTAGTTCGTAGACGGTTGGTTGAAGGAAAATTGTTAGGAAGGATCGCTAGAAAAGTACCACTACTAACCAGGCAACATAGAGAAAATCGTCTAGCATTCGCTCGCAAATATGGCAGTTGGACTATTCATCAATGAAAAAAAATTTGTTTTCAGATGAAACTAAAATTAATTTGATTAATTCCGATGGAAAACGATATGTACGACGACCACTAAACGAGGCTTTGAATAACAAGTACACTAAAAAGACAGTTAAGCACGGTGGTGGAAATGTAATGGTGTGGGGATGTTTCTCAAGGTACGGGATTGGTCCCGTGAGAAAGATTGAAGGGCAAATGGATCAATATCAATACAAAAAGATCTTGGAAGAGACAATGATTCCATATTCCGAGGAAAATTTGCCAGTAACTTGGATATTTCAGCATGACAACGACCCAAAGCACACAGCACGCAGCGTTAAAGCGTTTCTTACAGAACAATCCGTGACAGTATTAGAGTGGCCTGCCAATAGTCTGGATTTAAATCCCATAGAAAATTTGTGGCACACTATAAAGACCAACCTGTCGCAGAAACACGTCACTAATATTCATGGAATTAACAGTGCATTTGAAGACGCTTGGAGAAGTATTCCTGTAGAAACTTGTTATAAATTGATTGAATCAATGCCGCGTCGCTGCAAAGCTGTTATTGATAATAAAGGCTACCCTACCAAATACTAATTGTCTAAGGATGTAGTATTTTTAGTATTTTTCAAAACTATTGGGGTTTTGTTTAAATTAAAAATGATTTAAGTAATGATTTTTTTGGTGTTTCTAATTAGTTGTCCGGTTTGTATCTCGTTTTTTATTTTGTTATTAATATAACTTTCAGTTTTAGAAAAACAACCGTTGTTTTCTGTTATTAAAATGGTATAACAATGCAATATAATATCCGATACATCGATTTTAATACGTAGGAACACTCAATGATACGTTAAAAATTAGTTCGAAAGGGAATTTGCAATAAAAATATAAACCCAGGTAGGTGTTTCTAATTAGATGACCACCACTGTATATATATATATATTTTTTATGTTATACGGAGGCAAACTGGCTTACGGCCCTCCTGATGGTAAGTGGTTACCGTCGCCTATTGACATCAGCAAAACCTCGAGCATTGCTAATGCGTTGCCTGCTGAACTCCTCCCCCCCTAAAGAGCTCTGGCAACCTTACTCACCGCAGGAACACAACACTATTTGAAACAAATAATGTTATTTGGCTGCGATTTTCTGTAAGGCGGAGGTACCTCCCCAGGCGGGCTGCTCCAATTTAGAGCGAGGAAATCTCGCTGTGCCCTACCTCCTCCTATTCTTTTTGGGGACAAATAAATTTCTTTTCTTTCTTTGTTTCAAAATGTTATTTAAAAGCCCTGTGAGGTAGCTTTTCGTTCTTAATAGGTCAGCTAAGTTAAGAAACCTTCGGCGCTGTCGCGGATGGGTGGCCGTTAGTGACATTAATAGACAGACTATTAACAATATAACGTTGAGGAGCACTGGTGGTGGTGCTAGTGACCCCGCCTACCTATTACCATGTCGTGGGTTCGAATCCGATCGTGCACTTATGGATTTTCCATTCGGAAAATTGATGCGGTGAATGAAAACTTCGTGAGGAAACCGGCATGTCCTAGAACTTAAAAAATCGAAGACATGTGACATGTGCACGAAAGGAGCCTCTAAGAGGCGCACTTTAATCCTTTCACTACACTGATTCTTTCACAGACTAATCGCTGACCTAATACAGGATGACCAAGAAAGAATCAGTGACGCGACAAACAAGCAAGCAAATCTATATTATCTATTAAAAAAATATATGTTTTTTTGTTATTCCTAGTTTACAATATTTATTGTATCCTACATAATATTACAATCTAGCCAAGTAGGCTAATGAGCAATTTGACTTTGACATAGTTTTATAAAGTATAAGTTTAACAGGAGGTAGGGCACAGCGAGATTTTCTCGTTCTAATTTGGAGCAGCCCGCCTGGGGAGGTAACTCCGCCTTACAGAAGATCGCAGCCAAACATTATTTATTTCAAATAGTGTTGTGTTCCTGCGGTGAGTAAGGTTGCCAGAGCTCTTTATGGGGGAGGGGGGAGGGGTCGGCTACGCGTGCGTGATACCTCTGGTATTGCAAGCGCTCATAGGCTACAGTGACCGCTTACGAACAGGTGGGCCGTATGCTTGTTTGCCACCTCAGTTGTATAAAAAAAAAAAGTATATTATATCTAAGGATGTGTCCAATAGCACTTTTCATACAGTTTCTATTCAAGGGGAAGACACTTTGTTATTGTGGTCTTTATAAGTAGTCACTATCTATAAATTAATTCATTTTTTTCTCTCTTTCTTTCTTTATTTCCAGACGCCTGGAGCAGAACGAGATAACAGAAGTGGCCACTGGAGCCTTCTCCGCTGTGAAGAGAGTCGCTAGGATAGACCTCTCCAACAACAAGATTGTGAAGTTAGCTGCTGACGCGTTCGCTGGGCTGACGCATCTCACGTCACTGTGAGTACTGACGTCACTGTTATTAGCCATCCCACGTCACAAGGTTTATTTCGTAGGTACTTACCAACAGGTGGGCCGTATGCTTGTTTGCTAACTTAGTTGTATAAAAAAAAAGGTAGCATACGGCCCACCTGCTGGAAAGTGGTTACCGTTGCCTATAACGCTTGCAATACCAGAGGTATTTTGGGGAACCAAAACATCAGCTTATTTCACGTGATTCATTTTTGGGAAGACGTTTAAGACGAACGACGAAGAAGGGCTCTACCGTTTTATTTTCTATTTCTCGTGTTTTGTTATAATAATAATCAATAATAATAAATATTCCGGACATATCACACACGGTCAACTGATCCCAAACTAGGCATAGCCTGTACAATGGGTACCAGAGACTGATATATATATAAAATACATAAATATTTAACACCCAGACACAGAACAAACATCTGTGTTTATCACACAAATGTTTGTCCTGCGCGGGGATCGAACCCGCGACCTCTAGCGCAGAAGGCAGAGTTACTATTAACTGAGCTATGAGGCCAGTGTTGAGTTTTGGTTTGTCATCTCGGTGGTATTTTAACCAATAAAGCTTAGGATCTTAGCAAGAGTGTAGGCAAATAGAACGGGGGTGTATTATGTGATCGCAAGAATAGATCTCTCCAACAAGATTGTGAAGTTAGCCGCGGACTGAAAGCGGTAGAGGTTATAGGTACTGGTACCGTTAAAACATTTCGGTACCATTATGCTATACCGGTAGGGCATTACGGTACCGTTATTTCATACCGGTAGATTTCGGTACCGAAATTTTACGCCGTGGCTAGTTCGCTAGGACAGTCGCGCCGCGGTGGCGGGGTGGCGGCGTTTCATCAAAGAAAACCTTTATAAACCTTTATTTATTTCGGTTATAGTTACCGGTAGCGAAATAAACCGAAATGAACTGCGAAGCCAGATTTTCCGGTACCGTTATATTTATCGGTAGGGAAATATTCGGGTAGCCGGAATTTGACGTCGTATCGTTATTTAAAGGTACTTTTATATTCCGGTTATTCAGTCTCTGATCTCACGTCACTGTGAGTACTGACTTCACTGTTATTGGTGATTGAAGTTCTCACGTCACAACAAGGATCCATAACCTTGTTGTGACGTGGGGACGTTGATCCTGAAAGGGGGTTATTCTATCAACAAAAAGAAGGAATATTATCAAAATAAAAACAATATTTGAATATTTTATTTAAACAAGGTGATGCATAATATGAAGGTACCCCGAAAGGGGCTTATTCTACACCCTATTGCAAAAAAGTTTGTTCTAAAACTTTTTTGCAATAGGCAAATCTTTCAATCTCTTTCATCTTTCAATCTCAATCTCTCAATATGCAAACTTTTTGGAAAATCTAAAATCTCTTTTTTTGTCAAAAAGATGATGTGAAGACCAGGTGGTTTTGAAAAAGTTATCTACCTAGGTAACCTAAAAAAAGGTACCTCGTTTGACTTCGGAACCCTAAAAACAAACACACGACCTCTGTCGCGGTGGGTTCGATTCTCGCTGCGGGACAAATGTTTGCATGATCTGCAAATATTAGTTCCGGGTCTGGGTGTTGTGGTACCATGGTACTCGTAGTTTCTGATATCCACGACACAGGGGATCCTAGTGTGGGGTCAGGACTATGTATGTGACACAGCGGGAAGTCAGTGCAGGTCTAACCACCCCCGATTAGAATTTGAATTTGAATTATTATGTAATTTAGTCATTTATTTAATTAAATTTAATTAACGGCGATTGCCAATTATACTAATCAATTATAATTTATATACATAAAATTAAATAACAAAAAAAAATACTAACATAAAATTAAATTAAAGGAGCCATTTCATTCTGGGCCTGGTCCATGTACACTACATAGAAATATTATTAAAAAATAGGAGATTACAAGAAAAATACAATTTCATTAATTTGAAGACAAATGCGATGGTACAAGTATAGTTCTTCTGGTAAGTTTTTTACTATGTGAACACTATTTGAAGGCCGCCATGTTGGCTTATAATTGGCGTTTGACATGACATTGACATATTTTTCATGTCATGTTGTTTGATTTGATGTTTTTGTTTTGTCAGATAAATGTAGGATGTCAAAATGACATTTCACGCACGTCCATCCGCCATATTTTTGTAGCGCAGTGTGTTGCTCTCTTTGTCGAAGAAAATCATAATGTACCTTAGAACGAAGTCAATTTAAATAAAATAACCAATTAAATACGTTTACTTTATTGCTTAGCCATATTTTAGAGTAGTGTACACAGTGCAGGCCCAGGCTCCACATATTGATGAAACGTCTCTTTTAAAATCACAATTGATAATATTATAATTATTATCATTCATTATCCCTCTCACAATACTGCAGACAAACTGACATAAGGTCCATTCGGTATGTTCCCGTGGCGCCGCGTCCCACCGCGCCGCGCCTCAAATCTATTGTTATGGTATTATACAAATTTATGCTAATCATTCCCACCACGCCGCGTCTACAAAGTACAGTCAAAGATAAAAATGAAAACACTTCATTAATGTAAAATTATTTTATTTTTTTAATATGTAGATCACAGATGATTGTTAATACCTACATAGGTTATACAACGCCAGTGCCAGTGATGACATATGGCACTGAGACATGGTCGTTTACTATTGGCCTCATATACAAGCTCAAAGTTGCACAACGGGCTATAGAGAGAGCTATGCTCGGAGTTTCACTACGTAATAAGATCCGAAATGAGGAAATTCGTAGAAGAACCAAGGTCACCGACATAGCTCTCAGAATTAGCAAGTTGAAGTGGCAGTGGGCAGGCCATATAGCTCGCAGAACCGACAACCGTTGGGGAGTAAAGGTTCTCGAATGCCGACCACGAACCAGGTGACGTAGTGTTGAAAGGCCCCCCACCCGATAGACCGACGACATTGTGAAGGTTGCGGGAAGTCGGTGGATGGAGAAGGCTCAAGACCGTTCGTCGTGGAACTCTTTAGGGGAGGCCTATGTCCAGCAGTGGACTTCTACAGGCTGATGATGAAGTTATACAACAATTTGAGTACAACGTAAACTTAATCATTGGACTAGGTATTTTTTTTATCGTTTTAGTAATTTAGGTGTTTATTTACAGATTATTGTGAAACCGTAATTCATGTATCTTTGCGACTGTACTTTTAGAGGTAATCTTTACCTTGAAGCAATAAAATCGAGGCCGGGCTCGAGGCGCGGCGCGGTGGGACGCGGCACCGCGGGAATATAATCGTCCATTCATTCGCCCGCAAAAATGACACATTAATATTAATTAATATTAATATTCCGGACATATTCACACGGTCAACTGATCCCAAACTAGGCATAGCCTGTACTATGAGTACCAGAGACTGATATACATAATAGATACATATTTAACACCCAGACACAGAACAAACATCTGTGTTTATCACACAAATGTTTGTCCAGTGCGGGGATCGAACCCGCGACCTCTAGCGCAGAAGGCAGAGACTACTAACTGAGCTATGAGGCCAGTCAACATCAAGTTACATTCTGGAAAGTAAGCCGTTATTTATTTATATAAATATCTAGTAACCAAAATAATGTGTATTGCTCCTACAGGGTGCTGTATGGGAACAAAATCAAGGATCTACCTTCCGGGATCTTCCATGGACTATCATCTTTGCAACTACTGTAAGTAGCTAATAATTTTCACCTAAAAGCCGTGTTGGCCTAGTGGTACCTCGATTTTCATCATCCTAACTTGTACTTGCACAATTGCAGATTGCTGAATTCAAACGAGATAACATGTGTGAGGAAAGATACCTTTAGAGATTTGGCGAACTTGAAGCTACTGTGAGTATATATTATCTATATTGAACTTACATACATACATAAAATCACGCCTATTTCCCAGAGGGGTAGGCAGAGACCACGGCTTTCCACTTGCTACGATCCTGACATACCTCTTTTGCTTCGTTCACACCTCATCACCTCAGGAATAGAACAGGCATAGCTTCACCTAGTTTCTAAGACGTTTCAAAGTGATCCTACTGATTTTATTGATATAAACGCCTTTTGACTTTAACTTTTTGTGTTCTTGTTTGTCCCCGCGTGGGGGCAGGACGAGGGGGCAGATAGAAATAAATCGCTTCTTTGCAGATCGCTCTACGACAACAACATACGGTCTCTCCCAAATGGAACGTTCGACGCTTTGACGGGGATACAAACATTGTAAGCTATAACTTTTTTTATTGTTCATCCTGTATTAGGTCAGTGAGCAGGTTGAGAGTTGGTGGCCCTGAAAAGGGCCTATAATCTTGAGTTCATACAATAACCCCATAGAATAAAGCATTTTAAGTTTTTCCCAATAATAACGATTTTACGGAATTATTTTTGACAAAAATTGCCCTTTAAGAGGATACAAAAATCATAATAAATTGTCGAGTCGGCGGAGTGAAGAAAGTGACAGCGCTATGTACTGTAATTGAATGCGGAAAGAGATAGCAAGCGTTAGAAGGCGCTCGAAAGTAATCGACGTAAGCGAAATATAAGAAAATATCGATTATCTCAAAAAACATCTATTTTTTTTTAAGTAACGTGGATTTAGGTACCCAATGCTATTGTCTTACAAAATATTAAAGAAAAATTTATTTTTGTTAGATAGTCTCATTTTCGAAAAAACTGTTGCAGAGGACCCAACTTTAAAAATATATCTATCGAGAAAAGTTTTACCAATCGCGTTTCTGTCTTGGATTTACGTAAATAAAATGCTCAAGTTATCTTTGTCATAAAATCAAAACTGTGCGTTTTGCGGTTATTGCGAAAAAACAATTCAAAAATCATAAAATAATTAAACCCTCACCTTAAGTACCTACTAGTGCTCTCAAACGAAATCATGTCCTAGAACCTAAAAATTGGAAGTCATGTGACATGTGCACGAAAGGAGCCTCTAAGAGGCGCACTTTAATCCTTTCACTACACTGATTCTATCACCGACGGTCATAGGCCCTTTTCAGCGCCACCATACCTCAACCTGGTCACTGACCTAATACAGTATGACCAAGAAAGATTCAGTGACACGACAAGAAGAACAATAAAAACATTTTCTTTCTTTATCATCCTTGTCAATTGATTGCAGAAGAGAGTTGTACGTTCTATTTTGCAAATGAAAAATCTTGAATCGTGCAGACAAAAATTTAGACAATTGGAAATTATGACAATGTTTGGAGAATATATTTTCCAAAACCTTATGTATATAAAATTAAATATGAATAAGTTTGATTTGAAATGTGACACCCATGACTACAATACTAGATATAAAAACAACATTTGCCTTCCACCACACAGACTTGCCAAAGTTGGTAAGAGTTTTCTTTGTGTAAGTGTCAAATTATTTAATAAATTATCGCATGACCTACGCTGTTCAAATCATGCTGAGTTTAGCATAAGAGTTAGGAAGTTGTTGATGACCAAATCATGTAATATGATCTAAATATTATGCCGAAAATGTAATTAGATTATTTAGATTTTAAAATTCTCTTACTTTATTGTATTTAAATATAATCATTATGTACCTACTGCTGTAACTTTTTTAATTGACTTTTCCAAGTGTACTATAACTGTATCTTTATGGAATAAATGAACTGAACTGAAACTGAACTGAATTGCCAGGCATTTAGGACGGAATCCGTTCGCGTGCGATTGCTCGCTCCGCTGGCTGGCGGCGTACCTCCGAAGGAATCCAATCGAGACGTCGGGGGCCAAGTGCGAGTCGCCCAAACGCATGAGCAGGAAGAGAATTGACGCGTTGCGAGAGGAGAACTTCAAATGCAAACGTAAGTTTTATTACTTTTTTTTTTTTATACTACTGAGGTGGCAAAGAAGCATACGGCCCACCTGTTGGTCAGCGGTTACCGCAGCCTATGAGCGCTTGCAATGCCAGAGGCATCACGCACGCGTTGCCGACCCCGAACCCCCCTCCCCCAAAGGGCTCTGGCAACCTTACTCACCGCAGGAACACAACACTATTTGAAACAACAAATAATGTTATTTGGCTGCGATCTTCTGTAAGGCGGAGGTACCTCCCCAGGCGGGCTGCTCCAATTTAGAACGAGAAAATCTCGCTGTGCCCTACCTCCTCCAATATTTTACATCTCTAGCTTGCGTTGGTACCAACATAAAAGGTAGCCTATATGCTATTCTAGGTAAAGAACTTTATCTATTCCAAGTTTCAACGAATTCGGTTGAGCCGTTACGGCGTGATAGAACAATAAACATCCTCACAAACTTTCGCATTTATCGGTGTGATCAATACTAATTTCATTCTAAATTTTATAAAACATAAATAATAATTGACTGGCCTTATAGCTCAGTTGGTAGTAACTCTGCCTTCAGCGGTTTCGATTCCCGCACCTGACAAATATTTGTGTGATAAACACAGATGTTTGTTCTGTATCTGGGTGTTAAATATTTATCTATTATGTATATCAGTCTCTGGTACCCATAGTACAGGCTATGCCTAGTTTGGGATCAGTTGACCGTGTGTGAGATGTCCGGAATATTGATTAATTTAAGGATCTCAAAAGGCGCAAATATGTTAGTCTTGATAGGGCTTACGTTTTTAAACCTTGGGGTTGAGACCCTGGGTCCGTGGGGAAAAGGGGCCCTCCGGGTTTTCAAAAAGATATCAGGATGTCTGATCGAAGCGACGCGTGACCCGAGGGCTGGCTCTTATTTGGCCCAGCGAATTAGCATTGCCATCCAGCGTGGCAATTCCGCCAGCGTCTTGGGGACGCTTCCGACTGGTAGTTGAGCTATCTTTTTTTTTTTTTTTTATATGTTATACGGAGGCAAACCGGCTTACGTCTCTCCTGATGGTAAGTGGTTACCGTCGCCTATTGACATTAGCAACACCTGGAGCATTGCTAATGCGTTGCCTGCCGAACCCCTCCCCCCCTAAAGAGCTCTGGCAACCTTACTCACCGCAGGAACACAACACTATATTGCACAGCGAAAACCTGTTATTGGCTTTGTGATGCTATTGTAGTATTTATGTAAATTAACTTTAGCTGTTGGTTTTCCTCAATAAATAAATAAATATATATCGTTATATATATAGATCGTTTGTAACGATCTTTAGATGGCTCAACTGTTTCTTGTGTATTTTGTAAATATTAACATGTATTAGTTTTGAGTTTCTTTCTGTTCATCATTTCAGCCGTACGACGTTCACTGCTGAACATGGCCTCCCCCACAGACAGAGTGAATTCCTTATCATGATTTGCCCATCACCACGCTGGGCATGCGGGTTGGCGAGCGCAGTTAGAGCTATCGTTGTCCCCTAGCTTTTTTCCCTTAGTCGCCTCTTACGACATCCGCGGATATGAGATATGGAGGGGCCTATTCTTCGGGGCCACCACGGCCACGCCCTTTTTTTTCTGTAATAACGCTTTTTTTTTTTTTTTTGTTCATTTCTTTTATCCGCAATCAGTTGGTGGTCTATAGGCGGATGAGCTGATGGTTTAGTGGCGTTTGGGATCCAGACTCATCAGTCCTTCTTCCCTCATTTTTGCAGGTTGTCCAGGATGTGGCTCCTCTTTAACCTTTTCGTGGTTGTTGGTTTCTCAACCAAAGCTCTTGCGAGTGGGTTGGCGTGGCTTTTGAGGCTGCCCAAGTAGCTTTCTCCTCTGAGTTTTATTTCCTCGTCTACTGTAGGGACTTCCAGGTACTCATGGGTTTCCTTGTTGGTCGTGAACCATGGTGCGTTGACAAGAGTACGAAGGATTTTGTTTTGAGCACGTTGGATGATGTTGCGGTTGGATTTGCTCGTTGTTCTCCATATTTGTATCCCGTATGTCCATACCGGTTTGAGGATACTGTTGTATACAATCCGCTTGTTAAGTAGTGACAAACGAGATTGAGGTCCAAGCAACCAGTATAGGCTCCTGAAATAAAGCTTAATTTATTTAATTGATGTTTTTTTTTTCAGCTGGCGAGGAATCTCCCAATGCGTGCGGTGAGTCCGCCTTCTGCCCGGCCGCGTGCGCGTGCGAGTACGGCGCGCGCGCAGTCACCGTGCAGTGCGCGCGTGCTTCACTCACGCAGGTGCCGCGTGACCTGCCGCTGAATACTCTAGCATTGTGAGTATACGTGATTCATAACATTGCCAGGTATCATATTGACAGGCCTCATAGCTCAGTTGGTAGTAACTCTGCCTTCTGCGCTAGAGGTCGTGGGTACGATTCCCGCACTGGGCAAACATTTGTGTGATGAATACGGATGTTTGTTCTGTGTCTGGGTGTTAAATATATATATATTATGTATATCAGTCTCTGGTACCCATAGCACAGGCTATGCCTAGTTTGGGATCAGCTGACCGTGTGATAGGTCCGGAATATTTATTTATTTATGTATAGGTACCATCCTGAAAGGGGGTTATTCTATCAACAAATATAAATAATAATAAAAAATACATCAATTTTTTTTACACAAACATTCCCAAATTTTGCTGCTGTGGGGCACAATAACATTTCACGTGTTCTTTTCAATAAGTTTTTATGTGCTACCTCTCTGTCTTTGTTTCATTTTTTCGCTCTCTGTGTCTTGCTTTTATGGTGACGTGTATTGTGTGCCAAGTTCGTGAATAAATGTTTGTCTATGTCTATGTCTAAATTAGCTGTTTTTGGTACATATTTTTAAGTAATAACTAAATGTACAAGAAGTTCGGCATTAAAATTGTTACCTAAAACAGCTGATTCATTGAGTTTGAACTGATTCGACCCCAAAACAGCTGATTTTCGCATCAAGTTTTTTCAATGAAAAATGTCGATTTGGTTGTAATAAGCCCCTTTCGGGATAGCATACATATAATGAACCACCTTGTATAGGTTTTGTTCGGTTGGAGAGCACTGGTGGAGTGGTAGTGGCACCGCCCTCCGAGCCATAGGTCGTTGGTTCGAAATCGGGTGACGCGTTACAGCGTTATTGAACCACAAACATTCAAACATCCTCAATAACGTTCGCATTTTTGTTTTTTATTCGACAGGCCTCTTAGCTCAGTTGATAGTAACTCTGCCTTCTGCGTCGCGGGTTCGATTCCCGCACCGGACAAACATTTGTGTGATTAACACAGATGTAAAAACTGTAACGCAGTTACCAGCGCCCGCCTCACGTTTTACAGTAAATGATCTAATTCACAAAAAAGTTTTCTCTGAGCCATAGCTTATTTGTCGTGCTGCAGCAGACACAAACTTACCTACCAACTGTTATTTACTTCTTTAAATAAATAAATATTCCGGACATATTCACACGGTCAACTGATCCCAAACTAGGCATAGCCTGTACTATGGGTACCAGAGACTGATTTACATAATAGATAAGTATTTAACACCCAGACACAGAACAAACATCTGTGTTTATCACACAAATGTTTGTCCAGTGCGGGGGTCGAACCCGCGACCTCTAGCGCAGAAGGCAGAGTTACTACTAACTGAGCTATGAGGCCAGTCAAATGGCTTTTTTGTTTATTTATGTTTGAAATTGTTGTGTGTCTTTGGAGCCAAATATTTTTTATATCATTCTATCTATCTAATACATTTTTTTTATTGAATTGTTTTCTGCTCCAGGATTATGCCAGATAACGGTCTCGGGCAGATCAAATCGGACGGTCTGTTCGGCCGACTGCCTGATCTGACCAAGTTGGACTTCCGGAATAACGGTAAGCCTAGGTAGAAGTTCCACATCAAGATTGTTACCTAAAACAGCTAAATAGTTGAGTTTGTACTGGTTTGTCCGCAAAACAGCAGGTTTTTGCTTAGAATTTTTGCCTTAAAAAATGTTGACTTACCAAAAGTTGTAGTACAAACTTTATTGCCAATCGGGTGTAGAATAAGCCCCTTTCGGGATATCATACACCTACTTATTACGGAACACCTTTTACTTAAGGTGAGGGTTTAATTATTTTATGATTTTTGAATTGTTTTTTTCTCAATAACCGCAAAACGTTTTAATTTTTATGACAAAGATAACTTAGCATTTTATTTACGTAAATACAAGACAGAAACGCGATTGGTAAAACTTTTCTCGATAGATTTATTTTTTGAAGTTGGGTCCTCTGCAACAGTTTTTTCAAAAATACTCTGAGACTATCTAACAAAAAAAACTTTTTTTAAATATTTTGTTAGACAATAGCATTGGGTACCTAATCCAATTAATTTTTTTTTTTAAATAGATAGTTTTTGAGATAATAGATATTTTCTTATATTTCGCTTACGTCGATTACTTTCGAGCGCTTTCTAACGCTTGCTATCTCATTCCGCGTTCAATTACATTACAAAGCGCTGTCACTTTCTTCACTCCGCCCACTCGACAATTTATTATGATTTTTGTATCCTCTTAAGTATTAAATTTTTTCAGGCATAACAGTGATAGAAGACAACGCCTTCGACGGTGCTGCGAACATCCAAGAACTATTGCTTGATGGAAACCTGCTGAGCACCGTCACTGACAAAATGTTCTTCGGACTGCACAGTTTAAGCGTTTTGTGAGTATTCTTAATAATCAAAAACCGACAGTGGCGGATTTGCAGTCTTGGCCGCTCTAGGCCCCAGGCCATGTGCCGCCCCTTTCTCAGCACCCATCTTATAGACTAGGTAGGTACATAATGAATTTACTTTATTGCCATCTTTATATTATATCGAAATCAGAAACGACGAAATCTGTTCGAAGCTGCATGTCTACTGTAGCAAGTAGTAATAAGTCTATGGAGCAGCCTTTATTAAGCCAAATATTTAGGTACTTTGCATTTGATTTTGGTATTTCTTGCTATCATCAGTGTTTTTTTTTGTCACGATTTGCCGCCCCTAATATCTGGCCGCCCTAGGTACGGGCCTACTGGGCCTTAGGGCAAATCCGCCACTGAAAACCGAGGAAATCCGTATAAGAACCAAGGTCACATCATCATCATTACCGTTGGAAGTCCACTGCTGAATACAGGCATAGCGAGGAGGTAGGGCATAGCGAGATTTTCTCGTTCTAAATTGGAGCAGCCCGCCTGGGGAGGTACCTCCGCCTTACAGAAGATCGCAGCCAAATAACATTATTTGTTTCAAATAGTGTTGTGTTCCTGCGGTGAGTAAGGTTGCCAGAGCTCTTTAGAGGGAGGGGGGTTCGGGGTCGGCAACGCGTGCGTGATGCCTCTGGTATTGCAAGCGCTCATAGGCTACGGTAACCGCTTACCAACAGGTGGGCCGTATGCTTGTTTGCCACCACAGTTGTATAAAAAAAAAAAAAAAAAAACAGGCCTACCCCATAGATTACCTACCAGAAACAATCATGTGGCATTTGCCCATACTCGCCACGCTGGGCATGCGGTTTGGCGAGCGCCGATAAAGCTATTGTGATTTTGGCCTGACTTAGTCCCATCAGACTACGTTTTTTTTGTACGTTACTTTGTACGTATATACCAACCTATTAACGCTATGTTACTTGAAAAATGAGATGTATCTTTTGTTGTAAAATAAAAATAATTTTAAATTTTTCATTCATTTTCAGGTCTTTGACTGGGAACAAGATAAGGTGCATCACGCCCGGCGCCTTTGACCATCTCACCATGCTCTCCACACTGTAAGTTCCGACTGAAATTACAATTTTCCTTTACAAAATAACGTTTGCTAGACTCGGCTTGAGCGAAATCTTGGTTTGAATAAAGTGACATCTACCGTCTAGTAGACGAAATATAGTGCATTATAAAGCGCCATCTTTCGGCGAGTAGCTAAAGTATAGTACAATGTTAAATAGAGCGCCATCTTGCGTCGAGTAGGCTAAGTATAGTACAGTTGTGCTGCTACATGGAGCGCCATCTGGCGTCGAATAGTATACAATAGCGTTGTTCAGCGCCACCTAGCGTCGTGTTCACGAAAATAACCTTAAGAGGCGCACTTGAATCCTTTCACTACACTGATTCTTTCACCGACGGCCATTAGGCTCCATCAGGGCCACTATACCTCAACCTTGTCACTGACCTAATAAAGGATGCCCAAGAAAGAATCGATGACACGACAAGCAAGCATTTGGTACACATATGTATAAACCCTAGTGATCCTTGTGATATTTATTACTTATTGAAATAAACACATTTTGAATATTTTTTTTAAATATTTCGGACATATCACACACGGTCAACTGATCCCAAACTAGGCATAGCCTGTACTATGGGTACCAGAGACTGATATACATAATAGATACATATTTAACACCCAGACACAGAACAAACATCTGTGTTAATCACACAAATGTTCAGTGCGGGAATCGAACCCGCGACCTCTTGCGCAGAAGGCAGAGCTACTACTAACTGAGCTATGAGGCCAGTCAACTTTGACTTAATTGTATTCCAGGAACTTAGATGGCAATCCTCTGCACTGCTCGTGCCACCTGGCGTGGCTGGGCGCGTGGCTGGCAGCCCGGGGGCTGTCTCCTTCCGCCACCTGCTTCTCCCCCCCCGGACTGGCGTCGCTGCAGCTGCATCAGATTGAACCCCACCACTTCAAATGCTCACGTGAGTCTGCCTCGGGGTGGGTCTACCTTTATCTGAAACGCAAGAGGTGCGGGACGAATACTATTTTGTGAAAAAATAAAGACGGTCAAGTGCGAGAACTCGCGCCCTGAGGGTTCCGGGTTCGAATCCCGGTCGTGCACCAGTGGTCATGGTCAGAAAATAATTCTAAGTTTAGGAATTGACAAACTTATATTTGCGGTCGCTCACGTAGTCATTGTATGACATTGACCGCAATATAACTTTGTTTCCTAAAAAACTTTGATATTCCTCAATTTCAGATATTCTTTAATTGTGTTACAAAAGCTCCTAGCTCCGGTTTTTCATTTTAGCCATTTCCATACAAAAATTATACATTCATTGCCATATATTTTTATACGGCACCATAAGCCCACAGACCTTAATAGGAGGTATAAATTTCAAGTTGATACCTTAAGCCGTTTCTGAGAAAAAGTGTCTTGACAGATGGACAACAAAGTGATCCTATATGGGTTCCGTTTTTCCAAATGAGGTACGGTACCCTAAAAACAATTAAAAAAAAAAGGATCATCGAAAAAAATGCTAGTCCCTTGCGCCGTGTTTGTCGCCTGATTCTTGTAGGCTTGGTCGCGAGGAACAGGCGTAGCTTCACCTAGTTTCTAAGACGTTTCAAAGTGATCCTAGTGATTTTATTGAAATAAACGCCTTTTGACTTTGACATTCCCGCTGCGGGACAAATGCATGATCTGCAAATGTTTGTTCCGGGTCCGGATGTTGTGGTACTGATTCTCTTTTGAACATGTAGCTATTAGGCCAGGTATATTAACCTGACATGAAAAATAAAGATAAGAGATAAAGATAAATTTATTTCGGTAACAAACTTCACTTATGCTAATGTACATCAGGTTTTGTATAAAATGTGATCGTTGGAACTGGTTGGAAAACATAGGTACCCAAACTAGGAGATCCTGTAAGATGGCGTACCTATGCCCCGTAAATATGTCAATGTCATGTCAAACGCCAATTATAAACCAACATGGTGGCCTTCAAATAGTGTTCACATAGTAAAAAGCTTACGAGAAGAACTATTCTTGTACCATCGCATTTGTCTTCAAATTAATGAAATTGTATTTTTCTTGTCATCTCCTACTTTTTCCTAATTTTTCTATGTAGTGTACATGGACCAGGCCCAGAATGAAATGGCTCCTTTAGGATTATTTCTTAATATGTTATACTTAATATTCTGAATAAATGGTTCCAACAAATAATGGTGTGCTTACTTATAAACTATAGAAGTGTTTTAACATTTTTTGAGATCAAAGTTCCCTCAAGTCTAATGAAAAATATAACTTACAGCCGAGGACACGGGCTGCCTAGCGGCGGACTACTGCCCGCGCGCGTGCGCGTGCGCCGGCACCGTGGTGCGATGCGCGCGCGCATCCCTATCCGCACTGCCGCCCAACATACCGAAGCAGACTACTGAGTTGTAAGTCCTAATCATCATCATCATTTCAGCCGTACGACGTCCACTGCTGAACATGGCCTCCCCCACAGACAGAGCAAATTCCTTATCATGTGGGGGGATTTGCCCATACTCACCACGCTGGGCATGCGGGTTGGCGAGCGCAGTTAGAGCTATCGTTGTTAAAATGAGGGACGCTGCTGCCCATCCCCTAGCTTTTTCCCTTAGTCGCCTCTTACGACATCCGCGGATAGGTAAATATGGAGGGGCCTATTCTTCAGCCGGGGCCACCACGGCCACTGGCCTTAATACATTTATTCAAGACTAGCTTACGCCCGCGGATTCGCTAGCGTGGTACCTACGAGGATAGAAAGTAGACTTTATTTTATTCGACCTTTAACATATTTTTTACGAGGAGGTACCTACCTCGACTAATATTCTTATGAGCGGCGATGGGCTTGCAACCTGTCATGTATGGAATACTGGCTACTGCTAAATGTGGGCATGTGACAAATGCTTGGACTTGCTTGGGGGTAGCCAGAGGGCTACCCCCTTAGGCATCTTCAAGGATCAGTTTTTTTTTTTTCGAACTTTATATTGTCTCTTTCCAGAACCGAGGATCATTTAGCATCTTAAATATACATGAATTTGTGTTCAATAGTGAAATCTATAGCAGCGCAGGGTCCTATGTTCCTGTTGCTCCAAACAGTTTTAAGTAAACAAATGATCGTAGGACGACCCGCTAATTTAGATACCAAATTAGCGGGTCGTCCTACGATCATTTGGGTCATTATTTGTCTGTTGTGAAATGCAATGCTTGACTAAAGATAGCATATACAATGTCAACCAGGTATTTTAAAAAACTCTAACGACTTATATCTCTTTACTCCGGCTGCTTTACAATAAAAGCCGAAAAAAAATTCAGTTTCATTATTGCAGGATTAAAAAAAATCGGGGCCCTGGCTCCATACAAATTCGCCCAATCTCCTTTATGTTTCGTAATTTGAACTTGTGATTTTTCCATAATAAGTTTTGAGAAGCTTTAAGCTTAATAAACGTTTATAAACACGTATGATTGTTACGTTCTAGGATTAAATTTACACTGGAATTGTACTAGTTAAGATGAACGAGCCAGTGTAGTGAAAGGATTAAAGTCGGATTAAAGATTACGGTCATATCAGGGCCACCATATAACAACCTGGTCACTGACCTAATAGGATGACCAAGAAAGAATCAGTGACACGACACGCGCACTAGTGAGTGAAAGTTGAAATTGAATTGAGTGAAAACTAAATTAAACTGTCTGTTTGTAGGTATCTGGAATCCAACGAGATAGCCAGCATCCTGCCGGAACAGATCCGGCACCTCACCCAACTCACGCGGCTCGATATATCCAACAACAAGATTACTGTTCTCGGGAACAACACCTTCGAGGGACTGAGCAAGCTATCTACTCTGATCGTCAGCTATAACCGGCTGAGATGTGTTCAGGTGAGGGTTTAAGCCATGTGGCATGTATTTTGCCATGTGGCATGTATTTTGCCATGTGGCACGCAGTTTGTCATGTGGCTTGTTCGATGCCACATGGCTTGTATATTGCCACATGGATTGTCCAATGTAATATGGCTTGTGCATTACAACATCAGTTGATGTGATTGAGTGAACAAGCTATATCGAATAAGCTTGTCAATGTTTCTTATATGGTAAATTGAGCCTGTAATAACAGCTGCAATTGCAATTGATTTTTTATTCATTAATAATTTCTTTATCTATGTAAAATACATTATTTAAATAGCTCTAAAAATAATAATTGAGTTAAAAATAATAATATTTATTATTATTATTTTTAACTCAATTATTATTTTTAGCTCTAAAAATAATTTTGACTGGCCTCATAGCTCAGTTTGTAGTAACTCTGCCTTCTGCACTATAGGTCGCGGGTTCGATCCCCGCACTGGACAAACATTTGTGTGATAAACACAGATGTTTGTTCTGTGTCTGGGTGTTAAATATGTATCTATTATGTATATCAGCCTCTGGTACCCATAATACAGGCTATGCCTAGTTTGGGATCAGTTGACCGTGTGAATATGTCCGGAAAAATAATAATAATAATAATAATTCAGATATAATAATAATACAGATAACCAGCCTATATCTGCGACATGGTTCATAAAAGATTATGGATGGTTCGTAAATGTAGTATAACATTTAAATTAGAGAACTGTCATATCCTGAATCTAATTACTTGTATTAATAATTAGTTAATTAATTAAGATGGTAAGCGGCCTGACGGTATGACTTTGGTCCCTTGGGTGAAGAAAGAAACAAAGAAAATACATTTATTTTGGACACACAAGCCCAAACTAATAAAAAAGACACTAGGTACAGGTTACAATACAAAAGGTAGGGAGGAAACAAAACAAAAGTAGGTAGGAAGTAACAAAACTAGGGTATTCATTAGTCCGTGCCGAGGTGCATGCGTGAGCCAAATGTTCCATCTCAGCATTGATGCCGCACACGAAGTGTAGCGGCATCAATATATGAGAAGGGTAGGCCTATGGTGTGGGACGCTACTTGTGTTGATACACTAGCGCGCACACATCTTCCGGGGACATCAGTTAGGGCGGGTGCGGCGGCAGATTCAGCCGAGGATCTCAAAAGGCGCAAATATGTTAGTCTTGATAGGGCTTACGTATTTGAGCCTTTTGGGGTTGAGACCCTGGGTCCGTGGGGAAACGGGGCCCTCCGGGTTTTCAAAAAGATATCAGGGCGTCTGATCGAAGCGACGCGTGACCCGAGAGCTGGCTCTTATTTGGCCCAGCGAATTAGCATTGCCATCCAGCGTGGCAATTCCGCCAGCGTCTTGGGGACGCTTCCGACTGGTAGTTGAGCTATCTATAGATGGAAAGAAATAAAAGAAAGAAAGAAAGAAAATACTTTTATTCGTAGCATTAAAAGGCACCTTAAAATTACCCAACACCTTATGGACTAAACTATTCAAACTAAGATCTATAAAAAAAGAAGAAAACCAAGTAGAGATAAAATAAGATGGCTCAACTGTTTCTTGTGTATTTTGTAAATAGTAACTTGCATTCGTTTTAAGTTTCTTTCTGTAAATAAAATTACTTGTTACACTGAAAATCTTTTTGTTTTCAGCGTGACGCCCTCAAAGGTTTGACTCAACTTCGGGTGCTATCGCTCCACGGGAACAATATTTCAATGCTCGCCGACGGTCTGTTCAGAGACTTGCTGTCAATATCACATGTGTAAGTACCTACCTTTGAGCCTCACCTAGTTCGATCGGCACCACACTGAAGTTTTAAATTCCATTTTGTGAAAAAGGATCATCGAAAAAAATAATAGGCACGCGCGCCGTGTTTGTTGCCTGATTCTTGTAGGCTTGGTCGCGAGGAACAGGCGTAGCTTCACCTAGTTTCTAAGACGTTTCAAAGTGATCCTAGTGATTTTATTGAAATAAATGCCTTTTGACTTTGACAATACAATACAATACAATACAATTTTTTATTAATAACGCCAAGTTACAAGTCTGGTGGGTACATTATCTCTAATAAAATATAGTGACCACATTCTTGGGTACTTAATTAATTATATTATGTATTTGTATGTTGGTAGATACCTGTTAGGTAACTATGACTAAATAATAGGTAAGTCGTAGAGCTCATCTACTGAGTAGAAAGTGTGCTCAAGGAGCCACCTACGTAATCTTAACTAGAAGACCGCCGTGGAAGTTGCATCTTTTTTATCGTGTCCGGCAGCCTGTTATATACTGAGGGACCCATTATATATACAGACCTTTTGACTTTTTGACCTACCTGTCATGTTTTTATAAGAAATACCTTTAAGATATTACATAGACAAACAAATATCTACTACTATTCCGCTAATATATTCCTCACTAGTTTAGTGAAAGCCGACTCGTTCGCGTTGAGCTTTTTCATACAAACTTCATCACCCCATTAAGGGTTCAAATATAGGATTTGATTTCTTAGTACACCCCAACACCCTAAAAGGGACATACCCTCCAAATTTCAAATCTCAAGGACCAACAGCTTAGGCTCTGTCAGTCAGTCACTTCATCATCATCAGCCTGTAGAAGTCCACTGCTGGACATAGGCTCCCCAGAGTCCCACGACGAACGGTCTTGAGCCTTTTTTAAACGTTACCTATTCGCACCTACTCCTTGCAAAACGAACGCGGGCGAGGGAGCACCACTACATAGAATAACTAAGTTATTCAATAACCATTTCATGGAAATTGAATTTTTTGCAAGCTCACCCGCCTCGTTTAGGAAAGCAATTAACCAGATTATCATGTCTGGTTTTTTGAGTTTGGGTTGAGGTAGCAATATACCAAGTTTACTCTTCGTGTATTGTTATTTAAACTCAAGCCTAAACTTAAAATAATGTGAATGATGTGTTGATGTGAACACTATATTTTTGTTAGTCTATCGTCAAACATTGTAGTCTTTTAAATATCTACCTACTAATATGTCACACTCTTACACAACGCCCTTTTTAAGTATACCCTAATTTGTGGACAACGGGGCTGATTATACTTTAAGAACCACCTATTCTATAAGATTTGTTATGTAATTTTTAAGTGTAATTGTTTGTTGTCCTGAATAAATATAAATAATAATAAATAAAAGAAAATAAAATTTCCATCCACCGACTTCCCGCAACCTTCACAATCTAGTCAGTATATCGGGTGGAGGGCCTCCCAACACTGAACATAAGATTAGACAATTGAGAAAAGATTACTTCCTTTTTAAAAATAATATATTTAAGTTTACCTATATTATTTTTGGTCCACAGAGCGTTAGGTTCAAACCCGCTATTCTGCGATTGCAACACCCGTTGGCTATCGGAGTGGGTGAAGTCTGCCGGGGAATACGTCGAGGCGGGCATAGCGCGATGCGCCGCGCCGAGCGCCATGCGCGACAAGCTGATACTTAGCACGCATTCTAGTGCTTTTATATGTAATGGTAAGTACCTACTACCCGCCAACTACCCGCTACCAACCGATTACCTGCCTACCAATTAGCCACTAGAAGATTAAAAGCTGTGATAGCGCCAAACGCCCTTCTTAACACTCTTCCTACTGCGTTTAAATGTAATGGTTAGTACTACCTGTCGACTACCCGTATAACCGATTACCTTCCTACGAATTAGCAACTAAGAAAGTACATGAAGGTGGAGATAGCGCCAAACGCCATTCCGAGCACGCACACGAGTGTGTTTGTATTTATGTATGGTGAGTACCTACTACCAAGTGGCGACCCTTATCAATATACCCACTGATTATCCGCCTCGAACCCACCGAATACTCATTACTGCGCTGACTACCCATATACCCACCGACTACCCACAAACTACCTACCTACTACCTGCATATCTTAACTTAACTTAAGGTTCTTGTAACTGAAAAAAAACAGAATGCAATATCCATTCATAATAGCTTCTTTCATGAGCAAGTTCTCTTCCCCTCCAGAGAAACCACCAGCGGAGATAATCTCCAAATGCGACCGATGCTACAGCAACCCTTGCTTGAACGGGGGCCGCTGCGCCGCGAGCGCGGGCGGCGGGTTCATATGCGCCTGCGCACGCGGCTACCACGGCGAGACATGCCAGTACCAGATCGACGCATGCTACGGCTCGCCATGCGCGCACGGGATATGCCAGGTGCTGGAGGAGGGAAGATTCCAGTGAGTATATTTCGAGCTAGATTATTTTTTTCCATCGATCAGAATCATTTTGTCTCTCTAGTCTTCGAGCCAGAGTCCCTTGAGCCACATACTTAAAGTTCGAACCGGATAAAAGTAATGGTTTTTCAAGCTGGATACTTACAAAGTCGGTCATTTGAGACGGACAATTGTTGTTCCTTCGTGCCGGATAATGTATTGGTCCTTCGATCCGGATACATGTCTTTGGTCATTCGAGCCGCATTTTTGACTAGCGATTTTACAACACTTAGAAGTTAACTAGGTACCTCGCTATAATGACGTCATAGTGATGCATTAACTGCATAAAAGGGGAAGCATTCCACGCAGGTGCCAAGTTGATTTCTGCGTATTATGAACTATTTGAAAGTGTGTTACGAATCTGCGTTGTGTTGCCAGCTGTGCGTGCCACGCGGGCTACACTGGCGTGCGCTGCGAGGTCAACATCGACGACTGTCTGTCAAGCACCTGCCAAAACAACGCCACTTGCATCGACCATCTTGAGGGCTACTCCTGTCAATGCGCTCCGGGCTATATGGGTGAGTAAATAAAAATTAAAGGTGATCAGACGAGCGAACATCACTCAAACATGTTGGAACGAAACGGTGTTGTGTGTTTATATGTTGTATAAATATACATAAAGCCTAACTAAGTGCTGAACAGATTTTGATGAATTTTGATAATGTGATTGGACTTTAGTTTGATTAAGTATTAGAATTAGAATTATTTATTTCAGTTAAAACAGCAAGCTTACAGTATATACCAAAGTGCCTACTGTCTAAAATGAAAACTTAAATATTCTCTTAGCGAATTAAATATTTTACAAATGTTATCATTAAAGATGTCGACATGTTGGACCTCGTGAACATAGGCATTTAAGCTTTTTCTACGCGTGAAAACCTATACTTGGCTATCTGTTTGCAGTAAGCTACAACCGCTAGCAAAATAAGTTGATACCGCTGTGGGTTTTCCTAAAAATGAATAAATAAATAAATAAGAACATAGCTAAACCCTTACGAAGGAACATAGACAAACCATTGGCAGCCGCTAGTTTTATATAATATGTTAACCCTTTCCCTAGGCGAATACTGCGAGAGGAAGATCCCATTCTGCAGCGGGGAATGGAACCCGTGCGCGAACGGAGCAGTGTGCAGCGAGCACGGCAGCCACTATACCTGCGCATGCCCCAAGGGGTACTCGGGTCAAAACTGTACCATCAATGCTGACGACTGCATCAACCATATGTGCCAGGTAACTGTTTTTGGTCATTCGAGCCGGATGCTACATGGTCTTTCGAGCCTTATAGTCCGGTTTCGCAGCCATGGTAGTAAGAGACCAACAACTTAAAAATCCGTTTGAAAAAAAAGGTCCTTCGAATCGAGTATCTCATTGTTACTTCGAGTCTGATAAAATAGGATTCTATGAGCCGTATAATAAAATGGGCCTTCGAGCTAGATATTTCATTGTTATTTGCGGAGATAGTTTTCTCATATGCGGCAACCGATCACGTATGGAAAATTCTACTGCAAAATGTGGCCATAAGCCAAATGTTCTGGCATGCCTCTGACTACCCCCCTTCATCATCAAAATATTAAATACATTCCAAAAGTCGTGAGCCTACTTGTGCATCAGCGCCGCCGTGATCGACCAGCCAAGTCCAAGTCTTGTGGCTTGGAGGGGGAGGTTACAGCAAGCAATGCTGGCGCGGCATTTCCACATGGGAGCCTATTTTTTTTTTTTTTTGGAAAACCATCGGCACTGAGAAAAACATTCTGGAAACTTAAATATATAGCTTAAGGCCATTTAAAGGTCTTCACTGGTAGATACAAGTTGGATAACGGGCAGACAAAAAAAGAAGATAAGTTGAGTAATTAATACCTTAAGGGTCACTCACAGTCACGATATCAATAAACATAGTAAGTGCTAGTCACTAATTAGGATCTGGAAGATGTACAAAGAGGGTTACCGGTCAAAGAATGTGATATTGAGTTGATTTCATATAGCATTTAACACGGGAGCCTATTTACTTATATTTTTGTAAATGTAATTCCAGAACGGCGCGACGTGCGTGGACGGGCTGGACGAGTACCGGTGCGCGTGCGCGGGCGGGCACGCGGGCCGCTACTGCGAGGCCGCGCCGCACGCCGCGCTCGGCACCTCGCCCTGCGCGCACCACGACTGCGTGCACGGCGTCTGCTACCTGCCGCCGCAGCCTCCCACCCCGCACATGGTGAGTGGGAACTTACCAAGTGGTGCTGTGCTCTGAATTTCTTTTATACCTCGCCCTGCGCGCACCACGACTGCGTGCACGGCGTCTGCTACCTGCCGCCGCAGCCTCCCACCCCGCACATGGTGAGTGGGAACTTACCAAGTGGTGCTGTGCTCTGAATTTCTTTTATACCTCGCCCTGCGCGCACCACGACTGCGTGCACGGCGTCTGCTACCTGCCGCCGCAGCCTCCCACCCCGCACATGGTGAGTGGGAACTTACCAAGTGGTGCTGTGCTCTGAATTTATTTTATACCTCGCCCTGCGCGCACCACGACTGCGTGCACGGCGTCTGCTACCTGCCGCCGCAGCCTCCCACCCCGCACATGGTGAGTGGGAACTTACCAAGTGGTGCTGTGCTCTGAATTTCTTTTATACCTCGCCCTGCGCGCACCACGACTGCGTGCACGGCGTCTGCTACCTGCCGCCGCAGCCTCCCACCCCGCACATGGTGAGTGGGAACTTACCAAGTGGTGCTGTGCTCTGAATTTATTTTATACCTCGCCCTGCGCGCACCACGACTGCGTGCACGGCGTCTGCTACCTGCCGCCGCAGCCTCCCACCCCGCACATGGTGAGTGTAGGGATCCGCTCCACATTACTACTGCGAGGCAGCGCCGCGCACCACGACTGCGTGCACGGCGTCTGCTACCTGCCGCCGCAGCCTCCCACCCCGCACATGGTGAGTGTAGACTCCGCTCCACATTACTACTGCGAGGCAGCGCCGCGCACCACGACTGCGTGCACGGCGTCTGCTACCTGCCGCCGCAGCCTCCCACCCCGCACATGGTGAGTGTAGACTCCGCTCCACATTACTACTGCGAGGCAGCGCCGCGCACCACGACTGCGTGCACGGCGTCTGCTACCTGCCGCCGCAGCCTTCCACCCCGCACATGGTGAGTGTAGGGATCCGCTCCACATTTCTACTGCGAGGCAGCGCCGCGCACCACGACCGCGTGCTCGGCGTCTGCTACCTGCCGCCGCAGCCTCCCACCCCGCACATGGTGAGTGGGAACTTACCAAGTGGTGCTGTGCTCTGAATTTCTTTTATACCTCACCCTGCGCGCACCACGACTGCGAGCACGGCGTCTGCTACCTGCCGCCCAGTCCGCACATGGCGGAAAAAAAAACTACATTATCTTTGGTGGCGGTTACCAAAATATACCTGTGCGGTTCGATAGCTAAATTTGAAATTGAAAAAGACAAAATGTATGGCTTGACATGAAAAAAAACTCACCGTTGAATTCCTCAGCCCAGAGCGTGTCCCGGGACGAAATAGCAGTTCTGCAGGTTCACTAACACATGTAGAACAGAAGTAGTTAGTTTTCACGGTTTAAACAGGGTTTTTTCAGTATTTTGCCAATTTCCTTTAGAAGATGCGTGCGCGCGAATTCTCAATGTTGAAGACAGTAGCGCCATTCCAAAATCACGGCGGCGCGTGGAACTTCACGACCATAGTGTTGTCGGAAGATTTGCTCAGTTTGGCGGGAACTAAGTTCGTTTTTTCAAAATCAAGCCATTATAATGAATTAAACCCAACAATACCAATACAAAAAAAAATGAACTGTCAATTCGATGACTACAATTTATCATGGACTTATAACGGACTTTTTGGCGGGAACTTGCAAAATGATGTTGTGCATAGAGATGCGATGATTTTTTTTATTTATTCTCTTTGGTAGAGCTCTCAATTTATTTTATAAAACTAGTGTTCAACTGAATTATATTGTGTAATTAGGTGATGTTTTACGTAATATTGTTTGAGTAAACCGTGATTGCGTTTATCGTGATTTTTCGGGTTGGCGCCAAAAGGTCCCTCTTATTTTATTTTATTTTTATTTTTAGCCTCTTTTCAGATTCTTTCAGTTAGGTTTATAGTGTATATTATGTTTGTTTTCTATGTTTCGCAATCTGTGTGCCCTCTGGCAAAGGCCTCCACCAACCCCTTCCAAACATTTCTATTTTGTGCTGTCCTCGTCCATGCTCTCCCAGCAGTTAGCACTATCTCGTCATCCCATCTTCGGAATGGCCTTCCTTGCTTTCTCTTCCCAGTTCGTGGGTACCATGTGGTTATAGTTTTGCTCCATTTTTCTTCTCCTCGAATAGTGTGGCCTGCCCACCTCCATTTAAGTTGTTTTATTTTCAATGTTACATCTTGTACTTTTGTTTCTTTCCTGATGGTACTGTGTCGGATTTTGTCCTTTTGTTTGTCATGTTTCTCTCCATAGGTTTTCTAAGTTTTAGTAAATAAATAGCCGTCATTATAATAACTTCTTACATACATCACTTAATCGTACTTCAAATTGTATGCTACCCAGAAAGGGGCTTATTCTACATCCATCTGGCAATAAAGTTTGTTTTACTCCATGCAAAATCTGCTGGTTTGGGGTTCAAATGAGTTCAAATGAGGATCGTGAAAAAATCATAGGCACCAAGTGTTGGTTGCCTGATTCTTGTAGGCTTGGTCGCGAGGAACAGGCGTAGCTTCACCTAGTTTCTAAGACGTTTCAAAGTGATCCTTGTGATTTTATTGTAATAAACGCCTTTTGACTTTGACTTATTATCTCATTATGTGACGGGAAATAAATTATTTTCTTTCTTTCTTTATTCAGCTGTTCTAGGCCGCAACCTTGATTGATATCGAACTCATCTTCATTTTAATAATAACTTATTAAGATCACAAAAATAGCTTTTTTGAATACTTTTTTTATAATATTTCTTTGTTGGAAGAATAAGCCCTTTTCGGGGCTAAACTAACATATTCTGAATCACCTTGTATAAAAATAAAATTTCACATTTTATCTGTCTTGGATTTACGTAAATACTTGTCATAAAAATCAAAAGTGTGCGTTTTGCGGTTATTGAGAAAAAACAATTCAAAAAATGGTGAACAATTACCTATGATAGTAAACATAATCTTTCGCAACAGGTCGCCCATAATAAATGTGCCGACCTCACAAAAATAGAATGATCATCATTAAATCATTTAAAAACATTAAATATATGTAATGTGTGATTTTGATGAGTATTTTACAAGAACGTTTCGATAGCGCGTTCTAAAAACTGTACATTTTTAGCAGCGCCATCTAGTTATGTTATACAAAAACCAAAATAATCGTTGTTTTGAGACTGTCGATGACAATGAAGAACGTGATTATTTGATCATTTAAAGAGGCAATTAAAATAAAATAAAAGGGCATTTATTCACCAAGAATCCTACACACAGTTATAAAGATACAATTGGTAATTTACAAGTTTTGGTATGTATGTAGGTAGACAGGTGAAATGGTCGAGGGCTCAGCTACGCTGCTTTTCAGCCTCGCCATAAAATGTCTGCTGTCGTCACAGCAGGTTTGATCCTCGGAAGCCATCAGCCGCTATCAGGCGATGAAGAGAAGGGCACAGATCATTATTATAACCTATGTAAGCTCGAATTAATTTAGAGGATTATTAAATTTAATTAGAGGTGGGTCGTATTTACGAAACCAGGGTTTTAAACTAGGTCCTCGCATCAAACTATACGCACCTAGTACGACTTTAGACGTATAAAAAATACTCGGGTGCGGCGCGCGGTCGCAACCCGACCGTCCGTCTCGCGGCGCGACGCGTTTTTGGGTACGCGCGGACTTGCGCTGTGGACTCGCGAGTCTAAGTATTACTTTCAAGTATTTAGTACCTGGTTTATGAACCTGATTCTTGTAAAATATGATACGTTATAGAACTGGTACGCGAAATAAAAAAAAGCAAGTACGACCTATCTCTAGAGGCAATTAATATACAAGGTGTTTCTAACAAGTATACCATCCCGAAAGGGGATTATTCTATCAACGAAAAGAAATACTATTTGCGAAAAAATACATCAATTTGCATTTTTTTTTATTAAATTTTTTTTCTCAAACTTTCTCAAATTCACTGTTTTTTTTTTTTTTTATGTTATACGGAGGCAAACAGGCTTAGACGGGAGTAGTTCCTAGCGAGCCTAGTCTCACACCCAGACGAACCCACACCCAGCGCGACCTCGCCGCGAACTGCCAAGTGGTCACTAATGTTAGTGATCACCGGCCTCGGCCCGGCCTTTCTATTACCTTTCTCATTTTCCCCCCCAAACTTTCTCAAATTAGCTGTTTTTGGTATTTTTATCACCTTTATAACTAATTATTACCTAAAGTACGAGAAATTCGAAATCAAGATGACTGCTACAGCGGAATAATTGAGTTTGAATTGATTTCCCCAAAACCAGCAGCATTTTGCATAATGTTATTTCAATGTAAAATTTTGAATTTCCCAAAGGCCTTGAACAACGCAACGTCGGCAACGCGTGCGTGATGCCTCTGGTATTGCAAGCGTTCATAGGCTACGGCAACAACTTACCAACAGGTGCCCAATTCTACTAATTCAATGGCTTCAAATTGACAATGGTTCAATCGCAAAATGGCCACTTTTAACACATTTGGTATTGTGCTACCACAGTCGTTTATCAATTCTTATTACAATGGCAGTCATTGTGAAACCAATGTAACCAATGAAACGATAGTGGCGACAACCGTAACTGAATGATAATGGTGCGATCATTACCATGCGATTATCATTTTGAAGCCATTGAAATATTAGTCATCCGCCTGGCACTGATGACACCAACTTTAATTGAAAACGCTGTTTTGTATCATTTAAAACAAAGACCGTTCCTCTGAAATAAATGTATCTTACTATGCTTTAACAGTATTGCGGTAGGTAGTCGTGTGATTATGCCATATATATGTATATATATTTTTTTATACTACTGAGGTGGCAAACAAGCATACGGCCCACCTGTTGGTAAGCGGTTACCGTAGCCTATGAGCGCTTGCAATACCAGAGGCATCACGCACGCGTTGCCGACCCCGAACCCCCTTCCCCCCTAAAGAGCTCTGGCAACCGTACTCATCGCAGGAACACAACACTATTTGAAACAAATAATGTTATTTAGCTGCGATCTTCTGTAAGGCGGAGGTACCTCCCCAGGCGGGCTGCTCCAATTCAGAACGAGAAAATCTCGCTGTGCCCTACCTCCTCCTAACATAGTAGTTTGTTCCTTACATTTTATATATATAAACTCAAACGTAGAAACCTAATAATAGCCTTTCTCTCTAGCTATAGCGTTTAATCTTACGTTCTGTAACGCCGTTGGCTTCTCAAATAAATAAAATATATATATACAGTGGTGGTCATCTAATTAGAAACACCTACCTGGGTTTATATTTTTATTGCAAATTCCCTTTCGAACTAATTTTTAACGTATCATTGAGTGTTCCTACGTATTAAAATCGATGTATCGGATATTATATTGCATTGTTATACCATTTTAATAACAGAAAACAACGGTTGTTTTTCTAAAACTGAAAGTTATATTAATAACAAAATAAAAAACGAGATACAAACCGGACAACTAATTAGAAAAACCTAAAAAATCATTACTTAAATCATTTTTAATTTGAACAAAACCCCAATAGTTTTTAAAAATACTAAAAATACTACATCCTTAGACAATTAGTATTTGGTAGGGTAGCCTTTATTATCAATAACAGCTTTGCAGCGACGCGGCATTGATTCAATCAATTTATAACAAGTTTCTACAGGAATACTTCTCCAAGCGTCTTCAAATGCACTGTTAAGTCCATGAATATTAGTAACGTGTTTCTGCGACAGGTTGGTCTTTAGTGTGCCACAAATTTTCTATGGGATTTAAATCCGGACTATTGGCAGGCCACTCTAATACTGTCACGGATTGTTCTGTAAGAAACGCTTTAACGCTGCGTGCTGTGTGCTTTGGGTCGTTGTCATGCTGAAATATCCAAGTTACTGGCAAATTTTCCTCGGAATATGGAATCATTGTCTCTTCCAAGATCTTTTTGTATTGATATTGATCCATTTGCCCTTCAATCTTTCTCACGGGACCAATCCCGTACCCTGAGAAACATCCCCACACCATTACATTTCCACCACCGTGCTTAACTGTCTTTTTAGTGTACTTGTTATTCAAAGCCTCGTTTATTGGTCGTCGTACATATCGTTTTCCATCGGAATTAATCAAATTAATTTTAGTTTCATCTGAAAACAAAACTTTTTTCCATTGATGGATAGTCCAACTGCCATATTTGCGAGCGAATGCTAGACGATTTTCTCTATGTTGCCTGGTTAGTAGTGGTACTTTTCTAGCGATCCTTCCGTCCCAACCGTCTACGAACTAGTTTAGTGGACACGTGTCGAGGATCGTCTTCTGAAAATACCTCTTTTCTTATAACATTGGATCCGTTAAAGGGGTCCGCCTTAGCTAATCGAAGCATAAGCCTGTCTTCTTGAACTGTAGTCTTCCTGGGCCGAAGTTTTCTTGGCACGTCTGATGTTCCGTGTAGTTTGAAATGTGCGAGGGCGTTAAATATCATCTTTACGGAACATTCCAAATAATCGGCGATCTTTCTGTAACTCCATTTTTGGTTTAAATGAAAATTCACTATAATTTTTCTCGTTGCTGCATCACAGCTCTTATTTTTACCCATTTTTAATAAAACAACAATAAATAGTAACTTTTCGTAATGAGTTAGAAATGGTGGCAATATTTACAATGTGATTGACAATTGTGAGAATTCTGTATTTCAGTTTAAAAAGTCAAATTTCGAACCAAGTCATACAATGTTTCTAATTAGTTGTCCATTCTGCCAGTCCTAACGATATTGATACTTTTTGTTTCACTGATATTTATTTTTATTGTCGTCTTGGTTGTCAAATATTATTGCTTGTAATTAAACTAGAGATATTAAAGTACATTGTAAAGTAGTGAAAAAAAATTACCTCCTATTAAATGCTATAATAATGTTAGTTACTTTATAAAAATGTCAGGTGACTAGGTGTTTCTAATTAGATGACCACCACTGTATATGAGGACCCAGGTGATCCTCATGCTTGTTTGCCACCTTAGTGGTTTAAAAAAAATTGTTTAAGGCGATACAGAAATCAAAATAAACTGTCGAGTGGGCGAAGTGAAGAAAGTGACAGCGCTATGTACTGTAATTGAATGCGGAAAAAGATAGCAAGCGTTAGAAGGCGCTCGAAAGTAATCGACGTAAGCGACATATAAGAAAATATTGATTATCTTAAAAACTATGTATTTATTTTAAAAAGTGTCTTGGATTTTGGTACCCAATTGTCTAAAACAATATTTTTAAAAAGTTATTTTTGTTAGATAGTCTCCGAGTATTTAAGATAAAACTTTTAGGACCCAACTTTAAAAAATAAATCTATCGAGAAAAAATTTACCAATCGCGTTTCTGTCTTGGATTTAGGTAAATAAAATGCTCAATTTTTATAAAAATCAAAGCTGTGCGTTTTGCGGTTATTGAGAAAAAACAATTCAAAAATCATAAAACAATTTAACCCTCACCTTAATATTTAATGTTTTTTCTTTCAGGATGACATCATAATGGAGCGCCCGCTGATTTCCACCCCACACGATTACCTCTGTAAATGTGCTCCGGGCTATTCAGGTACCTATAATACAACATGTTCCTTACCTAGTGTACAGTCCCGAAATGGGGCTTAATAGGAAGAGAATCAATTTAAACTGTTTAAAAAATAATTTTGTCTTCACTCAGCTGTTTTTGTTATTTTTACCAAGCATATAACTATCTGGCGGATGCCCCCGGCTTCGCAAAAGCGTTTCCCGTTTTTTTTTTTTTTTGTGGTTTGCACGACTTGTGCATTTGCCATTTTATGTTTTTTATACCTTGTTTTTATTTCTAATAAAAAATTGGGGAAACAGGTAAGGAAACAGTGACTGTTTGGTGTTTTTTTTTTAATTTTATTGATGGTTACAGGTCGTCTCTGCGAGTATCTAACATCACTGACATTCAGCCACAACGACTCGCTAGTGGAGCTGGAACCGCTGAGGACCATGCCTCAGTCTAATGTCACACTCGGTGAGTTGTCTGGTAGAAAGCTAGCGATAAGACCGCCATTTATCACCATTATAAATAAATATTTCTGACATATTTGACGACCAACGCAGCGTGGTGGGCGATTGCCGGTCTGAGACAGCAGTGGACATCCTACCCCTGTGGGCACAGCGAGATTTTCTCGTTCTGAATTGGAGCAGCCCGCCTGGGGAGGTACCTCCGCCTTACAGAAGATCGCAGCCAAATAACGTTATTTGTTTCAAATAGTGTTGTGTTCCTGCGATGAGTAAGGTTGCCAGAGCTCTTTAGGGGGGGAGGGGGTTTGGGGTCGGCAACGCGTGCGTGATGCCTCTGGTATTGCAAGCGCTCATAGGCTACAGTAACTGCTTACCAACAGGTGGGCTGTAAGCTTGTTTGCCACCTCAGTGGTATAAAAAAATAATAATATCATTATTTCAGGCTACTTGACACATGTGCGCCTTAGAGGCGCACTTTGATTTCATTTGCCGGACATGCCGGTTTCCTCACGATAAAATGATGATGTACGATAGTTTTGAAATAAATTCTAGTTGACATTATCGCGTGCCGTTTGAACAAGGCTATATAAATATTCCGGACCTATCACTCGGTCAGCTGATCCCAAACTAGGCATAGCCTGTACTATGGGTACCAGAGACTGATATACATACATACAATAGATTAATATTTAACACCCAGACACAGAACAAACATCTGTGTTCATCACACAAATGTTTGTCCAGTGCGGGAATTGAACCCGCGACCTCTAGCGCAGAAGGCAGAGTTACTACCAACTGAGCTATGAGGCCAGTTTATACTATGAACGTGGAAGGATATGAGGGAAGAGGTAGACCAAAGAAAAGATGGATAGATTTTGTGAAAGACGACATGAGTAAGAAAGGAGTGAATACTGATATGACGGCTGATAGAGGGGAGTGGAAGAGAAATACATGTTGTACCGACCCCACATGAAGTGGGATAAGGGCAGGGAGATGATGATTCAATTATTTAAGCTCGCTATGTACAATAAATTACCATTAGAAGTTACACAGTTACCCATAAAAAAAATTTAATATCAGGTCAGGAGATTTCTTGGGAGTCATCCATTTTACCATATTACCTAATATATATGAATTGTTCATTCTCTGATGTGCATACTAGTAATATTAGGTAGGACAGTATCTATTAACCCATTAATAATACTTAATTAATAATCTGCATGATAATTTATGAAATAATTGTAATTGGACATACCTTTGTTATGCAATATAACGCTAAGGGTGAAATAAATGAATTTGAATATGGATTATCGCGTGCCGTTTGAACAAGGCTAAACTCTACATATCTTACAGTGTTCAGCACAACGCAGCATCACGGTGTGCTCATGTACTTCGGGGAGAACGAACACCTGGCGGTGGAACTCTTCAACGGACGGATCCGCATCAGCTACGATGTTGGGAACCACCCCACTTCCACCATGTACAGGTATGCTCCCACCGCTGGGCTTGGAAACTGGGATAATTGAATACAATGTGATTCATAACATGTAAACCATCCCGAAAAGGGATTATTTTATAGGTACCAGAGACTGATATACATAAAAATAAAAAGGTTTTATTTCATTCGATTCTGCAGTGCGTCGGGAATGTTTGCGCAGCACCACACGGACGGATTGCATGCGGTTATGCGCAAAAAAAACAGTGTCCCTGATGCGTAGAGTAAGGGACAGTCGCAACAGCATCCTTAATACGGTGGCAGAGTGCCTTTTATCTCCACTCTGGAGATGCTTTGTGCGGAGGGTAATCAATGAAGGAACCTATTTCCTTGATTGATTACTCTCAGCGTTATTCATCTCACGTACAGATTAGCTTTCTATTTTTCTATTTTATGTTATTTTAATTTTGTATTTTAGTGTATTTGTACTCGTAAATCTATGGACCCATTGTTGTCTGAAATAAAGTTTTTTTTTTATTATTTCAGACACTGATAGCCCATATGACAAGATACACAACACTCAATCAAAACACACATTTACAAAACAGATGAACAAACAAAGATAACATAAAGGAAACATATAGAGAAACTGTGACAGCAAAACTAGTTGAGATGAGGATAATCAAGTACCAGAGACTGATATACATAAAAATAAAAAGGTTTTATTTCAGACACTGATAGCCCATATGACAAGATACACAACACACAATCAAAACACACATTTACAAAACAGATGAACAAACAAAGATAACATAAAGGAAACATATAGAGAAACTGTGACAGCAAAACTAGTTGAGATGAGGATAATCAAGTACCAGAGACTGATATACATAAAAATAAAAAGGTTTTATTTCAGACACTGATAGCCCATATGACAAGATACACAACACACAATCAAAACACACATTTACAAAACAGATGAACACACATAGATAGCATAAAGGAAACATATAGAGAAACTGTGACAGCTAAACTAGTTGAGATGAGGATAATCAATTCAGGAAGTATTTTCCTTCATTGATCAATCCTCACCACAAAGTACCTCCACAGTGGAGACGATAGTCCCTCCACCACAGTCCCCAGGATGCTGTTGCGACTGTCCCGAATTCTGCGCATCAGGGATGCAGTTTTCTTGCACACGATGGCATGGAAACCATCGGTGTGGAAATGCGCAAACATTCCCGATGCACTGCAGAATCGGGGCAGTCGCAGCATCATCCGAAATATGTTATTAATAATATAATAATAATAAATGTTCCGGACATATTCACACGGTCAACTGATCCCAAACTAGGCATAGCCTGTACTATGGGTACCAGAGACTGATATATATAATAGATAAATATTTAACACCCAGACACAGAACAAACATCTGTGTTTATCACACAAATGTTTGTCCGGCGCGGGGATCGAACCCGCGACCTCTAGCGCAGAAGGCAGAGTTACTACTAACTGAGGCCAGGCCATTATATTCCATTCGTAGGGCATCCATCTGCTTTTGGTATGCCGGACCCACAGGCCGTGTAAAAACTTGTCAGAGTTTTTACTAGTAGTAAAGTAGGCTCTTAAAGAGCGTAATTTTCACTTTTTTCAGTACAACGGGAGAATTTGCGAACCAGCGCAGATTCTCCCGTCCTGTTCCAGGTGATTCCAGGTGCGGGAATCGAACCCGCGACCTCTAGCGCTGAATGCAGAGTAACTACCAACTGAGCTATGAGGCCTGTCATGAATGAATGAATGAAAATGCTTTATTGTACACCAATATAAATTTAAAAAAAATACAAACAAAACTAAAACTAAAGACTAAAAAAGTACAATGGACGGACCTATCGCTAAAAAGCGATTTCTTCCTGACAACCTTTGGATGGAGTGAAGGTTAAATTGGAGCAAGATCGGACCTAAAACTAAGGCCTAAAACTGCTGTTTTTTCTGCTAACTTCTTTTTGTTGATAGTCAATAAGCCCCTTTCGGGATGGTATACATATTATGAGTAACCTTGTATTATTATATATTATTGCAGTTTCGAGATGGTATCAGACGGTAATTACCACAAGGCGGAACTGCTCGCCATCAAGAAGAACTTCACGCTGAGGGTTGACGACGGGCCCGCTCGGTCCATCATCAACGAAGGTAAATTATCCTTGTAATAGACCTCAAAACGGTGGAGGAAAACATCGAGAGCCTGTGGCTGGTCAGCTTTGCATATTGTGTTGTGCATGTCTCTCCTGTGGAGTCCGACTAGGCTGGTATAGGTGCTCAGGCCTACTCTATCTGAGGGATGGCTAATTTGGTTTTAGCCTTAGCTTTGACTTTGACTTTCAGTTTCGGTATTCATTTATTCGTTGAAAACGCATGGATTATTTTGAAACGTCCTAGATCTAGTTTAATTCGCGTTAGTTTATTTTAAGACTCTGACCGTGACCCTGACTCTGACCCTGACCCTGTCCCTGACCTTGATCCTGACACTGACTCGGACTCGGACACTGACTCTGCATGTTTGAATTCGCGTTAGTATATTTTAAGACTCTGACCCTGACCCTGACTCTGACCCTGTCCCTGACCTTGATCCTGACACTGACTCGGACTCGGACACTGACTCTGCATGTTTGAATTTGCGTTAGTATATTTTAAGACTCTGACCCTGACCTTGATCCTGACACTGACTCGGACTTGACACTGACTCTGCATGTTTGAATTCGCGTTAGTATATTTTAAGACTCTGACCCTGACCCTGACCTTGATCCTGACACTGACTCGGACTCGGACACTGACTTTGATTCAGATTCTGACTCTGACTCTGAATTTGACTCAGTTCAGCGTAAGGCTGTTTCAGCACTGCTTCCGTTGAAGAGTTCAACTTATCCTACGCTGTATGTTATTTACGCTTATCCTCTAGAATAGATGTAATAAGGGGTTGTGTCTGTTCTGCAGGCAGTAAGGAGTTCCTTCGTCTGGAAAGACCAATGTTCCTCGGCGGGGTGCCGGAAGACGTGGCTAAGGACGCGTTCTCCAAATGGCATCTGAGAAATATCACCAGTTTCAAAGGTAACTAACCTAACCCAACCTAAGCCCCTTCGTCCACGGCGCGACTCAAAAGTCACTTATGAGTAGCCTGACTGCGATAGCACTAGTATTTCAATGCGCGTCCGTCCACGACGCTACTCAAAAGGAACGCGTTTGTAACTAGTCTCCTGGCGACTCGACATGCTGGTCGCCAGGCGATTGGTTTCGAGAAACTGTGTGAAAAATGAACGAATAAACAGTAATTATAAGTGATTCTGACGTCTATGTGACTGCAGAAGTAATAATTCCATGTCATCGCTCGAATTATCACTAGTCATGTTAATTATTTTCGTTTTCAAAACTTTGTTAACATAAAATCGTGTACTGAGTGACTGAGTTTCAGGAAATTCCAGTAGCGTCGTGGACGAGTCAGAGTTTCCAATCAGTCCACAACTCTAGTTTCTAATGAGTTCCGTCACTTTTGCGTAGCGTCATGGACGAAGGGGCTAACCTAACTAATATACGTCGACGACCTTGATGGCGGAGTGGGCGGGTTCCCGTCTGAGACGCAAAGGGTGCGGGCTCGATCCCGCTGCGGGACAAATATTTACATGACAATAAACCAAATCCTATCAATGTGACGATGGTGATGGTGATGATATTGATGATGAAGAATAGATAAAGATCTACTCACCTTTGTAAATGCCTGTATTATTATGTTTTATTTCTGTATGTTTCTGTGTACAATAAATAATTAAAGATCTACAAGGTGATTCATATTATGTATGCCATCCCGAAAGGGGCTTATTCTACACCCAATTGGCAATAAAGTTAGTTCTACGACTTTTGGAAATTGGACATTTTTCATTGAAAAAACTCTATGCGAAAATCAGCTGTTTTCGGGTCAATTCAGGTCAAACTCAATGAATCAGCTGTTTTCTGTAGCAATCTTGATTCCGCACTTCTTGTACGTTTAGTTATTAGTTCTAAAGGTTATAAAAATACCAAAAACAGCTCATTTGAGAAAGTTTTTCAAAAAAAAATAATTTTTTTTTAAATATTGATGTTTTTTTTCGCTAAAATTATTTTTTTTCGTTGATAGAATAACCCCCTTTCGGGATGGTATACATGTTATGAATCACCTTGTATATATCTATCCATAGGCTGTCTCAAAGAAGCATGGATCAACCACAAGCGAGTGGACTTCACGAACGCCGCCCGTGTGCAGCGCACCAGCGCCGGCTGCGGTGAGGAGGAGCCCCTGGCTGCCAGTCCACCCGGGGTCCAGGTCCAGGAGGACGGGAGACACCACCAGGTCAGTAGCTTGGAGGAAGCACTGGTATTATTGGACAGTCTTACACAAGAACTGTCATTACTGGGCAGTCTTACACAATATAATGAGATTAGAAGGCGTTAGCCTCCCACCGCACTGGTTCTGTCACTATCCCACCTGGAGTTCAGGTCTAGGAAGACGGGAGACACCACCAGGTCAGTAGCTTGGAGGAAGCACTGGTATTATTGGACAGTCTTACACAAGAACTGTCATTACTGGGCAGTCTTACACAATATAATCAGATTAGAAGGCATTAGCCTCTCACCGCACTGGTTCTGTAACTATTCAGTTAGTTAAACATAGGTACTTTCTCCGGCCGTTATGGAGTAATCGATGTACATAAAAAATACACAGCCTCTTAATTGACAACCTTTTTTGAAGTCGGTTAAAATTAAAGAAAGAAAGAAAGAGAGAACGAAAATACATTTATTTTGGACACACAAGCACAGCACAAACTAATTAGAAAAGACACTATAGGTACAGGTTATAAAGAGGTGGGTATATAAGTAACAAAATGCATGCGTGAGCCAAAAAAGATTACATATCAGCAATTACATTATTTTTCTTTTGAGCCTCACCTAGTTCGATCGGCACCACACTGAAGCTTTAAATTCCATTTTAAGTTCATAGTTCATAGTTTTTTATTAATAACATATACGAGTTACATGACAATAGTTATGTAATACATACATAATTTGAAATATGACAAAACAATAAATTCAAAATTTAATAAAAAAAAAAATCAAATTATAAAATTAAAATCAATGTCAAGTCAAAACTAAAATTAAATAAGATTATAAATTCATAATCACACACATTTTAAGTTCATTAAATCATTAAGAAAAAGGATCATCGAAAAAGTCAAAGTCAAAAGTCAAAAGGCATTTATTTCAATAAAATCACTAGGATCACTTAGAAACTAGGTGAAGCTATGCCTGTTCCTCGCGACCAAGCCTACAAGAATCAGGCAACAAACACGGCTTGGTGCCTATCATTTATTTCGATGATCCTTTTTCACAAAATGAAATTTAAAGCTTCAGTGTGGTGCCGATCGAACTAGGTGAGGCTCAAGAGAAAAGTAATCTAATTATAATCCTTAATAAATAAGAGCTTATAAAAATGTGAAAAAAATGAAGACAAATGGGAGCTTCAACAAATGATCTAAGGGCAGCACACGCTACACTTGATGAAATATGTACCTAATGCTTATATAATTAAATAATACTTAAAATATGATGCAAGCAAAAACTGTAAAGACACTGCAAAATGGCATTTTAGCTAACCTAAAAAAAATGATAGGCACGCGCGCCGTGTTTGTTGCCTGATTCTTCTAGGCTTGGTCGCGAACAGGCGTAGCTTCACCTAGTTAGTAAGACGTTTCAAAGTGATCCTAGTGATTTTAATCAAATAATTTCAAAAAAAACCATCTCAAAACTAGGTACTTTCTCCGCAGGACCCGTGCCTGCCTAACCCCTGCGCGCGCGGCGGGCGCTGCATCCGCGAGGAGGGCTCCCGGTCTGACTACACGTGCCGCTGCGGCCCCGGCACCGCCGGCCCCCAGTGCGAGCTCCGAGCGTCGCTGGGTGAGTGTCGCTTTATGAAGTGCACTAGGTGAAGTTTCACCTAGTGCACTTGACACATATTGACACATACACATATTTGTTGCCTGATTCTTGTAGGCTTGGTCGCGAGGAACATGCATAGCTTCACCTAGTTTCTAAGACGTTTCAAAGTGATCCTAGTGATTTTATTGAAATAAATGCCTTTTGACTTTGACTTTGACATAGTACATTCTTAGCAGTTGACACCGTTCCGTGTAATGGCACGGAACCCTCAGGGCGCGAGTTCTGGCACATGCCCGTGTTTATTGGACTAAGAAATTGCATATCTTAATAGGTATGTATTAATATAAGTATTGGAATCTTGTAGACAATATTTAATTTAAAAATTTACATGCTATTCTTAGCATGTGTCAACTGCTAAGAATGTACTATGTGTGTTTCACCTAGTGCATATTCTGCACTAGGTAAATCTGACGCGTGCTAAGAATGTACACTAGGTGAAACTGACGCGTGCTAAGAATGTGCAATAAGTGAAACTGACACGTTTTAAAAATGGGCACTAGGTGAAACTGACGCGTGCAAAAAATGTGCACTAGGTGAAACTTACGCGTGCTAACAATGTGCACTAGGTAAAACTGACGCGTGCTAAGAATGTGCACTAGATGAAACTGACACGTTTTAAAAATGGGCACTATGTGAAACTGACGCGTGCTAAGAATGTGCACTAGGTGAACCCGACGCGTGCTATGAATGTGCACTAGGTGAAACTGACACGGTTTAAGAATGGTCACTAGGTTAAATTATATGTTAAGAATGTGCACTAGGTGAAACTGACACGTTTTAAAAATGTGCACTAGTGAAACTGACGCGTGCTAGGAATGTGCACTAGGTGAACCCGACGCGTGCTATGAATGTGCACTAGGTGAAACTGACACGTGCTTTGAGGCCCCGGCATCGCTGGCTCCAAGTGCGAGCTCCGAGCATCGTTAGGTGTGAGTTCGTTATATAAGTGCACTGGGTGAAACTTACACTTGCCGCTGCCACCCCTTTGGCAACCTTTCCTGCAGTAGTAGTAAGTAGTACAACACTATTTGTAACAAATAATGTTATTTGGCTGCGATCTTGTAAGGCGTAGGTACCGCCAAGGCGCGCTGCTCCAATTTAGAGCGAGAAAATCTCGCTGTGCTTATTATGCGGTAATTATGCGAAGTAGGCATAATTATAGCTTCCGTCTATAAATATCTTAGTTTAAACAGGTCCTTGGGTTATTCATTAGTAGAGACCGGATTATTTATATTTAGGTTAGGTATTTTTTTTTAATTTGCCTATTTGTATTTATTTTTTAGGGTTTTTGCATATTTTACCCTAAATCTACTGGTGAAGCATATTTTTGTCCATTTCAAATAACGACTAACCATTTTATCTAATATAAAAGTGAATACAGGGTAAATTAATAAATTCGCCAGCCTTTTGGGCACGCTGCCTGTGGTTGGTGATCTGAACTCTTTTTTCTACTTGTACCTAGTCGTAGTCGTAGAAAACATAGTTCATTTTTAGTATAATACACTCGAGAGCATAGAAATCGCACATAGGGGAATTTTCCTACATTTTAATTTGGACCCTTATTTTTTTTTAATTAATGTGATGTTGCAAATATAACTTAAATTAAATTGAAGTACACACTGTTAGCTTCCTAAAAACACAAAATGTCTAGCCTTGACCTTCGAAATCATAACAGTGGCAACTAAACAATAGAATGGCCTAAATTAGCTCGTTTCAGGTAGCTCGGTTTGTGGGACTTTGAGCAGGTATAAAAGGTTAAAAAAACAATAAATTTGTGAATGTATCGATTTATTAATACGAGGTATTGCCTCCCCTAGCCTGAATAACAGCTTCCATTCGCTGTTTCATTGAAGAAATCAATTTTTTTACGAAATCCTGCGGTATGCTGTCCCATTCTTCCTTGATCGCGGTTTGGAGCTCTTTATTTTAGTTTGATTTACAACTGTTATTATTATTATTTTTCTGTTACTAAATAAAAACACTAGTGAATACAAAAGGTGATTAAGAAAGAATACTACCCCTAAAGGGGCCTATTATACAGCGAAGTGCGACCACGTACTGGGCGACGCAGTATTGGAAGGCCCCCCACCGGATGGACCAACGACATTGTGAAGGTTCCGGGAATTCGGTGGATGGAAAGGGCTCAAGAACGTTCGTCATGGAACTCTTTGTGGGAGGCCTATGTCCAGCTGTGGACTTCTACAGGCTACAGACCTAGGCCTCCCACAGAGCTTTTGTCACATAAATTTAGTAAAACGTCTAAAATTGAGGAATTTTGATGTTTTTACCCCAAAAATTAGATTATAACGAGACAAAGCTATATTGGCGGTCAATATCATACAAGAGCGACACTTCCTAGTTCCTACACTTGTTTGTCTTTCGTCTAAAATAATAATTTGCGATGCTCGAAAAGAATGAATAAGTTTTCAAGTGCCATATTCATTTCTTTAAGACCTCTTTGTAACACTTATTTTTGCAAATAAACATTATTGGTCGTTGGGCGCGCCGCCGCCCCGCCATGCTGGAAGTGCCGCACTGTAGGACCAACCTACTTAAGTTTGCCCCCATGTCACTCGCTGTCTATCTGCTCAATATCTTGTCTGCGAACAGCGTGGATATTTTTTTCAATCACCTACCGAAACTCCTCCAACTTGCACAGATAGTGATAGAAACGAAATGTTTCGATTTGACTATCTAATTGTACCTATTTATTATAATGTACCTACTAATAACATATAGCATCGCCTGAGGGATAAAAAAAACCTGTTATGATGTTATACTGTATTCTAAATAAATAAATCATGAATTTAGATTTTTTGACCCCGTGTAATGGCACGGAACCCTCAGGGCGCGAGTTCTGGCACATGCCCGTGTTTATTGGACTAAGATATTGCATATCTTAATAGGTATGTATTAATATAAGTATTGGAATCTTGTAGACAATATTTAATTTACAAAGACATTATAAATATGAATGAGTTTAAATATCACGTTCTATCATCATTAATGACGAATAATCGAGCGATATAAACGTATGTATGTTGGTAACTTACAGATTCACGGCACACCATTGGTATGGCAGCCGCTATGCTACTAATAGAAATTGATTTAAACATTGTTATCTGTATATATAAAAGAACAAGGCCTCGACGCGCGATCTTTATTCAATCTTTATACATCAAGCACTTAGATTCGTCAGACAAACATGATAATTATTGATTTCCAATCTTATGTATCTAAAAAAAACATCAGTTACAAAATGTATTGATTCCGTAAAAAACAAAATAAATTATTCATTTACACACGTCTTTGTGGTGGCCCCGGATGAAGAATAGTCCCCTCCATATCTCATATCCGCGGATGTCGTAAGAGGCGACTAAGGGAAAAAAGCTAGGGGATGGGCAGCAGCGTCTCCTATTTTAACAACGATAGCTCTAACTGCGCTCACCAACCCGCATGCCCAGCGTGGTGAGTATGGGCAAATCCCCCCACATGATAAGGAATTCACTCTGTCTGTGGGGGAGGCCATGTTCAGGACGTCGTACGGCTGAAATGATGATGATGACACGTCTTCACATTGTAAATAGTCAAATAAAATTAGCAATTTAAATTATTTATATCCAAATGATCAATGTCATCATCACAAGTCATGTCTGGTGTTATTCATTATTATTTAAAGAAATAACGCTAGCTTAGATCTCGCCAGTCTCGCCATGAATCTGTTACAAAATATTTAACACTACACAAAATACTAGGTATGATAATCTGTCACTGTGCTTGTTATAAGTCATTAGGACCGGTTTGACATTATTAAATATTTACATATTTATTTGTCTAACATCAGTACCGAGTGAGACCTCCATCAGCCTGTACATAAAGTACCTACCTAGTAAAAGTAACAAAATAATTTATTGGAGAGAAACGAAAAAATGGAGCAGATAGTAGTGCATGGCGGTTACAAATTACAAGGAACCGTCAAAATTGAAGGCGCAAAAAACGCAGCTTTACCTATACTAGCTGCGAGTATCTTAGCTGAAGGAATAACCACCCTCAAAAACGTACCTATCCTCTCAGATGTGTTTACAATGAACGAGATACTGAAGCGATTGAACGTAAAAGTTGATTTCAATGAACAGTTGAAAGAAGTTACCATTGATGCTAGAAAAATGTTGGGGTTCGAAGCAGAATACGAATATGCAAGTCGAATGAGGGCGTCGATACTTGTAATGGGACCGCTGTTAGCTCGCAATGGCCACGCCAAGGTAGCTATGCCAGGCGGCTGCTCGATCGGCAAACGACCTATCGACTTACACCTGAAAGGATTCAAGGCATTAGGAGCTACTGTAGTCCAAAACAACGGATACGTCGAAGCATTCGCGACCAATCTCATCGGGAACAATATCTACCTGGATTACCCCAGCGTAGGCGCAACTCAGAACATAATGACGGCAGCAGTCAAAGCAAGAGGAGCAACTGTGATCCGCAACGCAGCGAAAGAACCAGAAATAGTTGAACTAGCTGACGTGCTAAACAAAATGGGAGCGAGGGTCTTCGGAGCTGGCACAGACACGATAAAAATTTACGGCGTTAACACACTCAAAGGCGTAAATTTCTCTATAGTTCAAGACCGCCACGAGGCTGGAACGTTCATGATAGCTGCAGCGATGACGGAAGGGAACGTACTGATCGAAAAAGCGAGATGGGAACACAACCGTCAGCTGATATCCAAGCTTGTGGAAACAGGGGCGGTGGTTCGCGAGGAAATCGATGGTATCCGTGTTATAGGGCCTAAAGTCATCAATCCTGTTGATGTGACCACTGCACCGCACCCAGGCTTCCCTACTGATATGCAGTCTCCATTATCAGCACTGCTGATAACCGCTAAAGGTACCAGCACAGTTATTGAAACTGTATACGAGAACCGTTTCCAACATTTGAAGGAGTTTCAACTGATGAATGCTGAGATCAAGGTTGTGGGCAACGTTGCGTCTATAAAGGGTGGTAAATTAATAGGTGCTGATGTGGAAGCAAGCGATTTGAGGGCTGCTGCAGCGTTGGTCCTGGCTGGGTTGAGGGCTAGGGGCGTAACTCGAGTGTCGAACTTGGAGTATCTAGACCGCGGCTATTACAGGTTCCACGATAAGTTGCGAATGCTCGGTGCAAGGGTAGAGAGGGTTAACTCGTTTGATGGACATAGAATAGAATAGAATAGAAAAACGTTTATTTTGTTACCAATACAATAAGACTTAACATAACACAATACAAAAAATGTAACAACATCATGGTAACAAAAATGGCCACCACTCAGCTTGTGCTCGGGCTAGGGCATAAAATGATGTTAAGGTTGGCTAAAGGGGGCTGGTTTAAATCAAATCAAAAGTTTTTATTCGGAGAATAGGTTTAGAAAGCTAGGGGTATAAAATAATGTTAAGGTTGGCTAAAGGGGGGCTGGCTTAGTAGTGGCTGTTTTGTTTTTTATTTATTGCATTTTGGTGTATGTTATCCGACTTTTATTTATGCCGCGGTGGCCCCGGCTGAAGAATAGGCCCCTCCAATTCTACCCGTGGATGTCGTAAGAGGCGGCTGAGGAAAACAAAGCTAGGGGTATAAAGATTCTAAAAATACCTACCTAAAAAAGATCATTTGAAGTTTGGGGTGAAGAATATAAAAAAAAACTAAATAATGATGGTTTTTTTTCGCTAAGGTTCTTATTTTTTGTTGATAGAATAACCCCTTTTCGGGATAGTATGAATGAATACACTCGAGAGCATAGAAATCGCACATAAGGGAATTTTACTACATTTTAATTTCGACGCTTATTTTTTTTTAAATTAATGTGATGTTGCAAATATAACTTAAATTAAATTGAAGTACACACTGTTAGCTTCCTAAAAACACAAAATGTCTAGCCTTGACCTTCGAAATCATAACAGTCATAACAGTGGCAACTAAACAATAGAATGGCCTAAATTAGCTCGTTTCAAGTAGCGCTGTTTGTGGGACTTTGAGCAGGTATAAAACGATAAGGGATGATTGAAATTACATCATTTGCATACCAACTCCCAGTCAGAAAGGTCCTTTAACGAATACGTCATCTCTCTAAACAAGAAAATGGATACCACACCAGAAGCAGCGTCTCAAGTGGTTGCACTTATCGAAGCTGGACAGAACCAAAGTCAAGTGGCTCGTCAATTAAATTTGAGCAGATATGCTGTTCGACGTGTATACCAGCGATATCAGCAAACTGGTGGCCATACCAGGCGACCAGGAACAGGCCGAAAACGTGCGACAACACAGCGCGATGACCGTTTCCTTCAATTTAATATAAGTTATATTTGCAACATCACATTAATTTAAAAAAAATAAGGGTCGAAATTAAAATGTAGGAAAATTCCCCTATGTGCGATTTCTATGCTCTCGAGTGTAGATTAATCACCTACCTTAAAACTAACTTACATAGGTACCTACAATATAAAAAACTTAATTAATAATTACTTAATACATTTTAATATGACGTATATTCACAGATAAAATTATCTGGCAGACTACAACCTATCGAAGTCATTAAATAGTCATTATATGCAAAAAGTTATCCAATGAGATTATCCTATCCCATTATTATTATATATGCGAAAGTTTGTGAGGATGTTTGGATGTTTGTTGTTCAATTTTTTATTTCAGAAGACTCAAAAGAACAAAACCTTTCGAACTAGTATAGTGTTAAATAATAGTGTAATGTAGTGAAAGTGCAAACGAGTGCTACCTATCAAGAACACAAGAACAAAGTGTCTTCCCCTTAAATAGAGACAGTAAGAAAAGTGTTAGTGGACACATTCTTAGTTGTAGTTATTGTAAAAAATTATGTCAATGTTAAATTACTTATTAGCCTACAGCATGGCTAGATTGTAATATTAATAGAGCACATTATTATGTGTAAACTAATTATAAAAAATAAAAATAAAAAATTTACATTTTATTTGATTTATGTTTTAATTTTTCGTTTGAGTTGTTTGATTGTACCTACTGATTTATAATGACATGTTTTATCGGCAATTATTATTAAATTACAACATAATGACAAGGCCTATGTACAGCCGCTTAAACTTGATGTAATTAACAAAACCAAGTGTTCCCAGTGTTCCAAAGGTGAATAAATAACATGACTGACACGCTGTAACGGCTCAACCGATTTCGTTGAAACTTGGAATAGATAAAGTTCTTTAGGTACCTAGAATAGCATATAGGCTACTTTTTATGTAGGTACCACGCGAGCGAAGAAGGGCAGAAGCTAGTTTGATATATTTCAATAAAATCACTATGATCATTTCACATTTTAAAATATTTTATTTAATAGGTACCTGATTATTTGACTGGCCTCATAGCTCAGTTGGTAGTAACTCTGCCTTCTGCGATAGAGGTCGCGGGTTCGATTCCCGCACTGGACAAACATTTGTGACTAACACAGATGTTTGTTCTGTGTCTGGGTGTTAAATATATATCTAGTATGTATATCAGTCTCTGGTACCCATAGTACAGGCTATGCCTAGTTTGGGATCAGTTGACCGTGTGAATATGTCCGGAATATTTATATTTATTTATTTATTTATTTTGATATATTTAAATAAAATCACTATGATCATTTCACATTTTAAAACATTTTATTTAATAGGTACCTGATTATTTGACTGGCCTCATAGCTCAGTTGGTAGTAACTCTGCCTTCTGCGCTAGAGGTCGCGGGTTCGATTCCCGCACTGGACAAACATTTGTGACTAACACAGATGTTTGTTCTGTGTCTGGGTGTTAAATATATATCTATTAAGTATATCAGTCTCTGGTACCCATAGTACAGGCTATGCCTAGTTTGGGATCAGTTGACCGTGTGTGATATGTCCGGAATATTTTTTTTTTTTATTTTTTTTCTTTTGAGCCTCACCTAGTTCGATCGGCACCACACTGAAGCTCTACATTCCATTTTGTGAAATAGGATCATCGAAAAAATGCTAGGCCCCAACCCTTGATTCTTGTAGGCTTGGTCGCGAGGAACAGGCGTAGCTTCACCTAGTTTCTAAGACGTTTCAAAGTGATCCTAGTGATTTTATTGAAATAAACGCCTTTTGACTTTGACTTGGACTCTTTGGGGGAGGCCCATGGACTTCTTCGGGCTGATGATGATGATGGTTGGTGTTTATCATCATCGTTTTCGTGCAGGTGGCGCCCCTGTCATCAGTCAGAGCAAGCTGCCGCCGCGGAAGCAAGTCTTCAGCAACGTGCAAGCTTCTCCAGGTAAAGAACCTCATTGCTTGTCCTGACACTGGTACTTTCCTGGTCATCCTGTACCAGGTCAGTGACCAGAGGTATGGTGGCTCTGAAAAGGGCCTATAACCGTCGGTGAAAGAATCAGTGTAGTGAACTATTAAAGTGCGCCTCTTAGAGGCTCCTTTCTTGCACATGTCAAATGGGTCTAGGAACTGCAGAACGATGTTTTCCTTCATCGTTTAGAGGGAAAAGAAAACTACATTATGTTATTCTGTAAAAAAAAAAATGGTACCTACTCGCAGTTTCTGATATCCACGACACAGGGAGTCCAAGTGTGGGTTTTTTTTTATACAACTGAAGTGGCCAACAAGCATACGGCCCACCTGTTGGTAAGCGGTTACCGTAGCCTATGAGCGCTTGCAATACCAGAGCTATCACGCACGCGTTGCTGACCCCGAACCGTCTCCCCCTAAAGAGCTCTGGCAACCTTACTCATCGCAGTAACACAACACTATTAGAATCAAATAATGTTATTTGGCTGCGATCTTCTGTAAGGCGGAGGTACTAGGCTTGGTCGCGAGGAACAGGCATAGCTTCACCTAGTTTCTAAGACGTTTCAAAGTGATCCTAGTGATTTTATTGAAATAAATGCCTTTTGACTTTGTACCTCACCAGGCGGGCTGCTCTGATTTAGAATGTGTCTCGCTGTGCCCTACCTCCATACTGAGGCCTGAGGGCTGAGGACTATGTAGATATATGACTGTTGGGTGTTATTTATGTGTGTTTGTTGTAGCGGCACCGTCTCACAAGCAGCAGATGTCCGCTGAGCATTCGCCTGCGAACGCCTCCGCCAGCGGCTGCAGGAAGGTAAGTCTGTCGCAGAGGCGGCTATGCGACGCGACGCGACAAAGTGCGAAAATATTTTTAGCTAATGGGTTTAGCTTTAGTTTTTTAGGGTTCCGTACCTGATTTGGAAAAACGGAACCCATATGTATAGGATCATTTTTTTGTCCGTCTGTCTGTCTGTTTGTCTGTCAAGACATCAATCTAAATCCGCGAAAGGTATCAACTTGACAATATAAATTAAATCAAAATTCGATAAATAAACATGCAACAAATAAAATAAAAACTCATCAATTTAAATAACTATTGCTTACAATATTATTACGAATCACCTCGTAAATAGAAAATTAAAATTCAACTAAAATACTAAAACACTTTACAACTACTGACTTAAAATTGACACTAATGCCTAACATCAAAAAAATATTATAATAATTTTAGACCTGTATAACTAACATAAAATATCAACTGCTTCAACACAGATCGGAAGTACACTATCTCTTATTTAGATATTAAATCTCGGCCTGTCTCCCTGTTGCCATACCCTATTACAGGGTCCACATGAGAAACCACATTACTATATGTATACTATACTACATGTAACCAACCATGTGAAAGCAATTAAGGTGAGGGTTTAATTATTTTATGATTTTTGAATTGTTTTTTCTCAATAACCGCAAAACGCACAGTTTAGATTTTTATGACAAAGATAACTTGAGCATTTTATTTACGTAAATCCAAGACAAAAACGCGATTGGTAAAACTTTTCTCGATAGATTTATTTTTTAAAGTTGGGTCCTCTGCATTAGTTTTTTCGAAAATACTCTGAGACTATCTAACAAAAATAACTTTTTTTAAAATATTTTGTTTAGACAATAGCATTGGGTACCTAAATCCAAGACACTTTTTTAAAAAAATAGATAGTTTTTGAGATAATCAATATTTTCTTATATTTCGCTTACGTCGATTACTTTCGAGCGCCTTCTAACGCTTGCTATCTCTTTCCGCATTCACTTACAGTACATAGCGCTGTCACTTTCTTCACTCCGCCCACTCGACAATTTATTATGATTTTTGTATCCTCTTAATGTATTGAGTATTAACAACAGGAGCCGACGCGCGAGTTCATAACGGAGGGCTCGTGCCGCAGCCGGCGCGCGGTGCGCGGCGCCCGCTGCGTGCGCGCCGCCGCCGCCTGCGCGCGCGCGCACTGCTGCGCGCCGCGCAAGACTAAGAAGAGGAAGGTCAGTACCGCTCACGGATATCCGTGACACTCACGCTGTGATCCGTGCTACTCAGAAATATCCTCAGATATCCGTGCCACTCACGCTGTGATCCGTGCTACTCAGAAATATCCTCAGATATCCGTGACACTCACACTGTGATCCGTGCTACTCAGAAATATCCCCAGATATCCGTGACACTCACGCTGTGATCCGTGCTACTCAGAAATATCCTCAGATATCCGTGACACTCACGCTGTGATCCGTGCTACTCAGAAATATCCTCAGATATCCGTGACACTCACGCTGTGATCCGTGCTACTCAGAAATATCCTCAGATATCCATGCCACTCACGCTGTGATCCGTGCTACTCAGAAATACACTCACGCTGAGATCCGTGATACTTCAGCCGAGATCGATGTTACATAGAAATATCCTTGTCACTCCTGTTTAGATTTATGGTACTTACAAATATCCGTGCCACTCACACGAAATCCGTCGTACTTAGAAATATCCGTGCCACTCACATTGCGATCTGTGTCATTCAGACAGATCTATGTTCCTCAGAATAAATATATGTGTCACTCTGACTGAGATCCGTGTTACTTAAGCTGAGATCTGTGCTACTCAAACAGATCCGCGCTACTCAGAAGGGTCCCTATCTTCTCCTCAGGAAAATTCAACATCCGAGTTACTCAGAAAGTTTCAATATCCGTGTCACTTAGATTGATAACATAACTGAGATATATTCCTTACTTATTACTTAATTATGCGTGTAACTGAAGTGGAAAACTGTGGTTTTTCTACCTCTCCATGAAACAGGCATGATTATATTTATGTACGTATCCGTGCCACTCGTATAACATTAAATACCATTTTTTTATTTTCAGATCCGCCTCGTATGCTCAGACGGTACCCGCTACACCAAAGATATAGAGATAGTCCGCAAGTGCGCCTGCGGCAAGAAGTGCCCGCGCAACAGTCCCTTCCTGCACTAGCCATATATCCATGTTACTAAATATCCGGAATACTCAGAAATATCCAATATACACATTGAAAATCCATAATACTCTAGAATCTATAATACTCAGAGTCCTCGTACATAAAAGATCTTTTAGCGAAATAGCTCCATGTTATATAGATACGTGGTACTCAAAAATATCCATATGACTCAGACCGAGAATGGTGTGAATCTAAAAGATCCACGTTTACACAAATTACTCAAAAATATGTATGTAATGGAAAAGATCTGTTTTTATCTTAGTTTCCTGCGTTTTCGAATAAGATTTGTGTAAATCAGATAATCATGTCACTGATACCGAATTTCTCAGATCGATAGCCTTACTATTTAGAAATATCCGTGCCACTCAGACTGAAATCTGAGTAACGTAAGTAAAAATCCACCGCAGACTTCACAAATGAGGCACCATATTCTTATGTAACACATTTGTTTTATTCACCAAGATTCATCCTCAAAAATAAAACTATTTCGAAATATTCGTGCCACTCAGACTGTAATCTGAGTAGCGCAATTAAAAATCCACCGCAGAGTCAATCAAAGCACCATTTTCCTAAATGTTACATATGTGTTCACCCATATTTATCCCGACATTCTAAGCAGGTTTTAAAAAAAACTCAAGTTAATATAAAACAATATTAATGAATATAAAAACAATAATAAACGAATTTAAACTAAGCATGAATTTAACCAATTAGCGGCCTACGTAGACACCCCACTTTTTGACTACTGTATTTTCGACAAATCTTATATTATGGCAACATTATTATTCTGTCCTTTTATGGTCAGGACGATGTATGTGACTGTTCGGTGTTATTTTTATTTGCATAAAATCACTTTACCACAATTCAATTCATTTATTAATTCAATTAGGTACATTTTCAAACACTATTAAATAATAGTTTGTAGTACACGTCAGAACAAATTGGTAAAGTGATTTTATGTAAATAACAATAACACCACCAATAATAATAATGCTTGTCTTTCAACGAAAAATATGATTTAAAAAATGACTGTTACTTCTCATGCCTCTAATAATGTTGCCATTTAACAATTTAATCGAAAGTAGAATAAACGGTAATACATACATAATATTAATGTAAAAAAAATGTACTCAATATAATTCGGATTTTATTAATAATTGTGTTCATTGTAATTATATAACTTATTTATTAATTCGTTGTGTAAGTAGAAATAATAATTAGTTGTAAGATACAACTGCTGCCATGTACCTACCTTGTTTCTTGCCCGTAGAGTCTAGTTTCCTTTGACATTTAACCCTTTTAGAGTATTATTTAAAAAAAATGTATTTTACAAATTGTTTGTTAGTTTCTGAAGCAATTATTATTATGAAATACTTATTTTAAAACGGGTGCAAGCTGTATGGATGACGAAGTTTTAAAAATAGCTTAGCTTGTAGCTCATTCTGAGATTAGTTATTATAACGCGCTTAAAAGATTATTGTAAATTAGTAGTTTTTAATCTTTTGTATGATAAATCGTCGGTAAAATTAAGATATTTAAATTAAGCATTCCGTATTTATTTTCTACATGCTGTAGATTAATAACTGGTTATATTGTACAACGCATTTATCAAAATAAAATAATTGTCAGTATTACAATTTTATTGATTTTCATTGGGCAAATTTATTTAATCAACTAAAGGTCTTCGCCAACATCTATCGGCAAGGTGCAAACAAGCCACCTTGGGCAAACAACCACATGTACCTCCCTGGGAGGTTGCTCCAATTGTAAGTTACAACTTATAAATTGTCTCAATTGGCGATTTTTGTTAAATATATTTGCCCAATTTAATTAGATTAAGGTATTAAGCTTTAAGTTAATGTATAGTCACGAGCTTTATTTTAAACGTTTACGAATATTAAATCGGTCTGAGTACTAGCTACGTGTTGAATGCCCCGCAACGGCCGCACCGCGCGCAACGGATTGAACACAATTACAGGTGGCACGCGTTCACTTGCTTGCTTGCCGTGTCACTGATTCTTTCTTGGTCATCCTGTATTAGGTCGGTGACCAGGTTGATGCATGGTGGCCCTGAATATGGCCTATTCGTCGGTGAAAGAATTAGTAGTAGTGATAGGTACTCCTTTTACCTTTGGTGTAGTGTAGCTTTCACTGTACTCGTATCATCCGGATTTGAAAGAAAGAAAGAAAGAAAATACATTTATTTTGGACACTAAAGCACAGTACAAACTAATAAAAAAGACACTAGGTACAATACAAAAAGGGTAGGTAGGAATAGGATTTGGTTTTGTTTTTGTGATTGAGCGTCTGTTGTAAAAGGAAAGCCTATGCCAAGCAGTGGGTGTAGTTGGTCAGTGGATGATGATGATGATCCACCCTATGGTGTCATCCACCATCGACCCACTAATGCGTATGACGTCACAGGCACGCAACCAACGCATTTCTTGTTCGTAAATGGCGGCGGACGGTGGCCGATAGTGGACGCAGTGATACAAAGCAAACCAAAATCCGTTACGTGGCGTGCGTGCGTTTTGGGCCAGTCGACGCGTACCTTAACTTTTATAATTCTGTTCTTCACCAATTCATACATAATTATTCAATGTTATAATTATAAATTTTCTAATAATCGCATATACAAGGTGATATATATGTATGCTATTCCAAAAGGGGCTTATTCTACACACAATTGGCAATAAAGTTTGTTATGCGACTTTTGGAAATTCGTGAATGACAATGACTGATTATAAATTTGAAAAAGTTCGGAAAAAAACTGGAAATAAGCCCCTTCCGGGATAGTTTACTTGTTACGGAACACATTGTATTCACACATAACACAGGTTTCAATGAATTTGAAAATGTATAATCCCATCCTACTAATATTATAAATGCGAAAGTTTATGAGGATGTTTGTATGTTTGTTGTTCAATTTCGCCGTAACGGCTCAACCGATTTCGTTGTAACTTGGAATGTATACAGCAGGGTTTCTTAATGTGTGGTCCATGGACCCCCAAGGGGTGCGTAATAAGTGTGACTGGGGTCCGCGATGAATTGCTAAATACATTAGCACCTTAGTAAATTACCAATAAATTAATTTAAAATCAGTTTTTTTTCCACAATATTATTTGCCACGGTCCGCGGGGTCCGTGACATTTTAAAAATTCTTAAAGTGGTCCGTGGCTGCACATAGTTTAAGAACCCATGGAAGATAAAGTTCTTTACCTAGGCTACTTCTCATGTAGGTACCACGCGAGAGAAAGCTAGTTGTTAATAATAATGCTGGTGACTGCACAAATATAGATTGATGTGTTGCTTAAGTGATTGCCCCTCGGCATAGCATGCGCTTTTATATTAAAATAATAATATGAACTTTATTTATTATTTGATGTATTAAAAGATGTTAGATATAAAAATATTTTGTTTTATTTATAAAACTAATATCATAAATGGGAAAGTTTATGAGGATGTTAAGATGTTTGTTGTTCAATCACGGACAAACGACCGAACGGATTTGAGTGAATTTGCCACAGAGATAGATCTGAATTCATCCTCTCTACATGACCAAACCATCTCAGCATACCTTTCTCAACTACATCTTCTTTCACTCCACAACGTTCTCTTATCACACTGTTCCTCACTCTATCTTTCAAAGTTACTCCACACATCTGAATGAGATATAGTCTGGAATAGCATAGGCTACATCTTCATAGGTACCACGAGAGCAAAGCCTCGGGCGGAAGCTAGTCTTACATAACATAGACACGCACGTTATAAGAGGTTCCCTTCGTGCACATTCGAATTTTTAGGTTCTTGGGCATGCCGGTTTCCTCCTCATGATGTTTTCCTTCACCAAAAGCTAGGAATTACCTAAAAACTACTAATAGCTGTGTTAATGCTGAGTAATTTTAGCAAGCAAAGGTGGGTGGATGATGTTAAATAAAAATACCTTAAGTATCTTAAAATAGCATATATTTTTGTTTGTCTGCCAGTCAACTCTCAACCGGTTACATACATTATACATAATTTACTAGTTAAAATATAGATACAAATTAAAATTAATAATACATCACTAAAAATAGGTAAGTAGGCGAACTGATAATACGACATAAAATCTATTTTAAATGATAAAGTTCATCATCATCGGCCTGTAGAAGTCCACTGCTGGACATAGGCCTCCCCCAAAGAGTTCCACGACGAACGGTCTTGAGCCTTTTCCATGCACCGACTTCCCGCAACCTTTACAATGTCGTCGGTCCATCGGGCCTTCCAACACGGCGTCGCCCGATTCGTGGTCTCCATTCGAGAAGCTTTACTCCCCAACGGTTGTTGTACATAATAAAAAAAAACTGGTATTCGGTTCATTATTAAAACATAAGCACAATTATAAAAAAGATAAATTGGCTTCTTAAATTAATGTGATGCTTTAAGGTGAGGGTTTAATTATTTTATGATTTTTGAATTGTTTTTCTCAATAACCGCAAAACGCACAGTTTAGATTTTTTTGACAAAGATAACTTGAGCATTTTATTTACGTAAATCCAAGACAGAAACGCGATTGGTAAAACTTTTCTCGATAGATTTATTTTTTAAAGTTGGGTCCTCTGCAACAGTTTTTTCGTAAATACTCTGACAAAAATAACTTTTTTTTAAATATTTTGTTAGACAATAGCATTGGGTACCTAAAACCAAGACACAAAAAAAAATAGATAGTTTTGAGATAATCGATATTTTCTTATATTTCGCTTACGTCGAGCACTTTCGAGCGCCTTCTAACGCTTGCTATCTCTTTCCGCATTCAATTACAGTACATATAGCGCTGTTACTTTCTTCACGCCGCCCACTCGACAATTTATTATGATTTTTGTATCCTCTTAACCTATAAAACTAACAATTAACAATGCCATTTATGTTAGGAGTTATTTAAATTAAAAGTCTGCAATGCCCATCATGACAATAGACATTTGTCTAGTCTACAGCAGTCGAGCGACATCAAGGGGGCCTGTCTATGAGTGCGAAAAAATCGGGGGTCTATGAGATGCATGTAGGAGTCTACGAGACGCAACGAGATACCTCGCTGATAGTGTATCTATTAATAATACCTCACTACACTTAGAAGTCAGTCAGAAAAAAAATATAGCATTTATGTGAATTTAGGGTAGGTCTACGCCAAACCGAAAAACAAGCCAAGGGGTCGACGAGGCATTAGAGTTTGGGACCACTGGTTTAGAGCTTTCGTTTAGCGCTAACGCTCTGATTATTACCTGTCTAAGCTCAGAAAATTCGATTTTATTTACATTTCAATACATTGTTTTGCACTAATAATATTGTTACAAGTAAATTTCTTATAATTATCTTAATAGAACAGTATAATTTATATTGAATACAACTAATATAACCGGAATATAATCCTTAACTTCATAGTAAACAATATTTACAGAATTTCAATATACTTTTATTTGTCTAAAACTAGTTTTAAAAGACGAGGCCTGAAGTTCATAAGTTTAACCAAATCTATACAAATCGTTATAAAGTATAGTCTTTCAAGCCTCCTCTGAAAAGGTTATGTTAGATGATAGTTCTCACGTTTGCAAAAATACCTATCAACAGGTTATGGGCCCAGCACCCGCGTCAAGAGCAATCACTTTTTTAGTAATTTCGCTACACCTCTTTGCACCGAGTTATCACCAATTTTGTTGCTACCAACACCAGGTTATGGGCTTCAAAGCAATTATTTCAAGTAACTAAACTAGTACCCCTTCGCCTATTTATTTTATCACTACTCTTGTTCCTCATTCCTGACTTTGTTTGTTAAGCTCATAACAGCTACAGTACTACGATGAATGAAATGCGCCTCGGAAATCTCGTATTTCATATCGGCATCTCGCTATCGCAGGATGAAGATATAGGATAAAAAGATTGCCGAAGTGCATAGCTTTAATCATCGTACTGTATAAACAGGTTATCGAACACCTGCTTCCAAACGTAACTTCACTACACTGTTCCACATATCCATACCTATTCTCCCTCCCCAATCCAATTCGCCTCACTCCAAATGTCAAACACGTAAATCCGGTACATGAAGTCCGGCCCGCGAATTTGTTGACGGTCCTGTGCACCTGTCGTTTGCTCGTACATACAGCTCGTAGTCAGCGTGCCAGTGACGTCACTGGTGGTAGAGCGCGTGACGTCTCTGCTGGTAGAGCGCGTGACGTCACTGGTAGCAGAACGGGTGACGTCACTGGTGACAGAACGAGCGATGTCACTGGTGGCAGAACGGGTGACGTCACTGGTGACAGAACGAGCGATGTCACTGGTGGCAAAACGAGCGACGTCACTGATGGCAGAGCGCGTGACGTCACTGCTGGTAGAGCGCGTGACGTCACTGCTGGTAGAGCGCGTGCGGCGCCGCCTCGAGCGTGCGCACGCGCACGCGCTGGCGGTAGTGGTACTCTTTGAGGTACGCGCGCAGGCGCGGCGGCAGAGGGAGCTGCTCCACACCTGCAATTGGAATAAAAGTTTAAAAAAAATCATAATTTCAACTGTTAGAGCTCCACTGCTGAACATAGGCCTCCCCCACAGATTTCCAGAGCAACTTCCTATCATGTGGGGGGAATAATAATAATAAATAAATCTTTATTCATTACCTTAGTGCTACGAATAACATTGAGAATTAATATCTAATTAAGGGTAACAAATTAAACGATGCCTGAACTAGGAAAACCTGTGTCCCAGGCGGTAAAAGGCTAATATTAATAACTAAAGTTGGTACTTATGAATATTCAAATTAATTAACTTAATATCTGAATATGCCCATACTCAGCACGCTGGGCACGCGGATTGGCGAGCGCAGTTAGAGCTATCATTGTTAAAATAGGGGGGGACGCTGCTACCCATCCCCTAGCTTTTTACCCTTAGTCGCCTCTTACGACACGGGTAGGTAGATATGGAGGGGCATATTCTAAAGTAGAGGCCAATAATGTTTAAAGATTAAACTAAGGCGGAACCCTGAGCAAGACGCTGTTACTTGAATGCGGGTCAAAATACTTAGCATGTGAAGCCGCGGGTGTAAGCTAGTTTATAATATCAGTAGGATGTTTCCGTGGTATACACAGATTTATTTTAATTTACTATAGTACCCATATGTTAAGTTTACAGTCTTTCGTTTAAAATCATAATTTGCGATGTTCGAAAAGAGTGAATAAGTTGTTAAGACCAACCTTCGCATTATTGTCAGAGCCTTAACTGGACACTGTTGTCTTAATAAGCACATGTTCAAACTAAGGCTATGCGACACACAAACCTGCAGGCTATGCAAGGAGGCGGACGAAACGCCTCCACACCTGCTAGGTGAGTGCGGAGCACTTATGCTCAAACGTAGCATCCATTTGGGAAAGCACATCCTCAGCCCAATGGAGCTAAAGCAACTCACCCCAAAGAAAATCCTTCAGTTTTTAACAGCTGCTGGGCTTTGCGGTGAACTTTAAAGGCCCTGTAAAGGGGCTCCACAAACAAAGTGGCGATCACAATAGGCCAGTTGTGGCCGCAGTGACACAATAGCCGCAAAAAGTAAATAAAAAAAATAAAAATAAGTGCCATATTCATAGCTTTAAGAACTCTCTGTAACACTTATTTTTGCAAATAAACATCTTGAATCTTGATACCATGAGTGGTAAGTGATAGATGCTAGTGACTGACCATCGTAGGAGGTGGTGGAGACGATGGCAGCTCGAGCCAGCTGCTGTAGCGCGAACGGTCGGGCGCGCGGCAGCGGCGCCGTCAGCATGGGTTCGAAGAACATCACGCAAGCCGGGTCCTGGAATAAAGCAAGATTATTGATCGAGGGAGCGAAGCGAACGAGAAGGTATATTCTTATTTGTCAAATCCGCAGTTTCGGGTAACGTTTTGTGCGATAGGCGACCTTATTTCTTAGCGCATAAGACCACCTACTGAAACGGAACTTCGTAATTAGGATCGTAGTCTCGTAGATTTCATATCTAAAGATGTCTTCCGGTAAGCCCGCGATCAAGAACCGATCAATATAACGTGATGTGCGCGACCGGGATTCGAACCCACGACTTTTTTTATCGAAAGGTGAGGGTACACGGGGTCACCAATTTAATTGACTCTCACCCTATAACTGATCATAAACCTAATGAAGGACGATCAAGAACCGACCAATACAACGTGAACCTTTTGATCGGAAGTCGGGGTCTACAATTTAGATGAGTGTGTTAGAGCTCACGACCATGGACACTGAAGTCGGGGTCACCAATTTAGATGAGTGTGTTAGAGCTCACGACCATGGACACTGAAGTCGGGGTCACCAATTTAGGCGCGTCTCACCTCGTTAGCCGGTCACTGACCTATTAAAGGATGATCAAGAACACCAATACAACGTGATGAACTTTTTCATCGGAAGGCAGGGTCACCAATTTAGATGAGGCTCACATAGAAACACGGTCACTGACCCAATGAAGGTGCACGACCGGTATTAGAGCACACGACCTTGGGCCCGGAAGTCGGGGTCACCAATTTAGATGAGTGTGTTAGAGCTCACGACCATGGACTCTGAAGTCAGGGTCACCAATTTAGATGAGTGTGTTAGAGCTCACGACCATGGACACTGAAGTCAGGGTCATCAATTTAGATGAGTGTGTTAGAGCTCACGACCATGGACTCTGAAGTCAGGGTCACCAATTTAGATGAGTGTGTTAGAGCTCACGACCATGGACACTGAAGTCAGGGTCATCAATTTAGATGAGTGTGTTAGAGCTCACGACCATGGACACTGAAGTCGGGGTCACCAATTTAGATGAGTGTGTTAGAGCTCACGACCATGGACTCTGAAGTCAGGGTCACCAATTTAGATGAGTGTGTTAGAGCTCACGACCATGGACACTGAAGTCAGGGTCACCAATTTAGATGAGTGTGTTAGAGCTCACGACCATGGACACTGAAGTCGGGGTCACCAATTTAGGCGCGTCTCACCTTGTAGTGCTCGATGAGCTTGGTGACGGTGGGCGCGGCGAAGACGGCGGGGTCGTGGCTGTCGAAGCTGAAGCGGTGCTGGTAGTGCTCGATGCGCGCGTGCAGGGAGCGCCCGTACTTGCGAAACGACACCGAGAACAGATGCTCCTCTTGCGCCGAATCTCGCAGGAGGAATGTGCCTGAGAGCAAAATAAAAAGTTGACAGCCGTCTGAATACAATTTTTTTTTTTTTTTTATACAACAGAGGTGGCAAACAAGCTTACGGCCAACCCGATGGTATGAGCGCTTGCAATACCAGAGGCATCACACACGCGTTGCCGACCCCGAACCCCCTTCCCCCCTAAAGAGCTCTGGCAACCTTACTCACCGCAGGAACACAACACTATTTGAAACAAATAATGTTATTTGTCTGCGATCTTTTGTAAGGCGGAGGTACCTCCCCAGGCGAGCTGCTCCAATTCAGAACGAGAAAATCTCGCTGTGCCCTACCTCCTCCTCCACAATAACTCTAACTGGCCTCATAGCTCAGTTGGTTCAGACTGGCCTCATAGCTCAGTTGGTAGTAACTCTGCCTTCTGCGCTAGAGGTCGCGGGTTCGATCCCCGCACTGCACAAACATTTGTGTGATGAACACAGATGTTTGTTCTGTGTCTGGGTGTTAAATATATATCTATTTTGTATATCAGTCTCTGGTACTCATAGTACAGGCTATGCCTAGTTTGGGATCAGTTGACCGTGTGAATATGTCCAAAAAAAAAATAAACAAGAATAAAACTACAGTGTTTCATAACATGTACACCACGAACGAATAACGTAACACGAAAGGAGGGGGGAAATGTATACCTACCGGAAAGGAGAGGGGGTCTAACAACAAAATTAAAGAATATAAGCGACATTATAGCGACAATATTAGCGATATTATGTAAAATGTTTCTGTTCGCAATAAAGAATTACAGAATTACAGACGATAAAATAACATTTTTTATAAATAATAAATAAATAAATATTCCGGACATATTCACACGGTCAACTGATCCCAAACTAGGCATAGCCTGTACTATGGGTACCAGAGACTGATATACATAATAAATATATATTTAACACCCAGACACAGAACAAACATCTGTGCTAGTCACAAATGTTTGTGCAGTGCGGGGATCGAACCCGCGACCTCTAGCGCAGAAGGCAGAGTTACTACCAACTGAGCTATGAGGCCAGTCAATTTTTTTTCCACAAACTTTCTCAAATTGTCTATTTTTGGTATTTTATCATCTTTATAACTAACAGCTTTTGCCCGCGGCTGTTAGGCGGAGGTGCCTCGCAGGCGGGCTGCTCCAATTTCGAGCGAGACAATCTCGCTGTGCCCTTGGAGTGGGGCAAGTCAAAGTCAAATGGCGTTTATTTCAATAATCACTAGGATAACTAACCTAACCTGCCATCATGAGTAACATACCTTCGGGTTTGTTATCGAGCAACCGTTCAGCTTCGTACCGGTCCATCTTCCCCCAGTAGTACGAGCACGCGGTAATCTCCTGCAGGTCTGGCACGAGGCAGTGTATGTAGTCCACCTGGAGAAAAACAGTATATACAGGGTGATTCATAATTTGTATGCCAACCCGAAAGGGACTTATTCTACACCCAATTGGCAATAAAGTTTGTTCTACGACTTTCGGAAATTTGATGTTTTTCATAGAAAAAACTCTATGCGAAAATTAGCTGTTTTGGGGGCAAATCAGGTCAAACTCAATGAATCAGCTGTTATAGATAGCAATCTTGATTTTGAACGTTTTGTACGTTTAGTCATTCGTTCTAAAGATGATAAAAATACCAAAAACAGCTAACTTGAGAAAGTTAGTGAAGAAAATTAAAATTAAATATTGATGTTTTTTTTTGCTAATATTATTTCTTTTCGTTGATAGAATAACCCCCTTTCGAGATGGTATACATGTTATGAATCACCTTGTATGCTATTCTAGCTAAAGAACCTTTTATATTCCAAGTTTCATCGAAAACGGTTGAGCCGTCACGGCTGAGAATAACAAACATCCAAACATCCTCACAAACTTTCGCATTTACAATATTAGTAGGATGCGAAAGTTTTTTTTAAGGTTGCTGGAAGCTAGTTTATACAAGGTGATTCATAATATTTATTCCATCCCGAAAGGGGCTTATTCTACACCCAATTGGCGATAAAGTTTGTTCTACGACTTTCGGAAATTCGATATTTTTCATTGAAAAAACTATGCGAAAATCAGCTGTTTTGGGGTAAAATCAGGTCAAACTCAATGAATCAGCTGTTTTAGGTAGCAAACTTGATTTTCAACGTTTTGTCATTCGTTCTAAAGATGATAAAAATACCAAAAACAGCTAACTTGAGAAAGTTTGTGAAGAAAATTAAAATTAAATATTGATGTTTTTTTTTGCTAATATTATTTCTTTTCGTTGATAGAATAACCCCCTTTCGGGATGGTATGCATGTTTTGAATCACCTTGTTTCTATAGGCTACTTTTGTTTTGAATCACCTTGTACATAAGAATAGCATATACAAGGTGATTCATAACATGTATACCATCTCGAAAGTGGGTTATTCACCTTGTACATAAGAATAGCATATACAAGGTGATTCATAACATGTACACCATCCCGAAAGGGGGTTATTCTATCAACGAAAATAAATAATATTAGCGAAAAAAAACAACAATATAAACATTTTTTTTTCACTAACTTTCTCAATTTAGCTACTTTTGTTATTTTTATCATCTTAAGAACTAATAACTAAACGTACAAGAAGTTCGGAATCAAGATTGCTACCTAAAACAGCTGATTCATTGAGTTTGACCTGATTTGACCCGAAAACAGCTGATTTTCGCATCGAGTTTTTTCAATGAAAAATGTCGAATTTCCAAAAGTTGTAGAACAAACTTTATTACCATTTCTATGTAAAATAAGCCCCTTTCGGGATAGCATACATAATATGAATCACCTTTATCTACAGAAAGAAACTTAAAACTAATACAAGTTAATATTTACAAAATTCACAAGAAACAGTTGAGCCATCTAAAGACCGTTACAAACGATCTATAGATACTACATAATCACCTTGTATAATGTAGGTAGGATTTGTTATTTATTAGTGTACCTGTGTGTGGACTTTCCCCGCGTGCTGCGCGAGGCCCGGGGGCGCGGGGTGCGCGGGGTGCGCGGGGTGCGCGGGGTGCGCGGGGTGCGCGGGGTGCGCGGGGTGCGGCGGCAGGGAGGGGGCACGCAGCAGCAGCGCGCGGATCTCTCCCCCGCACACTACCTGAAATACCAAGTACATGTCTGTCTTTAAACTGTTTACCCTCAGAGTGTCTCTAATTCTAATTGGGGGTGGTTAGACCTGCACTGACTTCCCGCTGTGGGGTGTTTTGTGCATTTATGCTAACCCTACCCCAGCCAGCCCAGCTCCTTGAAATAGTGAAGCATGACTTTGGGACGTTGGTAACATTCTCCCAGTATCCCTGTATGCACCCATAGAGTGTGCAGAGTCCGTCCAGGCCACCAGGAACTTTTTTTTTGAGTGCACTGGTGGAGGGTGGTAGTGGCCCCGCGTTCCGATCCACAGATCGTGGTTTCGAAAAATGACGTGCACCAATAGATTTTCCATTCGGAAAATTTATGTGCGCTATGCTAGTGCTCTCAAACGGTGAAGGAAAACACCGTGAGGAAACCGGCATGTCCTAGAACCAAAAAATTCGAAGACATGTGACATGTGCACGAAAGGAGCCTCTAAGAGGCGCACTTTAATCCTTTCACTACACTGATTCTTTCACCGACGGTCATAGGCCCACCATACCTCAACCTGGTCACTGACCTAATACAGGATGTCCAAGAAAGAATCAGTGACACTACAAGAAGAAAAACCAGGAATTTTGAAGGGTGAGGTAGCCATTACAGGCACATGAGACTTACCAACGCATGTCTCAGAGGTCGGCAACGCGTGATGCGTCCGGTATTGCATGCGTAGGCTACGGTAACCATTGGTGATATTGTGTTAAGCAAAATTGTAATGGCGTTCGGTACTTTGAGGCAACATCCAAACATATAAAAATGTACAAGCGATAATTTCTTGACCTCAACTTTCTCTTATTCACATTTGAAACTTACGAGCTTCATTGCCATTACGTTTAGATAATTCCACCACAGGTGGAACAAAAAGTAATTGCTTCCTAATATTTATTTAAGAAAATAATTTACATACTGTAGTGGTAGTACTTACTTGGAAGTGTGGAGGCAGCCTGATGGATCCGTCGCTCGGCTGCGACGAGCCTTCAGCTGGAGATTCACCTTCAGACCTGGAAATAAATAATTTTAATTACTCAAGTTGCAAATCACATTCAGTATTAGGTGATTAATGAAACTAAGACACCGGAAGTGCGGGTTCTATAAATGTTAATAATGTACGAATATATATATATATATATATATATATATATATATATATATATATATATAATATCTTTATTTCAAATACTTTTTTTTGACACATTACACAAAAATGTGTATCATGCCATGGCCCATATTAATAAATACCTTACCAACATACATATAATATTAAACTTAAATAACTACACCACATCTAGAGTCAGGGACTTTCTTGATCTTGATTGGATTGATATAGGTTCCTGGTGTAGGTGTTAAGGTGTACTCATATTTTCTATATGGGTGTTGGGTTTTATTTATCGACCTCGGTGGCGTAGCGGGTGAGTGCCTGTCTGAGAAGCAAGGAGTACGGTTTCGATTCCCACCGCAGGACAAATGTTTGCTTTTGGGTCTAGGTGTTGCGGTACCATGGTGCTCGTAGTTTCTAATACCCACGACACAGGGAGTCCTAGTGTGGGCTCAGGACTATGTATGTGGGTGTTGGGTGTTTTTTATATGTAGCTTGACCCTTGCACTTACGATCTAGGAGCCACTGAGAGCACATACACCTCCGCTCCCTCGTCTCTCGTCGAGTCATTATCTGTAAAAATAGTAATTGATAAGATTAAAACAAGATAAAAGTTTAATAAGGACGGCCATGTGCGAGACGCACTCGCGCTCTGAGGCTTCCGTACTACACGTATTACACGGGATCAGAAAGGTCTAAATTCCATTTGAGGAAATGACAAACTTATATTATGCCGTGGTGGCCCCGGCTGAAGAATAGGCCCCTCCATATCTACCTATCCGCGGATGTCGTAAGAGGCGACTAAGGGAAAAAAGCTAGGGGATGGGCAGCAGCGTCCCTCATTTTAACAACGATAGCTCTAACTGCGCTCGCCAACCCGCATGCCCAGCGTGGTGAGTATGGGCAAATCCCCCCACATGATAGGAATTCGCTGTCAGTTGGGGAGGCCATGTTCAGCAGTGGACGTCGTACGGCTGAAATGATGATGATGATATTTTGCGGTCGCTCGCGTAGTTTATTGTGTCAGTATACCGCAAATATAACTTTGTCTCGAAATTATTCCACATGGATTTAATTAATCTGAAAGATATATATTTCTTGAGCGCGAAAACCAACAATACGTAAATTATTTCGAAATCGTTAAGAGCCCTTTTCGAGTTCCCGCCACATTGTCCTACAAACTTCGCAATCTAATTTTAGGGATACAAAAATCGAAATTATTTTAGTCTTTTTCCTTTATTTGCATCACAAAAGCTCTTCGCATTCCAATTTGCAATCCAGAATTGTGAAAGGTAACGGAAGTACCATAGAGGTTTTTAATTTTTGCCATTTCCATACATACCTAATATGTATCTCTAATTTTTTTTTTAATTAATCGGATTGACATTTACTTAATTAATAATTGTAATCTACTTCTATCCTTAAGTAATGTAATTGGGAAATAAATCATCATCATCATCATCAGCCTGTAGAAGTCCACTGCTGGACATAGGCCTCCCCTAAAGAGTTCCACGACGAACGGTCTTGAGCCTTCTCCATCCACCGACTTCCCGCAACCTTCACAATGTCGTCGGTCCATCGGGTGGGGGGCCTTCCAACACTGCGTCGACTGGTTCGTGGTCGCCATTCGAGAACCTTTACTCCCCGACGGTTATCGGTTCTGCGAGCTATATGGCCTGCTACCGTATTATTTAAGGTTAAATAAATAAATAATAAGAATACCTGAGTTATTGACAATGGCGTCAAGCTCTCGCCTTAAATCCCTGGCTCCTATCGTCAAGACTGCTGCCAATCTGAAAATAAGTAATAGTGATGAAAAATAAAAATGGTTTCATACAATCTGATTCGTTATGTATGCAACTTTTAGAAATTCGACATTTTTCATTGAAAAACACTGCAAAAATCAGCTGTTTTGGGGTCAAATCAGTCAAAGTCAAAGTCAAAAGGCATTTATTTCAATAAAATCACTAGGATCACTTTGAAACGTCTTAGAAACTAGGTGAAGCTACGCCTGTTCCTCGCGACCAAGCCTACAAGAATCAGGCAACAAACACGGCTTGGTGCCTATCATTTTTTTCGATGATCCTTTTTCACAAAATGGAATTTAAAGCTTCAGTGTGGTGCCGGTCGAACTAGGTGAGGCTCAAAAGAAAAGTTAGTTAGTTCAATATAAACTGTTTTACTAGGAATCTTGTACATAAAACTTAGCCCAGATAATTAGCAAACTAAAGTGGCAGCGGGATGGTCATATATGCCGAAGGACCGCTTTCAAACGGTGAAGGAAAACATCGTGCACGTCCTAAAACCTAAAAAAACACTACACTGATTCTTTCATCGACAGACATCCCAGACACCGCCGCATACAGGGATACTGAGATAATGTTACCAACGACCCAAATTCCCGCTTCGCTATTTTAAGGAGCTGGGCTGGCTAGGGTAGGATTAGCATAGGGGGATGTAATATCAACGCACAAAACACCCCACAGCGGGAAGTCAGTGCAGGTCTAACCAGGGACTGAATAACCGGAATATAAAGGTACCTTTAAATAACGATATTACGTCATACCGATAAATTCCGGTTACCCGAATATTTCTCTACCGATAAATATAACGGTACCAAAAAATCGGCTTCGCAGTTTATTTCGCTACCGGTAACTATAACCGAAATAAATAAAGGTTTATAAAGGTTTTCTTTGATGAAACGCCGCCACCCCGCCACCGCGGCGCGACTGTCCTAGCGAACTAGCCGCGGCTCAAAATTTCGGTACCGAAATCTACCGGTATGAAATAACGGTACCGTAATGCGCTACCGGTATAGCATAATGATACCGAAATGTTTTAACGGTACCAGTACCTATAACCTCTACCGCTTTCAGTCCCTGGGTCTAACCACCCCAGTTTAGAATTAGAAGCCTATGTCCAGCAGTGGACTTATGTGGGCTGATGACGAGTAGTCCGGGGTAATGGTCACCTGTCGTCGTTGACGCGGCGGTAGGCGGTGCAGACGCACGGCTGCCGCCTCCAGCGCCGCCGCCGGCATGCGCATTCGCGGCCGTTCCATCTGCAACATATCCAACAACAATTAGAAAGAAAGATATCGTTTTTCCCTGTCATTACGAAACAGGGTTTATACGTGTATAGCCGTGGGACTTTTTGGCGGGAACTTGCGAAGTGATGTTGTGCTCTCAGTTTATTTTACAAAACTAGTGTAAAATTGAATAATATTGTGTGAATAAAGTGGTGTTTTGCGTAATATTGTTTGAGTAAACCGCACAAGTGAAGTGAAATGAAATGACTGCGTGTATCGTCATTTTTCGAGTTGGCGCCAATAGGTCCCTCCAGGTTTTAGTAAAATTGCCACCATTATATGTTACTAAAACTGAACTTGACTTGACTTGACTTGACTGTGACTTGACGATGATAAACGAAAGAAAATGAAGAAAGATAAACAAATTAACAAGAAAAAATGCACGTAAGACTTGGCGGTACGGCCTAGATGCCATAGCCAGCCCGAAAGGAAAGAACATTGTAAAAAATGTATAGCCGTACGTTTAGACGTGTCAGTTAGTTAGTTAGTTAGTTTCTTGGTTTTTGGCTTCTGTGGCTTGTTGTGGCATTTCATACGTTTCACATTATGACATAAAGCAACTGTCTAATTCTAAATGGGGGAATAAGATCTGCACTGACGTCCCGCGTTGGGGGTGTATTGTGCATTGTCCCCCCGCTGACCTCAAAAAGCAACTGTACGAAATAACCGGACACAAAACCGAGGGTTTAGTTAGACCTCATCTTAACTCAGTTTCATAATGACAGGGTTTATGTTTAACGGCACATTAGGACACATCAAAAAGACAGAAAAAAAAAACAAAAATGACACACACATACAAGGTGAAAGTGGACGGTTTAAGAAGTGGCCCGATTGCGAAGTTGACTATATACGAAAGGGAGCGATTGCTCATCTCCTACAGAAAATTATAGTGGACCGTTTGCTAAGTTGTCCATAAGCGAACAAATGATTCATTCAAAAAAGAAAAACTTACAACAAATTCAAATTAAAATGGCAAATGCACAAGCCATGCGAGCCACAAAAAAGAACTCCTGAGAAGCAAGCAGTGTTATTATTATTATTATTTTAATCTTTATTGCACACAAAAAAACAATGTACAAAAGGTGGGCTTAATGCCAAGGCATTATCTACCAGCCAGCCTGATTGGGTAGAAACAGGAGGTTGGCGTGCGACAGATTGTTTAACTTAACTAAAAACTATACTATATTTATAACCATATACTATATTTAAATATGCATATATATATATATAATACACTGCAATAGATTAACAGATAGTACAAAACAAGTGTTTTATTAACATGTAGTGTAGTAGATGCTAGATGTTCTTAAGAAAATGTTCACGAGTTTAAATGAATCTTTGGAGTCAACTTTTTTGATATTATACGGAAGATTATTCGAAAGTCTTACTGCTACAACGGAGAAGGAGTTGCCACGAAAATGTTACCTGTCTGTGACGGCGCTGACGTAGCGGTGCACGCTGCTCGGGGATTCGACATAGCGGCGCCGCTCCCACGCGCCGCAGCCGCACGTGCATTCACCTGCTGCGATACATTTTGAATTTTGAAGACTTGTTTACACGGCGAGCGATCATCATCATCATCATCCACAGCCTGACTTCACCCACTGCAGGGTATAGGCCTCCCCTTGTATGTGCCATTCTCATAAATAAATAAATAAATATTCCGGACATATAACACACGGTCAACTGCTCCCAAACTAGGCATAGCCTGGGTAACAGAGACTGATATACATAATAGATATATATTTAACACCCAGACACAGAACAAACATTTGTGTTAGTCACAAATGTTTGTCCAGTGCGGGAATCGAACCCGACCCGACCTCTAGCGCAGAAGGCAGAGTTACTACCAACTGAGCTATGAGGCCAGTAATCTATACTGTGCAAGCCTCATCCAGTTACGACCCGCGATGCTTGCGATATCGTCTGCCCACATCGCAACGGTGAGCGATATTGCAGTTAAAATTTAACTAGCTCGCGTGGTAAGGTTCATTTTGACACGATTTTAATATAATTATTATATTACGTCGTTTGCAAACGACTTTATAGGTACCCTCGAGCAAAATTGGAACCTAAACGCATGCATTTTGAAATGTCTGTCTGCCGTAATAAATGCCGTTGTATTAAAGTTGATATTGATCCCGATGGCGTAGCGGGCGAGTGCTTGTCTAAGGCGCACGGGGTGCGGGTTCCATTCCCGCTGCGGGACCAATGTTTGCATGATCTGCAAATATTAGTTCCGGTCCAGGTGTTGTGGTACTCATAGTTTCTGATACCCACGACACACGGAAATCTTAGTGTGGGCTCAAGACTATGTATGTGAATGGTAGGTTATTTTTAAAGTACCTTTATAACAGTTTTGTAGTAACTCACTTTTACGCGATGTCTGCTGCCCCATAATGCTGGTGTAGTTAGCTGTACGTTGAGTGGTTCGCCCCGCGAACTACCATCTGAAATTTTAATAGTTAACAATAATAATATATTTAACCGGTTAAGTCATTAAAAGGTATCACACACAGAGACACTGGTTACAGGCTGCACAAAATACGTCACGCTTGAGATATGTTCAGCAGTGGACGTCCTACGGCTGAAATGATGATGATGATGACTCAAAGAAATTGTATGGCATCACACAAAGCAATGTAGGCCATACAAACAAGGCAAGTCATGTGCATGTACCATCTATTTACAACTCATCCAATTGTCTGAAGTGGAATGCATGACTCAGGATGATGCCAACGGCTAATTGTTACTAATGGGTACAAATTAATCCTACCCAGAAATGTGTACAGTTCCAAAACCTTTGTAAATAAGCTAATTAAGCTAGCGCATGCTCCTGGTAACTTGTTGCGTACCACTTCTTTAGCAACAGAGTAGTCCATAATTGGAACATGTTACCGGAAGATGTTGTTTGTGCTACATCTGTCAATGCATTTAAAAACTAGCTCAACAAATCAGTGCTCAAAAAAGTGAGCCATACATGACAATAGCCTTTAATTTCGACACTGTGAGATGTAGATACACACATCAGCGGTAGCTGTTCATCTAGCCGCGTCCGAGATTGGTGCCGCTAACACGCCCTTGCTTGCTTGCTTGTCGTGTCACTGATTCTTTCTTGATCATCCTGTATTAGGTCAGTGACCAGGTTGAGGTATGGTGGCCCTGAAAAGGGCCTACAACCGTCGGTGAAAGAATCAGTGTAGTGAAAGGATTAAAGTGCGCCTCTTAGAGGCTCCTTTCGTGCACAAGAGGCTCCTTTCGTGCAACACGCCCTCATCAAACCAATGTACTTTAGGGACCCTTCCTAACTCATCCCTCAAGGTCTTTGAATTACATATAAATTAATAGTGGTTCGCCATGAACCTTGCAATGTCTGGTAAAAGTTGGTGCTTTGATGATAGAAAGAAAGATAGAAAAATTGTATATTTGACCTGCAAGTCACATTAAGGTAGGACAAAACACAAAAACATGTAGGTAGGTAGGTGATAGGTTAAGTAGTTATGCGTTGTTTGGGGCAAATTGGTTGAATCTCAGCATAAAGCTGCACCGAACCTAGGTACAGTGGCCTAGGATCTCAATGGAGGTGGAGGAAGGAAGAATGACATGTGACGAGAAGAGTGTTAGATATGAATGTAGATGGATGTGGGAGTAGAGGTAGGCCAAAGAAAAGATGGATGTACTGTTATGTAACCTAACAATATGGATATGGAAGAGCGAGGCCTTCTAACACAAGTATATATTTACTTAAAAGAAGGTCTCAACCTAGATTTAAATATTTGTAAAATTTGGTTACAGCAATAAAAACTTTTTACTTTTTTTTTTACTTTTACTGTGTGAAAGTGGATATGGGTAAGAAAGGAAAGGTGCTGATATGACGACTGATAGAAGGAAATGGAAGAAGAATACATGTCATGTTGTGCCGACCCCACATGATGTGGGATTATGGGCTGGAAGATGGTTTAGCATACAACCATATTAAATCGTTCGAAACATCAAATTATAGTACAATTACGATAATTATCCTACGGCATCCAACCCTGGTAGGTATAGAGACCCAGATAAAGAAATAAACAAGTTTTCAAGATTTAGTGAACAAGTCTCAACAAGTTCAATAACCGCATTTGACCCAATTCAAACTTCATACCTTTTCTGCTAGGTGCTTCAGAATTCCGTGAAAATAAGATAAACTAAACAGAAGCACTGAAATTAACCTGGCAAAGACAAAATCAAAAATAATAACACACGAGAGTGCATATCCGCCATCTTTTTTTACTGCGCTCGGAACAGAGATGAATGCACTTTACCGAAAAATAACTGTATAAACTTACGTCTGATTTATTCAATGGTATTTTTCACTCGTGTTATTTCGTTTTCGAATCAATTCACTACACTTATGAGTCGTTTGCACTGAAACACTATCTATTAACGCTAATGAGCTGTGCAAGTTGATAGAATTTCGAACACTTGTTGTTATAAGTTAATTTATACACTGCTTCAGGTGCTTTTTGTGTTGTCGGAAAGGAATCGTAATTGTAGAACCTGCAATAAAGCCACACGGCACTTCTATTCTTTACAATATTACAGAATCATCTCATTTCACAAAACTATTGTGATTTTATAATATTTTAGCGATCAAAATACGCAGTTCTTCCGCAACACTGACTGACTGCTGACTGACTGACTGAGTTGACACCAATTGACATTGACACTTGCTTGACATGACAGACTAGACCACAAACAAAGGAATAATTAAGGACTAGACTACGACTTTTTGGCGGGAACTTGCGAAGTGATGTTGTGCTCTCAATTTATTTTACAAAACTAGTGTCAAATTAAATAATATTGTGTCATTATGGTGGTATTTTGCGTAATATTGTTTGAGTAAATCGCACAAGTGAAGTGAAATGAAATGATTGCGTGTATCATCATTTTTCGAGTTGGCGCCAAGAGGTCCCTCGAGGTTTTAGTAAAATAGTCACCATCATATCTTACTAAAACTGAACTTGACTTGACTTGACGGTGACTCGACGATCATAAACGAAAGAAAATTAAGAAAGATAAACAATTTAACAAGAAAAAATACACGTAAGACTTGGCAGTAAGGCCTAGATGCCATAGCCAGCCTGAAAGGGAAAAACATTTAAAAAAAAAGGACTAGACTACCAGAAGTACAGTGAAGAAAGAAGGAATCCCATCAAAAACATTAATTATGTGAAAAAGGGAGGCCAAGTTCAATAATTATGCGTCGACTTCGCCGACAAAAGAAATGAGATGTAAATGTGTGCCAAGGTCTAGATTTGAGTTGTCCAGTTTTTTCAAGCTAACATTTTTAGAAGATTAGGGTAGGTATTAATATGTTGAACTTACAATAAAAACTGTAACTTGCGTAAAACAAGTTATGTCGATTAGCCAAACATTTTATTCATACTCTACTAACTTCTATGTGAAAACTAGCCAATAAGCCATGAGCTTAGCTGTTTTTACATAACTGTTTTTTTTTGAGTTCGTCTTGCAATTACTTTTACGTAGAACTATACACACCGGCACAATTAGCGGAACACAAAAAAAAGCAGGATTTTAAAATCTTTTACTTGAGGAACTGGCCAGTTATGATATTTTTTTAATTTATTGTTAAATTTAAAATAGAAAATTAGATGACATACACTTTTTTCATTCATTTGTTTTATTTTCCCGAACAATACGTTTTGTCTACTTGTTCGAGTAATAATTACGTAATTGTAATTTTTTTGAAAAATTGCACTTAATGGTTTTTTATAAATTTGTTATTCTATAGGCAATTTTGTTTATTAAAAGCTCTTTATTATGCCTGACTTAACATCACTGGAAATCATTAGGGCTGATGAAATGAGAAGAAATGGCCATACCTACAGATCGATTGCCTCAAGGCTTCGTCGACCAGTATCAACGATTCATCGCAGCATCCAGCGGTACAGATCGTCTAATTCTCTTGTGAGGAGGAGGGGTCAAGGTAGAAAAAGATGTACATCGAGGCGAGATGACAGTTTTTTACAACTTGGAGTTCGTAGGAATACTCGATTAACGGCTGTACAAGCTCGAAATGAACTGGAAGACGTTCGAGGAGTACGAGTAAGTGAGCGTACAATTCGCAGGAGATTTGAAGAAGTTGGTTTAGGGTCGTTTATACCTGCCGAAGGCCCAAAACTTGAGAGACGTCACCGCGTAAACCGATTAAGCTATGCGCGAGAACATCGTCATTGGGATTTGAACGAATGGCAGCAGGTTCTCTTTACTGATGAGTGCAGAGTTCTTTTAAAGCAGATCGATGGGAGACAGCGAATATGGAGACGCAAAGGAGAACGCCACATACAGTCTAATTTTGAACACACAGTGGCTTATGGTGGCGGCTCGATTATGGTTTGGGGAGGGATATGTTTGGGAGCTCGCACGGAGTTAGTGATAGTCACAGGAGGGACCATGACAGCAGATCGATACATCAGAGACATTTTAGAAGAACATGTTGTACCATTTGCCCCATTTATTGGTGACGACTTTATTCTAATGCAAGATAATGCTCGTGCTCATAGTGCACAATCGGTACAGGCATATCTGAGCCACGTAGGTATACCGGTGATGAAATTGATGATGGAATTTGCTGGCCACCGGGCCAGCAAATTCCCCCGATATGAATCCGATAGAGCATGTCTGGGACTTGCTAAAAAGAAGGGTTAAATCCAGAATGCCACCCCCCAACAATCTGAATGAACTTGGAAACGCATTACTTGAGGAGTGGGAGCGGTTGCCTCATGAAATCATCGATAACATAATCTGTAGCATGCCCAGACGAATGGAAACCGTAATCAGAGCAAGAGGGGGAAACACTCGTTATTAATTTTGCTTTAATTTTATTGTTAAATCATTTAATGCTTACTTTTTTTTATTTTTTGTGATGGTTCATAATCATCTTAAAATTTCACTTATTTCAAATTTCTTTATTTTTCAATAAAAAATAACGAAGACTTTTCAAAGTCGTTGTTAAAAGATGTTAATCAATTTGTTATTTTGTGTCTAATTACATTTTCGTCAAATATATGCGTTATTATCTCATAGTTTCACTTTTTTTTCTGTTCCGCTAATTGTGCCGGTGTGTATATTATCACTTTTTTAATTCTTTTTTAATAACTTGCAATGTTTGTATGTTCGGGTCAAATCTTACAAATGAATTTGATACAGATGATATCCTCAACCTATATTGAGGGTTTCCTGAGAAGAAAACGAAAAATTAAATGACTTCACTCTAAATCCAATATGGCTGACAGCCCAAGATGGCGGTTAGTGAATTTAAATAAAAGCTTGTCTTTTAAAATGCTTTTTATTATTTATGTAAGTTTGATTTAATCTAACAGTATTTTGGTTATCGTTCCATTAGTTGACCATCAAAGGTTATCGCTCGAAAATTAAGGCCACACTACACTTTCAATCCACGGCAAGTATTTAGAGATCCTGGTGTAGATGCCGCCTTGGCCTTGGAAGCCACACTCTCGCCCGAATGACGTCACGCCGATGAGAGTCTGGATGCAGGTGGGGTGATTAGTGTCTACCTGCAGTGGCCCGCCGCTGTCACCCTGGCGAAAAAATAAAGACGGTCAAGTGCGAGAACTCGCGCCCTGAGGCTTCCGTACCATTGGTCGTGGGTTCGAATCCCGGTCGTGCACCAATGGATTCAGAAAATCAAAATTGTGTAAAATCAAATTCAACAGAATATCCAAGTGTAGGAACATAGATCTTATTATCTAAGTTTAGGAATTGACAAACTTATATTTGCGGTCGCTGACGTAGTCATTATATGGCACTGACCGCAAATTGTAACTTAGTCTCTTAAAAATGAGCTAGAAACTTGATTTTTAAACGGCACGCATCAAAATAGCTCTACACAGAACAAGCCCAATAGATGTCGCCTGTAACCAGTGCCGCCAACCCTGAAATTTGGTTTTCCTCCAGACTTAGGCTCGTATTCAGAGACAAGACTCAAGCATTGATCTGTACTTAAATCTCGATTTGAGTCGAGATTCTAATTCTTGAACAGTATTTAAGTATAGATTCAATGATCACAGTTCACCTGAGTAAATGCTTATTCTGAAACGTCAATCAGTCGAAATCGGTACTTAAATCTAGATTTGATTTGACATTATTCAAAGGAAAATGAGATCTACACTCAAGCGTGCTCCGGACCACACTTAAATATAGATTTTGTTGTATTTGGTGCATAAAAAAGCAATAAAGAAGTAAATATTTGAAGATAATATGGATATTTTGTTAAGTTTAATGTGGTATACGAATAAAGAGTTATCTATTTTCAATGAAACGACGAAATCAAATCAGTTCAAAATCCAATGCGTAATATGGGACGCTGACGATCCCTTCGCATTGGAAGTAGTGAGTTTATGGAAAAGAACCAGATTCTCCAGAGGTGTCGTGAAAAATATAAACCAGCGCCAGCGCCCTATCAGCAGAGGGCTACCCGTAACGATGAACTGCAAGTTTTGGTGTGTTTGCGATATTACGCTACTGCATCATTTCAGGTATGTTTACCAACCTACCTCACCTTACATAGGTACACCTACAACTAAGTAATAACAATGTTACTTTGTAATTTCAGCTGGTAATGGAGATCTACTTCACATTTATATCCTGGCTAACGAGGAAACGCCGGAAGACCACGATATTGAGCAATATCCCATCACACACGACCAGAGCCGTGATATATAGCGTAACAGATAGACACGAGTTATTCTCGCATTTTTAATACAAATAATAAAGTAGGTATTGAAATATAATATAACAATATAGACCAAGTTTACTAGGTATTTTATTTAAAAAAAAATTAAATGTGTTACAGGCAATCTTTTATTTCCTTCTATTTAATAAGATTTCACAAAATCACGATTCCCGATATTATCATCCTGCGGGACAATGTTTGCATGATCTTCATACTTGTTCTGGGTCTGGGTGTTGTGGTACCATGGTACTCGTGGTTTATGTGATACCCACGACACAGGGAATCCTTGTTCGGGTATTATTTTTCAAATTAATCCAACCACCAAAACTATTCATAATTACACAAGTTTTGTAAAATAAATTGAGAGCACAACATCACTTCGCAAGTTCCCGCCATAGATAATATAAGCACTGGTTCCCGCCAAAACGTTTGACTTTGACATTTTCTTTAAACAGCGTTCCGTTACACGTAATTTGATAATAATTATACTTCACTTTATTGGAAGCTCTATCATATTCCCAGCCTGGCTATTAAAATTTATGCGTAAAACGGATCGAAAATTTTAAATAAATCAAAATGTAAACGAGAACAGGCTGAATCACATGAGTACAGATTTAAAACTCGATTCAGCTGAGAGTAGTTTAAGTACCGTTCTTGAATAAAAGCAATGTTTGAGAAGAGATTCAATACTTAAATAGAGTTCAGCTGATCTGTGATTAAATCTAATTTTGAGTCGTGTCTCTGAATACGAGCCTTAGTAGTTAAAATACCCTAAATTCAACATCATTTGCACAGTTTTCCCTTAAAATGTGTACTGAACAAAATATTCAAACTATTTGACAAAATCATACTTTTTGCCGTAGATTGCTTATTACTAGGATTTTTTTAGTCACACGAACAATTTTTTCCCCCATAAAAATGTACCCCTAAAATTTCTATACCCCAAAAAATACCCTAAATTTAGGGAAAAATACCCTAAGTTGTGGACACTGCCTGTGACTTACTTGGCACGTGTCTTTGACTTCTTTTTTGTGCCCGTAGCACATCTGCGTGCTGTGGTCCAGTCCGTTTCGTAAGAGGCGGTGGTTGGGGTACATGTCATCGCACTCCGCTTCGCTGAATTTGTTGAGGCTGACCTGTTAGAAAAAACTTTATCACATAAACCATTTTTTTTTTGCTAATAGTATTTCTTTTCGTTGATAAAATAACCCCCGGTTGATAAAATTACCCCCATTATTCCACTAATAATATAAATGCGAAAGTTTGTGAGGATGTTTGGATGTTTGTTATTCAATCACTCCGGCTCAGCCGATGGAAGAACAGGCGTAGCTTCACCTATAGTGTCTAAGACCTTTCAAAGTGATCCTAGTGATTTTATTGAAATAAACACCTTTTGATTTTGAATTTTCTTTGAGCACAAAAGGAGCCTGTATTTTTCCACTACACTGATTCTTTCACCGACCGACGACGGTCATATACCCAGGGCCACCATACCTCAGCCTGGTCACTGACCTAAAACAGGGTGACCAAGAAAGAATCAGTGTCACGACAAGCAAGCAAATTTGAATTTACCTTCTGCATGGTGTCAGCCAAGCTCTTCAAGTAGCCAAGTCCGCCCCAGCCGGTGGCAGTGACGTCAAAACGTGGGCTCCCATCATACTGTATGACGTCATCGTGCGCGGGCAAGCATGCTGGCAGCACCGTCTTGTTTATGAATACCACCCTGGAATAACTCGGAACAATTAGGACCGCTTTTTTTTTATACAACTCAGGTGGCAAACAAGCTTACGACCCACATGATGGTAAGCGGTTACCGTAGCCTATGAGCGCTTGCAATAACATCAGGAGCATCAGGCACGCGTTGCCGACCCCGAACCCCTTCCCCCCTAAAGAGCTCTTAGAGCTTGGTAGAGACCCTAGATGACCTTTTGTTTGTGCACATTGTCGCGGATACTTTATAGGCTAATTTTAATACTAGAGACGGCAACACTGCTTTGTATTTTTTTTTTTATACAACTGAGGTTGCCAACAAGCGTACGGCCCACCTGTTGGTAAGTGGTTACCGTAGCCTATGAGCGCTTGCAATACCAGAGGCATCATGCACGCGTTGCCGACCCCGAACCCCCCTCCCCCTAAAGAGCTCTGGCAACCTTACTCACCCCGAAGCCCCGATGTTCTCCCACTTCCCTTCTTTTCAAAACTGCAGACATAGAGTAACTTTACTGCAGACAAGCAAGATGTCACCCAACAATGTAATGGGTACAATAATTAGGCGTAAAGAATCTGTATTTTAATAAATCAACAATGTGATAGAAGCCGAGTTTTATTCCGTCCACAAATGACTTTAAGGTTAGCCTCATAGCTCAGTTGGTAGTAGCTCTGCCTTCTGCGCTAGAGGTCGCGGGTTCGATTCCCGCACCGGACAAACATTTGAGTGATGAACACAGATGTTTTTTCTGTGTTTGGGTGTTTAATATTTATCTATTATGTATATCAGTCTCTGGTACCCATAGTACAGGCTAGGTATGCCTAGTTTGGGATCAGTTGACCGTGTGTGATATGTCTGGAATATTTATTTACTTATTTATTTATTTAGGTTGCAGGTTCTAGGGCATGACGGTTTGATCTCGATGTTTTCAGATCCACCAATGGATTTGAAAGGGCACGACCGGGATTCGAACCCACAACCTTTAAATCCGAACGTTAGTATTGTATTATGTTGCTGTACATAAGTATTGCAAGTATTATACTTTTTGTTAGTACTTTATGTACCTACTGTAAGTACTGTAAAAACTGTAAGTACTGTAAATACTGTAAGTACTGTAAATACTGTAAGTACTGTAAATACTGTAAGTACTGTAAATACTGTAAGTACTGCAAGTACTGTAATTACTGTACCTAAGTACTGTAATTGCTGTAAGTACTGTAATTACTGTAAGTACTGTAAGTACTGTAAGAACTGTAAGTACCTAGTGTAAGTATTGTAAGTACTTACGGAATCTCCGTTTCCAGTAGCGCGATGTCGTGATATTTCAAAGGTGCTCTGTACCCAGGGTGTGGGATCACTCGCTTGATCTTGTACCTGTGCCATTTCTCGGCGGGGTCTGACCTCTTCAGGATCCCAAGCGCAACCTCCGTTACCGGCCCTCTAGTAAAACAAGAAAAAAACTAATAATTAGCGCTCCGATGACATCCGTACAAGAATCATTACCATTACCACCAAAATTACTCTATGATTACCACCCGAAGCAATTTACCCCGATCCTGCCAGGCTATTGTGTAAGCGTAATGGTAATGAAGATCGCAATTCTAAGGATGATTTTATCAATTGTCATCTGAAGTTTTTCAAACATGAAAAGGATAGAGCTAAGTGTTGAATAATTGAACCTATTCCGTGAATAGTCATCCTAAGTACATCATCCAACATGACTTTCTGTGAATAGAAATAGATCTAGATTTAATTATAAATAATAGACTGTTTGTCAAAGGTTTTCACTTGTCAGTGTCAACTCCAACGTTCAAGACTAACTTTCTCTCCGTTCTCGGTCTGTGGATATCACTCGTTGTTTGTGCAATAATGTCTGCGTAAGTTTTCCAAATCCCAGTTAATGTTGACAATCGTGTATAATGTATAATGTAATAGCATTTTTCACAATACAATAATAAATATTGTACTTCGTGATTCCTGATTTGATTTCGCCGCCTGCACCCTCCTAACCCTAATAGGTTTAGGTAGACCCTTAGCCCCTTCGTCCACGGCGCGACTCAAAAGGAACGCGACTGAAACTGTAGTCACTTATGAGTAGCCTGACTGCGATAGCACTAGTATTTCAATGCGCGTCCGTCCAAGACGCTACTCAAAAGGAACGCGTTTGTAACTAGTCTCCTGGCGACTCGACATGCTGGTCGCCAGGCGACTGGTTTCGAGAAACTGTTGAAAAATGAACGAATAAAAAGTAATTATAAGTGATTCTGACGTCTATGTGACTGGAGAAGTAATAATTCCATGTCATCGCTCGAATTATCACTAGTCATGTTAATTATTTTCGTTTTCAAATCTTTGTTTACATAAAATCGTGTACTGAGTGACTGAGTTTCAGGAAATTCCAGTAGCGTCGTGGACGAGTCAGAGTTTTCAATCAGTCCGCAACTCTAGTTTCTAATGAGTTCCGTCACTTTTGCGTAGCGTCATGGACGAAGGGGCTTACACTGACATGCTGGGAATCCATCCCGGCACTCTACTCAACACTAAGGTCTTCAAGTTTTCCTTTCTCAAGTTTGGAATGTTTTGAATGCTGCTAAGATTGTTAAACTTACGATCTTCATTACCATTACGCTTACACAATTGCACCATCGATCGTGTTCGATTGCCGCTGCGGGACAAATGTAAACATGATCTGTCCATGGTACTCGTAGTTTCTGATAACTACGGCTACGAGACAGGGAATCCTAGCATGATTCTTGTAGGGTTGGTCGCGAGGAACAGGCATAGCTTCACCTAGTTTCTAAGACTTTTCAAAGTGATCCTAGTGATTTTATTGAAATAAACACATTTTGACTTGATTCAAAAGTAAGGCGAGTGTGAATGGGACCGTTGGAAGGGGAAGACCTAGGCGTACGTTTAGTGACCAAATCGGTGACGTTTTGGAAAAAGGCCAGGTCATGAGTACCCTAAACCGACGAGCATGTATGAGGAATGTGATGAGAGTGAATGAAGCAAAAGAGGTATATCAGGATCGTAGCAAGTGGAAAACCGTGGTCTCTGCCTACCCCTCTGGGAAACAGGCGTGATTTTATGTATGTATGTATGTATGTCAAAAGTCTTCAAGTAGAAGCCCTAAAGATGGTGAACTTACAATTCTCTGCTGTCGATGCAGTGCGCTGCCGTTAAGATGAATCGCTCGCTGATGAGGGAGCCGCTGCAGAGCCATTCCGAGGTGTCTCTGGTGCCGTTGTACCCCAGCAGAGCCTGAATAATAAAATATATTTTTTTTTTTTTAGAATAGATGGATAGATTGTGTGAAAGACGACATGAGTAAGAAAGGAGTGAATACTGATTTGACGGCTGATAGAGGGGAGTGGAGGAGAAAAACATGTTGTGCCGACCCCCCATGAAGTGGGATAAGGGCAGGGAGATGATGAATCATCATCATCATTACAGCCGTTAGAAGTCCACTGGACATCGGCCTCCCCCACAGATTAAAGAGCGTCTTCTTATCATGTGGGAGAAATTGCCCATACTCACCGCGGGTTGGCGAGTTATCGTCTTTATAAATGCCAACTAAACGTAAAAGAAGTTCGGAATCAAGATTTTTTATTTTTTATTTATTTATTTCGACGCACAAACACATTACAAGATTCAAGATTCAAGATGTTTATTTGCAGAAATAAGTGTTACAGAGAGGTCTTAAAGCTATGAATATGGCACTTATAAACTTATTCACTCTTTTCGAGCATCGCAAATTATTGTTTTAGACGAAAGACTGTAAACTTAACACATACTATACTTAGTAAATTTTTGGGTATACTACAGAAACAGGACTCTTTGAATATAAATAATATACAAGCAACATTCACTGTAAAGTTAGCTATAGGAAACATTACAATAGGCACGTAATTTTTGTTACAACCAAAAGTAAAAATAATAATTATAAAACACAGGTTAGAACTAGGTAGTAACATAAATAATTAAGTGCGTACAACAAAAGTATTAACAGTAAACAAAAGTGAGTGACATGTTTCCTAACGAACATCTAGTGTTTTAGGATACAAGATATCCTTAACATTTTTGATGAAATGGCACAATTTAGAACTAAATATATCTAACTGTAAATTATTTTTAGCCATTTCATTATATTGACGAGCCATCCAGCCATCCACTATTCTATAGACACTAGCGTGTGACGCTCGTGTGTCGCTGCGGACTACGCGTTAGCGTTCACTATGTATCTTGTCTACCATTTTGGTCACGCTAACGCAAAGGCGTCACACGCTAATGCAAAGGCGTTAGCGTGAAAGGAAAAAGAAGCGTGAGGATCTTGTCTAGACCCCCTGGTAAAAGTTTGCCACCTAAAACAGCTGGTTCATTGAGTTTGACGATTTGACCACAAAACAGCTGAGAGAGTTTTTTCAATGAAAAACATCGAATTTCTGAAAGTCGTAGAACAAACTTTATTGCCAATTGGTTGTAGACTAAGCCCCTTTCGGGATGGAATACATATTATGAATCACCTTGTAGTTAGATCAGTCCGACGCTGGCTATTGATTGGCTATCGCTCGGCTGATTACTTTCGATTCTAAGGTTGCCTGGAAGATATCGCTTTCAGAGATAAGGCCGCCCATTGTACTACATTAAGTTTTTTGTATATTTAATATGTACTTTTTTTTTAATACTTTATTTACAGAAAAAAACTTAAAACTAGTACAAGTTAATATTTACAAAATATACAAGAAACAGTTGAGCCATCTGAAGACCGTTACAAACGATCTATAAAAGTCAAAAAGTCAAAAGTCAAAAGGCATTTATTTCAATAAAATCACTAGGATCACTTTGAAACGTCTTAGAAACTAGGTGGAGCTACGCCTGTTCCTCGCGACCAAGCCTACAAGAATCAGGCAACAGACACGACTTGGTGCCTATCATTTTTTTTCGATGATCCTTTTTCACAAAATGGAATTTATAGATAGCTCAACTGATCCAGATCACTACCAGTCGGAAGCGTCCCCAAGACGCTGGCGGAATTGCCACGCTGGATGGCAATGCTAATTCGCTGGGCCAAATAAGAGCCAGCTCTCGGGTCACGCGTCGCTTCGATCAGACGTCCTGACGTATGTACTTAATCCTTGTGTACAATAAATAAATAAATAATAAAATAAATATTCCGGACAGATCACAAACGGTCAACTGATCCCAAACTAGGCATAGCCTGTACTATGGGTACCAGAGACTGATATACATAATAGATATATATTAAACACCCAGACACAGAACAAACATCTGTGTTAATCACAAATGTTTGTCCAGTGCGGGAATCGATCTCTAGCGCAGAAGGCAGAGTTACTACCAACTGAGCTATGAGGCCAGTCAATAAAGTGTTAATCTATCTATCTGGCTTACTTACCATGTGAGGGTACTCGCCCCTAACCACGTCAGTCCCGCCGGCCACTAAATACGATATGGTGTAATTCCCGTAGACGTGACACTGGTCCGCTGTTGGTTGCCTTCGCATATTATGGTACAAGTAACAACTTTTGTATTTGTACTTCTGGACGTACTCCAGGCACTCTGAAAGCGAATGATATTAATTAAAAAAAAAAAGCGTCTTAGGGACGCTTCCGACTGGTAGTGATCTGGATCAGTTGAGCTATATATAGATCGTTTGTAACGGTCTTTAGATGGCTCAACTGTTTCTTGTGTATTTTGTAAATATTAACTTGTATTAGTTTTAAGTTTATTTCTGTGTTTGTTTTTGTTTATTTTAGCCGAGGAGTCTGGAATTTGACACAGACATTCTTTAAAAGATATTACCGTGCAATAAGAACGGATTTTGCAAAATTCAGCTCCAAAAGGGGTGAAATTGGGGTTGAACGTTTGTATAAAAGTCCTATGTTTTTGAAGTTGGAGACATCAAAATCGGGTTTAAGGTAAATTTTCAAAAATAGAAAATACTTTTATCAGCATTTTTTGAAAAATGCCATTAGGGTGTGGTAATAGGGGATGAAAGTTTATATGGGAAGTCCTATGTTTTTGAAGTTAGGGACATCAAAATCGGCTATCAGGTAAACAGTTCAAAGTAATAAAATAACTACTAAAGTTTTTTTTGAAAAACCTCCCTCAGGGTGTGTAAATAGGGGATGAAAGTTTATATGAGATTTTTAATCTATTAGGCCCATTCAGTTGAAATTTGTCAGGCAGATTCCTCACTGGACGAAGGCATCTGCTAAGAAAGAATTTTATGAAAATTCACATCAAAGGGGATGAAATGGGGTTCAACCCCCATTTCATGGGGGTGAAGGTGTGAAGGGGTGAAGGTTCTTTTAAAGTCCTATGTTTTTGAAGTTACAGACATAAAAATCGGTATTCCGGTTAAGAGCTTTAAGTAATAAGATATCAGTATATGAGTTTTATGAAAAGCAGGCCTTGAGGGTTAATAATCATCATCATCAACCTGTAGAAGTCCACTGCTGGACATAGGCCTCCCCCAAAGAGTTCCACGACGAACGGTTTTGTGCCTTTTCCATCCACTGCCTTCCCGCAACCATCACAATGTCGTCGGTCCATAGGGTGGGGGGCCTTTCGTGACCATGATGGTGGCGAAGGGACGGTGACGGTAACGGGACGGTGACAGTGACGGTGACGGGTGCGGTTACGGTTACAGGACGGTTACGGTTAACGTTATGGTTACGGTGACGGTGATGGTAGGTAGAAGTAGGTAAATAGCTGCATATTAAGTGTTAGTACTTTGGTAAGGATAATGGAAAATAGTCTAGGTAGGTAAACAAAGGCATACAAAGACGCGAGCGGGACAACTAGTGGTTATATAAATGATTAACTGAATAATGCGACCAATTAAATTAGTGAAATAAATTAATGAAATTTATCAAATAAGTGAAATCATGAAATGAATAAATGAAATTAAATAACTAACTGGCCTCATAGCTCAGTTGGTAGTTAGTAACTCTGCCTTCTGCGCCAGAGGTCATGGGCTCGATTCCCGCACTGGACAAACATTTGTGTGATAAACACAGATGTTTGTTCTGTGTCTGGGTGTTATATATATATCTATTATGTATATCAGTCTCTGGTACCCATAGTACAGGTTATGCCTAGTTTGGGATCAGTTGACCGTGTGTGATATGTCCGGAATATTTATATTATTATTATTTATAAGATAACTTACTGTCCCACGCCTTTTCTCCTGTTTTCCAAAGAAGCCCAGTATCAGTAGTTATGTCCAGAAATGCATCACTGTCAAGAACAATTAAATATATTTCTAGGGATCTGAAGGCCAAGCCAACTAACTGTTGTTAAACCCTTCTTCTTCTTGTTGTGTCACTGATTCTTTCTTGGTCATCCAGTAATAGATCGGAGACATTGAATTAGTTGAATTGCTGCTAATTCACTGTCTTATGGCAAAATGGTCACTTTTGACACTTTTGGTATTCCGCTTTTTCAGTTGTTGTTCAGTTGTTGTGTCAGAGACACCAATTGACCAATGAAATCAAAGAAACAAAGGTACAATCGTAACTGAAGGATAATGGTGCGATCATTTGCGACATGCGATTATCATTTTCAAGTCATTGAATTAGTAGAATTGGGGGCCTGGTTGAGGTATTGTGGCCCTGATATAGGCCTATGACTATCGGTGAATGAATCAGTGATCTTTTCACTACACTGATTCTTTCATCGACGGTCATAGGCCCTTTTCAGGGCCACCATACCTCATCTAGGTCACTGACCTAATACAGCGTGACCAATAAAGAATCAGTGACACGACATGCGTTGTTGAACAATAGTGTGCTATGTATGGCTGTTCGTGTGTACAATCACCTACCTAAACCTTTACTTGATACTTGAAGCCTTGTAGTATTTAAAATGAGACTGAAAAAGTTACTATTGGAAAGGGCTTACTATTCAACCCATGATTATTTTAATGACATTTTTTGTAATAGCACTATTTTATTGTAATTTAAAGCTCTGACATACCTACTTAATTTTTTTGAAAATATGTATATTGCATGCGTACAACGCTGAATATGGCTGCTCCTAATTTGTATTGTGTTATGTAACAACTGTACCTAACCTATATTACGCTATAAATTACTTTGATTTGATTTGATTTGAAGAAAAAGAAGTGCAGTGAAAGTATTTAAGTGCGGATCTTAGAGGCTCCTTTCGTGCACAAACCCTGGAAACCCTATACTTATATAATATACTTATATATAGGTCCGTGTGTACTTTCGTCTGTCCGTACGTCCGTCTGATTTTGGCGGCTGTTCTACTTGCAGACTTTCTTACCTCCGCCTTACAGAAGATCGCAGCCAAATAACATTATATGTTTTAAATAGTGCTGTGTTCCTGCGGTGTAAGGTTGCCAGAGCTCTTTAGGGGGAGGGGGTTCGGGTCGGCGACGCCTGCGTGATGCCTCAGCTATTGCAAGCTTTCATAGACTACGGTAACTTTAAATAATAATATAGGTACAACTAAGGTGTATACAAGGTGATTCATAACATGCACACCATTCCGAAAGGAGGTTATTCTATCAACAAAAAGAAATAATATTAGCGAAAAAAACATCAATATTTAAATTAGGCCGTGGTGGCCCCTCCATATCTATCCGCGGATGTCGTAAGAGGCGACTAAGGGAAAAAAGCTAGGGGATGGGCAGCAGCGTCTCTCATTTTAACAACGATAGCTATAACTGCGCTCGCCAACCCGCATGCCCAGCGCGGTGAGTATGGGCAAATCCCCCCACATGGTAAGGAATTCGCTCTGCCTGTGGGGGAGGCCATGTTCAGCAGTGGACATCGTACGGCTGAAATGATGATTTAAATCAAAAAACATCAATATAATTTAGAACTTCATGGATGATGGATCAAGAAGAATCAAGATTGCTACCTAAAACGAAATGAGGGTGATCAAATAAGGAAAATACTTCCTGAATTGATTATCCTTATCTCAACTAGTTTTCTGTCACAGTTTCTCTTTAAGTTTCCTTTAGGTTATTTTTGTTTTATTGTTTGTTCTTCTAAATGCCTATGTACACACGAGGTCCAACATGTCGACATCTTTAATGATAACATTTGTATAATATTTAATTCGCTAAGAGTATAATTAAGTTTTAATTTTAGACAGTAGACACTATACTGTAAGCTTGCTGTTTTAACTGAAATAAATAATTCTAATTCTAATTCTTATTCTAATTATAATTCTAAAAATGTGTGTTTTGATTGTATGTATTTATTTTATCGTTAACATAATGGACTAGCATTGTCTGAAATAAAACCTTTTGATTTTATTTATTCAAACAGCTGAATTGAGTATGACCTGATTTGACCCAAAACAGCTGATTTTCGCATAGAATGAATGAATGAATGAATGAATGGCTTTATTTGCATGAATATATATGAAGGTAGAGAGGTAGAGTATATTCAATGAAAAATGACGAATTTCCAAAAGTCGTAGAACAAACTTTATTGCCAATTGGTTGTAGTTTATGCCCCTTTCGGGCTGGCATATATATTGTGAATCACCTTGTATCCTACTTCCTACTAATATTATAAATGCGAAAGTTTGTGAGGATGTTTGGATGTTTAGATGTTTGTGGTTCAATCACGCCCAAACGGCCGAACGGATTTGGATGGAATTTGGTACAGATAAAGATTATAGTCTGGAATAGCATATAGGCTACATTTTATATAGGTATCACGCGAGCGAAGCCGAGGGCGGAAGCTAGTACAACTATACAACAATATACAACTACAAATATAGGCTTGTTTGCCACCTTAGTGGTATAAAAACTTTGACTGGCCTCATAGCTCAGTTGGTAGTAACTCTGCCTTCTGCGCTAGAGGTCGCGGGTTCGATTCCCGCACTGGACAAACATTTGTGAGTAACACAGATGTTTGTTCTGTGTCTGGGTGTTAAATATATATCTATTATGTATATCAGTCTCTGGTACCCATAGTACAGGCTATGCTTAGTTTGGGATCAGTTGACCGTGTGTGATATGTGCGGAATATTTATTTATTAAAAAAACTGCTTTTCACATACTTGGCATTGTTGACCAGCTCGCAATCCGTACAGCATACTCCAGGGTTCTCATTAAATGTGCACGGCTGAAATGATTATCAAATAGTTTTTTTTGGCAATTGGCCGTGTTGGCCCCGGCTCAAGAATAGGCCCCTCCATTGGAGGACGTCCATCAATCACGTGATGTTTCAACGTTTAAACGTAGTCTCTGCCTACCCCAAGATTCAAGATGTTTATTTGTTAAGTGATCGCAAATTTAGACGAAAGAATGGAAATTTTATACTTAAAGGAGCCATTTCATTCTGGGCCTGGTCCATGTACACTACATAGAAAAATTAGGAAAAAATAGGAGATTACAAGAAAAATACAATTTCATTAATTTGAAGACAAATGCGATGGTACAAAAATAGTTCTTCTGGTAAGTTTTTTACTATGTGAACACTATTTGAAGACCGCCATGGTGGTTTATAATTGGCGTTTGACATGACATTGACATATTTTTCATGTCATGTTGTTTGATTTAATGTTTTTGTTTTGTCAGATAAATGTAGGCAAAATGACATTTAACGCACGTCCATCCGCCATATTTTTGTAGCGCTGTGTGTTGCTCTCTTTGTCGAAGAAAATGTTATTGTACCTTAGAACGAAGTCAATTTAAATAAAATAACCAATTAAATATGTTTTCTTTATTGCTTTGGCATATCTTAGAGTAGTGTACACAGTGCAGGCCCAGGTTCCATATATTGATGAAACGTCTCTTTTTAAACTATAGTATTTTTTTTAATAAATCTGGTCGGTATACCATCGCAGCCAAATAATATTATTTGTTTCAAATAGTGTTGTGTTCCTGCGGTGAGTAGGGTTGCCAGAGCTCTTTAGGGGGAGAGGGTTCGGGGTCGGCAACGCGTGCGTGATGCCTCTGGTATTGCAAGCGCTCATAGGCTACGGTAACCGCTTACCAACAGGTGGGCCGTATGTATCCCACCTCAGTTGTATAAAAATCTTCTAGCTTTTCCCCCTATTAGCCTCTTACGACATCCACGGGTAGTTATCGAGGGGCCTATTCTTTAACCGGGCGACACAACGGCGTTTAATTAATTAATTTATTTTATTTAACTACGATTAAAAAGTCCATAGCATGTTAGTAACTTAAAAAATAGCTTAAAATACAGTATTAGTCACACAATCGGAAAATAATAGTTATAATAATCGGGGAGACTTTTAGAGTCTAGGTACGCGTGACCAAAATGCTGGCTTTTACTTCGGTCAGCGAGTAAGCATTGCCATATTACGTGGCAATGCCGCCAGTATTTTGGGCACGCTACCATCTGGTGGCGACAGGGATCGACTGGATTTTTTATACTCGTAAAAAATTCAGTCGCATTTTTATTAGTAGGTACTCGTAGTCGTTACTTAAATAGTTAAGTATTTAGATTAGTTTAGTATATTTAGGATTATTTCTTAACAAAGTTTTATATTATAAATAATCATCATCTCCCTGCCCTTATCCCACTTCACGAGGGGTCGGCACAACATGTTTTTCTCTTCCACTCCCCTCTATCAGCCGTCAAATCAGTATTCACTCCTTTCTTACTCATGTCGTCTTTCACACAATCTATCCATCTTTTCTTTGGTCTACCTCTTCCCTTATATCCTTCCACATTCATATTTAACACTCTTCTAGTCACATGGCATTCTTCCCTCCGCATGACATGCCCATACCACGCTAACCTTTTGCTCTTCAAAAATATTAATTATTAATTATAAATAAAAATAAATAAAATTCATTTATTTCAGACAGCAAAAAATCAATTTAGGTCCATAATATGTTAGTCACAACGTTTTCTTAGTCTATGTTAGTAGAATTCATGAGAGTTATAATTAAAATTTAGGAATAATTTCAAACTCTGCAATCACTCAATGATGGTTCTATTCCATCATTATTTGATTACATAAAAAAAAACTCCGTAAAACATAAAAAAAATAATTACAGTGTTTGAGAAACGGGCTATCCCTATAATAATAATAACAATTTTAAAATAAGACTAATGAAAGAAGTCCTCGCACAAAGAGTGATCAACCTAGAAAGGTTTGATCACTCTCAGCACGAAGCAATTCCATATGGGAGAGGTAAGCCTGTTGGTTATTGTTTTCAGGTGTTTTCAGGTGTGCTGTTCTGACTGTCCCGCACTCTGTGGATCAGGGATGTGGATTTATGTGAGCTTAGGACTTTTTGGCGGGAACTTGCGAAGTGATGTTGTGCTCTCAATTTATTTTACAAAACTAGTGTCAAATTGAATGATATTGTGTAATTATGGTGGTATTTTGCGTAATATTGTTTGAGTAAACCGCACAAGTGAAGTGAATTGAAATGATTGCATGTATCGTCATTTTTCGTGTTGGCGCCAAGAGGTCCCACGAGGTTTTAGTAAACCATCATATCTTACTTAAACTGAATTTGACTTGACTTGACGTTGACTCGACGATCATAAACGAATGAAAATGAAGAAAGATAAACAAATTAACAAGAAAAAATACACGTAAGACTTGGCAGTAAGGCCTAGATGCCATAGCCAGCCCGAAAGGGAAGAATATTTAAAAAAATATATATATGTGAGCTTACCTTTGGGTATACCAGTCCAGTTATGTAAGGGTTTGTGGAGAAGCAATTCTGCGGTACCACACATACCCCGTCATACTCATCACCTTTGCAGTCCGGCTCTGTCAATAAAACAAATGTAGCTACACATCTGCGGAACTTACGGCGCCGATCGTTCGGTTCAATACGCACGCAGCATAGACTTAACTCATCATTTCAGCCGTTCGACGTCCACTGCTTAACATGGCCTCCCCCACAGACAGAGCGAATTCCTTATCATGTGGGGGGATTTGCCCATACTCACCACGCTGGGCATGCGGGTTGGCGAGCGCAGTTAGAGCTATCGTTGTTGAAATGAGGGACGCTGCTGCTCATCCTAGCTTTTTTCCTTTAGTCGCCTCTTACGATCTTATCCGCGGATAGGTAGATATGGAGGGGCCTATTCTTCAGCCGGGGCCACCACGGCCATAGACTTACCTACTACTTGCTACAAACTTGTATGGCTCGCGGTGTTTTTCAAGTTTCCTAAGACACATTAGCCGAAATTGCGTTGCGTTCAGCGAACCTCCCTTCGAGCGATCATCATCATCATCTTCCTGCCCTTACGTCATGTGGGGTCGGCACAACATGTATTCTTCTTCCATTTCCCTCTATCAGTCATCATCTCAGCACTCCTTTCTCAACCACTTACACACAGTCCATCGATCTTTTCTTTGGCCTACCTCTACTCCTACATCCATCCACATTCATATCTAACACTCTTCTTGTCACATGACATTCTTCCCTCCTCATGACATGCCCATACCACGCATTCATTTCATTTATTTTTTGCCACTCGTAGCGTGGTATATGCACCTAAATTTCTTAATATTGACTACCTTCTTATAGTATTATCAAAGACAACATAGTTGATATTGTCTTTGGTATTCCTTACCCCAGATTTTGGCACTGACTCCAATTAAAAACAAAAATATCGAAATTACCCGCAACATTATTATCGACTGGGCACTGCTCAGGTAATAACTAGGCTGATCCTAACACATCGTTTCAAGATTATCAAAAACCAGTTTTATTTTTAATTATATTGTTTATTATGCAGGTAACCTTTCCTTATAGTCGAGCCGTAGGCCAATATCCTTCAATGTCCTTGCCAGATTGATTACTTATGGCCATGAGACTTGGTCGCTAAATAACACCCAACAGTCGTTCATAGTCCTGACCCCACACTAGGATATCCTGTGTCCTAATATTTGCAGATCATCCAAACATTTGTCCCGCAGCGGGAATAGAACCCGTACCCCTTGTCCGCTACGTCACCGAGGTCGTCATTATTGGCGTCATACACAAGCTTATAGTCGCGTAACGGGCTATGGAGAGAGCTATGTTTTTTTTTCTTATACCAAATAGGCTAACGTTCACAGGCAGATTCTCATGATTTTTAATCAGTGTTGCAAGCTAGTTTAGTTTAGGTTGACTGTGCGTCAACTGTGGTTCGATTTCGATGATTTGTAAATGAATTAATTATAATTATGTTGCTTACTCTCATTTTAATGAATTTTAGAAGAGCCTGCGACACTGCACTCTAATTTGACCCGTATTTATATAGGACGAGAATCACTACCTTGCCGTAACACAGTTTCTAACTAGCACGGGAGGTAGGTGGTTCTTAAACTGTTTGCTTACCGTCATTTATTTTTATTTAGGTGGGTACTTACTCCTTTGTACGTAGGAAGTATGTTACAATAATATGACTGTTATGGTACCTACCTAACAAGAAGAGCTGGAACCAACTAAATGTTACTTTAAATAAGTTTTTGTAATAAACATTTTTCATTTTCATTAAATTAATACTTAGCCTTTAGTAGAACAAACTAGATTTGAGACCTTTTGTAGATACTTGAAACCTTAATGAATAAATAAAGGAATATCCTACCAATATAAATGGCATAAGCGAAACTTTGTGAGGATGTTTGTATGTTTGTTTGTGGTCCAATCACGCTGTAACGGCTCAACCGATTTCGATGAAACTTGGAATAGATAGAGTTCTGTACCTAGAATAACATATAGCATTTTTTGTAGGTACCACGCGAGCGAAGACGCGCGCGGAAGCTAGTGAATAAATAAAACAAAATATCATTAGGAAGCTCTATTTATTTCAATACATAACACAATAAATTATTTATAATGCACGCTGTTTCCGACAGGCTCTAGATAGTCAATACACCCATCGTCCACGACGCTGCTAGTTGCTAAGCAACATTCTTTTTATACTTGACATTCACTATTACTTGTCATTGGCAATATTGACTTTAATACAGCAGAAGCCATAACATGAAGGAAGAAGAAGACGCTACTTATTTATGGAACTGTGTAAGCCTTACAAACTCAAATCCCGATAGTATTTATTATTACCATACCGCTGTTGGCATACTCATTGGTGATTTGAGTTCGTAACTAGTTCGTAAATAGTTTGTAAATAGGTAGTTTGTAACTAGTTTGTTTTGAGTAGCGTCGTCGTGGACGATGCTGCTTTGATTTTCTAAAGACCATCGTGTTTGTAAATATGAAATGTTTTTTTTATATATCTAATAATATTAGGACAACTTTAAGCACCTTTTGTTCTTGGTATAATTGTGTAAATAAGGCACAATGGCTTTGACAAAATACATAATAATATGTACAATAATAATGAATTTGTAAAAATACAAGGTTATAAAAATATTGTAGGTAGCGCCAGTTTAGCTGCTTTTGTATACAGGTACCTAATTTATAGGGTCTTGACAAATGTGTGTAAAACTGTTACAAAAACTTAAATGCGAGGAAGTAAAAAACGGCGCGTTTAAGTGCATGTTGGATCACGGGAAATGAAGGGTTCCGTAGAAGAATGAAGTCTCATTGCGATTCAAATGAAGTCCTATGCCAGTATCAGTAAACCAGTGCAGTTTATGGTTTTTTAGTCCGTAGCGTAAGTTGACAGTCGCAAAGTTTTATGGTTCAATATCGTTTAATAGCGCTGAGAGTTCTGTTTAGGCATTACAATGGTAAAAAAGACGCCATGGTGCACCATCACTCACACAACAAACCCTAAAACCTCTGATACCTAATTGACCTGATTGTCAAAGCAATCCGCAAAATGGCACCTTAATCAGATGCAATCAGTCCAGTGTTGCCACAATCATAATCGTCAAGTCATGTCACCACACGCATAATTGTTGTTTTCTAAACTTTAGAACTTTAGGAAAAAAGGTTTATACGAGTTGGCAGCACCGGCCTCTTCCCTAAAATCGGAGGCAATATTGGAAATTTGGAACCTCTGATAAAGGTAAGTACCTACTTTTACGTCACATTCTAGGTACCTAAGTCAATCTATTTTAATCACTTTAGTGACGAGTCATGTTAAAATCTATGGCAAAAACATACACTCGCAAGCAACTATAACATAATTAAGTACCTAAAACTAATTTGTCCATTAAATTCTAGGAAATCTACATAATTCAATAGTATTTTTCTGGTTAAAAAGTAGCCTTCTGCAGTCACGTGAATGCCCGTGTATCGGGAAAGTGGTTATGCTTGCTTGCTTGTTTACTCACTGATTCTTTCTTGCTCATCCTGTATTAGGTCAGTGACCAGGTTGAGGTATGGTGTCCCTGAAAAGGGCCTATGACCGTCGGTGAAAGAATCAGTGTAGTGAAAGGATTAAAGTGCGCCTCTAAGAGGCTACTTTCGAAGTGGTTACTAAACATTACTACTAACACTACTTTGATTGGGGACTTCACATGACACAGTGCCTTAAAGACTAATCCCGTTTCTGGAATGCCGATTAACTAGAAAAGGACCCTAAAAATGGCTGATACGATCACTAAATACGTTAGATTCGTATCTCAGAGACAATTGAGAGATTATTTAAAAAAATCCTTCAAATAAAATGGTTTTTGTTGAAAAATGCTTTGTCTTATTCAGTTAATCAGCGTTCCAGAAACTAAGGGCTAAAAAATCATTGTGAATGTATTATATACTCTTTAATGTTTCAGCAGGCAGGTTAATTAGTTAGGTATAATTCTGTAGGTAACCAAAAACTTCAAAATTCTTAAAATAAATGCGTTAAAAATAAAATTATAACTAAAAACAAAATGTCAAAATAAAATACTAAAATTATAACAGTGATGATAATTTTTTTATGGATTCGAACTTTTGATTAATAAGTACGTAAAATTGTAATAATTTAAACATCTAATCTAGTTTGTTATGCAAATGCGAATTATTAACTACAATACATTTCTTAAAACTAACAAAACATGTTACCCGGAAGTTAAAAAAAAACTACTCTATTGTTGTCATTGAAAAAAGGTTGCCAGTTTAAAAACTAGTGTCATTTTTTGAGGAGTTTCTCTTCTTCGGGATGCGTGGAGTGCTTGTCAGCTTTGAAGCTGGAGTTGGTGTAGGGACTCGCCGATGCGGGTAGTATCTGAAAATACAGGTAAATAGGTATTACTTTTTGACGGAATTGCAAAGTGATGTTGTGCTCTCAATTTATTTCACAAAACTAGTCTGCAATTGAATAATACTGTGTTATTATGGTCGGCTTTACGTAATATTGTTTGACGTGCACAAGTGAATTGAAATGTGTGAAATTTGTTAGATAAATACCTTCGTAAGTGCCTACTTATAATAAAATTAGAATCTACTCCTTATTACTAAATTTACGTAGCTCTTACCTATAGCCGAAGACTACATTTAGCATTAGTTCTACAAACCTTAGTGGTTTTTATAGTGCTATTTCTATAAATGACTATGTAATAAATTTATGGAAGATAAATAAATAAGAAAAAAAAAATGATTGCGTGTATCGTGACTTTTCGGGTTGGCGCCAAAAGGTTCCTCGAAGTTTAAGTCGAAGCCAAAAATTAAAGTAGATGACAGGTACATATTATGTAAAAAGAAAATTAATAAAAATACACGTAAGACATGGCAATCAGGCCCTAAAATAGCATAGCCAGCAGGAAAGGGAAATTAAAAAAAAATGCTTATTACCATAGTTTCAGGAGCTACGCTCATAAAACACTACCAATATTTTAAATGTGAAAGTTTTAGGATGTTTGTGGTTCAGACACATCGTAACAGCTCCACCGATTTCGATGAAACTTGAAATATATGGATGCCACAGTAGGTACTAAAGTATATATGTACCTACTATTTTTTTGAGTTTCATTCCATCTTCATAGTGGTATTATTTACAAAATTGATGAAATGTTATGCAATATTATGAATGACTGTACTATGCGAGCAAAGCCGCGGGTGCGAGATAGTTAATAAACACTGTGATATTACAAACCGCTATGTGATAATACAAAACCATCGATTATTATGTTAGTATCGAGTCTTGGGCACATCCAAACACTAGCAGCGTGGAAAAACAAATTTATTACAATCATAATAGAAGTCTTTAAAAATAGCCATATTGGCGTAGGCTAATGGACATGACTTTTTACTACATAAGACATGTTCAAAGATCTTATCGTCTGGAGAACTGAGAGGATGTCTACCATTCTGGGGGAAAAAGGTAGAGAGACTTTTTTTTAAAAATAATTTTATTAAATTTTTATTTTTTTGTTAGGTGAATAAATAATTACCTGTTTCGGCAAATCCACCTCCCGTATGTCTTCCATCACGTTGTCTCCTTCGCGAAGCAACTGAAAAACGGAAGAAAACGTAAAGGAGATGTTTCATCCTGGGCCACGTTTATGTATACTACATAGAAAAATAAAAAAAGAGATAACAAGAAAAATACAATTTCATTAATATGTATTTTCAAGCTAATAGGCAAAAAAATGGTTCAAGATAATTTATACTGGTAAATTTATTCTATGTGAACATTATTTGAGGGCTGCCATGTTTGTTTGTAATTGACGTTTGAAGTGACATCGACATTTAGTTACTGGTACCTTATCGACTTCGGGCTCGATCTGTTCGTTGGTGCCTCCCTTGTTCAGCGCACCCTTCTCCATCAGGGTGGCGCGTTTAGCTGCTAAGTACATGGACCTACAATTCAAAGAATCAATTCATAAATCTTGTATTGAGACTTAACTATAACTATAATAATAAAAACCATTTATTTCAGGCAACATTATTATTTTATATGGGCCGTAGTTAAGTATTTAACATCCTGTACTAGACTAATGTTGCCTGAAATAAATGGTTATTATTGTTATTAGTCTAGTACAGGATGTTATATAACTATAAACCTGCGGCCCATATAAAATAATATGATTAACACTATGATTAATTTCTTCAGTTTTTAATGTTTAAATTTAGTTATTAATCTTGCAACACAATAAATCGTGTCATGTTCGCATAGTTAATTACGAACCTGGATCTGAACTAAGCAATGTTTGTACTAGATTAAGCTTTAACGGTTGTATTCTGATTTGTGAATTCATAAAATTAAATAAAAAAAAATCAAGCTAATCAAGATCTATCTCTACATTGTGAAAGGAGCCTCTAAGAGGCGCACTTCTATCCTTTCACTACACTGATTCTTTCAATGACGGTCATATGCCCTTTTCAGACAGACGCGTGATGAAAACCGCCTCTAAAGGCTCTTTCCGTGCACCTGTCACGATTTTGAACTTTTAACAAAATAACAAGCTGGATGAAGTTTTTTTTTTTTTTTTTTTATACAACAGAGTTGGCAAACAAGCTTACGGCCCACCTGATGGTAAGCGGTTACCGTAGCCTATGAGCACTTGCAATACCAGAGGCATCACGCACGCGTTGCCGACCCCGAACCCCCTTCCCCCCTAAAGAGCTCTGGAAACCTTACTCACCGCAGGAACACAACACAATTTGAAACAAATAATGTTATAATGGGTAGGTCACACACGCCTGGGTAGGTTTAACAAATAATGTTAAACCTACCCAGGCGTGTGTGATGTGTTGTGTTGATGATGATGATGATGATAATAATGATGTTAATGATCCTCACCGTTTGATAGCGACGTAGTAGAGCTCGGCGATGGCCTTCACGGAGTAGTCCGGCACGAAGGTGTGCCCCAGCATGGAGTCCATGTTCAGGTTCTGAAGAGAGCCCAGGTTCGTAGGGGATGGGGCTTCGGCTGGAAATAACACCCAACAATCACCTAAATAGTCCTGAGCCCACATTAGTATTCCCTTTGTCGTGGGTATCAGAAACTACGAGTACCCATGGTACCACAACACCCAGACCCGGAACAAATATTTGCAGGTCATGCAAACATTTGCCCCGCAGCGGGAATCTAACCCGCGCCCCTTGCGTCCCAGTCGAGAACTCGCCCGAGGTCGTCGCGAGAGGTCACTGAGATCATGATGATGATAGGCACTTAATCATCAACATCACTTCAGCCGTACGACGTCCACTGCTGAACATGGCCTCCCCCACAGACAGAGCGAATTCCTTATCATGTGGGGGAATTTGCCCATACTCACCACGCTGGGCATGCGGGTTGGCGAGCGCAGTTAGAGCTATCGTTGTTAAAATGAGGGACGCTGCTGCCCATCCCCTAGCTTTTTTCCCTTAGTCGCCTCTTACGACATCCGCGGATCGGCAGATATGGAGGGGCCTATTCTTCAGCCGGGGCCACCACGGCACTTAAGGAGATGGAACTTACCCACGCCGACGTTCTGCGTGAGAGCTTGCACTCCGAAGTAGGTGAAGGGCCCAGCTTCGAAGACCAGGTTCTCGCGGCCGACCGTCACCTCCACCCGACCTTCGAGGATCAGCACGAAGTAATCCACCTGGATAAAAAAATTAAATCTTCTTATTTGCTAAAACGTGGTAATCCTACTAATCCTGCTAATAACATAATAATAACATTATTTGTTTCAAATAGTGTTGTGTTCCTGCGGTGAGTAAGGTTGCCAGAGCTCTTTAGGGGGGGAGGGGTTTGGCAGGCAACGCATTAGCAATGCTCCAGGTGTTGCTGATGTCAATAGGCGACGGTAACCACTTACCATCAGGTGGGCCGTAAGCCTGTTTGCCTCCGTATAACATAAAAAAAATATATTATAAATGCGAAAGTTTGTGAGGATGTTTAAATGTTTGTTGTTCAATCACGCCGTAACGGCTCAACCGATTTCGTTGAAACTTGGAATTACCTAGAATAGCATATAGGCTTATTTTTTATGTCGGTACCATGTGAGCGTAGCCGTGAGCGGAAGCTAGTATTATCATTATGTGTAGCGGCAACAAGCTGAGACCATGCCTGTTTTGGCTCACAGGGGCAACAATTAAATAAATAAATAACACCCAACAGTCACATACATAGTCCTGACCCCACACTAGGATTCCCTGTGTCGTGGGTATCACAAACTACGAGTGCCATCACAATAAGTAAAGAGATGGGCCGGACAGGCTTACTTAGCCGTGTACAAGCGAAACAGTTTCAAAATTGGTTAAGTCGGAAATTTTGGTGATAGTACCACGACACACAGACCCGGAACTAATATTTGCAGATGCAATTAGCACCTGCATTTAGGTGTTCTTGTTTGTTAAAATATAAATACGGTTTAAGATCATTTATTTCTCAAAAGATTTAAATCTAAAATCACTTACTGAGAAACCTTATTATTATACTACACAAGTATTTACACATTAAAATACAGTGAGCGCTACAAAGTAAAATTTTCTAATTAACAGGTTAGGAAACAATCAAATTATTATTATTTATATTTTATTTATTGTTTATTGCGTCTTCTGTCTGTTGGTCCAAATAAACTTATTCATTTCATTGCACTCACCGCCTTGCCCTCAGTGAAGACGTATCTCTTGGGGTCGTTCTTATCCTCGTCGCCCTTCAGCTTGATGTGGTGGATGACGTCCTGCTTCAGCAGGCGACGCAGCACCGTCTCCGAGATCATGTCGGGCCTGAAGGCTGCCACACCTGGGGACAAACGGTTCATCATCATCATCTGCTTATACCTAATCAATCCGACTATCTATTTGAGGGGGGTAAACTGAAAACTAGCGCTGCATGCAATGCAATCAGCAAATGCTGAATTTACTCCCTTTGCCCTTGTTTTGTGTATCCTGCTCTTTTTTAATATTCGTAAGTACCAATTTAGAGGCAATAAATGATTTATTATTTTATTTATATTTATCATTTCAGCCGCAGATCCACTGCTGAACATAAGCCTCCTCCATAGATTACCAGAAACAATCATTTGGAGTTATTTGCCCATACTCGCCACGCTGGGTGGGTTGGCGAGCGCAGAAAAAAGCTCTTGTTGTTCTAAACCTCTTAGACTACTCACTGGTGCTGAGGAACTGGAAGGTGGCCAGCACCAGCTGTGGCGACACGTGCACGCGCTGGTGCTCGTGGTGGCTGGCGAAGGCGGCCAGGTCGTGCAGCTTGTTCATGGGGCGGAGGAGGCGCTTCTTGGTGCGGTTGTCGCCTGGAAGAGAATAAGAATACAATAAAGGCATAGGTATACATGTTTGTAAAATTTGGTACTATACAAGCTGATTCATAACATAACACCCTTCCGTTATTTTATCAACAAAAATAAATAATATGTACGAAATAACAAATATACAAAAAAATAATACGAAAATCATATTTTCATTAATTTTTTTTCACAAACTTTCTCAAATTACGTATAGGTAGCAGTTTAATTATCTTTAGAACTAATAATTAAACGTACAAGAAGATCGGAATCAAGATTGCTACCTAAAACAGCAGATTCATTGAGTTTGACCTTAATTTACCCCTTAAAACAGCTGACAGCAGACATTTTATGGCGAGGCTGAAAAGCAGCGTAGCTGAGCCCTCAACCATTTCACCTTTCTACCTACATACCAAAACTTGGTTTTCTGTAATTATTCATCATCATCATCATCATCAGCCTGATGAAGTCCACTGCTGAACATAGGCCTCCCCCAAAGAGTGCCACGACGAACGGTCTTGAGCCTTCTCCATCCACCGACTTCCCGCAACCCTCACAATGTCGTCGGTCCATCGGGTGGGGGGCCTTCCAACACTGCGTCGTCCGGTTCGTGGTCGCCACTCGAGAACCTTTGTTCCCCAACGGTTATCGGTTCTGCGAGCTATATGGCCAGCCCACTGCCACTTCAACCTGCTAATTCTGAAAGCTATATCGGTGACCTTGGTTCTTCTACGGATTTCCTCATTTCGGATTCTATCACGCAGCGAAACTCCGAGCATAGCTCTCTCCATAGCCCGTTATCTATTATTACTACGTATCTTTATAACTGTGTGTAGGAATTCTTGGTGAATAAATGCCCTTTTATTTTATTTTAGAATAGAGTTTTTTCAATGAAAAATGAAGAATTTCCAAAAGTCGTAACACAAACTTTATTGCCAATTGGTTGTTGAATAAGCTCCTTTCGGGATGGCATTCATATTATGAATCACCTTGTATTTTAGAGCAGTGTACACAGTGCAGTACCAAGCTCCATACATTTATGAAACATCTCCTTTAGTGCTATATCCATACCCATTACACACATTCACTCAAGCACCACACTCACACTTTCTCACGTCTTTGTAGTTGGTAATAAAAACAACTGGCCCAATTTTACTAATTCAATGACTTGCAAATGATAATGATCTCACCATTATCATTCAGTTTCGATTGTAGCCACCTTCGTTTCTTTGATTTCATTGGTCAATTGGTGTCACAATGATTGCCATTGATAAACGACTGTGATAGCAGGATACCAAAAGAGTCAAAAGTGGCCATTTTGCCATTGAACCATTGCCATTTTGAAGCCAATGAATTAGTAGAATTGGGCCCCTGATTGAATTAACTTTGGTTGGTACTCACTGTATACATCAGTCTCGTCCACAATCTCGGCCTGTATCATCTCTTCGATGACGTCTTCCAGGGTCACCAGCCCCACCGTTTCGTACACCGGGTCCCCCTCGCCTTCCTCGATGCGCTGCACGAAAGCCATGTGACCTTTGTGTCCTGGGAATCAAGTCAAAGTCAAGTTCAAGTTCATTTATTTTGCGTTATTTGGGTTTCACAATAGATTATCATAAAGTTTTTTTTCATTTTTTCTTATCTATAGTACCTACCCGTATTCTGCTAGGAACAAACTGTTCTTAGTGTAAGGAGGTGGGTTGGTGGCTGCGACACAGTTTTAACAACTACTGCAGTCATCATCGTTTTCCCAATATTTTACTGTACCTTTTTAAATGTTCCAATAAACTTTTGAAACTTTTGATTATGCTATAAAACTTAGATCAGTACATCAACATATCAGCATGCAAAATGTATATATTTTGAACTAGCTTCCGCCCACGGCTTCGCTCGCGGTTAGGCTACTTTTTATGTAGGTACCAACCTACATAAAAAGTAGCCTGACCTTTTTCCGCCAGTAGCGCCCTTTGCGCTCCCCTAGCCCGGTGTAGCTGACATGACAGTGGTCGTAAGAAACGAACACCATAAAAATCCGTTCGAAAAAAAAAACAGACTTAAATCTATATTTATACCAAATTTTATCCAAATCTGTTGGGCCGTTTGGGCGTGATTGAACAACAAACATGCAAACATCCTCACAAACTTTCGCATTTATAGATATTAAATTTTACTAACATAGTAAAAAATAATTAAATAAATAACATTTGAATTAAATTATTAAGAAATTCATGTACACTATAGTAAGCACCTTATGCAATAAAAACATTTGTAATTTAACATTTAATTTCATTTCATTTCTAGTATACAGGGCGTCCCAAACTTATGGGACATGAAGGGGAAGTACCTTAAATATCGTAGATAGGGTATTTTGCTGAAAGAAGACTTTATGTTACTTTTAAAAGTTAGTAATTCTGCATTCATAGATTTTCTAAAAAATACTTGCTTCGTCTGGGAATCGAACCGACTTAAATGTCAAAAAAAAATCATCCTACTTCTATGATGCCAATCGAAAGAATAGCTAAAAAATAATAACTTTGCTTTAGTAACATAGTATTTTTAAAAAAAGGATCAACATGAACACACACTCGCACACACTGTTCCATTTTCAAATTTAAGAACAACATTTAAAAATATTAGTTCTTTTTAAAAATATTAAAGTATGCATTCAAACAAACGCTCTCATAAACTGTTCCATTTTCAAATTTAACAACAACATTGGTGTCGATTCTTTTGTTTTAGGATTCCTAACATAAATTTTAAGATTTCTTAATTTTCTAAGTTAAGTGGACCTAAACATTATGGTATTCTCTTTACATATCCTAAAAAATCCTAAATAAAACGTGTTTGAAAAATTTGACTCAATCATTTTACGTTGTTCCTTTTTTTAAAAATACTATGTTACTAAAGCAAAGTTATTATTTTTTAGCTATTCTTTCGATTGGCATCATAGAAGTAGGATGATTTTTTTTTGACATTTAAGTCGGTTCGATTCCCAGACGAAGCAAGTATTTTTTAGAAAATCTATGAATGCAGAATTACTAACTTTTAAAAGTAACATAAAGTCTTCTTTCAGCAAAATACCCTATCTACGATATTTAAGGTACTTCCCCTTCATGTCCCATAAGTTTGGGACGCCCTGTATTATTATTTTAGTTTAATTTACAACTTTTTTTTTTTTTTTTTTATACAACAGAGGTGGCAAACAAGCTTACGGCCCACCTGATGGTAAGCGGTTACCGTAGCCTATGAGCGCTTGCAATACCAGAGGCATCACGCACGCGTTGCCGACCCCGAACCCCCTTCCCCCCTAAAGAGCTCTGGCAACCTTACTCACCGCAGGAACACAACACAATTTGAAACAAATAATGTTATTTGGCTGCGATCTTCTGTAAGGCGGAGGTACCTCCCCAGGCGGGCTGCTCCCCGCTGTACTGTTACTATTATTGTTATTATTATTGTTTTTCTGTTAATTTAAATTTGAAAATGTTGATTGTACCTATCTATTTCTAAGGCGTAATTCAATAAAATCACAAGGATCACTTTGAAACGTCTTAGAAACTATGTGAAGCTACGCCTGTTCCTCGCGACCAAGCCTACAAGTATCAGGCAACAAACACGGCGCGAGAGACGAACATTTTTTCGTTTCATTGTATTTTTCACAAAATACAATGAAGAGCATCAGTGTGGTTTTGAAAAAAGGCCAGATAAAGAGTACTTAACCGACGAGCATGCACGAGGAATGTAATAAGAGTGAATGAAGCAAAAGAGGTATGTCAGCATCGTAGCCAGTAGAAAGCCTTGTTAGAATAGAAACATTAAGTTCATTCAATCTGTCAATCAATCATTCTCCTTCAATAAACGTCGATTACGGTCCACATCTCTCTCTTCTTATTTAATTTTATATTATTAGTAAATACAGCCCAAAACCAGTAGGATCAAAGACAAGCTTCCTTCATAGTGAATGGCCTCATAGCTCAGTTGGTAGTTACTCTGCCTTCTGCGCTAGAGTTCGATTCCCGCACTGGTCTATCATTTGTGACTAACACAGATGTTTGTTCTGTGTCTGGGTGTTAAATATTTATCTATTATGTACCTATATCAGTCTCTGGTACCCATAGTACAGGCTATGCCTAGTTTGGGATCAGTTGACCGTGTGTAATATGTCCGGAATATTTATTTATTTTACAGTCTCAACAGGCATAATTGGATAAGAATAAGAATAGTTACAACAACAAGTAGTGTTCTCTTGTCACGTCTCACGGTGACAGGTGAGTAGGTAACTCACTAACAGGACCGACTAGGGCCTCTGAAGGCCGGTAGCTCATCAATCAAGCGATAAGTCATTGTTAGATCAAAGAACTGATACGTAATCAAATGATGTTAGAAGTGATTAGATCGTTTGGTCTGATCAATAGAATCATTAGATCAGCTATTGGTCAGTGATCAAACGGATCAATATCAATTTAGAAATCTATGTAACTAGGTATGTAGGTAGGTAGATTTAAAAAATTGATATTGATCTAGGTAAGTTGTTATTGATTGATAGTTATCCAAATATACTCGTAGATCACAAAATAAAGATAAACACATAAATAAGCAGGTAAGTAAGTACGTATAACTAGGTAGGTACCTACCTAATCATTTACTGATAATTACCTAGGCCAAGGTACTTAACCTTCACTAATAATAAATAAATAAATATTCCGGACATATCACACACGGTCAACTGATCCCAATCTAGGCATAGCCTGTACTATGGGTACCAGAGACAGATATACATAATAGATATATATTTAACACCCAGACACAGAACAAACATCTGTGTTAGTCACAAATGTTTATCCAGTGCGGGAATCGAACCCGCTACCTCTAGCGCAGAAGGCAGAGTTACTACCAACTGAGCTATGAGGTCAGTCAGTCATTGCTTGTCGTTTCACTAATTCTTTCTTGGTGATCCTGTATTACGTCAGTAAGCAGTGGTGCGATTGTGTAAGTGTAATGGCAATGAAGATCTTAACTTTGAGGGTAATTTGAACAATCTTAGCAACATACAAAACGTTCCAAACTTGACAAGGGAAAACTTCAAGACCTTAGCTTCTTCCTTATCATGTTTGAAAAACTTCAGATGTCGCTAAAATTGATAAAACCATCCTTAAAATTGCGATCTTCATTACCATTTTGCTTACACAATAGCCTGGCAGGTTGAGATAGGGTCGCCCTGAAATGGAAGCCAGCAGGGTTCGGGTGCGAGGAGCCCTAGCTCTGCAGTACACAGGCCTCCATTGCAGGGGGATGTTCCTAATGTTCCGGGACATCCCTCTCCCCTTCAAGGGGAGGGTCGAAGGGTTCGCTTAAGGCGAATAATCACTGACAGGGCCGCGGTAGATTCCGAACGGGAACCCGTGACCTTGTCAAGTGCTAGTGCGCCGTTGAACCAGACATCGGACGATGACTGGTTCGACGATGCATTGGCACTAAGGTGAATGACGGAACAATCGATGGTTTTTTAGTCGGTATGCCGCTGGTTACTAGTGTCTCATTAGCACTAGCAGCCAGCGGAGAGCCCGACATACCCCTCCGCCTTTCCTCGAGACGGAGAGGATGCGTAATGCATTTATCCAACGCTAAAAAAAACAAAAAGGGTTCGCCCTGAAAAAGGCCTATGACCGGCGGTGAAAGAATAAGACGTGTATTGTAGCCTTTTAGAATTAATTAATAGAATAGAAAAAAACGTTTATTTTGTTACCAATACAATCAGACTAAAAAAGTAAATAGTTGTATTATTTCTAATTAGAGGCTCCTTTCGTGCACATATCAAAGTCAAAGTGGATGGATGTAGGAGTAGAGGTAGGCCAAAGAAAAGATGGATGGACTGTGTGAAAGTGGATATGGTGAAGAAAGGAGTGAGTGTTGAGATGACGACTGATAGAGGGAAATGGAAGAAGAATACATGTTGTGCCGAACCCACATGATGTGGGATAAGGGCAGGAAGATGATGATGATGAAAGATGTCAATTACTATATACTATTGAATCAATGTATTCTACCTATATCTAGGCATGCAATATTTAATTTACAATCTTGATAAAATTTAATTAATAAAAAAATAACAAATAATAATAAAAAATAGAAGAAAAAGAATGTCATTATAACTAATTAAAATATTAAAAACAATTAGAGACTAGACACACAACAACTGAAGATTATATAAGCCTTGTCAAAAAAAATAAAAAATGAATATATTATGTCAACAATTTACACTCTATTTTTATCTTTCATGAATCGAACTGTCGAATTGTTTTTTTAGGTTCTAGGACACACCGCGTTTTTACTGTTTTTTTACCATTCGAGAGCACTGGCGCACATTTATATTTACCGAATGGAAATCCATAGTGCACTACCGGGATTCGAGCTCACGATCCGTGGATCTGAAGGCGGGGCATATACCACCACTCCACGAGTGCTCATCTCGCTATTATGACAGCTAGTTTTAGGTACCATTAGCGTTTCTTTAGAATGTCACATTATTTTTGCAATTCTAAAACGGAAACGCGCCAAAAATAATGTTGGAATTGAGATCGTGCCAACAATCTGGAGAGTTTAGTTAGAATATCTAGGTCAGCATGCCCAAACTATTAAATCATCATCATTTCAGCCGTAGCACGGCTAGCCCATAGATTTCCAGAGCAAACGACTTACGGCCTGCACCCAACGGCTACGTGATGCGTGTTCCAAAAGTCGTAGAACAAACCTCTTGCAACAATTATGACTATGACTGGCCTCATAGCTCAGTTGGTAGTAACTCTGCCTTCTAGTCGCTAGATTCGAGGTGCGCTAGATTCGATCCCCGCACTGGACAAACATTTGTGTGATGAACACAGATGTTTGTTCTGTGTTTTGGGTGTAAAATATATATCTATTATGTATATCAGTCTCTGGTACCCATAGTACAGGCTATGCCTAGTTTGGGATCAGTTGACCGTGTGTAATATGTCCGGAATATTTATATTATATTTAATTGAGAGTCGTTTTTCTTATGCAAATAAGTTGGCAAACAAACTTACGACCCACCCGATGGTAAGTTCCGCAGCCTATGAGCGATTGCAAATACCAGTGGCATCACGCACGCGTTGCCGACCCCGCTCTGGCAACCTTACTACCGCAGGAACACAACACTATTTGAAACAAATAATGTTATTTGGCTGCGATCTTCTGTAAGGCGAGAAGTACTAAATTGGAGGGAGTTCTAAATTGGAGCAGCCTGTCTAAGGAGTTATCTCCGCCTTACAGAAGATCGCAGCCGAAAAACATTATTTGTTTCAAATAGTGTTGTTTTCCTGCGGTGAGTAAGGTTGCCAGAGCTCTTTAGGGGGGAGAGGGTTCGGGGTCGGCAACGCGTGCGTGATGCCTCTGGTATTGCAAGCGCTCATAGGCTACGGTAACCGCTTACCTACAGGTGGGCCGTATGCTTGATTGCCACCTCAGTTGTATATTAAAAAACCTTTTATATCCAGGACCGCATGTATTCCTACCAACTAGGTACATACCTATTCAAAAAACACTAAAGTATATATAGATATATTCCACTAACGTCTGCGCGAGCATATTTAGATAATCACTCAAATTTTACAGCTCATAAATAACCATACACTCATAAATAAGTATGACGGGATCCAGACGCCGGTTTCAGAGGATGACTAATAACTGATTTGGCTGTAAAAAGCCTAGTGGGAGGTACCCGGACTTTCAACGTGGGCTCTAACCCGGTCGATATAAGCGGCAACCCCGGTGGCGCAGCGGGCGAGTGGCCGTCTGAGATTCAAGGGGTGGTTTGGTTCCCGCTGCGGGACAAATAAATACCTACCTATTACCTATTCCGGACATATCACACACGGTCAACTGCAAGGCATAGCCTGTACTATGGGTACCAGAGACTGATATACATAATAGATAAATATTTAACACCCAGACACAGAACAAACATCTGTGTTCATCACACAAATGTTTGTCCAGTGCGGGAATCGAACCCGCGACCTCTAGCGCAGAAGGCAGAGTTACTACCAACTGAGGCTGCTAAATGGTTGCATGATCTGCAAATACTTCTTCCGGGGCTCAGGACCCAACAGATTCCCTGTATCCTGGATATCAGAAACTACGAGTACCATGGTACCACAAAACCTAGATCAAATATATTCGTCATTCGATCAATATCAAACTTTTGTCCCGCAGCGGGAACCAGACCCCCACCCTTTGTGTCTTGCGTCGGGGTCTCACCCGCTACGTTACTAAGGTCGTCAAAATATATATGACTGGCCTCATAGCTCAGTTGGTAACCCTGCCTTCTGCGCTTGATGTCGCGGGTTCGATTCCCGCACCGGACAAGCATTTGTGACTAACACAGATGTTTGTTCTGTGTCTGGGTGTTAAATATATATCTATTAAGTATATCAGTCTCTGGTACCCATAGTACAGGCTATGCCTAGTTTAGGATCAGTTGACCGTGTGTGATATGTCCGGAATATTTATTTATTTATTTATACATAAATCACGCTACGCTAGTTTCTACCTATCTACTTTTATTTGTTTTTGTACCTAAATTCTTACCTCTTTGTACCCTGTAGTGTCTGTTTCCTCTGATTATTTAGTGCTGTTCTTGTGTGTGTGTGTGTCCAAAATAAACGTATTTTGTTTCTTTCTTTCTTTCAATAGGCGACAGTAACCGTTTACCATCAGGCGGGCCATAAGCTTGCTTGCACACTAGGATTCCCTGTGTCGTTGGGTATCAGAAACTACGAGTACCATGGTACCACAACACCCAGACCCGGAATAATATTTGCTAATATTTGCAGATCATGCAAACATTTTTCCCGCAATGGAACCCCAGGAACCCCGCTACGACAACATTCAAGAAAAAAAGTAAACTCTTGACCTGGCCTAGTTCAAATTGAACTAACCTTCCTTAAACTGCTTCAGCATAACATCCAGCGTGATGTCCTCGAACACGAAGTTGCACGGGTTCTGGTAGTACTGGCACAGCGTGCGTAGCGGTGTGTTGTCGTCGGGGTCCACGAATGCAAGGTCCTTTATGAACAGCACGGTCACTATGTTCCCGCGGCTGCCTTCGTAGACCGGGATACGGGAGTAACCTGGGGAACCAATAAAACGTGTTCTGTAACTGGTATACCGACCCCGAAAGGGGCTTACGCCTTGTTCGAACGGCCTGCGATAATTTAAAAGTAAAAGCCTAAGTTAGATGCCAGCCTTGCCAGCCCGAAGAAAAACAATTTATTTAACAAAACTAGTATTCTTTTGAATAATACAAGATGATTCATAATCGTATTTAGGTATACCACCACCAAAGGGGCTTAAAAAGGGGCATAACAACTTAATGGAGATATTATAAAAACGTAGGATTGTTTTTCGCTAATATTATTTCTTTTTGTTGAAAAGATAGGCCCCTTACGGGGTGGTATACATATTATTATGAATCAACTTGTATTATTTAACTTAATACAAGTTTTGTGAAATAAATTATTTTTATTACTTTCACGCTGGCTACAGCATCTTAGGCCTACTTACTAACTTACTAACGTTAGATAGATAGATAGATAACTCTTTATTGTAAGCCCCATAAAATTTAACACTTTAACGTTTATTTTTATTGTGTGTCCTTTTGCAAGTTTTCGCCTTAAAAGTCATTTTACGTATTGTTCTGTTAGAAGAGTTTTATTTTAAAGGAGGTTTTTCTACATACCAGACTTAACAATCTCAGACATAGTCTCAAAGTCCAGTATGCTGGTGATGGGCAGCATGAAGCAATCCTTCAGCTTCGTCATCACATTGGCGACGGTTTTCTTGCGAAGGTCGAGGGCTCCCGAGATAATGTTCACCTCCTCTTTGTCCAGATCGTTCACGTGGTCGGTGACCTGTAGGGATTTTTAACTCAATTTATAAAAATCCTACTAATATTATAAACGCGAAAGTTTGTAAGTATGGATGGATGGATGGATGTTTGTTACTCTTTCACGTACGTTTTTAATGAAACTTCACAATAATATAGCTTATACATCGGAATAACACATAGGCTTATTTCATTTATTTCATTTCATTTAGGCTACAATTTATAAAGATATTGTGTGAATGTCCAAAATATGACTACTAGCTACTCGAAACACTAATCCTGCGCAGACAAAGTCGCGGGCACCAGTTAGTAGGTAAATACATAATAAATAACACCCAACAGTCACATACAGCCCTGACCCCACACTAGGATTCCCTGTGTCGTTTGGTATCAGAAACTACGAGTATCTACCATGGTACTGGCAACACCCAGACCCGGAACTAATATTTGCAGAACATGCAAACATTTGTCCCGCAGTGGGAACCCCCGCAACCCCGCTACGACACCGAGGTCGACTTACCCTGACTAACTCCTTCATCCTCTCTCTATTATAGTGTTTTCCAGAACCGGATTTAATATTTGCAGATCATGCATACATTTGTCCCGCAGTGGGAACCCCAGCAACCCGCTACGCCACCGAGGTCAACTTACCCTGACTAACTCCTTCATCCTTTCTCTGTTATAGTGTGTTTCAGAACCGGATTTAATATTTGCAGATCATGCAAACAGTTGTCCCGCAGTGGGAACCCCAGAAACCCCGACGTTACCGCGGTCGACTTACCCTGACTAACTCCTTCAGCCTCTCTCTGTTGTAGTGTGTTCCGATCTCCTCGCCGAGGAAGTAGTCCAGCAGCTTGCTGGTCGGCCACGCCAGCGGTGCGCAGATGCCCATCACTATCTGTTAAACACAGTCAAAATGTCAAACTTGCTTGCGTGTCGTGTCACTGATTCTTTCTTGGTCATCCTGTATTAGGTCAGTGAGCAGGTTGAGGTATGGTGGCCCTGAAAAGGGCCTATGACCGTCGGTGAAAGAATCAGTGTAGTGAAAGGATTAAAGTGCGCCTCTTTCGTGCATGTCACATGACTTCGAATTTTTAGGTTCTAGCCTAAAAAAATCTAAATCACATGACCTAGAACTTTTAGTGTATACCGTTTGGGAGCACTAAATTAATTGGTGACCATTACATTTTTATATCAAGGCAAGGTCTTTAGAATCATCATCATCATTTTCTTGTCCTTGTCCCACATTATGAGGGGTCGGCACATCATGTTTTCATCTTCCACTCTCTTCTGTTAGCCGTCATCTCCGCACTCACATCTTTCTTACTCATGTCATCTTTAATACAATCATCCATCTTTTCTTCGGCCTTCGTCTAGTCTTATATCCATCTACATTCATACCTAACACTCTTCTCGTTACATGACTTTCATCCCTCCTCATGACATGCCCATACCATGCTAACCTATTACTTCTCAACTTTTCCGTACACTCATCTTATTTCTTTGAACTTATTCTCTTCGTTTTTTTTTTTTGTTTTTTTTTATACAACTAAGCTGGCAAACAAGCATACGGCCTACCTGTTGGTAAGCGGTTACCGTAGCCTTTGAGCGATTGCAATACCAGAGGTATCACGCACGCGTTGCCGACCCCGAACCCCCCACACCCCTAAAGAGCTCTGGCAACCTTACTCACCGCAGGAACACAACACTATTTGAAACAAATAATGTTATTTGGCTGCGATCTTCTGTGAGGCGGTAATTCCCCAGGCGGGCTGTTCCAATTTAGAACGAGAAAACGCTGTGCCCTTATTTATCTCGTGAGATCCTTACCTTCATAATCCAGATACTCTTCGCTCCAACGAAGAGACCGTGCCTCGCGCAGATAGCCTGCGGGGTGATCTCAGCTATGAACACAATGGCGAGGGTGGAACCGATGACAGCCACCAGCCCCGACGTCAGATCATCCAAGATGACGGTGAACGTGGAATTCACCGCCACATTACTCAGCAGAATGGTACAGAGGAGGTAATTCCCGTGAGCGCGAACCGGCATGATGGCTCTAGCGTACTTCCTCTCCTTCTCCGTCCCCGTGTTAGCTATGATCTTCAACTCTGTTCGATCCAAGGCCATCAGGCCGAGGTTCAGGCCGGAGAAGAGAGACGCCAGCATGAGCAGGATGACGATGAGGACGAGAGAGACCCAGAGGGGGAGTAGCTTGTTGTGGGTGGCGAGGATTTTCCAGGGCTCGCGGCCTTGGTGGATGTAGTGGCCGGAGTTGGCTCTTTTTGCGCAGATGTAGAACTTGTAGTCGTCGAGGGGAGGCGGGGCCTTTAGCTCGAAGAGAGCCGAGTCGCCATTGCCGAGCACCGCCTGTGATAACAAAAAAATAATAAATAAATAAATAAATAGGTTTAGGTTTAAAGACATTTATTCTCAAAAAGACAAACATGTCACTTACATGAGAATATTAATAAACATTATGCAATAGTTGTTAGTAGGTCGTTCTGTAGGTAGGTAGGTAATAAGTAGGTAAATAAATATAAATAAATATTCCGGACATATCACACACGGTCAACTGATCCCAAACTAGGCATAGCCTGTACTATGGGTACCAGAGACTGATATACATAATAGTTATATATTTAACACCCAGACAGAAAAAACATCTGTGTTAGTCACAAATGTTTGTCCAGTGCGGGAATCGAACCCGCTTCCTCTAGCGCAGAAGGCAGAGTTACTACCAACTGAACTATGAGGCCAGTCAAATAGGCATATTATGTATGTTAGTCCAAAAGGAAATGCACCAAGTGGCAACAAACTTTATTGCCAACTAGCTTCCGCCCGCGCTTTCGCTCGCGTGGTACCTTCATAAAAATTGCTATATGCTATTCTAGGTAAAGAACTCTTTATATTCCAAGTTTCAACTTACGGCGTGATTGAGTAACAAACATCCAAACATCCTCACAAACTTTCGCATTTATAATATTAGTAGGATGCGAAAGTTGGTGAGGATCAACCGATTTCGTTGATACTTGGAATAAATAAAGTTCTTTACCTAGAACAGAATATAGGCTACTTTTAATGTAGATACCATGAGCGATGCCGCGGGCTGAAGCTAGTAAGTAGTAGTAAGTCGGTACGTAGGTACCTATAGATCTGTAGATAGATAGATAGATAATCTGTGTTGGCTAAGTGGTGGTAGTTACGTACTAGACTTTCAAAAGTGACTAGAATTTCGTGAGTGCGAATCCCGTGCATGGTTTTTTTAAGAGATCTTCGATCTTAGCCTTCGAGACTGAGATGTCGACACATCATAAACCAGAGACAAAAAGATAGTAAATAGATTACGAAACGTTTTTTCCAGACTTATCTCTACACACAACTTCAAGTCTTGATAGTTGATAGCGGCTCCGTTTATGATTTTGTAATCTTATTGACTAACAATCTTATAAAAAATAAATATAAATGTTTTATTTTATATAAATCCACATAATAACACAAACTTAAAGCGAATTTAATAATTACACATAGCATAAATATTTTTCAAAACTAAAAATGTAGATGATGGCTGGGTGATAATTCAATTCAATTCATTTATTTCTCTCCATAGGCATAAATACAATGCACTTAGAAATGTCAAAACATAATAAAATAAACATACAATGGTAAATACAAATAAAAATGTATACAATGTCAAGAACTTAAATAATAATAATTCACTGAAATCTCAGAATAGGCCCTCTGGTCAATGACGAGAAGAAAGAATAAAGAATAAAGTACCAATAAAGACAATCAAGCAAGCAACTGGTCCTAAAACCGCCGTGAATTAAACAAAAAGGTTCAGACTTTTGTGTTAGAATAAATAACACCCAACATTCACATACATGAAGACCAAAGAAAAGATGGAAAGATTGTGTGAAAGATGACATGAGTAAGAAAGGAGTGAATACTGATATGACGGCTGATAGAGGGGAGTGGAAGAGAAAAACATGTTGTGCCGACCCCACATGAAGTGGGATAAGGGCAGGGAGATGATGATGATGATTCACATACATACATACATACCTTGAGCCCACACTAGGATTCCCTGTGTCGTGGGTATCAGAAACTACGAGTACCATGGTACCACAGCACCCAGACCCGTAACTAATATTTGCAGATCATTCATACATGGATAGATTGTGTGAAAGACGACATGAGTAAGAAAGGAGTGAATACTGATACGACGGCTGATAGAGGGGAGTGAAAGAGAAAAACATGTTGTGCCGACCTCACGTGAAGTGGGATAAAGACAGGGAGATGATGATGCAAACATTTGTCCTACAGCGGGAATCTAACACGTACCCCTTGCGTCTCAGAAAGGCACTTGCCCACAACGCTTCCGAGGTCTTTAGATCCACCTTAATTCTTTTCTAACGTCTAATAGTAGATTATGGAACAAGGCTTTAAAGTAGTGTATCATGTCCCGGGCGCTATATTGAACCCCGAGAACGAGGGATTCTATGGTTAACTCCCGAGCGGAGCGAGGGAGTTAAGGCAAGAATCCTGAGTACGAGGGTTTCAAGATCGCCCAAGACAAATACACATTTAAGCCCGCGATTTATACTCTACTTTTTATACTTTCTGCGAGGCAATTGAAAACAATTACTGTTAAGTAGAAAGAAATGATTTTTCTGGAAGTAAGTTTGCAACTATACCAGAGGCTTCAGATTGTATGCATTCTGGAGTCGAATCAAAATCACTGTCGTCGTCACTTGACATTTTTTAGAAGTTTATTCGAATCGGAACTGAATTTCGTGTAGATAACAGCACAGCAGTTTGAGCGCTTGGCGCCTTTTTTTCTTTTTTTGTAGTCTATTCTGTAGTGGTCAGTTCGACATTCGAATAAATCCTTCTTCGTGCGCGGGTGAAAATGAATTTCGTAAAAAGTTTTCATATTTTTCTTTTTTTAATTTGTAGGCAGTGCAAAGAAAATGATAACATACAGCCTAATTAGTGTAACTTTTCGTAAATAAATAAATAAAATCTCATTGCACCCAAACATTTTTGAAACCAACCTCGATCAAGCACGACCACATTCCAAATTCAAATCACATTATGTCCCATGGGAAATAATGAAATTCAGTACAACATTATGACCCGGCTAGACCGTAGGGCTGTAATGACTTACTTTAGGAAAGGTTTGCATGACACATAATATGCCATTGACGGGCAGGGGTGCAATTGCCTAAGCGTAATGGCAATGAAGATCGTAACTTTGAGGGTAATTTTAACAATCTTAGCAAGATTCAAAACATTCCAAACATGACAAGGGAAAATTTCAAGACCTTAGCTTTTTCCTTTTCATGTTTGATATACTTCAGATGTCGCTAAAATTGATAAAATCATCCCTAAAATTGCGATCTTCATCACCGATTTGCTTACGCAATAGCCTGGCAGGTAGTATAAAAAGAGTTTAATTAGGTACCTTATGATCTCCATTCAGCAGATGATTGCACTCCTGCCCGTAGTCATCTGGTGTATGCGTGAACGCTATAACCGTATCATTGTTCAACCCCTCCCCAAACAGTCTCATTGTGAACGGTAGATCAGTCTGTACGCTTGGTATCATCTCATCAACTACTTTGGGCTCCTTCGCAGACTCTTCAACTCTTAGTCCCATTACTCTTATATCAACGGGAGCTTCTGTGTTTTTCGGTCCAAGGCTGTTCTCATTTTTAGGGCTTGGTGCGTCTGTTATGTTATCATTGGTTATGTCTTCGGGGGCGTCTGAAGTAGGCGCATCTTCGATTTGACGTTTGAGTCGGCTGTGTGGTCTGTAGTTGAAGGTTTCGATGAGTGAATCGCCGGTTTCATCTTCGCCTTCGTTGACGGCCGTGTCGTGTTTGAGGTCATCGTTTATTTCGTTCTCAATGCTGTTCAGTTCGATGTCTATCTCGTTCAACCTGGAAAGAGAATTAAGGGTTAGCGAAGTCGATGAGGATTTTCATTGACCACATCTTCATCATCATTTGAGCCGTAGGACACCACTGCTGAACATAGGCCTTCCTCATTGATTTCTAGCGCGAACGACTTGATACGGCCTTTTTCAACTACTAGCTGGTGCCTGCGACTTCGTCTGCGCAGGATTAGTATTTCGAGTACCTAGCTTATATTAGCGTTGCGTAGAAAAGAACTAACATTATAACATTAAAATTATCGAATAAATAATTCACACAATTATTTAAGCTTAATTTTCAACTGTTATTATTATTATTTTTCTGTTAATAAAGTTTTATCGTATCCACACAATATCTTTATAAATTGTAGCCTATGTGTTATTCCGATGTATAACTAATATTCAGACGAAATACTCGTATAATTATGATAGAACTTCACTTAGTTCGTTTAATCACTATTTATTGTGAAGTTTCATTAAAATCCATTCAGTAGTTTTTAAGAAAGACTTTAAAAACTCTCTCTTGTTTTGTTGTTTCTCTTGTTTTTAGAAACTCTTTTTAGGTTAAGCTCGCTTTGTACATGTCCTTTCATTTAGTTTGTTTTTTGTATGTGTTTTCTGTGTACAATAAAGAATAAAGAAAGATTAACAAACATCCATCCATCCATCAAAAACTTAAAAAAAAAGAAAAAAATGTATGAAAATATTGATGTTTTGTTTTGCTAATATTCTTCCCTTTTGTTGTTAGATAACCCCCTTTCAGGATGGAATACGTGTTATAGATCACCTTGTATTGTTTATTTATTTATTTAATCTTTAATGCCGTGTGAATATGTCCGGAATATTTATATTTAAATTTATATTTTATGCACACAAAAAACAATGTACAAAAGGTTGCCTTAATGCCAAGGCATTATCTACCAGCCAGCCTGATTGGGTAGAAACAGGAGGTTGGCGTGCGACAGATTGTTTAACTTAACTAAAAACTATACTATATATAACCATACACTATATTTAAATATGTATATATATAATACACTGCAATAGATTAACAGATAGTACAAAACAGTGTTATATTAACATGTAGTGTAGATGCTAGATGTTCTTAAGGAAATGTTCACGAGTTAATCGTTTAAATGAATCTTTGGAGTCAACTTTTTTGATATTATACGGAAGTTTATTCCAAAGTCTTACTGCTACAACGGAGAAGTATTTGCCACGAAAACAAGTTCTATGCTCAGGGGTATCAAGGAGGAGGTTGTCGATAAATTGTATTGTCTTCGATATAGGTATAAATTAAAAAAAATATTTTCGTCATAAGCTTGTGATAGATCGAATCGAAGCAGGTAAACAAACAGTTCCCCCTTCCCCTCTAAAAATAGACATCAACTGACGCCCCCTAGTTTACACACCACCGCGGTAAATAAACATTATTAGGCCGTGTTCAAACAGCGTGCAATATACTACTATCCAACTAATATTATAAATGCGAAAGTTTGTGAGGATGTTTGGATGTTTGTGGTTCAATCACGGCTAAACGGCCGAACGGATTTGGATGAAATTTGGTACAGAAATATATTAGAGTCTGGAATAGCATATAGGCTACTTTTTATGTAGGTACCACGCGAACGAAAATTCAATTTTGTGAAAAAGGATCATCGAAAAGGATCACCTATCATTTATAGGCACCAAGCCGTGTTTGTTGCCTGATTCTTCTAGGCTTGGTCGCGAGGAACAGGCATAGCTTCACCTAGTTTCTAAGACGTTTCAAAGTGATCCTAGTGATTTTATTGAAATAAAATTAACAAAAAAATAAAAATAAAAAAAAAAAACGACAAGGCACAACAACAAGGCACGTGGATAGGCTGAGAGCGGTTCCGCGGCGTCTCACGAAAACGTCAAAACTGATTCGCGTGATGGGGCCAACTGTGTACAATCGTCTTCCGGCCGAAATCACTAGCTCTCCATCAACACAATCCTTTAAAAATAAGCTTAAGAAATGGCTTTTAGAGCAGTCCTTTTACGACTGTGATGAGCTTACCTCTGTGAATCCTACCTAATTTTGGTATTTATAGATCATCATCATCATTTCAGCCGTACGACGTCCACTGCTGAACATGAGCCTTACAGACAGAGCGAATTCCTTATCATGTGGGGGGATTTGCCCATACTCACCACGCTGGGCATGCGGGTTGGTGAGCGCAGTTAGAGCTATCGTTGTTAAAATAGGAGACGCTGCTGCCCATCCCCTAGCTTTTTTCCCTTAGTCGCCTCTTACGACATCCGCGGATAGGTAGATATGGAGGGGCCTATTCTTAAGCCGCCACGGCCAATTTATAGATAGTTGGTAGGTAATTCCCAAATTCAATGTATAAATTTAATCTAATTATAATTAATTCATAAATGATTTTTATTTTTTATTTCTTTAATATGAGTGTGAATCTTACTTTATTTATTTCTTGTCTTAATTATGATTGTGTTCATTTTGACATCAATATTATATTATTATATTTAATCGATTATTGATAATTATTATGCTATGTAAGGATTACAGTATATAAATCTGTGTTTGACATGTAAATATTATCCGTTATTAATAAATGAACTATGAACTATGAACGAAGCCGCCGGCGGAAGCTAGTGACATATAAACTTCACGCCTGTTTCCCTGAGGGGTAGGCAGAGACCACGGCTTTCCACTTGCTACGATCCTGACATGACACTTCTGTCTATTCACTCTCATTACATTCCTGTATGCTCGTCGGTTTAGGTACTAGTATAGTATTATGTTATCTGTGGTTTAGGGTACCTACTTACTTATCAACGTACTCATTCAGTAAGTACCAACCTACATACTGACTCATTTAGTTAGCAAATAGGTACTATGAATTGATTTTAATGTCAATAAAACAGAGAGTGCTCTTCAAAACACAATCAAACTGTGTAAAGCACAAATAAGTACCCAGTAGGCCTTTAAAGTAATAAATAAATAAAATATTCCGGACATATCACACACGGTCAACTGATCCCAAACTAGGCATAGCCTGTACTATGGGTACCGGAGACTGATATACATAATAGTAAATATTTAACACAGACACAGAACAAACATCTGTGTTCATCACACAAATGTTTGTCCAGTGCGGGAATCGAACCCGGCGCGACCTCTAGCGCAGATGGCAGAGCTACTACCAATTGAGCTATGAATATGTAGTATCTACCTAGTAGGTACTGTTCATCATCATCAGCCTGTAGAAGTCCACAGCTGGGCATAGGCTGGTCGTTCCTGAGAAAAATGGTCAGACAGCAGGACAAGTGATCCTAAAAAAAGGTTCCGTTTTTTCTTTTAGAGGTACGGTCATCCATCGTACTTCGCGATTAGAAGTCCTTTCGTAGGCCACATGTTCTTGGAGATCCAGATGATCGATGATGATTATGATGACGATCCCCTCATCAAACCCCGACCCATAAACACACTCAACATATCACATCGACATGTCAAGTCAAGTCACGCTACTTGTGTTGATACACTAGCGCGCACACATCTTCCGGGGACATCAGTTAGGGCGGGTGCGGCGGCAGATTCGGCCGAGGATCTCAAAAGGCGCAAATATGTTAGTCTTGATAGGGGAAAACGGGGCCCTCCGGGTTTCCAAAAAGATATCAGGGCGTCTGATCGAAGCGACGCGTGACCCGAGAGCTGGCTCTTATTTGGCCCAGCGAATTAGCATTGCCATCCAGCGTGGCAATTCCGCCAGCGTCTTGGGGACGCTTCCGACTGGTAGTTGCTATCTATGTATCGTTTGTAACGGTCTTTAGATGGCTCAACTGTTTCTTGTGTATTTTGTAAATATTAACTTGTATTAGTTTTAAGTTTCTTTCTGTAAATAAAGTCAAAAGGCATTTATTTCAATAAAATCACTAGGATCACTTTGAAACGTCTTAGTAAATAGGTGAAGCTGCGCCTGTTCCTCGCGACCAAGCCTACAAGAATGATCAGCCATGATCGATGACGACTTCCCGACCCCTACAAGGTGATGGCCTCCTCAAAAACCTCTCGCTGGCCCAAACCGAGGTCCGTACCTCAGTGGTACCCTTGAGCTCGTTGCCCCAACCCAACTTCATCTCGCCCTCTTCGCTCGCCATTCGCCATGGTCCGGTTTCGCTGCCATGGTCGTAAGAGACCAAAAGCTTAAAAAGCCTTCCAAAATGTATCGTAGCGGTACTAAACCCTAAAAGAACGGTTTGCTTTGCGTTGCGGTAGCTTAGAACAATGGTACACTTAAGACTACTAAAATGCCATTTTGCATTGTCTTTACAGTTTTTGCTTGCACCATATTTTAAGTGTTATTTAATTTTATATAAGCCCTTAGATCATTTGTTGAAGCTCACATTTGTCTTCTTTTTTTTCACATTATTATAAGCGCTTATTTATTAGTGATTATAATAAGATTACTTTTCTTTTGAGCCTCACCTAGTTCGATCGGCACCACACTGAAGCTTTAAATTCCATTTTGTGAAAAAGGATCATCGAAAAAAAATATTGGCACGCGCGCGGTGTTTGTTGCCTGATTCTGGTAGGCTTGGTCGCGAGGAACAGGCATAGCTTCACCTAGTTTCTAAGACGTTTCAAAGTGATCCCAGTGATTTTATTGAAATAAACGCCTTTTGACTTTGACTTTGAGACTTCCTATTAGGCAAATTAAAACTGCCTACCAGTTTCTGTGAAAGTTACAACCCTCATATTTGATTAGTGTTTCCAATTTCATAAAAGCTCATCCATAAAAGTAATCTACAGGGGGCCACACGCTTCCATTAGACAAAAGTTATGGCTTACAGAGATACTTCAAGGTCATTTTTGTATCAGAGCCGCCATGTTGTTTTTCATGATAAATAAGTTTATGGAGAAAACAACAGTGCTGACAGACAGATTGGTAGGTACATTGCTTTCTTGGTAGTCATGTCACTGGTTCTTTCTTGGTCATTCTGTATGACCTATGTCTTTATTCGTTCATCCCACTTCATGTGTGTATTACTTTCTTTTTAAAACCCCATTTTTGTACCCCTGTATCTTAGCAACCCCTTGGCCGATCCTATTGATTACTGGATCCGATTACTGGAGTTAGTGACTATCAAATCACACACACATACATACACAAACACACACACTTGACATACACACATTTGCCTATGTATCACGCCCATGCCTATGTTCTTGTGTTTTTCTGTTTGTTTTATTTTTATTATTTTGTTTTATCTAAAATCTGATTACAACTTTTGTCTGCTACTATCTAATAATTATGTAACCCGCTTACACCTAATCCCTCGCTGACCATCTATTCGAGGGGGTAAATTGAAAAACAGCGCTGCATGCAATGCATGCAGCAAATGCTGAATTTACTCCCTTTGCCTTTTTATTATTATTTTTTTGTGTATCCTGCTCTTTTTCTAATATTTTTTCTTTTTAAAGGCAATAAATGATTTTTGTATTTGTATTTTTGTATTGTTAGCAAATCTTGATAGTACCTTCCTATTATGTATCAAGTGAACTGTCTTTGTATTTTACTTTTTTTCCCTAATACCTTCGAAATGAATAACTGGTAGGTAATGTCAGAAAATCACCCGGGCCACAGAACCAATTATTTAGCCTCGCGGGCGGTGGCTCACGCGATGACCATCCCTTATATTGTAACATTTAATTAAATAGACAGCGACTTGAACTAGTGGTTCGCCCCGAACTGACATCTCTTGATGTCCGGTAAAATTTTGGTGCTTCGATGATAGTTGAGTCATAACATAGTGACAGTGACCTTGCTATTTATTGGCGGGCGGGAGTACAGTCTTAATAGTAGGTGCATAGTTCATGTACCACACAAACTCTTGTGAACCAAAGACGTTAATTGTTTGAATGGAGACTCGTTCACAAATTACTAGTGTCAATACTCTAACTAAATGGTTGTTTAAAACAGTAGTCAAGGCCGCAGTCGCATAACCCAGTGAATTAGTTATTCACGTGCTTGTCTCGAGGCCTGGCGGTGTTGCGTTCCCTAATTTTCAAGACATTGTGTTACTAGCTTCCACGCGAGGCTTCGCTCGCTTGGTCCCCGGATAACAAGTAGACTATAGTTATTCCAGACTATTGTAGTACCTACATACAATAGGTACATGCCAAACATTGCAATCCGTTCAGTGGTTGCGGCGTGAAAGAGTAACAAACATCTCCACATCTTCATATCGTGACATCTTCAGATCGTCACATCTCCACATCTTTGCATCCTCACATCTCTACTTCTTCACATCCCCACATCCTCACAGCCCCACAATGGAGAAGTAGAGATGTGGGGCCCACTTCTCTACTTCTCCACATCTATACATCTTCAAATCTTCACAACTTTACAAACTTTCAAAATTTATAATAGGCATTATAGTGTGAAGTGGGATTGTTATTCTAAAAACATTGATTCATTCAATAGATTCCTGCCAAATTAAACACCATGACTGTCTACAGATGAGGAAATCCGTAGAAGAACCAAGGTCACCGACATAGCTCTCCGAATTAGCAAGTTGAAGTGGCAGTGGGCAGGCCATATAGCTCGCAGAACCGACAACCGTTGGGGAGTAAAGGTTCTCGAATGGCGACCACGAACCGGGCGACGCAGTGTTGGAAGGCCCCCCACCCGATGGACCGACGAATTGTGAAGGTTGCGGGAAGTCGGTGGATGGAGAAGGCTCAAGACCGTTCGTCATGGAACTGTTTGGGGGAGGCCTATGTCCAGCAGTGGACGTTTTGTCCCATGAAAGTTTCAAAAGTAACTTATATGAAATTAGTCTTAATTTCTGTTTGATGATGATAATGATGACTGTCTAGTCATCATTATCATCATCATCATCAACCTGTAAGACAGGAAAAACAGAAATGAAAAAAAACAGCAACCTGTAAAACAGAAATTAAGACTAATTTCATATAAGTTACTTTTGAAACTTTCATGGGACAAAACACGCTCCAATGTGCTAATGAATGAGTGGGCTAAACCAACACCCGCATTTTTAGCCGCATCTCATAAATTTTCCTGCTCGTCCCAAATACCTACTCGTTACGTCAACAAACTTGACCTGAGCACAAAATACACAAATAGACTAAACCAATACATACATACCTACCTACTAAACCCGGCTTGTACGGGATAAAACTGGAATCGCCCAAACCCGATGACGACAAAGCAAGTATCCGGCGCCAAAAAGATGTTTTAAATAAACTGTCATGGTTGATGATAGCCTCTGACTGTGTGATGATGATGACTGTGTGAAAGTGGATATGGTGAAGAAAGGAGTGAGTGTTGAGATGACGACTGATAGAGGGAAATTGAAGAAGAATACATGTTGTGCCGACCCCACATGATTAGAATTAGAATTAGAATTATTTATTTCAGTTAAAACAGCAAGCTTACAGTATATACCAAAGTGCCTACTGTCTAAAATTAAAACTTAAAAATACTCTTAGCGAATTAAATATTATACAAATTTTATCATTAAAGATGTCGACATGTTGGACCTCGTGTACATAGGCATTTAAAAGAGTGAGAGTGATTTTGATGATGTGGGATAAGGGCAGGAAGATGATGATGGTTGATGATAGCCTCATCATTATGATCACCATCATCGGCCTGTATGCCTAAGTGACGAACGGTCTTCACCCTTTTCCGGCCACCGACTTCCCGCAACCTTCACCATGTCGTCGGTCCATCGGAGGCTTTCCAACACGCCCGGTTCGTGGTCGCCATTCGAGAACATTTACTCCCCAGCGGTTGTCAGTTCTGCGAGCTATATGGCCAGTCTACTGCCACTTCAACATGCTTATTCTGAGAGCTATGTCGGTGACATTGATTTCCTCATTTCGGATTTCAACACGTAGTTAAACTCAGAGTATGGCTCTCTGCATAGCCCGTTGCTACTTTGAGCTTGTGTATAAATAAATAAAAAAATATTCCGGACATATCACACACGGTCAATTGATCCCAAACTAGGCATAGCCTGTACTATGGGTACCAGAGACTGATATACATAATAGATAAGTATATATTTAACACCCAGACTCAGAACAAACATCTTTAGATTATGATATGTATGAACCCAATAGTTAGGGACCAAGTCTGAGTGCCATATGTCATCAGTCATCACTGGCAATCATAACGTACGGTGGAAAAAAAAAAAAATACCTACAATGAACATGACATGTTAGGTAATGGGAAGAATAAAAATAATTTCATTGCCAGAATTTGAAGGTCAATTGTAGAATGCATTGATTTTCGTTTTAAAAACAACAGTTTGCAGCGTCTAGTCTAGACGATAGTTGGTACCTATAATCCACGACATTCCAAATTTAAACTGTGGACGTCAGTGTTTAGATGCTGGCCGAATGCCACCACTCCGCCAGACGGCGTTTATGACAGCTGTATAAAGATGGCGCCGTAAATTGGCGCGAACGATACTCTCGAAACGGAAAGTGATCGTAAAAATACGATCTTCAGTTCACCAGAAGTGGTATTTATCTTAATTTGAGCGCCAATGGTTCGATCGTAAACTTTATACGATGGCCAGAGACAAATGGACAATTTAAGCAAGCATTCATTAGGAAGCCATTGTTGCTATTGAGTAGGAATAGCGGCTCTTAAATTGATCCATATTTTAGTGTCATCATAACTGCAACCTTAGCATGAATTAAGGTTATTCCCAGTAAATTTGGAGCAACAGACTTTCTTCGAGGAGGTTGGGAACGGCGAGGTTTTCTCACTCTAAATTTGGAGCAGGCCTCCTGCGAGGTACATCCACCTTACAGAAGATCGCAGCCAAATAAAATTAATTGTTTCAAATAGTGTTGTGTTCCTGCGGTGAGTAAGGTTGCCAGAGCTCTTTAGGAGGTTTCGGGGTCGGCAACGCGTGCGTGATGCCTCTGATATTGCAAGCGTTCATAGTAACAGCTTACCAGCACGTGGGCCGCGTGCTTGGATGCCACCTAAGTGGTATTAAAAAAACACTTAAGGTATCTACTAGTCACGAGAATAGTGCGCTCAAGCGTGCCCCTTCCTGCGCCCAATGGTGGTAATGACCACCCAATGAATCACAAATTCACAATACGCGATTATTACGTCATTTAAATGCGAACGTATCAGTGCTATTTTAAATTTAAACCATCTTTGTTTTTTTTTAATGATAAAGGTAAAGCGTTTGGCCACCAACTCACTTTTGCAAGTGAGATGTGGCCTAAGATGGAGCACGCTTTCCCAGAGTGAACTTATTGACCCTAGATTTGAAGACTCCTAGATTGTACTCTTTCGGGAAAACCGACGCAGGCAGATCATTCCACTCTTTGGCAGTACTTATAATATAAAAGTGGAGCAGAAACGTTTCGTTCGACACTGGTATGTCGACCAGGTAAGGGTGGTATTTACCTGTGCGTCTGCTTGTCCGGTGGTGGAAGGGGGAGGGAGGGATGAGGACATGCAGATCCTGCGCACAATCACCAAAGTGGTACTTATAGAACACTGACAGTCTGGCCACGCGCCGCCTGTGTTCAAGGCTCTGTAGGTTAGCCTCCACAAGCGAGTCGTCTACTATGAGCCTAACAGCGCGACGCTCAATCGAATCGAGGGCTTCAAGCTGGTATTTAGCCGAGCCATCCCATAGATGGCAGCAGTACTCCATGCAGGATCGGACTTGTGCTTTATAAAGGTTAAGAAGCTGTCCCGGTGAGAAGTACCGCCGAACCTTCGCTAGGATGCCCAGCTTCATGCCAGCAAATATGGCCTTCGACTCGATATGTGAGCCAAAGTTCAAATTTGAGGAGAGACCCAACAGGCTCAGACTGTCAGTGATCTGAATAGAAGTACCACGGAAATTGATCTCAGGATTAAATCCGGTCTTCTTCGCCGTAAACACACATGCCTGGGTCTTGGGTGCGTTGAACTTCGACTTTTTGGCGGGAACTTGCGAAGTGATGTTGAGCTCTCAATTTATTTTACTAATCTAGTGTTAAATTGAATAATATTGTGTGCTTATGGTGGTGTTTTGCCTAATATTGTTTGAGTAAACCGCACAAGTGAAGTGAAATGATTGCGTGTATCGTCATTTTTCGAGTTGGCGCCAAGAGGTCCCTCGAGGTTTTAGTAAAATAGCCACCATCATATTTTACTAAAACTGAACTTGAATTGACTTGACGGTGACTCGACGATGAATAACGTAAGAAAATGAAGATAGTTAAACAAATAAACAAGAAAAAATACACGTAAGACTTGGCGGTAAGGCCTAGATGCCATAGCCAGCCCGAAAGGGAAAAACATTAACAAGAAAAAAAAAGCGTTGAACTTCACAAGGACTGACAACTTCAACTTTTTGTGACTGTCAACTTACGTCACCGCCTGAACATAAACGCTAAGATTAAACGGGGACAATGTAGGCCTGTGCCAAGTGTTCGGACATACCTTTGACTACCTTCTTATCCTACTAATATTATAAATGCGGAAGTTTAGGAGGATGTTTGTGGTTCAATCACGCCATAACGGCTCAACCGATTTCGATGAAACTTAGAACAGATAGACTATGCGTGGAATAACATAGGCTACTTTTTATACCTATAGGTACCACGCGAGCGTAGCCGAGTGAAATAAGCAGGCCATACCTATAGCTCGTAGAACCGACAACCGTTGGTAGGATAAATAAAGGTTCTCGAACGGCGACCACGAACCGGGCGACGCAGTTTTGAAAGATCCACCCGATGGACCGACGACAGTGTGCAGGTTGCGGTAAGTCGGTGTATGGAAAAGGCTCAAGACCGTTCGTCGTGGTACTTTAGAGAGGCATTGTCCAGCAGTGGACTTCTACAGGCTGATAATAAAGTATGTATTATAATGCATACATAAAATAATAAATATTGGGAGGAGGTAGGGCACAGCGAGATTTTCTAGCTCTAAATTGAAGCAGCCCGACTGGGAGGTACCTCCGCCTTACAGAAGATCGCAGCCAAATAAATTGTTTTCAAATAGTGTTGCGGTGAGGCAGTTTGCCTCTTTAGGGGGGAAGGGGTTCGGCAGGCAACGCTCCAGGTGTTGCTGATGTCAATAGGCGACGGTAACCACTTACCATCAGGAGGGACGTAAGCCTGTTTGCCTCCGTAAAACATTAAAAAAAAGCATGCTAATTATATTTTAAACACAAGACTAAGGGCCTCATATCCCAAGCACCATTTTGTTTTGACACCAACGTCCATTGAACTCAATTAGGTCGCTCAATTGATATAGATTGATGTTTTTCATCATTATTTTGGCTGGTTAAAAAATTCCATTGTAATCAAAGACTAAAAAAAAAACGAAATGGCGAAGTAGATTTAATCAACAATGTAGGGAGGTTTATCGAGCGAGCAAAAAATAAGACAACTTGGGCGAATCAGCGTTGTTTGATAAAATAAATAAATAACACCCAACAGTCCTGCCTGGACTAGGATGCCCTGTGTCGTGGGTATCAGAAACTACGAGTACCATGGTACCACAGCACCCAGACCCGGAACGAATATTTGCAGACCACGCAAACTTTGTTCGCAGCGGGAATAGAATCCCTTGCGTCTCAGAAGGGCACTCACCCACTACGTCACCATGTTCGTCAAGGTTTATATGTTTCGTAAGAATATGTTATAGGTGCGAAAGTTTGTGAAGATGTTTAAATAAATAAATAAATATTCCGGACATATCACACACGGTCAACTGATCCCAAACTAGGCATAGCCTGTACTATGGGTACCAGAGACTGATTTACATAATAGATATATATTTTAACACCCAGACACAGAACAAACATCTGTGTTAGTCACAAATGTTTGTCCAGTGCGGGAATCGAACCCGCGACCTCTAGCGCAGAAGGCAGAGTTACTACCAACTGAGCTATGAAGCCAGTCAATTTTGAGTTTGGATGTTTGTTGTTCAATCACGCCGTAACGGCTCAACCGATTTTGTTGAATCTTGGAATAGATAAAGTTATCCTAGAATAGGAAGACACTTTTTTATTGAGATACACACTTGATATTGACCGAGACGTGAAAAATAGAATAAATGTGGGATGGGTGAAATTGTGACAGGAACTACGTGTGATCCAAAAATGCCCCTGAAACTTAAGGGGAAAGTTTACAAGACGATCATAAGGCCTGTCGTAATGTATGAATCTGAGTGTTGGGCTACCAAAGGGACGGATGAAAGAAGAGTGCATGCGGCGGAGATGTGAATGTTGAAATGGATGTGTGGAGTGACGAGAATGGACAAAATAAGAAATGACTACATCAGAGGAAGTTTGAAAGTAGCGCCAGTGACGGAAAAGTTGAGAAGTAATAGGTTAGCATGGTATGGGCATGTCATGAGGAGGGATGAAAGTCATGTAACGAGAAGAGTGTTAGGTATTAATGTGGATGGATATAAGACTAGAGGAAGGCCGAAGAAAAGATGGATGGACTGTATTAAAGATGACATGAGTAAGACAGGAGTGAGTGCGGAGATGACGGCTAACAGAAGAGAGTGGAAGAAGAAAACATGTTGTGCCGACCCCACGTAATATGGGACAAGGGCAGGAAGAAGAAGACGAGGAAGGCAGAAGAAGAGAAAGCACACAAGCTAGTAGAACTATAAATAGAATTAGAAAAGATAAATAGGCCATTAATTATTCTAACGAGAGATAAAGATATTTTGTTATTTTTACTGGCTGATATAAATTAATTACGCAATGGTAATATTGCATCTGTGCCAACAAGAGCGGTGCCTTCACAACGACACGACGCGCTACGCTACCGTCCATTCATACAAGTTAGTTTCATACTTAAATAAAATGCCTGTTTCCCAGAGGGGTAGGCAGAGACCGTGGCTTTCCACTTGCTACGATCCTGACATACATCTTTTACTCATTTGCTAATCGGATTAGCGTAGTAAAAAAAAAATCATGCTTAGCCTAAAATTATAGATACTTACTTACCTACTCGTATTACACAATCAATTATAGATAAACACAGCATGCGATTAAAAAAAAAATAACTAAAGAGGATACAAAAATCATAATAAATTGTCGAGTGGGCGGAGTGAAGAAAGTGACAGCGCTATGTACTGTAATTGAATGCGGAAAGAGATAGCAAGCGTTAGAAGGCGCTCGAAAGTAATCGACGTAAGCGAAATATAAGAAAATATCGATTATCTCAAAAACTATCTATTTTTTAAAAAAAGTGTCTTGGATTTAGGTACCCAATGCTATTGTCTAACAAAATATTTAAAAAATATATATTTAATTTTTGTTTGATAGTCTCAGAGTATTTTCGAAACTTTTCGAACTGTTGCAGAGGACCCAACTTAAAAAAATAAATCTATCGAGAAAAGTTTTACCAATCGCAATTTCTGTCTTGGATTTACGTAAATAAAATGCTCAAGTTATCCTTGTCATAAAAATCAAAACTGTGCGTTTTGCGGCTATTGAGAAAAAACAATTCAAAAATCAGAGTATAATGTGGAAAAAAAAACAGTGGGTATGAATGTGTAATATTTGTATGGAAGTGGCAAAAATGAAAAACCTCTATGTAGGTACTTCCTCTACTACTTGTACTTCCAGGTGCCTCACAATTATGAATGCTAAGAGCTCTGGCGACACAAGTAAATAAAGGAAAAAGTCTTAATATTAAGGAATTTCGAAATTTTTAGTTTTTTACCACTAAAATTGGATTCCGAAGTTTGTAGGAAAATGTGGCTGGAACTCGAAAAGGGCTCTAACGTTTTCGAAATAAATATTTCGAAAAGAAGATAATATTATCTAGAATCCTTGTGAAATTATTACGAAACAAAGTTATATTTGCGGTCAATATCATACAATGAACTGCGTGAGCGACAGCAAAATATAAGTTTGTCACTTCCTACATTTGGAATTTTGATTTTTTGATCCCGTGTAATGGTACGGAACCCTCAGGGCGCAAGTTCTCGCACATGACCGTATTCATTCATGATTTTCCACTACAGATTGTATTGTTGACCATAACAATACTAGGAACTGAACAAAAGGCCATCGAATGGAAGCTTACGCCATACAAACGCGGAAGTGAGGCATGGTTTCACATGGTACATACGTATAGTTCATCATTAACATCAGCCTGATGACGTCCACTGCTTGCATATCGTGCTTATTTCAATTTTGTAAAAAAAAAAACAATAAGAAAAAAAAAAGATCATCGATTTTTTTTCTTTCTTTATTCTTTATTGTACACAAGAAAACACAGATTACAGCAATAAAAAAGAAAGGTATGTACAAAGGCGAGCTTAACCCTAAAAAGAGTTTTCTTCCAGCAAACCTTTGAGACTAGAGAGAAGTGATTATAGAGGGACGTTCGTGTACCTAAACAAATATGGTTAATAGTAAATAACATTTACATATACAAATTACAAAAATACTGTTACCTATTAAAACACCTAAAAATGAAGATAAACAAACATACATTTTAATACTACTACAATAAATACCTACCTGTAAAAATATATAGTTAACTAAATATATATACATATATATGCATAAATATAATATATTGGAGTTCGTTAGGCGTTTGACCACCAGCTCACTTTTGCTAGTGAGATGTGGCCTAAGATGAAGCTCGCTTTACCAGAAGGAACTTATTCACTCTAGATTTGAAGACTCCTAGATTGTACTCATCCAAGAAAAACAGACGCTGGCAGATCGTTCCACTCTTTGCCAGTGCTTAATTTTTTTTTGCTTATTTTTGCAAATTTTAGTCCTCAAGCTGTGTTTGTTGCCTGATTCTTGTAGGCTTGGTCGCGAGGAACAGGCGTAGCTCCACCTAGTTTCTAAGACGTTTCAAAGTGATTTTATTGAAATAAAAGCCTTTTGACTTTGACTGATTCTTTCCTGGTCATGTCTGTATTAGGTCAGTGACCTGAGGGGTCGGGAGTTGGCACCATGGTTTTTACACTCACTTGTGAGCGTGATCCACGTGTTTATGGTCCACATTATGATCCCCTGTGTCGTGGGTATCAGAAATTACGAGTACCAAGCTACCACAACACCCGGACGGAACTAAGATTTGTAGATCATGCATACATTTCTCCCGCAGTGGGAATCGAACCCGCGCCCCTTGAGTCTCAGACGGGCCCGCTAGCCGCTACGCTGCCGAGAGTCATCGTCATCTAGCCGTGTGCACGAAAGGAGCCTCTAAGAGGCGTAGGTACACTGATTCTTTCACCGGCGGTCATAGGCCCTTTTCAGGGCTACCATACCTCAACCTGGTCACTGACCTAATACAGGATGACCAAGAAAGAATCAGTGACACGACAAGCAAGCAAGCTGTTTTAGTTATCAATCTTGATGTATAAATTCTGGCACCAATAATAATAAAAAGATCAAAAATAGGTAATCTGATAAAGTTCTGACAAGAATCTAAAAAAATATATATCTAATTTTTTATCACACTCTTTCTTTTCGTCGATAGAATAAGCCCCTTCGTCCATGACGCTACGCAAAAGTGACGGAACTCTTTAGAAACTAGAGTTGCGGACTGATTGGAAACTCTGACTCGTCCACGACGCTACTGGAATTTCCTGAAACTCAGTCACTCAGTACACGATTTTATGTAAACAAAGTTTTGAAAACGAAAATAATTAACATGACTAGTGATAATTCGAGCGATGTCATGGAATTATTACTTCTCCAGTCACATAGAGGTCAGAATCACATTTAATTATCTTAGGAGGAGGTAGGGCACAGCGAGATTTTCTCGTTCTAAATTGGAGCAGCCCGCCTGGGGAGGTACCTCCGCCTTACAGAAGATCGCAGCCAAATAACATTATTTGTTTCAAATAGTGTTGTGTTCCTGCGGTGTGTAAGGTTGCCAGAGCTCTTTAGGGGGGGGAGGGGTTCGGCAGGTAACGCATTAGCAATGCTCCAGGTGTTGCTAATGTCAATAGGCGACGGTAACCACTTACCATCAGGAGGGCCGTAAGCCAGTTTGCCTCCGTATAACATAAAAAAAAAATTAATTTTTATTCGTTAATTTTTCAACAGTTTCTCGAAACCAGTCGCCTGGCGACCAGCAAGTCGAGTCGCCAGGAGACTAGTTACAAACGCGTTACTTTTGAGTAGCGCCGTGGACGGACGCGCATTGAAATACTAGTGCTATCGCATTCAGGCTACTCATAAGTGACTACAGTTTCAGTCGCGTTCCTTTTGAGTCGCGCCGTGGACGAAGGGGCTTAGTCTCTCTATAGGTACTTTATACACTTATGAATCACTGTGGTTAAATAATGATCCGGCGCATTCGCCGTTTCCCAGAACCGCTCGTCGCGATAACTCAAATTAAATGAGCCTCAATGAAACAGTCCACTCACCGTTCCAGTCTCCGCGCGCTGACGTCATCCGCGTCCAAATATAACCGCCCCCCCTGATGGTGCCACACACCCGCACTTTCAGCACAGAAGTACAGCCTGCTCTCATTATTAGGCACTTCAACAACACCATTTTCGCCAACAAAATCCGGTACGCACGGCTCGCCCGCCGGCGCGTAGGTCAACGACCAGCCGTCAAATTCACCTTTCACATCCAACTTGTAAACACATTTCGTGATACAACAAGTCGCGTCGTCAACGAGCACGGATAATATCCACGGCGGCGGCACAGCACTGGTGTTTATTATTGAAAATAAAAGCAGGAATAAACCGCTAGTCCGTAATTGCGCACGCACTGCCGCCATGTCCGACGCCGGGGTTAGAATGATGAGTCAGTCAGTCAGTCAGGCAGACGACGACGAATGCGTCGCTCGCCCTGAAGTTAGCTGATGTAGAAGCGTACAGACTTCACACCTTGCTTTATATTTTTGTGGAATGAAGGCCGATGATAAGCCTGAGTGAGATAAGCGTAGGGTTCTGCACCGCAAATGGTAATGTTGGACCCTCCAAAGGACCCCTTTCCGTCATTTTTTTTTATGTTATACGGAGGCAAACAGGCTTACGTCCCACCTAATGGTAAGTGGTTACCGTCGCCTATTGATATCAGCAACACCTGGAGCATTGCTAATGCGTTGCCTGCTGAACCTCTCCCCCCCTAAAGAGCTCTGGCAACCTTACTCACCGCAGGAACACAACACTATTTGAAACAAATAATGATATTTGGCTGCGATCTTCTGTAAGGCGGAGGTACCTCCCAGTCGGGCTGCTTCTATTTAGAGCTAAAAAATCTCGCTGTGCCCTACCTCCTCCCAATATTTATTATTTTATGTATGCATTATATTGCATACTTTGTTATCAGCTTGTAGAAGTCCACTGCTGGACAATGCCTCTCTAAAGTACCACGACGAACGGTCTTGAGCCTTTTCCATACACCGACTTACCGCAACCTTCACAATGTCGTTGGTCCATCGGGTGGATCTTTCAAAACTCCAAGGCTGCTCCAATTTAGAGCGAGAAAATCTCGCTGTGCCTTACCTCCTCCTGATTAGATGAGTTTTGGCATTTGTCGTCCTACTTACTGTTTAAAAAATAGCTTTATTTTACTCAAATTATGCATACAATTTATGAGCTCAATTAAAAGGAAAGTGATCGAAAACAGCCTCTAAGAGGCGTACTTTAATCCTTTCACTACACTGATTCTTTCACCGACGGTCATAGGCCCTTTTCAGGGCCACCATACCTCAACCTGGTCTCTGACCTAATACAGGATGACCAAGAAAGAATCAGTGACACGACAAGAAGAAAGACTTAATCTAAAGATCTCACCTAGAAGCGGCCTGATACTTAGCACTGAAAAACGTATCCAAGTTGTATAATTTATAAGGGAAATCTCTGTTAGGCCTCATTACATCTATTCTAGATGCTTGATACACATTTTTAGGAGAGAAAAAGTGTACAATCTAGGAGTCTTCAAATCTAGGGTCAATAAGTTCACTCTGGGAAAGCGTGCTCCATCTTAGGCCACATCTCACTTGCAAAAGTGAGTTGGTGGCCAAACGCCTTACCATTATCAATAAAAAAAAAAAAAAGGTACTAGGACATGCCAGTTTCCTCAAGATGTTTTCCTTTACCGTTGGAAAACATTGTTCTAGAGTACATACATTTTTCGAAAATTACTGCTCAGTAGGTATAGTTCAACTTAAATGTACCTACGGAAATCTGAGGTCGCGCGCCCGACTTCCACTTGACCGCCAAATGGCCCTTATCTTTTATAGAGCGCTTAAGCAGATAGAAAGTGTTACAGTACACTTAATTAATCTTTGTTAATCATTAAATTTTAGTCCTGATTTAATAGAGCTGATGATAAGAGTGCTATTAACTATTGTTATCTATCTTATCTATCTAAATAGGCGCATCTCGTTCGCTCACTCGATCAATCAAGGGCTTGTTCTCAGGATTCAAAAATCTTTCGTTTTTTTTATACCCTAACGTGGCAAGGATGGCCGTGGTGGCTGAAAAATTGCTGTGCCTTACGTCTTCTCAATATTTTTTTTTTTGCATTATTTGTTCGCCCCGCGAACGGAGTAGGAAGGAACACTAGGAACGATATTAATAGGTATAAATCACTTTAGTGACTTCCAAAAACTCGGAATTTACAGTTTTATTATATGTATAGATTCTTAACCTACGCGGTTTCACTTGTCACGTGTGAAATAAAATTTAGTTTTTCTAGATTTTCCACTACTCTCAAAAACGTACCGTTGGCGCGTTCTTATATACTAGAGGCGACATCTAGTTCTGAAATTGAAAAATAGGTTTTACAGGCTGGCGGCCGCCGCGCAAGGCATTGTACCATACTAGCTTGCCCCAGCGGCTTCGCTCGTACCTATAAAAAAAATATCTGTATTTGGGACAATAACAAAATTAAAAAACGAAGATACTCACAAAAGTAAAATACTGTGTCACAAGTACCAACGCCCTCCTCCATAGGTTCCCAATTTAAGGCTAGACACATGTGCTATACCTACTAGATAAAGAACTTTATCTATTCAAAGTTTCATCGAAATCGGTTGACCCGATACGGCGTGATTGTACAAGCATCCAATATCCTGAAAAACTTTCATATTCCCACTAATATTTATTTACAGGCCTCTCGACCTACCTATATTACACATACATCTCACACTCCACAAAAACACACACTACACGTTTATGCGAATATATAATTAATTAGTTATATTTTCTTACTGTATTTTATATATATTTGTACGTAGCATTCTCTCACTATGTTACTTTTAAGCGAGCGGAATACAAAATGTGGATTCAAATTGGTTCAAGTACGACATATACACTTTGTCATGTGAAACAGCAATAAGCTGAGTCAGGGGCCTGTTTGGCTGCACCCGACACAGAGCGAGACTGGTTCGCACCTACTGGGGAGGTGGATGCCTGACTACCTATAAGGTGGGCAGGTGTCCTTTATGTTTGTTCTTTGTTGTCATTTGCGTTTTTACTCCTTGTATGTTCCTATGTCTGTTCTGTGTGTATGTCAAATAAACGTATTCTATTCTAATATTATAAATGCGAAAATTTGTGGTTCAATCAAGCCGTAGCGCCACAACCGATTTCGATGAAACTTAGTATAGATGATAAAGAGTTATTTGCCTAGAATATTGTATAGGCTACTTTATCTAAGAACCAAGCGAGCGAAGCCGCGAGCATAAGCTAGTATTATAATATTATTAAGTAGCATAGGAATGGATGAATAAAACAATTGCAATATTAAAAAGCAAAATGTTTATTAATTTTAATCTAAATATAAAATACATTAGGGGATGTTCGCAAGATAGTCCTTGACGTGGCTTGGCTCGAGGCGGCGAAACCCGGCTGCGTCGCATATGCCAACTTCGATATTATCACATGACATTTGACCCTCAAAGCCTTCCTTCAAGGTCAAGATGGCGGTGTGGACTGCATCATCCAATTCTAAATCTTCTGTATACCTGCAGTGTAAAAAAAAGCGTTATCAAGTGTTTGTCATGTTCTTTATTGGTCACCCTGTATTGGGTCAGTGACCAGGTTGAGGTATTGTGGCCCTGAAAAGGGCCTATGACCGTCGGTGAAAGAATCAGTGTAGTGAAACGATTAAAGTGCGCCTCTTAGATGCTCCTTTCGTGCACATGTCACATGTCTTCGAATTTTTAGGTTCTAGGTCATGCCGGTTTCCTCAGGATGTTTTCCTTCATCGTTTGAGAGCACTAGCATAGCGCACATACATTTTCCGAATGGAAAATCCATTGGTGCACGACCGGGATTCGAACCTACGACCTGTGGATCGGAAGGCGCCACTACCACCACTCCACTAGACTAGTGTTCACTAAAATCGCTTTGTCTCGCTCGCTCGCATGCGGACAGGCCTCCCTCTGTGATGTCCCTGCTGAAATGAATTATGTCCAAATTGACTTATAATATTTATTATCAATAAATTACTATTATGACTATTATTATTATGACTGACTATTATGAGGTATTCCCTAAGGACTACAGTATGGGGTTCTTCAAAAAAAAGGGCGTTTTGAACTTTTTAAGGGGTCGGCAACGCGTGCGAGATGCCTCTGGTATTGCAAGCGTACATAGGCTACGGTAACCACTTACCAACAGGTGGGCCGTATGCTTGTTTGCTACCTTAGTTGTATAAAAAAAAAAAAAAAAGGTCTGACACAATATGGAAGCGTCACGTTTAACATGCCAGTTCTGCATCTCACCTCTTCTCCAGGAAAGTCTTGCCGTTGTTGAAGTTCTTGCCCATGGCGGTGGCCTTCCACGCGAAGTAGGCACCGGAGGGGTCGCACTGGAACAGATACGGACGGTCACCGTCCCAGCCGCAGATCAGCAGGGAGACACCGAACGGACGGACCCCACTGAAACGTTACAGTTGATAATTAAAGAAAATGTGCCAGATGTTTGGACGTGGCTCTGACTAACCCCCTTAGACATCTTCAAGGATCAGATTTCCTGAGAATTGGTCTACATACTTCAGGATGAAAAGTCAAAGTTAAATGGTGTTTATTTCAATTAAATCACTAGGCTTTGAAATGTCTTAGAAAGTAGGTGAAGCTACGCCTGTTCCTCGCGACCAAGCCTACAAGAATCAGGTAACAAACATGGCGCGCGTGCCTAGCATCAGATGATCCTTTTTATGTGAATGAATGTAGAGCTTCAGTGTGGTGGTGGCGATCGAACTAGGTGAGGCTCAAAAGATCCGCTGATTAGAAAGTTAGCCAAGCCGTGGCTAATATATATAACCTACAAGAATCAAGCATCACAATGCCTGATTCTTGTAGGTTTGGTCGCGAGGAACAGCTTCACCTAGTTTTTATTGCAATAAACACCTTTTGATTTGATTTTTGAGTTTTTTTACATTGTTATATTTTTAATTTTTCACAACACTCTGTTACAGAATATGTATGTTTCGAACCAATGTTATCGACATAGCTCTCAGAATTAGGAAGTTGAAGTGGCAGTGGGCCATAAAGCTCTCGGAACCGTCAACCGTTGGGGGAGTTCTCGAATGGCGATCACGATCCGGGCGACGCCGTGTTGGAACCCCCACCCGATGGACCGACGACATTGTGAAGGTTGCCGAAAGTCGGTGGATGCAAAAGGCTCAAGACCGATCGTCGTGGAACTCTAGGGGAGGCCTATGTCCAGCAGTGGACTTCTACAGGCTGATAATGATGGTTAGGACATACCCAGACTGCGTGTACTCCTGCATCACAGTCGCCACCCGCTGCACCAGCTGGGCGGTGGGGATCGGCTCGTGGTACATCAAGTAATACTGCTGTGCCATCTTCCGAGCCTGCGTGACCAGTAGACGGTAATCTGGACCCATGCCGGAGTACACCATGCCTAGAAGTTGATGAGTGTGTGTTAGTGGCTTATTTTACACTAGCTGATGTCCGCAGCTTTGATGAAGTTAATGAGGAAACGAGACAATAGAAGAATACAATAAATTTATGCTATACCACACGTCTTGTCGGGGGAGGCCTACGCCAGAAAGGCGCCTACTACATACTAGTACAGTACGGCCGGCGGATCTAGACCGGCGTTAAGTTCGTTCGCAACGCTGCGCAGTAGTCACTTTTAGGGTCGAATAGGTGGTAAGACGCGGGGTGCTCGCCTGTACCTGCGCACAATTTCCGAAAGCGCAACTTCAGACCGGTCTAGATCCGCCGGCCGTACTGTACTTAATTTAATTTTGCATGCATGAAATGTTATTATGTAAGTACTGAATATTCCTAAACTTGTAATTCTACAAATTTCTTAGTGTAGTAGAAATAAAGGCTAATTTATTTATTTATGTCCGCAGCTTTGATAGGTGTCATAACTCACTAATTTTATCAGCTGGATAATCTAATTCTAATTCTAAATGGGGGTATAAGATCTGCACTGACGTCCCGCCTTGGGGTGTATTGTGCATTGTCCCCCTGCTGACCTCACCCCAGCCAGCCCAACTCCTTAAAGTACGTAGAAGGACCCTGGGTTTGTGGCAGCTGGATAACTTAGATTTAGACGAGCAGTGCATGTGACTACATCTAGTGTTTTTTTTTTTTAATTTACTGGATATTACATCATCACTTAGTCACTGAGTGGCCACACCGCCCAATCAAAACTTAAAACTAAACTTCCACAAACACAAACGACTTAAAACAAAAGTGGAATCTCACAGTGTTGAAATGGAAAGTCATTTCTCATGTCTGGATTATATCTAATATTGTCACAGCCTTGACCGACCTTGTACGGCCAGCACCCAAACAATAATTTGAGGAGATGTGCCTATACTCGCCATGCTGGGGAACGCTGCTGCCCATTCCCTATTTTTTTCCCTTAGTCGCCTCTTAAGACATCCACGGGTAGAAATGGAGGGGCCTGGAAGACCACGGCCAAATATTGAGATTAGATGACGTAAATTGCCACCTAGACCGTAAACTTACCAATATGTCCAGTGATCATTTCCACTTTGTTGACACTGTGCTCATCATAGAGGATGCTTTTGTGCTTGTTCTCTGTAGCGATGACAACGCCATTTGATGCTGAAAACGAAATACAATCTAGAGATTCGGAGTTGATGAATTTGTTTGAGTTCGTGAAGGTGACTGGCATTTTTGATATTCCTACACAAGATTTAGAAACATCTGAAGCTTCTACAGCAGGAAAGGTTTGTGTAGGAGTACAAAGTAATGGTTTTTGAAAGATTTTCGGCGTTTTTATTCGGGATTTTTGTGAAATATTGGGGTATGCAAAAGACGCCAAAATAACCTCCAAGTATAGCAATTTCTCACCTTTGATACCGACGGAGGTACCGCCGGCTGCTACGGCGGCTAACGCATATTCAATTTGGACCAATTTTCCAGAAGGACTGCGGAAAAACACATAAATGTTTATAGTTTCACAGGAAATGTACCGAAAACTTCAACACTCGGTAACAGGCTATTTACAGCAAAGTGGGTAAAGCACACCATAAGAATACCACTGGACTTAATATTAGAAGCGAGTTTTATCATTTTGGAACCTCGAAAAGGCGTAATTTTATTTATTTTACCTAAAAGTTGTAAGAGAAAAACTGTATCTCTCTGACGCCATGATTACAAAGCAAATTGTCAAATTATTTTTTTCTATCTAGCATGTTGTCATCATTGACAGATACATCAAAACTAACTTCATGAGGTTCCCTATTATCAAAGACTACGGAATTCACCGGTTATTTTTTTCTTATTAATTAATACACCGGTTAATTTTAGGTGTTGGAAACACTAAAATGGCCAAACACCTTACATCCAGGCCCAATTTTTTCCTGATTGGCCCGCTCTCAGCCAATGAGATTACGGGATTCCCGCTCGATAATTTGACTGACATCAATGAAACATTCTGTGTGCTATTTTTAATTTTCATGTTTCTACACTGAAATCGTTAAATAAACACAGTGCGATATGTTAGGAGCCCTTCGCGGAGCTTCCCCTTCCTCCGAAGCCATGTCGGACGAGACATTGGAGCGTAACCGAGCTGAAAAAGCGCTTATTACGAAAACACCCATCCACAACCAACACAAGACTGGCGTCAAGAATTATTCAGATAAAAATGGGAACGACGTTACAAAAGCGGTGCATAAAGGGAGGAAAACGTTCGCCTTCTGGACCCTTGTGTGCTTACTGCTGGTTCTGGCTGTTGGGAACCTGATTCTTACGTTTATTATTCTTGCTGTGTTGAGGCTTGGACACGGTAAGTCCACTAAAACACCACATTCCAGCCGTAAAAAAGTCCACTTCTGAACTCCAGCCTCCCCCACTGATTTCCAGAGCGACTTCCTATCATGTGGGTGGAAATTAATCCCACTTCATGTATATGTATTACTTATTTTTAAGCCCCCTTTTGGACCCCTATATCTTAGCAACCACTTGGCCCATTTATCTCATACTCTTACCAGCAAATCTTGATAGTATACACTGTTGACCTTCTAAATTCCATGCAAATCGGATTGACGGTTCAAAAGATATGCGTTGCATGTTCGCATGTATATTTGTCAATACATGCAAACATGCAACGCCGTCTCGTCCAAGTTGTTCAAGAGATCTTTGCTCGCTCGTTATTGCATTCCCATTTGCTGTATTCAGGCTGAACATTGGCTGTAGGTACTCAGTCAGTTCATATCAGCCGTTCGACGTCCACTGCTGAACATGGCCTCCCCACAGACAGAGCGAATTCCTTATCATGTGGGGGGATTGGCCCATACTCACCACGCTGGGCATGCGGGTTGGCGAACGCAGTAAGAGCTATCATTGTTACAATGAGGGACGCTGCTGCCCATCCCCTAGCTTTTTTCCCTTAGTCGCCTCTTACGACATCCGCGGATAGGTAGATATGGAGGGGCCTATCCTTCAGCCGGGGCCACCAGTTCCTGGATATACCAGCCCAAGAGACCTACTTATGGCTTTTAGGCTTAGAGAGCATGGAACTCCTGCCAGAACACAACGCCATAAAGTTCTTCGGTGACACGGACTTGGACCACGTGTACAAGCGCGACGGCCTCGTCGAGAGCTTCAGAGACGAGCCCATGGCCATCACCAGCGAGAACGGCTCCGTGGTGTTCAACTTACAGACGCGGTAGGTTTTTTAGCCACATCTAAAAACTACATACATACATAAGGGTTAGGCAGATACCACGGCTTTCCACTTGCTACTATTCCTGACATTTGCTTCATTCAATAATAATAATAATAAATATTCCGGACTTATCACACACGGTCAACTGATCCCAAACTAGGTATAGCCTGTACTATGGGTACCAGAGACTGATATACATAATAGATAAATATTTAACACCCAGATACAGAACAAACATCTGTGTTAGTCACAGAAATGTTTTTACAGTGCGGGAATCGAACCCGCGACCTCTAGCGCAGAAGGCTGAGTTACTACCAACTGAGCTATGAGGCCAGTCAATCTCATCACATTGCTCATACAAGCTCGACGGTTAAGGGACCTACCCTGAAATGTAGGTAATTTTATATTGACTTCTAAATATGTGAATAAAATTTCATCATCATCAACCTGTTGAAGACCACTGCTGGACATAAGTCTCACCGAAGGAGTGCCATGACGAATGGTCTTGAGCCTTTCTCCGACGGAAGTCGGAGAAAGGCTCAAGACATTGTGAATTGTGACATTGTGAATTTGTGACATTGTGAAGGTTGTGGGAACACAACCTTCACAATGTCCATCGGGTCTATCGGTTAGGAGCCTTCCAACACTGCGTCAAATAAAATTTAGAGCGAGAAAATCTCACTGTGCCCTGTCTCCTCCCAAAATCTCTTAAATTTAGGATTTTTTTCTTTTTGCTCCAGCCTGTCACGCTCTGACACTCGTATGACAGTGAACACTTCAGGAGTCTTCATCCGTGGAGTCAGCTCATTTGAGCTACGTGACCCTGCCACTGGGGAGGTACCTACGCATTATTTACAACTTGTAATGACTAGAATAGAATAGAGTAATTATTTTTTCCCTTAGTCGCCTGTTATGACATCCACGGGTAGAGATCGAGGGGCCTATTCTTCAGCCGGGGCCACCACGGCAAAGTCTGTTGGTACCTATAAAAGCTTCATATTATACTAGCTTCCACCCGTGGTAAATACAAAAAGTAGCCTATATGCTATTCTAGGTACACAACTCCATTTATTTCAAGTGTGATAAGAGCGCACTTTAATCGTTTCACTACACTGATTCTCTCACCGACGGTCATAGGTCCTTTTCAGGGCAACCATTTTTTTTTTTAAAACCCAACGGGGTCCATCTACGCGACTTTGGTCGGAGCTGTGGGTACGCTTGCGCATTCATCCATGGCCCCGACGTCGTTGGCTAGTAGAGCCACATCTTCTTTTAGTTCCGCATATCTCTTGCGAGAGGCACGCGGGACCTCCGCGCGCGCCATCTCTAGGCTTGTCAGTAGGCGGCGGTCACCCCCCGGTGCCGCCGCCGAAGCCTATGTTATGGGGGATCCAGTTCAGCATACGCCCTCCTCCTCCGCCCGGGTCTTCTTTCAGGGCAACCATACCTCAACCTGGCCACTGACCTAATACAGGATGACCAAGAAAGAATCAGTGATATGACAAAAAGAAGATTCCAAGTTTCAGCCATATCGGTAGCACAAACATCTTCACAAACTTTCGCATTTATAATATTAGTAGGATTAAGTTTGAAACGACTGTCTCCAGGTGGTGTTCAGTACAGCTCCGTCGTCCACTCCTGCGCAGTGCTCCGTGCCTGATGCTGTCACCAATCTCCTCGCCAGGGTCTGTACATCATCATTATAACGGTCATGTGCGAGAACTCGCGCCCTGAGGGTTCCGTACACGGGATCAGCCGTTTATCTAAATCTAAGATAATATATGGTAGCTGTATATTGTCCCTGAATAAATAAAATAAAAATCAGAAAAGCGAAATTCCAAGTGTAGGAAGTGACAAACTTATATTTTGCGGTCGCCACGTAGTTCATTGTATGATATTGACCGCAAATATAAAGTTGTCTCGTAATAATTTCACAAGGATTACAATTTTAACTGAAGACTCGTTATTTTTTGATTCCAGCTGTATGAAGCAATAAAACTGAACCCTTAAATATATAAATATAAATATTCCGGACATATCACACATTGTCAACTGATCCCAAACTAGGCATAGCCTGTACTATGGGTACCAGAGACTGATATACATAATAGATATATATTTAACACCCAGACACAGAACAAACATCTGTGTTAGTCATAAATGTTTGTCCAGTGCGAGAATCGAACCCGCGACCTCTAGCGCAGAAGGCAGAGTTACTACCAACTGAGCTATGAGGCCTTATATGATCACTTTGTTGTCCGTCTGTCTGTCTGTCTGTCAAGACCCTTTTTCTCACTACGAAGCCCTCTCACAGGCGCAAGTTTTCGCACATGGCCGTCTTTTTTTTAAATAAAAATAACACCCAACTGTCACATACATAGTCCTGACCCCACACTAGGATTCCCTGTGTCGTTGGTATCAGAATCTACGAGTACCATGACATCACAACACCCAGACCCGGAACTAATATTTGCAGATCATGCAAACATATGTCCTGCAGCCGGAATCGAACCAGCACTCCTTGCGTCTCAGTCGGGCACTCGCCCGCTGCGCCACCGAGGTCGTCGCCTTTAATGACATATTACTTTTGTCAGACTGCGTCATTGCCCGAAATTAGAAAGTGACAAACAAACCAACTAGATTTTTTTTTCTCAACAGCAAATATCTACGAATCGCATAACCGCACCCGTGGACGAGGACCTCACCATCCACTCCGACTCATCCACCTTCCTCCGAGGAGCTGAGGGCACCCACATGGAGTCTAAGGAGCTGTTCTGGACAGCTGACCAAGACATCTACATTAAATCCATAAACGGTTCCGTGGTACTGAGCGGGAAGGAGGGCGTGTTTGTTGATGTACGGTACCTCCCCGTAGCTATGCCCGTGAACAAGACGAGCCAAGCCACGGGGCAGTTTAAAGTGTGCGTGTGTATGCCGCAAGGGAAGTTATTCAGAATTGCGGTTCCGACGGGGCAGAAGGTGACATGCTCGCATATTAATATGACCGGGGATTTGAATCCTTGTGTCTAGGTAGGCCCCGTCTGAAAACCGCACCGCACCTAGTTTTGGTGCAGCATTATTTATTTCATCATCATCATTTCAGCCGTTCGACGTCCACTGCTGAACATGGCCTCCCCCACAGACAGAGTAAGTTCCTTATCATGTGGGGGGATTTGCCCATACTCACCCCGCTGGGCATGCAGGTTGGCGAGCGCAGTTAAAGCTATCGTTGTTAAAATGAGGGATGCTGCTGCCCATCCCCTAGCTTTTTTCCCTTAGTCGCCTCTTACGACATCCGCGGATAGGTAGATATGGAGGGGCCTATTCTTCAGCCGGGGCCACCACGGCATTATTTATTTATTTAGAATACAGTATAACATCATAACAGGTTTTTTTTATCCCTAAGGCGATGCCATATGTTATTAGTAGGTACATTATAATAAATAGGTACAATTAGATAGGTACTAATCGAAACATTTCGTTTCTATCACTATCTGTGCAAGTTGTAGGAGTTTCGGTAGGTGATTGAAAAAATATCCACGCTGTATTATGCTGAGACGGGGCCCATTTTCCCCACACAACTCACAATTAACCCACCACCTACCTACTATAGTTACCTAGACTACCTAGCTACTTTTGTTTTGTACTAAATTATGTTTTGTTTTGTGTTTTTTTATGTTTTGTACTTACTGACTGCGTTGTAGGACAAATAAAAATATTTTATTTCTTAGGATTGTATTATTATTTATTGACCAACAGTCACATACATAGTCCCTGACCCCACACTAGGATTCCCTGTGTCGTGGGTATCAGAAACTACGAGTACCATGGTACCACAACACCCAGACCCGGAACTAATATTTGCAGATCATGCAAACATTTGTCCCGCAGCGGGAATTGAACCCGCACTCCTTGCATCTCCAGACAGGCAATCGGCCACTACGCCACCGAGGTCGTCAAGATTTGACTGTCCCTGAAGTCAAAACGCGTAATAATGTATCGGGGCCAACCTCCCACTAGGCCAACACGGCTACATGGCCGTTTCTATCATAAAATTAGGAAAAAAAACGTTCATGTAGAATTGTATTCATTTATTTATAACCTATTCGAAATAACATACAAAAGTTTCATCAGCTGAAAAAATTAATACTACAGGCGAATCATTTGATTTATCAAAACTGGTTCAGCCTTAGCAACTGAAAAAACAATAAATTAATCAGATTTTGAATTTCATCTTAAAACTACCTCAAAATACATTTTTGAAAATATACAACCGTTTTTGTAACGAATTGGCTGAACCGTTTTTGAAGCTGATGGATCAACTCGCCTCTCGTCCGCGGCCCAGTTGACACTCTACATCTAGTGTTAAAAGTGACGTTTCATCAATATATGGAGCCTGGGCCTGCACTGTGTACACTACTCTAAAATATAGCTAAGCAATAAAGTAAGCGTATTTAATTGGTTATTTTATATAAATTGACTTCGTTCTAAGGTACATTAAGATTTTCTTCGACAAAGAGAGCAACACACAGCGCTACAAAAATATGGCGGATGGACGTGCGTGAAATGTCATTTTGACAACCTACATTTATCTGACAAAACAAAAACATCAAATCAAACAACATGACATGAAAAATATGTCAATGTCATGTCAAACGCCAATTATAAACCAACTTCAAATAGTGTTCATATAGTAAAAAACTTACCAGAAGAACTATTCTTGTACCATCGCATTTGTCTTCAAATTAATGAAATTGTAATTTTCTTGTAATCTCCTATTTTTTCCTAATTTTTCTATGTAGTGTACATGGACCAGGCCCAGAATGAAATGGCTCCTTTACCAGAATGTATGTATAATAAAATAAAAATACATTCTCTTAGATCTAAATACATTCTCTTAGATCTCCAGCTGGTGCTTGCTTGTCGTGTCACTGATTCTTTCTTAGTCACCATTAGGTCAGTGACCAGGTTGAGGTATGACCGTCTGTGAAAGAATAAGTGTAGAGAAAGGATTAAAGTGCGCCTTAGAGGCTCCTTTAGTGCATTTGCAGGCGATGAGAGCCTTTAAAAATGCCTAAGGCGTACTATAAGAGTGACTATAGGAGCCTATGTGTCAACTGGGCCGCGACCCAGAGGCGAGTTGCCCCTAAGCCTTATTGGATAATACATGTCTTTCTTTCGCCATAAAATTGTCTATAATTATCCCTGAACACTTGTACTTCAGAATACATTGAAAATTAATAAAATATTCAATTTTGTTCATAGAAAGTTTACAAAAAATAGTTCACAACGGAAGCCTCACAATTTTGAATTTATGTCTATGCGATAGTTAATGTTAAGCTGTGTTCAAACTGCGTGCGATATTTCATCTAAAATCATACTTACGTCTTCTGAATAGAGTTTATTTTGAGTTTAACTTTTAGATAAACCTCCAAATGTCAAACTCAAAATTGACTTTGATTATGTAAGGATCATTTTGAACAGAATTTTATATCACGGAGATATAGCATGCCGTTTGAAGACAGCTTTAGGCGTACATTTCTTGGCATATTTATACATAAACCTAGCTGCTACCCGCGGCTTCGCTCACGTTAACCGGATAAAAAGTAGCCTATATGTTCATCATCATCATCAGCCTGTAGAAGTCCACAAGCCATAGGCCTCCCCCAAAGAGTGACAAGACGAGAGATCTATCGTTCTCCATCCCGCAACCTTCACAAAGTCGTCGGTCCATCGGGTGGGGGCTTACACTGCGTCGTTCGTGGTCACTATTCTAGAACATTTGTTCCGCGATGGTTCTCAATGCTATATCTGTATAGTCGTGACTATATCTGGCATTCTTCTTGTCGTGTCACTGATTCTTTCTTGGTCATCCTGTCTTTTGTCAGTGATCTGGTTGAGGTATGGTGGCTCTGAAAAGGACCTATGACCGTCGGTGAAAGAATCAGTGTAGTGGGGGTAAAAGTACGAACGATATATACAAAACAATACAATCATTATTGTTGAAAAAACTAATTTAGCCAGAAATGTACGCTACTAACATTAAATTATACAGGCTGATTCATAATATGTATACTTTCCCGAAAGGGGCTTATTCTATATCCAATTGGCGATAAAGTTTGTTCTTCGACTTTTGGAAAATGTCGAACATTTTACACTGAAAAAACTGTATGCAAGAATCAGCTGTTTTGGGGTCAAATCAGTTCAAAATCAATTATTCAGCTGTTTTAGGTAGCCACCTTAATGTAGAACTTCTTAATAATTAGAAAGAAAATACATTTATTTTGGACACACAAGCACAGAACAAACTAATAAAAAAAGACATTAGGTACAGGTTACAATACAAAAGGTAGGGAGGAAGCAAAAGAAAAGTAGGTAGGAAGTAACAAAACTAGGGTATTCATTAGTCCGTGCCGAGGTGCATGCGTGAGCCAAAAAAGGTTCCATCTCAGCATTGATGCCGCACACGAAGTGTAGCGGCGCTGGTTTTCAGATGGAACCCTTTACGGCGACCTCATGATCACAGCTAATTAGTAATTAAGATTATAAAAATACCAAGCACAGCTAATTTGGCAAAATTTCGGTAAAAAATAGAAAAAATAAGTCTGTATTTGTTCGTTTTATTAATAGTATAAGCAACTTGCGGGATAGTATACATGATACGGGGCACCTTGTACAATGCATTAAAAATACTGATCGACATACACTACCAATACTGTATAATATATACATTTTGTGTCGCAACACAAATTAAGTCATTATTTATATATTTGCAGATCTTGCAAATGTTAGACCACAGCGGGAATCGAACCCGCACCCATTGCGTCTCCTGCTACGCCACAGAGGTCGTCAAAATAATAATCTCGGCGCAAAATACTCCAAATATACTGAATTGTATACTAAATTATAGTTATTATCTATTTACACGTCTCCGGCCGTCTCAGCGCTGACTATCAGGTAGGTGATAAGGTATTCTGGGTAGGCCTGCAACAAAATAGGATTGCATAAACATTTATTGAACAACTAGCGATCCGCCGTGACTTCGCACAGGTGGTAAAAAACATGTATGGTCCCCCGAGAGGGGCTTATTCTACAGCCAATTGGCAATAAAGTTTGTTCTACGGTTTTTGGAAATTCCTCATTTTACATTGAAAAAACTTTATGCAAAAAACAACTGTTTTGGGCTCTTGTTAATTAATTATAAAGATTATAAAAGTAACAGACACAATTCAACAATTCAAATCATCAGTAATTTTGGTAATAGTAAACAGAAACTCTTGTGAGTCATACCTTTTGAGACTTGGAATCCTATTTGACCCATATTTTTGTGATCATGGGGTCTTTTCTGACCCATATCAATTGAGACCTGGGATCGTATATAATCCATACTTTTCTCTTTGGAGACACACATCTTTCGAGACTTGAGGTCCTTATTCGGGTCCATTCTTGGGGTCGGGTTCGATTCCCGCACTGGACAAACATTTGTGACTAACACAGATGTTTGTCCTGTGTCTGGGTGTTAAATATATATCTATTATGTATATCAGTCTCTGGTACCCATAGTACAGGCTATGCCTAGTTTGGGATCAGTTGACCGTGTGTGATATGTCCGGAATATTTATTTATTTATTGACCCACACTTTTGTAGTCTTGGGGTGTTTATGTTAAATATGAATGTGGAAGGATATAAGGGAAGAAGAAGACCAAATAAAAGATGGATAGATTGTGTGAAAGATGACATGAGTAAGAAAGGAGTGAATACTGCTATGACGGCTGATAGAGGGGAGTGGAAGAGAAAAACATGTTGTGCCGACCACACGTGAAGTGGGATAAGGGCAGGGAGACAAAAGGGTGTTTTTTTTTTATTGATAATGGTAAAGCGTTTGGCCACAACTCACTTTTGCAAGTGAGATGTGGCCTAAGTTGGAGCACGCTTTCCCAGAGTGATCTTATTGACCCTAGATTTGAAGACTCCTAGATTGTACTCTTTCGGGAAAACAGAATTCGTCTAATAATAATCCGTCTTAAAATATTTAATAATAATAATGTATGTATAAGTCATATATTATGTTTTTATAATACATAACAATATATATTATCCACAACTATTTATTTATAACACTCCACAAAAGAGACGTTTCATCAATATATGGAGCCTGGGCCTGCACTGTGTACACTACTCTAAAATATGGCTAAGCAATAAAGTAAACGTATTTAATTGGTTATTTTATTTAAATTGACTTCGTTCTAAGGTACATTAAGATTTTCTTCGACAAAGAGAGCAACACACAGGGCTACAAAAATATGGCGGATGGACGTGCGTGAAATGTCACTTTGACAACCTACATTTATCTGACAAAAAAAACATCATATCAAACAATATGACATGAAAAATATGTCAATGTCATGTCAAACGCCAATTATAAACCAACTTCAAATAGTGTTCATATAGTAAAAAACTTACCAGAAGAACTATTCTTGTACCATCGCATTTGTCTTCAAATTAATGAAATTGTAATTTTCTTGTAATCTCCTATTTTTTCCTAATTTTTCTATGTAGTGTACATGGACCAGGCCCAGAATGAAATGGCTCCTTTGAAGTAGTCTCACAAGGTCAAGTGACTATAAATAACGGTTTCGGCAGAATACCAGCGCCTAACTACTCCTCAGTGGTAAGGCATTTATGCTGAGCCGAGGCCTTTTTGCTACTGTGGCGCACAATAACATTTCACGTGTTCTTTTTTATAAGTTTTTGTGTGCTACCTCTCTGTCTTTGTTTCATTTTTTCCTTCTCTGTGTCTTGCTTTTATTGTGACGTGTATTGTGTGCCAAGTTTGTGAATAAATGTTTGTCTATTCTTTATTGTACACAAGAAAACACAGATTACAGCAATAAAAAGAAAGGTATGTACAAAGGCGAGCTTAACCCTAAAAAGAGTTTTCTTCCAGCAAACCTTTGAGGCTAGAGAGAAGTGATTATAGAGGGAGGTTCATGTACCTAAACAAATATGGTTAATAGTAAATGAAAGGAGCCTTAAGAGGCGCACTTTAATCCTTTCACAACATTGATTCTTTTATCGACGGTCTTAGGCCACCATACCTCAACATGGTCACTAACATAATACAGGATGACCATGAAAGAATCAGTGACACGACAAGAAGAAGAATAGTAAATAACATTAATTACAAAAATACTATTGTCTATGTGTACAGACGCAGGCAGATCATTCCACTCTTTAGCAGTACATGTTGGTGTTACCTGCTCCCCCCTGTAGACGACATTTCCCTTAGACTTTTTTCCCTTAGTCGCCTCTTACGACATCCGCGGATAGGTAGATATGGAGGGGCCTATTCTTTAGCCGGAGCCACCACGGCTTGGTATACATAATAGATAAATATTTAACACCCAGACACAGAACAAACATCTGTATTCATCACACAAATGTTTGTCCAGTGCGGAAATCGAACCCACGACCTCTAACGCAGAAGACAGTTACTACCAACTGAGCTATGAGGCCTGTTTTGAAGTTATTCCGTGTTCAAACGGCTCGCGATATGTCGACTTTATTTTATAATTAACTTCTATGTGTACAGACGCAGGCAGATCATTCCACTCTTTAGCAGTACATGTTGGTGTTACCTGCTCCCCCCTGTAGACGACATGCTCGGGGAAGCACAGCCCGCCGCTGCTGGGCCGGCCCGCCACGCTGTGGTGGCCGGGGGGCGCGTGAGCCATCTTCATCGCCGACACCAGCTGGAAGCCGCGCCCCAACGTCACCCGACATAGGAGCATTTGCCTGCAAACACAATCATTATCATACTAATTGTGTAACATACGTGTTTTACCAAAACCTGCCGAAAGCCATGGAAATGGCACAGCTTGTCATTGAGACAAAATATATTAATTAGTGTTGTTAATAAATTAAGTTAAGTAGGTACCTAGATATAACATCGCCTTAGGGCTTAATAAAAAAACCTGTTATGATGTTGTTATCTAAATAAATAAATAAATAATAAAATAATTATAAATATTCCGGACATATCACATACGGTTAACTGATCCCAAACTAGGCATAGCCTGTACTATGGTTACCAGAGACTGATATACATAATAGATTCATATTTAACACCCAGATACAGAACAAACATCTGTGTTCGTCACACAAATGTTTGTCCAGTGCGTGAATCGAACCCGCGACCTCTAGCGCAGAAGGCAGAGTTACTACCAACTGAGCTATGAGGCCAGTCAAAAATACAAATATTGTTGTATTTCTGCGGTGTTTAAGTGGGAGGGGGGGGGGGGGGGGGGGGGGTCGGGGTCGGCAACGCGTGCGTGATGTCTCTGGTATTCCAGGCGTTCAGAGGATACGGTAACCACTTACCAACAGGTGGACGGTATGCTTGTTGTTAAGTAAAGTAAAGTAAATTTTATTGCATCAAATACATGTAAATAAGGTACATAGGTGTTGTATGTTAATAAAAAAACGAGTATAGATCACACATACATCTTCCAAGTATTGGAAGGCCCCCATCCCCACCCGATGGACCGACGACATTGTGAAAGTCGGTGGACGGATAAAGAGCAAGACCGTTCGTCGTGGAACTCTTTGGCTAGGGCTATGTGCAGTGGACTTCTCCAGGCTGATGATGATGATGAAATTTTCGAAATGAAAAATCCTTTGGTGCAGGATTCGAACCCGCGTCCTGTGGATCAGAACTACCACAGTGCTCCTCGTGTACAGGGTAAGATGACTCACCGATGACAAAGGTAGCAGCTTCTATCCTTGTGAGCCGGACAGCCGGAGCCGCCGCCAAACCCATATACATACTGGTTGCTTTTGGAAGAATGCTCAGCAAAGTATATGCCAGCCCCGAACATACCACCTGGAGAAATCAAGAGTTTTTTTTTCATTTTTTTAATATTCCGGACATATCACACACGGTCAGCTGATCCCAAACTAGGCATAGCCTGTACTATGGGTACCAGAGACTGATATACATAATAGATATATAAATATTCCGGACATATCACACACGGTCAGCTGATCCCAAACTAGGCATAGCCTGTACTATGGGTACCAGAGACTGATATACATAATATATATATAAATATTCCGGACATATCACACACGGTCAGCTGATCCCAAACTAGGCATAGCCAGACTGGTATACATCATAATTTCAGCCGTACGACGTTCACTGCTGAACATGGCCTCCCCCACAGACAGAGTAAATTCCTTATCATGTGGGGGGGGGGGTTTGCCCATTACTCACCACGCTGGGCATGCGGGTTGTCGTATCTATCGTTGTTAGAATAAGGGACGCTGCTGCCCATCCCCTAGCTTTTTTCCCTTAGTCGCCTCTTACGACATCCGCGGATAGGTAGATATGGAGGGGCCTATTCTTTAGCCGGGGCCACCACAGCCTGGTATACATAATAGATAAATATTTAACACCCAGACACAGAACAAACATCTGTATTCATCACACAAATGTTTGTCCAGTGCGGAAATCGAACCCACGACCTCTAGCGCAGAAGGCAGTTACTACCAACTGAGCTATGACGCCTGTTTTGAAGTTATGCCGTGTTAAAACGGCTCGCGATATGTCGTCTTTATTTTATAATTAACATCCACCCGCGGCTTCGCTATGGTATGTATGAAGATAAAAAGTAGCCTATATGCTATTCCAGACTATAATTTATCTTTGTACCAAATTTCATCCAAATCAGTTCGGCCGTTTGGGTGTGATTCAACCACAAACATCCAAACATCCTCACAAACCTTCGCATTTATAATATTGGTAGGATGATCCTTATTTATCTGACTAAAGTTTTGAGTTTGACTTGCATATATACATAGATACACCACACACCCTCCAACCTAGAAACTTTGTTCAAATCAAATCAAAAGGTGTTTATTTCAATAAAATCACTAGGATCAATTTGAAACGTCTTAGAAACTAGGTGAAGCTACGCCTGTTCCTCGCGACCAAGCCTACAAGAGTCAGGCAACAAACACGGCTTGGCCTAGCATATTTTTCGATGATCCTGTTTCACAAAATTGAATATAGAGCTTCAGTGTCGAACAACTTTTACCTATATACGCGTGCCGTTCGTCAAATCCCTTCTGGACTATTGCGTTTATGAATGGTGACCCGTGGAACAGCATCCGCTCATTGGTGACCCCGGCCTCCTCGGTCACCTCGCGCCGCCTGTGCTGGTACCGCTCCCATAGTCTTCCGTTCACTATCTTTTGTATCTAGAAAAACAAATATGACATTTAAAAGGCGGCGTCGAAATTGAAGGTGTGTATGTGTATACACATACACACCTTCAATACACATACGACTACACACCCTCACGAAACATACACACTCTCATTACACATACACACCCTCATTACACATACACACTCACACACCTTCACTAGACATACAATGAATGAATGAAAGATTTATTTTCCTTAAGACTACTACACATAAGATTCTTTGTACTTACGGTTTTAAGTTTTTAGTATTAATTGTTTTAAGTTTTTTATCGTCGATATTCTTACCTACTAGTTATGTTGTTAATTTTAGTATTATTTTTTCAATTACCTGCTAAGTTTTTTTGTATATTTGTAGAGCTTAATAACGTCCACCTTTTTGTTTTTTTTCATTTTTTATAACTTGTCGGTCTCAAAGGCCTCAACGGAAGACCAGCGCAGGTTATTACAATCTGCACACGCTGAGTTGGGACCTTTTTGCAACAGTGTACCTATAAGTTGCCTACTATAAGTATAAAGACTGGCCTCATAGCTCAGTTGGTAGTAACTCTGCCTTCTGCGCTAGAGGTCGCGGGTTCGATTCCCGCATTGGACAAAGATTTGTGTGATTCACAGATGTTTGTCCTGTGTCTGGGTGTTAAATATATATCTATTATGTATATCAGTCTCTGGTACCCATAGTACAGGCTATGCCTAGTTTGGGATCAGTTGACCGTGTGTGATATGTCCGGAATATTAATTTGAATATTAAATATTATTATAAGTTGTATTTGTTACCCTTTTCTTTCTGCACCTAAGTAGGTACATATTATGTTATAAACTTGTAATGTTGCAAATAAAGAATTTGTATTTGTATTTACATAAAATTAAATAAAAATAAAAATTACATACTAAATTATAAAGATATTGTGCGCAGCAGAGCTCGTGGAAAATATGGTCTTCGCTCAGCATTGTGCTGGATACACACTGATGTATGCACCTAGCGCTGGTTTTCAGCGGAGACCATAATAGTCACGTCACGACCTTCTAGACATACCCTCACCACACACCCACACAAACACACACACCCACAAACCTCACTACACACACACACACACACACACACATACCCTCACGACGTTGTAGTGCGAGTAGTGTCCGCCGGCGGCGTCGCGGTGCGCGCGCACGGAGGCCTGCATCTCGCGCTCCACTACACACACACACACACACACACACACACACACATACCCTCACGACGTTGTAGTGCGAGTAGTGTCCGCCGGCGGCGTCGCGGTGCGCGCGCACGGAGGCCTGCATCTCGCGCTCCACTACACACACACACACACACACACACACACACACATACCCTCACGACGTTGTAGTGCGAGTAGTGTCCGCCGGCGGCGTCGCGGTGCGCGCGCACGGAGGCCTGCATCTCGCGCTCCACTACACACACACACACACACACACACACACACACATACCCTCACGACGTTGTAGTGCGAGTAGTGTCCGCCGGCGGCGTCGCGGTGCGCGCGCACGGAGGCCTGCATCTCGCGCTCCACTACACACACACACACACACACACACATACCCTCACGACGTTGTAGTGCGAGTAGTGTCCGCCGGCGGCGTCGCGGTGCGCGCGCACGGAGGCCTGCATCTCGCGCTCCACGATCGCGTGCTCGCTCTCCGCGCACTCGCCGCCCGCCGCCACGTCCACCAGCGTCGTGCCGCCGTACCATTCTGCCGACAATCACCATTTTAAATAAAATAATAAATATTCCGGACATATAACACACGGTCAACTGATCCCAAACTAGGCATAGCCTGTACTATGGGTATGTACTATGGTACTATGAGACTGATATATTCCATTATGGTAAATTGACATTTAATCGCGAAATTTTAAAGATGCTTAGGACTAATTGAGTATTCATTGAACACTCTTAAGCCTTCATTAGGTTGAAACAACCTAACATGTAACTGTTTGTAAAGTCTATTGCTATATTCATATTCACATCCATTACACACATGCCCACTCAAGCACCACACTAACACACTCACTCTCTCACAAACACACTTTACCACTAACACTAAGTTGTACCATATTATCTAAGAGCTGTGGATTTTGTTTTATTAATAAAATAAAATACATAATAGATATATATTTAACACCCAGACACAGAACAAACATCTGTGTTAGAAACAAATGTTTGTCGAAAAAAAAAAACGAACATATCGAACCCGCGACCTCTAGCGCAGAAGGCAGAGTTACTACCAACTGAGCTAAGAGGTCAGTCAGACCATTTCTATAACGTGTTATATACATACATACATAGATAAAATCACGCCTATTTCCCAGAGTGGTAGGCAGAGACCACGGTTTTCCACTTGCTACGATCCTGACATTCCTCTTTTGTTTAATTCACTCTCATCACATTCCTCATACATGCTCGTCGGTTTAGGGTACTCTTGACCTGGCCTTTGTCCAAAACGTCACCGATTTGGTCGCTAAACGTACGCCTAGGTCTTCCCCTTCCAACGGTTCCATTCACACTTGCCTTATGCACCTGTCTCATCATCTTCTTTCGTTCATCCTCTCTACATGACCAAACCATCTCAGCGTACCTTTCTCAATCCTCATCACTATATCTTCTTTCACTCCACAAAGCTCTCTTATCACACTGTTCCTCACGTGTTACACATACAAATAAATTTATTTACCAAAAAGTTAACAATAAAGCAAAACAAGTTACTAGAGGTCCCCGCACTACGACCAGCCTGTATCGCGGGAGCGCGTTTTTTACGAGAGGTAGGGCACAGCGAGATTTTCTCGCTCTAAATTGGAGCAGCCCGCCTGGGGAGGTACCTCCGCCTTACAGAAGATCGCAGCAAAATAACATAATTTTTTTCAAATAGTGTTGTGTTCTTGCGGTGAGTAAGGTTGCCAGAGCTCTTTAGGGGGGGGAGGGGTTTGGCAGGCAACGCATTAGCAATGCTCCAGGTGTTTCTGATGTCAATAGGCGACGGTAACCACTTACCATCAGGTGGGCCGTAAGCCTGTTTGCCTCCGTATAATATAAAAAAAAAAAAAGGTCAAGTACGAAAAATACGATTTCCATTAAACTTATTTATTTTTAAAACATTATTGTTAAATATATATCTATTATGTATATCAGTCTCTGGTACCCATAGTACAGGCTATGCCTAGTTTGGGATCAGTTGACCTTGTGTGATAATGTCCGGAATATTTATTTATTTGACATACTAAATTCCATGCAGATCGGATTGACGCTGACGGTTCAAAGTTATGCTCAAACAAATATACATACAACGTCATCTCGTCCAAGTTGTTTGAAATATTTTACTCTCTCTTACGCTAGAGAATAAGGTTGAAAATCTCACCGGAAGCTGAGTTCAAGCTTTGCCTCGCCCCCTTCAGGAGTCGATGCCGATGTCCGTATGCCGCGACACCAATCGCCCTGAGATCTTCGTGTGACATCTCTGATAGGATATCTACTGTGATTTGTTCGCGCTCTAGCACTGGTACCAACTGCTCCAGGCCAACACTGTAAAGAATAAAGATGGTCAAGTCAAAAAATTAAAAAATTAAAAATATTCCGTACATATTCACACGGTCAACTGATCCCAAACTAGGCATAGCCTGTACTATGGGTACCAGAGACTGATATACATAATAGATATATATTTAACACCCAGACACAGAACAAACATCTGTGTTAGTCACAAATGTTTGTCCAGTGCGGGAATCGAACCCGCGACCTCTGGCGCCGAAGGCAGAGTTACTACCAACTGAGCTATGAGGCCAGTCAAAAAAAAAATCGTTTCGGGATATTTAACATGATTTATGAGTTTATTTGTTCCCCGATATTTCGGCACAGTTACATGCGCCATGATCACGGAGTAAACTGACTGTTTTTTAGTGGAAATTATGTTCATAACCATGAAACAAAAGGCATTTATTTCAATAAAATCACTAGGATCACTTTGAAACGTCTTAGAATCTAGGTGAAGCTACGCCTGTTCCTCGCGACCAAGCCTACAAGAATCAGGCAACAAACAAGGCTTGACCTAGCATTTTTTCGATGATCCTTTTCACAAAATGGAATGTAGAGCTTCAGTGTGGTGCCGATAGTACTCATCATCATCATCATGAGCCTAGGTATGGCCATTTTAGGACGTAGGCCTCTCCCAGCCTTTTCCATGCCTGGCGGTTGGATGCCTTCATCATCCAGTCAAAAATAATCAGGTATACCTCGATAGGAAGGTCTGCAGAGACTCCGAGGTGGAGAGAGCTGATGCAGGTCTACCGGCTGCATCCTCCAAGCTGCCGCGGGATCCTTCCGCCCAGTAGTCGCTCGGCACAACCTGATCGATGAACGGAAATAGCATCATTATTAACCCTGGCAACATATTAACAAAGTTAGTACAAAGTTTGCAAATGTACTTACGGATGGGGGGGAGGGGGTGGGGGCGTTACGAGGGGAGGGTTGCGTTTTCCTCCGCAGCCCCCATCATTGCGTCCGCAAGAAGAGAATGATCTTTCATACGTACTTTATGATGAGACGATTACATAACCTGGTGTTTAAGTCACACTAGCTTACACCCGCGGATTCACTCGTGGTACCTACATAAAAAGTAGCCTATATGCTATTCTAGACTATAATCTATCTCTATACCTTTCATGCAAATCCGTTCAGCCGTTTAGATTTGATTGATTGATTGACACAAACATCCACACAAACTTTCGCATTTATAATATTAGTAGGATATCGAATCCATTTAACATCTATGATACAATGCCAGCAATACACACACAAGAATCATTCTAAAATAAAATATCCTACAATAATCATAGAACAAATATAAAAACTCATTACGCTTTTTTTTAATACAATTGAGGTGGCAAACAAGCATACGGCCCACCTGTTGGAAGCGGTTACCGTAGCCTATGAGCGCTTGCAATACGTTGCACGCACGCACGCGTTGCCCAGCCCACTATTTGAAACAAATCATCATCATCATCATTTCAGCCGTACGACGTCCACTGCTGAACATGGCCTCCCCCACAGACAGAGCGAATTCCTATCATGTGGGGGGATTTGCCCATACTCACCACGCTGGGCATGCGGGTTGGCGAGCGCAGTTAGAGCTATCGTTGTTAAAATGAGGGACGCTGCTGCCCATCCCCTAGCTTTTTTCCCTTAGTCGCCTCTTACGACATCCGCGGATAGGTAGGTATGAAGGGGCCTATTCTTAAGCCGGGGCCACCACGGCAAATAATGTTAAATAATCTTCTGTAAGGCGGAGGTACCCCCCAGCTGGGCTGCCAATTTAGATAGAGAAAATCTCGCTGTGCCCTACCTACTTTGAAGGATTCGATCCAACGACCTCTCGCTTCGCAGCCGTCGCCACCGTTGCTATAAATCCTGCGTCGAAATACACTTACAGGTAAGGACAGCTGCACTGTATCCCCACTCGGCATCAGTATCGGCAGGTGGGGGGTGGGGGGCGCAGGCGCGACGGGGCGGGGGGCGGGGGTGTCGTCCCCCGCAGCCCCCGTCATGGCGTCCGCGAGAAGGGAGCGGACATCTTCTGCGCCAGCAAGTTCCAACGCAGTCTGCCCTTCTTGGTTCTTGAGGAATGGATCTGCGCCGTGGGCGAGCTACGGACAATTGAAATACAGTTAGACATACATACATAAGTCAAAGTCAAAGTCAAAAGGCATTTATTTCAATAAAATCACTAGGATCACTTTGAAACGTCTTAGAAACTAGGTGAAGCTATGCCTGTTCCTCGCGACCAAGCCTAGAAGAATCATACATAAAATCACGCCTATTTCCCAGAGGGGTAGGCAGAGACCACGGCTTTCCACTTGCTACGATCCTGACATACCTCTTTTGCTTCATTCACTCTCATCACATTCCTCATTCATGCTCGTTGGTTAAGGTAGGGGCAAACTTAAGTAGGTTGGTCCTACAGTGTCCAGTTGGAAGTTTGAGTTTGACAGTTTGTCAAACTGAACTGATGCTTTTCGTGTGTAATGCTTGACGTGTTAGCATGAACACATTTGATATGACTGATGCTTGACGTGGTTAAAATATTAAAGCCTGAAGTTTGATGAGTTTTCTTTGAATATTTGGCTTGATGCTTGAATAGTTTGCTTGAGGCTTGAATAGTTTGCTTGATGTTTAAAGAGCTTGTATTTTATGTAATTTCTATTTTTTTTCTTTTTTAAATAAATAAATATCCCGGCCATCACACACGGTCAATTGATCCCAAACTAGGCATAGCCTGTACTATGGGTACCAGAGACTGATATACATAATAGATAAATATTTAACACCCAGATACAGAACAAACATCTGTGTTAATCACACAAATGTTTGTCCAGTGCGGGAATCGAACCCGCGACCACTTTTATTATAAGTACTGCCAAAGAGTGGAATGATCTGCCTGCGTCTGTTTTCCCGAAAGAGTACAATCTAGGAGTCTTCGAATCTAGGGTCAATAAGTTCACTCTGGGAAAGCGTGCTCCATCTTAGGCCACATCTCACTTGCAAAAGTGAGTTGGTGGCCAAACGCCTTACCATTATCAATAAAAAAAAAAAAAGACCTCTAGCGCAGAAGGCAGAGTTACTACCAACTGAGCCATGAGGCCAGTCAATGAAGTTAAAAGACTTACCAGTAATGAAGCTAGCTGCGTCCTCGCCTTGTGCGCTGCCTCGTGTAGCGGTGTGAAGCCCCACCTGTCGGCCGAGTTGGGGTTCGTTCCCGCGCGCAGCAGCAGCGCGGCCAACTCCACGTGCCCGTAGGACGCCGCATTGTGCAAGGGCACTAGGCCGCCCTTGTCGCGGGCCGACACCGCAGCGCCCGCTTCTAGAAGCGCTTCGGCTACTTCTAGGTTGTTGTAGCCAGCTGTTAAATATCATAATGTTAATAAAAGCTTCGGTTGCGTCACTAAGATGCAAGAGGTGCGGGTTCGATCCCAAGATTTCCTTCACTTTATTACACTTCACACTATTATTGTAAACTAACGCCCGCGGCCTCGCTCGCGAAGAGAAGATAAAAAGTAGCACATATGCTATTCCAGACTATAATCTATCTCTGTGTCAAATTTCATCCAAATCCGTTCGGCCGTTTGGGTGTGATTGAGCCTCAAACATCCACTTTTTATCTAGGTACGTTTTCCTTCTACCTTCCCTTCAATAATGTTCCTTAAGAAGCCGTCATGACGTATATGTCTAATGCAATTTTTTTTCAACACTAGTTATTTTATAAATAAAATCATACCCGCAAGGTGTAAGGGTGTGGAGTTCCGTCCGTGAGAATCTCGACAGTTCACGTTCTGTGGGGTTATAAGTTTTCTGAAAAAAAAAAAACATTTTAAGTATAAGGTATCAGTGAAGGAAAACATCGTGAGGAAATCCGCTGCTTGGCTCCGCACTAGATCGCCTCGCTTCGCCTCTTAGTGCGCCCCTTGTATCACTGTCCCTCGCTAGGACTAACCGTAACGCCGTTAGTCCTACATCTGGATACCAGTCTCATGTCGCCCGCGCTAGACTGCCTCAGTTCGCCTTGTCGCCACTCAGTGCGTCCGCCGTCTCCTGCTCGGACTAACAGTAACGCTGTTAGTCCTACATCTGGACATCAGTCTCATGTCGCCCGCGCTAGACTGCCTCAGTTCGCCCTGTCGCCACTCAGTGCGTCCGCCGTCTCCTGCTCGGACTAACAGTAACGCTGTTAGTCCTATATCTAGACATTAGTCTCAATTCGCCTATGCTAGATCGCCCCGCTTCGCCGCGTCGCCACTCAGTGCGTCCGCTGTATCACTTTCTCCTGCTTGGACTAACAGTAACAATGTTAGTCATATATCTAGACATTAGTCTCATGTCGCCCACAATAGATCGCCTCGCATTGCCTCTTAATGCGCCTGCTGTATCACTGTCCCCTACTCGTACGAACTGTAACGCTGTTAGTGGACTTTAGTCTCATGTCGCCCGCGCTAGATCGCCTCACTTCACCGCGTGTCTCAGTGTGTTCTCAGTGTGTCCCCTGTGTCACTACCCGATGCACGGATTAACTGTACCGCCGTTAGTACTACATGTTGAGTCTAGATGTAGTACTACTCTAGATTGACTGGCATCATAGCTGGGTTGGTCGTAACTCTTCCTTCTGCGCTAGAGGTCGCGGGTTCGATTTCCGCACTGGACAAACATTTGTGACTAACACAGATGTTTGTTCTGTTTCTGGGTTCTAAATATTTATCTACTATGTATATCAGTCTCTGGTACCCATAGTACCAGAGACTGAGGGTCCCCCCTGTCCGCGTGTTTTTTGTCCGTCTGTCTGTGTGTCCTAAAATATATATTTTACTTTATGAATATTTTTGACATTTATTTTGTGATTTTGACTTTTGATTTTTATTGTGTATTTTGAATGATGTTGTCCCACTTAAATTTAGTAGCTAAGTGTTTTTAAAACATAAAATAAACTTTTTTTTTATAGTACAGGCTATGCCTAGTTTGGGATCATTAGACCGTGTGTGATATATTTGGAATATTAATTAATTTATTATTATTTATTTATTCTAGACGTTAGTCTCACCTCGCCCGCGCTAGATCGCCTCGCTTCGCCGCGTCCAGCAACGCCGCGTCGCCTCTGAGTGCGTCCGCCGTGTCACTGTCCCCAGCTCGGACCAACTGTAAGGCCGTTAGTCCGTCTCGATTTCGTCTTGTCGGATCGGCCCCGTGCTGAAAAGACATCACGAATTAAAGTACACTGCTCGTTAGCAGCATCTAAGAGGCGCATTTTAATCATTTCACTACACTGATTCTTTCGCTGACGGTCATAAGAACTTTTCAGGGCCACCATACCTCAACTAGGGCTTGCAATCGAATATTCGAATTTTCTACAGATATTTTTATTCGAATATTTGTAATAGCGTTATTCGAATAATTTCAAGTATGAGAAAAAGCCGTAATCTGAAGCTTACTTCTCTAAACTAGGTAATTTTAATAACTTTACTAAACTTTAGCTCAGGAGTCAGGGAATTCATACAATGTCTGTACTTATTACTTTATGTCAATAAACAAACAATAAAAAAAAAAATTAAAAAATTTTTTTTAAACAATTGCATAATTTTTTAACGGGAAATTTATAAATGAACCAAATTTTTGGATTTCGTTTGATGTAAATTTTTTTAAATATTTGATAGTTTTGATAACTAGGGTTCCCCGTTAGCCCTTTTGGGGCATTCCTACGTAGTTTTGTGATGATTTTCTGCAGCAAAAACAAGTTAAAACTAACATTTAAAAGTTTTGAATACCACCCAAAAATGATCGAATACTAAGAACTTTCATTGTTATTTATAAGTATGTATTATGCCTATGCCTAAGTTTTGTGTATTTATGACTGAAGACCGTTCGTCGTGGAACTCTTTGGGGGAGGCCTATGTGCAGCAGTGGACTTCAACAGACTGATGATCATCATCGTCATCTCCCTGCCCATATCCCACTTCACGTGGGGTCGGCACAACATGTTTTTCTCTTCCACTCCCCTCTATCAGCCGTTATGTCAGTATTCACTCCTTTCTTACTCATGTCATCTTTCACACAATCTATCCATCTTTTCTTTGGTCTTCCTTCCACATTCATATTTAACACTCTTCTAGTCACATGACATTCTTCCCTCCGCATGACATGCCCATACCACGCTAACCTTTTGCTCTTCAACTTCTAAGTCACTGGCGCTACTTTCAAACTTTCGCTACTTTCGCTGCTTGCTTGCTTATTGTGCCACTGATTCTTTCTTGGTCATCCTGTTTTATGCCAGTGACAGTGGTTGAGGTATGGTGGCCCTAAAAAGGGCCTATGACCGTCGGTGAAAGAATCAGTGTAGTGAAAGGATTAAAGTGCGCCTCTTAGAGGCTCCGTTCGCTTCAACAGACAGATGATGAAGTTTATAGATTTGCTAATTGATAGTCAAAGTCAAAGTCAAAGTCAAAAGGCATTTATTTCAATAAAATCACTAGGATCACTTAGAAACGTCTTAGAAACTAGGTGAAGCTATGCCTGTTCCTCGCGACCAAGCCTAGAAGAATCAGGCAACAAACACGGCTTGGTGCCTATCATTTTTTTCGATGATCCTTTTTCACAAAATGGAATTTAAAGCTTCAGTGTGGTGCCGATCGAACTAGCACTTCGCCTGGGAGGTTACCTTGAGCAGTAGCCTCACAATGTCCGCCTTTCCCTTGGCAGCCGCCTCGTGCAGCGGCGTGAACCTCCAGAGATCGGCGGCATTGACTCCCGCACCCCCCGACACCAGCAACTCCGTCACTTCGAAGTGGCCGTACGAGCACGCATTGTGTAGTGGTACTAAGCCGCTGGAATTAAATAAAATAAATATTCCGGACATATCACACACGGTCAACTGATCCCAAACTAGGCATAGCCTGTACTATGGGTACCAGAGACTGATATACATAATAGATATATATTTAACACCCAGACACAGAACAAACATCTGTGTTTATCACACAAATGTTTGACCATTGCGGGGATCGAACCCTCGACCTCTAGCGCAGAAGGCAGAGATACTACTAACTGAGCTATGAGGCCAGTCAATACAATACACGGGGTTCCATAATTGAGAGCACTGGTGGAGGGGGTCGTAGTGGCCCCACCTTCCACAGGTCGTGGGTTCGAAACGTGTCGTGTGTAGGGGTGCCCGCTAGAAGAGAGGAAGAAAAAAGGTATTGCCAACAACTATCTATAAAGGAGCCATTTCATTCTGGGCCTGGTCCATGTACACTACATAGAAAAATTAGGAAAAAAATAGGAGATTACAAGAAAAATACAATTTCATTAATTTAAAGACAAATGCGATGGTACAAGAATAGTTCTTCTGGTAAGTTTTTTACTATGTGAACACTATTTGAAGGCCACCTTGTTGGTTTGTAATTGGCGTTTGACATGATATTGACATATTTTTCATGTCATGTTGTTTGATTTGATGTTTTTGTTTTGTCAGATAAATGTAGGTTGTCAAAATGACATTACACGCACGTCCATCCGCCATATTTTTGTAGCGCTGTGTGTTGCTCTCTTTGTCGAAGAAAATCATAATGTACCTTAGAACGAAGTCAATTTAAAAAAAAATAACCAATTAAATACGTTTACTTTATTGCTTAGCCATATTTTAGAGTAGTGTACACAGTGCAGGCCCAGGCTCCATATATTGATGAAACGCCTCTTTTACACATACATATTAATGTTTGGATGCCAACATGCAGTGGGCGGCAGAGCTTGCGAATAAAACCTATGGATTTTCCATTCGGAAAATTTATGTGCGCTATGCTAGTGCTCTTAAACAGTGATGGAAAACATCGTGAGGAAACCGGCATGTCCTAGAACCTAAAAATTCGCAGACATGTGACATGTGCACGAAAGGAACCTCTTAGAGGCGCACTTTTATCCTTTCACTACACTGATTCTTTCACCGACGGTCATAGGCCCATTTCAGGGCCACCATACCTCAACCCGCTCACTGACCTAATGCAGGATGACCATGAAAGTACCAGTGACAAGAACTCACCCTTTATCCTTGGCGTGAACGTCGGCACCTCGTTGTAGTAGTAATTGAGCAAGGACCAGTCTATTGTATCTGAAACAAAAATACTAATATTAAACTACTTAACTCCCTGGACCCCTGTATCTTCATACATACATACATAAAATCAAGCCTATTTCCCAGAGGGGTAGGCAGAGACCACGGCCTTCCACTTGCTACGATCCTGACATACGACTGGCCTCATAGCTCGGTTAGTAGTAACGCTGCCTTCTGCGCTAGAGGTCGTGGGTTCGATCCCCGCACTGGACAAACATTTGTGTGACAAACACAGATGTTTGTTCTGTGTCTGGGTGTTAATATATATATATATCTATTATGTATATCAGTCTCTGGTACCCATAGTACAGGCTATGCCTAGTTTGGGATCAGTTGACCGTGTGAATATGTCCGGAATATTTATTTTTTTATTTTATTTATTTACCTCTTTCGCTTCATTCACTCTCATCACATTCCTCATACATGCTCGTCGGTTTAGGGTACTCTTGACCTGGCCTTTGTCCAAAACGTCACCGATTTGGTCGCTAAACGTACGCCTAGGTCTTCCAACGGTTCCATTCACACTCGCCTTATACACCTGTTTCGTCAATCTTCTTTCATCCTCTTTACATGACCAACCCATCTCAGCATACCTTTCTCAATCCTCATCACTACATCTTCTTTCACTACACAACTTATCACACTGTTCCTCACTCTATCTTTCAAAGTTACTCCACACATACTTCGCAAAGCTCTCATTTCCACTGCATTTATCTTCATAATAGTCATAATCATAATTTATTCATAAGATTGATAAGAACACAAAAATTTGCAAGTTTATGGTCATTTTTACATAGTTATTAGGGTTTGGTCCCGAGAATTCCCGGTCCCGAAATACCCGGGAATTCCCGTTTTTTTTTTGCCAATTTAGGAACCGGGAAATCATAAATCGTTTCCCGGTTCTTTCGGGAAATTTCGGGAAAAATATTTTACGTCTAGGCGAAAGGTTTAAACTGTCATAGCTTAATATTAACCAACCGCACATACTTTTGCATGTCGCAGGTTCTGATCAAAAGGATAGAATAAAGCTAAATCACTGTTGATCTGTTTAATAATTTAAGCATGTAAGGTAAGGATATTGTTGATTTTTATGCAAGAAAAACTGCATTTATGTTCGTTTCAAAGTATTTTTCTATATTTTAAAAATTGTCTTTAATAAAAACATTTCAATTGATACTTATTTATTTTTCATTCATTTCCCCTCTTTTTATATCTACTCAATCGAACATAAATGCAGTTTTTTACATGAAAATGGCATGAAATTTTACATTGTTTTTCTTGCATAAAAATCAACAATATCCTTACCTTACATGCTTAAATTATTAAACAGATCAACAGTGATATAGCTTTATTCTATCCTTTTGATCAGAACCTGCGACATGCAAAAGTATGTGCGGTTGGTTAATATTAAGCTATGACAGTTTAACTTTAAACCTTTCGCCTAGATGTAAAATATTTTTCCCGAAATTTCCCGAAATACCCGGTTCCCTATGTGAAGCTTCCCGGTATTCCCGGTTCCTTAAAAACTACCCGATTCTGCAATCCCTAATAGTTATAAGTAGGTGTTACATAGGAGCCTGAACTAGGGGATCCTGTGTTTCAGGCAACCGGCAATCTTGGCAACCCCTTGGTCGATTTAACTCATATTTTTACCATGCAGATCGGATAGGCGATTCAAAAGTTATGATCTAACTACAAGGTGATTCATAATATGTATTCCATCCCGAAAGGGGCTTATTCTATACCCAATTGGCAATAAAGTTTGTTCTACGACTTTTGGAAATTCGTCATTTTTCATTGAAAAAACTCTATGCTAAAATCAGCTGTTTTGGGGTCAAATCAGGTCAAACTCACTGAATCAGCTGTTTTATGAAGCAATCTTGGTTCCAAACTTCTTGTACGTTTAGTAGTTTTTAGGATGATAAAAATACCAAAAATAGCTAAATTGAGAAAGTTTGTGAAAAAAAAAATTGTTAATATTGTTTTTTTTTTTCGTTAATATTATTTATTTTCGTTGATAGAATAACCCCCTTTCGGGATGTTATGAATCACCTTGTATACAAACACGCAAGTTGTTCAAGAGATCTTCGCTCGCTCGATCAAATATAGTTGACTAGCTTCCGAAAGTAGTTTCTCCCGCGCGGCACCCAGATAAAGTCAAAGTCAAAAGGCGTTTATTTCAATAAATCACTAGGATCACTTTGTAACGTCTTAGAAACTAGGTGAAGCCTGTTCCTCGCGACCAAGCCTACAAGAATCAGGCAACAAACACGGCTTGTACTAAATAGTAGAAGAAAAAATAGGCTCTAGAGTCTAGACTTGAGGATAAAAGTCTAGAATCTAGAGTCTATACTTGTATTCTCCAGCAGACGACCTTTCAGATCTACAGGTGATCAGATCCTTTAAGATAAGGAGTTACGCTGAGATGATTGATCAGTGTAAGATTAGTTCAATTATTTAATATTCCGGACATATCACACACGGTCAACTGATCCCAAACTAGGCATAGCCTGTACTATGGGTACCAGAGACTGATATACATAATAGATATATATTTAACACCCAGACATAGAAGAAACACCTGTGTTAATCACACAAATGTTTGTTCAGTGCGGGAATCGAACCCGCGGCCTCCAACGCAGAAGGCAGAGTTGCTACCAACTGAGCTATGAGGCCAGTTAATGTTTTGTAAATTATTATAATTATGTCTGTTTTTATTTTTGTTAATTTTTATATTGAAATGTTATTTTTAATTTAAATTTGTATATCAAGGCGCATTGGTGCTAACTTTAAAGCTGTGTGTATAATGTTGAATAAATAAATAAATAAGGGGGGTTGTCTGAAGCACGTACAAACATTTTGGCACGTGCCGACTTTTTGCAGTAATGAGTACCTATTCCATACGTGACAGGTCGCAAGCGCATCGCCGCTTATAAAAATACTAATATAAAAAATGCGTAAATTTTGATTTTGTTTTATTCCAGAATTAAAACAGTAGGAAGTTGAATAAGTAAGATTTTGCGAATATATTTTACAGGAAAATTTAACTAATATCCTGTTAGAGGTTTCAAGTCCATCTTGAAACCTCTTACAGGATATTAGTTAAATTTTGTCTTGTCTGCCGTTGTAAAGCCATAACGTTTGATAACGCTAAATATATTCTTCCTTGTTAGTTCGATCTACAAAGTTTCATAATATGTATTTCTATATAAACTTTGAGAGGAGGTAGGGCACAGCGAGATTTTCTCGTTCTGAATTGGAGCAGCCCGCCTGGGAGGTACCTCCGCCTTACAGAAGATCGCAGCCAAATAACATTATTTGTTTCAAATTGTGTTGTGTTCCTGTGGTGAGTAGGGTTGCCAGAGCTCTTTAGGGGGGAAGGGGGTTCGGGGTCGGCAACGCGTGCGTGATGCCTCTGGTATTGCAAGCGCTCATAGGCTACGGTAACCGCTTACCATCAGGTGGGCCGTAAGCTTGTTTGCCACCTCAGTTGTATAAATAAAAAAAAAAAAAAAAAAAAAAAGCTGTCGAAAGGGGCATATTCTGTTGACAAAATGAAACAATTTTCAGAAAAAAAATTCCAAACTGTTTCCGTTACGATATAATCCTATCCTACTCTTCTACTAATATTATAAATGCGAAATTTTGTGTTTTTTTTGGATATTTAGATGTTTGTTCTTCAATCACGTCATAACGTCTCAACCGATTTCGTTGAAACTTGGAATATATAGAGTTCTTTACCTAGAATAGCATATAGGCTACTTTATATGTATGTAAAACGCGAGCAAAGCCGCGGGCGGAAGCTAGTCATAATATGTACACTATATTCAAGACAATAATAATTTGGTACCTATGACAGATGGTCCAAATCAATTATAACCATAAACAACAATTTATGCGACAGAGCTTCCTGTACAAAACTCAGGTCATAGTTCAAGTACTTGGTGACATAATACATTAATATTTACCTTATAAGAAATGCTTATTTTTGAAACAATAAATGTTTCAAAAATAATCATTTTTTAAACAATCCACACAGAACAAACATCTGTGTTCATTACACAAATGTTTGTCCAGTGCGGAAACCCGCGACCTCTAGCGCGGAAGGCAGAGTTACTACCAACTGTGCTATGAGGGGCAACCCGCATGCCCAGCGTGGTGAGTATGGGCAAATCTCCCACATGATAAGGAATCCGCTCTGTCAAGTCAAAGTCAAAGTCAAAGTCAAAAGGCATTTATTTCAATAAAATCACTAGGATCACTTAGAAACGTCTTAGAAACTAGGTGAAGCTATGCCTGTTCCTCGCGACCAAGCCTAGAAGAATCAGGCAACAAACACGGCTTGGTGCCTATCATTTTTTTCGATGATCCTTTTTCACAAAATGGAATTTAAAGCTTCAGTGTGGTGCCTGTCTGTGGGGGAGGGCATGTTCAGCAGTGGACGTCGTACGGCTGAAATGATGATGATGTGCTATGAGGCCAATCTAAGTTAGGACTCCGTCACTCACCCAGCAGCGAAATGCAGTGGAGTGGAATGTCTGCCGTCGACATCGCGGCAGTTCACCAGCCTTGGCCTGGAGTCGAGCACGGCGCGCGCAGTCTCCACGTCGCCGGTCCTCGCCGCTTCCAGCAGTCTCAGGGCCGCCGCGTTCGAGCATTCGTCTGTAATATACGGAGAAAGCCGTGTCATTTTGTTTAATTCTTTTAACTATGCCGTGTATAGTTTTTTAAGTTTTTATGTATTACTAGCATCCTACTACTACGGAACTACGGACTAAGGGAAAAAAGCTAGGGGATGGGCAGCAGCGTCCCTCATTTTAACAACGATAGCTCTAACTGCGCTCGCCAACCCGCATGCCCAGCGTGCTGAGTATGGGCAAATCCCCCCACATGATAAGGAATTTGCTCTGTCTGTGGGGGAGGCCATGTTCAGCAGTGGACGTCGTACGGCTGAAATGATGATGATGACTAGCTTCGACCCGCGGCTTCGCTCACGTGGTACCTATGACGATAAAAAGTAGCCTATATGCTATTCCAGTCCATAATCTATCTCTGTGCTAAATTTCATCCAAATCCGTTCGGCCGTTTAGGAGTGATTGAATCACAAACATCCAAACATCCTCACAAACTTTCGCATTTATAATATTAGTTGGATAATATTGTATGGATGTTTCAATGATCTGAAATAAATGATTAATAAAAAAAATAAGCATCGTACTGGTTGGCCGAGTGCGAGACTTTCGCTTCGATGCAAAGGTCGTGGGTTCGAGCTTCGAATCCGCCGAATATAAATAAAATGGTAAATATCCCATTTATAGTGCTTCTTTTCGTGTCACTGATTCTTTCTTGGTCATCCTGCATAAGGTCAGTGAACAGGTTGAGGTATGGCGGCCCTGATAAGGGCCTATGACCGTCGATGAAAGAATCAGTGTTGTGAAAGGATTAAAGTGCGCCTCTTAGAGGCTTCTTTCGATGACGACACCTTGTATATTAACGCGAAAACGAGGGAAAAAAAATGGCACCGTCAGTCAATAAACAGGTGGTATGCCTCTGGACAGCAAGAATTGTAGGTGTGTCTTATTTTGACACCTGGGTCTCGATATTTTTTCATGTAAATTGTATATTGAATTTTAAACAAATTCAATAAGTAGGTTATTATAAAAGATCTCATTTTATTACCGTGCTCAAAAAACTTTATTAAAAATATATATATATATATATTTACTGTAAAAATATACAGACTAACTTAATTCCACAGTTTTGAGGTACTTTGCAGACAACTATTATGGTTATGGTGGAAGTACCTAGTGGCTTCCTCACTAGGCTAAGCCTGTATCGAGGAAACCAAGCTACGGTAACTAACAAGCTACGGTAAACTAACTTTTTATACCTATGATGAATTCATAGTCTTTAAATGTAAAAATATATAATGTATTGATTTGTGTTTATTTAATTGACTTATATCTAGGTACATATTATGACATTTTATTTAGAACTATTTTTATTGAAATTTTAATTATATTTATATTTGACATTGTAATTAATTATGAATGTATGATACTTTTAGTAGAAAATGAATTATGTACAAATTGACTTATAATATTTATTATCAATAAATTACTATTATGACTATTATGACGGTTAATTCAAAAGGAAGATGGCTCGGACAACAGGTGAGATTACCATGGTAACAATATTCTAATAAACTTATATAGGTATATTATTTTATGATTAAAGCTAAACATTATAAACTAGTAGTTCCTCTGTATCATCATAAGATAATGACGCAAGCCACTTATGTAAAACATGTTTTGCCTCGGTGACAGTTTAAAAGACAATAGATTTGAGGAATTAATAATAAATAAAACCGATTGTCTAAAATAAAGGTCAAAGTTTACGTAAAATGGTTGACTTCTAGCCTGACTGACAAACAACGCGCAGCCTAAGCTGTAAGTTCTCATCATCGTCATCAACAACCTGTAGAAGTCCACTGCTGGACATAGGCCTCCCCCAAAGAGTTCCACGACGAACGGTCTTGAGCCTTTTCCATGCACCGACTTCCCGCAACCTTTACAATGTCACCGAATGTTCATTCTGAACTTACCAATAAAATTCTTGGTATCTATACACCGAAGACTCGCACTAGACATGCCAAATTGTTCGCCGTTGCGAACTTATCCACAAACTATGCGCAAAACTCTATAGTAAATCGACTTCAAAGAACATATAATAAAAATAAATAAATATTCCGGACATATCACACACGGTAATCTGATCCCAAACTAGGCATAGCCTGTACTATGGGTACCAGAGACTGATATACTAGATAAATATTTAACACCCAGACACAGAACAAACATCTTTGTTTATCACACAAATGTTTGTCCAGAGCGGGATTCGAACTCACGACCTCTAGCGCAGAAGGCAGAGTTACTACCAACTGAGCTATGAGGCCAGTCCTAGAAATATAATCTATAATAGAAATTCTATTCAATTGATATATTTCATAATGCTAAAGGAACATTTAAACGAGATGTATTAAAGTTTATGGAGGAGGACTAAAATTTTGTACATTTTTATAAACTTGACTGTCAATTAAAATATTTTCTTTTTTCTAAAAAATGAAAATCCTTTATTGGCCGTAAGTATTAGCATGTAATTTTTTATTGTATTTTAGATTAAGAGCTGCGGGTTTTGTTAAATAAATAAAATAAAATAAATCGGTCCATCGGGTGGGGGGGGCCTTCCAACACTGCGTCGCCCGGTTCGTGGTCGCATTGTTTGTTATATTAGCTTCGCGTGTTACCTAGATAAAAAGCCTATATGCTATTATAGGCAAAGAACTGTACCTATTCCAAGTTAGGAGGTAGGGCACAGCGAGATTTTCTCGTTCTAAATTGGAGCAGCCCGCCTGGGAGGTACCTCCGCCTTACAGAAGATCGCAGCCAAATAACATTATTTGTTTCAAATAGTGTTGTGTTCCTGCGGTGAGTAAAGTTGCTTGTTTGCCAAATCAGTTGTTAGAAAAAAAAGATTCATCGAAATCGGAACAATATCAAACTAGCAGCCTTTTTGAGATAGAAAGCGTACAAACATTTTACGAATGGAAAATACATAGGTGTAGGTACAACCGGAATTCGAACCCACGACCTGTGGATTGAAAGCGGAGCGGGGTTAAAACAAAACTCCTTCAGAAAGGATAACTAAAATTCACATCCTTAACATCTCAATTCATGGTGTTTGAAGGTTAAAGAATAGGCCCCTCCATATCTCCTACCAGTGGATGTCGTAAGAGGTGACTAAGGGAAACAGGCAGCAGCGTCCCCTATTTTCACAAAGACCCACGTGCCCAGCGTGGTGAGTATGGGCATATTCCCCCCACATGATAGGATGTCGCTCCGAAAATCTGTGGGGGAGGCTGATGTTCAGCAATGGACTTCCACGGCTGGAATGATGATGATGACGCAGGTTGAAACCGGGCGGAACCGGGGCGCGGCAGCTAGTCAAGTCAGGTACAAAGATTTATAAGTACTAAAGCTTGCGCAAACAAAATTATATCACCAGTGGACGCATTGGCAATGCGATGCAAGTTAAATATTAATGATTTACCTTTAAAGTTAAATTACATAAATATATTTACTGTGGGTGACATTGGATTGTAATAAGGTATGTTTTTTACAAGTTTACCAATAAAATTCAAAAGGTTTATATCAATAATATCACTAGGATCACTTTGAAATGTCTTAGAAACTAGGTGAAGCTACGCCTGTTCCTCGCGACCAAGCCTACAAGAATCAGGCAACAGACACGGCTCGCGTGCATTTTTTCGATGATCCTTTCACAAAATGGAATGTAGAGCTTCAGTGTAGTGCCGATCGAACTAGGTGAGGCACAAGTTTTTTTTTTTTTCTAACGGATTTTTATGTTGTGGTTCTCTTACGACCACTGCCAGCTACACCGGGCTAGGTGAACGCAGAGGGCGCTACTGCCGAAAAAAGGGTTAGGTTTTGGCAACGAGCGCAAGGGCACCACTTAGGTACGGACCTCGGCTTGGGCTGTTGCCAGAGGGAGGTTTTTTGAGGAGGCCATCACCCTGAAGGGGTCGACCCCGCCGGCGGGGTCGATGTGATCTTTTGAGTGTTTTTATGTGTCGATGATGGGATCATCGTCATCTGGATCTTCAAGAAGATGTCTTGGCCTACGGAGGGATTTAACACAAAAGAAAAATAAATCTTGTGTTAAATAAATACTTTACTAAAACAAGTTAAATTAATTAAAAATTAAGAAGCTTATTTATCGAATTATTTGCCTGCTACTAATATTATAAATGCGATAGTTTGTGAGGATGTTTGTTGTTCAATCACGCCGTAACGGCTCAACCGATTTCGCTGAAACTTGGAATAGATAAAGCTCTTTACCTAGAATAGCATATAGGCTCCTCTTTATTTAAGTACCACGCAGGCAAAGCCGCGGGCGGAAGCTAGTCTAATATAAATTTGGAATGATCATGAACATAATTTTCTCTAAAAACGGGATATTTACCACGATTTGTGAATTTCTTTGTTTCCCGACTTTTTTATAATTTATCATTGTGTAACAAAATCTAATGTTACAAAATTTATAAAATCGTTACTTGACTTACTGATAATTTCCGAAACTCAACCCCTAATAGGGTGTTACGGGAGTTGATAGCTTTAAGACCTCTCTGTAACACTTATTTATGCAAATAAACATCTTGAATCTTGACGTTTGTATGGAAAATAGCTTCACGCGAACGAAGTCACGCGGGTACCCGCTAGTTATGTACCTGTAGGTATGTATGCATGCACCTCCGATTGAGGTCTTACAAATGTTTGCAAAATACAACAAAGGGTTATATTTGTTATACCTTTTTCTGAAAAAAATAACCAACGCTAACGTCATTATGATAAGAAGATCTGATGTGCCAACAAAGATTATCTTTTAACTAGCTTCCACCCGCGTCGCTCGCGTGGTACATACCTATATAAAAAGTAGCCTATATATACGACTGGCGTCATAGCTCAGTTGGTAGTAACTCTGACTTCTGCGCTAGAGGTCGTTCGATTCCCGCTCTGGACAAACATTTGTGTGATGAACACAGATGTTTGTTCTGTGTCTGGGTGTTAAATATTAATCTATTATGTATATCAGTCTCTGGTACCCATAGTACAGGCTATGCCTAGTTTGGGATCAGTTGACCGTGTGTGATATATCCGGAATATTTATTTATTTATTTATATGCTATTCTCGGAAAATAACTTTATTCCTAGTTTCAACGAAATGCAGGGTACATGTACTAACCTAAGCTGCCTTTACACCTAAGCTGTATCCATGTACATGTTGGCAATGAATGAATGTGAGATCGGTTAAGCCGCTACGGCGTGATTGAACAACAAACATCCAAACATCCTCACAAACTTTCGCATTTATATTAGTAGGATTTGATATTGATTTTCTTTAAACATCATAAACAATAATCATCGTTAAAGAAATCTTGTTTTTGCGCAAGTTCTTTGACCAAACAGTGACGTTTCGGAAAAAGGTCAGGTCAAGAGTTACCTAAATTAACGTTGGATGTACGTTGATTGGATGAGGAATAAATAATAATGAAATACAATACAATAACTTTATTTCAGACAACAATAGAATAAAAAACAGATGGAATTTTTCTTATCCTACGGCCCATATACATATATACCTACTGTAGTAACTAGTATTTAAGGATACCTGCGTTCCTTAACTTATGCTGTCTCCGGGGGACAACTGACAGTGACAGATAACAGATGACACCTGAGATGGAGAGATGGATACATACTCTCTGGGAGTCAGTCAGTCTGTGGTCAAGCCGGTACGAGCAGGCGCGCGGGAAGTCACTGGGAGATATTATAGGTATTATGTGGACTTTTTTTTGGAGGGAACTTGAGAAAGTGATTTTGCGCTCTCAATTTATTTTACAAAACTAGTGTTAAATTGAATAATATTATGTGATTATGGTGGTGTTTTGCGTAATATCGTTCGAGTAAACCACACAAGTGAAGTGAAATGAAATGATTGCGTGTATCGTCATTTTTCGAGTTGGCACCAAGAGGGCCCTTGAGGTTTAGTAAAATAGCCACCATCCTAACTTACTAAAACTGAATTAGACTTGACTTGACGGTGACTTGACCATGACTAAGAAGTAAAATGAAGAAGAAAGATAAAAATAACTACGAAAAAATATAAACGTAAGACTTGGCGGTAAGGCCTAGATGCCATAGCCAGCACGAAAGGGAAAAACTTAAAAAAAAAAAAAAAATAGGTGTTATGTGATATGATAACAGCGAGGGAGTTGTCCTGCTAGGAACCAGCGTGGTGTAAGGCATACACTACACCTACCATATAGATATATACCTTAAAGACTACTTGACTTATACTTGAGCTTCCTTCTGAGGTTTTCCCGCTAACTTACAACATGAAGAGCTTTAAGAAAAATACAAAAAGATTTCTCAAGGGCAGGCAACGCATTACCAATGCTCCAGGTGTTGCAGATGTCAATAGGCGACGGTAACCGCTTACCATCAGGTGGGCCGTAAGCCTGTTTGCCTCCGTATAACATTAAAAAAAAAAAAAAAAAAAAACATAATAATCTAAAAACACAATTAATTGGCACGTAGAAACTGCGACGTGGGACGCGAATTGTCCGTGGCAATTGTATGACCCACAACATCATCCACAGATTGGTAGAAACAAATGCGCGTTATAAAAAAAAATGTAGAGTTGAAACAAATAACACCCAACAGTCACATACATAGTCCTAACCCCGCTCCTAAATCCTAGGATTCCCTGTGTCGTGGTTCTCAGAACCTACGAGTACCACGGTACCGCAACACCCAGACCTACCAACTAATATATGCAGATCATGCAAAAATTTGTGCCGCAGCGGGAATTGTGTTCAATACCAACAACAATGTATAAAATGTGTATCCGAACGTTGGTCTAGGGAAGAGCTGAAGGGTCTATGGTAGGACTTCCTGTCGGTTTCCATCCATCATGCAATGTAACGTGTGTGTAACTAAAAATTAATTAATAAACGTATTTCTATAAAATACCAAAAACTTTTTCTTCTGTCTTGTACAAATTGAACCCCTTGCGACTCAAGACGGGCGCTCGCCCGCTACGCAACCGAGGTCGTCGGTGACGATGCTTGCTTGCCGTGTCACTGATTCTTTCTTGGTCGTCCTGTATTAGGGTCAGTGACCAGCCAGGCTATTGCGCAAAATGGTAATGAAGATCGCAATTTTAAGTATGATTTTATCAATTATAGCGACATATAAAGTTATTCCAACATGAAAATAAGAAGCTAAGATCTTGATGTTTTCCCTTGTCAAGTTTGGAACGTTTTAAATGTCGCTAAGATTGTTCAAATTACCCTCAAAGTTACGAACTTCATTGCCATTACGCTGAGGCAATTGCACCACAGATTGAGATTGAGATTGAGGTATGGTGGCCCTGAAAAGGACCTATGACCGTCGATGAAAGAATCAGTGTAGTTAACGGGTTGTGAAGTACCCTTAGAGGCTCCTTTCGTGCACATGTCACATGTCTTTGAATTTTTAGGTCATCATGGCGCCTTGCCCAAAGCCCTCCACAATTCTGGCGGATCCTGAAAACGAGGAGAAGCCAGCTCCTGAACCTGAACAGCTCCACATAGTGAAGAAGAATCTGGTGACGTTCGGATACGGGCATCTAGCTGCGCTTTATGGACTCTATCTCTGTTTTACTTCAGCGCACTGGGGGACTGTGTTTTTGGGTGAGTTGAGTTGAAAATGCCGCGTTGGCCTAGTGGAAGGTACACCGACTTTCGATCGAAAGGGCGTGAGTTCGAGCCCGGTGCTCTCTAAAGGTGAAGGAAAACATCGTGAAGAAACCAGCATCCTAGAACCTTTTTTTTTATACAACTGAGGTGGAAAACAAGCATATGGCCCACCTGTTGGTAAGCGGTTACCGTAGTCTATGAGCGATTGCAATACCAGAGGCATCACGAACGCGTTGCCGACCCCGAACCCCCCCACCCCTAAAGAGCTCTGGCAACCTTACTCATCGCAGGAAACAACAGTATTTGAAAAAAAATATGTTATTTGGCTGCAATCTTCTGTAAGGCGGAGGTACCTCCCCAGGCGGGCTGCTCCGATTCAGAACGAGAAAATCTCGCTGTGCCCTACCTCCTCCTAAAACAATTTGAAGCCTCTTAGGCGCAATAAGCTTTAATACTTCCACTACACTGATTCCTTCATCGACGGTCATAGGCCCTTTTCAGGGCGACCATACCTCAACCTGCTCACTGACCAAGAAAGAGTCAGTGACATGACAAGAAGAAGAAGAGCATTAGCTTTATCTACGCTCGCCAACCCGCATGCCCAGCGTAGCGACAACCTTAAACAGCGGATTCATTGAGTTTATGATTTGACCCTATAAAAGCTGATTTATAATAGTTTTTTCAATGAAAAATGTGTAATTTCCAAATGTCGTAGAACAAACTTTATTGCCAATTGGGTGTAGAATAAGCCCCTTTCGGGATAGCATACATAATATGAATCACCTTGTATAAATTTAACTGCCTTTTTTCCAGCCTACATATTATTCGCGTCAGCAGCAATAGGGGTTACCGCAGGCGCGCATCGCCTCTGGGCACACAGGACGTACAAGGCCAAGCTGCCACTCCAGATTCTGCTCATGGTGATGAACACCTTCGCGTTCCAGAACACAGTCGTCACTTGGGTCAGGGAGCATAGGCTGCATCATAAGTATAGGTAAGGTACTGCGATGATAGAGCACTGCGTCGCCCGGTTCGTGGTCGCCATTCGAGAACCTTTACGCCCCAACGGTTGTCGGTTCTGCGAGCTATACGGCCTGTCCACTGCCACTTCAACTTGCTAATTCTGAGAGCTACGTATGAGATTACGATTTTGACTAAACATCATCATCATAACTCGAAAAGGGCACAAAAGTGGCAACATATGTCTTTGAAGAAAATGTGACACTAAATGGTAGAAACCTACAATAAAAATCCTAGAACAAAACAGGGCGAAATACAGGGTCTATAGAAGTTTAAACGACGTTTCCCATATAATAAAATAAGTTTTATGCAATTTACTCCTAAACTATAAATCGGGGCTTAAAATAAATAAAAATAAAATAAATATTTTCCGGACATATCACACACGATCAACTGATCCCAAACTAGGCATAGCCTGTACTATGGGTACCAGAGACTGATATACATAATAGATATATATTTAACACCCAGCCACAGAACAAACATCTGTGTTAGTCACAAATGTTTGTCCAGTGCGGGAATCGAACCCGCGACCTCTAGCGCAGAAGGCAGAGTTACTACCAACTGAGCTATGAGGCCAGTAAAGGGACCAAAATAACATGGGTTCATATTTGTTTGTTTTTAAAACATAAATCGAATGGAGTTTTAAAATGTATGAGACTACGATTTTGACTAAAAATCATCATCATAACTCGAGGAGGGCACAAAAGTGGCAGCATGTGTCTTTGAAGAAAATGTGACACTAAATGATAAGAACCTACCATAAAAATCCCAGAACGAAAATCGACGCAAATACACGTTATTTTCACGTTTTAAGGTTTTGATTTTCATACAATGAAATCAGTTTTATGCGATTTTCAAAAAATACAAAATGTTTTATTCAATTATAAAAGTTACAATAGTTTTAACCATAGTTGGAAACACCTTTTAAGTATTTAAGTAATACTTGTGTTAGGCATTTCCGCTCTTCCACATCTTTAATTAAATAAATTTGAAGCGTAACATTTTATATTTACGATATTTACGATTTACTCCTTAACTATAAGTCCAGGCTCAAAGTGCAATAGAAGAATGTTTGTTTATTTTTTAAATAGCGTAATCAGATTTACGAAATTACGACTTAGAGATTTTAAATTACCTATGTCCGACCTCTCCCATACAGACGAACCACTGTGTCGGTGACCTTGGTTCTTCTACGGATTTCCTCATTTTTTTTTTTTTTTTTATACAACTAAGGTAGTAAACAAGCATACGGCCCACCTGTTGGTAAGTGGTTACCGTAGCCTATGTATGAGGGTGTGAGGATGGATCCCCTGCCTATGGCGAGAGGTGCGATGATAAAAGGAAGCTGAAGGCATCATATCAAACAATTCTTCAGAACACAACCCGTTATACAGGCGGTAGAACACACATAAGGAGGCAAAGTCCCTCCTTAGGGTTAAGGGCTCAATACCGCCTGTTAGCTTGGGATCATCGACAATTCTCATAGCGCGTCTTTGAACCGAGTCAAAGGGTCCCAGCTGGTACTCATTACGGATCTTATCACGTAGTGAAACTCCGAGCATAGCTCTCTCCATAGCCCGTTGCGCGACTTTGAGCTTGTGTATGAGGCCAATAGTTAACGACCAAGTCTCAGTGCCATATGTCATCAAAGTGATCCTAGTGATTTTATTGTTTTTTTTTTTTTTTATATTCCGGACATATCACACACAGTCAACTGATCCCAAACTAGGCATAGCCTGTACTATGGGTACCAGAGACTGATATACATAATAGATATAATATATATTTAGCACCCAGACAGAAAAAACACCTGTGTTAAACACAAATGTTTGTCAGAGTTACTACCAACTGAGCTATGAGGTCAGTCACTTTGACTTTGACATCACTGGCAACACATACTAATTGTAGACTTCTCGTTTATTTTAAGTTAGTAAATACAGGGAAAAAACAACGGCTTGGTTATTTATTTTTAATGATCTTTTAGGTACATCTTTATTCATAATCGAGTTAGAGCATATTCAATCCCAAGCTTTTTTGTCATCTAAATAGTCGGATGTTTTGTAATAAGATTTTTTACCGAGTTTTCGCTTAATTATGTTTTTAAAGTTAATTGGTAACCTTAGCACATCGCGTGGTACCTTATGTGTGTTGGGAACAGTAATCCTACAAATATCCTAAATCCTACTAATATTATAAATGCGAAAGTTTGTGAGGATGTTTGGATGTTTAGATGTTAGGATGTTTGTTGTTCAATCACGCCGTAACGGCTAGACCGATTTCGATGAAACTTGAATTGGAATAGCAGATGGGCAACTTTTCATCAAGGTACTATGCGAGCAAAGCCGTAGTAGTAATAAATAAAGAACACCCAACAGTTACATAGTCCTAACCCCAGACTAGGATTCCTGTGTCGTGGGTATCAGACATTTTCATTCCAGTCCATCGGTTGCCTGATAGAGATCGCTCTTAGCGATAAGGCCGCCCATTGTATTGCCTTGTAATTGTAATATTAACCCTGTATTTCTGTGTGGTAATCGATAAAGTTGTGATGTGTATATGTGTATTTTATGATATTATGTAATTATATTATTCTTATCTACTCTTAAAAAATTTAAGTACATATTACGTTTACTTTGTAGTGCACCCCGACCAATCTTCCGTACAATTCAATTCCTCTCCATCCAAAGGTTGTCTGGAAGAGATCGCTTTCTTAGCGATATGACCGCCCATTGTACATATACATTTATTTAGTCTATAATCAATTGTAATTAGTTATTAAGGTGTGTGTACAATAAAGAATTTTCATTCATTCATTCAATCATTCATTCAATAAAGTGTTATCTATCTATCTATCAGAAACAAATATTTGCAGATCATGCGGCCGCACCCCTAGCGTCCGGGCACTCGCCCACTACGCCACCGAGGTCGTCACAGTTTTACTAACAGCTTATGCCTATTTCTTAACAGTGACACAGAGGCGGACCCACACAACGCATCACGCGGCTTCTTCTACTCCCACATCGGCTGGTTGCTGGTCAAAAAAAACTCTACAGTCAGACAAAAGGGCCGGGCTATAGACATGAGCGATATCTACAGCAACCCCGTACTCATGTTCCAACAGAAGTGAGTGTTACTTTTTTGGTCACTCTGTATTAGGTCAGTGACCAGGTTGAGGTATGGTGCCCCTGAAAAGAGCATATGGCCGTGGGCGAAAGAATCAGTGTAGTGAAAGGATTAAAGTGCGCCTCTTAGAGGCTCCTTTCGTGCACAGAAGTGTGTTCTATCCTACTATAAAATGCGAAAGTTTGGATGGATATAAATAACAATCATCATCATCATCAGTCCACATTAGTCCACTGCTGGACATAGGCCTCCCCCAATACACGCCACTGAGCCCGGTGTTCGGCCCTTGTCATACACTTACTGCCACACTTACCACACTTTCTGGATATAAATAAATCTATATATATAAAGGAGTAGTCCACTCACTCACTCACTGACAGACTCATCACGAAAGCTCATAATAAATAAATAATATTCCGGACATATCACACACGATCCCAAACTAGGCATAGCCTGTACTATGGGTACCAGAGACTGATATACATTATAGATAAATATTTAACACCCAGACACAGAACAAACATCTGTGTTAATCACACAAATGTTTGTCCAGTGGGGGAATCGAACCCGCGACGTCTAGCGCAGAAGACAGAGTTACTACCAATTGAGCTATGAGGCCAGTCGTCACATTGTACGAATCAACTAGCAAAAACGAGCATCTACCTACACATCTCACTGTTCTAAATTCCTCTTCCAGATACGCAGTACCGTTCATCGGGGCAGTCTGTTTCGTCCTCCCCACTTTAATACCCGTCTACTTCTGGGGGGAGTCGGTCAACACGGCCTACCACGTCACAATACTCCGCTACATCCTGAACCTCCACATAACATTTTTAGTGAACAGTGCTGCCCACTTGTGGGGCAACAAGCCTTATGATAAGAGTATTGTACCAGTTCAGAATCTAGCAGTTTCTTTTCTAGCATTCGGCGAAGGCTTCCATAACTACCACCATGTGTTCCCGTGGGATTACAAAGCGGCAGAGCTGGGCAATAATAGACTCAACGTATCAACAAAATTCATAGATTTCTTCGCGTGGCTCGGATGGGCGTATGACCTTAAATCTGTTCCTGATAAGATAGTGCGGGCAAGGGTGAGTCGGACGGGCGATGGAACTAATCTGTGGGGGTGGGGGGACAAGGATATGGATGATGAGATGAGGGAGGGAGCGGTGGTTTTGAATAAGGCTGATTAGGTATTTGTAGTATTGTGTGAATAAATGTTTTAGAATATTCAGTGTTGTTTCATTTATGATTTTTCTTTGTTCGATTCCCGCTGCAGGATAAATGTTTGATAGGCTTCTTACAAAACTGAGGCCTATATAATGTGGCGCCATCTAGTTCCTTCAAGTGAAACGGTTAAAGTATGTGTCGGGTATAAGCTGCGATACTCAAATGTTTAGAACATGTGCGCCCAAACTTTACCCACGTAACTGGCGCCATCTAGTTCCACCTTGTGTAACTAGCGGCTGGTTATAACCTATTTCTGGTCTATCATCGGCGCCAAACGCTGGTCACAGGCGATTAACTATGGCCTTTGATCAGTCTCTAGACTCTGCGTGGCGCCATCTAGTTCCGTAAAGTGTTACTCACCTAGCGGCTGGTTACAGTGTTTGTCGGGTCCATTATCGGCGCCACATCTTTCTAACCATGGATTTTGATGAGTCTCTAGACTCAATTGCGTGGCGCCATCTAGTTTTATCTAGTGTAACTCACCCAGCGGCTGGTTATAGTGTGTGTCGGGTCTGGTATCGGCTCCGCATGCCAGCAGAAGCCGACAGGCAGCTGCGGAGTCTCGCCTCGCCGCCACACAGAGGGCGCTTTCGCCGCGCGCGTCGCACGCGTTTACTTTTGCGCCTGTATAAAATAGTTAGGCATTAAATATAATCTAGATGATTACTCACTCACAGGAGGCTGACATCATCATCATCATTTCAGCCGTACGACGTCCACTTATGAACATGGCCTCCCCCACAGACAGCGAATTCCTTATCATGTGGGGGGATTTGCCCATACTCACTACGCTGGGCATGCGGGTTGGCGAGCGCAGTTAGAGCTATCGTTGTTAAAATGAGGGACGCTGCTGCCCATCCCCTAGCTTTTTTCCCCTAGTCGCCTCTTACGACATCCGCGGATAGGTAGATATGGAGGGGCCTATTCTTCAGCCGGGGCCACCACGGCAGGAGGATGCAGTGCCTGCTTATTTATTTATTATATAGGATCGCCAACACCACATGTATCAAACATTCATTATATACTAAACTATGTAACCTAACACTGACACATAAGCCAATTACAGGCGAACACAGCGCTGGCAGGGACTATTTGACATGCCATGATGACTAAGTTGAGTCTAAGCTTCTGAGCCTCGATCATCGTCTCCGAGTAGCCAGCCTATCGGTCTGTTATAGGATACATTTCGCAGAATGTGCGATTGAACTCTTTGATTTAGTCCCCCCATCCCCATTCCAGCATCGGACAACCAGACGCACGGACACGCGACATCCGTTCATGGTTGATATACCACCTTGCCGCACCAAGCGCTTTGCGTCTACCTTTATAATGCGGACAGCCAAGGAGTGGAACTCGTTGCCGGCGTCTGTGTTTCCGAATACCTATAATTTGGGTGTCTTCAAGACCAGAGTGAATAGGTTTCTTCTAGGCAAACGTGCTACACCGTAGACCACATCAGGTGAGATTGTGGTCAAACGCTAGCCTATTTCGTATAAAAAATAAAAAATAAAAAAAAATGCCAATTTAACCTGCTCCTTCTTCTTGTCGTGTCACTGATTCTTTCTTGGTCATCCTGTATTAGGTTAGTGAGCATGGTAGCCCTGAAAAGGGCCTATGACCGTCGATTGACAGAATCGGTGTAGTGAAAGGATTAAAGTGCGCCTCTTAGGGGCTCCTTTCGTGGACATTAGTAGAGCCTGCGACATGTTTAGATGTAGTAGACTTGAGCACCGATACCATCCTCACTGCCTAGTCAACCTTATCCACAGGAGAGACATGCTCAGTATGCGCTAAGCGGTTTTCTTCACAATGTTTTCCTTCACCGTTTTGGACTCATCTTAATGCGATTAAAAGATTTGCGCCGTGTTTGTTGCCTGATTCTTGTAGGCTTGGTCGCGAGGAACAGGCGTAGCTTCACCTAGTTTCTAAGACGTTTCAAAGTGATCCTAGTGATTTTATTGTTATAAACACCTTTGGAATTTTACTAAACCCAATTTATTTTTGAGTAGTCTTGTTTTTTTTCCATACAACTGAGGTGCTTGTTTGCACGGCCCACCCGTTGGTAAGCGTTTACCGTAGCCTATGAGCGCTTGCAATACCAGAGGCATCACGCACGCGTTGCCGACCCCGAACCCTCCTCCCCCCTAAAGAGCTCTGGCAACCTTACTCACCGCAGGAACACAACACTATTTGAAACAAATAATGCTATTTGGCTGCGATCTTCTGTAAGGCGGAGGTACCTCCACAGTCAGGCTGTTCCAATTTAGAACGAGAAAATGTCGCTGTGGCCTACCTCCTCGTGATTGATGGACGTACCATGTCTTAGTAGTAGATCCATTGCGTCCAAGTGGGCGTGGTCGGTGGCGACGTGTAAAGGCGTCTGTCCGTCTTTGTTCTTCTCGTTGACGCGCGCACCCTTTCGTATTAACATCTCGATCACCTATGGACATGATAGAGACATACAACGTGTTCCGTAACTACGATACTATCCTACTAATATTATAAATGCGAAAGTTTGTGAGGATGTTTGGGTGTTTGTTATTCAATCACGCCGTAACGGCTCAACGGATTTCGTTGAAACTTGGAATAGATAAAGTTATTAGTTGACTGGCCTCACAGCTCAGTTGGTAGTAACTCTGCCTTCTGCGCTAGAGGTCGCGGGTACGATTCCCGCACTGGACAAACATTTGCGTGATGAACACAGATGTTTGTTCTGTATCTGGGTGTTAAATATTTATCTATTATGTATATCAGTCTCTGGTACCCATAGTACAGGCTATGCCTAGTTTGGGATCAGTTGACTATGTGTGATATGTCCGGAATATATATATCTGGAATAGCATTTAGGCATATTTATGTAGGTACCACGCGAGCGAAGCCGCGGGCGGATGCTAGTAAGTTATAAAGAATATTATAATAAAAATATCTGAACACATCAAGGATCGTAGTGAGCCTATTTTGCCACACAGTATCTAAGTTCTGACTTGTACAGGCACTACATACACACACATACTCTCACACACACCCCCCACATACTCCCACACACACCCCCCGCACACTCGCACACACTATCACATACTAAATCATAAATCATACTTTTTAATTGCCTGTAATACATGTGTTATAGATGTTATACATTTATAAAAGTAGCAATGTATTCTGCCTGTTCAGGCGTGCAATTTTGAAATAACAATATAAATTAAATCAAAATTAGATAATATAAACTAAACATGCAAAAAATAAAAAAGACAACAATTCGAAACATCTTGATAAAATTGAATAATTACTGTCAGACAGTTAAAATAATAATAATATATGAATAGAAAAATAAATTGATTAATTTAAGTTTGGAAAATACTCTCACACAAACCCTCACATACTCTCACACACCATTACATACTCTCACACACCCGCACATACTCTCACACGCACCTGTTTCCGCTTGGGGTGGTGCGACGCTGCGGCAGCGTGCAGCGGCCGGTCGCCGGTGGAGAGCTGCGGGAAGTTTAGAAGCGCTTCGGACACACACTCGCCCGACGACAGTGTACTGCTGGTGGACGACTGTGAACTCTGGAATTCAAAACAATTACATTACTAGAAACGAGCTTGTGTTGACTCATTCCCACAACTAAAACAATACAGATGATTTTTTTTTATACTACTGAAGTGGCACATGAACAAGCATACGGCCCACCTGTTGGTAAGCGGTTACCGTAGCCTATGAGCGCTTGCAATACCAGAGGCATCACGCACGCATTGCCGACCCCGAACCCCCTCCCCCCCTAAAGAGCTCTGGCAACCTTACTCATCGCAGGAACACAACACAATTTGAAACAAATAATGTTATTTGGCTGCGATCTTTTGTAAGGCCTCTCCTCGGGCGGGGGAGGTACCTCCCCAGGCGGGCTGCTCCAATTCAGAACGAGAAAATCTCGCTGTGCCCTACCTCCTCCTGTTTGTTCTGTGTCTGGGTGTTAATATTTATCTGTTAATTATAACAGTCTCTGGTACCCATAGTACAGGCTATACCTAGTTTTGGATCAGCTGACCGTGTGAGATATGTCCGGAATAAAAAAAATAAAAAAAAGCAATGGCGTCGGACCATGGGGTGGGGGGCCTTGCAACACTGCGTGGCAATTCGAGAACCTTTCATTCCAACAGTTGCCGATTCTGCTTGCGGGCGGAAGCTAGTTTAGAATATTAATAGGATAGAAACGCTGCACCGATCTGATCAAGCAGACACTGAGAGCTCGCTTCGCTCTCTCAATAAACCTACCTGATGCTGGTGAGTGGGTTGCTGCTGCGGAGAGACAGCAGACAGTTGCTTCTTCACCCGGGTCGGCTCGGCCATGCGGCACGCTTCCAGCAGGCAGTGACCTCGGTATTCGACTGGAAATAACGAAGGATCATAAAATGACCAGTGACTCGCGAGGAACAGGCATAGCTTCACCTAGTTTCTAAGACGTTTCAAAGAGTACGAGAAGAAGATTCAAAATTTTTTTTTATGATATATGGTGGCAAACAGGCTTACGGCCCACCTGATGGTAAGTGGTTACCGTCGCCTATTGACATCAGCAACACCTGGAGCATTGCTAATGCGTTGCCTGCCGAACCCCTCCCCCCTTAAAGAGCTCTGGCAACCTTACTCACCGCAGGAACACAACACTATTTGAAACAAATAATGTTATTTGGCTGCGATCTTCTGTAGGGCGGAGGTACCTCCCCAGGCGGGCAGCTCCAATTTAGAGCGAGAAAATCTCGCTGTGCCCTACCTCTCGTAAAATTATTATAAATCGTTAAAATATTACTTCCTGAACTAGATTTTAGATATTATTTTATTTTTATGGCATGTTTCATTTGTTCCCCGATATTTCGGCACAGTTTCAGTTTCATATAATCATATTCATATTAATTAATTCAACAACAATTTTGGTGGCATGGTGAGGCCGTGGTGGCCGCGGTGGCCCAAGAATAGGCCCCTACATATCTATCTATCCGCGGATGTCGTAAGAGGCGACTAAGGGAAATAAATACCGTCAAGTGCGAGAACTCGCGCCCTGAGGGTTCCGTACCATTGGTCGTGGGTTCGAATCCCGGTCGTGCACCAGTGGTCATGATCAGAAAATAAAAATTCTAAGTGTAGGAATTGACAAACTTATATTTGCGGTCGCTCACGTAGTCATTGTATGACATTGACCGCAAATATAACTTTGTTTCCTAAAAAACTACGAAATTCCTCAATTTCAGACTTTTCCCTTTAATTGTATTACAAAAGCTCCTAGCATTACAAATTTCAGAATTGTGAGGTAACTGGAAGTACCCTAGAGGTTTTTCATTTTAGCCATTTCCATACAAAAATTATACATTCATTCCCATATCTTTTTAATGCATTAAGCTAGAGCTTTGATTTTTATATGGCACCATAAGCCCACAGACCTTATATAAATTAAAAAAATTCAAGGTAGTAAGTTAAGGTTTCAAGGTGGTATAAATTTCAAGTTTATACCTTTAGCCGTTTCTGAGAAAAAGGGTCTTGACAGACGAAACAGACAGACAGACGGATAACAAAGTGATCCTATAAGGGTTCCGTTTTTCCAAATGAGATACGGAACCCTAAAAAGATAGGGGATGGGCAGCAGCGTCTCTCATTTAACAACGATAGCTCTAACTGCGCTCGCCAACCCGCATGCCCAGCGTGGTGAGTATGGGCGAATCCCCCCACATGATAAGGAATTTGCTCTGTCTGTGGGGGAGGCCATGTTCAGCAGCGGACGTCGTACGGCTGAAATGATGATGATGAAGTGTCATGGTTGCATGAAACTATGACACTGTAAACTAATCTAGAGTGATTAAGTTCCTTCTGGTAAAGCATGCTCCATCTTAGGCCACATCTCACTTGCAAAAGTGAGATGGAGGTCAAACGCCTAACCAACTCCAATAAAATATATATATATATACTTACAGGCTAGTCGTTCTTGCAACTCCCTCGTGGGTGCGACATCTAGCGCAGATTTCCCGTGACAATTCAGTAACGTGGGATCCGCACCTTCGCTTAGTAGCAGCGAGCATACCTGAGCACAACAACAACTTATTGATAACAGGCCTCACAGCTCAGTTGGTAGTAACTCTGCCTTCTGCGCTAGAGGTCGCGGGTTCGATTCCCGCACTGGAAAAACATTTGTGCGATAAACACTGATGTTTGTTCTGTGTCTAGGTGAAAAATATTTATCTATTATGTATACCAGTCCCTGGTACACATAGTATAGGCTATGCCTAGTTTGGGATCAGTTGACCGTGTGTGGTATGTCCGGAATATAATTAGAATTAGAAAACGGAATGTCTATGATGATGATGACATTCGTACCTCCAGTCTCGCTTTACTGGCTGCCTCGTGTAGCGGTGTGAAGGCCCACAAATCGGGCGCATTCACGTCCGCCCCCGCGCGCACCAACAACTCCGTCACTTCGTAGTGGCCGTAGGAACACGCGTTGTGAAGCGGCACCAGGCCTCTGCAACGAAATATCTGTGGTAAGTCTTTGGCCGCGGTGGCCCAAGAATAGATCCCTCCATATCTACCTACCCGTGGAATTTGAAAGAGGCAAGAAAGGTAATGGGCAGGCAGCGTCCTCTATATTAACAACGATAGCTCTAAAGAAAAGATCTGTGACACATACAAACGTAGTTTGTCAACGGGCATTGTCTTAAAATGGCCTAAACACACAAACGTGCATTGTCTTTAAAATAGTCTGTCTACACACACACAACGGGCATTGTCTTAAAATGGCCTACACACACAAACGGGCATTATCTTTAGAATGGTCTGCACACACAAACAGGCCTTGTCTTTAAAATGTTCTACTCTAAACAATCAAACGGGAATTGTTCCTAAAATGGTCTGAGACACACACAGACATTGTCACTAATACAGTCTGTGACACACAAAAACGGGCTTTGTCGTTAAAATAGTCTATGACACACACAAACAGGCATTTTGACATTTTGGGCATATTACACACCAAATAAAATAGGAGCAAAAAGTTGCTTCTTCATTTCATTTCATTTATTCGTTTGAAGGCTCAGGTGTTATACATAATACAATGTCAGATGTTAAGAAAGGTAGGTAGGTAGGTAAAAAGTAATCTCTGGGCATCACCTAACAGCGCACAAACATTTAAAAAAGATTTACAGTAAATATTATACCTAAAGGTGCGTCCACATTTGTGTCATTTCAACGCGCCGTGGCTCCGTGACCGTAACAGTTAGGCGTGACAAAAACATACCAATCTGTGGATGATGTTGTGGGTCATACATTTACTCATTCCTTATGCCTCTTACTGTTTACCTATAGTGTAATGTATGACTGTTTATCTTCCCAAATAAATAAAATAAAATAGTGTGGACGGATTTTGACACGCGGACATGTCACACGAGCTATTGCCACGCAGCGATCCACTCAGAGGCCCACCAACGAAAGCAAGAACATTTCGCCGTGACTGGTCCACACTTAACGTGGCAAGTACCGTAACGGAGCTACGGCGCGTTGAAATGTCACAAATGTGGACCCACCTTAAGATTAAATTACATGTCAAATTTTACGTGAATACAATAAATTTGCCGTGGTGGCTGAAGAATAGGCCCCTCCATATCTACCTATCCGCGGATGTCGTAAGAGGCGACCAAGGGAAAAAAGCTAGGGGATGGGCAGCAGCGTCTCTCATTTTAACAACGATAGCTCTAACTGCGCTCGCCAACCCGCATGCCCAGCGTGGTGAGTATGGGCAAATCCCCCCCACATGATTCGCTCTGTCTGTGTGGGAGGCCATGTTCAGCAGTGGAGGTCTAACAGCTTTTTTTTTTTATACAACAGAGGTGGCAAACAAGCTTACGGCCCACCTGATGGTAAGCGGTTACCGTAGCCTATGAGCGCTTGCAATACCAGAGGCATCACGCACGCGTTGCCGACCCCGAACCCCCTTCCCCCTAAAGAGCTCTGGCAACCTTACTCACCGCAGGAACACAACACTATTTGAAACAAACAATGTTATTTGGCTGCGATCTTCTGTAAGGCGGAGGTACCTCCCCAGGCGGGCTGCTCCAAAACCCTACCTCCTCTTAAAAATTCAGCTGAAATGATGTCAATAAATGATCTTACCCCTTATCCTTAGCATGCACATCGGCCCCCCGCTGCAGCAGCAGGCGCACCGCCCGGGCGCGGTTGTAGCCGGCCGCCAGGTGCAGCGGCGTGGAGCGGCGCCCGTCGCTCGCGTGCACGTTCACATTGAGCGGCGTCAGCAGCGCCGCGAGCCGCTCGTCCGCGCCCGACCGGGCCGCTTCCAACACGTCCGCTGCGCAGTACTCACCTGAAATAGAACAAATAAATATTCCGGACATATCACACGCGGTCAACTGATCCCAAACTAGGCATACCCTGTACTATGGGTACCAGAGAATATACATAATAGATAAATATTTATATCTGTGTTAATCACAGAAATTTGTACAGTGCGGGAATCGAACCAGTGACCTCTAGCGCAGCAGGCAGATTACTAAGCTACGAAGCCTGCTTATAAATATTGAAATTCACAAAGAAACATAATACAAAATAAGGTTATTTCAAAAGTCGTGTACATAAGCGAGCTTAACCCATACAAGGGTTTTCTTCCAGTAAACCTTTGGGCTAGAGAAAGCAAGGAAGGCCAATCCGAAGATGGGATGACGAGATAGTGCTAACTGCTGTGAGAGCATGGACGAGGACAGCACAAAATAGAAATGTTTGGAAAGGGTTGAAGGAGGCCTTTGCCAGAGGGCACACAGATTGCGAAACATAGAAAACAAACACAATATACATTATAAACCTAACTGAAAGAATCTGAAAAAAGGCTAAAATAAAATAAATAAATAAACAAACCTTTGGGCTAGAGAGATTTGATAATATAGGGATATGCATCGCATAAATGCAAAAGTTTGTGGTTCTATCACGACCGACGTAGCGGTTGAGCTGATTTCGATGAAACTTGAAACAGATAGAGTTATTCACCTAGAATCTTATCCTACTAATATTAAAAATGCAAAAGTTTGTGAGGATGTTTAGATGTTTGTTGTTCAATCACACCGTAAGGGCTCAACCGATTTAGTTGAAACTTGGAATAGATAAAGTTCTTTACCCAGAATAGCATTAGGCTAATTTTTATGGAGGTACCACGCTAGCGAAGCTGCGGGCGGAAGCTAGTATATCATAAAGGCTATGGATATAGGACGATGATTACCTGTAAGGACCGGCCTGGTGGCGGGGTCAGCTAGGTCAAGCGGAGTCTTTCCTTCAGTGTTCCTGATGTTTGGATCGGCGCCATGTTGCAATAATGCTAAAACAAACATTACAATCAATTTGGTTCTAGTAATCTCACTCAGGGAGCAAACACCAAAATGGACCATAGCATTATCAAACTGGACCCCCCGACACAACACAAAAAGAAAAAGAGGCAGACAGTTCCAAAGATGGTCTGATGACATAAAGAAAATCACTGGCCCACTTTGGACAAGACTGGCAGGAGATAGGGAAGAATGGAAAATGCTGGAGGAAGCTTTTGTGTCATAGACACGCTAAACAATGTAGAGAATATAAATTAATAGTTATATAACAATACCCATGTATGTTTAGCAATAAAGGCTTTGAAATTGAAATTGAAATCTCACTCATGGCAATTTTTTTTATTTCCCTATGTGGCTATGGTTTCATACGGCCATATCTGCGATATTGTGATACCAGAGGCATCACGCATGAGTTGCTGACTCCGAACCCCCCTTGAGCTCTGGAAACTTAACTCACTGCAGAAATACAACACTATTTTAAACAAATAATGTTATTTGGCCACAATCTTCTGTAGGGCGGAGGCTCCAATTTAGGGCGAGAAAATCTCATTGTGCCCAACCTCGCTTAAGTACTCTTATACTGGACTTTTGTAAGAGTAACCCGATAGAGCAGGCTGCTTTGGGAAGCACCGCGCCAGCCACTGTATTTTAGGAGGAGGTAGGGCACAGCGAGATTTTCTCGTTCTAAATTGGAGCAGCCTGCCTGGGGAGGTACCTCTGCCTTACAGAAGATCGCAGCCAAATAACATTATTTGTTTCAAATAGTGTTGTGTTCCTGCGGTGAGTAAGGTTGCCATAGCTCTTTAGGGGGGAAGGGGGTTCGGGGTCGGCAACGCGTGCGTGATGCCTCTGGTATTGCAAGCGCTCATAGGCTAAGGTAACCGCTTACCATCAGGTGGGCTGTAAGCTTGTTTGCCACCACTGTTGTATAAAAAAAAAAAAAAAAAAAACCCTAGGAGTAGAGCGAGGAGCATAGTGTGGCTTCAGGGTTGCTTGCTTGTCACGTCACTGATTCTTTCCTGGACCAGATTGAGGTAAGGTGGCCCTGAAAAGGGCCTATGGCTGTCGGTGAAAGGATCAGTGCAGGGAAAGGATTAAAGTGCGCCTCTTAAAGGCTACTTTCGTGCCATTTCGGGGTTTAAAAGGTGACCTACCAATACAAACGTCCACTTTCCCCTTAGCGGCCGCTTCATGCAGCGGCGTATACCCCCAGTTGTCGCGAGCCGCCGGCGCAGCACCGGCCGTCAGCAGAGCCCTGACCACATCAGCGTGCCCGAAGGAGCAGGCGTTGTGGAGTGGCTGCAGGCCGCCGTCGTCCCGCGCCTGGAGGGTTGCACCGGCGGCGATGAGGATCTCCACCACTTCTCTGCGGCCGTATCCTGGAAAATTTGAATGGTAAATACTAGTGTTTCGCCTCGAACTGAGATCTCGCGATGTCTGCTAAACTGCTGGTAACAGCTAGTTCCTTATATTTTCTTACCCCGTTCTTACCTGTGGTACTACCGATAGGCCTACTGGATTTTTGCCCATAGTACTACCAACCTGGTTGCTAGACTTGGTACCTAGTACCATTTACCAACATATAATTTATAACTAGCTGTCGCCCGTGGCTTTGCTTGTGAGGTACCTAATTAAAAAGTAGCCTAATATGCTATTCTAGGTACAGAACTCCACCTAACTCAAGTCCATCTCAGTTTTAAAGAAATAATGTCTCCCTGTCTCATCCCTTTCTGCAATTGAATTGATTCTTGCTCAGGTTCTGAATACAGACAGTCATGGTGGCCTTACTGTACAAACACTTAATTAACCGGTAGTCAATCTGGTAATGCTGTTGTCCATCACTACCCAGGTCTCAAATGAATCAAAGGCTTTCTTGCAGTCCACAAACCCCAAACACAATGGTTGATTACACTCTTCAGAATTCTGTAAATATTATAAATGCAAAAGTTTGTGAGGATGTTTGGATGTTTGTTGTTCAATCACGCAGTAACTTCTCAACCAATTTTGATGAAACTTGGAATATATAGAGTTTTATAGATAGAATAGCATTTAAGCTACTTGCGAGCGAAGCCGCGGGCGCAAACTAGTACTGTATAATCTGCCAAAGCTTGTGGATGTGGTCTACAGTACTAGAAGAGCCTTTGCAGAAGTTCGGTCTGGAAGTCGTCGAACCTACGAGCGATATTATTGGTGACTTTTCTCGAGAACAGCTAATAGACGTGGCTCAGCTGCGAGATAGGCCAATAATTCTACTACTGGCGGTAAGTAGTTCAACAATCGACGGTCAAAAACAAGAGCACAGCACCGAAATCAACAACCGCATCAAATTATGCAATTTGTCGAAACTAATCACAATGACCACCCAAACAATCCTTTCACTTTCGGCAACAAGTCGCGTTTCTGCCCAAACAAAAAGGATTTACCCATGTTTGGTGTTGTAAATACCTGCAGCGAAGTGTAGAGGAGTTGATTTGCGCCCAGCAGTGTCCCTAGCGTTCACTGTTTGGGGAGTAATCAACTTTTTCACCCGGGCTGCGTCGCCTGTTTTGCATGCCTCAAATAGCTCTCGCAGGGGATCAGTGGGCGCGGGGAGCGCGTCCAGCGCCGAACCGAGCATAGAACGGCGGCTCGACATTTTGTTCTCACGTTTCACATTTAGTTTTGATTTCGCGATGTCTTTAAATATGCATTTTCGCTAATTTATCGAACAAAAACACGCATATACACAGCTGGTAAAGCTTACACCTTTTTTGACAGTTCAACAAAGGTCCTGCCACATACAAGACTAAAAATCACCAATATTTGTGTTGTGAATTAATAGTTTATTACATTGATTTTTATAGGGGTAAATATTGAAACACAAAAAAACATATTATGTACACACATATAGGTATGTAGTTCGATTATCCGAAAATACCAGTTTTCCGAACACCCATGTCCCCCAATTAGTTCGGATAATCGACACTCTACTGTATTTAGATTTTTGGATAGGTTGGACTTTTAAATCCACTTTAGAAAGTTTTTAGCCACGTTTACTCATTTTTGATTATCATTTAAATCCTTTAGCATCGCACAACAACATAGTAAAAACCAATCAAAAAACCAAATTTACTGGCCTCATAGCTCAGTTGGTAGTAACTCTGCCTTCTGTGCTAGAGGTCGCGGGTTCGATTCCCGCACTGGACAAACATTTGTGACTAACACAGATGTTTGTTCTGTGTCTGGGTGTTAAATATATATCTATTATGTATATCAGACTCTGATACCCATAGTACAGGCTATGCCTTGGGATCACTTGACAATGTGTGATATGTCCAGAATATTTATTATTTATTATTATTTGTTTGTGTTTTATTTAAACAGCTCGGCTCTAGAGAGCCGGAATTTAAAAACTGCTGTGCACGGGCCTAAGCCAAGTGCACACCAGTTGTTCTAGTTGCTACCCTATTTTCATCCCTGGGATTCGTTGTTATAATTTCAGTTGAAGAGACGATTTGCAGGAATTTCCTAACTAATCTGCAGGTATTTAAAATGACAGCTTTTTGAAGGAGAACATATGTGTATTTTGGCAAATCCAATAGATCAAGGGACTGAAACAATTGCTTGGGGATGACGCCTGTAGTAGAGACAACAATGGGTATGATGGAAACCTTCTCCAGCCGCCACATCCGAGTGATCTCCTCTTTCAACTCGATGTACTTGGAGAGCTTCTCTGCTATTGTGTTTTGTATGTTATGGGTGTTAGGTATGGCTATATCAATTATGAGTGCTGTTTTATTGGTTTTGTTAATTAAGGTTAAATCTGGTCTATTGTAATGTGTAGTTTTGTCTGTGAGGATGGCTCTATCAAAATAAAGTTTATAAGAGGAGTTCTCTAGCACTATCTCAGGGGAGTACTTGTAGTAAGGTGTATGTCCTACGGTTCCATCAATGAGATCATATTTAGCTGCTAATCTTTGATGGATAATGTTGGCCACCTGATCATGCCTGTGCTTGTAGTCGGACTGGGCTATGGCCTTACATGCCCCTGTTATATGCTGAATTGTTTCAGACAAACTATTACATCGTCGGCATAGGTCTGTTGGTAAGTTGCGTATTTTCATAATGTGTTTTTTATAGTTTCTGGTTTCAATTACTTGATCCTGTATAGCTATCATGAAACCCTCAGTTTCCGGGAAGAGTTCTCCTCGACTGAGCCATTCGTTCGACGCTTCCTTGTCGACGTTGGGCTGGCTCAGATCCTGGCGATGTCTTCCATGAAGAGACTTGAGGGTCCAATCATTAATTAGTGTCTGTTTGTCTGTAAGTAGTTCATTATTCTGTTTACTTAGATCTTTTAAATTCAATGGTGTTAATTTGCGATCATGGAATACAATTGCTTTATGGAGATTGGATATTTCTGTTTTTGAATGAAAGTACGATCTCAACGTAGAAATCTGCCTATTATGTAAGTTTTGGATGTGAATGAGTCCTCTACCTCCTTCTGATCGTGGTAAGACCTGTCTCTGTATGCAGGCTCTTGGATGGTGTTTCCTACCTTTTGTCATCGATACATTAACAGTTCGTTGTAAGTTTTTAAGCTCATTCTTAGTCCAATTTATAATACCAAAGGAGTAGGTTAGAACAGGGATAGCAAAGGAGTTTATTGCTTTTGTCGTATTTTTAGAGTTGAGTTGCGTCTTGAGTATTGAATTTAATCGATGTTTAAAGTTAAGGGAGAGTTTATTATTATTATTATTAATCTTTCAAGTTTGGTAGGTATAATTTTTCTACTCTCTACTACGTTTACTACTCTAAATTAATATAGAATGTGTGTATGATGTATCGACACCAAAAGAAAAAGAAGTTGATCTAAAATAGTTTAATTATTTGACCTGTTCTCCATTTTGTAGCTACGGTTTCATGATTTTTAGTAGTGTTCTATTTTTTTTATTAGTATGTCATGCGTAGCACAGTCTAAAGCTTAGGATACATCACAAAAAATCCCATAGGTTGAGATTTGTCCAAGCCCGCAAATAGGTACATCTTGCCTATGCCTCGTAATGGCATGCCTCGTAGATTTCTTTTTCTGAATACCAAATCGCCTACAGTTCAGTAGTTCATTATCGAAGCGATTAATGTTAAAAATATATAAACCAGTATCACCACCATATATACCAGATTAATTTATTATCTGGTAATCTGACAAGGTGAAAACTCCCGTATGCACGGGATATTTTATCTTTAGGCAACTCTCTGAAAAAATCATAGACACAATAGTATTTACAATTTTTTTTTTAATTACTACAGACTAAAAAAAGGTATTGATAGTTTGGTTTACACGATCAAAATTATTGACCATAGCTTGCACAAAAATCGAAGCAGCGACTAACTCTAAGTGAGGTTGTTTAATATTTTGTAAGCCATACCACATCTCCATTGTATCCAAATCTATCCAAAAAAAACAATTTTATAACAAATAGAGACGGTCAAGTGCGAGAACTCGCGCGCTGAGGGTTCCGTACTATTGGTCGTGGGTTCGAATCCCGGTCGTTCACCAGTGTTCAATGTCAGAAAATAAAAATTCTAAGTGTAGGATGTGAAAAACTTATATTTGCGGTCGCTCACGTTGTAATTGTATGTCATTGACCGCAAATATAACTTGTTTCCAAAAAACTTCGAAATTCTTCAATTTCAGACTTTTCCCTTTAATTGTGTTACAAAAGCTCCTAGAATTCCAAATTTCAGAATTGTGAGGTAACTGGAAGTGCCCTAGAGGTTTTTCATTATCTGCGTTACGATATATTATTGACGTGATTGATGGAAGGTAAGTAAACACCCTAATTATATTAATATATTGACCATTCAAACCGAGACTATTAAAAATCACATTTTCTATCTTTTCTTGTCTATGGTTATTAGTTGACGAAATCAAAATGGCGTCTTTCTCGGGCTAGCGGCGCGTTTAATACATTTGTGTGAAACGGTTTTACTATCGTTTGTGTTCGAATTTACAAGTGATATAGACAAATTGTGGTACCAAACAAATTGTGCGTTCAGTGATACATAAACATATTTTACCCACGGACTGTTTCGGACTGGATTCATACGTTTGTTACGAGCAAGCATTTGGTATGCACCTTTCACCTAACGAATAATTTATCCTAATCTTAAGAATAACGTTGTGATTAGTCGAGGGGTAGCTCAGCTGCTGCGTTTGTCGCGCGTGCACAAATTCCGTGACCGGAAACGCTCTTGGGTGAATCAGTGAAACAGGTTCTTCGTTGAAGGCGAGGCCGGTCATACATATCTTCACATATCTCGGAACCTGACGAGAAAACATTTGATTAAATATTTGTTGTGTCGACGGCTAATTGAATTAGAGGCAGTAAGCGCGTGCCTTGCTGCAGTTTCGCTGGTTCAAAAGTGGTGTTTTGGTTGCTCCTGTGGATTGCAGTGGTCTGTGCTATATATAAATTTGTAATCATCTGCATTATCAAGGTAATCACTACTTTTTTTTTTAAATCTTTATTTTCTTTATTTGGGGGTTTTGTCAATAATCACTGCTTAAAACACTTTAAATAATCCAACTGTTTTCCATGTGAAAAACATTGCACTTGTTATGTAGAATTAATGGTATTTTGTCATTAATTTAATTAATTGCCCGTGACATCTCTTGATCTCTCCATCAATTATGATTGTGAATAACAATTATCTATTATCAAGTTCTTGTTGTACAAAAACTAGTAGACCTGCGCTGTCTTTGCATGGGTAATTTATACATACTAACCTTTCCTATAGCTAAAAAGCTTATCCGTAGATGCAACGTCTAAACAATAATTAAATAGAATGATTACTTTCTGTGCACATAAGGAGCCTCTGAGAGGCGCACTTTAGTAACAACTTTGTCCTTATGAATGCAGTCTGTTATTTCAATAGGTTTTTATGTAATTTCCCCTATATCTCTTGTGTAATACTTAAATTTAATTGGAGTGAATTGTTCAATTCTCCCTGTGGAGAAATTTTTGAAGGTTGTAGGAAGCTGATGTCAAAGTCAAAGTCAAAAGGCATTTATTTCAATAAAATCACTAGGATCACTTTGAAACGTCTTAGAAACTAGGTGAAGCTATGCCTGTTCCTCGCGACCAAGCCTAGAAGAATCAGGCAACAAACACAGCTTGGTGCCTATCATTTTTTAGGATGATCTTTTTTCACAAAATGGAATTTAAAGCTTCAGTGTGGTGCCGATCGAACTAGGTGAGGCTCAAGAGAAAAGTAATCTAATTATAATCCTTAATAAATAAGAGCTTATAAAAATGTGAAAAAAATGAAGACAAATGTATGTATGTTGGATGGAGAAGGGTCTTGCGGGGGTTTTTGGGGGAGGCCTGTGTCCAGCAGTGGACTTCTTTAGGCTGTTGATGATGATAATGATTCTATAATAGAACCTAACCCTAACTATACAAACATTATATGAGTTAAAGATGTTTGTAATTGTCAGTATGTGTAGGTGGTAATCTCTGGAACTACTAATGTGATCTTGAAAGTGACAATGGGTTACTTCTTTCCAAGTACCATGCAAGCTCTTAGATTCTTGTAGGCTTGGTTGCGAGGAACAGGCGTAGCTTCACCTAGTTTCTAAGACGTTTCAAAGTGATCCTAGTGATTTTATTGAAATAAACACCTTTTGACTTTGACAAGCCGCTAGAATTGTATAATGTAAAGCTTTACTTTACATACAATTTCTGTTAAGTTTGTTCATCAAGCTACTCTTGAAAAGTATTATTGCTTGCTTGCTTATCGTGTCACTGATTGTTTCTTGATCAGATCAATACTGTTCTTCAGATCAGAGTTGAAGTTTGGTGGCCTGAAAAGGGCATATGACTGACAGTGAAAGAATCAGTGTCGTGAAAGGATTGAAGTGCGCCTCATAGAGGCTCCTTTCGTGCACACAATTTGGTACTACATTACATTCACTTCACAACTAGTCTTATCTGTTACATGTCAAACATATCTAAAACTATCCTTGTTATCAGTAGGTACCTAGCCAGACTGAAGATAAAGATGTGATCTTATCATGATAAAATTCCTTAGCTCTGCACCCATAACTTATGTATAACTAGATGTTACCTGCGTCTTCATCCGCATCCTACTAATATCATAAATGCGAAAGTTTGTGAGGATGTTTACATGTTTGGGGTTCAATCACACCGTATCGGCTAAACCGATATTGCTGAAACATGGAATAGATAGAGAGGTCATTACCTAGAATAGCATATAGTCTACTATTTTATCTAGACACCACGCGAGCGAAGCCGCGGACGAAAACAAGTTCATAATAATTTCCACCCCCTACTTTGTCCCCTCTAATTCTAATTCTAATTCTAATCGGGGGTGGTTAGACCTGCACTGACTTCCCGCTGTGGGGTGTTTTGTGCATTGTCCCCCTATGCTAACCCTACCCCAGCCAGCCCAGCTCCTTAAAATAACGAAGCAGGACTTTGGGTCGTTGGTAACATTCTCTCAGTATCCCTGTATGCGGCGGTGTCTGAGAGCCGCTTCCGATCACGGCCCGCAGACCCGATGTGGTCCTGGCCTCTTCCGTGGCTGCACGTACTTTGTCCCCTTTAGGGATGATTTTCGCCATAAATTGTAATCTTACATTTAACAAATGGGTATTACTAAACGTAGAACCTTGTGAAGAGCCTCAATCAGCGAACATTCCATTAAATGTCAGTGTAGGTACATACTTGAATGGAATTGAATAAGCTATGCAAACTTTACACAGGGCGAGTAACTTGAAAATTATTACAATTATTATTTACCTATTAGGTTATTATACAAGGTGATTCATAATAGGGATGCTATCCAGAAAGGGGCTTATTCTATAACAATTTGGCAATACGTACCAAAAGAATAAGAATAAGAGTTTATTTATATGACATTTTTTTTTTTTTTTTTTTTGTAAGTTTTATCTGCGATCAGTTTTTTAACTATGAGCAAATGTTTTGATTTGGGTATGGTGTCGGGCAGAGTAACTCTCCTGCACTCTCTACAGTAAGCACTCTTCTTTGCTTTCAGTCATTGAGCTGAATGACATCTTTTCTCCTGAGCCGGTGTGTATATGCGGGTGTTGTGAGTCGTTGTGCTAGTTGATTAGGATGGCTTTTACCAAAAGAATAAGAATAAGAGTTTATTTATTTGACACACACACACACAGTAGAATAATAGTATAAGAACAAACAAAAATTACATAAAGAACAAACAAATACACAAGCAAAAAGAAAGAGATAAAGTAGGTAGGTAACTATCCTTTTCAGTGCAACTGTGCGAGTGCAGCCAAACCAGGTCCAAGTCTCAGCATTAGCCACTCCCAAAAGAGTACAATCTGAAAGAGTTCTTTCTGGAAAAGCGTGCTTCATCTTAGGCGACATCACATTTGCAAAAGTGAGTTTGTGGCCAAATGCTTAACCATACTAATAAAAAAAAAACTGTTCTACGACTTTAGAAATTCGACATTTTTCATTGAAAATACTTTATGCGAAAATCAGCTGTTTTGTGGATTCACTTGCTTGCTTGTCGAGTCACTGATTCTTTCTAGGTCACCTGTATTAGGTCAGGGAGCAGGTTGAGGTGTGGTGGCCCTGAGAAGGTCCTATGACTGTGGGTGAAAGAATCAGTGTAGTGAAAGGATTAACGTGCGCCTCTTAGAGGCTCATGGCTTCGAATTTTAAGGTTCCAAGACATACCGGTTGCTTAACGACGTTTTCCTTAACCGTTAGAGAGCACTTGTATATCGCACATAATTTTTCCGAATATAAAATCCATTGCTGCTCGAACCCACGACCAGTGGATCGGAAGGCGGGGCCACTACCACCACTCCACCAGTCAAGGGTCCACTATCCCACACAAACGTGTATCAGCTGGGCCGAGCTACTCACCTCGTCTGAATCACGCCTTATTTAAACATAGTAAATTCCTCACCTGATTTGTAATGTAATATTCAAATTGCCATCTGTTCTCGGCACACATTTTGAGTGCTTATCGACCTACAGAATAAAAATCTTAGGATTATCCAATTTAGATAAAGCGCAACGCGTGTGTGCTTTATATTATCCAACTAATATTATAAATGCGAAAGTTTGTGAGGATGTTTGTTGTTCAATCTCGCCGTAGCGGCTTAACCGATTTCGTTGAATCTTGGAATAGATAAAGTTCTTTACCTGGAATAGCTTAAAGGCTACTTTTTATGTAGGTAACTCGCGAGCGAAGCCGCAGGCAGAAGCTAGTAATATTATAAATGTGAGAGTTTGTGAGGATGTTCCGATGTCTGCTGTTCAATCACGCCGTAGTGGCTTAACCGATTTCGTTGGTACTTGGATAAAGTTCTTTACCTAGAATAGCATATATGCTACTTTTATGTGGGTACCACGCAAGCGACGGTGAGAACCTCGAACAACTGATGGTTACCGGAAAGGTAGATGGCAAACGACCAAGAGGGCGCAGCCCACTGAGATGGAGTGACCAAATTCGCTCAACCCTGGACACAAAGCTCCATGTTGCGTTCCACGCCGCTAAAGACCGGAACAGCTGGCGTGATATTGTTCGGAAGAAGATGCTTCAACGGGGATTTCACGACCCTTAGTCATGAGGAGTACGACGCGAGGAGGAGGACGCAAGCGAAGCGGCGAGCGGAAGCTAGTAGTAGTAATACATATATTCTGGTGCGGTCACTCCCATGTTGACGGCTGATGTGTGCAGACTTTCTCATCCTCTTCCGACGACAGTATTGGAAGTGGTAATGGCGTCCAACACGTATTTCAATTTTATTTGCCTACAAGCTTTTATTTAACTTGCTGTGTATTTTTGGTACAAATATCGCAAGGCGATTTCCCTTTGAATTTTCAGTACTTACTTCCCTAATTCCTACTATTAGATCATTTGTTGAAGCTCACATTTGTCTTCTTTTTTTTCACATTTTTATAAGCTTTATTTATTAGGGATTATAATTAGATTACTTTTCTTTTGAGCCTCACCTAGTTCGACCGGCACCACACTGAAGCTTTAAATTCCATTTTGTGAAAAAGGATCATCGAAAAAAATGATAGGCACCAAGCCGTGTTTGTTGGCTGATTCTTCTAGGCTTTGTCGCGAGGAACAGGCATAGCTTCACCTAGTTTCTAAGACGTTTCAAAGTGATCCTAGTGATTTGAAATTATTAAAAAAAAACCTACTAATTGATCGAGCACTGGTGGAGGGGTGGTAGTGGCCCCGCCTTCCGATCCACAGGTTGTAGGTTCCAATCATGTGCACCAATGGATTTTCCATTAGGAAAATTTATGTGCGCTATGCTAGTGCTCTCAAGCAGGAAAACTTCGTGAGGAAACCGGCATGTCCTAGAACCTAAAAATTCAAAGACATGTGACATGTGCATGAAAGGAGCCTCTAAGCGGCGCACTTTAATCTTTTCACTGATTCTTTCATCGACGGTTATTGGCCCTTTTCAGGGCCACCATACCTCAACCTGGTAGCTGACCTAATTCTGACCTGATTCTTTCTTGGTCATCCTAACAGGATGACCAAGAAAGAATCAGTGACATGACAAGAAGAAGAATTGATCGAGCGAGCGAAGATCTCCTAAATAACTTAGCCGAATCGGCGCCGGCGTTTACATACATACATAAAATCACGTTTATTTCGCAGACCCATCTGCGAAATAAACGTGATTTTATGTATGTAGGCAGAGACCACGGCTTAGAAGTATATTATCGTTTCATCATGATCATCATTTCAGCCGTTCGACGGCCACTGCTGAACATGGCCTTCCCCACAGACAGAGCAAATTCCTTATCATGTGGGGGGATTTGCCCATACTCACCACGCTGGGCATGCGGGTTGGCGAGCGCAGTTAGAGCTATGGTTGTTAAAATGAGGGACGCTGCTGCCCATCCCCTAGCTTTTTTTTCCCTTAGTCGCCTCTTACGACATCCGCGGATAGGTAGATACGGAGGGGCCTATTCTTCAGCCGTGGCCACCACGGCCAATTATCGTTTATAATGAGCTTTTTGAATTTAGTACTTTATTACTAACTAGGTTATCCGGCGACTTCGGAAGGAAGAGATAAATAATGAAAATTTTGTTAATATTTTTTCTTTTTGTTCGTATAAGCACCTTTCGGGATAGAACATTGGTTACGGAACACGTTGTACATGCAGCCAGACGTTCTATTTTTACAAAAAACTTCTTACGATGCGTTGATAATTAAAATGTTTCCTCTTAAGTTGTGTCGCGCATGCGACAGGAAGCAGGGTAGTGCGTTCATTTCCGCTGCGAAGCATCACAGATGACGGACGCTGTGGTTTGTACTGTTTTGTTCGCATCTTATTTTATTTTGTTTTAAGTGTTCATTGAAGCTCGTGTCACAAGATCAAAGTCGCGCAATTGGCTATGCTCGGAGGATCACTGCGTGATTAGATCCGAAATGAGGAAATGCTTAGAAGATTACCGAAATGGCTCTCAGAATTAGCAAGTTGAAGTGGCAGTGGGCAGGCCAGAACCGACAGCCGTTGGGGAGTAAAAGTTCTCGAATGGCGACTACGAACCGGGCGACGCAGTGTTGGAAGGCCCACATTTTTGTTCAATTTCACAATTATTCTTTTTTTGATACAACTAAGGTGGCAAACAAGCATACGGCCCACCCGTTGGTAAGCGGTTACCATAGCCATGAGCGATTGCAATACCAGAGGCATCACGCACGCGTTGCCGACCCCGAACCCCCCCATCCCTAAAGAGCTCTAACAACCTTACTCACCGCAGGAACACAACACTATTTGAAACAAATAATGTTATTTGGCTGCGATCTTCTGTAAGGCGGAGGTACCCCTCCATGCGGGCTGCTCCAATTTAGAACGAGAAGATCTCGCTGTGCCCTACCTCCTCCAAAAAATACAATCGCGCGTAGTATTTCTTCGCTTAAAGAACTTCCTACATAACTATAAAAGTTCTTTGAGCGAAGAACAGATGCTCAGTTAAAAATAAAATCAGTGTAGACGTTTGTCCACATGTCCCCCCAGTGGGGCGTGCGTACAAACACGCGTAAATAAAGCGTTAGAAGCGAAAGCGTGTCACAGCGACGCACAACATTCGTGCTGCGCTAAGTACTAACGCCTTCGGACAGTCGACGAGGCAAGTAGATTCACGCTTTTGGTTCACTTTCGGCTACGCCACGGAACCAAAAGCTTTTTTTTTTATTGGTGATGGTTAGGCGTTTGACCACCATCTCACTTTTGCAAGTGAGATGTGGCCTAAAATGAAGCACGCTTTACCAGAAGGAACTTATTCACTCTAGATTTGAAGACTCCTAGATTGCAATCTTCCGGGAAAACAGACGCAGGCAAATCGTTCCACTCTTTGCCAGTACTTATAATGAAAGTAGAGCTTGAGATAAAGTTATTGAATGCAACGACCTCGGCGGCGTTGTGGGCGAGTGCCCGTCTGAGACGCACCCCGGTTTCGATTCTTCGAAAATTGGTAACCTCACCCTTGAGCCTCTCCTAGTTCGATCGGCACCACACTGAAGCTTTAAATTCCATTTTGTGAAAAAGGATCATCGAAAAAAATGATAGGCACGCGCGCCGTGTTTGTTGCCTGATTCTTGTAGGCTTGGTCGCGAGGAACAGGCATAGCTTCACCTAGTTTCTAAGACGATTCAAAGTGATCCTAGTGATTTTATTGAAATAAAAACCTTTTGACTTGACTTGACTAAAAACACATGAAAAGCTATCGTTCAACTGCTTTTCTATTGCAATCGTATGAAAAATAGTGGAATTAACTAAATTTGTAAGTGGAATTTGCCCCGAAAGCGGAAGTGTTTTCCACTTGCTACCATCCTGACATACCTCTTTTGCTACATTCACTCTCATCACATTACTCATGCATGCTCGTCGGTTTAGGGTACTCTTGATCTGGCCAAGTCGTTGAAGTGTAAAAGGAATTCAGGATTGGTCGCGTCTTCCATAAGTTCTTGAAAATCATTATCATCATCATCAGCCTGATGAAGTCCACTGCTAAACATAGGCCTCCCCCAAGGCGTTCCATGACGAACGGTCTTGAGCCTTTTCCATCCACCGACTTCCCGCAACCTTAACAATGTCGTCGGTCCATCGGGTAGGGGGCCTTCCAACACTGCGTCGTCCGGTTCGTGGTCGCCACTCGAGAACCTTTGTTCCCCAACGGTTGTCGGTTCTGCGAGCTATATGGCCGGCCCACTGCCACTTCAACCTGCTAATTCTGAAAGCTATGTCGGTAACCTTGGTTCTTCTACGGATTTCCTCATTTCGGATTTTATCACGCAGCGAAACTCCGAGCATAGTTCTCTAGCAAAAATAATATTTATTATTTCCTTTTTTCGTCATCTGTACGTAAGCGGTCTTCAGTTAGAATCATTTAGAATTTTAGATCTTACCGCGTACTCATATTTTGTTCGGCGTACGATGTCTGATTAGCTTTCAAAATGTATTAATACCATTTAGAAAAGGTTTAAGACCGTTCGTCGTGGCAATCTTTAGCCACCAACCAGCGTGTTTCGAACCCGTATCTTTGCCTAGAATTGGCAATGCGAGGAACTACGTTTTACCTTAGATCCATGAATACATTTTGCAGGCGTAAAGCGCTGGTGGAGTGGTGGTTAGGACATCATAGTGAGGAAACCGGCATGTCCTAGAACCTAAAAATATAAATCATGTGACAAGTCCACCGAAATGCCTCTACGAAGCCCACTTCAATCTTATCACCTCACCGGTTATTTCACCAACGGTGAAATAACCTGGTCACGTAATGAAGGGTGACCAAGAAAGAACCAGTACGACAAGCAAGCAATAGTTTGTGGCCGATTCCGTTTTTAATCCTCTCACTTGTCGGACTTCCTAACAAGATAGAAAGAGGTCGGACATGAATCGATGAGTAATCCCCTGACACCACAAACTGGTTCGGTAGAAAACGTGTCGAGTTGCTTAGAAATCTTTTGAGTGAGACTGCTCGGCGGGCGAGTTATATTGTACTAGCGATCCGGCCCGGCTTCGCACGGGGTACCTACTTGCTAAGTGGTTATTGTAGCCTATGAACGGCAATACCAGAGGCATCACCCGACCGACCCGCCCTTAAAGAGCTCTGGTAACGTTACCGCAGGAATAAATAATAAATAAATAATAAATATTACGGACATATTCACACGGTCAACTGATCCCAAACTAGGCATAGCCTGTACTATGGGTACCAGAGACTGATATACATAATAGATATATATTTAACACCCAGACACAGAACAAACATTTGTGTTCATCACACAAACGTGTTGTCCAGTGCGGGAATCGAACCCGCGACCTCTAGCGCAGAAGGCAGAGTTTCTACCAACTGAGCTATGAGGCCTGTCAAAATAAAAGGCTATTTGATATTAATACAACACTATTTGATATTAATAATGTAATTTTTATCTTTTGTATGCCGGAGGTACCTCTCCAGGTGCCCACCTGCTCCAATTTAGCGCGAGAAAGATAAACGCATTATTATTTTAAACAATCATCTCCATAGCCAGTCTACACAAAACCAAGTATTCGTTCCGGGTCTGAAATGAAATGAAATAAATTTATCTGGGTCTGGGTGTTGCGGTACATACCATGGTACTCGTAGTTTCTGATTCCCACGACACAGGGAATCCTAGTGTGGGGTCAGGACTATTTATGCCACTGTTGAGTGTTATTTATTTATTGAAAGTTTACAAAATAGAGTTCATTTTATGGTTTTTAAAATTTTACTGTTTTCTTTGTACCTATATCAAAAACTATATGGCCTAGAATAAAAATAAAATTCGTTTTGGAATGTATAAATAAAGCTCTTTCATATGAAATCCTACTTCATGTATTTCTATGACACTTACCAAAAGGGGGACGCCCCTTTTGGACCCGTTTAACTTAGCAACCCGATTAAACCAGTCAATCTTGATAGTACAACCTGTTGACTTACTAAATTCCATGCAGATCGGATTGACGGTACGAAAGTTATGCTCTCACAAACAAACATACAAACATACAACGCCGATTCGCCAAAGTTGTTTGTGAGGTCTTCGCTCCCTCGATCAATAATAACTGCCTAAGAGTAGCATATCTACCTATCCGCGGATGTCGTAAAAGGCGACTAAGGGAAAAAAGCTAGGGGATGGGCAGCAGCGTCCCTTAACTGCGCTCGCCAACCCGCATGCCCAGCGTGGTGAGTATGGGCAAATCCCCCCACATGATAAGGAATTTGCTCTGTCTTTAGGGGAGACCATGTTCAGCAGTGGACGTCGTACGGCTGAAATGATATGATATGAATAATGTGGAGGAGGTAGGGCACAGCGAGATTTTCTCGTTCTAAATTGGAGCAGCCCGCCTGGGAGGTACCTCCGCCTTACGGAAGATCGCAGCTAAATAACATTATTTGTTTCAAATAGTGTTGTGTTCCTGCGGTGAGTAAGGTTGCCAGAGCTCTTTAGAGGGGTGGGGGGAGGGGTCGGCAACGCGTGCGTGATGACTTCGGTATTGCAAGCTGCCATATCAGTGGTATAAAAAATAATCAAAAATATGATGAAGAGTAGCACCCTGCCCAAGAGCATGGTCGTCTCGCGACAATTAAACATGAGAGATACCAATTAGAAGCTCCGGTAGCAGACTGCGTCTCCAATTGGATACGGTTGTGGACTTTGGTAAAAGCGATAGCGATTTTTTACCGGCGCCCGCCGCCGATAAATTTTTGACCGGCGGCGCACACGTCTACTATGTACACGAGGTCCAACATGTCGATATCGATGTCGATAGCATTTTTATAAGTTTTAGTTCTAGATAGTAAGCATTTTGGTTTTTACTGTAAGCTTGCTGTTTTAACTGAAAATAAATAATTCTAAATTCTAATTCTAAATGGATAGAGAAGCCCTCTACCCGCTTCGGCTTATCACCGAGACCGCTCTCTGATTACAAATAATGATGTCACCGTTGACTAACAGCGGGACAGTACGTCATGTGTATTTGTGCTTAGCGAGTAATATTATAAATTTGTTCTTAGATTTATGTTTAGTATCATGACATCATCATCATTTCGGCCGTAGGACATCCACTGCTGAACATAGGCCTCAGATTTCCAGCGCGACCGACCTTGCACGGCCTGCACCCAAACAACCATTAGGGGAGATTTGCCGCCGGGCATGCGGGTTGGCGAGCGCAGATAAAGCTCTTGTTGATAGGGAACGCTGCTGCCCATCCCCTAGCTTTTTTTCCCTCTTAGACATCCACGGGTAGTAATGGAGGGGCCTATTCTTCAGCCGGGGCCACCACGGTTATCATGACCTAACTACGAGTAAGAAAAAGAGAAGATGACGTCACAGGGTTAATCCTCTCTAGGTGGTTATACCGACATTTCAAAATTACTTCATTATTTTAGCCGTAGGACGTGCCATAACTGTACCGACGACAGCTAATTCACGGCGAGAATATAATGATACGTTCTAGTGGGCACAGCTACTGAATAGAATAGAATATACGTTTATTTGACATACACACGAAAACACAGAACAGACATGGGAACATATAATACAAGGTATAGTAAAAACACAAATGACAACAAAGAATAAACATAAGGACACCTGCCCACCTTATAGGTAGGCAGGCATCCACCTGTAGCCAGTAGGTGCGAACCAGTCTCGCTCTGTGTCGGGTGCAGCCAAACAGGCCCTGACTCAGCTTATTGCTGCTTTACATGACAAAATGCCATGCAAAGCAGCGCTGGTTTTCAGGCAGGACCTTGAGTAGGGTGACGTCACATTTAACAAAATAGAAAAGATACAGAAGAGAAAACAAGTAAAAGGAACGCTATATTGTATACTACTGCTGTGAACGCAGATCGTGTCTGTCGTGTTTTTATCATGTCTGATACGTTCATATCACCTTCATTGTATGGTACGGGGTAGTGGACAAAGGCCTTTTAGATGACAGATTAATTATGGAGAATTTGGCTTCAATCCGAAAATAATAATTGGCAAAGCCTAAACGGCTGGTAATAGTGAACAGTAACCTAAAAGCAGAACTATATTTTTAACAGTAAAACGGTCAATTCATTATCACCCCGTAAGCGGAAACCGCGATAAACAAAACTGGTGACTATTTTAGTGAATCATCCTTATGTCCGTCTGTCAGAAGATGAGGTTGGTTGGAAGCATGTGTATGATAGTCACATGATGTAGATGATGCAGTCACATTCCTGGTCTGTGTCCTTTTTGCCAACTTTGGGTGTTACCACTCCAATCGATCGGTGGTAAAATGGAACATCCCCATTCTATCATCGGACAACCCGACGTACGGAGACGCGACATCCATTAATGGTTGATATACCATCTAGCCGCACCGAGCGCTTTGCCTGTACCTTTATAATGCGGACAGCCAAAGAGTGGAACTCGTTGCCGGCGTCTGTGTTTCCAAATACCTATAATTTAGGTGTCTTCAAGAGTAGAGTGAATAGGTTTCTTCTAGGCAAACGTGCTACAACGTAGACCACATCGCCATTAAACCTCAGGTGACATTGTGGTCAAACGTTAGCCCATTTTGTACCTAAAAAAAAACTATCAACGCCGATCGAAAGGTGCTCGTCGATCGATCGATCGATGGTAGAATGGATGTCGTCGACGTCGACTATCGTGAAAACGTCGTGAGGAAAACATGTCCTAGAACCTAAAACTTCGAAGACATGTGACATGTGCACGAAACGAGCCTCTAAGAGGCGCACTTTTATCCTTTCACTACACTGATTCTTTCACCGATGGCCATACCATACCTCAACCTGGTCACTGACCTAATAATGACCAAGAAAGTATCAGTGACAAGACAAGCAAGCAAGCTGTCAGAATTAGCAAGTTTTAGTGAGTGGGTTCATGAACCGCGCGACATCTCGAACTCATAAAAGTTATAATTACTTGATTCCACTGCCCAAATCTTAAAACTCAAAGAGGGCATCTAAACATCTTAAAATTCAATTCCAAACACCGATATTCCGATTCCTGCATAAAATTATCACATCAAACATTTACTATAACGTTTTGTAAGCTTTTGTAATTCAAACAATACCCAAGCGACATGCGGCCTTATTCTAACGGCATACGAGCTACGACCTCAGCCGTGTCCTTGCGGGCTGATAACGTGCGTCAACAGAGACACCGCAAAGGAAAATCACACTTATGTCTTACAAATTAAGTATTATCAAGAACTAGCTATTACCCGCGACATCGTCCGCATTCATATTGAAGCTATCTCATAGTTTTACCCCCTACTTTGCCCCGTTTCTTTCTTACCACAAGTCTAAATATGAATTTTCAGATCCCAAACTTGAGGAATTATGGATTGCCCATACAAACTTTCGAACCCTATTTCACTCTCCTTCAAGATTATTTTTTGAGACAAAGAGCCTATTTCCTTCCCCAGTATATAATCTATCTTCTTGACAAATTTCATTACGATCCGTTCAGCCGTTTAGTCGTGAAAAGGTAATAAATAAAAAGTCACATTCGCATTTATAATATTAGTATAGATTACGCACACAAAAGGGTGTGGCGGGTGCGTGTGGCATAGCGATAAAGATTTGATTTGCATGAATTAATTGTTTATTCCAACGATAAATTAACATTAACACGCGTCGACAAGGAAAAGGCTTAAAATTCAAACAGTGTCGTTTTAAAATGTTCTGGGTTAGATACAAAGGCCATTTACGATAAATAAAATTATAGCATCAATTTTTTTTATGTTATACGGAGAAATGAAATGAAATGAATTCTTTTGCTAGAAGCATGGTTGTACATAGGTCTGAACAATAAGCTGTTTCACATACTTCACCGTTAATACGGCGTGCAAACAAAACAATAAAGACTTGCGAACAGACTTACGGCCCTCCTGATGGTAAGTGGTTACCGTCGCCTATTGACATCAGTAACACCTGGAGCATTGCTAATGCGCTGCCTGCCGAACCCCTCCCCCCCTAAAGAGCTCTGGCAACCTTACTCACCGCAGGAACACAACACTATTTGAAACAAATAATGTTATTTGGCAAATAATCAAACAAATAATGTTCTGTAAGGCGTAGGTACCTTTCCAGGCGGGCTGCTCCAGTTTAGAGAGAGATAATCTCGCTGTGCCCTACCTCCGCTAGAAATAATTTGATTCACGATTTGACAGTTCTCTAATGTCAAAACGCGTAATAATGTTGCCACATGCATACCGCCAGTGCTGTAGCGAGCTAAACAACTAGTAATACTACACGCAGAAGTTAGCTTGGCACTGCGTGGAATGTGCTTCCCGTACCGCCTACAGCTCTCGCGAGTGAGAATGAGACAAAACATTAACTTCTGCGTGTTTTAACTATTTATGAGATGCAATAAAATCTCTTTCACATGATACCCCACATCAGATTTTATTTTACCTCCTTCGCGATTCGCTCACTCGAATAACTAAGCAACCATGATAGATGGAACACAGATAAAGATAAAGATAAAGATAAATTTATTTGCTTGAACATAATGTAGGTTAACAATGGTCATAAAATAAATAGTGTTTCAATTATGTTCTACCATAGTCGGCATGCAAAATTACAAATAAATGAATGTCAAAAATCGTATAACTAAAATTTAAAATAGAAGAATGTCAAAATCGTATTAAAAAGAAAAAAAAAATAACAAATTAAAAATTAACAATGATTACAATGCGTCCTCTAAAAATTCATTAATATTATAATAGCACTTACTCACTAACAATTCAATATATTTTTTAAAATCTGCATTTCCTTGTTTTCAGATATGACCAACATAGAAGAATCATGAAAGCCGCGCTACAACTAAAATCGCATGATGTGTGAGGACGGATGAGGCGCGCACGCGCCGCTGTAGGAAGCCATGTCGTTCTTTAATAATTTGAAAAAGGTAAGGCAGTACATCACCATCACTGATGAACAGTGGTGGAGTGTAGGTGCTAAACTAGCGCTCTCAGAAAACGACATGTCCTAGAACCTAAAAATTCCAAGACATGTGACATGTGCACGAAAGGAGGCTCTAAGAGGCGCACTTTAATGCTTTCACTACACTGATTCTTTCACCGACGGTCATAGGACCTTTTCAGGGCCATCATACCTCAACCTGCTCACTGACCTAATACAGGATGACCAAGAAAGAATCAGTGACACGACAAGCCTCTAGTAGGACGTCCACTGCTAACGTACTCCCCCATAGATTTCGTGATTTCGATGAAACTTGAAATAGGAGGTGGAGGAAGTAGGGCATAGCGAGATTTTTGGAGGAGGTAGGGCATAGCGAGATTTTCTCGTTCTAAATTGGAGCAGCCCGCCTGGGTAGGTACCTCCGCCTTACAGAAGATCGCAGCCAAATAACATTATTTGTTTCAAATAGTGTTGTGTTCCTGCGGTGAGTAAGGTTGCCAGAGCTCTTTAGGGGGAGGGGGGTTCGGGGTCGGCAACGCGTGCGTGATGCCTCTGGTATTGCAAGCGCTCATAGGCTACGGTAACCGCTTACCAACAGGTGGGCCGTATGCTTGTTTGCCACCTCAGTTGTATAAATAAATAAATAAATAAATAGATAGAGTTCTTTACCTAGAATAGCATATAGGCTATTCATTATTCAATTTATGAATTAACAGTCATTATGTACCAAAAATAAAATGTTTATCCTCATCTTTACTTCTTCCAGGTGCTGCACCTGGGTAGCGGCAATGACGCGAAGAAGAAGAAGGTGTTCAACAACATTCGCGACAACAGCGACCCCGCCGAGTTCTGGGACATGGTGGGCGAGCTCGGCGATGGAGCATTTGGGAAGGTGCGTTTCATCATCATCATCATTTCAGCCGTTGGACGTACACTGCTGAACATGGCCTCCCTCACAGATTTCAGAGCGACTACCTATCATGTGGATATGCCCATACTCACCCACGCTGGGCACGCGGGTTGGCGAGTTAGAGCTATCGTTGTTGAAATAGGCTGCTGGCCATCTCCTATCTTTTTTTTCCTTAGTCGCCATCTTACGACATCCACGGCTAGATAGATATGGAGAGCCCTATTCGTCAGCCGGGGCCACCACGGCCAAGGTTTGTTTAGTAAATGAATAAATAAATAACACCCTACACTAGGATTCCCTGTGTCGTGGCCCACGACTCGTGGGTATCAGAAACTACGAGTACCATCGTACCACAAATAGAATTACCATTTTTTTTTCTTAAAATACTTTTAAAACATTGTATGGTATGAAAAAATTTCGCATTTATAAGTGTTTTTTTTTTATTCAAATGAGGTGGCAAACTAGCATACGGCCCACCTGTTGGTAAGCGGTTACCGTAGCCTATGAGCGCTTGCAATACCAGAGGCATCACGCACGCGTTGCCGACCCCGAACCCCCTTCCCCCTAAAGAGCTCTGGCAACCTTACTCACCGCAGGAACGCAACACTATTTGAAACAAATAATGTTATTTGGCTGCGATCTTCTGTAAGGCGGAGGTACCTCGGGCTGCTCCAATTTAGAACGAGAAAATCTCGCTATGCCCTACCTCCTCCAAGGTGTTTGGTGCGTTTCTTCATTACCGCCTTTTATTTTAATCTAACCTCTATTCCCAGGTGTACAAAGCTCAGCACAAGGTCACGAACCAGCTCGCGGCCGCCAAGATGTGTCTGCTCGACAACGAGGACGATCTGGCGGATTTCACCGTCGAGATAGACATCCTCTCGGAGTGTCGACATCCGAATGTCGTCGAGTTGCATGAGGCGTACTTTATTGATAACAAGCTATGGGTGAGTGTCATTTTTTAGGATTCCGTATCTCATTTGGAAAAACGGAACCCTTATAGGATCATTTTGTTGTCCGTCTTTCTGTTTGTCAGTCTGTCCGTCTGTCAAGACCCTTTTTCTCAGAAACGGCTAAAGGTATCAATTTGAACAAGCTATGGGTGAGTGTCATTTTTTAGGATTCCGTATCTCATTTGGAAAAACGGAACCCTTATAGGATCATTTTGTTGTCCGTCTTTCTGTTTGTCAGTCTGTCCGTCTGTCAAGACCCTTTTTCTCAGAAACGGCTAAATGTATCAATTTGAAATGTATACCACCTATTAAGGTATGTGGGCTTATGATGCCGTATAAAAATCAAGTTTCTGGCTCAATGCATTAGAGAGATAGCAATGACTGTCTAATTTTTGTATGGAAATGGCAAAAAATGAAAAACCTCTAAAGCGCGTCACACACGGCAGCTATAATGTAAAATAGTGGATTATGCAACAAGGGCGGGTGAAAATGAATTTCGTAAAAAGTATTCTTGTTTTTCTTTTTTTTAATTTGTAGGCAGTGCAAAGAAAATGATAACATACAGCCTAATTAGAATAAAATCTCATTGCACCCAAACATTTTTGAAACCAACCTCGATCAAGCACGACTACATGGGTTGCATTCCAAATTCAATTTCATTATGTCCCATGTGAAATAATGAAATTCAGTACAACATTATGACCCGGCTAGACCGTAGGGCTGTAATGACTTACTTTAGGAAAGGTTTGCATGACACATAATATGCCATTGACGAGCAGGTAGTATAAAAATGTATTTTATAGCACGATACATCTCATTACATCTTTCCATAGAAACCGTCAGGAGACCACACACGGCAGCTATAATGTATCTTTTTACATCTTCGTATCTTCTGACAGTTACTATGGAAAGATGTAATTAGATGTATCATGCTAAAATATATTTTTTTTACATTATAGCTGTCGTGTGTGACGCGCTTAAGAGTTAACTCACAATTTTGAAATTTGTAATGGTAGAGCTTCTGTGACATAAATAAAGGAAAAAGTCTGAAATAGAGGAATTTTGATGTTTTTGTCCCTAAAATTGGATTACGAGACAAAGTAATATTTGCGGTCAATATCATACAATGAACTTCCTCCTCCTCTGTTTGGTTATTTAATAATATTATTATATATTTATTCATTACCTTATTCCTAAGTTTACATTGCGGATTATAATCGAATTAAAGGTAAAAAATTACATGATGCCTGAACTAGGAAAACCTGTATTTCAGGCGGAAAAAAGGCTAACATTAATAGGTAAAGTAGGTACTATAAATATTCAAAAATTAAATTTAAGGAAATAAAAAACTGAAAATTATTAAACTTCAAATCTGTATGATGAAATAATTTTTTTTTATATATACAGTGGTGGTCATCTAATTAGAAACACCTACCTGGGTTTATATTTTTATTGCAAATTCCCTTTCGAACTAATTTTTAACGTATCATTGAGTGTTCCTACGTATTAAAATCGATGTATCGGATATTATATTGCATTGTTATACCATTTTAATAACAGAAAACAACGGTTGTTTTTCTAAAACTGAGAGTTATATTAATAACAAAATAAAAAACGAGATACAAACCGGACAACTAATTAGAAACACCAAAAAAATTATTACTTAAATCATTTTTAATTTGAACAAAACCCCAATAGTTTTGAAAAATACTAAAAATACTACATCCTTAGACAATTAGTATTTGGTAGGGTAGCCTTTATTATCAATAACAGCTTTGCAGCGACGCGGCATTGATTCAATCAATTTACAACAAGTTTCTACAGGAATACTTCTCCAAGCGTCTTCAAATGCACTGTTAAGTCCATGAATATTAGTAACGTGTTTCTGCGACAGGTTGGTCTTTATAGTGTGCCACAAATTTTCTATGGAATTTAAATCCGGACTATTAGCAGGCCACTCTAATACTGTCACGGATTGTTCTGTAAGAAACGCTTTAACGCTGCGTGCTGTGTGCTTTGGGTCGTTGTCATGCTGAAATATCCAAGTTACTGGCAAATTTTCCTCGGAATATGGAATCATTGTCTCTTCCAAGATCTTTTTGTATTGATATTGATCCATTTGCCCTTCAATCTTTCTCACGGGACCAATCCCGTACCCTGAGAAACATCCCCACACCATTACATTTCCACCACCGTGCTTAACTGTCTTTTTAGTGTACTTGTTATTCAAAGCCTCGTTTATTGGTCGTCGTACATATCGTTTTCCATCGGAATTAATCAAATTAATTTTAGTTTCATCTGAAAACAAAACTTTTTTCCATTGATGAATAGTCCAACTGCCATATTTGCGAGCGAATGCTAGACGATTTTCTCTATGTTGCCTGGTTAGTTGTGGTACTTTTCTAGCGATCCTTCCTAACAATTTTCCTTCAACCAACCGTCTACGAACTAGTTTAGTGGACACGTGTCGAGGATCGTCTTCTGAAAATACCTCTTTTCTTATAACATTAACTTTTCTTATTTCATATAACATTGGATCCTTTAAAGGGGTCCGCCTTAGCTAATCGAAGCATAAGCCTGTCTTCTTGAACTGTAGTCTTCCTGGGCCGAAGTTTTCTTGGCACGTTATCTGATGTTCCGTGTAGTTTGAAATGTGCGAGGGCGTTAAATATCATCTTTACGGAACATTCCAAATAATCGGCGATCTTTCTGTAACTCCATTTTTGTTTTAAATGAAAATTCACTATAATTTTTCTCGTTGCTGCATCACAGCTCTTATTTTTACCCATTTTTAATAAAACAACAATAAATAGTAACTTTTCGTAATGAGTTAGAAATGGCGGCAATATTTACAATGTGATTGACAATTGTGAGAACTGTATTTCAGTTTAAAAAATCAAATTTCCAACCAAGTCATACAATGTTTCTAATTAGTTGTCCATTCTGCCAGTCCTAACGATATTGATACTTTTTGTTTCACTGATATTTATTTTTATTGTCGTCTTGGTTGTCAAATATTATTGCTTGTAATTAAACTAGAGATATTAAAGTACATTGTAAAGTAGTGAAAAAAAAATTACCTCCTATTAAATGCTATAATAATGTTAGTTACTTTATAAAAATGTCAGGTGACTAGGTGTTTCTAATTAGATGACCACCACTGTATATATATTTTTTTTTTTTATGGTAAGCGGTTACCGTAGCCTATGAGCGCCTATGAGCGCTTGCAATACCAGAGGCATCACGCACGCGTTGCCGACCCCGTACCCCCCTCCCCCTAAAGAGCTCTGGCAACCTTACTCACCGCAGGAACACAACACTATTTGAAACAAATAATGTTATTTGGCTGCGATCTTCTGTAAGGCGGAGGTACCTCACCAGGCGGGCTGCTCCAATTTAGAACGAGAAAATCTCGCTATGCCCTACCTCCTCCAAAAATATAATAATATTTGCAAACCTGTCACCTTCAGATGCTGCTGGAGTACTGCGACGGCGGCGCACTCGACTCCGTGATGGCGGAGCTAGAGAAGGGGCTGAACGAGACGCAAATAGCGTACGTGTGCCGCGAGATGTGCCGCGGCCTGCAGTTCCTGCACTCGCGCCGCGTCATACACCGGGACCTGAAGGCGGGGAACGTGCTCGCTACCATGACCGGGGGCGTCAAACTGGGTACGTGCGGGGGGTCGAGCTCGGGACGTGCGGGGGGTCGAGCAGGGCACGTGCGGGGGGTCGAGCTGGGGACGTACTGGGCGCGGGCGTTCAAGCAGGGTAATTACCACCCTTACCTGGTCAACATACCACAGTGTCGAACCAAACGTTTCTGCTCCACCTTTATTATAAGCACTGGCAAAGAGTGGAACGATCTGCCAGCGTCTGTTTTCCCGGACGAGTACAATCTAGGAGTCTTCAAATCTAGAGTGAATAAGTTCCTTCTGGTAAAGCGTGCTCCATCTTAGGCCACATCTCACTTGCAAAAGTGAGCTGGAGGTCAAACGCCTAAACATCTCCAAAAAAAAAAAAAAAAAGGGTACGTGTGGGGGGCCGATCTGGATACGTGCGGGGGTTAGGCCAGGTACATACGGGGGCTAATCTGGGTACGTACGGGGGGGTCAAACTAAGTTAGTGCGAGGGTCAGTCTGGGTACGTAATGGGGGTCATGCTGCGTACGAGTGGGAGTCAAGTTAGATGTTAAAGTCTGAGACGCAAGGGATGCGGGTTCGATTCCCGCAGCGGGAAAAATGTTTGCATGATCTGCAAATATTGGTTCCTGGTCTGGGTGTTCTGGTAACTTCTGAGTAACTTCTGGTAATTTTTGATACCAACGACGCAGGGAATCCTAGTGTGGGCTCAGGACTGTGTATGTGACTGTTGGGTGTTAATGATGAATTTTGATTCCGCAGCTGACTTCGGCGTATCAGCGAAGAATAAGTCAACGCTACAGAAGCATGACACCTTCATCGGAACACCTTACTGGATGGCGCCGGAGGTCGTTCTGTGCGAGACGTTCCGAGATAATCCTTATGATTTCAAGGTAACTTATTATTATTATTATTAATATATTTATTTCAGGCTACTTGACATATTACACAAACCTGTGAAATATGCCATGGCCCATATTAATAAATACCTCACAGACTAACATACATATCATATTAAACTTAAATAACTACACTTCATCTAGAGTCAGGGACTTTCTTGATCGTGTGCGCCTCCCTGTAGCGACGGTAGACCACTCCAGCCGACCAGAAGTCGGGCGCGAGGAACACCTCTTTGTACTTGGCAGCTAACTGGAGCACGTAGGACTTGAAGTTAGTCGCCCTACTCGACTCCAGGCGTTTCAGGCCATGTACAAGAACCTCTAGAGCTACTAGCTTGTGCCCGCGGCTTCGCGTGCGTGGTACCTGGATAAAAAGCCTATATGCTATTCTAGGCAAAGAACTTTATCTGTTCCAAGTTTCATATAAATCGAATGAGTTGTTACGCCGTGATTGAACCACAAACATCATCAGAAACTTTCGCATTTATAATATTAGTGTGATTAGCTACGTGTTGACGGCACTGGTGGTAGTGACCAGCCAGGCTATTGCGTAAGCTAAATGGTAATGAAGATCGCAATTATAAGGATGGTTTTATCAATTTTAGCTACATCTGAAGTTTTTCAAACATAAGAAGCCAAGGTCTTCAAGTTTGGAACGTTTTGAATTTTGCTAAGATTGTCAAATTACCCTCAAAGTTACGATCTTCATTGCCATTACACTTACACAATTGCACCACCGGTCCCGGCGCACTTTAATCCTTTCACTACATCTATTTCCCCTATGCAGGGCCCCCTATACCTCAACCTGTCTAAAATAATAATTAGCGATGCTCGAAAAGAGTGAATAAGTTTATAAGTGCCATATTCATAGCTTTATCATCTCTGTAAACATCTCTGTAACACTTATTTCTGCAAATAAAAATCTTGAATCTTGAACCTGATTAGTTCGCCATCTCGTACCGAAAATTCGGCCCATTCGGTACGAGTTGACGAATTTAGAATGTTAAAGAAAGAATCAGTGACACAACTAGAAGAAGAGTGGTGCCGATCGAACAAGGTGAGGCTCAAAAAGAAAATTGTAATTTCTTCAATTTCCAGGTGGACATCTGGTCTCTAGGCATCACTCTCATAGAGTTCGCTCAAATGGAGCCTCCGAACCACGAGATGACCCCGATGAGGGTACTCCTCAAGATTCAGAAGAGCGACCCCCCGAGCCTGGACCAGCCTTCAATATGGAGCAAGATGTTCAATGACTTCATAGCTAAGGCTCTTGTCAAGGTAAAGTGGCTTTTAGAGGCGTGACTTTGCGGAAGTGCATTCTAAGTTAAGCCGTGTTGCAAGGCCCCCCACCCGATGGACCGATGACATTGTAAAGGTTGCGGGAAGCCGGTGGATGGAAAGGGCTCAAGACCGTTCGTCGTGGAACTCTTTGAGGGAGGCCTATGTCCAGCAGTGGACTTCTACAGGTTGTTGATGATGGTGATGATTTTAAGTTATTAAATTGTCGCCGGTTGGTGGCCCCGGCCGAAGAAAAGGTTCCTCCATATCTACCCGTAGATGTCGTAAAAGGCGACTAAGAGTAAAAAAGCTAGGGAATGGGCAGCAAGGTCCCCTATTTTACAAAGATAGCTCGAGTGTTGTGCTACCTTGGTACTCGTAGTTTCAGATGCCGACGACACAGGGAATCCTAGTGTGATCTCAGGACTGTGTATGTGACTGTTGGTTGTTATTAATTTTTTAGAAGTCCCTAGGAGGTAGTCAGAGGCTATTTAAAATTCATGAGCAGCATATATAGCCTCCCCGTCACAATACTGGACAGGGTTGACTGTCCCGTCCTGCGGAAATGGAATGCCGTACATATGGCTTCCAGATCCTCTATGTTTAATGTGCGTTAGGTTAGTAAATTATTGTTTTTGGCTCTTTAAAATTATATTTCTGTATGAACCTGTCTTAAATAAATGAATTTATTATTATTATGTGCAATTTTTAATTCCAGGACCCAGAAAAGAGGCCAACAGCGGTAGACCTCCTCAAGCACGACTTCGTCAGTGGCCCTCTGGGCGCCAAGCCACTGCGCGACTTACTGCTTGAGTACAGAGCCGAGGTGGTCGAGGAAGAGATGATTGATGATGATACCGAGGTCAGTATACATTACCAGGGTCAATATATCCAGCCAGGGTCAATGTACTATCATCCTACCTTACCTTTATTTTTCGTAACGGCCTTCAGCGCCGAATAGTGAATTCTAACTTAGTTAACTTTTTTGACAACACTGTATTTAGTAGCTCTTGTGAATTCGATATATTTTTTGAGTATATACAAGGTGATTCATAACATGTATACCATCCCAAAAGAGGGTTATTCTATCAAAAAAAATAATTATATTAGCAAAAAAAAACATCAATGTTTTTGGTATTTTTATCATCTTTTAGAACTAGTAACTAAACGTACAAGAAGTTCGGAGTCAATATTGCTATCTAAAACAATTAATTCATTGAGTTTGACCTGATTTTACCCCAAAACAGCTGATTTTCGCATAGTGTTTTTTCAGTGTAAGCTATCGAATTTCCAATAGTCGTAGAACAAACTTTATTGCCAATTGGTTGTAGAAAAAGCCCCTTTCGGGATAGCATATATATTATGAATCACCTTGTATAATGTATTTACTATATTTGAATACTAATAATTAACATTTTAGACAACACTATAGTATTCACTAACTTTGTGAATTAGATATATATTTTGCCTATATATAATCTATTTACTATTCAAGAATACTAATCATATCCTAAATTCACATTCGTGCTTTTCTAACACGCTTACTAACAACGGCTCGCCCGTTTTCGATGCTATCGTTGCGGAACGATAGGCCAAGAGACGCGGCAGGCAGAAGGCAAGTAAGGAGCAGTATCAGAGAATTGGTTAGTATTCAGTCATCATCATCATCAGCCTGAGGAAGTCTTCAGCTGGACATAGGCCTCCCACAAAATGTGCCATTACGAACGGTCTTGAGCTTTTTCCATCCATCGACTACCCGCAACTTTAACAATGTCGTCGGTCCATCGGGATCATACACTCAGTCGTTCGTGGTCGCCATTCGCGAACCTTTTCCTCAACGGTGGTTGGTTGGTTCTGCGAGGTAAATGGCATGCCGACTGCCACTTCAACTTGCTATTTCTGAGATTAATTCTTGTACTTAGTGATGAAAGGTTTTCTTGTTTAGATCTGTTCCATATATTTGTGCTATTATGCCGTGAATTTATCACTTATTTTGAGTATTGTTCACTACACTGTCCTGATAACACCAGGCACCTTAGAGAACTCCGCGTATATTCGCCAAAATTGATTCAAGACAACTTAAATAGAATAATAGAATTAAATATCCTACTAATATTATAAATGCGAAAGTTTGTGAGGATGTTTGGATGTTTGTGGTTCAATCACGTCCAAACGGCCGAACGGATTTGGACGACACTTGGTACAGAGATAGATTATAGTTTGGAATAGCATATATACTTTTCTTGTACCACGCGAGCGAAGCCGACGGCGGAATTTCATCCAAATCCGTTCGGCCGTTTGGGCGTGATTGAACCACAAACATACAAACATCCAAACATCCAAAAAATCAAATCATCAAATTTTTGGAGGGGGTAGGGCATAGCGAGATTTTCTCGTTCTAAATTGGAGCAGCCCGCCTGGGGAGGTACCTCCGCTTTACAGAAGATCGCAGCCAAATAACATTATTTGTTTCAAATAGTGTTGTGTTCCTGCGGTGAGTAAGGTTGCCAGAGCTCTTTAGGGGGAGGGGGTTGGCAACGCGTGCGTGATGCCTCTGGTATTGCAAGCGCTCATAGGCTGCGGTAACCGCTTACCAACAGGTGGGCCATATGCTTGTTTTCCATCTCAGTTGTATAAAAAAAAAAAAAAATCCTCACAAACTTTCGCATTATTAGTTGGAAGTAGGATAGTAGGATTATACGTTAATGTGGGTTCTGTGTATCGCTTACATTGCATGCGATCCGGACCCGCAGCCGCGCGAGCCTCCGCCTGCGTCGAAGGTACATAGTAGTGACCAAGAAAAAACTAGTGTCATGAAAACCCGATCGTTTCCTCACGATGTTTTGAGCACTAGTAAAGCGGACATAACATTTTCCGAAATTGTTGTTGCTTGCTTGTTGTGTCACTGATTCTTTCTTGGTCATCCCGCATTAGGTCAGTGAGCAGGTTGAGGTATGGTTGCCCTGAAAAGGGCCTATGGTCGTCGATGAAAGTAACAGTGAAGTGAAAGGATTAAAGTGCGCCTCTTAGAGGCTCCTTTTGCGCACATTTCTTCAAATTTTTAGGTTCTAGGATGTCCTGTAGCCGGTTTCCTTACGACGTTTGAGAGCACTAGTATAGCGCACATCAAATTTTCCGAGTAGAAATCCATTGGTGCACAGCCGAGATTCGAACCCGTGACCTTGACTCCGTGACGTGATCGGACGGGGATCACTTCCACTCCACCAGTGTGCTAAAATCGCGCTAAATTTGCACATTTGTTTGTCTTTAGAATTTTGTTTTATTTGAACAAATTGTATTAGGAATTGCATTTATTATTTTGTAGTGCGCTCGGAACTTACCACGCTTGGACGCCATTAGTATTGTGAGTTTTTTTATATTAATTTTCGGCAAATGTCTATTTCGTTCGAAAATACTCGTAAGTCAATGAAGAACAGAAAATAAAAGGAACTCTTATAAGTCGTAAGCGCACTCACACACGCGTAGCTATAGTAATGCATACTAAAACCACTGCATTAGCTATTATGCTTCCACTCAACTCACCGGACGGGTTTTATTTTTTGCTGTGCCTATGCACTACGGTACATATTGTTAGCTGTTCTGTGACGGTGTTATCTTTACATGCGCTCGCTCTTCATAGAAAATAAGTAAAGATTGTTTACAATTTTTCTTACATTCAATATCGAGAACCTAATGTCTAGACAAACCTTACATAGGTTTTAAGACATTTACTACCATTCATTTGTATTCCTTTTGTGTAATAAATAAAAATAAAAATATAAATAAATTATAAGACCTTGTTGTCAAAAAGTCCTAAGATCATAAAAAACCTATAAGGTTAAGGCCGGTGACCTACAATCTTGAAATTTAGCATGAAGACCTTTAAACAATAATGGCCCAGTCAATTCAATTCAATGCAAAAGATTTAATTCCGTTTTGATACAGTCTGTACACTAGGAAAAGTAAGTCATATTATACATTATAAAAAAAAAATAACATAGAAATAAAAAAAGATTACAGCAGTAGATTACACACTAAAATCATCAGCCAGAGCTTTGTCAATATCATAATAACATTTTAACAATTAAATCTTTCTTATTCTAGCGCTAAATTCCTTTAAATCTAGATTTAGTACTGATGGCACTTAGGCTCGTATTCAGAGACACGACTTAAACTTAGATTTAATTACAGATCAGCTGAACTCTATTTAAGTACTGAATCTCTTCTCAAACATAACTTTTATTCAAGAACGGTAATTAAACTACTCTCAGCTGAATCGAGTTTCAAATCTGTACTCAAATGTTCTTGTTTACATTTTGATTTATTTATAATTTTCGATTCGTTTTACGCAGAAATTCAAACAGCCAGGGTGGAAATAGAACAGAACTATATAGTGAAGTATAAGTATAAGTAAATATGCATCAAAGTACGTGTAACGGAACGAAAATGTCATTTGATTAATGTCAAATCAAATCTAAACTCAAGCACCGATTTCGTCTGATTGACGTTTCAGAATAAGCATTTACTCAGGTGAACTGTGATCATTGAATCTATACATAAATACTGTTCAAGAATTTGAATCTCGACTCAAATCGAGATTTAAGTACAGATCAATGCTTGAGTCTTGTCTCTGAATACGAGCCTTAGTGTTTGAACATCTTGACTTTGCGATTTTCTTTAGGCAGTGATGTATTGTGACAGTCTCCTTTATAGTTGAAATTAGTGTACAATAGCGCTGACACACTCGCATTTCAATGTCAATAAGACTTCATGGAGTCCATGAAGGAAAACATCTGAAAATCATTTATTTCTAATTCCGTGTGGTGTAGTCAAACTTATATTTGTTAGTAGTAGACTGGCCTCATAGCTCAGTTGGTAGTAACTCTGCCTTCTGCGCTAGAGGTTGCGGGTTTGATTCCCGCACTGGACAAACATATGTGACTAACACAGATGTATGTTCTGTGTCTGGGTGTTAAATATATATCTATTATGTATATCAGTCTCTGGTACCCATAGTACAGGCTATGCCTAGTTTGGGATCAGTTGACAATGTGTGATATGTCCGGAATATTTATTTTATATTTATTTATTTTAGTATCACACAGCAACTACGCGAGCAACCTCACAATACAAGTTTGTCTTTTCTTTTACTTGAGGCTTCGAATTTCCGACCCCGTGTAATGGTACGGAAGCCTCAGGGCGCGAGTCCTACTCGCACTTCACCGTCTTTAGTTTTATAGTTTGTTTTCTTTTAGCGCATGTTGTGTAGCTTGACTAGTCGCACTTAATAGATCAGCTAATTTAAGCAACATTCGGAGCGGTCACAAAATGGATGGGTGTCCGCAGGTCGTACGCATGATCTGCAAATATTTCATCAGCAACAGTTTCCTGTGTCTTAGGCCGTTCGTCCACGGCGCAACATAAGCTAGACTGTTGTATGTTCACCAAGACGTCTAGTCTATGACTTATATTTATAAAGCAGTTTTTATCTGGCAATTAATTGTGTTATTTATATTATTATATATGTTAGTCTTTAAGGTATACATATATCTATATGGGCCGTAGGATAAGAAAAATTCCATCTGTTTTTTATTCTATTGTTGCCTGAAATAAAGTTATTGTATTGTATTGTATAAAGGGAATACAATGATGATTTTAATAATATCCCAAAAATTTCGACTCCGTCGGGATTTGAACCCGCAACCTTCCCCTAAAAATTAGTAGGAGGTAGGGCACAGCGAGATTTTCTCATTCTAAATTGGAGCAGCCCGCCTGGGGAGGTACCTCCGCCTTACAGAAGATCGCAGCCAAATAACTTTATTTGTTTCAAATAGTCGGCAACGCGTGCGTGATGCCTCTGTTATTGCAATCGCTCATAGGCTGCGGCAACCGCTTACCAACGGGTGGGCCGCATGCTTGTTTGCCACTTCAGTTGTATAAAAAAATAAATTCCCCTAAATACGGGGATGCTCTAACCAGCTAAGCTACGGAGACTTCGGATGTCCTCAAGAATTTCGCTCCCACGAGAAGTGTCTCTGCAGCTTACCTGGTTAGAGCATCCCCGTATTTAGGGGAAGGTAGCGGGTTAAAATCTTGTCTATGACTGTTTTTGATTTAAGAAGAAGAAGAAAGAAGAAAGAAAGAAAATACTTTTATTCGTAGCCTTAAAATACCTTAAAATTACCCAACACCTTATGAATTAAACTATACAAACTAAGACTAAGAAAGAGAAAGAAAGAAAACTTAAATGCTACGAAAAGGCGTCCGACTCAGCATTATGTTGTGATAGCCATTGAACATGGCCATCACAACGCTGATCTTCCGTCGGAACCGGAAACCAAAAACACGTCACGTACACTAACACGATACATACGATTTAGTTGTGTGTTGCCTTGTTCAGGAGCCGCGCATCTCGCATATGCCAATGGAGGAAGATGACTCGACCTCCGTCAGGTCGGGGGAGACGCCGGATGCCAAGAGTGAGTGTTCATTTTACAGGATTTATAGCTTGTGTGAGAAAATATATTTTAACTTACACTCACCGGTAGAAAATATGGCTCACAAAAAAAGTAGTTAATTTAAAAAAAATATATTAAATACAGTGTGCCGTGTTAAATAATAATGGCGAGTGTGAATGGAACCGTTGGAAGAGGAAGACCTAGGGGTACGTTTAGCGACCAAATCGGTGACGTTTTGGACAAAGGCCAGGTCAAGAGTACCCTAAACCGACGAGCATGTATGAGGAATGTGATGAGAGTGAATGAAGCGAAAGAGGTATGTCAGGATCGTAGCAAGTGGAAGGCCGTGGTCTCTGCCTACCCCCCTGGGAAATAGGCGTGATTTTATGTATGTATATTAAATACATACCTTTTTTACTGGTTATGCCAATAAACTCATTTTAACGTAAAATTAGTATTAACTCTGCCATCTGCGCTAGAGGTCGCGGGTTCGATTCCCGCACTGGACAAACATTTGTGTGATAAACACAGATGTTTGTTCTGTGTCTGCGTGTTAAATATTTATCTATTATGTATATCAGTCTCTGGTACCCATAGTACAGGCTATGCCTAGTTTGGGATCAGTTGACCGTATGTGATATGTCCGGAATATTTAATTATTTATCATCATAAAATTTCATCAAAACGAGGCTTCACTTTGATTTTATTATCTTGTGTTAGTTTTATAGTTTACGTAACAGATACTGACTACAAATCGTGTTCACAGTGTCGGATTCGGAGCCCCCGGCCGGCGTCGTGTCGATCCCTGCCCCCGTGCCCCCCCGCTCGCCCCCCTCGCCCACCCCCGCCCCCGCCCCCGCACCCGCAAAGCGTCCGCACGAGGACGAACTCGCGCCCGCGGATAGGAAGGCGCCGGTAAGTGGGATTGCCTCTCGTACCACTGGTTATCCTGCATGTCAGTGACCCATTGGCTCTGTGGATGCCCTCGCGGCTGATGGTTAAAGAAGCAGTGTGGTAAGAGGGTTGAAACACTTGCTTTGTCAATCTTAAAGAAAAGCGCAGCGCCGTCACCAAATGGATGGGTGACCACTAGTGGCATCAACAGGTGAGCGATTCCTTGCTACGGTGGGCACAGACTTCGGTCCCGGCTTGAAAGTCGTTGAGCCTTGACGAAAGCCTTCGCGCGACCTGAAAACCCCGTCACAAGAGCTGACCGCTAAGTCCTTACATAAATTTTGAAGTAAAAGTTTATTCATCATTTTATCAGGCTCCAAAGAAGGAGAAGGGTCCGGCGCCGCCGCCCCCCGCGGCCACTCCCCCTGCGTCGCCGGCTGCCCCCGCCCCGGCTGCCCCCGCCCCGGTCGCCCCCGCCCCTGTCGCCGCTGCCCCCGCGGCTAAGAAGCCCCCCGCGCCGCCCCCGCCCGCCGTGTCTCCGACCAACGCCGCCGTTAATATTGTGGAACAAGTAAGTCTTCTGTAGCGGTGGAGTGGTGGTAGTGGCCCCACCTTCCGATCCACAGGTCGTGGGTTCGAATCCCTGACGTAGATTTTCCATTCGGACAATTTATTTGCGTCATCCTAGTGCTCTCAAATTATGAAGAAAAACATTTAGGAAACCGGCATGTCCTAGAACCTAAAAATTCGAAGACATGTGTACGAAAGTAGCCCCTCAGAGACGCACTTTAATCCTTTCACTACACTGATTCAGTCACCGACGGTCATAGGCCCTTTTCTGGGCCACCGCACATCAACCTGCTCACTGAACCAATACAGGATATCCAAGAAACAATCAGTGTCAGCCCCGGCGACTTCGGCAGTAGGCTTCCCTAGTTATTAATATACACTTGCAAGATCTAATAGAAAGTGCTTGTCACAGGTTTGCCGTGACGCCGAAAAGGCGGTACAAGACAAGAAAACCGACAAAAAAACAGAAACACCAGAAAAATCTGAAAAACCAAAGGACACCCCAGAGAAAGATAAAGACATTATAAAACTAGTCAAAGAAAAACGAACAAACTCTACTGAAAAAGTATCAAAGGAGTTTTCAAGATCCAACTCCATAGACGAACATATCGAAGCGAAAAATTTAGAGATCAGAAATATAAAGACATCGCGCTCATCGTCAATAGACGAGCAACAATTCAAACGCAGCTCCCAGAGCTTAGAGAAGCTCGATTCGAACCGCGTCAGCGCGGAAATCAGCCGAATTGAGAAACGCCATTCGCGTTCCAGCTCCGACGACGACAGACCAATCGTGGAAGTCGCAGACAGCGAACACAAATCCCCAGAAAAGAGGGTGAACGCTGAAGTGAACAGAGTTAACGCCGAAGTGAACAGAGTGAACGCTGAAGTGAACAAAGTGAACGCGGAAATAAAGAGGATAGAGAGGAGTTTCTCTCGTTCCAATTCCGCTGATGAGAAGAGAGTTCAGGAGCTGGGAGTTAGGAAGGAGGAGAGACGGAAAGAGGATAAGAGACTGTCTCAGAGCGTTGAAATTAGGCCCATTACGGTGAGTGTGACTTTTCTTAACACTGATAGGCTATCTATATGCTATTCTAGGTATATAACTTTATATATTCCAAGTTTCAACGAAATCGGTTAAGCCATTATGGCGTGATTGAACAATAAACATCCAAACATCCTCACAAACTTTCGCATTTATAATCATAGTAGGATGATTTATACAGCGTCAGGTGGAACTATGTACACTCACAAGAGGCTGTAGGCTATTGGGTAAGCGAAATGATAGTGAAGTTCGTATATATGAGGATGATTTTATAAATTGTAGCGACATCTGAAGTTTTTCGAACATGAAAAGGAAGTTGAAGAATATCTTGAAGTTTTCCCTTGTCAAAGGAGCCATTTCATTCTGGGCCTGGTTCATGTACACTACATAGAAAAATTAGGAAAAAATAGGAGATTACAAGAAAAATACAATTTCATTAATTTGAAGACAAATACGATGGTACAAGAATAGTTCTTCTGGTAAGTTTTTTACTATGTGAACGCTATTTGAAGGCCGCCATGTTTATAATTGGCGTTTGACATGACATTGACATATATTTCATGTCATGTTGTTTGTGTTGATGTTTTTGTTTTGTCACATAAATGTAGGTTGTCAAAATGACATTTCACGCACGTCCATCCGCCATATTTTTGTAGCGCTGTGTGTTGCTCTCTTTGTCGAAGAAAATCTTAATGTACCTTAGAACGAAGTCAATTTAAATAAAATAACCAATTAAATACGTTTACTTTATTGCTTAGCCATATTTTAGAGTAGTGTACACAGTGCAGGCCCAGGCTCCATATATTGATGAAACGTCTATTTTGGAACGTTTTGAATGTTGCTAAGATTGTTAAAATTACCCTCAAAGTTACTTAAAACGAACTTACACAATTGCTCCACTGACCCAGTATGAAGAATCTCCTTTGCCTCAAAGTCTCATTTAAAAAAATATATATCTTCCAGCCGCAACCCAAAGAGGCGGAACCCCCCACCACGCCGAAGCCGCCCGCGCCGCCGCCGCCGCACGTGGTGGTGGTGGCGTCCCCCGTGGTGGTGGTGGCGGACAGCAGCAGCGTGCAGCTGGTGGAGCCCAACTCGCTGGCCGCCGCCGCGCCCGCCGGCTTGGTCACCGTCACCACCACGCACCCGCCCGTGCTCGCCACGCACCGCCAGGTTGGTCACGTGAATTGTCGTGGGTTCGAGCCCCGGTCGTGCACTGGTGGTGCTCATAATGACAAAGGAAAACAGAATATTCTTCAAAATAAAAAATAATAATTGCATAACATATTCGAACGCATGACAATATTAGTGGCATGGTCCGCCGGCACGGCTCAGACACAAGAGGTGCGGTTTCGATGCCCGCGGCGATACAAATATTTGCATGTTCTGCATTCCGGATCTGGGTATTATGGTATAGTATTCGGTAGTTTCTGATACCCACGATACATATTCCTCTTTAGAGAGAATGGTGGTAGTGGCCTCGCCTTCCGATCCACTGATCGTGGGTTCGAATCCCGATCGTGCACCAATGAACTTGTTAGACGGAAAACGTACGTGCGCTATGCTAGTGCTCTCATACGGTGAAGAAAAACATCATGAGGAAACCGGCCTATGTCCTAAAACCTAAAAATTCTAAGACGTGTGACATGTGCACGAATGGAGCCTCTAAGTGGCGCATTTTAATACTTTCATCGACGGTCATAGGCCCTTTTCAGGGCCACCATACCCCAAGCTGGTCACAGACATATTATAGGATGACTAAGAAAGAATCAGTGTCACGACAAACAAGCTAGCAGTGGTAGTCCTACAGCTGAAATGAGGATGAGGATGTGACCGATAGTCATTTGATTTCTGAATAAATAAATAAAAAATAATTGTATATTATTTCCAGTTACCACCGAACGCGGTGACGATATCCACCACCCCGCCGATCGCTGATGAAGTGGTGATCGTTGGTGCGGGTTCGTCGTCGGACGACGATTGCTTTGCGCCCTCATCGCTGGACTCTCTGGACTGCACCAGCTCTTACACAGGTAATGCGAGAGCTACACGTTGTACAAGGTGATTCAAAATATGTATGCTATCCCGAAAGGGTATTATTCTACAACCAATTGGCATTAAAGTTTGTTCTAGGACATTGGAGATTCAAAATTTTTATTTAAAAAAACTACTTTTGCGTAAATCTGCTGCTATTTTTAGAACTTCTAGTACGTTTAATAGGTAGTTCTAAAGATGTTTATAAAATTAAAATAAAAAAAATGCGTATAGGCTACTTTTTGTCCAGGTACCTGAAAATTCATATTTAGGGTTTTGGTAAGAAATAAAAAAGTATAAAATAAATATTCCGGACATATCACACACGATCAACTGATCCCAAACTAGCCTTAGCCTGTACTATGGGTACCAGAGACTGATATACATATACATAATAGATATATATTTAACACCCAGACACAGAACAAACATCTGTATTCATCACACAAATGTTTGTCCTGTGCGGGAATCGAACCCGCAACCTCTTTTTCAGCATTTTCGCATAATCATCTCTAAAGGGGGCAAAGTAAAGTAAAGTGTCATTTATTTCTTGAAATACATGTAGGTACAGGTGTTTATAAGTCTATAATTATGTGAGTCAATTTATTCCTACCGATTTTTGATGTGTATCTTTGTACAAATAATATCTGATGATGAATAATATCTTTGTACAAATAATAACAATAACAATTAAAATTAAAAATTAAACATGCAACTAATTGGATAAAAAACAACTTAAAAATAGCGAATGAAGTAGGGGGTGAAATAATTATGAATGCGGTAACAGTCGCAGGTAATAATAGTACCAATTATTTATTTTCAGAAAAGACCCGTGGCCGTCGATTGGACAGCAGTGAGGTGTTGATTCTGAGTCCGGGAGCTGCTGCCATCGATTCCGGAGTGTTCGACGACAGTGTTACCAACGGACTCAATCTAGTAAGTGTAAAGGTCCCAAAGGGCCCCCACTGAGATCTCGCGATGTTCAGTAAATGTACTCTCTCTCTCTTATTATATTTATTCTCTGGATCATCATTCCAGTCGTTATAAGTCCACTGCTGCACATCGGCCTCCGCCACAGATTCACAGAACGGCTTCTTATCATCTGGGAGAAAATTACCCATACTCACCACACTGGGCATGCGGGTTGGCGAGCGCAGTTAGAGCTATCGTTGTTAAAATGAGGGACGCTGCTGCCCATCCCCTAGCTTTTTTCCCTTAGTCGCGTCTTACGACATCTACAGGATCTTTAGGAGGAGGTAGGGCACAGCGAGAGGTACCTCCGCCTTACAGAAGATCGCAGCCAAATAACATTATTTGTTTCAAATAGTGTTGTGTTCCTGCGATGAGTAAGCTTGCCAGAACTCTTTATTGGGGAGGGGGTTCGGGGTCGGCAACGCGTGCGTGATGCCTCTGGTATTGCAAGCGCTCATAGGCTACGGTAACCGCTTACCAACAGGTGGGCCGTATGCCTGTTTGCCACCTCAGTAGCATAAAAAAAACTACAGGTAGATATGGAGAGACCTATTCTTCTGGCGGGGCCACCACGGCCGTTTCTCTGGATAATAGTTTATAATTTGTTGTCAGGACACATCGCACGTGTCGGTGGTGACGGTGGGGAATGAAGAGGTGCGCGTGAAGGACTCCGCCGCGACGCACATAGCGCTTGGCTCCGGCTCCACCCGCCTCAGTCCGGACAGCTTCGAAAGGTAATCGCTTTGCTTGTCGTGTCATTTGTTCTCTCTTGGTGACCAGCTATTGTGCAAGTAAAATGGGAATGGCTTTCGCAACTTTGATGATTTTAACAATCAAAGCCTTGTCAAAAGTGCTTAAACACGTACGAAAGAAATCTTTTAGCTTTAATTTCCTTCCCTTCATGTTTGATCCCTTTCAGATGATGCTAAGATTGTTTAAATCACCCTCAAAGTTGCTTATAACATTCCAATTTTCCCTACACAATAGCTATGCTATATGCTATATATTATTTTTTTGCTGTGCCTATGCACTAGGTACATACTGTTAGCTGTTCTGTGACGGTGTTATCTTTACATGCGCTCGCTCTTCATAGAAAATAAGTAAAGATTGTTTACAATTTTTCTTACATTCAATATCGAGAACCTAATGTCTAGACAAACCTAACATAGGTTTTAAGACATTTACTACCATTCATTTGTATTCCTTTTGTGTAATAAATAAATATAAATAAATAAATAAAATATGCAGATTGAGGTATGTTGATCCTGAAAAGAGCCAATTATCGTTTCTGAAAGAACCAGTATGTCGAAAGGATTAATTTTTTTATCGCTCTTATTTGGAGCAGCCTGCCTGGAGGTACCTCCGCCTTACAGAAGATGCAGATAAATAACATTATTTGTTTGAAATTGTGTTTTTTTTCTGGGTGAAGCCTCCCCTGCCTACCCCGAACCTCCCCTCCGGAGGTTCGGGGTTGGCAACGCGTTCCTGATACCTCTGGTATATCAAGCGTTCATAGGCTACATACAGTTACCACTTACCAACACGTGACAACGGATTATCTCGTAGCTTGCTTACCAAACGATTACCTTGACAGGAGATCACAGTCGGACAGTGGTAGCGTGGCCTCCTCGTCGTCGAGAGCTGGCCACGACGCAGACTCGCTGGCGCCCAGCACCGCCGCCACCACTCCCACCACCGCCTCGCACGATGACCATCTGCATCTGGCACACCTCAACGGCTCAGCCAGGTAACCACCATTATCTATGCTGCCAGCACAAAGTGGTTAAAATTACCCATACTGAAATAAGTGTTCCGTGGCCATCATCATCATAATCAGCCTGTAGAAGTCCACATATGCCTCCACCAAAGAGTTTCACGAAGAACGGTCTTGAGCCTTTTCCATCCACCGACTTACCTTCACAATATCGTCGGTCCATCGGGGCCTTCAGACACTGCGTCGTCTGGTTCGTGGTTGCCATTCGAGAACCTTCACTCCCCAGCGGTGGTCGGTTCTGCGAGCCATATGGCCTACCCACTGCCACTGTTCCGTAGCACTAGTATACTATGAAACAATGCAACTTATTTTTCAACAAAAACGAAAAATATTATCTGAAAAAAAAAAAAAAAAAAAAAAAAAAAAAAAAACTCGACTTTGAATCAAAACTAACCTACTTTAATATTATAAACGCGAAAGTTTGTAAGTATGGATGGATGTTTGTTACTCCTTCACGTAAAAACTACTGAATGGATTTTAATGATACTTCACAATAATATAGCTTATACATCAGAATACATCAGAATAACACATAGGCTACAATTTATAAAGATATTGTGTGAATTAAATAAATATTCCGGACATATCACACATTGTCAACTGATCCCAAACTAGGCATAGCCTGTACTATGGGTACCAGAGACTGGTATACATAATAGATATATATTTAACACCCAGACACAACAAACATCTGTGTTAGTCACAAATGTTTGTCCAGTGCGGGAATCGAACCCGCGACCTCTAGCGCAGAAGGCAGAGTTATTACCAACTGAGCTATGAGGCCAGTCAACCAACAAATTGACCAAAATACGACTACTAGTTACTCGAAATACTAATCCTGCGCAGACGAAGTCGCGGGCACCAGCTAGTAAATATTTGTTTGTATCGCAGAATAAACGCAGAAAATCACCAAGACGAAACAGAACAAGTAGTGCTTAGAAGGAAACCTCCGGAAAACAGAATACAGCGCTCTAAAGAAGACATCCACATGGCGAACCTCAAGAAGAAGACCAGAAAGCGGACGAGGAAGTTCGAGATTGATGGCGTTATAGTCACCACTACCACGTCCAAGGTACTGTCCAGAGCTCTTTAGGGGGAGGGGGGTTAGGTTAGGTTAGGTTAGAAACAGAACAAGTAGTGCTAAGAAGGAAACCTCCGGAGAACATAATACAGCGATCTAAAGAAGACATCCACATGGCGAACCTCAAGAAGAAGACCAGGAAGCGGACGAGGAAGTTCGAGATTGATGGCGTTATAGTCACCACTACCACGTCCAAGGTACTGTCCAGAGCTCTTTAGGGGGAGGGGGGTTAGGTTAGGTTAGAAACAGAACAAGTAGTGCTAAGAAGGAAACCTCCGGAGAACATAATACAGCGATCTAAAGAAGACATCCACATGGCGAACCTCAAGAAGAAGACCAGGAAGCGGACGAGGAAGTTCGAGATTGATGGCGTTATAGTCACCACTACCACGTCCAAGGTACTGTCCAGAGCTCTTAAGGGGGAGGGGGGTTAGGTTAGGTTAGGTTAGAAACAGAACAAGTAGTGCTAAGAAGGAAACCTCCGGAGAACATAATACAGCGATCTAAAGAAGACATCCACATGGCGAACCTCAAGAAGAAGACCAGGAAGCGGACGAGGAAGTTCGAGATTGATGGCGTTATAGTCACCACTACCACGTCCAAGGTACTGTCCAGAGCTCTTTAGGGGGTTCGGGGTCTGCAACGCGTGTGTGATGCCTCTGGTATTGCAAGCGCTCATAGGCTACGGTAACCGCTTACCAACAGGTGGGCCATATTCTTTGTTTGCCACCTCAGTTGAATAAAAAAAAAAAAGATGTTTTTTTTAATAATTTTCCAAAAATTTCGACTCTTGCGGCATTTGAACCCGCAGTCTTCCCCTAGGTACGGGGATGCTCTAACCAACTATGCTACGTAGCCACTTCCCGACCTAAGATTTGATTAAAGGCTGTGCTGGCCTAGTGGGTGGCACCCGAGCTTTCGAACCGAAGGTCTTTGGTTTGAACCTGAGAAGTTCGACTTCAACCTACCTTCAACCTACCTACTTCAACCTACCTGTTTGCTACCTAAATCACCAGAATAAATAAGTTCAAAATGGTTTGCTCTAAAACAACAGATTCTTTGAAAAGTTTCTTTTTTTCAATGAGAAATTTCGAGTTTTCGGCAACGTAACTTAATTGCCAGTTAGTGTAGTTGCCAGAGTGAAGAATATGCCCTTTTCGGGTTAGTATACCATTCACAGAACAGGTTGTATAGGACGTCATAAGGCTGAAATATTTTATAACTACAGGTGATATGGGGCGATGAGGAGAGCGGCCGAACATGGGACGACCATGCGCTTCGCAAGCAAGAACTCAGAGAGATCAAAATGCTGCAGAAGATCGAACAGAAGCAGTTCCAGGACCTCAACGCCAAGGAGCTGCAGCTGAGGGAGCAACAGGAGAAAAAGTAAGCAAATTTATCTTGTAGGGTGACACGGGGTGACGTATGGTGACACGGGGTGACGCGTGGGGTAACGTACGATACGTTACCCCATGACACCTAGGACATCACATGTCAATGGGTGACATGTGATGTCCTAGGTTTGACCTATGGTGATGTAGGGTGATTTGTGGTGTCATAAACAGTAACGTGAAAGGACGTGCAGAGATGGTGATAAAAGACAACGTAGGGCGGTAATGTATGGTGACGTATGGTCACTAGATGTGTCAAGGGGTAGCGAGTGGTAACAGGGTAACGTTAAAAGCGTGTTTTTAGTTTTGAAATTATGTGTATTCCAGGTTCGAAGCGGAACTGGCGTCACTTGTCCGAGCTCACGACACGGATCTAGAAACGCTCGCACGGGCGCAGCGAGCCGCCGCCGAGCGAGCCGAGCAGCAGCTGGAGAGCGAGCTTCGAGCCGCCGCCAAGCGGCTCCGGGCCGAGCACGAGATGAAGTTGCGACTGTTCCGAGACACGCTCAAAAAGGAGCTCAGGCTTATGAAGCAGGTAGTACAACTATTTATTACCTAAGCTCTACATGCTTGCTTGTCGTGTCACTGATTATTTCTTGGTCATCCTGTATTAGTTCAGTGACCAGTTTGAGGTATGGTGGTTCTGAAAAGGTCTACGATCGTCGTCGGTGAAAGAATCAGTGTAGTGAAAGGATACACAAGTATTACATTACATTTTGTGAAAAGGATCATTGAAAAAAATGTTCTTGATACTTGTGGGCTTGGTCGCGAGGAATAGATCCCTGACTCACAATAACTTTTTATGGAACACTAGCTTCCGGCCGCGGCTTTGCTTGCGTCGTACCTACATAAAAAGTAGCCTATAATGCTATTCTAGGTAAAGAACTTCCAAGTTTTCTATCTATTCCAAGTTTCAACGAAATCGATTGAGCCGTTATGGCATTACTGAACTACAAACATCCATAATACATGGAAATAATTTATAATATTGGTCAGATAGTAGGATTCACGTTACCTCCTTGAAGAAATAAAAAGTGATTGATTTGATTATGAATAAAAGGAAGTGCAGGATTATACCGCCAAAGGCGGTCCTTATTAAAAATCAATTAATAATTAATTTATCTTTTATCTTTAGGAGTGTAAATTTTTGTGTGGAAATAAAGCTCTTTTTTTTATTTTATTTATTTAACAGGAAGTGGAGCTAGTGCCGAAGGAGCGGCGCAAGGAGGCGTACCGCGGGCACCGGTCGCGGCTCGACGGCGAGCACGCCGAGCGCGAGCGCGCGCACGTCGCCGCGCTCGCCGACGAGCACGACGCCACGCTGCGCCGCATCCACGACAACCACCGCGACCGCCAGGCGCTCGCCGACCGCCAGTACCTGCAGCAGAAGCATCAGGTGCGTACAAGCAGAAGCATCCGGTATGTAGTGGACGAGCACGGCGACACGCTGCGCCGCATCCACGACAACCACCGCGACCGCCAGTACCTGCAGCAGAAGCATCAGGTATGTAGTGGACGACCAGAAGCAACGCGTATGTACAAGCAGAAGCACCCGGTATATAGAAAAAGAAGCATCATGTATGTAGAAGCAGTTCTACTACAATTTAATTTAATTCATCACCATAATTGTTAGTACATTTATCTACCTATAAACTATGTTAGTAACCATAAAAACAGATTTCGAATTATTCATGTCACATATTATCAGAAAACATTAAACAATTTATTATTGCAAAAATAAATTAAATTTACTTAATACTGAAAATTCTAACTAGATTAATATAAGCATGTAAATGTCAATATAATATTCAAGAATTCTAATCTTTATTTACACAAAGAAACTTAAAACTAATACAAGTTAATATTTACAAAATACACAAGAAACAGTTGAGCCATCTAAAGACCGTTACAAACGATCTATAGATAGCTCAACTGATCCAGATCACTACCAGTCGGAAGCGTACCCAAGACGCTGGCGGAATTGCCACGCTGGATGGCAATGCTAATGCGCTGGAATTCTAATTGTTTAAGTAAAGTCCAGAAATAAATAAATAGTTACCTACAGTTACAGTAGTATAATTATTGTACTTTTTGACTTGTCTAAGCAGATGTAACATGTCAAAGGATTAATAAAAAGAATTGAATTGAATTGAACTGATTGATAATTTAATTTTATTTTGCACAATCAATTGGAAATTAAGTTTTGCTATGACTTTCGGAAATTGGTCATTTTTCATTGAAAAAACTATGCAAAAATCTGCTGGAATTAGAATTAGAATTATTTATTTCAGTTAAAACAGCAAGCTTACAGTATATACCAAAGTGCCTACTGTCTAAAATTAAAACTTAAAATGACTCTTAGCGAATTAAATATTATACAAATCTTATCATTAAAGATGTCGACATGTTGGGCCTCGTGTACATAGGCATTTAAAAGAGTGAAAGCTCTTAGCGTTGGCGCATTATGAGCGTGACGAGTTCGGTGGTTCGCTGGCTATATTTGTGGTCGAATCAATTCAAACTCAATGTTGAAATCCAAGATTCGGAATCGAAAAATCAATATAGATTTTTTTATTTTTGTTGAAAGAATAAGCCCCTTTCGGGTCCCCTAATAGTATATATATTATAGAAAGAAGAAAGAAAGAAAGAAAAAACATTTATTTTGGACACACAAGCACAGCACAAACTAATAAAATAAAATAAAAAAGACACAAGGTACAGGTTACAATACAAAAGGTAGGGAGGAAACAAAACAAAAGTAGGTAGGAAGTAATAAAACTAGGGTATTCATTAGTCCGTGCCGATGCATGCGTGAGCCAAAAAAGATTCCATCTCAGCATTGATGCCGCATTATGAATCACTGTGTAATCAAGTTTAAATGTACACACTCATACACAACTCACACATGCACACTTTTTGAGCTACTTTCACTGAAACAACACAAATATTTTAAGTGCACTTAAGTTTAACTAAAATTTTTATATGTATCCTTTTTAACGTCACTTTACTTATTTAATGTTTAATATGTATTTGATGATATTTCATAAATGGTTCTTACTTTAAGCTCTACCTACTTATAAAAGTTACGAAAATGGCTATTGAAGAGCGGTATCTCCTAATACAAGCAAACATTTGCTTAAAAGGAGACTCCAAACCCTGATTGTACCAATTTATAAGTTGCTGAAATAAACATATTTTTTTTTTTTAAATTTTAATTTAATGTGTAATGTATATCCAAATATATAATAACTTGCAGATAATGAGGAATCACGAAGCAGCGCTCTGGGAGTTGGAGGAGAAACAAATCCACGAGCGGCACCAACTGGCGAAGCGCCAGCTCAAAGAGGAGTTCCTGCTGCGGCGGCATCAGATGCTGGTGCGGCACGATAAGGAGCTCGAACAGATCAAGAGGTAAGACGGTTCCTCCGCTTGTTTTTTTTTAATATTATACAAGGTGATTATTATATACATAACATGTATACCATCCCGAAAGGGGGTTATTCTATCAATGAAAATAAATAATATTAGCGAAAAAAACATCAATATTTAAAAAAAAAAATCAAAACTTTCTTTAATGAGCTGTTTAAGGTATTTTTATCATCTTTAGAACAAATAACTAAACGTACAAGAAATTAGGAAACAAGATTGCTACCGAAAACAGCTGATTCATTCAGTTTGACCTGATTTAACCCCAAAACAGTTGATTTTCGCATAGAGTTTTTTCAATGAATAATGTCCAATTTCCAAAAGTCGTAGAACAAACTTTATTGCCAATTGGGTGTTGAATAAGCCCCTTTCGGGATGGCATACATATTATGAATCACCTTGTAGACATCACACACGGTCAACTGATCCCAAACTAGGCATAGCCTGTACTATGGGTACCAGAGACTGATATACATAATAGATATAAAATATATTTAATTTAAACACAGGACAAACATCTGTGTTAGTCACAAATGTTTGTCCAGACAGGGAATCGAACCCGCGACCTCTAGCGCAGAAGGCAGAGCTACTACCAACGGAGCTATGAGGCCAGTCCAGCTTGAGGCAAGTCCTTAGACTAAGACTTTAGTTAGCTTCACTTAGTTTCTAAGACGTTTCAAAGTGATCCTTGTGATTTTATTGAAGTAAACGCCTTTTTTGACAGGCCTCATAGCTCAGTTGGTAGTAACTCTGCCTTCTGCGCTAGAGGTCGCGGGTTCGATTACCGCACTGGACAAACATTTGTGTGATGAACACAGATGTTTGTTCTGTGTCTCGGTGTTAAATATTAATCTATTATGTATCAGTCTCTGGTACCCATAGTACAGGATATGCCTAGTTTGGGATCAGTTGACCGTGTGTGATGTGTCCGGAATATTTATTTATATTTATATAACGTGACTTAAAATATTATTTTGTCCACAGAAAAAACACGCGTAAAGAGGAGGAACTTGCCAAATGCCAAGCTCTGGAGAAACGGTCTCTGCCCAAACGCATCCGAGGCGAGCAGAAGGCCCGGGAGATGATGTTCCGGGAATCGTTGCGCATCGGTGCATTGCCCACCAGCCACGACGACGACAAGGACAAGCTGAAGAAGGTAGGTCACCCGCACAATGTTGAAGCTCACATTTGTCTTCTTTTTTTTTCACATTTTTATAAGCTCTTATTTATTAAAGATTATAATTAGATTATTTTTCTTTTGAGCCTCACCTAGTTCGATCGGCACCACACAGAAGCTTTAAATTCCATTTTGTGAAAAAGGATCATCGAAAAAAATGATAGGCACGCGCGCCGTGTTTGTTGGCTGATTCTTGTAGGCTTGGTCGCGAGGAACAGGCGTAGCTTCACCTAGTTTCTAAGACGTTTCAAAGTGATCCTAGTGATTTTATTGAAATAAATGCCTTTTGTCTTTGACTTTTGAAATAAATGCACTGACGACGCAGAAACTAGCTAGACGCAGATGTTTCTAAATATTTTTCCTAAAAGAGACGTTTCATCAATTTATGGAGCCTGGGCCTGCACTGTGTACACTACTCTAAAATATGGCTAAGCAATAAAGTAAACGTATTTAATTGGTTATTTTATTTAAATTGACTTCGTTCTAAGGTTCATTAACATTTTCTTCGACAAAGAGAGCAACACACAGCGCTACAAAAATATGGCGGATGGACGTGCGTGAAATGTCATTTTGACAACCTACATTTATCTGACAAAACAAAAACATCAAATCAAACAACATGACATGAAAAATATATCAATGTCAAACGCCAATTATAAACCAACATGGCGGCCTTCAAATAGTGTTCACATAGTAAAAAACTTACCAGAAGAACTATTCTTGTACCATCGCATTTGTCTTCAAATTAATGAAATTGAATTTTTCTTGTAATCTCCTATTTTTTCCTAATTTTTCTATGTAGTGTACATGGACCAGGCCCAGAATGAAATGGCTCCTTTCAGATCGATTTTTTCCCACCGTGTCCCTAGTCACACTTTTTTTGTCAGCGTGTCCCTAGGCACACTCGTATTGACAGCGTTTCCTTAGACATACTCGTTTTGTCAGCGTGTCTCTAGATAAGCTCCTTTTCTAGGCGTGACCCTACACACTCTTGTCAGCGTTTTCTTAGATGCACTCGTTTTGTCAGCATTTCCCTACAAAGATTCTTTTTGTCAGCGTGACTCGTTTCGTCAGCGTGTCTTTAGACATGCTCCTTTTTTTTTATGTTATACGGAGGCAAACAGGCTTACGGCCCTCCTGATGGTAAGTGGTTACCGTCGCCTATTGACATTAGCAACACCTGGAGCATTGCTAATGCGTTGCCTGCCGAACCCCACCCCCCCCTAAAGAGCTCTGGCAACCTTACTCACCGCAGGAACACAACACTATTTGAAACAAATAATGTTATTTTGTTATTTGCTCCTTTTGCCAGCGTGTCCCTATATAGACATACTCGCTTTGTCAGCATTTCCCTAGCCAGATTCCTTTTGTCAGCGTGTCCCTAACACGCCCCTTCTCATTCTTTGGCTGTGCCAATGTACCGATAACCTTTTACATTTAGACATTTAGGATCTGATCAACTGTAGATCTGAGAGGATGTCGACTATACTCGATCGGCACCACACTGAAGCTCTACACTCCATTTTGAGCAAAAGGATCTTTGAGAAAAATACTAGGCACGTGTGTTCGTCTGATTCTTGTAGGCTTGGTCGCGAGGCTTGGCTTCCTCCCGCGAACACTCAGGTTGTGGAATTAACTCCCTGCTGAGGTTTTCCCTAAGGACTACAGTATGGGGTCCTTCAAAAAGGGCGTTTTGAACTTTTTAAGGGGTCGGCAACGCGTGCGTCATGCCTCTGGTATTGCAAGCGTACACAGCCTACGGTAACCACTTACCAACAGGTGGGCCGATTGCTTGTTGCCTAACATAGTTGTATAAAAAAAAAAAAAGAGGAACTGGCTTAGTTTCACCTAGTTTCTATGACGTTTCAGACGGATAAAAGTCGTTATCTTATTCTTTTTTATTTTTCCAGTTCCAAGAGAACGAAAAGAAGAGATACCGAGCAGAGCAGCAGAGACTCGCCACCAAACACGCCAAAGCGAGGGAGGAGCTCAAGGCCCAAGGGGAGGTATGCTACAAAACATACTTTTAGGAGGAGGTAGGGCACAGCGAGATTTTCTCGTTCTGAATTGGAGCAGCCCGCCTGGGGAGGTACCTCCGCCTTATAGAAGATCGCAGCCAAATAACATTATTTGTTTCAAATAGTGTTGTGTTCCTGCGGTGAGTAAGGTTACCAGAGCTCTTTAGGGGGAACGGGGTTCGGGGTCGGCAACGCGTGCGTTATGCCTCTGGTATTGCAAGCGCTCATAGGCTACGGTAACCGCTTACCAACAGGTGGGCCGTATGCTTGTTTGCCACCTCTGTTGTATAAAAAAAAAACTACTAGGTTCCACATGCGGCTTCGCTTGCGTGGTTTCCGCATCAAAAGTAGCCTATGTCACTGTCTTCTTCTTGTCGTGTCACTGATTCTTTCTTGGCCATCCCGTAATAGGTCAGTGACCAGATTGAGGTATGGTGGCCCTGAAAAGGGCCTATGACCGTCGGTGAAAGAATCAGTGTAGTGAAAGGATTAAAGTGCGCCTCTTTAGAGGCTCCTTTCGTGCACAATATGTCACTGTAATTCAGTTATTCATTTATTGGTTGTGTTCAAATAACAACATTTTAATTATATATAACACATTCAATTAAAGGCCGTGGTGGCCCCGGCTAAAGAATAGGCCCCTCCATATCTCTATCTGCGGATGTCGTAAGAGGCGACTAAGGGAAAAAAGCTAGGGGATGGGCAGCAACGTCCCTCATTTTAACAACGATAGCTCTAACTGCGCTCGCCAACCCGCATGCCCAGCGTGGTGAGTATGGGCAAACCCCCCCACATGATAAGGAATTTGCTCTGTCTGTGGGGGAGGCCATGTTCAGCAGTGGACGTCTTACGGCTGAAATGATGAATGATGATTCAATTAAAGCATGCATTAATTAAGTTATCTGTATCTAATACATTGTCAAAGATTAACATCCATTTATGTATAAAATTTAACAAGGTGATAAAAAAAGAAAATGGGTAAATTATCGGTAACTGTCAAGAATTATGTCAAGAAAATATTTAATACTCACACTATAATATAATAATAATAAATAATAATAAGTTATATACCCTGCCCTTATCCCACTTCATGTGGGGTCGGCACAACATGTTTTCCTCTTCCACTCCCCTCTATCAGCCGTCATATCAGTATTCACTCCTTTCTTACTCATGTCATCTTTCACACAGTCTATCCATCTTTTCTTTGGTCTACCTCTTCCCTTATATCCTTCCACATTCATATTTAACGCTCTTCTAGTCACATGACATTCTTCCCTCCGCATGACATACCACGCTAACATTTTGCTCTACAACTTCTCAGTCACTGGCGCTACTGTCAAACTTCCTCTGATGTACTCATTCCGTATCTTGTCCATTCTAGTCACTCCACACATCCATCTCAACATTCTCATTTCCGCAGCATGCACTCTTCTTTCATCCGTCCCTTTGGTTGCCCAACACTCAGATCCATACAGTAATGATGAAGTTATATATATGTTCTTGCAAGTAAACTATCTTATCTTAAAGGATTTACTAACCCAAGTGAGCCCATCTATCTTATCCTTCAGGCATTGCTGCGTGAGCTGGAGCAGTACCAGAACGAGAAACGGAAGGCGCTCATGAACCACGAGAGCAATAAGCTGAAGACGGTTGAGGAGCGCTACTCCTCCGAGCTGAAGGAGTGGCGCGCGACGCACGGGGACCGCAAGATGGTAAGTTACACTTCACCGGCATCATTTCACTGAGACTTGGTCGTTTTGGCCTCGTACACAAGCTCAGAGTCGCGCAATGGAGAGAGCTATGCTCAGAGTTTCACTGTGTATAAGATCCAATCTAGAACACAATGATCTGTGATATCATACAAGTTAATTCATAATATGTATGTTACCCCGATAGGGGCTTATTCTACCAACAAAAAGATTTTTTCCCCAAATTCGCTGTTTCTGGCATTTGTATCACTTTTTTTTTTTTTTTTTTTTTATTATTCCTAACATATCAGACGCGGTCAACTGATCCCAAACTAGGCATAGCCTGTACTATGGGTACCAGAGACTGATATACATAATAGATGAATATTTAACACCCAGACACAGAACAAACATCTGTATTCATCATACAAATGTTTGTCCAGCGCGGGAATCGAACCCGCGACCTCTAGCGCAGAAGGCAGCGTTACTACCAACTGAGCTATGAGGCCAGTCATAGCTCAGTTTATTATTACTAATTATGTAAGAGAAGTTCGGCATCAAAATTGCTACCTAAAACAGCTTTTAAGGGCCACCATACCTCAACCTGACCACTGGCCTTATACAGGATGACCAAGAAAGAATCAGTGACACGACAAGACAGATTGAGTTTGAACTGATTTGAACCCAAAACAGCTGATATTTGCATAGAACTTTCTCAATGAAAAATTTTGATTTTCCAAAAGTTGTAGAACAAACTTTATCGCCAATTCGGTGTAGAATATGCCCGTTTCGGGATAGCTAACATATTATGAATCATTTTGAATTTTTAAATGTTGACTGTATGTGTGTGCACGTGCCTGCTTGTGTGTGTATATAGCTGGATGCATTGGTGGTGGTTGGTGGATGAAAATATTTGTATATATTATGGGTTATTCAATACGTGTCTTAAAAAATGTTTTTGAAAAGTGTTGATGTCCAACGTACGCTGTTATTCATAAACTCCTATTTCGGACCGTAGATGCTCTGCCTACCCCTAAAAATCGGACAAGTTGATACCTGTCTTGGAACACAAGACAGTTCCTTGAGAAACTGACATCGCTAAGTCTTAACTTATCAGGCTAGGCAACAGGTTTATACAAAAAATAAGTCCCTGTTATTCGGTTACATAATTTAACCTGCAAAAACTATAATTATTTCCTAAACCTGTTTTTTTTAACCGGATTGTAAAGTAAGATATTATTATGTTATTATAAATATAAATATTCCGGACATATTCACACGTTCAACTGATCCCAAACTAGGCATAGCCTGTACTATGGGTACCAGACACAGGACAAACATCTGTGTTAGTCACAAAATGTTTGTCCAGTGCGGGAATCGAATCCGCAACCTCTAGCGCAGAAGGCAGAGTTACTACCAACTGAGCTATGAGGCCAGTCAAATTAATATTGTTATAAAACTTGGTTACATATCGTACTGATTGGTACAAAGGACTATCAACCCTTTTCAAATCATTTTACACCCATAGCCGTGACGTCCTATAGGTTAAAGTACACCGCTAAAAGCACATTGTTTTACGGCAGAAACTGATAACCAAGTTCGTTAAACATCTTGACGACCACGAGAAGAAGTTCTGCAATAAAATACCAGACCGAAGCGTCTACTTAGACGCGCCCTGGCCGAAAAACGTCCTACAGCATATACTGACCGCACATCACCAGCGAAACAGTTTTATGGGCTCCCTCTCCCGGTCTAGAACGAGCCTGAACTTCCTATCGAACACTCCTAACTTGGATAGGAGAAGAAGTATCAGTCCCAGTAGGGAAACGAAATCTGCCGCCACCAGCGCCTACAGCACAACAAAACGCGGAAAACTAACCAAAACATCGCGGTACGCTTCCACATCGAACCTGAAACTCGTTTCGGAAAAAATATCCGGTTTTTCGGTATTCAACGAGACGAGGCGCGATCCTATCATGGCGTATGGGGAACCTATCCCGGAGCACAGAAAGATCGAGCGATCAAGGCCAGTGGACAAGAAACTGAACAGGCAGAGCATGTCTGAACACCTGTTCAGGACTGAGCCGGCTGAGCAGATCAAACGAAGCATATCTCAGCAGAGTCTGAAGCAGGACGTGGCTTTGGAGGCGGTGATGATAGACTTACCCTCGCTGGAGGGCAACGATAACAGAAGCGACAGCACTGTCTCGCAAAACAGCGATTTGGATGATCAGACGACGCATTTCAGCCGGTGGGGGGCTGTAAGGGGCTCTAACAGTTACTCCGACTCGGGGGGTATACCGGTCAGCCAGTTGTCTACCTTGAACTTGAGAAAGAGTATTGTTACGGACAAATCGGGCCCGCCTGATTCGGTAGTGTGATTCGATTGGTGGCAGATTTATACGTATCCCGATGGCCGATGCCCTAGTATGCAAAGTCAGTGGGTTCTCACTTCACACTTTGCAACCGTGAAAAGTGAATAGCTTACCGTTTATATTCACTTTTCACCACTCACCGGTGACTAGTGAGACGGCTCATTTCAATGCGGACTCGCTACTCAGTAACTTGTATAGTAATCAGGAACGGTCTTATTCTAAACATACACAGAAGTGGCAATACCGAAAAAAACATTTTTTTGCGGTACCTATAAAATAAGTTTGTTTTGTTAAAATTGCCCGTGTAGCATCCTAAATTAAGCTAATTAAGGCATGTTTTTCCAAATCTCCATTAATCACATAGCCCGAGAAAGACCCCATATAATCTGCTGCCAATTCTAAATTATCGGTACAAAATTACGAAAATCATCGTTCCACCACCCTTACATACAAACGCTTTTGCAATTCTCGTTATCGATTTCGAAAAATTGCATTTTTAATGTAATAGTATTTGTAATTTTAAAATTATTTATCACAGTTTTAAAAAGTTAAAGCCTTTGTGAGTAAGGGTGCTGGAACACTACGTTTGTGAATACGGATGCTGGGATACTAAAGTACCTAACCTTGTGTTAAGATGTTAATTTATAGTGAGCATGTTTAATTTATTTGCATGCATTTTTAAACATTATGTATATTTTTATTGAGTTTTTAAGTATATTTACTCAAGTTACAGGAACGATATTAAATAAAGACGGTCAAGTGCGAGGACTCGCTCCCTGAGGCTTCCGTACCATTGGTCGTGGGTTCGAATCCCGGTCGTGCACTAATGGATTTATAAAAATTAATAAAAAGTGTAGGAATTGACAAACTTATATTTGCGGTCGCTCACGTAGTCATTGTATGACATTGACCGCAAATATAACTTTGTTTCCTAAATAACCACGAAATTCCTCAATTTCAGACTTTTCCCTTTACTTGTGTCATAAAAGCTCCTAGCATTCCTAATTTCAGAATTGTGAGGTAACTGGAAGTACCCTAGAGGTTTTTCATTTTTGCCATTTCCATACAAAAATTTCAAATATACATTCATTACCATATCTTTTTAATGCATTAAGCTAGAGCTTTGATTTTTATACGGCACCATAAGCCCACAGACCTTAATAGGTGGTACAAATTTCAAGTTGATACCTTTAGCCTGAGAAATAGGGTCTTGACAGACGAACAGACGGACAACTAAGTGATCCTATAAGGGTTCCGTTTTTCCAAATGAGGTACGGAACCCTAAAAAGGTAAATAATGTTATTTGGCTGCGATCTTCTTTAAGGCGGAGGTACCTCCCAAGCGGGCTGCTCCAATTTAGAGCGAGAAAATCTCGCTGTGCCCTACCTCGCATAAACAACCCCGGGTTTTTATTTAATAAAAATTTAGTTATCTATGGTTTAAGCGAATCGCCACTTTTACAATGCTTCCTATCTTTACCAAAACCTTAAATTTATTCCGACTTAAAAAAACATTTTAGTAGTGATTAATGTTAGTCCAGTATTTGTGTCTATGGAAAACGTGTTGCATTTCCTAACCCGGTTAATGTAATTGGTATTAATATTGTCACAAAACTTGCCATATTATTTAAAATATTTACTTAAATAAGAAATCATTCATATAAATTATGCTTAATTTTAATATAAATAATCATTCAAGGTCTTGTCATCGTATATATTAAGCGCTTCCTAATTCTAAATCGATGTGAAGATGAAGGCTCCTTCACCACACTGGTTCTTTCACCAGCGACTAGGAACTTTTCCGGGCCAGAACGCTGGTCACATAATTTAGACGCATAACCTAGAAAGAGCCAGTGGCGGGTCGATTATTGCTTCCTTAGATAATTGCCAAAATTAGCTTCTATTACTAACAATTAGAAATTAGAGGGATGCATATACAAGGTGATTCATAACATGTATGCTATCCCGAAAAGGGCTTATTCTACAACCAATTAGCAATACAGTTTGTTATATGACGTTTGGAAATTCGTCATTTTTCATTGAAAAAAAATAATCTTTTTGTAAATAGAATAAGCCCCTTTCGGGATAGTATACAAATTACGAAACAGCCTGTAGAAAGAGGGGCTGGAATTCCAAAAAGTAGATTACTTTCTAGATTTCCGTAGGTGCCTATTGAAATGCCTTATTAGAATATTTAATAGATTAGAAATTACTAATTCATTCCTTGCCTTGTGTCCAGAAATAAAAACTTTAGAAGCGGCGATGGGCTTGCATCCCGTCACGTATAGATTTGCTCCAAAAACTAACTTTTTAATCAGGCAACGTTGATATTTTTAATTTAAATTAGTGTTTTTACTTAATCAGTTATTTATATAAAAAGCTCATTCTAAACATTCCATTATACATTTTTTTTTTATTGTAACTTATATTGATGTTTCCAAGACATATAAAATTTAAAAAAAAACGGAATATAGATTTAAAATGAAGCAGATATTAAATTTACATAAATTAACTTTAATATAACATTTCTCTGTTGAAATGATTTTGTTAGAAAATCCAGCATGAATAAGCCATAGTTATAAAGGGCCTTTTCCACAAACAACAAAAAAAATACCAGTATCCTTAAGCCAACACCGAGCGGAGATTCGTAAAATAAACCAAGATAACTTTTTTTTTTACACACCAATGTGGCAAACTTGCATACCAGACGTCAATAATTACCAGACGGCAATTACATTGTGATTTGTGGAAAAGGCCCGAGCATGTTATTTTTATGATCATACGGTATTCTAACAATTATTTTTTATTAATATTATGTTGTAAATAAATATGTTTCATTTCTTACTGTATTTTTGATTTATTGCTTTGGTGGAGGCTAAAGAGAAGAAGAAAGGTAATTTTCATACACTCAAATTTTTATTTCAATAAAATCACTAGGATCACTTTGAAACGTCTTAGAAACTAGGTGAAGCTACGCCTGTTCCTCGCGACCAAGCCTACAAGAATCAGACAACAAACACGGCGCGCGTGCCTAGCATTTTTTTTTCACAGAACGAATTTAGAGCCATTGTGGTGCCGATCGAACTAGGTGAGGCTCAAAAGAAAAATAATCCCTAATTATTAAGAGCTTATGTATACTATCCCTACCATCCCTATCCTATCTAAAAAAAGTAAAATATATTTTTTACTTTATCCCGAAAGAAGCTTATTCTACAATCCCAATCCTTCTAATATTATAAACTAGCTACTTTTTATGTAGGTACCAAGGAGCGAAGCCGCTGGCGGAAGAAAAAAAAACATGCTATATGCCTATATTGCCTATATGCTATTCCAGATTATAGTCTATTACAGACTATAATCTATCTCTGTACCAAATTTCATCCAAATCCGTAAGGCCGTTTAGCCGTGATTGAACCGCAAACTTCCTCACAAACTTTCGCATTTATATATTAGTAGTATAGTAGGATTTAGATCAGAACCCCGTTTCTTAGGCTCGTATTCAGAGACACGACTCAAGCATAGATTTAATCACAGATCAGCTGAACTCTACTTAAGTATTGAATCTCTTCTCAAACATAGCTTTTATTCAAGAACGGTACTTAACCTATTCTCAGCTGAATCCAAACTCAAATCTGTACTCAAATGTTCTCATTTACATTTTGATTTATTTATAATTTTCGATCCGTTTTACGCAGAAATTCAAACAGCCAGGGTGGAAATAGAATAGAACAATAAAGTGAAGTATAAATATGCATCAAAGTACGTGTAACGGAACGAAAATATAATTTGATTAATGTCAAATCAAATCTAAACTCAAGCACCGATTTGGTCTGATTGACGTTTCAGAATAAGCATTTACTCAGGTGAACTGTGATCATTGAATCTATACTTAAATACTGTTCAAGAATTAGAATCTCGCCTCAAATCGAGATTTAAGTACAGATCAATGCTCGAGTCTTGCCTCTGAATACGAGCCTTAGTGTAAATACTATGTTAAAGATCGCTTGAGATTTGCCTGATTTTAATTTCGCTACTAATACATATGCTCAAAGCTTTTTTATAAATTGAGGTTACTTAAGTGTAAATACAAAGTGATGATGCATGTGCTTTTAACATCGAGGTGGAAGTACTTACATGGAGGACTGCACACAGGATTGCATGGTATGTGATATTTGTACTTAAACCTAATATTTAGTAAATTTTATTTACAGAAAGAAACTTAAAATATATGTTAATATTTACAAAATACACAAGAAACAGTTGAGCCATCTAAAGACCGTTACAAACGATCTATAGATAGCTCAACTGATCCAGATCACTACCAGTCGGAAGCGTCCCCAAGACGCTGGCGGAATTGCCACGCTGGATGGCAATGCTAATTCGCTGGGCCAAATAAGAGCCAGCTCTCGGGTCACGCGTCGCTTCGATCAGACGTATAATATTTAGTTAGTTGCACCTTTGATTACAAGGTGTTAATAATATGTATGCTATCCCGAGGGTCTTAGTCTACACCCAACTGCCAATTTGTGTTGAAATCAAATAGAACGCCTTTGTGTCAGTAGTACCATTGATGGTACATGTGACACAACTTTGCATACTTAGTACCATTAATGGTGTTAGTGACAATTAAAATAACCAAGCCGAAAAACAAGATTTTTTTCGACTTAGTTATTCAATTTATTATTAACTATTAAGAAGTTAGAAAATCAAGATTGAATTGAGTTTGAGCTGATTGGAACCCAAAACAATAGATATTTGTTTTTTTAATCAATAATTCAAATTCGCAAAAGTAAGAGAACCAAAGTTATGGCCTATTGTGTGTAGAATAAAGCCCTTTCCGCTACAAGTGCGTAAGTACGGAACACGCTGTATTAGGTATCACAAAATGTAAAAAAATTAGACATTTTCTTCTGTAATAATAATAAATTATGATGTTTTTTATGCTCTCATGGAAGATATCGTGGTTGAGATTGAGAAAAAGTAGGTATATATATTATCACTAACTTCGTAGCATTTTTCCCATTTTAATTCAATAGGCGATGGGCTTGCAACTCCTGCAAAATTTTAGGCATTGCCAAATGTTCGGACATGCCTCTGACTACCCTTGACATCTTCAAGGATCACCAGCAGAATGTCTACCATTTTTGGGGATAAAAGTCTTGAACCTATTTTTTTTATTTCAATCGTACATAAGGTATATTCAAGAACTTGTAACTTTTAACTTAAAACAATGGCCTCATAGCTCAGTTGGTAGTAGCTCTGCCTTCTGCTCTGGAGGTCGCGGGTTCGATTCCCGCACTGGACTAACATTTCCGTGATTAACACAGATGTTTGTTCTGCTATTATGTATATCAGTCTCTGGTACATAGTACAGGCTATGCCTAGTTTGGGATCAGCTGACCGTGTGTGATATGTCCGGAATATGTATATTTTTTTAAATGCTCCCTAATTACAATGAAACGTATAAATAAATAGTATACGTAGGCATACATGCCAAATTTCAATCCAATCTGTTCAATGGCAGCGTGAAAGAGGAACAAACATTTTCAAATTTTTACAAACTTTCGCATTTCTATACTATAAGGGAATTATTGTTCGAAAATTATTTCATTCACAATTGCTTTCAGGCATTGGATAAAGAGTTCGCGGCTCAACTTGACGAGCAGGAGCGTCAGGCTGCCAGCTCCAGGATCCCTCCATCATCAGCACTGGCACACCACAACTCTACACTTCACTCTTCACGGACCAGCCTTGCGAGTAGTCACTATGATTAGCTTCACTAGTGACTACTATGACTAACTTTGCCAGTTGTCACTTCGACTAAGAGTCACTATGACTGGGGTCACTATGACTGGGGTCACTATGACTAAGGTCACTATGATTAGGTCCACTATGATTAGGTCCACTATGATTAGGTCCACTATGATTAGGTCCACTATGATTAGGTCCACTATGACTAGGGTCACTATATCACAGAATACCTGAATAACTTAAAAGTCATGTTAATTTTTTGTAAGTCAGTACATGCCTAAGTCACGTTCTAACTTAAATAGAAGGATAGCGTCTCTTCAAATCTTTAACAGCATCAAGCAGCCACCTTCTTTATGAACGCTTGCACATCGGCACTCTTCGTTGACCTTGCCAGTAGACACTATGATTACGGTCACTATGAGTGTAGTCACTACGACTAGCCTGGCCTAGTCTCTTTATGCTCACTATAAAACTAGCCTCGCGAGTAGTCACTATGACTAACCTCGCCAATTGTTACAATGACTAAGGGTCACTATGAATAGGTTCACTATGACTAGTGCAGGGGACAAAAGTCGTGAGCGATGTATCTTTTGGGCATCAGTAGAAACGGTTGTATAATTTTTTGCTCAATATAAAATGTGTCTTTATAAACTGAAGCAATTATTAAAAAATATCTCAAATCTGGATCAGCGCTTGAAGCATCGCAAACTTGGATAAAATTGTGCCAAATTTTAAAGTCAATCTTTTTATTATTCGGCGGTAGTTTTGTACTAGAATAAGTTTTTAGATAGTAAAATGCTGGATGTTCGGAATAAATAAATAATGAAACGGAATACATAAACGCTGATTAGCGTTTGACACCTAAAGACATTGAGAATTTGAGATCACGCTCAGCTAATCACGGTATCAAAAGTACTAAGTGGCGATTGAGTATTCCTCTTAAATCTAACGGTCCCTCAGAAATAAGTAGCCTTTACCTAATGCTACTTATTTCTGAGGGAAGTAGGAGTAGGGCGTAAGTTATAAGGCAGAAACTTATTATTGAAAAGGTGCTCGCTCTCACGGAAAAGTGAACTGATTAGAAGGCTGATTTTGTGGGTATGGTAAATGGTATGTCGACTGTCATTACCAGGTGTTAAGGTGTTAAGGTGTTAAGGTGGTTAAGAGTACTTAACTTGCAATAATGCTTAATTTCACCAAGCAATAATTACCCCGAAAATTGCGTTAAATAAGAGAATTAGGAATCTCTCAGTTTAACGCCGTGTTCATAAGGCGTTATGTCATCTAAATTAATGTATTGCATTGTCAATTTGAGTTTGACTTTTAAGGGGGCTTGCGATATCGTACACCCTCAAATGTCAAATTCAAAATTAACTATCCAGAGGTAAGATCATTTTGAAATACATTAAGAGATGATATATCTCACGCCGTATGAACACGGCTTTAGTCTCTTCGTCCACGGCGCTACAAAAAAAAACTAGTTACAAACTGTAGTCAGTTATGAGTGGCCAGACTGTCGTACCACTTGTAGATGGCGGTCCGTCCACGACGCTACTCATTACAAACGATTTTGTAACTGTTTGGTTTGCGACCCGACATGCTAGTCGCGACGCTACTGGTTCCGAGAAACTGTTGAAAAATGAACGAACATAAATAAAAATATTAAATAAATATTTCGGACATATCACACACGGTCAACTGATCCCAAACTAGGCATAGCCTGTACTATGGGTATCAGAGACTGATAGATATACATAATAGATACATATTTAACACCCAGATACAGAACAAACATCTGTGTTAGTCACGAATGTTTGTCCAGTGCGGGAATCGAACCTGCGACCTATAGCGCAGAAGGCAGAGTTACTACCAACTGAGCATGAGGCCAGTCATAAAGTAATGATAAGTGATTCTGTCGTCTATGCCAGTAGAGAAGTAATAATTGTCATCGCTTGAATTATCGCTAGGGATGTTGATTATTTTCGTTTTCAAAACTTTGTTTACATAAAATCGTGTAGACCAGGTACTGAGTGACTGAGTTTCAAGAAATTCAAGTAGCGCCGTGGACGAGTCAGCGTTTCCAATCAGTCCGTTACTCTAGTTTCTAGCCAGTTCTGTCACTTTTGAGTAGCGCCGTGTACGAAGGCACTAAGAATCACTTGAATGCGTTGACTATGAAAACAGCACCGTAATTGGTTAGTGAAAACGGATTTAGGAGGTAGGTAAAGCTGGTACGTACGCTTTTGAGCAGAATTTAAGAATGCTTGGCCTAATTAATCGTAATTTATATTAAAAACTAGTTAGAATTTGGAAATGAAGCGTGTGAATTAATGGCCTAAAATAAACAAATAATTTTGTAATGAAATTAACGTTTGCGTCAAACCGTCAGCCATTTTTCGAAGACTCTCCAGGACGATGCACGCGTTGTCTTACACGATGCAACTTTTTATGAAGTAAAGTGTCTTCTAAGCGATGAACTCCTGCAGCAAAAAGGAACTTTAAAACATTTGTGAATAAGAATCAATTTACAAAACTATCCATAAATTTGGGTACATACTCAGCCTCGCTGTGCCTTTCCCCTCCAAGTATTGAATTGGCGCTCTGTACCTCGGCAACGCGTATGAATTCGCGGCGAATTTGTCCCTTCTGGACAAGCTCTTAATTTACACAGTCATCATCAGCCTGTAGAAGTCCACTGCTGGACATAGGCCTCCCATAAAGAGTTCCACGATGAGCCTTTTCCATCCACCGACTTCCCGCAACCTTCAACACTGCGTCGCCCGGTTCGTGGTCGCCATTCGAGAACCTTTACTCCCCAACGGTTATCGGTTCTGCGAGCTATATGGCCGGCCCACTGCCACTTCAACTTGCTAATTCTGAGTTCTATGTCGGTATTTACACAAAATTTTGTATGGAAAAGGGTTAATTGGTGACCATTGGTGACGCTTACTACCGCTCGCATCAGACCATTCCTTGCGAATTTGCGGGGAGCGGGAGGCTCGTTTATCGCGCCTACAAGGAGTGGTCTGAATTAAATGGATCGCTTATCAACGTTAAGAATGAAATGTATTATAAATGTAAATTAAATGTATTAGTCAGCATAGAAATGGACTGACAATGTAGATAGTATTTATGCTTATTGTAAATGTACCTACGAAGTTATAATTGTAAAGGGGTGTTAGAAATCTTCAGATATCTGCCCGATGTATTCTAGTAAGTTCATTAGTTTAAAAAATATTGTTAGTCTTTAAGAAAAGTACAGTATGTCCCGGATTTACAAGCAAACATTGATATAACAGCCTTAAACCATGGAATTGCACGAGTTACAAAATTAATCACATCTAAAATGCAGATGTAAAGTGAAGTGATCGAGTCGTGAGAAGTGAGAACTAACTGACACCTCAGAATCGGTCCTCGTTTCCTCGCGGCCAAGCTTACAAGAGCTTTGAGTAAACAGGTAGGACAAAATGCTTTGAGTAGCTAGAACTTAGGTAGTACTCTATTAAATTTTCTGGGACACTGTAAAAAATTAAAATCTCATTTCATTATGATTAACTTTTTATCAAATTCAGATTCAATTTTCGTTTGAATTTATTTATATAATAGTGAACTACTTAAAGAGTTTGTACTTGAAATGGATTCACTAAGCTCTATGTAATAAATCATATCAGTATGTCAACAATTAAATGTACTATTTTTCTAATTTATATTCGTTTATACGACGGAAACCGAAAATGTATTTGTTATGAATATTTATAGGCTTTGAATAATCTACTTAATTTTATTGCCTTCATAAAATTACAGTTCAGATTATGAACAGAAATGTTCTATAACTATCAAATTTAGTTGTACAACTTTTTTCAAATTTAGTTGTACAACTAACTATTGTCAAAAATAGCTGAATAACGGTTTTAAAAAAAGTGTTTTTTTCCGCAAAACGACGCGATGTTTCTATTTTAATTTGCCATAACTTTCTTCTGCGCCTGCCCATGGAAAACCAAAGACGAGAAGCATCAAAAACAACTAACTTCTTTTAAACCTAGTCTTAATTTTGCAAAAGACGTATCTACTTATAGGCATTTGTATAACTTTTTTTTATTAATTTTAGATTGAAACAGCGAAATTTTTTATTCCAATGTTTTAGCATAGTTTTTATTAACACGCAAAATGTATATAAATTTACGATAAATGCTTGTCTAAGGATGAATTAATAATTATTTTTTTTGAGATTAGCGCAGTATTCTAAGGTCCGCATTGAAACTTAATGTGTAATTACTAGAATTAGTAATAATTTACAGAAGTAACGATTTTGTTTTATTTTCTTTTAAGGTTTTAAAAGTAAATTATTGTTACATTTTTCCCAAGATATAAAGAACATAATTGTATTAATGTGGTTTCATTTTGATATAATATTATAAACATAGACAGATATTTATTCACGAACTTGGCACACAATACACATCACAATAGAAGCAAGACACAGAGAGCGAAAATATGAAACAAAGACAGAGAGGTAACACACAAAAACTTATTAAAAAGAGCACGTGAAATGTTATTGTGCACCAAAGCAGCAAAAAGGTCTCGGCTCAGCATAAATGCCTTACCACTGAGGAGTAGTTAGTATTATCCTACTAATATTATAAATTATGAGGATGGTAAGATGGCTCACACTCCTGCCGTCTCCACTCGCCAAGAGCCTCAACAAGGCGCCTCGCGAGAATCTGAATGGGGCATAAAAGAACCTAAAAGAAGATCTCTGGCCGAAGGGTGTTGTGTTCCGTCGTTTCCGCGCGCAGATACCTACTGCCACGGTCAAATCGCGTCCCACGTCGCAGTTTCTACGTGCCAATTAATTGTGTTATTTATATTATTATGTATGTTAGTCTTTAAGGTATACAGGGTGAGTTTTTTTTCACGGCCACTTAGGCGAAATCGGCAACCGTGAGAGTAATCGAAAAGTGATGTAAGGAGTTGCGGCCTCGATTTTGAATAAAATAAGATCAGCATTAAAAAAAGTTGAAATTTATTTTTAGTTATCAACTTGAAATTTATACCACCTATTAAGGTCTGTGGGCTTATGGTGCCGTATAAAAATCAGAGCTCTAGCTTAATGCATTAAAAAGATATGGCAATGAATGTATAATTTTTGTATGCAAATGGCAAAAATGAAAAACCTCTAGGGTACCCCAGTTATCTCACAATTCTGAAATTTGGAATGTTAGGAGCTTTTGTAACTCAATTAAAGGGAATAAAAGTCTGAAATTGAGGAATTTCGCAGTTTTTTAGGAAACAAAGTTATATTTGCGGTCAATGTCATACAATGACTACGTGAGCGACCGCAAATATAAGTATGTCAATTCATACACAGAGGCTCGTATTCAGAGACAAGACTCAAGCATTGATCTGTACTTAAATCTCGATTTGAGGCGAAATTCTAATTCTTGAACAGTATTTAAGTATAGATTCAATGATCGCAGTTCGCCTGAGTAAATGCTTATTCTGAAACATCAATCAGACGAAATCGGTGCTTGAGTTTAGATTTGATTTGACATTAATCAAATGACATTTACGTTCCGTTACACGTACTTTGATGCATATTTATACTTCACTTTATTGTGATATTCTATTTCCACCCTGGCTGTTTGAATTTCTACGTAAAACGGATCGAAAATGATAAATAAATCAAAATGTAAACGAGAACATTTGAGTACAGATTTGAGACTCGATTCAGCTGAGAGTAAATACCGTTCTTGAATAAAAGCTATGTTTGAGAAGAGATTCAATACTTAAATAGAGTTCAGCTGATCTGTGATTAAATCTATGCTTGAGTCGTGTCTCTGAATACGAGCATTAGAATTTTTATTTTCTTACCACTGGTGCACGACCGAGATTCGAACCCACGATCAATGGAACCCTCAGGACGCGAGTTCTCGCACTTGACCGTCTTTATTAAATCTATAGTTGCCTGAAATAAAGTTATTGTATGTAGGTATGTTTATAAGCCAGCTTTTTAGTGAGTTTTATGAAAAAGTTTCTGTCCTATTTCTAGGTGAAATTCTATTTCCACAAAGTCAAAACAAGTCTGTCATTTGACGATGTAAAATTTTGGGACGAAAATAATGTATTCTACTTTACAAAAATAAAATAAGTTTAGGAGCCCCATCCAAAATGCGATTCACAAGCGAGGTCGGCACTCTAACACTATTCAACGACAGTTGCCTGGAAGAAACCGTCGAGGACCGCTACAACCGATGCGGGCTTCTGAACACAATACAACACATTGACATTTTCGGCAAATTTAGATCCAGCTATGAAGAACAGAGGGCAAGCTGGGTTGACGCGTTTGTGTGTGTTAGCTCAATATCTTCCTCGTCTAAAAAGTGTTCAGCAGATTCCAGTGTATCTTCTATCAGAAATGTGGGATCAAAATTGAACAGGTTCTCAATAACCACCAAGGTGTCTGGGCTGTACCCCGGGCATGATATATTGGGACGCAAGGAGAGGAAGGCCAAGCGTTCAAACCGAAGCAATGTTATATTCGGTGCGTTGGTGCAAGGTGAAATTGTAATTTGAAGTCTGTGAAGTAAAGTTTTTGTCCAGTTTCTGTGCTATTTATTGGCTTGCTGATCTGAAAGCCTAAGCCCGTTCGTCCACGACGCTACGCAAAGGTGACGGAACTCATTAGAAACTAGAGACCTTTGGCACTAAATATCTGGCTAGCATAGCTTCATAGCTCTCGCGTCAGCCGTTTGGCAGAACTGGATGTGCAAGCTGTAGACCCGGGTCTCCAGCTGACACATAATTTTTGGCTCATATCTCAGAAACCACTTTGGCACCTAAATTTTGAATTGGATTTTCAGATTGCACCAATTATGCACTAAATATTTGCATACTCAGAATTCAGAAATTCGTTATGTGTAAGCTGTAGACATACACACGAGTTGCGGACTGATTGGAAACCATGACTCGTCCACGACGCTACTGGAATTTCCTGAAACTCAGTACACGACTTTATGTAAACCTCAGATGTAAACAAAGTTTTGAAAACGAAAATAATTAACATGAACAGTGATAATTCAAGCGATGACATGGAATTATTACTTCTCCAGTCACATAGACGTCAGAATCACTTATCATTACTTCATCTTCGTTCATTTTTCAACAGTTTCTCGAAACCAGTCGCCTCGCGACCAGCATGTCGAGTCGCCAGGTGACTAGTAACAAACGCGATCCTTTTGAGTAGCGTCGTGGACGGACCGCCATAGAAAGACTAGTGCTACGACAGTCGGGCTACTCATAAGTGACTACAGTTTGTAACGCGTTCCTTTTGAGTAGCGTCGTGGACAGACGGACTAAGTGTAGCGAGACATCTGCGGAACGTACGGCGCCGAAAGTTCAGCGGCTGAAGTTTCGGTCGTGAAATTCCGTTGGTATGACAAACCAAACGCTCAGAACGCGGCGCTTTGTTCAGTGCGACGTGCGCCGTCGTCAGTCGGCGCCTTATGCGAACACTAATATGTACCTATTTGCCGATTGTACCGATTTAAAATAATACCACAGGTTGAAGGTTAAATATAAATTTTATTAAAGATCTTTGTCTTAAATTCACTTAATACGGAGCTTATTCTACGCGGCGACGGCATCTTGGGTTGTGTCCTCTTCTGCAACAAATAATTTTACATAAATAATAACATCATCTACTTTCAATCATCATTCATCATTTCAGCCGTACGACGTCCGCTGCTGAACATGGCCTCCCCCACAGACAGAGCGAATTCCTTATCATGTGAGGGGATTTGCCCATACTCACCACGCTGGGCATGCGGGTTGGCGAGCGCAGTTAGAGCTATCGATCTTAAAATGAGGGACGCTGCTGCCCATCCCCTAGCTTTTTTCCCTTAGTCGCCTCTTACGACATCCGCGGATAGGTAGATATGGAGGGGCCTTCTTCAGCCGGGGCCACCACGGCCTACTTTCAATAAGGTGGAAAAAAAACCGAACGGAAAAAAAGGTACCCCTGAACATTTAAGTTCAAATCGAACCGACAATACGAAAAATGAGCAACCTGTATCTTTGTGGCACCAATCGATAAGAGCAACCTTAATATGTTTTTTTTTTTAATTTTAAGTATTATTTAATTTTATAGAAGCATTAGGTACATATTTCATCAAGTGTAGCGTGTGCTGCCCTTAGATCATTTGTTGAAGGTCACATTTGTCTTCTTTTTTTTCACATTTTTATAAGCTCTTATTTATTAAGGATTATAATTAGATTACTTTTCTTTTGAGCCTCACCTAGTTCGATCGGCACCACACTGAAGCTTTAAATTCCATTTTGTGAAAAAGGATCATCGAAAAAAATGATAGGCTTGGTTGCGAGGAACAGGCGTAGCTTCACCTAGTTTCTAAGACGTTTCAAAGTGATCCTAGTGATTTTATTGAAATAAATGCCTTTTGACTTGACTTGACTTAATGCCGTGTTCATACAGCGTGCGATATGTCATCTAAAATGCATTTAAAAATGATTCTTATCTCTACTGGATAAAGTCAATTTTGAGTTTGACTTTTAAGGCGCTTGCGATATCGTATGCCCTCAAAATTAACTTTATCCAGTAGAGATAAGCATCGCACGCCGTATTAACACGGCTTCAGAATCAAATCTCTTTATGGCGTGTTGGCCTAGCGGGAAGTACCTCGTCTTTCTTATTTCTCTCAAAATTTTAGTAAGTAATTAGCATCATAATTCCTTTTATTTTCGTTTTTATGATCTCAACTGTTCCCACTCCTGTGCACTACCTTTACATCTTCTGTCCACAAACACAAAGGTTATCTGGAAGATAATGCTTTTTAGCATTAAGTTCGCCTTTGTACTATTTTTTAGTGCAATAAAGAATTTTCTATCTATCTATCTTTAGATCCAACGGTCGTGGGTTCGAATCCCGGTCGTGCACCTATGGATCAAGTTCTAAAAATGTATGTGCACATTAACACGTCTCTGCCTCCCCCTCTGGGAAATAGGCGTGATTTTACGTATGTACATTAACACGTGCTCAAAACGGTGAAGGAAACAGAGGAAACTGCGCGCTCTCGTTCAGGTTTTGGCTGAAAATCAGTGTTTTTGCTTTTAAGCAAAATATTTCACTGAGCCATAGCCTATTTGTCGTACTGCAGCACACGCAAACTTGCCTAATCTAAGATACCTACTTAAAAAATTGCTCTTTTGACTATTTATACCCACCTATTGTATGTACTTTGGTTTAAAATTGTTTATCTATGTTAATTGTGTGTGTCTGTAGTGCCAAATCAATTTTTTATCTATCTATCTATCTATCTAAACTTGCGGCTTCGCACTACTAGACTGTGTAGGTAATGGTTTCGGCAGAATACCAGCGTCTGCTTCAAAACAGTAGGCATAATAGCTAGCTACGGGCCATTTCTCTACCACAATAATATTGTTATCTATATGTTTATATTTAAGCAACTTTCTGTAATTTCATTTTTCTTTTTTTTGTCCTTTTTGTATAATTCTTAGCTCTAAGTTGTTTTATTCTAATGTTTGTCTTTATTGTGGTTTATGAGAAATAAATTCATTTCATTTCATAATGCTGAGCCGAAGCCATTTTGCTGCTGCAGCACACATCACACCATTTTTACTTTCATTACTTTTCTCTTGTTTCTTTTATTATAAGTACCTAATGTTTATTGTAAAATGTTGTGCAAATGTGTGTGTTTTGGTGGCAATCAAATAAATGTCTATGTCTATTGAGCATGTCTCTCCTGTGGATAAGGTTGACTAGGCTGAGAGAATGGTGTAGGTGCTCAAGAGTACTACATCCATCTAAACATGTCGCAGGCACTACAGCCTCCTGTGAGCGAGTAAATAGTTCCATCTGACGCTGTATAAATTGTATTCGCGTACAAGGCGATTCTTAAAATGTATACCATCCCTTGAGGCTTATTTTATTTAAAAAAAAGAAAAAATGTTTAGTTTTTTGTTTATATCCTGTTTTTTTTTCAAATCAGCTGTTCTTGGTATTTTTATCATCTTTTTATGTAACTATTAAACGTACCAGAGATTCGTCATCATGGTTGCTACCTAAAACAGCTGAATAATTGAGTTTGAACTGATTTGACCCTGAAACAGCAGATTTTTGCATAGTTTTTTCAATGAAAAATTATGAAATTTCCAAAGTCGTAGAACAAACTTTATTGCAAATTGGGTGTAGGATAAGCCCCTTTGGGTAAAACATACATATTATGAATTACTTTGTCTAAAAGAGACATTTCATCAATATATGGCGCCTGGGCCTGCACTGTGTACACTACTCTAAAATATAGCTAAGAAATAAAGTAAACGTATTTAATTGGTTATTTTATTTAAATTGACTTCGTTCTAAGGTACATTAAGTTTTTATTCGACAAAGAGAGCAACACACAGCGCTACAAAAATATGGCGGATGGACGTGCGTGAAATGTCATTTTGACAACCTACATTTATCTGACAAAACAAAAACATCAAATCAAACAACATTACATGAAAATATGTCAATGTCATGTCAAACGCCAATTATAAACCAACATGGCGGCCTTCAAATAGTGTTCACATAGTAAAAAACTTACCAGAAGAACTATTCTTGTACCATCGCTAATGTCTTCAAATTAATGAAATTGTATTTTTCTTGTAATCTCCTATGTTTTCCTAATTTTTCTATGTAGTGTACATGGACCAGGCCCAGAATGAAATGGCTCCTTTAAATTAAACTACTTTAAATTTGACACATTTTAAATATGATTATCGTCGCGAGATCTAATTTCGGGGCTAACTACTTTTAAAAAATATTTAGTTATCATGATTATAACTAACTACTATTCTAACAGCTAACTACTATAGAAACTGGTTGTAACTACGTTCGCCCACCTCGTAGCTCCACGTAGTTACAAGCTTCTTTATCTGCCTCAGAGCATTTCTATAAGAAGAAATTATTTGATATTATTTTCTGAGCTTAAAAATGAAACCGGCATGTCCTAGAACCTTTAAATTCGAAGACATGTGACATGTGCACGAAAGGAGCCTATAAGAGGCGCACTCTAATCCATTCACTACACTGATTCTTTCATAGACAGTCATAGGCCCTTTTCAGGGCCACTATACCTAAACCTGGTCAATGACCTAATACAGGATGACCAAGAAAGAATCAGTGACACCACAAGCAAGCTTCATATGGCCGAATCTTTCAACTAGGTGTTATTATTGTTAAATTTATATTCAAGTCAATGATAATTTGGTACCTACATAAAGTTATTATGCGCTACTAGTGCTCTCAAACGGTGACGGAAAACATCGTGAAGAAACTGGCTTGTCCTAGAACCTCAAAAATCGATGACATCTGAATATGGAAGGAACATTTTCACCAATGGTCATTGGCCCTTCTCAGAGCAACCATACTTCGACATGCTCACTGACCTAATACAGGATGACCAAGAAAGAATAAGTGACACGACAAGCAAAGTATACCTTTATCATCGGTGTCCATAGGCTCAGGTTCCTCGTGGTAGGCCGGTGCTAGTGGTGACACCACCACTCCGTCCCACACTGTGATCTCTGCGGAGATGTCCTTGCCGCCCTCGAAGGGCTGCAGCCCGAGCACATAGCGGTGACCACCACGGGCTACCACCCGAAGCAACCTGGAATTATTCATACGAGATATAAAGTCCTTGGTGGCGTAGCGGGTGCCCGTCTGGGTCGTTAGGGGTTCAATTCCCGCTGCGGGACAAATGGTTGCATGATCAACAAATATTAGTTCCGGGTCTGGGTGTTGCGGTACCATAGTACTCGTAGCTTCTGATACCCACGACGCAGGGAATACAGTAGGATACTCACGTCTGTGCAGTATATACAGGGTGAGTTTTTTTTCAGGGCCACTTAGACGAAATCGGAAACCGTAAGAGTAATCGTAAAGAGTTTTCTTCTTCCACTCTCTTCTGTTAGCCGTCATCTCCGCACTCACTTCTTTCTTACTCATATGTGATCTTCTTCTTTCAAAGTGATACAAGTGATTTTATTGAAATAAAAGCCTTTTGACTTTGATATGTCCGGAATATTGATTATTATTTGACTGGCCTCATAGCTCAGTTAGTAGTAACTCTGCCTTCTGCGCTAGAGGTCGCGGGTTCGATCCCCGCACTGAACAAACATTTGTGTGATAAACACAGATGTTTGTTCTGTGTCTGGGTGTTAAATATATATCTATTATGTATATCAGTCTCTGGTACCCATAGTACAGGCTATGCCTAGTTTGGGATCAGTTGACCGTGTGTGATATGTCCGGAATATTTATTATTTTATTATTTATTACTAGCTTTCGCCCGCGCATCGCTCGCGTGGTACCTTCATAAAAAGTAGCCTATATGCTATTCTAGGTTAAGAACTATTTATATTCCATGTTTCAACGAAATCGGTTGAGCCGTGAATAACAAACATCCAAACATCCTCACAAACTTTCGCGTTTATAATATAAGTAGGATACTCACGTGTGACTCGAGTAAGGAAGATGGCATCTAATTCTAATTCTAAATGGGGGAATAAGATCTGCACTGACGTCCCGCGTTGGGGTGTATTGTGCATTGTCCCCCTGCTGACCTCACCCCAGCCAGCCCAACTCCTTAAAGTAACGGAGAAGGACCCTGGGTTGGTGGCAACATTGTTCGAGAATCCCCGTTGATGCTGTGGATGAAGAGGAGCAGGATCCGATCACCTCCTGCATTTTTGTTTTGAGCCTAGCTTCATTTGTGGCAGTGCAATGTAGTACAACGTGTTCCACTGTTTCTTCATGCTGAAGACAGCCGCGACAGAGGCCGCTGTCTGTAGCTCCAATCTTAAGGAGATGGTGGTTGAGATCACAGTGGCCTCAGTAAGAAGATGGCATGAGTAAGAAAGGAGTGAATGCTGATATGACGGCTGATAGAGGGGAGTGGAAGAGAAAACATGTTGTGCCGACCCCACGTGAAGTGGGATAAGGGCAGGAAAAAGAAGATCAGACACGGCATAGTCAACTGATCCCAAACAAGGCATAGCCTGTACTATGGGTACCAGAGACTGATATACATAATAGATACATATTTCACAGCCAGACACAGAAGTGGGGTAGGGGCAGTGGGGGGAGATGATGATGGCTCACGTCTGCGCGGTGGCGGCGGCCTGGTCCTGCGCGGGCAGGTCGAGCGCGGTGTGCGCGCGCGCGTGCGCCGCCTCGCACGGGTCCGGCAGCCCGGCGCAGCCCGGCAGGAACAGCCCTCCTGCCATCAGCGACAGCGCCCGCCTACGGAACAAAAATAAAAAAAAAATAGAACAAGTTATAAAGTGGGTAAGTTATGGCAAATGCACAAAAAAAGTAGGTAACAAGCCGCCCGCCATCAGCGACAGCGCCCGATTACAGAAAAAAAAAAAAAAAAAAAGTAGGTAACAAGCCGCCCGCCATCAGCGACAGCGCCCGATTACGGAATAAAAAAAAAAAAAATTGAACACGAAATAATGTAGGTAAGTTATAAACGAAAAAGTGCGAGCCACAAAAAAAAATTTGGTATGTACATGCACCCATGTAAAATATCATCATTTTATATCATCTTCTGTCCAGAAACACAAAGGTTATCTCGAAGATAATGCTTTTTAGCATTAAGTTCGCCTTTGTACTAGTTTTATGTGCAATAAAGAATTTTCTATCTATCTAAAATAAAAGAGGTAGATACAATAATTATGAATATATAAAAGTTTGGTACTTAAAAGAGCCTACACAATGAAAACGGATTTAAAATGTTAAATTGGTATACAACATGTTCCCTAACTGAGTGAGAAAAACCTCCCTAAAGGCTTATTCTATCAACAAAAAGAATGAATATGGTTTAGCCACACTCACACAGTTGCACTTAAAACTAGTACCTACCTACATCTTTGCACAATGTAATTTTTTTTGTTAAATGAATAAAAATAAATTTTACCTGAACGCCACATTGATGGGCAAAGCCTGGCGCGCCGGGTTGTTCATGATGCAGTGGTGCGCCAGCAGGTCTACCATCCACGGGGTCAGGGGTTCGAGGCCCGCGTGACGGGAGCACATGTCACGGAGCAGGCGGATTAGGACCTGCAGACAGAATCACACTATTATTGTAAGGTTGTCTGGCAGATAGCTATTCAGCGATAAGACCGCTTATTGTATTACATAGATAGTTCATATCATTCAATTTTTACTGTTTATACTTTTATTTCCTTTCACCACACTGATTCTTTCACCGACTTCCTTTCATAACTCAACCTGGTTGACCTGGATGACCAAGAAAGAATCAGTGACACGACAGGCAAGCAAGTGTTGATGGTTACCTTGATAGATGAGTGGTGCGCATTCTCTTCGAACCAGCGGCTGTGACGGATAGCGGCCAAGTGACTGCTGATCACTTTGTACTCGAGATGTACCTGCAACCGAAAATGCCTTATTAAATATTTAATAATAATAATGTATGTATAAGTCATATATTATGTTTTTTATAATACATAACAATATATATTATCCACAACTATTTATTTATAACACTCCACAAATTTGAAGTAGTCTCACAAGGTCAAGTGACTGACTATAAATAACGGTTTCGGCAGAATACCAGCGCCTAACTACTCCTCAGTGGTAAGGCATTTATGCTGAGCCGAGACCTTTTTGCTGCTGTGGCGCACAATAACATTTCACGTGTTCTTTTTTATAAGTTTTTGTGTGCTACCTCTCTGTCTTTGTTTCATTTTTTCCTTCTCTGTGTCTTGCTTTTATTGTGACGTGTATTGTGTGCCAAGTTTGTGAATAAATGTTTGTCTATGTCTAAAAAGAAAGAAAATAAATTTATTTTAGACAAAATCTATTATATACTTTCTTCCATACTACTAGATTTGGATGAAATTTGGTGCACAGATAGATTATAGTCCGGATTAGCATATAGCCAATTTTTGTATCTAGATACCACGCGAGCGAAGCCGCGGGCGGAAGCTAGTTGAAATAAATGCCTTCTGACTTTGTAAGAAAAAACTGACCTCGGGCTCCAATTTCCTGAGGTTCTGATGCAGGGTGGTGACGAGGACCCTGACCGCGGCCGCAGCCCCGGTGACGGTGAAGCCGCGCGCGTGGCACGACGCCACCACCGCGCCGGAGCCATCAGCCAGCATCAGCTTGTTTAACTCCTCGTTCACCTAAAAATTAATAAATAATAAATAAATAAATATTCCGGACATATTCACACGGTCAACTGATCCCAAACTAGGCATAGCCTGTACTATGGGTACCAGAGACTGATATAGATAATAGATATATATTTAACACCCAGACACAGAACAAACATCTGTGTTAGTCACAAATGTTTGTCCAGTGCGGGAATCGAACCCGCAACCTCTAGCGCAGAAGGCAGAGTTACTACCAACTGAGCTATGAGGCCAGTCAAGTAAGTTATTAAGTTAAATATATTTCACATTCTTTATCTATTTTATTTATCCAAGTAACTGTCGTCTGTAACTGTGACATAACTCTTTTTTGAGCACTGATTTATTGATTCATAGCCAGTTGTCGAGCGAGCCATTACTTGCATTACGCCTCACTTTTTTTAATACAACTGATGCGGCCCACCTTTTGGTAAACGTTTACTGTAGCCTGTGAGCGCTTGCAATACCAGAGGCACGGAACCACCGAACCCCCTAAAGAGCTCTGTCAACCTTACTCACCGCAGGAACACAACACTATTTGAAACAATTAATGTTATTTGACTGCGATCTTCCAAAGGTTTGTTTTAGGAGGAGGTAGGGCACAGCGAGATTTCCTCATTCTAAATTGGAGCAGCCCGTTTGGGGAGGTACCTCCGCCTTTCTTCTGATATTACAACCTGTCGATCAGAAGGCGGGGCCACTACCACCAGTGCTCTCTTCAGGCTGATGAGCCATCAGTTCACCTTATTGGAAAGTCCGTCAACAGCTTCCTTAGTGGGCAGAGTCTTCATCAGCACCACTATGTCGGCCACGTTCTTGCCGGCCATCATGGTGCCTTTCTTGTAGGACCCCACTTGCCGGACCTCTTCTAGTTGCTGGAAAAGAGAAGGAAGATAACTTATTATAAATGCAAAATACTATATACCTTAGACAGAATACTACACTGGTGGCGCCCTGATGGAAAGAGAATTTGAGATCGGCCAGTCCGCCGCTGGAGAGATGACATTGAATAAGTAAAATATGGACACAAAGGGCAAGAGACAGAGGAGGATGGCACGAGATGGAGGAGGCCTTTATCCCGCAATAGATAGTTCCTAAATAGAAAAAAAAATACAACAAGATTAAACATTAGGGAAATACAGCTAATAATAGATAATAATTAAATATACCTTATTGGGCTTATTTTGCAGGTTCATTTATTTATTTATTTGATTATAGACGAGCAGCTTCCGCTGATGTGTCTACATCTCACAGTGTCGAAATTGAAAGTCTATTGTCATGCCTGGTTCACTTAGGAGTTTTTTTTTTACTTTTCTGTTTTCTGCTGCAGTTGGTGGAGGATGAGTTACTTCTTATTATTAGGGGTGTTTCTACACTGATTCTTTCACCAACGGTCATAGGCCACTATACCTCAACCTATTCACTGACCCAATACAGGATGACCAAGAAAGAATCAGTGACACAACAAGTAAGTATACTCACACATGCCGCAAACTCTCCGGGTGCAACCACCAGGTTGTCCAACACAGTCTGCACTTTGGTGACGAGGCTCAGAACGGCCGCCTGCTCCGCCGGGGTGGGGCACAGCTCTGCATGTCTCTTCAAGAGAGCCTGCATAACAATCATTAAAATAGATTAATGTAACAACACAAATTTATTTGTACAATCCTACTTCCTAATTCTAATTGGGGGTGTTAATATACACACTCAGTATCTGTGAATTTCATCAGGCTCATATTTTAAAATACCAATATCCTCAGCTATACTAGGCTGTTGATTACACAGATTCGCGTGAATGGATCGTCATTCAGGAGATTAGTTGTTGCCCTCGGGATCCAGGAATTAAAAAAATAGGCTCAACTCATCCCCAAGCATGGTAGGCATCTCAGATCGTCAGGCGTTAAGTTCCTATGGAGGTTTTTAGGTAAATATACCTGGGTCAGGGCGGCATCGTCTGGCGCAGGCTTACATCGAGGGAAGGCGGGCTCTGCTAGTATCAGGTCGAAAGGCGGTCTCAACATCATCACCCTCGGTCTGTTGAAGGGCGGGCGGTTCATGCCACCTCTCCCCGGCATGCCGCGGCCGCCGCGGCCAGCCCCGCGGACCATTTCGCGAGTTGTCGCTTTTTTGCGGATAAACTTAGGAAGGTAAACTTGTTTCACTGTTTTTCACCAGATCTAACACTTTTTTGGTGCTCTATGAGTATTCAAAATGTGTGTTGATTAATTGTTAGGATAGTTTTCACAAACTGCGAAGCTTATTCAGTAAGTTTCATTGAATTTATCAGAAAATCGAAATCACAAACAAAATGGCAGACGCAGCCGCATTTTTAGGTTATGTTTTTTTTTTCCCTTTGGGGCCGGCCTTGGCTATGGAAACGTAGGCCTTACTTCATGTCGTATGTATTTTTTATTAATTTTAATGCTTTGGTTTTACTTGTTCAGTTTATTGGTGCGTACACACCAAACATACAAAAATTAGACATTCATTGCCATTTCACTTTATAATATAATGCATTGAGCTAGTTTGATTTTTTTTTTTTTTTTTTTTTTTTTTTTTTTTTTTTTTTTTTTTTTTTTATGGCAATCGTCCTTTATTGGACATTTCTGCCAACTTCACGTCATTATAGATTAAAAGCAGTTCGGCGGGGGCGTTGAAGAATGTAAATAGACTATCGCTGACCAGAGTAGCTGAAAGAAATATTATGTTAAAGAGGTTATTAGACGAGTACACAACTACAATATGGGGATTAATATGTTATAACATTCAAAAGCATATTTTTATTATAATAGGAGGACAGACATAGGATAGGTAGATATTACAATTTAAGGTTATTAAAGTTTATGAATTGAACTATACTTTTATAGACTATGGGATCTTTGGAACTTAAAATTTCTAAAATATGGGTAGGAAGTGGGATTTTTGATAAAATAAGTGTTTGTAAGAATTTTGAATGATCTAAAAGAGGACAGGAAAAGAATATATGATTTAAATCTCCTTCGTCGATACCACACTCGCATAGAGAAGTATCTTTCATATGGATTTTATGTAGGTGTACAGGAGTGCAACAGTGGTTCATTCTCATACGAATAAGTATCGACGTAAGGCGCTTTCTTATTTTACGTTTTGAGAACCAAGGTTTACAGGGGATTTCCGGTTGTATTTTAGCGAAAAAAATTCCTTTAACTTTAGATGAACTTCTCCAGTAGGAGGACCAGCTCCTTGTGAGTCTGGTTTTAGGAAGACAGAGTAGGTCATGACAGTAATTTTGGAAGGGAACTTTGTCCCCACAGGCGACAGCATCTTTGGCGGCCTGGTCGACTCTTTCATTGCCTGATATACCAGAATGTCCAGGAATCCATGCTAAAACTACTTCAAAACCTTTTGAGTTACATTCTATAACATGTTTTTTAATTTCGAATATTATTGGATTATGACTTTTTGAAGAGAAAGGGTTTGAAATAAGAGATTGTAGGGCACTACGTGCATCAGAAAATATGATAGTATGGGAGAGTTTAAATAAAAGGATATATTTAATAGCTTCTAGTAAGGCTAAACATTCCCCAGTGAAGACTGAAGATTCAGGGGGGCTTTTAATTTTTTGAACAATGTCATATTGGGCATGGTAGACCCCATATCCAACGCACCCAAGAGGGGAAAATTTAGAGGCATCAGTAAAAACAGTATTCCAGCCACGCCATTCTCTACTAATAATTTGTTTGAAAAATTCACCTGCTTTATTGTCATTCTTAGATATACCAAAATTTAGGATTATACGTGGAAGAAATAAAATGGTATCATAATCAAATTCGAATAAAGGAAGGTTTGGAGATCTAAATGTAGTGTCTTTAATGGATTTAAAGTTTCGAAAGCTTTTTACGAGCAGAGGAGTGTTTTTTGATTGCCAGTACGGGGAAGTTAGTGTGAATCGTTCTAGGAGTTGTAATTTAGGGATAATAGGGTGATGTTGAAATTGAAGTGATCGATAAAAATAACGGTCCGCCAAAAATTGTCGGCGTATATAGAGTGGAGGATCCACACATTCGACTTGTAGTGCATTTATAGGTGTTGATTTCATTGTGCCTGATATAATACGTAGTGCCTTGGACTGAATTAAGTCTAGTTTTCTGAGACAAACCCTATTGGCAGGTTCTAGTAAGAAGGAACCATAGTCCAAGACACTGCGTATTATAGCATTGTACAGGATTTTTAGAACGAATGGGTGAGCTCCCCACCACACTCCAGCAAGGCACCTTATGATGTTTAAGTTTTTTTCACATTTGATTATTATATGTTTGCAGTGGTCGATGCCATTTAGCTTGTTGTCAAGAATAAAGCCAAGAAATTTAACACTCTCTTTAACTGGAATGAGGCAATCGTCAATTTTGATCTCTATTGTAGGAGTCGATCTTTTACGGGTAAAAATAACAATATTGCTTTTACTGGCGGAGAGTTGTAAGCCATGGTTAACCATCCAGAGATGAAGTCTCTTGAGAGACGAATAGTTTGATTTTTATACGGCACTTACATAATCTACGGTTTGAGCAGCCAGTCAACTGACAGTGACAATTAGATTTGGGTATTGACAAATAAACGTCAGAGCGTTAGAAAAAAAAAATTACATACAAAAATGACGTGGAGGCAGGTTATGAATTTGTATTATTGATAAATTTATTATTATTTCTTTGGAATAAGTAGCAACAAGCTATCATAAAACTGTGTAAATAAATAGGCTACAGAATGATTGAGATTTCAGATACACAGAGTAAGTATTTTTACCATAAAACCCACTTTGTTTGTACACTGTTCATATCGCTTTACTATTTATCAATGAAATTAGCTAATGCACTCAATGAAGTTATTAATTACTTCGCTGATTGATCTTAAAATTTATATTTTTACTCAATCGAAGTCATTATTTTGTAAGTATTAAAATTTAATGATCTACCCTTTATACTGGCTAGTCTCTTCTCTCTCTCTAAAGGCACTCATGTCTGAAAGAGGTAGTCAGGGGCATGTCCAAAAATCACATGTGGCCCATGCCTTCATAGATGACAGACACCTTCAATTTAAAAAACTTTTTATTTACTTATTTCAGAAATTGGTGTTGGCCTGGCTGGGTTCGGCATTGCATTCCTGTTTCTAGGAGTACTATTGCTGTTTGACAAAGGGCTATTAGCCATAGGCAATGTAAGTCTAATAAATCCTACTTATATTATAAATTGGCCGTGGTGGCCCCGGCTGAAGAATAGGCCTCTCCATATCTACCTATCCGCGGATGTCGTAAGAGGTGACTAAGGAAAAAAGCTAAGGGATGGGCAGCAGCGTCCCTCATTTTAACAACGATAGTTCTAACTGCGCTCGCCAACCCGCATACCCAGCGGGGTGAGTATGGGCAAATCCCCCCACATGATAAGGAATTTGCTCTGTCTGTGGGAGAGACCATGTTCAGCAGTGGACGTTGTACGGCTGAAATGATGAATATTATAAATACGAAAGTTTGTGAGGATGTTTGTTGTTCAATCACGTCGTAACGGCTCTATCGATTTCATTGAAACTTGGAATAGATTAAGTTTGTTACCTAAAATAGCAGAGGTATATGCTACTTATTACGTAGGTACCACGCAAGCAAAGCTGTGGCTGGAAGTTACTTTTAGATATGGGTGTGAAAGTGGGGATGAATAATCAAATATTTTCAAATATACCTACCCAAGTGGGGTATCAAATGAAAAAGCGTAATAGCTATGGGCTTTTAAAATTTTAATTTAATTTTGTCAAAATTAAATGAAGTGAAAGTTGGGTATGGCATAAAAAGAATCAAAATAGGATAAATGCAGTGGAAATGAGAGCTTTGCAAAGTATGTGTGGAGTAACTTTGAAAGATAGAGTGAGGAACAGTGTGATAAGATACCGTTGTGGGGTGAAAGAAGATGTAGTGATGAGGATTGAGAAAAGTATGCTGAGATGGTTTGGTCATGTAGAGAGAATTAACGAAAGAAGATTGACGAAACAGGTGTATAAAGTGAGTGTGAATGGGACCGTTGGAAGGGGAAGACCTAGGCGTACGCTTAGTGACCAAATTGGTGACGTTTTAGAAAATGGCCATGTCATGGGTACCCTAAACCGACGAGCATGTATGAGGAATGTGATGAGAGTGAATGAAGCAAAAGAGGTATGTCAGGATCGTAGCAAGTGGAAAACCGTGGTCTCTATCTACCCCTCTGGGAAACAGGCGTGATTTTATGTATGTATTGTCAAAATTAACTAGTTAGACTCAGAAAGTATGCTAAAAATAGAATTTAAAATCTTAGTATTGTTCTAGATCCTCTTCATAAGTGGCTTAGCATGCGTCATAGGGCTCCAAAGAACATTCTTCTTCTTCTTCCAACGACACAAAGTGAAGGCCTCTGTGGCATTCTTCGGAGGGATCAGCATTGTGCTGCTAGGATGGCCGATGATCGGCATGATCGCCGAGATGTATGGGTTCCTACTCTTATTCAGGTATGATTATTAATTCTATAGTATGTATGCTATTTTTATACAAGGTTCTGAGTTCTGAGGTGGCAAACAAGCATACGGCCCACGTGTTGGTAAGCGGTTACCGTAGCCTATGAGCGCTTGCAATACCAGAGGCATCACGCACGCGTTGGCAACCCCGAACCCCCTTCCCCCTAAAGAGCTCTGGCAACCTTACTCACCGCAGGAACACAACACTATTTGAAACAAATAATGTTATTTGGCTGCGATCTTCTGTAAGGCGGATGTACCTCCCCAGGCGGGCTGCTCCAATTTAGAACGAGAAAATCTCGCTATGTCCTACCTCCTCCAAAAACTACGACTACGACTTCTACGACTTTAGTAAATTCGACATTTTTCATTGAAAATAAAGACTGTCACGTTCGGGAATTCGCGCCCTGAGGCTTTATATTTTCACAAGGATTTGAAATTAATCTGCAAGATTAATTTCAAAAACCAACAATACGTAAATTATTTCGAAATCTTTAGAGCCCTGCTCGAGCTTCAGCCACATTTTCCTACGAACTTCGCAATCCCATTATAGGTGTAAAAACATCGAAATTCCTCATTTTTAGACTTTTTCCTTTATTCATGTAACAAAAGCTCCTAGCATTCCAAACTTCAGAATTGTGAGGTCACTGGAAGTACCCTAGAGGTTTTTAATTTATGGCATTTCCATGTAAAATTAGATATTTATATTTAAAGATATATTTCCGTATCTTTTTAATGCACTGAGCTAGAAACTTGATTTTTATACAGCACTTTAAGCTCATGGACCCTAATATATGGTATCAATTTCAATACCTTTAAGCCGTCTCAAAGAAAAAGGGTCTTGACAGACAAACAGATGGACAACAAAGTGATCCCCTAATGGTTACATTTTTTCCAAATGAGTTACGGAACCCTATAAAGTGAGTTTTATAAATTGATGATGATTATTTTTGATTTCAGAGGGTTCCTACCTGCGGCAGTCAATTTCCTAAGAATGGTTCCTGTGCTGGGATCAGTGCTCAACCTGCCCATCATCAGTGGAGTGAGTTTTACCCAATGACCAGTGTTTTAGGATATATATATTTATATTTTATATTGGTGATGGATAGCCGTTTGACCACCATCTCACTTTTGCAAGTGAGATGTGGCCTAAGATGGAGCACGCTTTACCAGAACGAACTTATTCACTCTAGATTTGAAGACTCCTAGATTGTACTCATCCGGGAAAACAGACGCTGGCAGATCGTTCCACTCTTTGCCAGTGCTTATAATAAAGGTGGAGCAGAAACGTTTGGTTCGACACTGTGGTATGTCGACCAGGTAAGGGTAGTAATTACCTGTGCGTCTGCTTGTCCGGTAGTGGAAGGGGGAGGGAGGGATGAGGTCATGCAAATCCTGCGCACAGTCACCAAAGTGGTACTTGTAGAACACTGACAGTCTGGCCACACGCCGTCTGTGTTCTAGGCTCTGTAGATTGGACATCCCAAAAAATTCCGACTCAGGCGAGATTTGAACCCGCGGAAATAATTTATTGTTTTCGTTCAGCTTCCACCCGTGGCGCGGTACCTTCATAAAATGAAGCCTACCTATATGCTTCGTAAACAACTCTATCTAGTTTCATCGAAATCGGTTGAGCGGTTACGGCGTGATTGAACCACAAACATCCAAACATCCTCACAAACTTTCGCATTTATAATATTAGTAGGAAGAAGGATGGGATTTTATTTTATTTATTTATTTAATCTTTATTGCACACAAAAAACAATGTACAAAAGGTGGGCTTAATGCCAAGGCATTATCTACCAGCCAGCCTGATTGGGTAGAAACAGGAGGTTGGCGTGCGACAGATTGTTTAACTTAACTAAAAATTATACTATATATAACCATACACTATATTTAAATATATATATAATACACTGCAATAGATTAACAGATAGTACAAAACAAGTGTTTTATTAACATGACATGTAGTGTAGATGCTAGATGTTCTTAAGAAAATGTTCACGAGTTAATAAGTTTATGTTAGTAATAAGCAGGGACTGAATAACCGGAATATAAAGGTACCTTCAAATAACGATATGACGTCATACCGATAAATTCCGGTTACCCGAATATTTCTCTACCGATAAATTTAACGGTACCGGAAAATATGGCTTCGCAGTTCATTTCGGTTTATTTCGCTACCGGTACCTATAAACGAAATAAATAAGGGTTTTCTTTGGCAGCACATGCTGAGCTCAGGGCTTTTCATACTTACTGTACTTGGCAGCGCTTTCCACGCACATACCTACACTTGTTTTCTCTCTTTCTGTCCATCTCTATGGTTTTTGTATTTGTGTGTGTCATACTTTTGTTCTTGTTGTTGTGTACAGTTTGTGTGAATAAATGATTTCTACTTCTACTACTTCTACTTCTTTGATGAAACGCCGCCACCCCGCCACTGCGGCGCGACTGTCCTAGCGACATAGCCGCGGCTCAAAATTTCGGTACCGAAATCTACCGGTATGAAATAACGGTACCGTAATGCCCTACCGGTATAGCATAATGACACCGAAATGTTTTAACGGTACCAGTACCTATAACCTCTACCGCTTTCAGTCCCTGGTAATAAGGCCTTAACTTCTTCTTCTTCTTGTCGTGTCACTGGTTTTTTCTTGGTCATCCTGTCTTTGATCAGTGACCAGGTTGAGGTATGGTGGCCCTGAGGGGCCTATGACCGTCGATGAAAGAATCAGTGTAGTGAAATGATTAAATTGCGCCTCTTAGAGGCTCCTTTCGTGCACATGTCACATGTCTTCGAATTTTTTAGGTTCTAGGACATGCCGGTTTCCTCACGATGTTTTCCTTCACCGTTTGAGAGCACTAGCATAGCGCACATAAATTTTCCGAATGGAAAATCCATTGGTGCACGACAGGTTTCGAACTCACGACCTGTGGATCGGAAGGCGGGGCCGCTACCACCCCTCCACCAGTGCTCTCACCAGGCCTTAACTGATTGTCTTTGTTTCAGATTGTGAGCAGGATAGCGGGCGATACGGGCCGCAACATGGTATGATAGTTACATACCAACCTAAAGACAATTTTATATATACTTACAAAGTGATTCATGATATGTATGCTATCCCGAAGGGCGCTTATTCTACACGCAATTGGCGATAAAGTTTCTTTCGTTGAAAAAATCATGAAAATCAGCTGTTTTTTTTTATACAACTGAGGTGGCAAACAAGCATACGGCCCACCTGTTGGTAAGCGCTTGCAATACCAGAGGCATCACGCACGCGTGGCCGACCCCTCCCCCCTCCCCCCTAAAGAGCTCTGGCAACCTTACTCACCGCAGGAACACAACACTATTTGAAACAAATAATGCTATTTGGCTGCGATCTTCTGTAAGGCGGAGGTACCTCCCCAAACGGGCTGCTCCAATTAAGAATGAGAAAATCTCGCTGTGCCCTACCTTTTGCGGTCAAACTAGTCCATCATCATCAGCCTCTAGAAGTCCAATGATGGACATAGGCCTACCCCCAAAGAGCGCCACGAAGAACGGTCTTAAGCCTTCTCCATGCACCGACTTCCCGCAACTTTACAATGTCGTCAGTATCATACAAAAGATCGCAGCCATAACATTATTTGTTTCAAATAGTGTTGTGTTCCTGCGGTGAGTAAGGTTGCCAGAGCTCTTTAGGAGGGGAGGGGTCATGAACGCGCGCGCGATGTCTCTGATATTACAAGCGTTCATAGGCTACGGTAACAACTTACCAACAGGTGGGCCGTAACTTTGCCACTATTTGCCAAAAAAGTTTTTTTTTGCCCATTATATTTAGAATAAGCCCCCTTTCAAGATAGTATACTAGGTACGGAACACGTTGTAGTGACTAGTGTATTATAATGTGCGTGGAGTTAATGTTGTGGAATAAATGTTGAAGTACAGTTTGTTACGTGACTTTTGATAACGTCTTGGCTATTTTAATTTTAACGCCTTCATTAATTTTTTTCATTGATTTTAATAAAGTAAAAACAACACTTATTGATAACATTTAAATGTACCAGCGGGATTCGAGCTTGCCACCGAGGTAGTCATTAAATAAATTTCTATTTAGGTAGTTTTTCCCATTAATCCCCTTAGGAGGGCAAGTGAGAATAGTTCCTGGGGGGCCAATGGGAATAGTTCCTATAAAATATGTAAAAGCTAGGGTTTGCCCTGCGTGATATTTATACCATCATAGTAACTTCATTATGTGCAGTCAAAGAATTTTATTTTTAAGCAACTGTAGAACTTTTTCGCACTAAATCTACGGCGCAACGCGTCATCGCTGGATCTGCTGATCTCGTCGATCTGATATGACGTTTAATAATAATAATAACTTTATTTCGGGTAATTTAAGAATAGTACAGTATTCCAATCAGATTTATTCTCATCAGACAGCCACCGAGCACAGTAGCCATAAAATAAATACATTATTAGGGGAACTTACTTATAGGGACTGGCCTTATAGCTCAGTTGGTAGTCACTCTGCCTTCTGTGCTAGAGGTCGCGGGTTCGATTCCCGCACTGGACATACATTTGTGTGATTCACAGATGTTTGTTTTGTCTGGGTGTTGAATATATATCTATTAAGTATATCAGTCTCTGGTACCCATAGTACAGGCTATGCCTAGTTTGGGATCAGTTGACCGTGTGTAATTATGTAAACAAACAAAAACAAAACAAACAAAAAACTTATCATAAATTTATATAAACCTACCTACATGGGTACTTTAAGTTAGTTTTTTGATAAAGTTTTTTAATGAATGTTATTTTTGTATAATAATAAAAGACACAAAACAAAAAAATTGCGCCATTTTCGTGACTTATGCTAATGTGAAAGAAATACCCGTTTTTTTATTGTTTTTAAAGGTGATCTTTAAAAAAATCTCCTTATTCTAACATTGATTACATAGATGTACACATATTTTATGTACGATTATATTAGAACATAGATGCAATTTGTAATCAGAGCCAGGACTGGATCAATATAAACCAAAATACTATTTAAGAAACTTAACAGAAGACAGGCATTTATTAAACTTAATAACAAGTATTATCCATTTTTACAAGAAATAGTTGAGCTATCTAAAAAACTTTGCAAATGATTTATTATTATTATTATTTATTTATTTCGGTTGTTCACCATAATTGTTAGTACATTTATCTACCTATAAACTATGTCAGTAACCATAAAAACAGATTTCAAATTATTCATGTCACATATTATCAGAAAACATTCATCAAATTTTTATTGCAAAAATAAATTAAATTATTTTTTATTAATTATACTAGGTGTTTACTTACATGTATGCTATCCCGAAAGGGGCTTATTCTACAACCAATTAGCAGGAAAATTTTCATTTATAAAAACTATGCAGAAGTCATCTGTTTTGGGGACAAATGAGTTACAAATCAATGAATCAGCCGTTTAAAGTTGATCTTGAAGCTGAACTTCTTAGTTATTTCCCTAATTTTCTTTCTTTTTGTCGATAGAATAACCCCCTTTTGGGCTGGTATACATGTTCTGAATCACTTTGTGTCATCGCAAAATCCGGATCACTACTAGGCATCCTAAAGGGGAACCAGTGTTGATTGAAATACTGATCCTGTCAGCAAGATAGAAGCCAAGTTAAAATCTTCTTTTAGGTAATCTTTTGACTGCCCCAAAATTAGTTCCTTACAAAGCATAATTTACCAAAACTTAATTCGATTTTCATTTATTTATGTTGGTAACACCTTCTTTCCCAGGACGGAGAGTCTTAATGCCGCAAGGGATTTCCAACTAAAACTAACCCAATATCCTTACCATTCCAAATTAAATAATTTATTTTTCAATTGTAATATTTTTTGTAAATATGAATAAAGAGCATGTTTATTAAAATAACTGTAGTTTTTATTTTGCGAAATGTATTTGTATTTTGAGGAGCCGTGTTGGCCTAATAGGTGTAACCCCGAATTTCACGTTTATTATACAGATTCTTTCGATCCGAAGGTCGTGGGCTTGAACCCGGTCGTGCACAAAAAGTTTATATTTTCGAAAAATGTAAGTGCACATTAACATGTGAGAAAAAGTAAGTATTCTTACAAGCGGTGACGGGCTTGCAACTTGTAACGTATGGACTCTACTGCAAATGGGCATGTGTTTACATTTTTGGGACGTGCCTCTGACTACCCATTAGACATCTTCAAGGATCTGATCGCCTGGAGATCTGAGAGGTCTACAATGCTGGGGATAAAAGACGTGAGCATTTTTTCACATTTGTTCATCCAACTCCTGGGTAAAACTTGACAGTACAATAGGAAAAACAACATTGATATAAGAATTGTGTAGACTGAATTTTCAAGCGTACATAAATCGAAGTTTCGGCCCCTCCAATAAATAAATTACCTATCCCATAAACATAGATCAAACGAAACGCACTTTTCCCGAATCCCGCTATTATTATCTGTGTTAGATGTTGCCAACGATGAAATTAAATTTTCCCCCAGTTTCAGTGAAAATACCTTAAATTCAACAATATTTGCATAGTATCCTCCTAGAAAGTGTAAGGAATAAAATATTCGACATTTTAGATAAATCACACTTTTTACTGTAGAGTTAAATAGCTAAATTCTATTGGAAGTTTTTCCTCAAATCTGTTACACACTGTAAAAATGTTTTCCTCTAAATAATAACGTAAAAAAAATCCCTAAATCGTACCCTAGGCACCCTAAATTTAGGGGAAAATACCCTAAGTTGTGGACACTGCTGTGTTGCTCTATCGATAAGATATTGTAGGTGGCGCCAGCTGCAGTGTCCTCAGTCGCCGCCCGGGATCGGGCTGCCGCGGACGTCTATCGAATAGGCCTGACCGAGCTGCCGCGAACGCCCGTGCCCCATTCCACCCAACCATGAATAAAAAAACAATAACTCTATAGTTTTACCCCGTTATATATCAAAATACGCTTGGCAATTTCATGAATTAGCACAACAGGTCGACGTCAAAGGACAGTGTAAATATTAATTAGAATCCTGGCTGTACGTAGTGCGTGTGAAGTGTGGTTTCTTGAAAAATATGCGTTTTGTGAATTGATACGTTTTTGTGCGTTCACTCCCGACTGTGTTAATAATGTAAGTATCCTATCTACATCGAATACATAGTAAAGTAACATTTTATGTTTTTCCTAATTTTAAAAAATGCACGGATTTTGTGTTATTAGTAAATTGCGTTTGCTTCTTGCTGTTAAATTTATTACTGTGAATGTTTGCATACTTACCTAGTAGTAAATTAGTGTTTTTTTTTATACATGATGATTTTTTTGCTTTTATGTGATCAATCACACCTTAATATTGGCTGTGTTGTTTGATTATTTGTTGATTAAAGTAGATAGATACTATTCATTTAATTTTAACGAATATTCAATGTTTCTACATCTGTACCTACAAATATAACACAAAATAATATTAATCTGTCCAAGTATTGATTTTAATATGCCTATTGATGTATTGTTTGACTAAACCTTATTTGATTAAACTGTGTTTTGTTTTTTTTTAAATAAAATTACCTAACAAAGCCTATTATATTAAAAACTGAATTAATTTACGCGCTTTTTGATCGAGCGAGCGAAGATCTCTCAAACAACTTTTTACCTAGCAAATTCCATTCAGGACGCTTATACGGTTCGAAAGTTATGCTCTACTAAACAAAAGTTGGACTGGTTGGTCAAAAGTTTGTACTAATCAAGGTTTAATTTTGAACAAAAACAATTAAAAAAAAACAATGATCATCGAAAAAAATGATTGGCACGCGCGCCGTGTTTGTTGCCTGATTCTTCTAGGCTTGGTCGCGAGGAACAGGCATAGCTTCACCTAGTTTCTAAGACGTTTCAAAGTCATCCTAGTGATTTTATTGAAATAAAAACCTTTGACTTTGACTGTTAAGGATATGAGCTAAATAGGGATAGGGGTTGCTAAGATATAGGGGTCCAGAAGGTGGTTTAAAAAAAATACAAATCCATGAAGTGGGGTGTCATATGAAAGAGCTTTCATACATTCGATAGGGTGCTAGATTAAGTGCCTAAGTTAACTTTTTAATGCGCATTGATGGAGCTGTAACTTTGCATACATGTAGAGTTCCGATGACATTACAATATTATGGTGACAGTGAGCTGATCTGATGATGGAGTCAGGAGCTGTAGGCAACTTTTATCCGGGAAACGTGCGTGCGAAGCAGCGGGCAGACGCCAGTAATACACAAAAAAACATACACAAACAACATACAACGTTTGTGGGAAAATAAATCCCTTAATCGATTCTTTGAGATAGTGTTTACTAAAAATATCATCAAGATAGGCATTTAGACTGATTTATGTTCTCATAAATCTTGCACAGACTGTAGGCACACAATTTCATTTGAATATCGAAATATCGAGTCTGCCTCGCTCGCCGACGTGACGTTCCATCAATAGATTTGCTTACTAGCCGTGTCAGTGTTAACTGGTGGTGTTGGTGGTGGCCGGCCGTATCCATTCGGAAAATGTATAGTGCTCTCAAACGGTGAAGGAAAACATTGTGAGGAAACCGGCATGCTCTAGAACCTAAAAATTCGCAGACATGTGTCATACACGAATGGAGTCTGAGGCGCACTTTAATCCTTTCGCTACACTGATTCTTTCACCGATGGTCATAGGCCACGAAAGAACCAGTTGCTTGCTTGTCGTGTCACTGATTCTTTGTTGGTATAAGGTTGAGGGAATATGGCCCTGAAAAGGACCATATGACTGGAGCTCATGTTTTCCTTCTCCGTTTTAAGCATATGATAAAGCCCATTTTAATTTTCCGGATTCGGACCCACGAACTTTGGATCGAAAGTCAGGGTGCCTCCCACTAAGCCAGCACGGCTTGAATGAACCTTTTAAAATTGATGGAAAGAAATCTAATTTGTACCTTTAGTGATAGTTAAAAATTTATGGCTAATTCTTTCTCTGTCACGGCGGTTCGTCTATGGCACGATTTGCCTCTAGATATTAAAGCGACTGACACAAGGGAAGCTTTCAAAAGGTTGGTAAGAGAGCACTACATCAAAAATCACTAGGAACTGGGTAGGTATGTACCAAAGACTACTATTGTATACTGGTATGTACTTATTTCTGAACTAACATAATGTAGGTACCAAGTTGTGGGTATAAGTGTTTTTTTTTTTTTTTTTTAAGGTTATCACTTTTGTAGGTATTATTGTTATCTTTTTTTTCTCCCACTTTTAGATACCTACGTGGGTACTTGTGCGTACGTAGGTATATATATCTCTATAACTATGTAAACTATTTAAGTAGGTAAGTTATTTCTAAGTTTAGTTTAATTGTCACGCCTCACCATCTTTTTTGCACGCCCAGGATGACTGGTAGAAAATGCTTTAGCATTAAGTCCTCCTTACACTAAGTTTAAGAGTGAAAGTATAAATAAAGAAATAAATAAAAGTACCGTTCAGTTCATTAACGGCAGGCAGTGCGCCCAAAATGCTGGCGTCATAACCTCATAAAAAGTTACATAAAAACGTATTAGATATAACGTCTTGTGTTTGCTACTAGTATAAAATGGAACAACGAAACTACAGAAGTAGGGAAACAACGCCACTACACAAATAAATGCCATAAATAAATGTTGTTGTTGAACGTCCCGAATAGTTCCGATCGGACGAACCAGACGATAATAACGGCTTGCGATGTTTTCGTACATTAGGGCGGGCTGATGCCATCATCATCAACATTTATTTATTTATTTATTAAATAGGATCGCCAACAGCACATGTATCAAACATTCAACAATATTAAGCTATGTAGACTAAGGACTGATACAATAGCCAATAACAGGCGAACACAGCATTGGTAGGGACAATTTTAACCTATAAAGAGTTTACAAACATTAAATTAGAAAATAAGGTTATGGAGATTAATCTTACAGCTAGGATAATCTCGTTACAATAAACTAAAAGAGACGTTTCATCAATATATGGAGCCTGGGTCTGCACTGTGTACACTACTCTAAAATATGCCTAAGCAATTAAGTAAACGTATTTAATTGGTTATTTTATTTAAATTGACTTCGTTCTAAGGTACATTAAGATTTTCTTCGACAAGGAGAGCAACACACAGCTCTACAAAAATATGACGGATGGACTTGCGTGAAATGTCATTTTGACAACCTACATTTATCTGACAAAACAAAAACATCAAATCAAACAACATGACATGAAAAATATGTCAATATCATGTCAAACGCCAATTATAAACCAACATGGCGGCCTTCAAATAGTGTTCACATAGTAAAAAACTTACCAGAAGAACTATTCTTGTACCATCGCATTTGTCTTCAAATTAATGAAATTGTATTTTTCTTGTAATCTCCTATTTTTTCCTAATTTTTCTATGCAGTGTACATGGACCAGGCCCAGAATGAAATACAAGATAAACTGTGTACTTAAAGACTACCTATAGAAGTGTTGTAACATTTTATGAGATCAATGTTATTCTAACCTAGGTACCTAGGTAAAGCTAAGTAAAAGAGGCGTTTCATCAATATATGGAGCCTGGGCCTGCACTGTGTACACTACATCATCATGTGCACGAAAAGAGCATCTTAGAGGCGCACTTTTCCTTTCACTACACAGCTCTTTAACGGACGGTCATAGGCCATTTTCAGAGGCACCTTACCTCAACCTGGTCACTGACCTAATCTATAATGACCAAGAAATCAGTGACACGACAAACAAGAAACCATCATCATTTCAGCCGTACGTTACGCCGTACGAGCCGACGAGCGCAGTTAGAGCTATCTTTTTGTCTAGCTTGTTTCCCTTTTCACACAAAGATAGCAGAGGACATCCAACGGCTGAAATGATGATGACGCCCATACCCTAGCTTTTTCCCTTAGACGCCTCTCACGACATTCACGGGTAGGTAGATTTGGAAGGGCCTATTCTTCAGCTGGGGCCACCATGGCCAATATAGCTTGTGAAGTAAATAATTAAAAAAACTCACTTGTTATCTCCAAGCATGGTAGACAACCTCACAGATCTCCAGGCGAACATATCCTTGAACATGTCTTAGGGGTGCTAACGGGTTAAGTGACTGACTCTCGAAAACGCTCAGTTGTTAATGCTACTAGCGGTCACCTATCTATTTGGTGACATCAGCGTTGAATTTTGCTTTACATTGTCCCTCAGATAAGTTGTTATTGATAGTTTTAACGCCTATAGACAATTTTTGTGATCAATTACCGTTCCGTATTTCCAAAATATTTAATAACTTTAGTTCAAGACAATATATTCTAGTGTGATGTGAATCATAATTTTGGAATTATTTAGTTTAATCTTAATGTATACTATGTATTATATACATTTCAGTGCTCACTGCAATTAATTAATAACACTGTAAATTTAGAATTGACGCAGTGTTGGAAGGCCCCCCACACGATGAACCGATGACATTGTAAAGGTTGCGGGAAGTCGGTGGATGGAAAGGGCTCAAGACCGTTCGTCGTGGAACTCTTTGGGGGAGGCCTATGTCCAGCAGTGGACTTCTACAGGTTGTTGATGATGAAATTTAGGATAATTATGTTCCTCAGTAAGTGATTTTTTGTAAATCTTATGAGAAATAAAGAAACTAAAACCATAAACCGTAGTGTTCTGTCTATTCTGCGGTTATAAATCCTACGATGATAATATGTTTTCTTTTAAAAGTTTTGTAATTCCCGTTCGCCCCACTTCCATTCTCACTTTTGAGAAGATTTTTCCAAAGGGGGGCCAAAGGGAATACCTCGGTATTATTTATCCCGGAAACATCAAAACGGATTGAGCACCGGCCCGCAATGCCATCTAATCCAGGGAGCCTGTTTAACTCATCCAAATGAAGCCAATCTGATCTCCACACTTGGAGCAATGCCAAGATCGTGAAGATTGTGTTGTGATTGTACTGTAGGTAGCTTTGATTGAGAGTTAATTAGAAAACATTGTTTAGACTTAAAGAAGTTTGCTCTGCGAACCTAGCTTTTTAACCAACGCTAAAAATGGAGGAGGCTGTCAATTCGTCGACTATTTTTTTTAAAATATTTTGTATGATCTGCGTCTGGGTGTTGTGTCTGTATAAATGGCTGTTGGTTTTAAAAAAAATGTCCTCTCAGTTTAACCTGCGTGACTGTGGGTCAAACAGGCATAATCTGCGTAACTGTGGGTCAAACAGGCCTCATCTCAGCATTATCTGCGTTGTTGTGGTTGGTGAAACTTTTTATACCTATGATGAATTCATAGTCTTTAAATGTAAAAATATATAATGTATATTGATTTGTGTTTATTTAATTGACTTATATCTACATATTTTTTTCATTATGACATTTTATTTAAACTATTTTATTGAAATTTTAATTATATTTATATTTGACATTGTAATTAATTATGAATGTATGATACTTTTAGTAGAAAATGAATTATGTACAAATTGACTTATAATATTTATTATCAATAAATTACTTTTATAACTATTAATAATCTCTAGGTACATTTTTTTTTTTTTTTATCGATGGGATAATGCGTTACGCATTCCTCGGGGAGAGCTGGAGGGGTATGTCGGGCTCTCCGCCAGCTACTGATGAGATATCAGCAACCAACGGCATACCTACTAAAAACCCATCGATGTTCCTTCACTCACGTTATTGCTAATGCATCATCGAACCACTCATCATTCGACGGCTGGCTTGACACTGCATCAGCACTTGGCAAAGTCACGGGGTCCCGATCGGATTCTACCGCGAGATCTCTAGGTACCTAGCTTAGGTTAGTATTGCAACTAATTCAATTTGTTAACCTGTATCCAAGCCTGCTGTGATGTGGGGCAACTTACATTGTAACTTGGCAGTAAGTACTTAGTTCCTATAAAGTTAACTAGCTCGCGTGGTACTGTTTTTTTTTTATTTTTTTTTATACTACTGAAGTGGCAAACAAGCATACGGCCCACTTGTTGGTAAGCGGTTACCGTAGCCTATGAGCGCTTGCAATACCAGAGGTATCAGGCACGCGTTGCCGACCCCTCCCCCCTCCCCCCTAAAGAGCTCTGGCAACCTTACTCACCGCAGGAACACAACACTATTTGAAACAAATAATGTTGTTTGGCTGCGATCTTCTGTAAGGCGGAGGTACCTCCCCAGGCGGGCTGCTCCAAATTAGAACGAGAAAATCTCGCTGTGCCCTACCTCCTGTCTATTGTGATAAAAAGTAGCCTAAACGCTTGACTAGTTAAAGAAATCTTTGTATTCCATGTTTCATCGAAATCGGTAGAGCCGTTACGGCGTGCTTGTACCACAAACATCCTTGCGAACTTCACAATTTCATCACACAGTCAAAAGCTCATTGATTACTATGGGTCTGACATACGTGTACTGCAATGGATCCATTGCATTTATCTTTCTTTCTTTGCGCACATTCCCAAAGAATAGAACCATTATTATTTTGGCAATACATTGATATCCACCGCGTAGATTAGGTTAGGTTCCTACCAGATCGGTCGCTCTGCTAAAATAAGATCTGTTATGTATATACCGACATCGACTGAAGAACGCGAGCAATGAAGCACACTGCGATCGTGAGGTCGCCGTAAAGGGTTCCATCTGAAAACCAGCGCCGCTACACTTCGTGTGCGGCATCAATGCTGAGATGGAACCTTTTTTGGCTCACGCATGCACCTCGGCACGTACTAATGAATACCCTTGTTTTGTTACTTCCTACCTACTTTTGTTTTGTTTCCTTCCTACCTTTTGTATTGTAACCTTTACCTTGTGTCTTTTTTATTTTATTTTATTAGTTTGTGCTGTGCTTGTGTGTCCAAAATAAATGTTTTTTTATTTCTTTCTTTCTTCTTTCTTTATATGTGTTCTCTATGCATAAATAAAATCTTATTTAATTTAAATTAGTACTTTTGACTGTGAATCAATGGGCATATTATTATTTTCAATACCTATTTTATTATTAACGTAGGATAGGTAAGCAGAATAGTGGGTACTAGCACAAAATATGATCCTATTGTTGGTTGAAAATAATTGAGGAGGAGGTAGGGCACAGCGAGATTTTCTCGTTCAAAATTGGAGCAGCCCGCCTGGGGAGGTACCTCCGCCTTACAGAAGATCGCAGCCAAATAACATTATTTGTTTCAAATAGTGTTGTGTTCCTGCGGTGTGTAAGGTTGCCAGAGCTCTTTAGGGGGGGGGGAGGGGTTCGGCAGGCAACGCATTAGCAATGCTCCAGGTGTTGCTAATGCGTTGCCAAATGTTGTCAATAGGCGACGGTAACCACTTACCATCAGGAGGGCCGTAAGCCTGTTTGCCTCCGTATAACATTAAAAAAAAATATATAATTGAATATTGTTATGATTATCGTTATCATTAAAAGGAAATCTGTGGCCTATATTCAGCTGTGGACGTTCTACGGCTGAAATGATGATGATGATGTAGGTTTACTATTCTCAAGGTAAAATTCAACTCTGAGTGTGGAGTTACAAGCACTCTCGAAACCCATTTCTGCAACAGTAAAAATTCCCGACGAAATTAAATTGTAAAACATTGGCCTAGCGCGTGTCTGACCACGCACAGTGAAGGGTTCCGTGCCAGTATTTCTTAGTGACACGCCCGACGCCGGCCATTTCAGTACTACAAAATGACCATTTCAAAACTTTAACCCCCCTAATCTTAACCACTCACTAGCTTTATCGGCTCGATAAATGTCCGCCTCCTTCTTTTGTTTACTGTTAGAAAAAGAAAGGGTGAGAGTTATCGGACCGATAAAGTAATTGACTAGTTACGAATAAAAGCTTACCTAAATATTTTTTGAAGGATCTATCCAACGATATCCTCACGATGGTTTAGAGAAATAGAAATAATCCATGTAATAATAAATAAATAAATATTCAGGACATTACACATGGTCAACTGATCCCAAACTAGGCATAGCCTGTACTATGGGTACCAGAGACTGATATACATAATAGATATATATTTAACACCCAGACACAGAACAAACATCTGTGTTCATCACACAAATGTTTGTCCAGTGCGGGGATCGAACCCGCGACCTCTAGCGCAGAAAGCAGAGTTACTACCAACTGAGCTATGAGGCCAGTCAATGTTTTAATCAATGATTGTGATTTTATTGATTTAAACATCTTTTGAATTTGACTAACGAGTATAACTGCTCTGTCTATGGAAAAACGGAAAGACTGACATGGCGAAACTATTATACATTTAAGGGTTTATTGTCGGATTTTGGACGGACCACGGAACCTTATAAATGGCGAAGTACAATGTAGTTATGCTTTTATAACGCCGAAATGTGTGATATAAAAGGAATTACCTACGTACTGTTGGTTACAATATCAGATGCTTCGGCCACACACTGTAGGTACATTTGTACAACCTGCCGAGGTCGCCATATTGTTTACATAAAAAAATCTTATTTTTGATTTCTATGCATTTGGGTAGTGTAGCTAGGCCTCTAATAAAAACATCGGATCTATGTTCAAGTCAAGTTCAGTTTTAGTAAATTAAGATGACGACTCAGAATACAGAGTTTATTTACCTTTAATCTGAGGATGACGGACAGTTTTTTTTTTTGAAGTTTTTTCCCTTTCGGGCTGGCTATGGCATCTAGGCCTTACCGCCAAGTCTTACGTTTATATTTCTTCGTAGTTATTTTTATCTTTCTTCTTTATTTTACTTCTTAGTCATGGTCAAGTCACCGTCAAGTCAAGTCTAATTCAGTTTTAGTAAGATAAGATGGTGGCTATTTTACTAAAACCTCAAGGGACCTCTAGGCGCCAACTCGAAAAAGGACGATACACGCAATCATTTCATTTCACTTCACTTGTGCGGTTTAGCCCCTTCGTCCACGGCGCGACTCAAAAGGAACGCGACTGAAACTGTAGTCACTTATGAGTAGCCTGAATGCGATAGCACTAGTATTTCAATGCGCGTCCGTCTACGACGCTACTCAAAAGGAACGCGTTTGTAACTAGTCTCCTGGCGACTCGACATGCTGATCGCCAGGCGACTGGTTTCGAGAAACTGTTGAAAATTGAACGAATAAAAAGTAATTATATGTGACTCTGACCTCTATGTGACTGGAGAAGTAATAATTCCTTGTCATCGCTCGAATTATCACTAGTCATGTTAATTATTTTCGTTTTCAAAACTTTGTTTACATAAAATCGTGTACTGAGTGACTGAGTTTCAGGAAATTCCAGTAGCGTCGTGGACGAGTCAGAGTTTCCAATCAGTCCGCAACTCTAGTTTCTAATGAGTTCCGTCACTTTTGCGTAGCGTCATGGACGAAGGGGCTTACTCAAACAATATTACGCAAAACACCACCATAATCACATAATATTATTCAATTTAACACTAGTTTTGTTAAATAAATTGAGAGCACAACATCACTGTAGTGACTAGTATTTAAGGATACCTGCATTCCTTAACTTATGCTGTCTCCGGGGGACAACTGACAGTGACAGATAACAGATGACACCTGGAGAGATGTATACATAGTCTCTAGGAGTGAGTCAGTCTGTGGTCAAGCCGGCACGAGCAGGCGCGCGGGAAGTTACTGTGAGAGATTATATGTGATATAATAATAACGAGGGAGTTGTCCTGCTAGGAACCAGCGTGGTGTAAGGCATACACTACAAATGGCGATGAGGATAACGAGGTATTTATGTATAATCTAGAGAACATAAGTACGAATCGGTCAAACAAACAATTTCACAAAAAGTTGCCCACCATCCTGATGGCTAATTTATTGCAAATTATACCTACTGTGATATCCTATGTTGATTATATAGGTCATTATTATGCTACAAGGATTTAGGAATCTATATTTTGTGTGTTTCTGATAGAAAAGGCAAAAATAAAGCATTGTTTTATTTATCGTTTTTTGCCAAACATTTTGGCACGAGACGGTTGGTGTATTCTACCAAAGATCCTTGTAGAAATGAAAAATATTTTTTTTCTTCTAAAAAATTATAGAAAGGTATGGGAATTAAGGTTAATGTAGAACTGTTATTGAAAGTAATATCATGCTGGGTTAAACAAACTTTGGAGTATAAAATCTGATGCCTTAATTATAAACTTCTGATAAGGGATGGACAATGCTAGGGGTCATAGATATGGGAGCTGAGCTAAGGTATTGCCATCTCTTGCTATTGACAAGCATGGTGACAAGCAGTGATAATACAGACGGGGATAATTTTAAGCATTGCTTGTATTTCGTTTAAAAGTATGGGGGTTAGTTGTTATCATGGGTGCGACTTGAAAGTAATGCGTGTAAAACAAACTGCAGAAACAATCATGGAACTAATTTACCATTACAAAAAAAGAATAGTAGGCGTTAAATGAAAAGATTGGTAGGTAATGTAAGATTTCTGGATGATGATTGGAACTTACTTACCTACAAGATAATACCTACTCTCAAAGTATTTTTACCTAGTGTGTTTACAAATTATTTGAATAGGTAAGTACTAAAGTACTAATACCTTCCCACCATACGTTTGTAAATAAAAGGTAAATTAAACCCAAATTTTCCTGTGTTGAGAATGGATTATTTGAAAGAAAAAACATGTTAACATATAGTTACTTGTTTATTCTAACAACTGTTGGCAGAGTTCAGTGATAGTGCAAATACTCTTGTTCAAAAAAGACTCAAGGTAAGTAGAACTTACTTCTTTGAAATATCCCGGTTAATTATAAGTCAGTAGGTACCTAAAGAAGCTAAGTACCTACTAATAATATACCAAAGACCTAGGTAAGTTAGAGGCACATCAGGAGATCCTCTAGGTAGCTAGAGTAATGCTAGTAAATTAGTAGGTATATTGACCATGTATGGACAGCTAACATAGGTAACAGTTTAGTTGCCTTGAATCATGGGTTCTCAATAGCTCTCTGTCTATGCAAATTGTACTGTTTGTGGTCGATTCAGCTATCTACACTGGTGCATCTTGGCAGATGTAGGTACAGTTGTCAATAAACAGAATTTCAAACATGCTAGAATTCAATTACCAAGCGACAATTAGTGATTAAGAATGCAAATAAAAAAGCACAAAATTCCTCTCATATTGTTATCCTGGCTTCTTAATATCATTATCAGAGCAAAACATTCTAATTGAAAGATAAGATACCCAACACATGACAAATGGTAAATGACTTTCCACCATTATAAGAGCTCATTCTATGTATACAATGTATTATATGTGCTTCACCTGTAATTTACATGATAGGTATAAGTTTATGTACTTTGTAATTAACACCTTATCTGCATAAACACAGATTTATACGAGACAATAGATTTTCTATTGTGTCCGAGATGGTGGCGGTCTAGAGGTCAATGGCGATATATAAACTGTCGCCAGGTTCACAATAAAGGAGAGGAAGATAAGTGCCTAATTATAATTGCATGGTTGAGGAATCATTTTGTTAGTACTTAGGTATTAGCAAAACCAAAATAAAACCATAAACCTTGCGTAAAGTTTTGAAAATGGAAGAAAACTTAAACTCAAATTTTCGTGTTTTAAATTAAGAATGGAAATGTTTAGAGATTTTATACATGAGTATACAACTTATTAAACTACTAGATCTGGTGACGCGACGAGGCAGTACTAGGGTAGTCCGCACATACATAAGTAGCGGCACCAAGAGGCCATAGATAGATACTATAAGTAGGTATAACTCATGTAAGTAGGTACGATGGCAGTTATCTACGTACTTATTTGACGAAGAGGTAGTGGATGGTCAAATAGCATAAACAGAAGTAAGGACTCCCGGAAAAATGAAGCGGTGAAATTTTATCTGGACATCAACATGGATAATGTGTGAAGAACGATAATTGGTGGAAGTAACTTCAGAAAACATTATGGTTTAGTAACAGTGGATATTCTTTAGTATAAGGTACATCAACGGAGGAACGTGTTAAGTTGAGATAAGATCACAAAGAAGTACCTATGAACCATAAACTCATACTTTGGATGAAGGAAGACAAAATATAGAAGTCGGACGACGAGACGGCGGCGGCGCTGTCGTGTCATCGGCGTGTTGGCAGCGCGGCGCAGAGTGGCGGCGACGCAGCAGCGTCGTAATATCTAGGTGATTGGTACAAGAAATCAATCTTAGAGATAAATCTTCAGAATCAGCGGCAAAACAAAAGTACTGCCCGACCACACTTGTGTTTCACAAAACCTGTAACGTGTATAGTGCGCGGTTCTAATCAGTCTACTTATTTGAATTCAAATGCAACATGCCGCGCCGAGGGCGACGACGACACTTCTGTCTCTCCTACGCGCCACGGTTCCTACACGACTAGCACCATCGCGCGGCGAGTGAGGAAGAATAAGGCGGCCCGCGCGATTCCGCGATTGAAGATTCGGCTCGAGAACTTTCCTTGGTTTTACGTGTTTAATTGCTTTCCGTTAGTTTGCGCTAGAGGTCGCGGGTTCGGTTCCCGCACTGGACAAGCATTTGTGACTAGCACAGATACAGGTACCCATAGTGCAGGCTATGCCTGGTTTGGGATCGGTTGACCGTGTGTGGTGTGTCCGTAATATTTATATATATTTAGTTATTTTGTGTTAAAAGTGTATTTGTATGTCCAATTAAAAGTCTAGTGTTTGTGGGCGTTTTACTAACAATTCCGAACTCCCGAGAAGACAGCCAGCCGGGCAAACACTAAACGTGGTTTCATGAAAAATGTGTCGGGATTGTTGTTGTTTAGGGTGTGTTCATTCATACTCGACCGACACTAGTGCGAGTTTTAGTGAACTAAAACATGCAATCGAATATTCGAATACCACCAAAGGAATGGTCGAATACTACAGTTTCGAATATTTGCAAGTCCTTGTGAACATTCATCAAATCGAATGCCTACTGTCATGAGAATTGGAAATTCGATATGCCTAAATTTTGATTTGGAAGATAATTCGTAAAAGCATCTTTCCACGATTCGTTAATATGTAGTAACAAATATCGAAATACGTACAAAACGACACCTTAGAGGTATGAACGCTTGTGCCATGTTAGAATCATGTGGGCCTCATTATGAATCCTGTTTAAATAAAGGGTAATCTAAATAAACTACTACTCATCATATTCAAGAGCACAATAAATAGTCAGCATTTCTCAAATAAACCGCAACTTTTGGAAGAAAAGGTAGCTTAACGTTCAAGATAATCGATTTGGTCACACAGGCTTGCCATTTTGTTGGTTGCATTGCAAGTATTGGTCACACAGGCTTGCCATTTAATTGGTTGCAAGTATTGGTCACACAGGCTTACCATTAAATTGGTTGAATGCTGTCGAGCGCAGGCTTACCGTTAAATTGGTTGCACATGTGCTGATGGGAAGGCGTACCATTAAATTGGTGGCACGGCGTGTCATTGGATTGGCGGCAGTCTGACTAAGCCGTACTATTAAATTGGTTGCAAGGTTGCTGGTCAGACGTCCAGCATTAAATTGCTGGGGACGGTGTTCTATTAAATTGAATGCAAAGTGTGAACCAAAGGACTTGCCATTCAATTGGTTGTGGGAGGTATTCCACTAAATTGGATGCAAAGTGTGGACCAAAGGGGTTAAATAGCCCTTGCTTAAATGCACACCGACAAATTGATTAGCGGTGGACCAAGGAGTTAACCATGTTTGAGTAGCAAATTTAGTGACCAATTATGTTCAGTTTTAATTGGTTTACGAGATTTTAGTATATTATAACGAACTGATATCTAATTCTTAATACCTGACGGCACATGAGATACTGGCGTTAGGTCAAGACTGCTGTGACTTCGATGTTCTGTAAGTGTTGTTCCTATTAAACTACAAGAATCCGGTAGGCCAATTAGAATATCCGTCATTTTCATTTAAAAAAAATAGGAAAAAGGAGGGAGAGAGGTAGGTGGCGTAGTAGGTTCTAAGTTATGATCAGGGTATGGATGTTCAAAGGGCTACTAGCGATTAAAATGATCTGGCTATCGGGTATACATCGGGTAACCAGGCTTTCATTACAGGTTTCTTCTCGAAAGGGATAATGCGCTAGATTATTATTATTTCCCTTGCTTTCAGCATCGTAGTGATACGATAGCTCAGTCATATTGACCTGCTACCGGCATCTGAAGTAAACGAACTAACGAACGGGCTGCGTTCAGTTACCGACTCGTGTGTCATCGAATTATCAAGCAATACCTCCACTGCGGGGTGGGTATCACGCGGCTGAGTTACTTGAAATAACACGCCTTATTTCAGTGGTAGTTGAATTGTATAGTAGAAGCTAAGAACGGTAGTGAGGGTCGGTAGAATCTGTCTACTCGCCAAAACATTACTTCTAGCGAAAGTGATGGTGGTCGAAAATAGATTCATTAAAATTATTTTAACAAGGAAGGGATGTAGTGACTAGTATTTAAGGATACCTGCATTCCTTAACTTATGCTGTCTCCGGGGGACAACTGACAGTGACAGATAACAGATGACACCTGGAGAGATGTATACATAGTCTCTAGGAGTGAGTCAGTCTGTGGTCAAGCCGGCACGAGCAGGCGCGCGGGAAGTTACTGTGAGAGATTATATGTGATATAATAATAACGAGGGAGTTGTCCTGCTAGGAACCAGCGTGGTGTAAGGCATACACTACAATCACTTTCTCAAGTTCCCGCCAAAAAGTCCGGACAGATAAATATTTTTACTACTTCGAGGGACCTTTTGGCGCCAACCGGAAAAGTAATGATACACGCATTCATTTTATTGTACCTATATATAATTCCCTGCATAGGGTGTAGGTACGATACGATGGGTATTATTAACTATATGGATCGATGAGATAATACGATTGCGCAGCTGACTATTCACAGTATCTGGGTAAGTAGGCACTTATTGTGCAATTTGCAACATTTATTAAGTAGTGTTACTATTATTAGATTCTAGGCCCAATATGTACCTAGCCATTAAACTGTTCTAATAGGTTAATAAAACCATGAAAATATTACACTGTTTATGTTTTTATGTTCTAATTTTAGTCGTTATTAACTTGTTATTAGGTAATTTTGCCAAAATTCCAAATTCTATTTTTCTTTCTCGTGCCAGTCATCTAATAATGTTCCTTTCTGTTGCCGCCTTTTCCCTCTTTTCTCCTCTAATCTTTTCTTGGTCATGCTCAGCTAGCAGTGCAATGTACCTACCTATAGAGGGCTTATTAAAGCGATAACCCAGTGTTTCACTGTCTGATTTACGATGAAACTGGTAGGTATCTGTACACATTTTTTTTTATACAACTGAGTTGGCAAACAAGCATACGGCCCACCTGTTGGTAAGCGGTTACCGTAGCCTATGAGCGCTTGCAATACCAGAGGTATCACGCACGCGTTGCCGACCCCTCCCCACTAAAGAGCTCTGGCAACCTTACTCACCGCAGGAACACAACACTATTTGAAACAAATAATGTTGTTTGGCTGCGATCTTCTGTAAGGCGGAGGTACCTCCCCAGACGGGCTGCTCCAAATCAGAACGAGAAAATCTCGCTGTGCCTTACCTCCTGTTAATCTTCACATTCATAGAAATAGAGAAGACACTAGCTAGATAATAATATGCTTTGTGGGTTAAGGGTGTCAAAAAAAGGGCCTAATCCCTAGGAATCTCGTAGAAAAATATATGAACCTACATAGCGATTGAATCAACGTGATTGTTGTCAATATAAGAAAAGCGTTTGAAGTAGCACTGGCCGATATTACTGGATAGAAACCATCTGACTCGAAGGACCTAGCTAGAGCAAGCAAGATAGGATAAGGTTCACCTCTTTCTCCCTTTTTTATCTTGTAGTATTTAGTGTAATGTTTTTACACACTAGATAGACGGTTTAGTACGACGGTAGTTTTATGCGTAAACCTACAACCCAAACAAAAAGGTGAGCTGATTCTTGCACTATGAATTAAAGTGCCTACCGCGATAAAATCGAATAAATAATTTCGTACCTACGTAGGTTTTCCACTTTACACTGAAGGTCAGGATTTATAACACAAGATTGACGGTAAAATTAATTAGGTCTCTACACACCAACGCTACGCTCTAATTCTTTAGTTATGTAAGTAGGTACTAAGTTTTATTATGTAAAATCAAATCGCCCTAAGGTGGATTCGACCAAACTAGTATAAGTCTTATCCATAGAATAAAATGACTAATTACTCTAGAGTAAGCCTGTTTTCCAGGGAGTTATTCCAGGGATTGTTACTCTGGCATAACATAGCGTTTGGTCGAATCCACCCTTAAATAGGTAAGTACCTACTTTAGGTAGGTACCTACATAGATATTTCGATGGGAATTCATAAAAACTAATGGCAATGTATCAGCGTATTTCCTGGCCGTTTGCCATTTTAGTTTTTGGTATAACATTTCGAATTTAGTTGGTAATTTAATTTTGTAACCGCGTGGATGGCAGTTACTAATGGTTTTGGCGGGAATTCGACACCGCTGCGTTTATTTTATCTGTGGTCATGTCCTTTTCCGGGGTTCGTTTTTCTGGCAACGCCCAGCTTTGCATTCTACCTACAGTCACTAACTAAAGTGATTGAAATATGTATGGGAAACAAAGAGAAAAAAAACATGTGTCTACATAAGGTTAGTCAAAATAATAGCACTATAAAACGAGAACCTCGTTTAAAAAATATTTTTGTTCCGAATTTAAACAACTGACTTAGCTACCAGTAGGTAGGTAGGTACTGTTTTACAGTCAGGTGAAAAGGTACCTAGACGATTAGTAATTCAATTTCTTCATTATTGAAGTTTTTTTACATTTTACGAGCCATGTAATATGTGCTCTTTGATCTGCGTGCTCAAACCAGCTTTTAAAAAATGTTTACTTAGCCGTAAAAATATTATTAGCTTTTATAATGAAAAAAGATCCGAACCGAACAGGCCGGCATAAAAGAGTTGGCGCCAAAGAGTCGATGCTTCTTAGAAGTTTTTTGTTTTTACAATTTAATGAATTTAATGATACATTTAAAAAAAATGTAGTATTTACGTACATACAGACGGATGATAGAGCAGTCTGTGGTGCAGACGACATAAGAAGTTGATAACTTCGAAATTAACTTCACAAAATAGTAGTAGGTAAAATATATAAGAGACACCTATAACCGTATTGTGTACAAAAGTGCTCTATCGATACCATCAACCGCAATATTTTTTTACGATATCAAGTGGACATTCCGATCGCCTGTGAAACGTCAGCTGTCAATCTAGATTGATAACATGACACTTGAGTTTTTGTAGCGAACGAAGCGAAGATAGTGACGCACTGCGTGATTGAGTATGTAGCGAAATTGTAACGTATTGTAGATACTATACCAATAACCATCGAACTCTGGCACAATATTATTGTTTTATGAATCAATGAAGTTTTATTTGTTTTTTATTGTATTAAACATTCACTGGGATTGCACCTATCAGTCTTAGACTACCTAGTCTAAGAATGATAGGTACAATAGCAAATTACATGGCGGTAGGGACAATTATTTGAAATAATCCTATCCTATCCTACTTCCTACTTGGAATAGATAAAGTTCTTTACCTAGAATCCTACTAATATTATAAATGAGAAAATGTGTGAGGATGTTCGAATGTTTCGATGTTTGTGGTTACATCACGCCCAAACGGCCGCACGAAATTGGAGATTGATTATAGTCTGGAATAGCATAAAGGCTACTTTTGATCTAGGTACGAAGCACGCGAGCGAAGCCGCGGACGGAAGCTAGTCTGGAATAAAATATCATTAGAAGTCTTGCATCGCTAGGCCTAAGCCCTGTTTACGCTAAACGCGACGGGTACACTAATAATAAATCAAGATAAAGATCAACGCTACTTAACGCTACGTACCGTGTTAATGGCAAGTTAGTAGGTACACAGGTAAAACCCACCTAAAAGTATGTGAGTACAGTCAGCTAAATAATACCTGAACATATACGTTTTAACAAACAAAGACAAGCAAGGCCTGATTACGTCTATATTAGACTAGCGTCTGCCAGCGGCTTCGATCGCGTAGTACTTACATAAAAAGTAGCCTATATGCTACTAGCTTACGCCCGCGGGTTCGCTCGCGTGGTACCTACGAAGATCAAAAGTTGGCTATGTGCTATTCCAGACTATAATCTATCTCTGTGCCTTTCATGACATGTGTAAACATGTTGTTGTTGACATGTGTAAAAATTCTATAATTAGAAGTATGGCAGATCGTTTGATCTTGTCAGATATGTATAAACGGTGGGTGGCTATTGCCACCTAGAATATTTTGACTTTTTTTTTTCTGACCTAGGTACTCTATGTACCTCATTCTGTATATTTTATTTTATTTTTGTATTTTTAGTTTTAAGTAGTAATTTTAAGTTGGTATTTAATATGGATCTTGTGTCTGGAAATAAATAATATATTATTCATCCAAATCCGTTCGGCCGTTTAGGCGTGATTGAACCACAAACATCCAAACATCCTCACAAACTTACGCATTTATAATATTAGTAGGATTCTAGGTAAAGAACTTTATCTATTCCAAGTTTCAACGAAATCGGTTGAGCTGTGATTGAACAAAAACATCCAACATCCTCACAAAGCTTCGCATTTTTATTATTAGTAGGATTTTGTCGCTGACTGTAGGTACCACATGTAAAACCTTCATGTCAGGGTCAAAAATATAGGGTAGTTTTAGATAATGAGAACAGATATCAATGCAGCAACTTATTTTCTCACTACGCTAATAGAACACACACTGTCTCTACTGTCATTATTATTTAGTGTTCACGTCACTTCTACTTGCTAGTGAAACAAAAAAAAAAACTTCTAGTTGTAGTCCCGCTCACAGAGTGACACAGAGTACTTTTGTTTATGGCCCCGCTGCACACGCAGCCGGCCGCCGGCCGCGCCGGACGTCCAAAGAACTTGGCGAACATTGCCATAGATAGAGTAACTTTGTACCATTGCCGCGAGATATCTTTGGGTGCACCGGACTCCACGTAGGAGAGAAGTTGTGGAACGGAGCCAAAGCAGTCCAACTCAACAACCACAGATGGACCACCTTAAACTAGGGAGGCCTCTGTGAAGACCCCGTGAGTCTTGGCTTTCAGCGGAAAAGCTAGGGTAAATAACGTCTGCTAGAGGCCCTTACCCACAGCTCTACACTAGTGTTGCATATAACAATAGTCTAGAATAGCACATATTAAGCTTTTTATCCTCTGGTAAGTACTTCGCGAGTAAAGCCGCGGTGGAAGCTTGTATCAAACTTACATGCGAACGTTTGTGAGGATGTTAGGATGTTTATGTTAAAATCAGGCCGTAAATGCTCAACCGATTTCGAAGAAACTTAGAATAGAAAGAGTTCTTTACCTCATTATCTAGGTACCTACCACGCCAGCGAGGCCGCGGTTGGAAGCTAGTTTTAAATTCATTTCAAAGTGTTTTTCTTTGTTCCAGAATTTGTATCCTGCCTTCAAATAACCATCCATCTTCTACATTTTTCAAAATGAAACAGAGTTGCCAGAGATAAAATTCTGCCGAAAAATCGGGAGATTGACTATGTTGTAGTGGTTTGATAAACAAAATGGCGACGCCTCCGGAATCTCCTGTGGAGGAACATGCATACGAATTGGAGCCGAGTCGGACGCCGAAGCCGATCCCCGTGGCATTAGAGGAACTGTGTCGTCAGACAAAGTTTTCTAAGCAGGAGATTAGGGTCATGTATAGGGGATTCAAAACGGTAAGGCATTTTATTTACTGTTTTTAATGTTCTTGTTTATTAGCGGTATCATGGTAGGTAGTCGTAGTTTTTGATACCCACGACACAGGGAATCTTTGTGTGGGGTCAGGACTATATGTGACTGTTGGGTGTTATTTATTATTATTTATTTATTAGGGCTTTCATTAATCACGTGATGTTTTTTATCAACACTAAATGAAAGAAATAATTTTATTTAGCAGCGCTCTTCTGTAAGGCGTAGGTACCTTCCAGGCGGGCTGCTCCGATTAAGAGCAAAAATTTCGCTGTGCCCTACCTACTCCGGTCTCAACTACAGAATTTTTTTTATTTTTCCGCAGTTTCCTTGTGACATGAACTGCTGGCCAGACTGCCAATCTAGCAGTGCTGCCAGTCGGTATTGTCAAAAGTTACCTGAAATGCATAAGAAAAGTAACCTTTTAGTGTGAAAAGTAACCTTTCATATTTTTTCCAGTAGTAGGATTAAAAATTGAATTACAGAATATGTCAGTTGTATTAGCATACAGAAAAATGAATGATTAAGTAAAGCTTTCCATTATAATTTGCAATTAAGAGCTACTTCTTTTAGTGCTGTAGATTCTATGATAATAAATAAAAAAAACAACTAAATTAAAAATAAGTAACCTTTCGAGTTTCGAGATCCGAAGTCGTACGAAGGTCAAAGACGTTGGCAACCGCATAGCGGAACTCAAATGGAGTTGGGCAGGACACCTGGCAAGGCGTGGTGATGACAGGTGGAGTAAGGCGTTAACTGAATGGCGTCCAAGAACTGGCCTCATAGCTCAGTTGGTAGTAACTCTGCCTTCTGCGCTAGAGGTCGCGGGTTCGATTCCCGCACTGGACAAACATTTGTGACTAACACAGATGCTTGTTCTGTGTCTGGGTTTTAAATATATATCTATTATGTATATCAGTCTCTGGTACCCATAGTACAGGCTATGCCTAGTTTGGGATCAGTTGAGCGTGTGTGATATGTCCGGAATATTTAATTTTAAATTTAAACTGGATATCGGAACGTTGGTCGTCCAGCAGCGAGATGGGCAGACGATATATAAGAGTACAATCTAGGAGTCTTCAAATCTAGGGTCAATAAGTTCACTCTGGGAAAGCGTGCTCCATCTTAGGCCACATCTCACTTGCAAAAGTGAGTTGGTGGCCAAACGCGTTACCATTATCAATAAAAAAAAAAAAAAAAAAAAAAAAAAAAATATCGCAAGCATCGCGGGCCGCAACTGGATGAGGCTTGCACAGGATAGAGGAGAATGGCACATACAAAGGGCCTATACCCTGCAGTGGGTGAAGTCAGGCTGTGGATGATGATGATGATGATGAACATTTCGAGTCATAGACGTAACCTGAAGGAGTTAAAAATCACCTTTTTTTTTTTTTTTTTTCATGTTATACGGAGGCAAACAGCCCCACGTCCCACCTGATGGTAAGCGGTTACCGTCGCCTATTGACATCTGCAACACCTGGAGCATTGCCAATGCATTGCCTGCCCTGGAGAAATCTTTTTGTATTTTTCTTAAAGCTCTTCATGTTGTAGGTTAGCGGGAAAACCTCGAAAGGAAGCTCATTCCACAATTTTCATTCACCTAAAAGGTTACAAAGGTAACCTTCTGGCAACGCTGCAACCTAGTTACCTAACCTATTATCTTGTCTAGGCCATGCCTCGACACATGTTCCGTAACAAGTATGTTATCCCAAAAGGGGCTTATTCTATCAACAAAACGTAAAAATATTGCCGAAAAAGCCAAAGCCAAATTCATTAACATATTATTATTCAGTTAATTTCTCTAGCTTTTTTAAAATTAGCAGTTTTGGGATTTTTATCACTTAAAAAAAAAAGGCCGATGACTTTCAGGACTTTCTCCAGGAATGGTGGCATCCAGGCGATAAGATCAGGGTAGTCAGAGGCACGTCCGACGGTTCGGCACATTTTAAGAGGAAGTAGCAACATTTCCTCGCTTGAAATTAAATTGGAGTAGCTCGTCTGAGGTAGGTACCTCCGCTTAGAGAAGATCGCAGCCAGCTATTGCTGGCTATAAATCATAAATCATACTTTTTATTGCCTGAAATACATGTTTTATAGATGTTATACATTTATAAAAGTAGCAATGTATTCTGCCTGTTCAGGCGTGCAATTTTTAAATAACAATATAAATCAAATCAAAATTAGATAATATACAGGCCTCATAGCTCAGTTAGTAGTAACTCTGCCTTCTGCGCTAGAGATTGCGGGTTCGATCCCCGCACTGGACAAACATTTGTGTGATAAACACAGATGTTTGTTCTGTGTCTGGGTGTTAAATATTTATCTATTATATATATCAGTCTCTGGTCACCATAGTACAGGCTATGCCTAGTTTGGGAACAGTTGGCCGTGTGAATATTTCCGGAATATTTATTTATTTTATTTAATATAAACTAAACATGCAAAAAATAAAAAGACAACAATTCGAAACATCTTGATAAAATTGAATAATTAATGTCAGACAGCATAAATAATAATAATATAAGAATAGAAAAATAAACTGACTAATTTAAGTTAGGAAAAAAAATAAAAATGTTTTTGTGTTTTGTGACCGGGTCCGAACCCACGACTTTCGGAGCGAACCTCGAATGAGGTACCTTCCAGTTTTAAACTAACGAGAAGTTCGACATAAAGATTGCTACCTAAAACAGCTGATTAATTGAGTTTGAACTGAATTGACCCCAAAACAGCTGATTTTTCAGTGAAAAAAGTCAGATTTCCAAAAGTCGTAGAACAAACTTTATTACCAATTGGGTCTAGAATAAGTCCTTTTCGGGATAGCATACATATTATGAATCACCTTGTATATTCCAAGCCATTCAACGAAAATAGGCAGCAAAGGTCTCTGCCAATGCAATACCACCCCTATTACGACCCGTTAAGGTGCAATTGCTTGTTAATACTCATTCAGGTTTTGCAAATTGCCTTCACGTCAGTCAGCCGTATGACACTTCAAATCAGTATACATTGTATGCAAAAATGAGCTGTATCTCTCTGTTTTTAGACCTCAAAATGGCTATATAATTTTGTATTCATTCGGAAATTGAGCGGATGCAATGGGATGCTACGTTCGTATTTTCAGTCGTCGTGAGGGAAGTTTTGAGAGGAAATTAATTTCAAAGAAGGTGAGGGAGTGAAAGTTGAATTTTTAAGGTCTGGTGGTTAGGTTCTCGAAGACACGTGACGTGACCTCGAAAGGAGCCTCTAAGAGGCGCAATTTAATCTGCACTGATTCTTTCACCGACGGACACAGGCCCTTTTCGGGGCCCCCATACCTCAACCTGCTCACTTCACGATATTGTCCTTCACCGTTTAAATAATAATAATACATATTATAAATTTATTTCAGATAACTTAAGAATAGGTAGTTAAAGGAATAAAGAAAGGGGCATATTCTACAACCAATCGGCAATAAAGTTTGTTCTACGACTTTTGGAAATTGAACATTTTTCATTGAAAAAACTGTATGTGAAAATCAGCTGTTTTGGGGTCAAATCAGGTCAAACTCAATGAATCAGCTGTTATAGGTAGCAATCTTGATGCCGAACATCTTGTACGTTTAATTATTAGTTCTAAAGATGATAAAAATACCAAAATCAGCTAATTTGAGAAAGTTTTATGAACAAAAAGTAAAAAAAATAAAATGAAGGAATTTTGAGAAGGAGGTAGGGCACAGCGAGATTTTCTCGTTCTGAATTGGAGCAGCCCGCCTGGGGAGGTACCTCCGCTTTACAGAAGATCGCAGCCAAATAACATTATTTGTTTCAAATAGTGTTGTGTTCCTGCGGTGAGTATGGTTGCTAGAGCTCTTTAGGGGGAGGGGGGTTCGGGGTCGGCAACGCGTGCGTGATGCCTCTGGTATTGCAAGCGCTCATAGGCTACGGTAACCGCTTACCATCGGGTGGGCCGTAAGCTTGTTCGCCACCTCTGTTGTATAAAAAAAATATGAAAATATTGATGTTTTTTTTCGCTAATATTATTTCTTTTTGTTGATAGAATAATCCCCTTTCGGGATGGTATGTATAAATGTTATGAATCACCTTATATAATCATCATCATCATCATCATCATCAGCCTGATGAAGTCCACTGCTGAACATAGGCCTCCCCCAAAGAGTGCCACGACGAACGGTCTTGAGCCTTCTCCATCCACCGACTTCCCGCAACCCTCACAATGTCGTCGGTCCATCGGGTGGGGGGCCTTCCAACACTGCGTCGTCCGGTTCGTGGTCGCCACTCGAGAACCTTTGTTCCCCAACGGTTATCGGTTCTGCGAGCTATATGGCCAGCCCACTGCCACTTCAACCTGCTAATTCTGAAAGCTATATCGGCGACCTTGGTTCTTCTACGGATTTCCTCATTTCGGATTCTATCACGCAGCGAAACTCCGAGCATAGCTCTCTCCATAGCCCGTTGAGCGACTTTGAGCTTGTGTATGAGGCCAATAGTTAGCGACCAAGTCTCAGTGCCATATGTCATCACTGGCAACACGCACTGATTGTAGACCTTATATAATAGTGTTTGTTTAAAATGTACCTAATTGAATTAATAAATGAATTGAATTGATAATAATGATGATGATGACATGTTTTGTCCGGGTTACGAAGCTACGACCTTCGGATCGAGAGTCAGAGAACCTCCCACTAGGCTTAACATCACCTGTTACAAAATTGGACACACCCCGTTTCGTACTCAGCCTGCTCACTGACCTAATACAGGATGACCAAGAAAGAATCAGCGTGACACGACAAATTTTCAATTTGAAAAATTATTTATTTAATAAAATAATAAAATACAATTCCAGTGTAGATTTAATCCTAGAACGTAACAATCAAACGTGTTTATAAACGTTTATTAAGCTTAAAGCTTCTCAAAACTTATTATGGAAAAATAACTAGTTCAAATTACGAAACATAAAATATTGGTTTAATTTTTCATATAGCTTACATATAAGATTATGCTAGCTTTAGTCGAGCATTGCATTTCACAACAGACAAATAATGGCCCAAATGACCGTAGGATTTTTTTTCTGCTAATTTAGATACCAAATTAGCGGGTAAACTTAAAACTATTTGGAGCAACAGGAACAACAGTTTTTTTTTTTTTTTTTTTTTTTTTATACTACTGAGGTCAATTCAAAACGAGAAAATCTCGCTGTGCCCTTCCTCCTCGTTAAGTTACATTCACACCTACAAGTGCGCACAGCGCCCGAGCATAGGTGCACAGCCCCAGCACGCGGCATTCGGCGTGACACGACAAGCAAACAAGAAATACAGGCCCGCTGCATCTCGTAACCTGGCCCACAGTGCATGTTGAAAGGGCGCCGGGGCCGGATGTTCTATTGTCGCTCAGCTGTCGTGTCGCTCGCGTGTCGCTCCGCTTTGTCGCACGAAGCTTTGAATCTACGCTGACGGCCAATTCGCTGCACTTGTGAAATGACATTTTATTCCAATTGAGTCCGTAGCGTCGATTCAATAACTTGATTGCAGAGCTCTTTAGGGGAGGGGTTCGGCAGGCAATGCTCCAGGTGTTGCTGATGTCAATAGGCGACGGTAACCACTTACCATCAGGTGGGCCGTAAGCCTGTCTGTCGAAAAAGGATCATCGAAAAAAATGATAGGCACCAAGCCGTGTTTGTTGCCTGATTCTTCTAGACTTGGTCGCGAGGAACAGGCATAGCTTCACCTAGTTTCTAAGACGTTTCAAAGTGATCCTAGTGATTTTATTGAAATAAATGCCTATTGACTTTGACTTTGCCTCCGTATAACATAAAAAAAGCAGCTTGTAGAGTGTCTGAGACGCAAGGGTTCGATTCCCGCTGCGGGGCAAATGTTTGCATGATCTGCAAGGATTGGTTCCGGGTCTGGGTGTTGCGGTATCATGGTAGGTACTTGTAGTTTCTGATACCCACGACACAGGGAATCCTAGTGTGGGGTCAGGACTGTGTATGTGACTGCGGGTGTTTTTATAATTATTCAATTGAGAGCACTGGTGGAGTGGTGGTAGTGGCCCCGCCTTCACACAGGTCGTGGGTTTTTTCACCGTCATAGTCCCTTTTGGGCCACCAAACCGCAACCTGCTCACAGACCTAATACAGGATAACCAAGAAGGAATCAGTGACACGACAAGCAAGCATAGCTCAGGGAATCGCAAGCCGTTTGAACAAGGCTTTATGTGGAGTAAGGGCATGGAGATGACGACTTGAAACTCTTCATAACCTCAACAGTCACCACTAACAAGCCACTAACAACCAACATGGCCGCCTGCAGCTGTCAGCGTTGACAAGAAAGCGCGCGCTTCTATTTTTGGCGCGAACGGTCGTCGACTTGTTACCTACTGACCTTTCTAACCAAAGACACCTAAATGCTCATCCCTTTCGCGTAACACAAAAACGTGTCTAGCCATCCCATTCTGGAGTGCTATTTTGGAATAGTGATTCGCGATTTCGAATGAAAACAGAATTCGAAACATCGTTCGTTGTAATTTTTCCGTTCGAATATGGAGTTAGCAGTAGTTTTAAGCGAGCACAACGAGATTTTCTCGCTCTAAATTGGAGCAGCCTGCTTGGCGAGGTACCTCCGCCTAACAGAAGATCGAAGCCAAATAACATTATTCTCTGCCTTCTGCGCTAGAGGTCGCGGGTTCGATTCCTGCACTAGACAAACATTTGTGACTAACACAGATGTTTGTTCTGTGTCTGGGTGTTAAATATATATCTATTATGTATGTAAATCTCTGGTACCCATAGTACAGGCTATGCCTAGTTTGGGATCAGTTGACCGTGTGTGATATGTCCGGAATATTTATTATTATTATATTATTTGTTTTCAAATAGCATACTTCTTCTTCTTCTCCCACTTTATGTGGGGTCGGCACAACATGTTTTCTTCTTCCACTCTCTTCTGTTAACCGTCATCTTCGCACTCACTTCTTTCTTACTCATGTCATCTTTAATACTATTCATCAATCCACATTTATAGGTACCTATCCATACCTACAAATAGCCTAATATTTGTGACATAAATAAAGGAAAAAGTCTATTTGGGAATTTTAGGATGCTCCAATTTAGAGGGTGAAAATCTAGCTGTGCCCTTCCTCCTCTAAAATGCTATGCATTGCACGTCGACTTTAGAGTTTGTTACAGGTTGTGGCACTTACCAGCACTTACGTCCGCTGTACTAAGTGTTGAGTAGAGTGTCGGGATGGATTCCCAGCATGTCAGTGGAAGGGTCTACCTAAACCTATTAGGGTTAGGAGGGTGCAGGCGGCGAAATCAAATCAGGAATCACGAAGTACAATATTTATTATTGTATTGTGAAAAATGCTATTACATTATAATACACGATTGTCAATATTAACTGGGATTTGGAAAACTTACGCAGACATTATTGCACACACAACAAGTGATGACCACAGACAGAGAACGGAGACAAAGTTAGTCTAGAACGTTGGAGTTGACACTGACAAGTGAAAACCATTGACAAACAGTCTATAATTTATAATTAAATCTAGATCTATTTCTATTCACAGAAAGTCATGTTGGATGATGTACTTAGGATAACTATTCACGGAATAGGTTCAATTATTCAACACTTCCCCTTACACCATACAACAGAACTCCAACACATTTTATGATTTAGTTACATATAACTTCATCTAGAGTCCTTACATTTAACTGGTACATAAATTCATTATGTTTACATGAAGACAAAGCCTTTGTTAGTATGTCAGCTATCATCTCCGTAGTAGGCATGTATGAAACTGAAATATGTTCATTAGCAATCAAATCCTTTACTAAGTGATAGCGTACATCAATGTGCTTTGTCCTTTTGTGATACTGTTTACAATTCAAAATATTTTGAGCACTTTGATTATCATTAAATATTTTACAGCTAATATTTTTATTCATGATTTCTAACCAAAAGTGTTTGATGAATAAAATATCTTTACATGCATCACTAATGGCTAAATACTCTGCTTCAGTACTTGACATAGCGACGCAGCGCTGTTTTCTGCTCTCCCAATTGACAGTATTCGAGCCTATCTTAATTACAAAACCAGTATATGATTTGCGATCTATAGGATCATTCGCCCAATCGGCATCAGCAAACGCTGCAAGGTGTAAATTATTACATTTAACAAAAACCAAACCACGATCAATAGTTTTAGCTAAATAGCGAAGGATCCTTTTTCCCGCCAACCAATGATTCTTGTCATAACAATTATTAAATTGACTTAAAACATTACATGCAAATGTTATATCAGGCCTAGTACAGACACTCAGGTACATAACTTTTAGGTAACTTCCTATTAATTCTCTAAAGGTCCATATCCATGTCAAGCTCATTGGCTAAATTAAACAATATACGCATAGTTGAGTGCCTGACTACTGGGGAGAATAATCATACTCGTAGTCACCATACCTTTTAGGAGGGATACCTCTGGTACTCCTAACAGAACGTAGACTTGGGGTCTCTTGCGCCTGCTCGTAGTCACTCAAGCCGCTACCAGACTCTACCATAGAGTCTTCATCTTCTGCACAAGACTGCTCATTTTCTCCAGCCTGGTCACAGCCAACACGCTGAGATGGCGATGCCTCCCCATCAGCATCAGAAGCCGCGGTTGTACTGGGGGCCTCATTTCCAGTACAGCCACTCTCCATTTCACCACCTGGAATTACAGAAGATGGTATTAGCTCACAATTAGTGTTATCACAGTTTAAAATTGGTACTGAAACTTTGTCATTCGATTCATTATTAATGTCAATATTTATCATATTAGATTTAATATTATTTATATCATATTCATTATTATTATATTTATCATTATTTCCCATCAATTCAATAAAATGAACACTTCTAGATTTAATTATTTTCTTTGGTTCCATTGGATCTACCAACCTATACCCCTTTGATGTTTCACAGTAGCCCACAAATATACATTTCCTTGACTTTGCACTTAATTTGTGACGCTTGTGTTCTGGTATTAGAGAAAATGCCTGACAACCAAATACTCTAAGATGGCTTAGGTTCACTTTGGATCCTGTCCACACCTGTTCAGGAATACCGCTAGACAAAGCCGCCGTGGGGCTTCTATTTTTAAGATAAATTGCTGTCATAAAGGCCTCACCCCAGAAACGCTTGTCAAGGCGTGATTCAGAGAGCATGCATCTGACTTTCTCTATAAGGGTTCTATTAAGACGTTCCGAAACGCCATTTTGCTGAGGGCTATAAGGAATACTAGTTTCATGAATAATGCCCTCATTCGATAAAAACTTTTCAAAATGTTTACTGCAGTATTCCCCTCCATTGTCTGTTCTAAAACGCTTAATTGCAAAACCCACTTGCTTCTCAACCATATTTTTAAATTGTATGAAATATTTCATAACCTCACATTTATGAGACATGAGATAGCCAAAAGTTTTTCTAGAAAAATCATCTGTAAATGTTACAAAATATTGTGCACCACCCCAGCTGTTAATCGACATAGGCCCACAAACATCACAGTGTACTAACTCCAACAACTGCCCAGCTCGCTTTGCTTGGCCCTTGGGGAAGGAGTGCATTGCAAGCTTCCCCTCAATACATGAGATACAATGTTTCAACTTACCATGACAGTCGTCTTCAAAGGCAACACCATCGGCAAGGTTTCGAATCCCATACATACCATGCAAGCTCAAATGCCCAAGTCGCTTGTGCCATACCTCCAATGGCACACCAGAATCAGCTCCTAAAGCACTTTGTGCTTCTTTAATATCATTAGTGGTAGTAACATTATTACATTCTGAAATAAAACTTAGGTTAGAATTGCAATCAAGCTTAAAAATTCCCTTGTAATATGTTGCATTGGCAAAAGGAAAACCTTTAGGATCAATAATGTTACACTTATTATGTTTGAATGTTACACAAAAGCCTGACTTTGTCAGCTGACTAACTGATATTAAATTAGTAGTCAATTTAGGAACAAACATAACTTTAGACAAAATTTTAACATTATTATTATTGAGATTCAAAGAGACAGCACCTAGACCCTGACATTTCAGTGCTTCACCATTAGCAACTGTAACTTTAGTTTTAAAATTCTTATCAATGTCTTTAAAACGGTCCATATCACAGCACATGTGCGAGGTACATCCGGAGTCAACTATCCAGTCCTCACTACCATAAGTGGATAAAAGTGAGACTGCAGAAGTCAATAATGTAGCAGCAGTGCCTCTGGAACTGTCACCATTGTCTCCGCCTCGCTTCTTCAAATCATTCTTTAGCTTGTAGCACTTTGCCTTTATATGCCCTTGCTTACGGCAGTAATGGCATGTCACTTGTTTGCGTTTAGTGAATAAAACCATATCTTCATTAGTCTTGCCATTATTAGTAGTTTTCCGGAACTCTTCCTGTAGGAGCCGGGCCCGAACTGCTTCACTTGTTAGGCTTCCAGAGAGATTCGCTGTTTCCAAACCAGAAACTAAAACATCAAAGTCTTGAGGCAACCCGCTGAGTAAAATCTCTGCCACTTCTTTGTCATCGATGACTCTTCCAATGTCGGCGAGTTGTTGTACCAGCGTCATTATGCCTTCGACGTAAGCTCCCATTGAATTATATTCATGGTAGTCTGATCTATGAAGTTTTCTCAAAAGCACAACCCTCCGATAAAGTCCTTTGTCTTCAAACACATCCTGTAGCTTTTTCCAAGCATCTTTTGCGCTTGTTGCATCGCGCAAATATTGAATGTAATTCGGCTTCACTGCCAAGCAAATTCTAGCCAAAGCTTTTTGATCCATGCTGTTGCCAGTCTCAGAACCCTCAATACAATTCCATAAGCCTTCCATTATAAGCGCCATCCGCATTTGGAACTTCCAGTTGTGGTACGTACCAATTCCATCCAGTTTCTCGAACGTGTACAGCCCTGCTGACGAGGCATGAGGCATGTGCCCGCCAACATTGGTACCTTCATGCGGCTGTGCCATAGCACACGATGGAAAATCCGCCGCTCGAGATTCGCTTCGTGTCCTGCCTGCCTGCACCCTGTAATTTCTTCGTTCTTATATGAAATATAATCCTGGGCTCATGACCTGTTGAGTAGAGTGCCGGGATGGATTCCCAGCATGTCAGTGGAAGGGTCTACCTAAACCTATTAGGGTTAGGAGGGTGCAGGCGGCGAAATCAAATCAGGAATCACGAAGTACAATATTTATTATTGTATTGTGAAAAATGCTATTACATTATAATACACGATTGTCAATATTAACTGGGATTTGGAAAACTTACGCAGACATTATTGCACACACAACAAGTGATGACCACAGACAGAGAACGGAGACAAAGTTAGTCTAGAACGTTGGAGTTGACACTGACAAGTGAAAACCATTGACAAACAGTCTATAATTTATAATTAAATCTAGATCTATTTCTATTCACAGAAAGTCATGTTGGATGATGTACTTAGGATAACTATTCACGGAATAGGTTCAATTATTCAACACTAAGTCCCTCAACAACCTAGCAACCTCTTTCAAACTGAGCTGAAATTGCCGGATCTAAAGTTAGCATTGTTTGAGCGTGGGAGTTTTACAAATTGGTAGAAATTCACTCAAATAAAGCCTTTTAACAAGTCAGTTAAAAAACAGCAGCTGTTTTAACAATGTCAAATTCAAAAGGCGTTTATTTAAATAAACGCCGGGCTCTTACCAGCATTAACGTCCCAGCCATTCTCGAACCGAATGGTCTGCTACGTGATGATGGTAAGCGGCCTGACGGTATGACTTTGGTCCCTTGGGAGAAGGGTAGGCCTATGGTGTGGGACGCTACTTGTGTTGATACACTAGCGCGCGCACATCTTCCGGGGACATCAGATAGGGCGGGTGCGGCGGCAGATTCGTCCGAGGATCTCAAAAGGCCCAATTATGTTAGTCTTGATAGGGCTTACATATTTCAGCCTTTTGGGGTTGAGACCCTGGGTCCGTGGGGAAACGGGGCCCTCCGGGTTTTCAAAAAGATATCAGGACGTCTGATCGAAGCGACGCGTGACCCGAGAGCTGGCTCTTATTTGGCCCAGTGAATTAGCATTGCCATCCAGCGTGGCAATTCCGCCAGCGTCTTGGGGACGCTTCCGACTGGTAGTGATCTGGATCAGTTGAGCTATCTATAGATCGTTTGTAACGGTCTTTAGATGGCTCAACTGTTTCTTGTGTATTTTGTAAATATTAACTTGTATTAGTTTTAAGTTTCTTTCTGTAAATAAAGTTAATATTTTTAAATAAAATCACTAGGATCACTTTGTAACGTCTTAGAAACTAGGTGAAGCTATGCCTGTTCCTCGCGACCAAGTCTACAAGAATCAGGCAACAAACACGGCTTGGCCTGGCATTATTTTCGATGATCCTTTTTCACAAAATGGAATGTACAGCTTCTAACTAATCGGACTATGATTAACGTAGAACTACGTTAATCATAGTCCGATTAGTTAGAAGCTTTACTTAGTACAAACAGTACAGTACATTAGAGTACAGTAGAATCCATACAAAACCGTTAAAATTAACTTATTTTGCATGGACGGATAAAGAGGCTTAGAGATTTCAACACAAATAACACCATTATTTACAAAGGCTGGCTTGTCGCGTCACTGATTCTTTCTTGGTCCTGAAAAGGGCTTATGACCGTCGGTGAAAGAATCAGTGAAGTGAAAGGATTAAAGTGCGCCTCTTAGAGGCTACTTTCGTGCACACATCCTCGATCTATTAGGTTCTAGGACATGCCGGTTTCCTCACGATGTTTTCCTTCACCGTTTGACAAGAAGAAGAAGCAGCTGTTAGGCATAGCTACATATTGGTGGCCGGGATTCGAACCCACGATCGATTGTCGAGGTATCTCCACTGGGCCAATACGGCTCTGTTATTAATTGGTATTGTGTATTTGCCTTATTTGAAAGCATGCGAAATTGCGTGTCACTCGAATCTATCGTAATTTTATCATTCGAATGAAAATTTACATTTCCAGTTCAATGCGGAACCCTACTATTTATTTTCGTTAGTTATTTACTTAGTACTTACTTTCAATTTCAAAGCCTTTATTGCTAAGCATACATGGGTATTGTTATATAACTATTAATTTCTCTACATTGTTTAGCGTGTCTATGACACAAAAGCCTCCTCATTCTTACCTATCTCCTGCCAGTCTTGTCCAAAGTGGGCCAGTGATTTTCTTTATGTCATCAGACCATCTTTGGAGCTGTCTGCCTCTTTTTCTTTTTGTGTTGTGTCGGGGGGTCCAGTTTGTTAATGCTATGGTCCATTTTGGTGTTTGCTCCCTGAGCATGTGACCTGCCCATCTCCATTTAAGTGTTTTGATCTTAGTTTCGGCATCTTCCCATTTTGTTATTTTTCTTATGGTTACTTACTTATTTATCTCCAAAGAAAATCCTTCAGTTTTTAACAGCTGGGCTTTGCGGTGAACTTTGAAGGCCTAAAGGGGCTCCACAAATAACAAGTGGCGATCATAATAGGGCTAGTTGTGGCCGCAGTGACACCATAGCCACATAAAGTAAATAAAAAAAAACATATTTTTTTTATGTCGTCGCAGAACTTGCAGTTTTACATGTGAGAGCACATGGTGGAGTGGTGGTAGTGGCCCCGTCTTCCGATCCACAGGTCCCGTAGTGCAATTGCGTAAGCGTAATGGCAATGAAGTTCGTAACTTTGAGGGTAATTTTAACAATCTTAGCCACATTTAAAACGTTCCAAACTTGACAAGGGAAAACTTCAAAACCTTAGCTTCTTCCTTTTTATGTTTGTATAACTTCAGATGTCGCTATAATTGATAAAATCATCCTTAAAATTGCGATCTTCATTACCATTTCGCTTACGCAATAGCCTGGCCGGTTGTGCAACAATAGTTTTTTCGGTCGGATTTTTGTGTGTGATACTAGTTGAAGGAAAATTATGGTGAGGGAACCGGCATGTCCTAGAACCTAAAAATTCGAAGACATGTGAACGAAAGGAGCCTCTAAGAGGCGCACTTTAATCCTTTCACTTCACTGATTCTTTCACCGACGGTCAAAGGCCCTTTCAGGACCATACCTCAACCTGCTCACTAACCAAGAAAGAATCAGTGACACAACAAGCGAGCAACGATGTGATAGTACCTATCCGAAATATGTAATACCTAAATCCGTAGAAGGAAATCTTCAAAGTCACCGACATAGCTCTCAAAATTAGGAAGTTGAAGTGGCAGTGGGTCTTCATAGTATGGGCAATGGCATGAATTCGACCACATTTAAAACAGTAATCATGAAGGTTAGCCATTTAGTGGCAGACTGGCTTTTAACACGCAGCATTTTGAAGCTACTAATTAATAAATAAATATTCCGGACATATTACACACGGTCAACTGATCCCAAACTAGGCATAGCCTGTACTATGGGTACCAGAGACTGATATAAATAATAGATATATATTTAACACTCAGACACAGAACAAACATCTGTGTTAGTCACAAATGTTTGTCCATTGCGGGAATCGAACCCGCGCCCTCTAGCGCAGAAGGCAGAGTTACTACCAACTGAGCTATGAGGCCAGTCTACTACCTAGAAACACTATGTTCTTAATTATGATTTATATCTCAAAAATTTCGACTCCGACGGGATTTAAACCCGCAACCTTCCCCTAAATACGGGGATGCTCTATGTTGGGTGTTATTTATTTTTTGATTTATATACATACTTGTACAACACGCAGAAATTAACTTGTCACCTGCGTGGAATGTGATTACCGCTCCCACCACAGCCCGCCGCCTACCGCTCTCGCGAGTGAGAATGAGACAAAACATTACAGCGAGGTGCCTAGTTAACTTCTTTGTGTTGTATGTGTTTTAGTAAAAAACTAAATAAAGTATTTTTTCCTTCAGGAGTGCCCTGAGGGTGTTGTTCAAGAGGAATCCTTCAAGGACATCTATGCCAAATTTTTTCCTCATGGAAGTGAGTATTTAAAAAACCATATGGCCTAGAATAAAAATAAATATCATTTTGGAATTTATGAACAAAGCACATCAATTCAATTCATCATTCATCAGACACCCCAATTTATTTATTTGTAGGTAGGTACTACCTACTTCTTTTTTTAAAGGCCCCTTTTTGGACCCCTATATATGATATGTTCTATGATAAGAAGTAAATTAGCTGGTAAGAATCGGCTAAGGGGTTGTTTTTGCATGTCATCTCTCTAAATTTGCATATCGTCGCCGGTCAAGCATGTTGAACCTCCTACAAGTTTTGTCATCCACTGTACACATGTTTAAGCAAATAAATGATCTTTATCTTTATGAAGAATCGGCCAAGATACTTACCATCGGATACTTACCAGCAAATCCAATGAAAAATATCAAACTTCATTTTGAAACGGCTCTTGTATCGCCTTTGCTATGGCATCTAACTCTGGTCGTTTCTGAAGTTTTAGCGGCTATACTAAAATGTTATATGTTACAAAGTAAAAATCTGTTAGGTATAGGTAGTATGCTTAGTATATAATAGACTTTCTTCCGCCCGCGGCTTCGCTCGCGCGTAAAAAGTAGCCTATATAATCTATCTCGGTAACATCATCGGAGCCATTTCATTCTGGGCCTGGTCCATGTACACTACATAGAAAAATTAGGAAAAAATAGGAGATTACAAGAAAAATACAATTTCATTAATTTTTAGACAAATGCGATTGTACAAGAATAGTTCTTCTGGTAAGTTTTTTACTATGTGAACACTATTTGAAGGCCGCCATGTTGGTTTATAATTTGCATTTGACATGACATTGACATATTTTTCATGTCATGTTGTTTGATTTGATGGTTTTGTTTTGTCAGATAAATGTAGGTTGTCAAAATGACATTTCACACACATCCATCCGCCATATTTTTGTAGCACTGTGTGTTGCTCTCTTTGTCGAAGAAAATCTTAATGTACCTTAGAACGAAGTCAATTTATATAAAATAACCAATTAAATACGTTTACTTTATTGCTTAGCCATATTTTAGAGTAGTGTACACAGTGCAGGCCCAGGCTCCATATGTTGATGAAACGTCTCTTTTCCTCCAAATACGTTCGGCCGTTTAGCCGTGATTGAACCACAAACATCCAAACATCCTCACAAACTTTCGCATTTATAATATTAGTAGGATAGGTTATCATAATTATTTTTAAGTGAATTGGAATCAATGATGATGATGATAGAATTATCATCATCATCATCATCATTTCAGCCGTTCGACGTCCACTGCTGAACATGGCCTCCACACAGACAGAGTAAATTCCTTATCATGTGGGGGGATTTGCCCATACTCACCACGCTGGGCATGCGGGTTGGCGAGCGCAGTTAGAGCTATCGTTGTTAAAATGAGGGACGCTGCTGCCCATCCCCTAGCTTTTTTCCCTTAGTCGCCTCTTACGACATCCGCGGATAGTTAGATATGGAGGGGCCTATTCTTCAGCCGGGGCCACCACGGCAAATTGATTGATTGTATGATAATAAATAAATAAAATCTGACATATACCTACTAGTAACTTCTAGAAGTAGTTTTAATAAAATATTTTGTTACAGATTCCGCCCTGTACGCCCATTATGTGTTCAAAGCGTTTGACGTTAACTGCAGTGGCGCCATCAGTTTTCGGGTAAGAAAACTGTAATATACAAATATTTTGGTATGGAGGTATGGTACAGCGAGATTTTCTCGCTCTAAATTGGAGCAGCCCGCCTGGGAAGTACCTCCGCCTTACAGAAGATCGCAGCCAAATAACATTATTTGTCTCAAATAGTGTTGTGTTCCTGCGGTGATTAAGGTTGCCAGAGCTCTTTAGGGGGGAGGGGGGGTAACCGCTTACCAACAGGTGGGCCGTATGCTTGTTTGCCACCTCAGTTGTATTAAAAAAAAAGTGCATTTACAGCGTTTTCAGTGAAATATTTCCCTAGTTTCTAAGACGCTTCAAAGTGATCCTAATGATTTTATTGAAATAAACACCTTTTGACTTCGACTTTGACTTACAAATGCAAAGTTTTGGCATTTGCCTAATGATCGGATGTACATCTGACTACCCTTACACAGCTTCAAGGATCTTAGATTCTACCATTCTTGGTGAGCAAAGTCAAAGTCAAAATGCTTTTATTTCAATAAAATCACTAGGATCACTTTGAAACGTCTTAGAAACTAGGTGAAGCTAGTATACCAAGTGTATATTGCTCTTGGTGTATTGTTATTTCAACTTAAGCCTAAACTTAAAATAATGTGAATGATGTGTTCACATCACTCACTATATTTTTGTTAGCCTATCTTCAAGCATTGTAGTCTTTTAAATACCTTCCTACAAATATGTCACACTCTTACACAACGCCCTTTTTAAGTATACCCTAATCTGTGGACAACGGGGCTGATTATACTTTAAGAACCACCTATTCTATAAGATTTGTTATGTAATTTTTAAGTGTAATTGTTTGTTGTCCTGAATTAATAAAAATAAAATAAAATAAGCTATGCCTGTTCCTCGCAACCAAGCCTAGAAGAATCAGGCAATTTTTTCATTGCCGCGGGTCGTCTTTCTTAACGCGGACTTTATCTGCCTACTCCAAATCGCCCTCGTTACGAGAACATGCTGTATCAGCGCGATCGACGCATGGATTTATTACGAAAACCTTTTTTTTGCTTCGAACGCTTTATCGAAGGTTTTTTAGTAGTTCGCCCCGAACTGAGATTTAGCGATGTCTGCATAATGTTGGTGCTTCGATGATCGTTGAGTTGAAAATTTAGCATGTAGCATGTTCTAACTAATGATAAAAAAAAAAAAAAAAAAAAAACCAGACCTATTCACACGGATCCCAAACTAGGCATAGCATGTACTATGGGTACCTGAGACTGATATACATAATAGATATATATTTAACACCCAGACACAGAACAAACATCTGTGTTAGTCACAAATGTTTGTCCAGTGCGGGAATCGAACCCGCGACCTCTAGCGCAGAAGGCAGAGTTACTACCAACTGAGCTATGAGGCCAGTCAATTAGTGCACAGTTAAGTTTATGGTTAGGTAGGTATTAATAAAATAAATCATCATCATTTCAGCCGTACGACGTCCACTGCTGAACATGGCCTCCCCCACAGACAGAGCAAATTCCTTATCATGTGGGGGGATTTGCCCATACTCAGCACGCTGGGCATGCGGGTTGGCGAGCGCAGTTAGAGCTATCGTTGTTAAAATGAGGGACGCTGCTGCCCATCCCATAGCTTTTTTCCCTTAGTCGCCTTTTACGACATCCGCGACATAGGTAATAAATAAATAAAATAAATAAATATTCCGGACATATTCACACGGTCAACTGATCCCAAACTAGGCATAGCCTGTACTAGGGTACCAGAGACTGATATATATAATAGATAAATATTTAACACCCAGACATAGAACAAACATCTGTGTTTATCACACAAATGTTTGTCCAGTGCGGGGATCGAACCCGCGACCTCTAGCACAGAAGGCAGAGTTACTACTAACTGAGCTATGAGGCCAGTCATGAATAAAGATTAATATTTATGATTGCGGACATAAATGCAGACGAAGACGCAGGTAACAGCTAGTCTTTTCACAAAGTATTTTCTTCCAAATTCAGAGCCAAAAGCCCCGAAAAGATTATATAAGCTCAATCACTCTTCGAAGTCAAGTTGGCGCCAGAACAGCCGAATTTCTGCAATACTTCGATAAGATCTGTTGGCCCGATATCAACTTTTGGTTTGAGGTATAAAGTTGCGGATAAGGACAGCCAATACCCAAGTATTCTACTTAGATACCTTACTTAGCTTATATTGCCATCATCAAAGTCAAAGTCAAAAGGCGTTTATTTGAATAAAATCACTAGGATCGCTTTGAAACGTCTTAGAAACTAGGTGAAGCTACGCCTGTTCCTCGCGACCAAGCCTACAAGAAACACGGCTTGGCCTAGCATTTTTTTCGATGATCATTTTTCACAAAATGGAATGTAGAGCTTCAGTGTGGTGCAGATCGAAGTAGGTGAGGCTCAAAAGCTAATCTAATAATAGTCATAATAGTAATTTATTGATAATAAATATTATAAGTCAATTTGTACATAATTCATTTTCTACTAAAAGTATCATACATTCATAATTAATTACAATGTCACATATAAATATAATTAAAATTTCAAAAACAATTATGAAAAAAAAAATTGTAATATTGATAATTATCTGTAATAAATAAGAGCTTATACAAATGTATAAAACGTGACAAATGTGAGCCTCAACATATGTGTTTTCTTTTTTAAAGGTCCTCAATAAAGTTTTATTTCATTTCATTTTTTTATTTCATTTCATTTCAATGATTGACTTGACTGGCCTCTTAGCTCAGTTGGTAGTAACTCTGCCTTCTGCGATAGAGGTCGCGGGTTCGATTCCCGCACTGGACAAACATTTGTGACTAACACAGATGTTTGTTCTGTGTCTGGGTGTTAAAATATATATATCTATTATGTATATCAGTCTCTGGTACCCATAGTACAGGCTATGCCTAGTTTGGGATCAGTTGACCGTGTGTGATATGTCCGATAAATATTTATTTATTTATTTATTTATGATCTTAGGGCAGCACACGCTACACTTGATGAAATATGTAGGGACCTAATGCTCATACCATCAGACCATCAGGTAATATCATACAGGTTGAAACTGTAGTGGATGCCTTTCGCTACACTAGATGTCTCTATGACACTCCTCATTTGCCACAATCTTCCTCATTTTCAACAAATAAACGGAACCCTTCTTCTGGTCGTGTCACTGATTCTTTCTTAGTCATCCTGTATGAGGTCAGTGAGCAGGTTGAGGTATGGTGGCCCTGAAAAGGTCCTATGACCGTCGGTGAAAGAAACAGTGCAGTGAAAGGATTAAAGTGCGCCTCTTGAGGCTTTTTGCCCTTTTCAGGGCCACCATAACTGAATCTACTCACATATTATACAGAATTAACAAAATATATTTTTGTTAATTCTGTATTAATATGTATCACGACAAGAAGAAGAAGACAACCAACTCTCCTCTCTCTCGGTGCATAAATCTGTTATTTCCTCACCTGAGTTCGAGTTCCTTTCCAGTCGTAGAGTTTATAGATTAATTACTCCCTCCGTTAATACAAAGTTTGCGCAACGTACTGGTAACTTCAAAAAAATATACGTCACCAATAACGTTTTTAGGAGGAGGTACCTTAGCTAGATTTACATTGCGAATTATAATCTAATAAAAAGTAAAAAAAATATCGATGCCTGAACTAGGATAACTTGTGTCTCAGATGGATATGAAAGGTACTAGTAGGAGGTAGGGCACAGCGAGATTTTCTCGTTCTGAATTGGAGCAGCCCGCCTGGGAAGGTACCTCCGCCTTACAGAAGATCGCAGCCAAATAACATTATTTGTTTCAATTAGTGTTGTGTTCCTGCGGTGAGTATGGTTGCCAGAGCTCTTTAGGGGGGAAGGGGGTTCAGGGTCGGCAACGTGTGCACGATGCCTCTGGTATTGCAAGCGCTCATAGGCTACGGAAACCGCTTACCATCAGGTGGGCCGTAAGCTTGTATGCCACCACTGTTGTATAAAAAAAAAAAAAAGACGTGAAATACTGTGACATTAAAAACAAAACTGTCACCGAGGCAAAACATGTTTTACTGTGGCTTGCGTCATTATCTTATGATGATACAGAGGAACTACTAGTTTATAATGTTTAGCTTTTATAATAAATTAATATAACTATATAAGTTTATTAGAATATTGTTACCATGGTAATCTCACCTGTTGTCCGAGCCATCTTCCTTTTGATTTAACCGTAGCTTGGTTTCCTCGATACAGGCTTAGCCTAGTGAGGAAGCCACTAGATACTTCCACCATAACCATAATAGTTGTCTGCAAAGTACCTCAAAACTGTAGAATTAAGTTAGTCTGTATACTTTTGCAGTAAATAAATATTTTTTTCATTTTTATTTTCATAACTAACTGGCCAACTGGGTCTACTAAACAAAAATTAATATAGCGCAAAGTTGGACCATTTAAATGTTGGACAATGGCGGATAAACCCTCAGTCCCAGGAAAACTTTACTAATTTGAAACTTGCCGGCTGCATCGGAACTGGCTTGTAACAATTTATAACTACTTAGTGTATGCCCGCGGCTTCGCTCGGGGTACCCGGATAAATAAAGACGGTCATGTGCGTGTGGTACCTACATAAAAAGTAGCATAAATTATATTCTAGTTAAAGAACTTTATCTATTTAGACTGGCCTCATAGCTCAGTTGGTAGTAACTCTGCCTTCTGCGCTAGAGGTCGCGGGTTCGATTCCCCCCGCACTGAAAAAACATTAGTGTGATTAACACATATGTTTGTTCTGTGTCTGGGTGTTAAAGTGAGAGTTTAATTATTTTATGATTTTTGAATTGTTTTTTCTCAATAACCGCAAAACGCACAGTATTGATTTTTATGACAAAGATAACTTGAGCATTTTATTTACGTAAATCCAAGACAGAAACGCGATTGGTAAAACTTTTCTCGATAGATTTATTTTTTAAAGTTGGGTCCTCTGCAACAGTTTTTTCGAAAATACTCTGAGACTATGTAACAAAAATAACTTTTTTTTAAATATTATGTTAGACAATAGCATTGGGTACCTAAATCCAAGACACTTTAAAAAAAAAATAGAAAGTTTTTGAGATAATCGATATTTTCTTATATTTCGCTTACGGCGATTACTTTCGAGCGCCTTCTAACGCTTGCTATCTCTTTCCGCATTCAATTACAGTACATAGCGCTGTCACTTTCTTCACTCCGCCCACTCGACAATTTATTATGATTTTTGTATCCTCTTAAATAGTTATCTATTATGTATATCAGTCTCTGGTACCCATAGTACAGGCTATACCTAGTTTGGGATCAGCTGACCGTGTGTGATATGTCCGGAATATTTATTATTCCAAGTTTCAACGAAATCGGTTGAAAGAGTTTAGTTTAGTTAGAGTCAAGAGTTTTTTTTTGTTTTTCTTTCATTGAGCACTATTTCAGTTTATGTTTATTTTAAGTTTTTTTTTGAGAATGCTATAGTGCACTTTTATTTTTATGTATATCAGACCCTGTTTTTATGAAGATATTTTATGTAATTGGTAATATACATAATGTTTGTGCACTTTTAACAAATAAACAAATCGGTTGAGCCGTTACGGCGTGATGTTAGATAGTAATTAAGTATTACAAACAAAATTAACTGCAGTTTGTCAGGCTGTAAATATCCAGTAAGCGGGCTATCGGCCAGGTGAAGATGTCGCTGCAAGCAGCCCGCTAATCTATTAAAACAGCGGCTGGCAGAATGCCACGGTGCTTTAGGGCTGGCAGAATGAAGGTGATATGCATAGCCTGTGAGTTTTTTTTTAAACAACTGAGTTGGCAAACAAGCATGCGTATGTCAAATGCACAAGTCGTACGAGCCAAAAAAACAGGAAAAATAAAAACAAGCATACGGCCCACCTGTTGGTAAGCGGTTACCGTAGCCTATGAGCGCTTGCAATACTAGATGCATAACGCACGCGTTGCCGACCCCGAACCCCATCCCTTTTAAAGAGCTCTAGCAACCTACTGCTACTTTAACCAATTAACTTTTTGGAGAAAGTAGGGCACAGCGAGATTTTAGCAGCCTGGAGGTACCTCCGCCTTACAAATCATCGCAGCCCAATAACATAACATAACATATTAGTTTCTGTAGTAAGGTTACCACTGTTGCCAGAGCTCTGCCTCTGGTATTGCAAGCGTGCATAAGCTACGGTACCCACATACCAACCGGTGGGCCGTAATCTTGTTTACCACATTAGTTGTTAATAAAAAAACATACTGGTTATTCATAGACAAGTAATGATTATACACAAGTAATGATTATACACCATAGCTTTAAATATAGTTAGTGATTCGAATACGGAGGATTTTTTTTTTTTATACAACAGAGGTGGCAATCAAGCTTATGGCCCACCTGTTGGTAAGCGGTTACCGTAGCCTATGAGCGCTTGCAATACCAGAGGCATCACGCACGCGTTGCCGACCCCGAACCCCCTTCCCCGCTAAAGAGCTCTGGCAACCTTACTCACCGCAGGAACACAACACTATTTGAAACAAATAATGTTATTTGGCTGCGATCTTCTGTAAGGCGGAGGTACCTCCTCCTCCTCCGCTGTGCCCTACATCCTCCTAAAATTTAAAATATATCTGAAACTGTCAGCATATGTCACCGCCTAAACAAACTTGCAAAGATAGGTTACTGCTCTCAAATATATTGGCAGCCCTACCTTACCGCGAATTCTCGAATTAGTTTATTTACAAGGTGTCATTTTTGCGTCTGCAATCCCTACATTTACAACTGCTGTCGTCAGCAATGTAAATAGATTTTGATTGAATTTGGGTAGAAAAGTGTGAATTGATATGAAACATCGCGAATTTTAGAGTTTTTGGAAGAGGGATTGAGGGTTTCTGTAATTTTCAATTCAATACAAAAGGTGTATCCTACTAATATCCCTACTTCCTTCCTACTAATATAAAAAAAAGACTTTATTTCAGACTTTTTATTATTTACTTTATTTTCAGCAAGATGGCGCTCCGCCACACAACAATGTAAATGCAGTTCAAAATATCTTAAAAATTTATGGATAGTCTCCTAAAAGCGTTTTCCTTTAACTATAACGAATAAGGTACCTGCCCTTACGGTCCCGTCTCAAAAATTCACTCTGTATACTAATAAACTAAATAAATAATATACAAATAAATAAATATTCCGGACATGTCACACACGGTCAACTGATCCCAAACTAGGCATAGCCTGTACTATGGGTACCAGAGACTGATATACTAAATAGATATATATTCAACACCCAGACACAGAACAAACATCTGTGTTAGTCACAAATGTTTGTCCAGTGCGGGAATCGAACCCGCGACCTCTAGCGCAGAAGGCAGAATTACTACCACTGAGCTATGACGCCAGTTAAAGCTCAGTGTCAAAGTCAGATAGGAAGCTAGTTCATTTATATGCCGCGGTTTCACTCACAAGGTTCCTACGAGGAGAAAAAGTAGCCTTACTGAAATAAATAATTCTAATTCTAATTAAGTGCTATCAAGTCAAGTCAATAAAATCACTAGGATCACTTTGAAACGTCTTAGAAACTAGGTGAAGCTACGCCTGTTCCTCGCGACCAAGCCTAGAAGAATCAGGCAACAAACACGGCTTGGCCTAGCATTTTTTCCGATGCTCCTTTTACAAAATGGAATGAAGAGCTTCAGTGTGCTGCCGATCGAACTAGATGAGAACTATTCCAGACTATATTATTTCCGATGATCCTTTTCACAAAATGGAATGTAGAGCTTCAGTGTGGTGCCGATCGAACTAGATGAGAACTATTCCAGACTATATTTTTCCCGATGATCCTTTTCACAAAATGGAATGTAGAGCTTCAGTGTGGTGCCGATCGAACTAGATGAGAACTATTCCAGACTATATTTTTCCCGATGATCCTTTTCACAAAATGGAATGTAGATCTTCAGTGTGGTGCCGATTGAACTAGATAAGAACTATTCCAGACTATATTTTGTCCGATGATCCTTTTCACAAAATGGAATGTAGATCTTCAGTGTGGTGCCGATTGAACTAGATAAGAACTAGTCCAGACTATATTTTGTCCGATGATCCTTTTCACAAAATGGAATGTAGAGCTTCAGTGTGGTGCCGATCGAACTAGATGAGAACTATTCCAGACTATATTATTTCTGTGTGCCTAGTGCAGCCGTTCTGGCGTGATTGAGTAACAAACATTCATCCATACATCAAAACTATCGCATTTATGATATATATTCAACACCCAGACACAGAACAAACAAAATAAAGACGGCCATGTGCGAGAACTCGCGCCCTAAAGAGCTCTGGCAACATAATTTATTTGGCTGCGATCTTCTGTAAGGCGGAGGTACCCCCCAGGCGGGCTGCTCCCATTTAGAGCGAGAAAATCTCTCTGTGCCCTACCTCCTACAAGTGGTATCTATATTTGTGGGATTAAAAATATACCTGCGTCCTGGTCACTGACCTAATGCAGGATGACCCAGAAAGATCCAGTGACAAGCAGGCACTGCAGTACCACGTAAAAAGAGTTCAACTGTTACTTTAGGTTCTTATCACGTACCGCCCACGCCCTGTACAGACAGACACACAACAGCAGTATCTAATAAAATGCAGAGTTTATTGTGTTATGTCAGTATACTTTATCTAAGTTACTTGTTTGTCTGTTATTACGCGAGGGGTGTGTGGGAGTTGGCACTATGATTGCTTCGTTGTCACTGGTCCTTTCTTAGCCTACTTGCGTTCAGTTTGTTTATTCAAAATTGTGTCAAATCACGATGTGAATACTAAAAACAAAGATAAACAGGTAGAAAGGGCCCAGCGAGAGTTAATCGCTCTCAATTAGAGCAGCCCGCCTGGAGACCTACCTCCGCCTTACAGAAGATTGCAGCCAAATAACTGTATTTTTTAATGAAACTAGCTGGTGCCCTTGGCCACGCTCGCGTGTATAAAAAGTAGACTACTTTCCTCTATTCTAGTTAAAACTAATACAAGTTAATATTTACAAAATACACAAGAAACAGTTGAGCCATCTAAAGACCGTTACAAACGATCTATAGATAGCTCAACTGATCCAGTCAGAAGCGTCCCCAAGACGCTGGCGGAATTGCCACGCTGGATGGCCAAGTTAATTATGTTTAATAATGCATTTTTTATGTTTTTTTTCTTTCTAGTTAATTAACTCTCATCTATTGAATGACAGGCCTCAATGCTCAGTTGGTAGTAACTCTGCCTTCTGCGCTAGAGATCGCGGGTTCGATTCCCGCACTGGACAAACATTTGTGTGATTAACACAGATGTTTGTTCTGTGTCTATCTATTATGTATACCAGTCTCTGTTACCCATAGTACAGGCTATGCCTAGTTTGGGATCTATTGACAGTGTGTCATATGTCTTTAAACAAAATGCTCCCATAGGCATATAGGCTACTTTTTAAGCTGAAGCTAATTTACATTTTTTTTTTTTTTTTTATTTTTTTTTTATTGATAATGGTAAGGCGTTTTGCCACCAACTCACTTTTGCAAGTGAGATGTGGCCTAAGATGGAGCACGCTTTCCCAGAGTGAACTTATTGACCCTAGATTTGAAGACTCCCAGATTGTACTCTTTCGGGAAAACAGACGCAGGCAGATCATTCCACTCTTTGGCAGTACTTATAATAAAAGTGGAGCAGAAACGTTTCGTTCGACACTGTGGTATGTCGACCAGGTAAGGGTGGTATTTACCTGTGCGTCTGCTTGTCCGGTGTTGGAAGGGGGAGGGAGGGATGATATTAGTAGTATTTTCCCATTTTCAGGAGCTCCTAGTAACCCTCTCCACCCTCCTCCGAGGGTCGGTGTACGAGAGGCTGCGCTGGGCGTTCAGGCTGTACGATGTCGATGGCGACGGCGCGATCACGCGGCAGGAGCTCGCGGAGGTGGTGGTGGCTGTGCACGAGTTGCTCGGCCGGCGCGCGCCGCCGGGCTCGCCGGCCGCGCGAGTTGACGACGCTAAGGCCAACGAACAGGTATTCATGGTCACAATAACACCCAACAGCTACCGTTTAGTATTATATATATTCCGGACATATCACACACGGTCAACTGATCCCAAACTAGGCATATCCTGTACTATGGGTACCAGAGACTGATATACATAATACATTAATATTTAACACCCAGACACAGAACAAACATCTGTGTTCATCACACAAATGTTTGTCCACAGCGGGAATCGAACCCGCGACCTCTAGCGCAGAAGGCAGAGTTACTACCAACTGAGCTATGAGGCCAGTCGAATATAGTCTTTGCCAACAGTTTTGAGAGGAGGAAGGGCACAGCGAGATTTTCTCGTTCTGAATTGGAGCAGCCCGCCTGGGAGGTACCTCCGCCTTACAGAAGATCGCAGCCAAATAACATTATTTGTTTTCAAATAGTGTTGTGTTCCTGCGGTGAGTAAGGTTGCCAGAGCTCTTTAGGGGCGGGGGGTTCGGGGTCGGCAATACGGGCGTGATGCCTCTGGTATTGCAATCGCTCATAGGCTACGGTAACCGCTTACCAACAGGTGGGCCGTACGCTTGTTTGCCACCTTAGTTATATATAGGCCCCCGATAGGATTATTATTATTATCATTATTTTTTCATATTGTTTCTGGAATACATGTATGAAGGTACTCTTAAGCTTAATAATATATTTATTATTATATTTATTATTTATTTATATAATATATTTATATGTAGTATAGGTTGTATGTATTAGTTTTGTGGAGTTATTTTTATTCATTGTCAGCTCTCCAACTTTTTATCTCTACTTTCAGCTAGCACGCTGACCATTTTCTCTTGTTACCTTTGAGGTTGGCTGTTAGAAAATGCTTGTAGCATTAAGCCCTCCTTTTGTGCAACTGTACTATGTGTGTGCAATAAAGTATTAAATAAATAAATAAATAGGCGCGCGTTCTGACGTCTCAATAAATTAATGTACCAGTCTAAGGCTCGTATTCAGAGACACGACTCATACTTAGATTTAATCACAGATCAGCTGAACTCTACTTAAGTATTGAATCTCTTCTGAAACATAGCTTTTATTCAAGAACGGTACTTAAACTACTCTCAGCTGAATCGAGTCTCAAATCTGTACTCAAATGTTCTCGTTTACATTTTGATTTATTCATAATTTTCGATCCGTTTTACGCATAAATTCAAACAGCCAGGGAGAACAGAACTATAAAGTGAAGTATAAATATGCATCAAAGTACGTGTAACGGAACGAAAATGTAATTTGATTAATGTCAAATCAAATCTAAACTCAAGCACCGATTTCGTCTGATTGACGTTTCAGAATAAGCATTTACTCAGGTGAACTGTGATCATTGAATCTATACTTATGTACTGTTCAAGAATTAGAATCTCGACTCAAATCGAGATTTAAGTACAGATCAATGCTTGAGTCTTGTCTCTGAATACGAACCTAATACAGTCCACTTATTTCAACCAACTGAGGAACCCCAACAATGATGATGATGCCTAGGTAGGAACATAAATCAGGTAGGTAGGTAGGAAGGTTAAAAAAAGGACGGTCTCGGTCTCAGTGTAAGCCACGGTCATAGACCTGAACCCGCACTAGGATTCCCTGTGTCGTGGGTGTCAGAAATACAAATGGAGCACTGGTGGAGCTTTGGTAGTGGCCCCGCCTTCCGATCCACAGGGCGTGGGTTCGAATCTCGGTCGTGACCAATAGATTTTCGAAAATGTAGTGCGCTATACTAGTGCTCTCAAATGGAATTCAACTAGTGTTCAAAGTGATCCTAGTGATTTTATTGAAATAAACGCCTTTTGACTTTGAAACATCGCGAGGAAACCGGCATGTCCTAGAACCTGAAAATTCGAAGACATGTGACATGTGCACGAAAGGAGCTTCTAAGAGGCGCTTTAATCCCAGGGACTGAATAACCGGAATATAAAGGTACCTTTAAATAACGATATAACGTCATACCGATAAATTCCGGTTACCCGAATATTTCTCTACCGATAAATATAACGGTACCGGAAAATCTGGCTTCGCAGTTCATTTCGGTTTATTTCGCTAACGGTACCTATAACCTAAATAAATAAAAAATATAAATAAAATAAATATTTCGGACATATCACACACGGTCAACTGATCCCAAACTAGGCATAGCCTGTACTATGGGTACCAGAGACTGATATACATAATAGATTAATATTTAACACCCACACACAGAACAAACATCTGTGTTAATCACAAAAATGTTTGTCCAGTGCGGGGATCGAACCCGCAACTAGCTAAGCTACTACCAACTGAGCTATGAGGCCAGTCAGGTCAGTAAAGGTTTATAAAGGTTTTCTTTGATGAAACGCCGTCACCCCGCCACCGCGGAGCGACTGTCCTAGCGAACTATCCGCGGCTCAAAATTTCGGTACCGAAATCTACCGGTATGAAATAACGGTACCGTAATACCCTACCGGTATAGCATAATGGTACCTAAATATTTTAACGGTAACAGTACCTCTACCGCTTTCAGTCCCTGTTTAATCCTTTCATCACACTGATTCTTTCACCGGTGATCATAGGCCCATTTCAGAGCCACCATACCTAAACTGGTCACTGACCTAATATATGATGACAAAGAAAGAAGCAAGCAACTACATGTATAGGTGATTGTACGCTTTGCTGTTATTGCGGACGGTGTGGGAGGTGCACGCGTTTGCAATAATGAGCTCGTGAGGAAAGTTTTTTTTTTTTTTATTTTTATACAACAGAGGTGGCAGACAAGCTTACGGCCCACCTGATGGTAAGCGGTTACCGTAGCCTATGAGCGCTTGCTATACCAGAGGCATCACGCACGCGTTGCCGACCCCGAACCCCCTTCCCCCCTAAAGAGCTCTGGCAACCTTACTCACCGCAGGAACACAACACTGTTTGAAACAAATAATGTTATTTGGCTGCGATCTTCTGTAAGCCTCTACCTCCCCAGGCAGGCTGCTCCATTTCAGAACCAGAAAATCTCGCTGTGCCCTACCTCCTCCTAAATATTTGTTGGTCTCTTCTTATCTACGGTACCATTTTTTAATATGTACCTATTAGTATGATATAATTTGTGATTGTAATCTATGTATTAGGATAATTTATAAATGTAGGTGTAGTGACTAGTATATAAGGATACCTGCATTCCTTAACTTATGCTGTCTCCGGGGGACAACTGACAGTGACAGATAACAGATGACACCTGAGATGGAGAGATGGATATATATATTTTTTTTTTTTTTTTTCCTTTCGGGATGGCTATGGCATCTAGGCCTTACCGCCAAGTCTTACGTTTATTTTTCCTTGTTATTTATATTCATGCGTCTTTATTTTTCATCTTATTCATGGTCAAGTCATCGTCAAGTCAAGTCAAGTTCAGTTTTAGTAAGATATGATGGTGGCTATTTTACTAAAACCTCGAGGGACCTCTTGGCGCCAACTCGAAAAATGACGATACACGCAATCATTCTATTTCACTTCACTTGTGCGGTTTACTCAAACAATATTACGCAAAACACCACCATAATTACACAATATTATTCAATTTAACACTAGTTTTGTAAAATAAATTGAGAGCACAACATCACTTCGCAAGTTCCCGCCAAAAAGTCCGAGATGGATACATACTCTCTGTGAGTCAGTCTGTGGTCAAGCCGGCACGAGCAGGCGCGCGGGATGTTACTGTGAGATATTGATATGTGTGTTGAGGAACCAGCCAGTGTGGCGTAAGGCATACACTACAGTAGGTTTTTGTTTTTTAATATTATAGGTACTATTATGTATTATCGTCATACTTCATGCACCGCCGTTCATTATTGTTTGTTCATAACTTTCCATCCAAAGGTTGCCTCGAAGAAATCGCTTCAGCTATAAGACCGCCCATTGTACTACATTACGTTTGTTGTAGATTTGATATGTGATTCTTGTGGACAATAATGTGTTAATCTACCTAGATAGATATATCTACTCAAACGCTAATCTCCCGTTCCAGGTGGACAAGGTGTTCAGGAAGCTGGACCTGAACCAGGATGGAGTGATCACGATCGAGGAGTTCCTGGAGTCGTGCCTGAAGGATGAGGTGATCACCTGCTCGCTGCAGATGTTCGACACGGGGCTATGACGGCCGCCCCCGCCGAGCCTCGCCCACGCCTCTAACAGGTACCTTTTTTACATAAATCAAATCACGTCTGTTTGCTGTTTCCCAGAGGGGTAGGCAGAGACCACGGCTTTCCACTTGCTTGCTGCTCTGTCGCTTCATTCACTCTCATCACATTCCTCATACATGCTCGTCGGTTTAGGGTACTCTTGGCCTTTTCCCAAAACGTCACGGCCAACACAGCTGTATTGTGTCCATAATTATAATTTTAAGACACACACACATACAAACACATTGTTTTCCTGTTGCCCAGACTCTTAAGAGATTGGTGCCTCAGGAGAATAACATACGCATACACAAAAAACCGACACACATATACACATGCACCCACACATACAACACACATTTATTTCTACGTATAGTAATAAGTTATCTGTGTTTCTACCTTATACTACTTGATTTAACTTTTATATTACTTACATTTTATGAAAATGTAAACGCCTACATTTTTTAACGTGTACCATACACCACGAACAAACATCAAACAGAATAACTCTTTGTCCTACCCAAAATTAATTTTATTTTTAGTATTTTTTGCCATGTTTTATATAAAATGTTACGCTTCAGTATTACTTATATAACTAAAAGGTGTTTCCAACTATGGTTAAAACTATTGTAACTTTTATAATTGAATAAAACATTTTGTATTTTTTTTTTTAAGACACTGTTTCCCAGTACATAGTACCTACTGCACGCTCATGTAAGTGCGACCATGGAAGACCAGTTCTTTGGTATGCGCTGCTCTACCCTAGCTCACGTTGAGTAGTGGCCGTTTTTTTTGAATGAACGAATGAATGCCTTTATTTGCATGAAGTATTGTATAAAAGGTGATTCATAACATGTATACCATCCCGAAAGGGGGTTATTCTATCAACAAAAATAAATAATATTAGCGAAAAAAAACATCAATATTTTCATTTTATTTTTTTTCACAAACTTTTCAGATTAGCTGTTTTGGTATTTTTATCATCTTTAAAACTAATACCTAAACGTACAAGAAGTTCGGAATCAAGATTGCTACCTAAAACAGCTGATTTATTGAGTTTGACCTGATTTGACCCCAAAACAGCTGATTTTCGCATAGAGTTTTTTCAATGAAAAATGTCGAATTTCCAAAAGTCGTAGAATAAATAATAAATAAATAAATATTCCGAACATATTCACACGGTCAACTGATCCCAAACTAGGCATAGCCTGTACTATGGGTACCGGAGACTGATATACATAATATATATATATTTAACACCCAGACACAGAACAAACATCTGTGTTAGTCACAAATGTTTGTCCAGTGCGGGGATCGAACCCGCGACCTCTAGTGCAGAAGGCAGAGTTACTACCAACTGAGCTATGAGGCCAGTCAAGTAGAACAAACTTTATTGCCAATTGGGTGTAGAATAAGCCCCTTTCGGGATGGAATACATATTATGAATCACCTTGTTTATACATAAAATTACCATTGAATTCAATTTCATTTTATACTGTGTTATGTTAAGTCTAAGTTGTATTTATTAGTAGCAAAATAAATGATTTTCTATTCTATTCAATACATACACACATTAATTAGTTACTTTTAACCTTCCAGGCCGGTAGAGAAGCGTGCAGCATACCTCGTCCGTTGCCGCTGCGACGACAGCTTATTCAGAAGCGTGGCCGCAGCGTGCCTGCTGCGCGCGCAGCCTTACCTCCGCTACCTGCTCGCCGTCGACCACTTCTACAACGGCGTCGTCAAGCCGAAGATAAGAAGCGTCATGTTTTTCCACTTCTAAAGATTTAAATCTCTACACAGCACCCTGCTATCAGAGGCAATGAGCTGTTTTCGACAGTGTTACCAACCCTGAAATTTTATTTTCCTCCCAGACTCCGTGGAAAATACCATGCAATCGCGTGACTGATACAGGCGAGGGTCATCCGATTACTATCACCTGTATCAGTCACGTGATTGGCGATGACTGCCCTGCGTGCAAAGTGAGCATGTCCCGCCGCAATTTCTGAGTAGTATGACCCATTTCATGGTACTTTACATAGGTACATAGGTACTTTTTTATTTGGATGCATTATGCAGGCCATTAAGCCCCTTCGTCCACGGCGCGACTCAAAAGGAACGCGACTGAAACTGTAGTCACTTATGAGTAGCCTGACTGCGATAGCACTAGTATTTCAATGCGCGTCCGTCCACGGCGCTACTCAAAAGGAACGCGTTTGTAACTAGTCTCCTGGCGACTCGACATGCTGGTCGCCAGGCGACTGGTTTCGAGAAACTGTTGAAAAATGAACGAATAAAAAGTAATTATATGTGATTCTGACGTCTATGTGACTGGAGAAGTAATAATTCCATGTCATCGCTCGAATTATCACTAGTCATGTTAATTATTTTCGTTTTCAAAACTTTGTTAACATAAAATCGTGTACTGAGTGACTGAGTTTCAGGAAATTCCAGTAGCGTCGTGGACGAGTCAGAGTTTCCAATCAGTCCGCAACTCTAGTTTCTAATGAGTTCCGTCACTTTTGCGTAGCGTCATGGACGAAGGGGCTAATTATTCATAAAGACCCGTAGGTACCATAACTTCGCAATTTTGTTTAGGCGTTGACTTAAGTTGACAGTCTCAAAGATTTATGTAGTAAATTCTTGTAAAATAGTGCTGACACGCTCGCATATAAATGGCAATTAGACGTCATGGTAGGGCTCAAGACGAATACAGCTCATTATAAACTCACAGCTATTAAACGGCAAAGTTTAGAAGTCTAGTGAAACGGTTTGCAACCTAATTCTTTGGCGGATGATTTGGGATACTGATGCGCTATGAAAATTTCTGAAAAGCTTCGAATGTGTGGTGTTTATGTGTCAATACTTTTATTTCATCATCATCATCATCAGCCTGTAGAAGTCCACTGCTGGACATAGGCCTCCCCTAAAGAGTTCCACGACGAACGGTCTTGAGCCTTCTCCATCCACCTTCACAATGTCGTCGGTCCATCGGGTGGGGGGCCTTCCAACACTGCGTCGCCCGGTTCGTGGTCGCCATTCGAGAACCTTTACTCCCCAACGGTTATCGGTTCTGCGAGCTATATGGCCTGCCCACTGCCACTTCAACCTGCTAATTCTGAGAGCTATGTCGGTAACCTTGGTTCTTCTACGAATTTCCTCATTTCGGATCTTATCACGTAGTGAAACTCCTAGCATAGCTCTCTCCATAGCCCGTTGTGCGCCGTTTTTTGAACTAAGTATAGAGGTAAGTACTAGGTTACAATCTAGTTACTCTCGTCTCGATTGCTTGAGTATAGTTCTTATGAAGCCTTAACCAGTATTGATATTTATTAGGTGTCTATTGAGCGTGATAGCATAATTTTCAGTTCAACCACATTTATTTTGACGCGTCAATTAATCTTTAAAATTCAAGTATAGTTAAGTACTGTGAATTATTTTCAGTATAATTGTGAGGCGACTCTTGTTAACTTATAAAATGTAAAGAACACCATTATGGGCATTAAAATTAGAAGCAAAAAAAACCTAGTGTGTAAATAATAAAAAAAATAGTATGAAAATTTTACCAAAATATAGGTATGTACCTACTTTACGTTCAAAGCGTTATTATATAATTTTAATAAAACTATCATAATTATGTACCTGCGTAATTTTCACTAAAAACGGGATGTATACGATTTGTAATTTTGATTTTATTTGTTTCTCGATCTGTCTGATGATCGTTGGTCAAAAAACATTGGTTGCCTGTTGTTTCACTGATTCTTTCTGGGTCTAAAACAAAAATCTAGTACTATTGTGCTTATCTATTCCTCATAAGCTCAATCAAATGCAGACGCGTGCACCTCCCACACCGCCCGAAATAACAAGCCATGCAAAGGATACTGAGATGTAATTGCTTGCTTTACGTGTCATTGATTCTGTCTTGACCATCCTGTATTAGGTCAGTGGCCAGTTTGAGGTATGGTGGCCATGAAAAGGGCCTATGACTGTCGGTGAAAGAATCTATTTAGAGAAAGGAAGTAAGTCGTGTCTCTGAATACGAGCCTAAGAGGCGCACTCTTAGGCTCGTATTCAGAGACACGACTCAAGCATAGATTTAATCACAGATCAGCTGAACTCTACTTAAGTATTGAATCTCTTCTCAAACATAGCTTTTATTCAAGAACGGTACTTAAACTATTCTCAGCTGAATCGAGTCTCAAATCTGTACTCAAATGTTCTCGTTTACTTTTTGATTTATTTATAATTTTCGATCCGTTTTACGCAGAAATTCAAACAGCCAGGGTGGAAATAGAATAGAACAGTAAAGTGAAGTATAATTATGCATCAAAGTACGTGTAACGGAACGAAAATGTAATTTGATTAATGTCTAATCAAATCTAAACTCAAGCACCGATTTCGTCTGATTGACGTTTCAGAATAATCATTTACTTAGGTGAACTGTGATCATTGAATCTATACTTAAATACTGTTCAAGAATTAGAATCTCGCCTCAAATCGAGATTTAAGTACAGATCAATGCTCGAGTCTTGTCTCTGAATATGAGCCTTAGAGGCTCCTTTCGTGCAAAAACTAGGAAAAAATCGTGGTAAATATCCCGTTTTTAGTGGTAATTATGTGATTTTATGTCGCTATTTCCCAACTTTCACGCGGGCCGTTCACATGAGTATTCACGTAATAACGACATATAGTAATGTATTAGCGTTTCTGCGTGCGCCTGACTTCGCTGTACATCTTAAAACTATTTATACTTGGACAAGAAACGTCAGTCTTGTAAAATTGCGAGCTGCGAATTCAAGTGTGCGCGGCAACGCGTGATTGACTGAAGCCGCAATCACGTGAATGCGAAGATGCTCTGGCATTTTCTAAGTTTTTTTTATTGCAAGCAACAGGGTAAAGTCCGGTCTCTACACGGCCACAGCTAAAATAAAATTATTTTAACAACTTTTTATAATAAACTTACCTTTTGGATGTGCTTACCATTGACAAAGATATTTTTTGAAAATAATTGTTCGGTTTTACTTGGCATAATCCAATTTTCTCGTATGCTTGGTCGACTAGTTGTAGACCAAAATATCCTAATGAGCTTTTTTTACTATAACAAAAATTTATTTACCTAAAATAACTTCAGATCTCTAAGTAAAAGTGAAAAGAATGAAAGTTACTATAACCTATAATAATTTTTATTATACCTAATTATGAATGTCTTCGCGAATTAAATAATAAAAATAAAAGCAATTCATACCATATCATTTTGCTTTTTAGTGCAAATTTAATTTATTTAGACTAGTTGAACGCATTTATTTGTGTTAAAATTAGCAAAATTAAATAAATATTCTCCTTAGGTACTTATACTTACACGGTGCTTTTTTGGTATGTTTAAAGCCGGCGCCCACGTGAAGCGACTATGGTCACTATGGTCAACAAACGTAATTATATCACAGTCGTACTGTTCGCAGAAGTACGGTGGTCGTAAAGATGATAAAAAAAGGTTATTTGCAAGAAATAAAGTTTTGATTTTCCATGCAACGCAGTTAGTAAGGTAGCGGTAGTCGTAAGGAAAATCAAAAAATAAAGTAAAAATGTTAAGCAAGCATAAACATTTGTTTATTCTTCATGCAACGCAGTCGCAGTCAAGATAAAATATGATTTTCTTGTTAATTTTATTTGTGAAATTATAAGTTTGTAGACCTTGGTTCGATCACGTAGGCCGTCGGCTTTTGACCAAAATCACCGTGTATTTTAATAATAATAATAAATTGTTAGTATGTTTTCATTTACGTAAGTGACTTGAATAATAGTTGTAATAGGAATTGAGTTTAGGAATTCGAAAACGCAAGTAATAAAATAATAATGTTATTTAAATAATACTTTAAGATAATAATTGTTTTATTCAGGCGTGACTTTGCGGAAATCTATTCTAAGATATTAAATAGACCAACAAATATAATATATATTTGTTTGTCTATTTAATATAAATAAAGTTTTCTGGATACTACACAATAATATATATAACAAAATATTAAATAAGTTATTATCTATTAAAGAAATCATCTAAAATGTCCCCCGAACCATTCAGCCAGTGTATTGTGTCTCATTCACTTGAGCGACGATGACAGATATCCATCACGTGAACGCATGCGTTACACATACACATTACCTACCAAAAAAAATCAATTGGGAGGATTTGCCCGTAATCGTCACGCTGAGCGATCGACAAAGCTCTTGTTGCTGATAGGGAACGCTGTTGCCCATCCCCTAGCTTTGACCCTCTTACCACATCCACCGAATAGAATATATTACCTATTCTTCAGCCGTAGCCACCACGGTATTCTGCAAAATAATACCTAGAATATTATAATTATAATGAATATACAAGCAGTCACTAAAACACCGTTAAACATTATAATTTAAGTCACTAAAACACCATTTTAAATTTTGAACTTTTTATTTGCAATTAATGTGAATAATCCATGTAACATTGCAAAAGTCATAAATAAGATAAAAATGTAGCAATTAATATGGAATACAATATCTTATGAATTTTAGACTTAAATATAGCTAAAATGTTGAAAATAACTAAATTGGATTACGTTTGACTGATTTGGCGGGTTTGTGGGGTAGTTTGTTGTGTATGGTAAGTTAAATAGTGCTATTTCAAATGAAAATTCCTTAAATATCAATAATTATCATTAAGACAGATCCCGAGAAACTGAAGGCACCAGCTTTGCCCACATAGGTCCTCTATTAAGACAAAATCACTTATTCCGAAGGATTCTCACTCAGCGGTAGGTTTTCGGGAGAAGTTGTATCACATCCTTTATTATAAGATATTTTAACTTCACTGGTTCTCGTGTCGCTTACTTTTCGTTTTTTAAGAAGGACACGCTCTGCAGTAATTTCCTTAGCAACAACAAATAGGTAAATATTTTATTAAATGCGAAAGTTTCAAATGAAATTTATAACCTATACATGAATATTATCTATACTCTTGTTACAACCTCGACTGTAATTTTAAAGGTATTTTAAAGTTTTATTAATATTTATAAGACCTATTTTTAACTGTCTATTTTTAACCTGAAAAATATAAAAGTTATATAAACTTGTTTAAAATATTAAAAGTTTTACGATTCTGTTTATGGCTAATAAAGTAGAAATATTCATTTTCAAATGTATGTAATGATTTTAAAATCTTCTAATTGTTATAGATAGAGTTAAATGGAAGATACCTACATTATTTTTTTTCAAGAATATATAATAAGTACTTAACAGAACAATATAAAATAATAATTATTTTCACATTTGCACTTCCGTGTCACGTTACTAAAGTTTATTGTTTATAAATAGTTAAGTAATTTATTAATTTTAAGATATTTTTAGTAAAGTGTGAAGGTAAGAAAGAAGAGGAAGCGTACGATAGATAATTAATAAAATAGTTATTTTGTCGCTGTGTCAAGACGTCCACGTTACAATCTGATAGTAAAAACGTTCTTCATGTTAAAGTTGTTTTATTCACATCAAATCATCACTGAAGAAGTCCACTGCTGGACATAGACATCTGCAAAGAATTCCACTGCTGGACATAGGCCTCCCCAAATAAGTCTACTGCTGGACAAATGCCACCCCAAAGAAGTCCACTGCTGGAAATAGGCCTCAACCGAAGAAGTCCACTGCTGGACATAGGCCTTCCCTAAGAAGTCCACTGCTGGACATAGGCTTCAAAGAATAGGTGAGGTGACGGAATGGTCTGTGGACGTTGTGTCATATAAAACACAAAGAATATTTTGATGCATGTGGCGATACGGATACGGTCATGGTATGTAGCGTTGTAGTGAGTAAAGGCTTATCGACAGGAAAATGTGGTTATTAATAAGAAACTTTAAACCGTACCACAATTTCTTCAAATTCATAATCAAACGCAAAACAATCTCATACTTACCTAGAACCTAATACTGATTCTTTCTTGGTCATCCTGTATTAGGTCAGTGAGCATGTTCAGGTATGGTGGGCCTGAAAAGGGCCTATGACCGTCGGTGAAAGAATCGGTGTAGAGCAGTAACGGCGTAGCATGGGTTGGAACCCGTGGCGGTTCCTAGGAACCCCAAAATAAAACAACAAATAAGTAGGTATTAAATTTACTTTTCTGTCCATTTTAATGGACAATATTGAATGATTGGGAAGTCGCGTTTGGCTCATTGTTAAGATTTTATCAACTTTTATTTTAAAAACTTCTGATCCGATCAAAGTCATTGAGCGGTTACTAAGCTGCACGCTTGTCACCACGCTGTCACCCCTTGGTGCTTTAAATGATAGGAAGAAGAATGATAGGAGGAAGCTTTAAATTCCATTTTGTGAAAAAGGATCATCGAAAAAAATGATAGGCACCAAGCCGTGTTTGTTGCCTGATTCTTCTAGGCTTGGTCGCGAGGAACAGGCATAGCTTCACCTAGTTTCTAAGACGTTTCAAAGTGATCCTAGTGATTTTATTGAAATAAATGCCTTTTGACTTTGACTTTGACTTTGGTGCTTGGCACCCGGGGTGACTGGACCGCCCCCCCCCCTCACGCCCCCACTGTCTTAGGTTAAGGACTCACGAAGCGGTTTTCGTCCGCGCCCGCCGTGGTTGCTTGCCCGCAGCCTTTGTGTAAAAGATAGAGATATTTATGTAAAAAATTAAAGCACATATCACGACTCGTTTTACGCCCGCGGCGTATGCGATTGTTTGCGGGTCCCGCTGCACCGGCGGCCATCTTGTACAGGCGGCCATCTTGTACAGGCGGCCATCTTGTACCGCGGCCATCTTGTACCGGCGGCCATCTTGTACAGGCGGGCGCGGGGCGCGAGGCGCGGTCCCGCAGCCGCGCGCTCTGCGATCGGTTGGCGTCTGGAACTCAACTGTTTAATCGCCCGTCTTGCAACCGCCCGTCTTGCGATTATCAACCGCCAAGTTTGCGAGCGATAATCGCAACCGCGACGGCTGCGTAACCGCACGAAACTCCGGTCTCGTGAGTTTTGAAAATAAAACTCCATTCCGCCACCGCGGCGGGCGCGGGTGAAAACCGCTACGTGAGTCCTTAGCCTAAGCGGCTCCTTTCATGAGAAGATGTTCAGCTTGAATCACAGCATAGTTCTAAGCGTGTTCCGGTCCAGTTTCTCACCAGCGCCGCGCGGAAGCTTGTCCACAAAGCGTACTCCTCCCGCCAGCTTTATGCGGAACGTGATCTGGAACAAGCCCTGATTTTAACTATCTTTTAATTTCAGGCAGGCCTCATAGCTCAGCTAGTAGTAACTCTGCCTTCTGCGCTAGAGGTCGCGGGTTCAATTACCGCACTGGATGACAAACATTTGTGTGATGAACTCAGATGTTAGTTCTGTGTCTGGGTGTTAAATATATATCTAAATTCTAGCTACCGCCAGCGGCATTGCTCGCGTGGTATCTACATAAAAAGTAGCCTATATGCTATTCCAGACTATAATCTACCTCTGTACCAAATTTCATCCAAATCCATTCGGCCGTGATTGAACCACAAACATCCAAACATCCTCACAAACATGATGGATGTATATCAGTCTCTGGTACCCATAGTACAGGCTATGCCTAGTTTGGGATCAGTTGGCCGTGTGGGGTATGTCCGGAATATTTATTTGTGAAAGACGACATGAGTCAGAGAGGAGTGAAAACTGACATGACGGCTGATAGAGGGGAGTGGAAGAGAAAAACATGTTGTGCCGACCACACATGGGTTATTCCAGACTATAATATATATCTGTGCCAAATTACATTCAGATCGGTTCAGCCGTTCTGACGTGATTGAGTAACAAACATCCATCCATATATTCATCAAAACTTTCTCATTTATAATATACTAGCTTCCACCCGCGGTTTTAGCTTGCGTGGTAGGTACCTACATAAAAAGTAACCTATGCTATTCTAGGTAAAGAACTTTAACTATTCCAAGTTTCAACGAAATCGGTTAAGCCGTTACAGCGTGATTGAACAACAAACATCCTCACAAGTTTGTTACTCTTTCACGTAAAAACTACTGAATGGATTTTAATGAAACTTTACAATAATATAGCTTATACATCAGAATAACGCTTAGGCTACAATTTATAAAGATATCGTGTGAATTGTAACGCCACGCTAATATATTAAGCTACTCGAAATACTAATCCTGCGCAGACGAAGTCGCGGGCACCAGCTAGTTTATAATATTAGTAGGATAGATAGGTAGGATAAGGTTGCCTGGAAGAAATCGCTTTCAGCGAAACAGCCCATTGTAATACATTAAGTTTGTAATAGATTTAATAAGTAATCATTTCATCTATCTATCTAGGATAGAATAGAATGAATAGAATATGATTTTATTTGAAACAACTTAAATTATAACAGGTATTTAAATTTGACGGCGCTTTGATTTTATTCTTCTTCCTTTCTTTATGGTCTCCGTGACTGGAGTTGCCATGTTTGGCATTTGGATTATTTAAGAGTGGCAAGGAACGTAATGACAGCAGACGTTACGCCACTCTGACACAACTCCGGGCTCTAGTGTGCTGAATGAAGGGAATCGATAAAAAGGCGCCGATTACAAATGGTTGTCTCGAAGTAATCGCTTCTCATTACGCTGCACATTACGTGTTTGGTGGAGTGTCTGCGTTTATTTGCTAGCCAATTATATAAGCCATCTCTCAACTGCAATATTTCACTGGAGAACTCTGATTATAATGTTTTAATGTAAAACCCATCGCCATTTTATTCTTCTCGCCCGATAAACCCACTGGCCCACGTAGTGAAATGAATATGGAGCCTTCTGATATAGAGAGCAATGGAGAAGTGCCTATATATTATTTAAAAGAATACTAAAAGACAAAAACAATAAAAGAATAATAATAACATAAACATTAAACAATCACAGATACATGTTGCTGCAAAGATCGTTGGGAAATCCTCATGGATGTCCTCCCGTTGCGGGGGCAACGGAAGGATTATGTCGGACTCTTACCGACTAAAACCCAACGGGGTCCATCTTCGCGACTTTGGTCGGAGCTGTGGGTACGCTTGCGCATTCATCCATGGCCCCGACGTCTTTGGCTAGTAAAGCCACATCTTCTTTTAGTTCCGCATATCTCTTGCGAGAGGCACGCGGGACCTCCGCGCGCGCCATCTCTAGGCTTGTCAGTAGGTGGCGGTCACCCCCCGGTGCCGCCGCCAAGGCCTATGTTATGGGGGATCCAGTTCAGCATACGCCCTCCTCCTCCGCCCGGGTCTTCTGCGGCGGGTTGGGAGGGAGCTCTCGGACTCCCTGACTCTCTCTGCTGCCTCCTTCTGAAGCATCACTGCTTCGCAGAAGACCACAACCGCTTTCCATGACCTGTCGCTGTCGACCATAGCGCGGACTACGGTTGACAAAGAGAGGTCATGCCCTATCGCGCCGCAAAGTTCTTGGCGCTCTTCAGCCCAGGCTGGGCACAACTCAAGCGTGTGCTGAGCCGTGTCATCGGAGCAGTCGTCACAGTGGTGGCACCTTGGTGACTGTTCTCTCCCAATACGACACAAGTACTTCCCAAAACAGCCATGTCCCGAAAGCACTTGCGCCACTCGGAAGGTTACGGTCCCATGCCTCCTGTCCATCCACTGTTGAAGCACTGGAAGAACTGCCTCAATTATCTGGACGCCGGCAGTCGGTCGCTCCAGCCTCTCTTGCCACTCTTCTAATAGGATCTTGTGGAGATCCATACGGTGCCTCTCTACTTCTCTTGGAGATGGTTGGCCTCCTTGAGCGAGTACCTCGTCCCGCCAATCATGCATCGACGCGAGCGTCAACGCCTCCAGATCCCATGGCGGTGTCCCCGCCAGTACACAGGCCGCTTCAAATGAGACGGTGCGGTATCCCCGTATCACCCTGACTGCCATTGCTCGTTGCGGTTTTCGCAGTAGGGCAATATTGCGGCTGTTCAGGGCGTCGGCCCACACCGGAGCTCCGTATAGTGCCATGGACCGCACAACACGCAAATACAGATGCCTGCAGCTAACGCCTGCACCACCTAGGTTTGGCAGAAGACGCCCAAGAGCGGCTGCCATACTCACCAACCTCGGCGTCAGACGCTGGAAGTGAGAATTGAAGTTCCATCGGCTGTCAAGGACGAGTCCCAGGTACTTCATCGTCGACTCTATACCGATGCGAACTCCATCCACCTCAATGTAGGATCCCGGAGGAGGTGCCCTCTTCCGTCCAAGGAAGCACAAGGCCTCTGATTTGTTCAGAGCCACCTTCAGTCCTAGCTGCCTTATTTTGGCAAGTACTTCAGCCACGCCGGCTGTAGCCAGGAGGGCCGCATCCTTGTGGTTCTTCCCACAGGCTGTCACCAAAGTGTCATCGGCGTAGCAGGTTACTCTGATGCCAGGAAGGGTGTAACCTCTTAGCACCCAGTCGTAGCCAATGTTCCACAGGAGCGGGTCCAAGGACCGATCCCTGTGGGACACCGCACGACATTTTACGCCGATGAAAGCTGTACCGCCCATGATAGGCCACGTACCTGTCCGTGAAGTAGTCGGAGACTATTTGACGGAGGTATCGCGGCACTTGGTGGTACCTGAGTGCCTCCATGATGCAGCTCCAGGGCAAGGTATTAAAGGCGTTAGAGATGTCCAAGGACACCGCCATAACAACCTCGCCCCGAGAGGCTGCCTCCTCCGTAAGGGTTCTAACTCGTAAGATTGCGTCAATCGTCGATCGCCCCCTACGGAAACCAAACTGATTGTCGTCCAGGTTAGGACCAACCGAGTTCAAGTGACCGAGTAGGCGATCGGCAATGACACGTTCAAAGAGCTTTCCCACCTCATTTAACAGCACGATGGGCCGATAGGCCGACGGAGAGTCCGTAGGTCGGCCTTCTTTCCGCAGTAAAACTAAGCATCCTGTCTTCCAGGCCGTAGGAAACTGTCCCTGCAGCAGGCATGCTCTAAACAATTCGCAGAGTCTGAGTCCCAGGCCGGCCTTCAGGGCCAGAACCCAGGCACGACCGGGGATTCCGTCTGGACCCGGGGCTGTGGTTTTAGATTGCAGCCTTCGAACTGCCATCCTCATCTCTACCTCTGCTATTTCTGGCACCTCAGTTTCAGTGTCGTTCAAATCCGCACCAGGCGGTGCCATCGTCGGCGGGCTGTCGGGAAATAGATTCGACACAACTTCTTCCAGCAGCTGAGGCTCCAGACTACGAGTCAATGGAGGGGCCCACGGCCGAAGTTTTCCTCGAACCATCCTGTAAGGCCGCCCCCATGGGTCACGATTCAGGGACTCCAGAAGCTCTTCTCTAGCGTGGTTCTTAGCTCTGGCAATGGCTAGCTGCAGAGACTCCTTGGATTCTTTGTACATTTTGTACAGCCGTTCTTCCAAGGCCGCGTTACGGAGTCTCCTTCTTCTTTGTCTGGTATATTGGCGTCTGCTTACCACGCACACCTTGCGTAGCTGCGCGATCTCTGCCGACCACCAATAGACCTGACGTTTGGGTGTGTGGGTACTAATCCGGGGCATCGCTGCATTACAAATCTGCGTCATTGCTCCCCGGAACCACTCCGCCTCGTTGTTAACTTGAACGTTGTTCCCTTCTAGGTCATGAGATATGGAGGTCCATGCCTGCACCAAAGTAGCCTCCTCTAGAGCATCCCTGTTGAGTTGTTTCACTGACCACCGTGGGTTTTCCCTGTAAGTTGCGCTCCTTATTGAATTGATTTGGGTAGTTGTTTGAGGGGAAACATCAAACCGTATGTATTGGTGGTCCGACAGTGTTTCCACTTCCGTCAACACTTTCCATCCCTCAACCCGATCCACCAACTCAGGGCTTGCGAAGGTCAGATCCACTATCGATCCTCCTTGACGTCGCACACAGGTGTTGACCGTACCTTGGTTGAGAATTGAGAGACCAGTCAGCACGGCCCATTCCTCCAGGACCTCTCCGCGCACGTCCGTAGCTGGTGATCCCCATGCTGTGGATTTGGCATTGAAATCTCCTAGCACAAGCATGGGGCTAGGACGACTCCGCCCGACAAGAGCTCCTAATTCTACGAGAAACAACTCGAATTCCGCAAGGACTCTGTTCGGTGAGAAATAAACGCCTATAACAACGATACCTCCTATGAGAGCCGAGATATATCCCCGACCCTTTACAACATTTGCGAGTGGTAGAGAGCCTCCAGAACTCACAAAGGCTATGGCCACTAGTTCATCCTCATCTGCAGCCCAATTGTGCCTGGAGGGAACGAAATAGGGTTCAGAGACAACGGTTATGTCAGTCGACCACTCCGCCATAGATTGGATCAAAAGATCCTGAGCTTTGGCGCAGTGATTTATGTTCGCCTGTAGGACACGTAAGGCCATAACTATACAGTGTCCATGGACACCGTCTTCTGCCTGGCCTGACTAGCGTTGGCAGGCGGGTGGGTTTTCTTCGATAAGCCCTTTACCTTAGTGCTAGAGGCGGCACACGCTGAGCTGCCTATACGGTGGCCTGCGGGCTTATTTGCTGCCGCACATATAGTGCAGTGAGCTGCGGCAGTACACTGAGCAGCCTTATGTCCAGACTGACCACAGCAGTAGCACAGTGTGCTACGGTCCACCTCCGACGCACAGCGGGCCCGGACGTGACCAGTCTCTAAGCACCGATAGCAGCGCATGGGTCTTGGCTGTAATAGGTTGACCTTAGCAGCAACCCATCCCACAAGCAGCCGACCACTATCGGCAAGCTTTTTAGCCGCTGTTACTGGGCATTTAACCCAGACTGCACCGAGTCCTGAAGACTCCGGGCGGATCTGGCCCGTTTTCACCGAATTGAGAAGGCAACCCCCATCTCGCGCAATGGCATTAATGACCTCTACTGTGGTCACGGAGTCGTCCAGGCCCGAAATACGTATCTCAGCGCACTTGACGGGTCTTGAGACTCGGATGTCTTCAGTGTTGATAGACTCCCTTAGCTTTTCTGCAAGAGAGTCTGCCTTCTCTGTACTCGACACGCCTTGTACCTCTAGGATGCGTGCGCCTGTAACCGCCTGCTTAAACCGAAGGTTAGAGATCCCGAGTCCGGTGATATCTATTTTGTCCTTGGCTTCTGCAAGAGCTTTTCTGTAGGTCACGCCTCTCTCTTCTGCCCCAGGCTGCAGGGTGATAACCACTGCTGCTGAGCGTGAAGGGCGAAGTTTTGCAGTTTTCTTTACCGTCTGTTTTGCCGCTTGTTTGGCTGGCTGCTGTGGAGCGCTTTGCGTCCCTGGCCTCTTTTTCTTCTCTTTCTTCCTTGTAACCGTTGACCAGCCTTCATCCTTATTTTGGGGAGTGGGCAGCAAGTCAAGGACCTCTCTTTGCGAAGACGCCTCTTGAGTAGTTTCCTCTATGCTTTGTGTGTTGTCTCCTGCTACGATCTTTGCATCCGAATTTGGAGCAGAGTCCGTATTAGCTTTTTTGCCCTTATCAGCCGCTAGTGGAGGACGGAGCCTTTTTTCTGGAAGCAACCGATTCTCAAGTCCGTCAAATCTTGCATTGACCATGTTTCCCACCTGAAGCATGATCAGTCGAATTAACTCCTCTTGCGAGCTATTGTTGGCGCTGTCTGATGGCTTCCGATTCTTCTTATTTTTATTACCATGTGGGGATTTTGGAGTCGATACCGATTGTACCTCTACCATATCGTCTCGTGGAAGGGCTTCCGACATGCTAGCCTTCAGCTCCGCCAGTTCCTTGCGTAACTCCGTCACGTCAGCTTGAAGCCGAGAATTATCCGCCTTTAACTTTGCTGTCTCCTCTGATACAGTGCGGAGACTGTACACCCCTAGCACGTCCTTGATCGATGCCGCCGCATCCTTCAGGGCCTTTTGAAAGGTACCCTTCAGGTTACTGGATCTACTGGCGACATGGAGTATGACGTCTACGTTGACCTGCCGATGACCTAAACCGGCTTGTGCAGGAGCACAAGCCGGTTTAGGTCATCGGCAGAGTGGTTTTCAGACGTCAGCGAAGATGCCAAGCGTGCAGAAGCTCTTCTGACACCGACCATCTTCTTGGTCACTTCTTCTTCAGCGGTCAGTTCCAACTCTACTCGCCTCTTTCTCAGTTCGGCCTTGTTCTTGAGAAGGCCACCACTTTTTGTGGTCGGAACTTTAGCAGCCGGGCCTGCCTCATCGCTTGAGGCGTCCGATACCGTGACACTGACAGCTCCTTCCTGCGGGCGCACCCGTTTTCCTCTTACGGGCAGTGTTTTTTTCCAGAATCGGGTGGAGTCTACTCTCGAGTCATCCGACGCCATCGTCTGTAAACTTGCGTCCGAGTCAGATGCAAGCATCACCCTATTCTCTCTTATTTGGGAGCCGAGTCTTCGGTCCATACACGGAGCGAGTTCAAGGCTCGTGTGGCGGTTGTTGCCCCCCCCAGAATACGAGGGGCAGAGTGCCGGAGCACTGAGGGATTCTCCAGCCTCAGAGAGGCTGGTACCCTCCTGGGGTAGTGTATTTTTACAGTTCGCCATTTTCATGTTAAGCATCCTTTTTTGATAAGAGGGGTGCGGTCCCCCCTTTTGACGCCTTAGTAGCCGGGTTCCCCCCGACCATGCATCCCTTCGGCAGGCGTCAGACCTACTGCCTTATGGCTATTTTGGGATTAGGTATATTATGTATATGTCTCTGGTACCCATAGTACAGGCAATGCCTAGTTTGGGATCAGTTGACCGTGTGTGATATGTCCGGTTTTTTATTTATTTTTATATTTACTTGTTTATATAGCACTTGTGTCATGTAAAAGGCTTTCCTGCTTTGTTTGATGATTGAATAAAAAAACATAAAGATTTTTTCTAAACACATAGCTACTCTGCAGGTTCCTGATCGGCGGGGGGATAGGATGTGGAGATGCGTACCCTGGACTCCAAGAAGTGCACCAGCTCCTCCTGTGTCGCGTGGCACCCTGGCTGCAGCACCACGAATGCGGTCGGCGCCTCTCCGCACTCCTTGCTGGGAGCGCCCACCACGCCCACCTCACGGACTGAACTGTGCTGGAGTAGAATTGACTCCACTTCTGCTGGCGCCACCTAGTTAAGCAGCAAGGCCTTATTACATACATATATACATAAAATCGCGCCTATTATTTGACTGGCCTCATAGCTCAGTGGTAGTAACTCTGCCTTCTGCGCTAGAGGTCGCGGGTTCGATCCCCGCGCTGGACAAACATTTGTGACTAACACAGATGTTTGTTGTGTGTCTGGGTGTTAAATATATATCTATTATGTATATCAGTCTCTGATACCCATAGTACAGGCTATGCCTAGTTTGGGATCAGTTGACCGTGTGTGATATGTCCGGATTTTTATTTATTTATATTTATTTCGCAGAGGGGTAGGCAGAGACCAAGGCTTTCTACTTGCTACGATCCTGACATACCTCTTTTGATTCATTCACTCTCATCACATTCCTCATACACGCTCGTCGGTTTAGGGTACTCTTGACCTGACTTTTTTCCAAAACGTCACCGATTTGGTCACTAAACGCACACTCTCCATAAACATCGGTTTCGTCAATCTTCTTTCGTTCATCCTCTCTACATGACCAAACCATCTCAGCATACCTTTCTCAATCCTCATCACTACGTCTTCTTTCACCCCACAACGCTCTCTTATCACACTGTTCCTCACTCTATCTTTCAAAGTTACTCCACACATACTTCGCAAAGCTCTCATTTCCACTGCATTTATCCTACTTTGATTCTTTTTCTGCCATACCCAACTTTCACTTCCAAACATTAACCTTTTTTTATTTATTTTTTTCCCCCAACCTTTCTCAAATTAGCTGTTTTTGGTATTTTTATCATCATTATAGCTGATACCCAAACGTACGAGAAGCTAAGCATCAAAGTCAAAAGTCAAAGTCAAAAGGCATTTATTTCAATAAAATCACTAGGATCACTTTGAAACGTCTTAGAAACTAGGTGAAGCTACGCCTGTTCCTCGCGACCAAGCCTACAAGAATCAGGCAACAAACACGGCTTGGTGCCTATCATTTTTTTCGATGATCCTCTTTCACAAAATGGAATTTAAAGCTTCAGTGTGGTGCCGATCGAACTAGGTGAGGCTCAAGAGAAAAGTAATCTAATTATAATCCTTAATAAATAAGAGCTTATAAAAATGTGAAAAAAATGAAGACAAATGTGAGCTTCAACAAATGATCTAAACGACTATGCTTCATCAAAATGACTACCTAAAACAGCTGATTCATTGAGTTTGAATTGATTTGACCCCAAAACAGCTGTTTTTGCATAGCGTTTTTTCAATGAAAAATTTCGAATTTCCAAAAGTAGCAGAACAAACTTTATTGCCTACTGGGTGTAGAATAATCCCCTTTCGAAATAGCATACATATTATTAATCACCTTTAAGTTTTATTTCTGTAAATAAAGTGTCTTTTACAAAACAAATATCAGTATTTGTTAAATAAAAGGCTAAGAAAATTTAGTAATATATAAAACTTTATTTGTTAATGTGACACTGTTCATAGCACAGCTTTGCAATGTTGAAGAGAATGAATATGGCCACCGGAAGTGGTCATAACAAAAAATTAATATTAGTGTTGCAATTTAAATAACTATAATTACTACTACTATTTTACTATTTTTATACATTTTAGAAGTTTTTATGTTCTGTATTGAACAGTATTTGTTATTTAATTTTCGTCTACATACCGACATATCCATAAATTTGATAAGCTCCTTCAGTCTTCCCACGATGTAGAAATAGCCATCTTCATCGTAGTAGCCCATGTCTCCCGTCTTGTAGAACCCTTCCTCGTCCATGAAGTCACGGCTTTCCACGCCAAGGTATCCTAGATAATCAAAATAAATGTTTAAAATCTGGAGTATACTTAGTAATAGGTCAGTAGGTATCTAGCTCATGTTGCTTGCTTGCAAGTCGTGTCACTGATTCATTCTTGGTCATCCTGTAGTAGGTCCAAGTTGATGTATAGTGGCCCTGGAAGGGCTTATTACCGTGAAAAAATCAGTGTAGTGAAAGGGAACACCTGAATAATTGAATTTGAACTGATATGACCGCAAAACTGCTGATTTTTGCATATTGCTTTTACGTTTATAATGTTGAATTTACAAAATTCGTACAACAAAGTTTATTGCCATTTGGGTGTAGAGTAGAGTAAGCCCTTTTATATGATAGTATCTACATTGAGTGGCGGATTTGCCCTAAGGCCCAGTAGGCCCGGGCCTAGGGCGGCCAGATATTAGGGGCGGCAAATAGTGACAAAGAAATCACTATGATAAATGTGAAATAAATCAAAACTATGAAATAAATCAAATGCAAAGTACCTAAATATTTAAAGGCTGCTCCATAGACTTATTACTACTAGCTACAGTAGACATGAAGCTTCGAACAGATTTCGTCGTTTCTGATTTCGATTTATATAAAGTTGGCAATAAAGTAAATTTCATTATGTAACCTGTACCTATGTACCTACCGGCATATGACCTGGGGCCTAGATCGGCCAAGACTGCAAATCTGCCACTGAGTAGGTCAGTGACCAGGTTGATGTATGGTGGCCCTGGAAGGGCCTATTACTGTGAAAGAATCAGTGTAGTGAAATACACCTGAATAATTGAATTTGAACTGATATGACGCAAAACTGTTGATTTTTACAAAGTATCTACATTTATGTATAATCTTGTTCACAAGCAGGAGAACTAAGGTACCAAGATTTGTCCCATAACTGGAATCGAAGCCGCACCTCTTGCGTTTCAGCAGGACACCGAATGGAAGTAAAATAGCTTTACCTGGAGTGAGTGAGGGTGATTTGAAACAGATCTCTCCGCGATCTCTTGGTCCGAGAGGCTTCCTGCTTTGAAGGTCTACCACCTGAAATAGTAACAGCCAACAGTCACATACATATGACGATAGGTAGGGCATAGCGAGATTTTCTCGTTCTAAATTGGAGCAGCCCGCCTGGCGAGGTACCTCCGCCTTACAGAAGATCGCAGCCAAATAACATTATTTGTTTCAAATGATGTTGTGTTCCTGCGGTGAGTAAGGTTGCCAGAGCTCTTTAGGGGGGAAGGGGGTTCGGGGTCGGCAACGCGTGCGTGATGCCTCTGGTATTGCAAGCACTCATAGACTACGGTAACCGCTTAGCAACAGGTGGGCCGTATGCTTGTTTGCCACCTCATTTATATAAAAATAAATAAAAAATGCCGCCATGTCCAGCAGTGGACATGGCTTCTACAGGCTGATTTATGTTATACGGAGGCAAACAGGCTTATGGCCCACGTGATGATAAGCGGTTACCGTCGCCTTTTGACATCTGCAACACCTGAAGCATTGCTCATGCGTTGCCTGCCCTGGAGAAATCTTTCTTAAGATGATAAACCACTACCTTCATAATAAAGCCATGGGAAGGTGTCCCGGCGCTTCCGTTCCTGGGACCCTTCGGCGCATGCAGTTCGTTACAAGCACAGCCAGCTTCCGACAGCCCATATAATTGATAGACGCCTCTCAGATTCACGAAACTGAAAACAAAATAATTACTCTATTTACTCTATTCATCATTTCAGCCGTTCGACGTCCACTGCTGAACATGGCCTCCCCCACAGACAGAGCGAATTCCTTATCATGTGGGGGGATTTGCCCATACTCATCACGCTGGGCATGCGGGTTGGCGAGCGCAGTTAGAGCTATCGTTGTTAAAATGAGGGACGCTGCTGCCCATCCCCTAGCTTTTTTCCCTTAGTCGCCTCTTACGACATCCGCGGATAGGTTTACTCTATTACTTACTACTAAATCTGTGGACAACGGGGCTGATAGCACTCTCTAAGAACTTCTAACTTTAGTATACTTTAATTAAGTAATATGTGAGTGCAATTGTTTGTTGTCCTGGATAAATAAAAATTAAAAATAAATATACTGAAATAATTATTGCACCAGTTTGGTTGTGCAGCCGATCGTCGCCAACTTTGTCAATAGGATGTCATAATCGACCAAAACAAATGCTTTTTTAAAATCAAAGTAGGCGACGTCGACTTGAAACCCTGCGTCTACGTTAGGAAGCATGTAAGCCATGGAGTTAAGTAGCATGTAGGCATGTTTTCGGGGGACAGACCTCTGTTTGATGGCTTCCACTTGTTCAGCCATGATGGGCATGCTGGAGGACAGTATCCCCTCCACTGAAGACATGTCGTAGTCTTCCAGCGCCGGTGACTTGATCAGCTCTGCCACGGAGGATGGCGTTACTTGAATGTATTTGATCTGAAAAACCGCGTATGAATAAGTAGAAGGTAGAATGAGGATGATATCCTACTAATTTTATAAATGCGAAAGTTTGTGAGGATGTTTGGATGTTTGTTGTTCAATCACGCCGTAACGGCTCAACCGATTTCGTTGAAACTTGGTATACCTAAATAAATAAAGTTTGTAACGCGGTTTCGTTATTGCGCGCGCGGAACCCTATTTCTCCACGACTCCGACTGTAACCCCTCTGTGTAGTTGTCTGATTTGTGAAACTGTTATAGTACCTAATATGACTGGCCTCACAGCTCAGTTGGTAGTAGCTCTGCCTTCTGCGCTAGAGGTCGCGGGTTCGATTCCCGCACTGGATTAACATTTGTGACTAACACAGATGTTTGTTCTGTGTCTGGGTGTTAAATATATCTATTATGTATATCAGTCTCTGGTACCCATAGTACAGGCTATGCCTAGTTTGGGATCAGTTGATTGGTGTGATATGTCCGGAATATTTATTTATATTTATTATTAACATAAAAGTTCGGGATATAAACTGAAAAAAAAAAAAAGAAATTGATATATTTCTTCGCCTATTTTCTTTTTTATGTTGTCTAATAGTTTTCGGAATAATTATGAATCAAATTTACATACCTTGTACTTCTGTATAGCGGCGAGGCAGTCCGCCGTCGTGTTCCTATAGCTATAGACTACGGTAGTTCCCGCCACCAGGCACGAGAGTGTGTACAGTAACCCGCAGGCGTAGTACCATTCTCTTGTGTTCAGGAGACCAGCACCTTTGAAGCTGGTTGGACGAATTGGACAAAACATGAAAAAACATTAAAATACTCTTCTTGTGTGCGCCTCCACTATTTTTTTGTTTATTTTTTAGGGTTCCGTACCACATTTGGAAAAACGGAACCCTTATAAGATCACTTTGTTGTCCGTCTGTCTGTCTGTCCGTCTGTCTGTCTGTCCGTCTGTCAAGACCCTTTTTCTCAGAAACGGCTAAAGGTATCAAATTTATACCACCTATTAAGGTCTGTGGGCTTATGGTGCCGTATAAAAATCAAAGCTCTAGCTTAATGCATTAAAAAGATATGGCAATGAATGTATTATTTTTGTATGGAAATGGCAAAAATGAAAAACCTCTAGGGTACTTACAGTTACCTCACAATTCTGAAATTTGGAATGCTAGGAGTTTTTGTAACACAATTAAAGGGAAAAGTCTGAAATTGAGGAATTAAGAAGTTTTTTAGGAAACAATGTAATATTTGCGGTCAATGTCATACAATGACTACGTGAGCGACCGCAAATATAAGTTTGTCAATTCCTACACCTTGAATTTTTATTTTATGACCATGACCACTGGTGCACGACCGGGAGTCGAACCCACGACCAATGGTACGGAGCCCTCAGGGCGCGAGTTCTCGCACTTGACCGTCTTAATTTTTATTGAGTATTGTTAAGCGTTTGGCCACCAACTCACTTTTGCAAGTGAGATGTGGCCTAAGATAGAGCACGCTTTCCCAGAAAGAACTTATTGACCCTAAATTTGAAGACTTCCAGATTGTACTCTTTCGGGAAAACAGACGCAGGCAGATCATTCCACTCTTTAGCTGTACTTATATTAAAGTGGAGCAGAAACGTTTGGTTCGACACTGTGATATGTCGACCAGGTAATGGTGATATTTACCCGTGCGTCTGCTTGTCCGGTGGTGGAAGGGGGAGGGAGAGATGAGGTCATGCAGATCCTGCGCACAATCACCAAAGTGGTAAGTACTTGTAGAACACTGACAGTCTGGCTACTAGGCTTGATCGAGCGAGCGAAGGTCTCTCAAACGGGTGACGTTTTATGTTTTTTTTTTTTTTTTATACAACTGAGTTGGCAAACAAACATACGGCCCACCTGTTGGTAAGCGGTTACCTTAGCCTATGAGCGCTTGCAATACCAGAGGCATCACACACGCGTTGCCGACCCCGAACCCCCTTCCCCCTAAAGAGCTCTGGTAACCTTACTCATCGCAGGAACACAACACTATTTGAAACAAATAATGTTATTTGGCAGCGATATTCTGTAAGGCGGAGGTACCTCCCAGGCGGGCTGCTCCAATTTAGAACGAGAAAGTCTGGCTATGCCCTACCTCCTCCAAAAATTGAGGAAAAATTATTTGGTAGAGCCGAAAGAAGTCTCTAACAGGCGCACTTTATTCCTTTCACTACACTGATTCTTTCAACGCCGGTCATAGGCCCTTTTCAGGGCCACCATACCTTAACCTGGTCACTGATCAAAGACAGGATGACCAAGAAAAAACCAGTGACACGACAAGAAGAAGAAGAATAGCGCACCATGTAAATCCTCCTTATTAGGGTTAGGATAATAGGTTCAAGATCCAACAGTGACCCCATCATCGAACCCCGACACATAAAAACACTAAATGCATCACACCGACTCAAGTTTCCACCCCTTCAGGGTGATGGTCTCCTCAAATAAAGACGGTCGACCTCGATAGATAGATAGATAGATAAAAAAATTATTTGGAACTACAGACACACACAATTTAAACAATTTTAAACTAAAGTATATACACAGGAGGAGGTAGGGCACAGCGAGATTTTCTCGTTCTGAATTGGAGCAGCCCGTCTGGGGCTGCGCCTACGCTTTTGGCGTAAGTACGTAAATAAGTAACTTAAGTAGGTAGCATTTACCTATCTACTGACTATGTATACTGTGTTCATTTGACTTGTAATCTGTATATGTAATCTAAATAACTATGAACTATCATTACTGACATCGGTGGGACTCCAACCGTTCGCCCCTCAAGCTGATCTTGGTCCTCACGCGCAAGTATTCCGCCACATTCACGAAGAAGGTAGGGCACAGCGAGGTTTTCTCGTTATTGGAGCAGCTGGTCTCGGGAGGTGCCTCCGCCTTACAGAAGATCGCAGCCAAATAACACTATTTGTTTCAAATAGTGTTGTGTTCCTGCGGTGAGTAAGGTTGCCAGTGCTTGAAGCCTCTGGTATTGCAAGCGCTCATAGGCTACGGTAACCGCTTACCAACAGGTGGGCCGTATACTTGTTTGCCACCTCAGTTGTATAAAAAAAAATACAATAGGTGGGAATAAATAATCAAAAGAGTAATTTTTATAAAGTATCTTAGAGTAGGTAAAGTGTGTGCTGCAGTACAACAAATAGGCTATGGCTCAGTGAAATATTTTGCACCTGCTCACTGATATAATGTAGGATGACCAAGAAAAGGGCAAATCCCCCCAAACTATTGTTTCTGGGATTATATTAGGGAGGCCTATGTTCAGCAGCCGTGGTGGCCCCGGCTGAAGAATAGTCCCCTCCATATCTACCTATCCGCGGATGTCGTAAGAGGCGACTAAGGGAAAAAAGCTAGGGGATGGGCAGCAGCGTCTCCTATTTTAACAACGATAGCTCTAACTGCGCTCGCCAATCCGCATGCCCAGCGTGCTGAGTATGGGCAAATCCCCCCACATGATAAGGAATTCGCTCTGTCTTTGGGGGAGGCCATGTTCAGCAGTGGACGTCGTACGGCTGAAATTATGAGTAGGATAGTAGGATACGGACACTCACCTCTCGTTAGTGAGGCACATGGAATTGATGAGGAGCCCCAAATGCGTCAGGGGAACCCCCTTCGGCAGCCCCGTTGTGCCGGACGAGAACAAAATCAATAAATAATCCTTCCAACCATCCACAGGAACCGGCAGAAACTCATCCACACACCCAGTTTCTGTTAGAAATTCCTCGTACAAAATCCCGCCGTGTTTTTTCACGAGTAAATTCCGCGTTTCAGCATCTTCTGAGCTAGCTTCTTGGTAGACGATGTACGTTTCGATGCAGCCCATTGTGTCGAACGAGGCCTTGTGCTGATGAAAGGCAGAAGGGGAACAGAACATCACTTTAGGTCTGGCTATTTTCACTCTGTGGAGGAGTGGTACTGAAAAAAATTAAACAGGTATTGTAGGTGATCCGTATTTATATAAATATCGAAGTCAAAGTCAAAGTCAAAAGGCATTTATTTCAATAAAATCACTAGGATCACTTTGAAAAGTCTTAGAAACTAGGTGAAGCTACGCCTGTTCCTCGCGACCAAGCCTACAAGAATCAGGCAACAAACACGGCGCGCGTGCCTATCATTTTTTTCGATGATCCTTTTTCACAAAATGGAATTTAAAGCTTCAGTGTGGTGCCGATCGAACTAGGTGAGGCTCAAAAGAAAAGATATCTAATTATAATCCCTAATAAATAAGAGCTTATAAAAATGTGAAAAAAAAGAAGACAAATGTGAGCTTCAACAAATGATCTAAGGGCAGAACACACTACACTTGATGAAATATGTACCTAATGCTTATATATATATATATATATATATATATATATATATCGCGTGATTCGAGAGCTGGCTCATACTGGGCCCAACGGATTAGCATTGCCATCCAGCTTGGCAATCCCGCCAGCGTCTTGGGGACGCTTCCGACTGGTAGTGATCTGGATCAATTGAGCTATCTATGTATAGATCGTTTGTAACGGTCTTTAAATGGCTCAACTTTGTAAATAACTTGTATCAGTTTTAAGTTTTTTTTTTTTTTTTTGCATCTCTCATTTGTATAACCATAAGTGTTCAATATATTAAGTTTTAAAAATATAACTATATAATATATTAAGTTTTAAAAATATAACCATAAGTGTTCAATATATTAAGTTTTAAAAATATACACTTATGCATACTATATACATACTATAAAATATAAAATCAAATAATTACAAAATAAAATAGAAACGAAATAAACAAATCATTTTGGTCATGCGGCAAGGTGCCAAGAGCACTGGCTGCATTCCCGCGTTGAGTTTCTTTATGTAAATAAAGTTTATTCTGTAGGTGATTATTTTTATAATACAATATCCCTAAACTCATGGCTCTTTGAACCGATTAGAAGTAAATCCTACTATCCTACTAATATTATAAATGCGAAAGTTTGTGAGGAAGTTTGGATGTTTGTTGTTCAATCACTCCGTAACGGCTCAACCGATTTAGCTGAAACCTGGGAATATAAAGAGTTCGTTACCTAGAATAGCATATAGGCTACTTTAGGCTAGCTTTTTATGTAAGTACTAGCTTTTTATGTAAGTAGGAAGCTAGTAAATAATAAATAAATAGCTCCCAACAGCCACATACATAGTCCTGACCCCGCACTAGGATTCCCTGTGTCGTGGGTATCAGAAACTACGAGTACCATGGTACCACAACACCCAGACCCGGAACTAATATTTGCAGATCATGCAAACATTTTTCCCGCAGCGGAAATCGAACGCACCCCTTGCGCCCGCTACGCCACCGAGGTCGTCATATCGTCAAGAGCTCGTCAGAGAATGACGACGAGGACTTACCAGCTCCATAAGTGATATCAGTCGGAGAGAATGTTGCTCCCGCGCAAAATATACCCAAGATAGTGATCATCACTTCGAATCGCTTCTCAATGCAAATACTGATCACGTCTCCCTTTCTAACTCCCATGCGAGAGAGCGAGAGGGCGACGTTCACTGTCTTCTGCGCTAGTTCACCGTATGTGAGGCTGTCGCCTGTGTCTGCGTTTATCTGTAAACAGAACCGCATAAAGTAAAACCAAACTCCTCCGTACGCCCAGTGGCGGATTTGCCCTAAGGCCCAGTAGGTCCGGGCCTATGGCGGTCAGATATTACGGGCGGCAAATCGTGACCAAAAAGGAGCCATTTCATTCTGGGCCTGGTCCATGTACACTACATAGAAAAATTAGGAAAAATAGGAGATTACAAGAAAAATACAATTTCATTAATTTGAAGACAAATGCGATGGTACAAGAATAGTTCTTCTGGTAAGTTTTTTACTATGTGAGCACTATTTGAAGGCCGCCATGTTGGTTTATAATTGGCGTTTGACATGACATTGACATATTTTTTATGTCATGTTGTTTGATTTGATGTTTTTGTTTTGTCAGATAATTGTCAAAATGACATTTCACGCACGTCCATCCGCCATATTTGTTGTAGCGCTGTGTGTTGCTCTCTTTGTCGAATAAAATCTTAATGTACCTTAGAACGAAAGTCAATTTAAATAAAATAACCAATTAAATACGTTTACTTTATTGCTTAGCCATATTTTAGAGTAGTATACACAGTGCAGGCCCAGGCTCCATATATTGATGAAACGTCTCTCTTGTAGAAATTGTCGTAGAAAATCTCATCATCTCGGAATATATTTACAAATTAGTACCTAGCTATTATAGTTAATTACATTTCTGATTTCGATTTAGATAAAGTTGGCAATAAAGTAAATTCATTATGCACCTAGACTAATGATGGGTGCTGAGAAAGTGGTGGCCTGGGGCCTAGAGCGGCCAAGACTGCAAATCCGCCACTGCGTACGCCAAGACACGGTCTTGGAGATCCAGATGACAGGACCACCTCCGCTAACGCGGGGTGATTGTTGGAACGACACAAGCTTCGCACTATGGATGGAGCAAGCCGGAAGCCGATAAAAAAAGATGCAACTTCCACGGCGGTCTTCAAGTTAAGATTATAATAAATCATCATCATCATCATCAGCCTGTAGAAGTCCACTGCTGGACATAGGCCTCCCCTAAGGAGTTCCACGACGAACGGTCTTGAGCCTTCTCCATCCACCGACTTCCCGCAACCTTCACAATGTCGTCGGTTGATGGGTTTTTTAGTTAAATAAAACCATGTAAAATAATTAAAAGAATATCTTGTTGTACGATTCACATTGGAGCACTTGAAGGGATCAGTTGACAGTCGTCTATATTCTAACACTACCCCTTCAACTTAGCCCTATAAGTTAACCTTCCTATGTAACACATATCTAATAATTTAGGATACCTAGCTTCATAGTACAAACTTATATACAAAGTATGTACCTACCTAACTAAGCTCAGTTACATTCAGTTAACACAAGTACTTTCATTTACATATTATACAATAAACAAGTACTTACTAAGTATTTACATTACCTACTTGAAAAACAAAGAAACAAACTTTACATGTTTTTCCCTAGATAATGGTTTAGTCAACACATCTGCTATCATTTTATCAGTAGGTACAAAACCTATGTTCACAATTTTTTCATTAACCAATTGCCGTATAAAATGATGCCTAATATCAATGTGTTTGGTCCTTGCGTGACAAATTGAATTTACACACAATTTCTGTGCTGACTGACTATCATTCCACAGAGTTACATTCATACTTATATTCATGCATTCAAATATAAATGTACGTAGAAACAACGCCTCTCTACACGAATCAGAGATTGCCATGTATTCTGCCTCAGCACTGGACAGCGCCACAGTCCTCTGCTTACGACTTTCCCATGAGACCAATGAGTTACCAATATGAAACACATACCCGGCATAGGAACGTCGATCCACTTCATTTGCAGCCCAGTCCGCGTCCGCATAGGCAGTAATGCTCATGTCACCTTTCCTGAACGTGAGACTGTACTCTACCGTACCCTTAAAATACCTGACTACTCTCTTAGCATCCGAGTAATCTGCGCGTATTCGTGTACATCTTCAAACTCTAGATCCGAGTCTCCATCTGAAGACACTGGAACGTAAGTAGGATCGGAAGAGTCTTTTGTTTCATCTACCCCTGTTTCATCACCCTCTGTCTCATTAAGGCTGAACGTTGTTCGCCTTCGCCTTCTAAAGATTTCATCAGACCGGAGACTTCTCTCGGGAGATTCCTGTGAAGCAGTTGTTGACTCTCCAATTGAATCAACTGGACCTTCGTAAACATCAACTGAAATGTCTTTGTTATCATCATGTGACTTATCCCCCTTAACAAATACATTTTCCAAGAAAGTTACATGTCTTGCTTTAATGCATTTCTTAGGACATGATGGATCAATCAGTCTGTAACCTTTACTGTCCTCGCAATAACCCACGAATATGCATTTCTTGCTTTTTGAATCTAGTTTTCTTCGATTCTCTACCAAAGCATATGCAATGCACCCAAAAACCCGAATATGTTTGACGTCTACCTTCTTAGAAGTCCACTTCTCCTCTGGAACAACCCCCAGTACCGCCTTAGTAGGCGAGCGGTTCTTCAGATAAACTGCTGCATTCACGGCCTCCGCCCAATACTTGTTCTCTAAGCCTGCATCCCGTAGCATGCAGCGAGCTTTTTCCATTATGGTCCGATTTGCTCTCTCTGCAACCCCATTCTGGGAACTGCACCGTGGGACCGTAGTCTGGTGTCGGACCCCGTTGGCTTTCAAGTATTCCTGAAATGCACGGTTAACATACTCAGTTCCATTGTCACTTCTCAAAGATTTTATTTTTCTACCAGTTTGATTTTCCACTAGGACCTTGAAGCTCTTGAATTGGTTAAAGACCTCATCTTTAGTTTTCAGAAAATAAACCCACGTTTTCCTAGAAAAATCATCTATGAAGGTAACAAAATACCTAGAACCACCGAGTGATGGTGTCTGTAACGGACCACATACATCCGTATGCACCAGGCCTAAAACCTCCTTAGACCTACTCAAAGATTTCTTGGGAAAGGGTAACTTGGTCTGTTTTCCCTCTATACAGGCAACACAGTTTTGAAAATTATTATTATCAAAATCAATACCTGTGACCATCCCATTCTTCATAAGGTTCATACTCCTGGAGTTGAGATGACCCAACCTCTTGTGCCAAACTTCTTGTGTCACCTTCTTTGCAGCGCTACCACCGCGTACCTCCTGTGGCTCCTCACAGTCCTCCGGTTCCACCCTAGAACTCATGGCAATCCCTGACTCCCCAATAGTGTCTAGTTGATAGACCCCATTGCAGTATGACGCTGTTGCTACTACCTCATTACCAGTACCTAAAATTTTACATTGTTTACTATCAAATTTAACAGTATAACCCTTCCTAGTCAGCTCACTTACTGACAAAAGATTAGTACTTAAATTAGGCACATAATAAACATTGCTAATTGTCTTTTCACAGTTCCTCAATCGCACTACCACATTCCCTCGTACAGCCGTTACTAACTTTGCCCCGTTGGCAACATGTACTTCCAACTGTTTGACCGAAACGCACCCACTCATTATGTCTTTCCTATTGCACATATGATTTGTTGCCCCTGAGTCGAGGTACCACCGATTGTCCTTTACGTTCACAGCAAGCGCCGTCAGCAATGCGTCCTTCGGTTTACTGCCAGGATCCCTCGCCTTGCTAGTGTCCTTCGCCTTACTGGTGTTACTCGGGCAATCCTTCTTGTAGTGGCCAAGTTTCTTGCACTTGAAACATCTCACCGCCTTTACTACCAAAGCTGATGCCTCTGGTGCCTCGAACTTATCCTCTCGCCTCTGAGTCTCTTGGAGCAACTTTGACTTCACTATATCCGTAGTCAACTTCATATTTGAGTTCTCCAGAGCCATGATAAGTGGATCATAGTCACTTGTAAGCCCACTCAACATAATGATGGCTACAAACTCGTCGTCCAATGGTGAGTCGATTTCTCGCAGCTGTTGTGATAGCTCTGTGATTCTGGTAATGTACTTCTCCATACCTTCGGTCTCCCGTAACTTGAGTCCGAAAAGCAATCGTAGTAAACCAAGCCTTCTGCTCAAACCCCGATCCTCATAAGCACGTTGCAGGTTGTTCCAAGCCTCAAATGCCGAAGAAGCGCTGCGCACATGCGGAAGCACCTCCGCACTCACTGGCAAGCAGATTTTTGCCAATGCCTTTTGCTGCTTCTTCGCGTCCTTGCATGCATCTTCCGACGATACGCACTCGTACATATCCTCATGCATCAAGTACATTTTCATCAGGAACTTCCACGTGTTATAGTCCTGGATACCTTTGAGCTTCTCGACAGGAATAGACCCTCCCGTCGTCGTAGACATGGTGATATTCTTGAATTTCTTCAAAGCGAAAAATTTTCACACGCGACGAAAAATCCGAGTCGTGCGACTGGCTTTTGTTTTCACCGTATTTCACAAAATAATATATTTTTCATAAAATATGCAGAATCTTGCATGTGCAGATCTTCGCGATGCTGGGACCATGACCTGATGGGTTTTTAGTTAAATAAAACCATGTAAAAGAATTAAAAGAATATCTTGTTGTACGATTCACATTGGAGCACTTGAAGGGATCAGTTGACAGTCGTCTATGACAGCGTGTCTATGTTCTAACATCGGTCCATCGGGTGGGGGGCCTTCCAACACTGCGTCGCCCGGTTCGTGGTCGCCATTCGAGAACCTTTACTCCCCAGCGGTTATCGGTTCTGCGAGCTATATGGCCTGCCCACTGCCACTGCTGTCGGTGACCTTGGTTCTTCTACGAATTTCCTCATTTCGGATCTTATCACGTAGTGAAACTCCTAGCATAGCTCTCTCCATAGCCCGTTGTGCAACTTTGAGCTTGTGTATGAGGCCAATAGTTAACGACCAAGTCTCAGTGCCATATGTCATCACTGGCAACACGCACTGATTGTAGACTTTCGTCTTGAGGCTCTGCGGTATCTCCGACGAGAAGATATGACGAAGTTTCCCAAACGCTGCCCATCCGAGTTGGAGTACAAAACAAAATGAAGCCCTGACTCCTACACTATGGTTACCTGTATGTCAGGAGTCAGTTCCTTCCCAAAAATGGTACTAAACTAAAATGGTTAACGTAGACAATAATGTGTTGAGTAGGTACGAACCTATTGTTTACACAAATAAAAGAGTTTAAACACAAATATAGCCACTGCTTATTACAGGTGCATGATTTTTAACAAATTTTGTAAATAAATGTGAAAGTGTGTCAATTTACCACTAGAAATAAACTTCGGTCTCACTGTAGCTCAATTTTGAGAGCCAATCTGCAATCTGATTGCGTAGGTGGCTTGGTGGTCATAGGCCCTTTTCAGGGCCACCATACCTTAACCTGGTCACTGATCAAAGACAGGATGACCAAGAAAAAACCAGTAACACGACAAGAAGAAGAAGAATAGCGCACCATGTAAAACCTCCTTATTAGGGTTAGGATAATAGGTTCAAGATCCAACCCCATCATCGAACCCCGACACATAAAAACACTAAATGCATCACACCGACTCAAGTTTCCACCCCTTCAGGGGTGATGGCCTCCTCAAATAAAGACGGTCGACCTCGAATAAAGTGCAAGAACTCGCGAGGCTTCCGTACCATTGGTCGTGGGTTCGAATCCCGGTCGTGCACCAATGGACTTACCAGTCAGAAAATTCAAACACGGGGTCAGAAAATAAAAATTGTAGGAATTGACAAACTATTATTTGCGGTCGTTCACGTAGTCATTGTATGACATTAACCGCAAATATAACTTTGTTTCCTAAAAGACTTCGAAATTCCTCAATTTCATAGCTCCTAGCATTCCAAATTTCAGAATTGTGAGGTAACTGGAAGTACCCTAGAGGTTTTTCATTTTTGCCATTTCCATACAAAAATTATACATTCATTGCCATATCTTTTTAAGCTAGAGCACTTGACCGTCTTTATTTAGGGTGCCAATACCGAAATAGATACCCTAAGCCCCTTCGTCCATGACGCTACGCAAAAGTGACGGAATTCATTAGAAACTAGAGTTGCGGACTGATTGGAAACTCTGACTCGTCCACGATGCTACTGGAATTTCCTGAAACTCAGTCACTCAGTACACGATTTTATGTAAACAAAGTTTTGAAAACGAAAATAATTAACATGACTAGTGATAATTCGAGCGATGACATGGAATTATTACTTCTCCAGTCACATAGACGTCAGAATCATTTATAATTACTGTTTATTCGTCCATTTTTGAACAGTTTCTCGAAACCAGTCGCCTGGCGACCAGCATGTCGAGTCGCCAGGTGACTAGTTACAAACGCGTTCCTTTTGAGTAGCGTCGTGGACGAACGCGCATTGAAATACTAGTGCTATCGCAGTCAGGCTACTCATAAGTGACTACAGTTTCAATCGCGTTCCTTTTGAGTCGCGCCGTGGACGAAGGGGCTAAGAGAGACCTAAAACTCACCAGTGCAACAATATCTTTGTGCTCCATCATCTTATCGAGCATATGATGGCCGAAGTGCATGTGATACGGTACTTGAACACTCTCGCCGTAAACATAATTCTTGTTTCTCAGCATTTTCAGATGCTCTACACCAGTTTTTCTGTGTAATGTTGTTACAAACACAATTTTTACTGTGTCACTGAAACTGCTTTGTAGCTACCAAAAGCAATGATAAAGAAAAGATACCGTGTACAAGGTGTACAAAGAAAATTAATGAAAAAAGAATATTCGCTTGCTGGAAACTTGCTTGCTTGTCGTGTCACTGATCCTTTCTTGGTCATCCCATACTAGGTCAGCGACCAGGTTGGGATATGGTGGCCCGGAGTTAATAAAGGGTAAGTTACATTGATACGCATTTTGTATGTATCTACCATCTTTTTTTTTTTAATCCAAAATAGGCTAACGTTTGACCTAAAACTTGTTTGATCTTTTTCACATGTAATTAAATAATAAATAATTATTCCTTACATATTCGAGTGTTGGGCTACCAAAGGGACGGATGAAAGAAGAGTGCATGCGGCAGAGATGCGAATGTTGAGATGGATGTGTGGAGTGACAAGAATGGACAAAATAAGAAATGAGTACATCAGAGGAAGTTTGAAAGTAGCGCCAGTGACGGAAAAGTTGAGAAGTAATAGGTTAGCATGGTATGGGCATGTCATGAGGAGGGATGAAAGTCATGTAACGAGAAGAGCGTTAGGTATGAATGTGGATGGATATAAGACTAGAGGAAGGCCGAAGAAAAGATGGATGGATTGTATTAAAGATGACATGAGTAAGAAAGAAGTGAGTGCGGAGATGACGGCTAACAGAAGAGAGTGGAAGAAGAAAACATGTTGTGCCGACCCCACATAATGTGGGACAAGGGCAGGAAGAAGATATTCACACGGTCAACTGATCCCAAACTAGGCATAGCCTGTACTATGGGTACCAGAGACAGTTATATATATAATAGATAAATATTTAACACCCAGACACAGAACAAACATCTGTGTTTATCACACAAATGTTTGTCCAGTGCGGGGATCGAACCCGCGACCTCTAGCGCAGGAGGCAGAGTTACTACTAACTGAGCTATGAGGCCTGTCAATTGCAATAAATATACTTTTACTTTACCGGAAAAGGGCCTATGACCGTCCATGAAAGAATCAGTGTATTATAACTTGACCGGAAGACTCGTTTCTGTTTTCGAGAGTATTCCTTATACACCCTCAGTACTCAAGTTAATGATATAATTATACAGTGACTTATTATCTAATTACAGTGATAATATAATCGATAACATGATCCAATCTTATCTTATTTTATTTTAATTTAATATTGCGTAATTTTTTATAAAGGACCCGTTTCATCAGTCTATGGAGCCTGGGCCTGCACTGTGTACACTACTCTAAAATATTGCTAAGCAATAAAGTAAACGTATTTAATTGGTTATTTTATTTAAATTGACTTCGTTCTAAGGTACATTATGATTTTCTTCGACAAAGAGAGCAACACACAGCGCTACAAAAATATGGCGGATGGACGTGCGTGAAATGTCATTTTGACAACTTATATTTATCTATGTCATTTTGACAACCTACATTTATCTGTTGACATGTTTTTGTTTAGCTTCGTTGTTTTGTCTAAATACTGTGTTGTTTAACATCCATTCATCTAACGCGTCCTTACACTCCACAAAGCGAAGTGTAATGTAAAATACTTAGTTGCGTTAGTTTAAGTTATTTTCTGAAATATCTACGTCTGATCGTACGTCATATAAGAACTACAGAAGATTTAGATTGATCGTGACGACGCCGCGCAGGCGCCAGCGGCGTCATCACATCTATCATCACTGAAGAAAGATACTCGATGCCCTGACGTACACACAAAAACATCAAATCAAACAACATGACGTGAAAAATATGTCAATGTCATGTCAAACGTCAATTATAAACCAACATGGCGGCCTTCAAATAGTGTTCACATAGTCAAAAACTAACCAGAAGAACTTGTATTGTACCATCGCATTTGTCTTCAAATTAATGAAACTGTATTTTTCTTGTAATCTCCTATTTTTTCCTAATTTTCCTATGTAGTGTACATGGACCAGGCCCAGAATGAAACGACTCCTTTGGCCTCATACCTCAGTTGGTAGTAACTCTGCCTTCTGCGCTAGAGGTCGCTGGTTCGATTCCCGCACTGGACAAACATTTGTGACTAACACAGATGGTTGTTCTGTGTCTGGGTGTTAAATATATATCTATTATGTATATCAGTCTCTGGTACCCATAGTACAGGCTATGCCTATATTGGGATCAGTTGACCGTGTGAATATGTCCGGAATATTTATAATATTTATATTTATTATTTTATTTTCTATTTTTAGTTAGGCCGTGGTGGCCCCGGCTGAAGAACACGCCCCTCCATAACTACCTATCCGCGGATGTCGTAAGAGGCGACTAAGGGAAAAAAGCTAGGGGATGGGCAGCAGCGTCCCTCATTTTAACAACGATAGCTCTAACCGCGCTCGCCAACCCGCATGCCCAGCGTGGTGAGTATGGCCAAATCCCCCCACATGATAAGGAATTTGCTCTGTCTGTGGGGGAGGCAATGTTCAGCAGTGGACGTCGAACGGCTGAAATGATGATGATGATTTTTAAGTTTACAATATGACGATGCTTTTTACTGCAATTTTTATTTTATTTTATTATTTAACAAAACCCACAGCCCTTAATCTAAAATACAATAAAGAATTACATGCTAATTCTTACGACCAATAAAAGATTTACATTGTTTAGAGATTTTTTGAAATTTAATGATAATGTTAATTTTTTTTCTTAGTTTATGAAACTTTATTTACAGAAAGGAACTTAAAACTAATACAAGTTAATAATTACAAAATACACAAGAAACAGTTGAGCCATCTAAAGACCGTTACAAACGATCCAGATCACTACCAGTCGGAAGCGTCCCCAAGACGCTGGCGGAATTGCCACGCTGGATGGCAAGTGATTTTATATAAGAATACTTATTTAAAGACAAATTGTTTGCCACACTATGGCTCGTATTCAGAGACAAGACTCAAGCATTGATCTGTACTTAAATCTCGATTTGAGGCGAGATTCTAATTCTTGAACAGTATTTATGTATAGATTCAATGATCACAGTTCACCTGAGTAAATGCTTATTCTGAAACGTCAATCAGACGAAATCGGTGCTTGAGTTTAGATTTGATTAGACATTAATCAAATGACATTTTCTTTCCGTTACACGTACTTTGATGCATATTTATACTTCACTTTATAGTTCTATTCTATTTCCACCCTGGCTGTTTGAATTTCTGCGTAAAACGGATCGAAAATTATAAATAAATCAAAATGTAAACGAGAACATTTGAGTACAGATTTGAGACTCGATTCAGCTGAGAGTAGTTTAAGTACCGTTCTTGAATAAAAGCTATGTTTGAGATGAGATTCAATACTTAAGTAGAGTTCAGCTGATCTGTGATTAAATCTATGCTTGAGTCGTGTCTCTGAATACGAGCCTATGACCTGTTCAAGTACATTTTAAATATGTCTATAGATGAATAAATGAATAATATACAATCAATGCAGTGAGTTGTAAGGAATGACTTATCTAATCGTGTCTCGATTAGTTATGTAATAAAGATAGATTATGAAAAAGTGGTGAATTACCTAGGTAGGCACATTATAATAAACTAGCTTCCGTCAGCGGCTACGCTCGCATGGTGCCTAAATAAAAAGCCTATATGCTATTCTAGGTAAGGAACTCTTTATATTTCAAGTTTCATCAAAATCGGTTAGGCCGTTACGGCGTGATTGAATAACATACATCCAAACATCTAAATTTACAAACATCCTCACAAACATTCGCATTTATAATATCATTAGGAAGTAGGATAGTATTTATAATATTATTATTAGTAGGATAGAAGTAAAATAAAAATATATATATATATATTCCGGACATATTCACACGGTCAACTGATCCCAAACTAGGCATAGCCAGTACTATGGGTACCAGAGACTGATATACATAATAGATATATATTTAACACCCAGACACAGAACAAACATCTGTGTTAGTCACAAATGTTTGTCCAGTGCGGGGATCGAACCCGCGACCTCTAGCGCAGAAGGCAGAGTTACTACTTACTGAGGCCTGTAAAAGTATAATAAATAACACCCAACAGTCACGTACGGGGGTGTATGTGTAGGATCCCCTGTGTCGTGGGTTTCAGAAACTAAGAGTACCATGGTACCACAACACCCAGACCCGGAACTAATATTTGCAGATCATGTAAACATGTCCCGCGGGGGGGGGGTTTGTGTCCATGCTTTAATAGTTGCACTGCCTAGCTAGCACTCTTCGCTTTCTAGCATCACTAGTTTAGCCGCTTGCATAGTATAGATACAAGCCTACTTTAATCTGTCTCTTCAAGAGGGTTAAGGTGCGTAGGTCTTAGGGGAGAGCGCAACAGTCGTCAAGATCCCTAAGGCAAGTCTGGTGAGTTAGCCTTCACGTGGTTGTCCTCCCGTTATTGGTCTGGTTCCTTCAGAAACAGACGCAACAGAAACCGCCAGGCGATAGCTATCCTCACGATCCCTCGCCTCTATATTAGACATTGCTTGCTTCGCTTACAATAGCTGGTATGGAGCCGGTCCCAAGCCCGGGCAAAGCAGGGAGGGCACTTGGGGCAGTGCGGCTCCGCGTATCTATGGTTACATAGGCACGCTGGTCTACACGCCCTAGCGACCCGGAACGCGAGTGGGGAGGGTGGAGAGGGAGGGGCGACTCAGGTTGTTGCTTCTCTTCCCTGCCCTCGTCACTTGCGAATCGGAAAGAAAATGCCGCTTGGGCAATGGCATTTTTCGCTACAGCTTCTGCGGCCCGCTAACCCCTTTTCTGTTCGCAGTACCCTTAATCATGCAAGACACAAAATTGAATGAGAGTTTGCCATGCGACCCGGCTAGCGCCCGGCGCCCTCCGGTATCCGGGCCGGGGGGTGTCAAGTTGGCTACCGAAGGCGGCGGCGGGGTGGGACCCCAGGCCCCGTCTCCAGCAGATACTACTGGGAGGTCGGCGTTAGTGACGCCCAAAACGACACAGGATGCGCCCTGCGGTGCGGCACCAAGCTCCTCGTCCTCGGCGCAAGAATCGGCAGCTGGATCAGGGCGGAGACGCCACCGGCAGTGCTCCAAGACCAGGAGGAAGAAGGCGGCAGCTGCAAGGGCAGCAAGCCAGGACAGCGCAGCATTAACGGCATCTGGTGATGCTGTGTTGGACAAACGAGCTGTCGGGGGGCCCGCGCCCCACGGCACCTCTCCGGTAGGTATGAAGTCGACACTTAAGAGCGGCGCGGGCCGCTCTAAGAATTCTAGGCAGGAGCGTAGGCGACGCACCGCGGAGCTTGTACAGCTGTGCAAGCGTCAACTCCTGGAGGGAGTGCTATACCCACCTGATATGAAGGCCATCGCGCCGGCGGTCAGCGTGGTTATGGCACGCCCTCTCTCCCAGGGGACCCCTCCCCCGGTTGTGCCTGTCTCGACCCCAGTTGGGGGTACGTACCCCCCCCACGCGGGGCTTCGGGGTGTACCCACGGCGGCCCGTTATCGTGACGTTTCCTCCGAAATAAATAAGGAAAGCGTCCGACCGGAGCAGTGCGTCGAAGACTGGACGACCGTGCGCAGGGGTGGGTCCCATTCAAAAGCTGCAACCGCGCCAGCATCTAATACGAGGCCATCGGTGGGAGCGATAGGGAAGGCCCCGATAGCCCCGGCACCTGCATCTGATCCCCGCCCTGGAACCTCCAAAGGGAAGGGCGTTGGGAAAAGTAGCTTTGTGGGCCGTGGGCGCGGCACCGATCCCGTAGCTACCGCGATGGCTGCTGACAAGGGAAACGTGGCAGAGGGTGATAGCACTCGGGGTGCCAAACGACAGCGGAGCACTGACCTCGTGTCACCTTCAACCGCAGCGGTGGACAAGAAGGTGCGCCTGGACGCTGGAACCGCTGGAGCTCGTGCTACAACAGGTGTTGGCCACAGCGATGGGGGTAGCGCCGCGAATCGAGGACGAAAATCGTATGCCGGAGCTGTCAAATCTCACCTTAAGGTGATCATTCTAGACAGATCCGGACCGAACATGGACGAAGTTCGCGGCACTATCCTAAGGAGGGCTATAGAAGGCTGCCATCTGCAGCACTTTATGGACACTCAGAACGGTCCCAACTATGGGCCGGGGTTTGAGACAATGGCTCGTGTCGACAGGGGGGGGCTGAGGATGGAGCCTAGCGATGAGTTTTCTCTCGCGTGGCTAACCTCCACCGTCGAGAGTCTGCCATGCCTCTGGCCGGGATCGGGGGGGTTCAGGGTGGTCCCGGAAAGCCAAATGCCACGATACGTGACAGGGAGAGTGTTCGCTCCGGATTGGGAAGGGGATGTGAGCACTCTCAAGGCTTATCTGGGCCACACAAATGGGCGCGTGGGATTGAGTGTGTGGAGCTGGCCGATCTTCGCGCATGAGATATCGCGCAACATCGCAGACGACCAGGTCGACCACTCAATTGCCTTTGGGGTGCCAATGGACGAGGTCGAAAGATTGAGGAAGAGAGACTGCCGCCTATATTATAAGACTGCGTCTATCTTCGTCGACCTACGCAAGCCCAGAGCGGGGGACGTCCGAGCTGTGGCCGAGGCTTCCGAGCCGGCGGCACCATGCGCAAGCAGCGGCGTAGCCGAGGCGGGGCCATCCGGCGGCGTGGACCTTCCAAGTTCTGGAGGATGTGATGGCGAGTGGGAGGGGTCGCAGTGCGACATAGACCGGCTGTTAGGCGTGGATGACGAGGGCGGAGAGATTGCGGGAGACCTTTCGGGTCTCAATCTCATGTCGCCCGCCCCGTCCATGGAGGAGGAGCGGTCTGTGGCGTCACCCGGCAGCTCCCACTCGCAATCGCATTAGGATGTTCGGCAACGAACACCCACTATAACCCCCTCTCCCACTTAGCTTTCACAATGATGTTAAACAAGGAAAAACGGGTAATTCTAAACAGACGTAATAATAATAATACTTCCATAATTACGGGAAACTCTAAAATGCCCTATGCACAAAAACTAAATAAAATTGAATTTATTCAAGCCAATATCCAACACAGCATCACTGGATTCGCTGCCCTAAGAAGAACTCTCGAAGAGGAACCGAACACCATAGACCTGGTCCAGGAGCCTTACATTGCCCGCGGGACGGTGAGTTTCTCTGCCCTCAGGGGTCATGTATTCACTCCTCCAGTGCAAAATAAAATACGTTCCTTAATCTATGTCCCGAATAATATTACAGCATCACTGGTAACCCACTTGTGCACCGATGACCTCACCGTGGTGAAACTAGACACAGGACTTGAAGGTAAGCTTAAAACTATCCTTATAGCATCAGCATACTTGGACGGCGGAGCGGAAGCACCTCCTCAGGCCTTAGAGGAGTTACTTCTCTACTGTGCAGCACACAAAACAGAATGCATAGTGGGCTGTGACGCAAATGCTCACAGCACCGTCTGGGGATGCCCTAGTACGAATGAAAGAGGTAAGGACCTACTGGACTTCATATTAAGACATAACCTCAGCATCCTGAACAGAGGATCAGAGCCCACTTTCGTAACGTCGTGGGCCCAAACCATAATAGACATAACACTGGCCACCGACGCCATTGCGGAACACATTAACAACTGGCACGTAGCCAGCACAGAGGTTTCTTGTGCTGACCATAGACGGGTAAGATTCAACTTGGACTCAGGCGAAATAAAGCCTCGCGTTTATCGTAACCCAAAAAGAACGAACAGCAAATTGTTTACGGCAACTCTAGATACTGAGCTACGAGAACTCTCACTGATAGAACCCAACGTGGAGCTGACACCAACAGAAATAGAAAACACACTGACGTTGCTGGCTAATAGTCTCAAAACCAGCTATGAAAAATCATGCCCTCTAACTAAAGAGCGCACTGCTATTTCACACCCAAAAGACAGATGGTGGAATGGGGAACTCGCCAAACTGAGAAAGAAGACGCGCCATCACTTCAACAGGGCGATGAACACAAACCAAGAGGAAGACTGGAAGGACTACCGCGTAGCAAGACAAAACTTTAAACGCGAAATAAAACGTAGCCGCGAATACTCGTGGAGGAAATACAGCAGTTCCATCACATCCCAGAGCGAAACGGCGCGCCTCAGCAAAATACTATCAAGAGACTCAAAGATCAAACTAGGCACTCTGAGAAAGCCTGACGGATCATATACAACAACAGAGCGCGAACAATTCGAGCTGTTACTAAAAACACATTTTCCGGACTGCACGTTGAGTGACGACACCAGCTGGGAAGCAAGTACAAGTCATACACCACAGAAAGCTGACTGGGTACTAGCTGAATCAATAGTCTCAGAGGAAAAACTTTCTAGTGCTGTAAGAACATTTCAACCATTTAAGGCGACTGGCACGGACGGTATATTCCCTGCCCTCCTTCAGTGGCATCTTATGAAAATCGAGGCAATACTTATAGCTATCTATAGGAGCTGCATCGCTTGGAAATACATACCACTGGCGTGGAGAGAAGTTAAGGTAATCTTCCTCCCAAAACCAGGCAAGTCTGACTACACACAACCAAAGTCATTCAGACCGATCAGTTTGAGCTCATTTCTTCTCAAAACTCTCGAGAAACTCTGTGACAGACACATCCGTAGCGGGCCGTTGGCTAACAACCCGGTCAACAAAAACCAGCACGCGTATCAATCAGGCAAATCCACTGAAACAGCTTTACATCAAGTTGTCCACAAGATTGAAAGTGCCCTGGAAGACAAACAATCATGTCTGGTCACTTTCATCGACATTGAAGGTGCATTTGATAAGACCACCTTTCCGAGCATCGAAAGGGGGCTAAGAGATAAAGGGGTTGATGAGAACCTGAACGAATGGATAACACAAATGCTGGCCAACAGGGCGGCTCGGATCGAAAGCTCCGAAATTACACGTTGTCTCGTAACAAAAGGATGCCCACAAGGAGGAGTTCTGTCACCCCTACTCTGGATACTCGTAGCAAACGAGCTCTTAGAACTACTAAACAAAGATGGCATCCTTACAATTGGTTATGCTGACGACCTAGCAATCATGATATCGGGACTATTTGAATCAACTCTATGCGAGAAGATGCAAAAAGCTCTTCGTGTTGTGGAAGCATGGTGCCATAGGCACAGCCTATCTGTGAACCCAAACAAAACTGAATTGATTCTTTTTACTCGCAAAACGAAGAAACTGCAGGCACTAGACCTACCATCCCTATTTGGAACAAGACTGACTTTGTGTAAGGAGGTCAAATACCTGGGCATATGGCTGGACAGCAAACTTCTATGGAACAAGCAGCTTGACCATGTCACGACAAAGGCTACAAACGTGCTATGGCAGTGCACACGTGCCGTGGGCAAGGACTGGGGATTAAAACCGAAGCTGTGTCTCTGGATGTACAAAGTCATGGTTAGACCGGTGCTCACCTATGGCGCTGTAGTCTGGTGGCCCCGAACTATCCTAGTTACTGCTATCAATAGGCTACAACAGGTCCAAAGACTAGCATGCTCACTCGCAAGTGGGTGCACAAAATCTACTCCATCGGCGGCACTCGATGTCATACTGGGGCTGGTACCACTTCAGCTGCACATACAGCAGGAAGCGATGGCAGCAGCACTAAGAATAAAATCCACTAACCAGTGGAAAGGTGACAACAGAACAACATATCATTGCAAGATACTTGACAAGGCGACAAAAGTCATTCCGGAGGCCTTACGAGGCACGGACAGAATCGCTACTTCTTATTTGGTCAACAAATCGTACGAAGTGGTGACTTCGGAGCCCGAAGGTATCTCAAGTTCCTCATCTGGGCTGCCCACATACCACATATACACAGATGGAGCCAAACAGAAAACGGGGGTGGGCTGTGGCTTTTACTGCCCTGAAACGAGACTCTGTAAGGCTCAACCACTCAACACAACCACCACGGCTTTACAAGCCGAAACTATAGGTCTACATCTGGCGGCCAAAGATATACTGACATCATTAAAGTCTGTGCCGGAAACAGGGAAAGCTCTAGCATGCACACAACAATTTATCTTCACAGCAGATAGTGCTGCACTTATAAATGCTCTTCAAAGACCAGACACCAGGTCCAAATCGATACTGGAATGTCATAATGCACTCCAACAACTAAGTGTGAATCATAGAGTGCTCATCAAATGGACAAAGAGTCATAGCACAAACCTGGGCAACAACAGGGCTGACGTCCTGGCAAAAGAGGGAGCAAAACTTGTTCCTACAGAAGCGGACAAGAGCCTATCAAATCCACCATCGGCGGAAATCAAAAACAGACTGAGAGAACACTTTGAAAAAGAGCACCAGAAGCTCTGGGAAAGCAGAAAGGACTGTAAGCAGGCGAAAGTCATGCTCCCGGGCCCAGACAAGAAGTCCACCAACACCATAATAAAGATGAAACGCGAGGACCTGCGAATGCTGGTGGGCATCATCACAGGTCACTGTGAATTAAACCATCACCTGTACAAGACAGGGGCTATGACAGCGGATTATGTCGGGGCTGCCTACAGGGAGAAGAAACAGTAGAGCACGTAATTTTGCACTGTGCAGCCACGGAAGAGGCCAGGACCACATCGGGTCTGCGGGCCGTGATCGGAAGCGGCTCCCAGACACCGCTGCATACAGGGATACTGAGAGAATGTTACCAACGACCCAAAGTCCTGCTTCGCTATTTTAAGGAGCTGGGCTGGCTGGGGTAGGGTTAGCATAGGGGGACAATGCACAAAACACCCCACAGCGGGAAGTCAGTGCAGGTCTAACCACCCCCGATTAGAATTAGAATTAGAATTAGATGTCCCGCTGCGGGAATCGTACCGTCTCAGACGGGCACTAGCCCGCTTTTTTTTTTTTATGCAACAGATTTGGCAAACAAGCTTACGGCCCACCTGATGGTAAGCGGTTACCGTAGCCTATGAGCGCTTGCAATACCAGAGGCATCACGCACGAACCCCCTTCCCTCCTAAAGAGCTCTGGCAACTTTACTCACAGCAGGAACACAACACTATTTGAAACAAATAATGTTATTTGGCTGCGATCTTCTGTAAGGCGGAGGTACCTCCCAGTCAGGCTGCTCCAATTCAGAACGAGAAAATCTCGCTGTGCCCTACCTCCTCCTATGCCACCGAGGTCGTCGTATGTGTGTCATCATCATCATCAGCCTCAGATGGTGACATTTATCAATCTAACGGTATGATTTAGCCCGCATAATTATTAGAAAAGATGTGTTTGTTACCTACAGTTACTTATCCAAAAAGGTACCTAATAGCAATGGAAGTAAATTACCTACCAGTATTGTAGTAGTACCTAAATAAAATACAGGGTGCATCATCCCAAAAACAGAAGTCAAACTCAAAAGGCGTTTATTTACTAGGACTGGCCTCATAGCTCAGTTAGAAGTAACTCTAGTAGGAGGAGGTAGGGCACAGCGAGATTTTCTCGTTCTGAATTGGAGCAGCTCACCTGGAGAGGTACCTCCGCCTTACAGAAGATCGCAGCCAAATAACATTATTTGTTTCAAAAAGTGTTGTGTTCCTGCGGTGAGTAAGGTTGCCAGAGCTCTTTAGGGGGGAAGGGGGTTCGGGGTCGGCAACGCGTGCGTGATGCCTCTGGTATTGCAAGCGCTCATAGGCTACGGTAACCGCTTACCATCGGGTGGGACGTAAGCTTGTTTTACATCTCTGTTGTATAAAAAAAAACTCTGCCTTCTGCGCTAGAGGTTTCGGTCTTCGATCCCCGCACTGGACAAACATTTGTGTGATAAACACAGATGTTTATAAACACAGATGTTTTTTCTGTGTCTGAGTGTTAAATATATATCTATTATGTATATCAGTCTCTGGTACCCATAGTACAGGCTATGCCTAGTTTGAGATCAGTTGACCGTGTGTGATATGTCCGAAATATTTATCATTTTATTTATTTAAATAAAATCACTAGGATCACTTTGAAACGTCTTAGAAACTAGGTGAAGCTACGCCTGTTCCTCGCGACCAAGCCTACAAGAATCAGGCAACAAACGTGCCTAAATTTTTTTTCGATGATCCTTTTTCACAAAATGCAATGTAGAGCTCAGTGTTATTAGTGTATTATTATTTTTAAATTTTTATTATTGTCACCATCTTTGTGTAGGGTTTTACAGTTATAAAAGTATTAGTAGAGGGAAAGTTAAAGTACGAAACAAACCCACGAGTGCTCGTTTAACACTGATTTTATTTCGATAAAATTACAATAAATTAATGCAGCAAAAATGTGTACCTATCATGTGTAATGTGTATCTATAGTAGGTATTTTTGCTTAGTAGGCTTGACCTAGTTCAATGACTTTACCTATCGTGCGGTAAACCGTACACTTTGATTTAATATTTTTCGAACATACACTTTTCATAAGTATAAAGGTAGTAGGTACATCATTAGATTTATTTATATTATTCTTTCCTCTCTCGTGTGAAGTAATGCTCAGCCACAACCACAATTATTGTATACAGCTAAATAGATAGATATTCCTGTTCCTGTAGTATTCGAGAGCTGTTCTATTACACCCTGTATTTTATTGCAGTGGCATGTCTATATATGTATAAGGTGACATGTAAAATACTTACTGGTTTAAAAAATGTTCAGCAGTCTGACTGTAGTTGTGATAGTTTCAACAATTTATATCATTAGTCCAGGTAAATGCAATATTCTCGAGACATATATATAGGTACAAATACAAATGTTTTTATTTCGTTTACAAAGTTCATTTTATCATATACAATATTTCGGAGCCTCCTTTTAAGTATATAATACTTGTACTAGGAGGCCTCGCTCTTCCTTAGTTACTTTAGGCCATAATTAAAACAAGGTACATTGACAATTAAAACATTAGGGCAATACAGATAAAAATAAAATAGTGAAAAACAAATTAAAAGTTGAGGGTAGATTTATATTGAGTGCCTTGAGTTGTATTTCTTGAGTGCTCGACGTGGTGTGGTCTAAGTTAAAAACTCAAAGAGTTCAATGAAATTTTTAAAACTAGTTGTAATATTATATTAAGTAATTTTTAAAATTAATTTATTAATCTACAATCCTTATGTTCTGTGAGTGTCTTATTCATATGTTTTTGTGTGGGTTCATGTGTGTTAGTTACCAGTGTGTGTGTTGTGCGTATGTGTGTGTGTGTGTGGTGCTCTTGAGGACACCGGGCTCTTAAGAGTCCGGGCAACAGGAGTTACCGGTGTGTGTGTGGGTGTGTGTCTATGTGAGTGTGTGTGTATGTGTGCGTACTGTGAGAGTTATTTATCGATTTTGAATAAATTATTATATAAAATTTAGGAAACAACCCGAAGGAGTGCCTCCACATCCTCGTAACATAAGCACTTAAGCCATTTAGTAAGTTCAAACTTGCAATCAAAATAGGTAAGGTACACTACATTGTAATGTCAGTCGTATTTATAATATTGTAATGTACCAAGTGGCAATGTACGTGAGAACGAACCTGGACTCATATGTGAGGCATGAACACCAGCACAACTACACCACTCGCAATCGACACAAACTTGAGTCGGTATCGCGGACACTTGCGAAATCATCCAAGCTGGCACATGTTATGGGTCCAGCTGTATATAACAGGCTCCCTAAAACCGTCACGCAGGCTAATAATAATATTCTCGCTTTCAAGAAAAAACTAAAAAACTGGCTTATCGAGCAAACTTTTTATCATCATCATCATCATCAGCCTGATGAAGTCCACTGCTGAACATAGGCCTCCCCCAAAGAGTTCCATGACGAACGGTCTTGTGCCTTTTCCATCCACCGACTTCCCGCAACCTTAACAATGTCGTCGGTCCATAGGGTGGGGGGCCTTCCAACACTGCGTCGTCCGGTTCGTGGTCGCCACTCGAGAACCTTTGTTCCCCAACGGTTGTTGAACTTTTTATACCTATGATGAATTCATAGTCTTTAAATGTAAAAATATATAATCATTTGATTTGTGTTTATTTAATTGACTTATAACTACATATTTTTTTCATTATGACATTTTATTTAGAACTATTTTTATTGAAATTTTAATTATATTTATTTTTGACATTGTAATTAATTATGAATGTATTTTTTACGTAGAAAATGAATTATGTACAAATTGACTTATAATAGTAATTATTATGACTATTATACCAAAAAAGTCGCTTTACAAGGTCCTTTCTGCCCCATACGTGCAAATTGTGGAATGAGCTTCCTTCCGAGGTTTTCCCGCTAACCTACAACATGAAGAGCTTTAAGAAAAATACAAAAATATTTCTCCAGGGCATTAGCATACTCATTATCTGGCATGCTGCTCTTTGTGAAGCACAAGTTTATTGTATATTATCATTCTTAAATTCTGTGTACTTATTATAATTATATACGATATAGTATCTGTATGTGTTTATATAAATGTCACTATATGTATTATATATATATATATATATATATATATATATATATATATATATATATATATATATATATATATATATATGATTATCTTGATTTATCTATTTAATATACCTACTTTACTCTGTTTATAGTTAATTATTTTCTTCATAATTTAAGAAACACCATCTTGCCCCTTCTCTAATCTTTTCAGTCCAGTCCATCCTAAGGTTGCCTGGCAGAGATCGCTCTTAGCGATAAGGCCGCCCATTGTATTGCCGTGTAAATTTAATGTGATCTTATGTATTATTTCCGTATGGTGATCAATAAAGTGTTATCTATCTATCTATCTATCTATTAGCAATGCTCCAGGTGTTGCAGATGTCAATAGGCGACGGTAACCGCTTACCATCAGGTGGGCCGTAAGCCTGTTGGCCTCCGTATAACATAAAAATAATAATAATAATAGCCTCTTTTCCTTCCAAAATATAAATAAAATTGTTTCCGTGGTCTCCAATACATCTTTCATTTAGACCACAACAGAGTACTAACCTACCCACATAAAAACCGCCTATTATGCTATTCTAGCTAAATAATTCGCAACAATTACAAGTTTTATCGAAATCGCTTGAGCCATTACGGCGTGATTGAACAACAAACATCCAAACATCGTTATAAACTTGCGCATTTATAATATTAGTACTAAGGATAGGATTGTGCTGAGCACAGTGAATCTATCTATTTATATTCGAACGCTTTGCATTGTCTGTCATATTGTTAGTAGGTACTTCTTCTTCTTCTTTGTTCTTGACTCGAGAAGAAGAAGTAGGTACCTATGCAATGTTGTACCTACACGAAAGGAGCCTCTGAGGCACACTTTAATCCTTTCACTACTCTGATTCTTTCACCGACGGTCATAGGCCCTTTTTAGGGCCACCATACTTCAACCTGCTCATTGACCTAATACAGGATGACCAAGAAAGAATCAGTGACACGATAAGCAAGCAAGTATGCAATACCATAGTGAATCGTTGTTGATTGGAATATATTTTTTATCGTAGGTTGACCTAATTTCTCCATCTGAAAACCAGCGCCGCTACACTTCGTGTGCGGCATTAAAGCTGAGATGGAACCTATTTGGCTCACGCATGCACCTCGGCACGGACTAATGAATACCCTAGTTATGTTTCTTAAATAAATAAATATTCCGGACATATCACACACGATCAACTGATCCCAAACTAGGCATAGCCTGTACTATGGGTACCAGAGACTGATATACATAATAGATATATATTTAACAGCCAGACACAGAACAAACATCTGTGTTAGTCACAAATGTTTGTCCAGTGCGGGAATCGAACCCGCGACCTCTAGCGCAGAAGGCAGAGTTACTACCAACTGAGCTATGAGGCCAGTCAACTTCTTTCCTTCTTTTTCTTCCTACCTACTTTTGTTTGTTACTTACCCACCTCTTTATAACCTGTAGTGTATTTTCTAATTAGTTTGTGCTGTGCTTGTGTGTCCATAATAAATGTATTTTCTTTCTTTTCTCTCTTTCAATTTCTATTTAGTTCTTTGTACAGATTTTTTACGCCTTTTTTCAGATCTTGTGGAAGCTGGATCCCGACAAAAGAGGTGAGAATTCACTAATAAACAGCGTCTTCCTAATTGATCGAGCTAGCGAAGGGAGCGAAGAGTACCATGGTACCACACCCAGACACCATCATCATCATCTTCCTGCCCTTATCCCGCTTCACGTGGGGTCGGCACAACATGTTTATCTCTTCCACTCCCCTCTATCAGCCGTCAAATCAGTATTCATTCCTTTCTTACTCATGTCGTCTTTCACACAATCTATCCATCTTTTCTTTGGTCTACCTCTCCCCTTATATCCTTCCACATTCATATTTAACACTCTTTTAGTCACTCTTCTACCACAACACCCAGACCCGATACAAATATTTGCAGATCATGCAAACATTTGTCCCGCAGCGGGAATCGAACCGTTGCGTCTCAGACGGGCACTCGCCCACTACGCCAGCGAGTTCTTCAAATCAGAGTCAAAATTAAAAAAAAAAAAATCAGTGACGTTTTGGACAAACGCCAGGTCATGAGTCGACGAGCAAACCGACGAGCATGTATGAGGAATGTGATGAGAGTGAATGAAGCTAAAGAGGTATGTCAGGATCGTAGCAAGCGGAAAGTCGTTTTTTTTTTTATACAACTGGGATGGCACACAAGCATACGGCCCACCTGTTGGTAAGCGGTTACCGTAGCCTATGAGCGCTTGCAATACCAGAGGCATCACGCACGCGTTGCCGACCCCGAACCCCCCTTCCCCCCTAAAGAGCTCTGGCAACCTTACTCACCGCAGGAACACAACACTTTTTGAAACAAATAATGTTATTTGGCTGCGATCTTCTGTAAGGCGGAGGTACCTCCCTAGGCGTCGTCTCTGCCTACCCCTCTAGGAAATAGGCGTGATTTTATGTATGTACCTACATAGGTACATACATAAAATCACGCCTAAATAAATTTTCTTCTACATACATATGTAGAAGAAAATTTATTTTAGATGCATAGTGATCCAGAAACAGTCGGGAACGCACGGAGACAGTGCTGAGGGGGACGGCGAGGATGAGGAGTACAGGAAACCGCAGCCGAAGGAACCGCGGCCTGACCGGCTGAGAAGGCCGCGGCCTTACAGTACGAATAAGGACCAGGATGCTGAGGTATCGCACATTATAAAAAGATTCATGACGAGCTTCTGCGCTAGAGGTCGCGGGTTTGATTCCCGCACTGGACAAACATTTGTGTGATTAACACAGATGTTTGTTCTATTATGTATATCAGTCTCTGGTACCCATAGTACAGGCTATGCCTAGTTTGGGATCAGTTGACCGTGTGTCCGGAATATTTAGGTATTATTATTATTATTATGTTATCTTTTTTTTTATTCCGGACTTATCAGTATGGGTACCAGAGACTGATACATAATAGAACAAACATCTGTGTTAATCACACAAATGTTTGTCCAGTGCGGGAATCGATCTCGCGACCTCTAGCGCAGAAGGCAGAGCTACTACCAACTGTTATATTAATAATCACCATTTTTTTTGTTTCAGAATTTATCTCCGGAGCTACTGAAGTACAAAATCCTGCCGATGAGACCGCTGAACAACAAATATCGCTTTAGGAACCGCCTGTTTAGGAAATATTTATAATAATTTACCCTACTCCTACGTACGTCCACGGCGCGACTCAAAAGGAACGCGACTGAAACTGTAGTCACTTATGAGTAGCCTGACTGCGATAGCACTAGTATTTCAATGCGCGTCCGTCCACGACGCTACTCAAAAGGAACGCGTTTGTAACTAGTCTCCTGGCGACTCGACATGCTGGTCGCCAGGCGACTGGTTTCGAGAAACTGTTCATAAATGAACAAATAAAAAGTAATTTTAAGTGATTCTGACGTCTATGTGACTGGAGAAGTAATAATTCCATGTCATCGCTCGAATTATCACTAGTCATGTTAATTATTTTCGTTTTCAAAACTTTGTTTACATAAAATCGTGTATGAGTTTCAGGAAATTCCAGTAGCGTCGTGGACGAGTCTGAGTTTCCAATCAGTCCGCAACTCTAGTTTCTAATGAGTTCCGTTAAGATGGTTGTGGTTCAATCACGCCGAACGGATTTGGATGAAATTTGGCACAGAAATAGATTATAGTCTAGAATAGCATATATGCTACATTTTATGTAGGTACCACGCGAGCGAAAACACGGACGCAAGCTAGTTTTTAGTATTAGTAGGATAGGATCCGTCGGCTGAACTGCATGAAAATAAATACTATTTAAGTTTGTGTAATCACAAAGGAATATTATTTTTATTTAACACACCTTACCACAAAATCATAAAAACTAAACAACTTAAAAAATTAAAATAAAATCTTAAAAAATAACTAGGCCAAAATTAAAATAACTAAAAATAAATCGGAATTAAATCACAACTAAAATAAAGGCGTAAACGACTAAAATAAACGCTTAGAAATATCTCTAGACGTGTTCAAACGCCGTGCTATGATAACATATCGAACGCCTAATAGACGTTCAAAAGTTTCACAATGTAACCAGAAATCTATACACTTTTCACGGTCCGGAAAGTGAAAAGTGACAACTGGCACTCGGCCCTATAAATAGTAATGTATTCACTTTTTACGGTCCGGAAAGTGAAAAGTGACAACTGGCACTCGGCCCTATAAATAGTAATGTATTCACTTTTTACGGTCCGGAAAGTGAAAAGTGACAACTTGCACTAGGGCCTATATAGAGTATCTAATGTATTCACTTTTCACGGTCCAAAAAGAGAGAAGTGAGACTGACTTTGCAGACTAGGGTCTCATAAAACATAATCGGACGCCGTTTGAACGCGGCCCAGCTGCTATGTAGGTACTTATTTTGACGCCTTTCTTTGTTTCTTGACGTTTGCTTCTGTCTGTTTGTTATGTTTGTCTGTTGTTCCGCGTTTCATCATGGCCTCCTGCGGGATGGGCAGGTGGCCCCGGGAATCGACCCCCACACCTGGTCGCATCTTCATCCGGTGATCCGTCAGATAAACCGACGCTTCCGGCTTTATCCGGACGGCGCAGTTGTAGAAATGCAGGTCCCTGTTGAGAATTAACATTGCTTGTACTGTCACCATTGGCGGATTTGCCCTAAGGCCCAGTAGGCCCGGGCCTAGGGTGGCCAGATATTAGGGGCAACAAATCAAGACCAAACATTTGTAGATAATACATTTAAAAAATATGTACCTAGTCTAATGATGGGTGCTGAGAAAGGGGCGGCACATGGCCAAGACTGTCACTGGTTTTGTCTTGGTCATCCTGTATTATGTCAGTGAGATGGTTGAGGTATGGTGGCCCTGAATGGCCTATGACCGTCGGTGAAAGAGATTACATTATATCCTGGGGAAGGATATATCCATATATTTTATTGACAATCTATAACTATATTGACTGGCCTCATAGCTCAGTTGGTAGTAACTCTGCCTTCTGGGCTAGAGGTCGCGGGTTCGATCCCCGCACTGGACAAACATTTGTGGTCTCTGGTACCCATAGTACAGGATATGCCTAGTTTGGGATCAGTTGACCGTGTGTAATATGTCCGGAATATTTATTTTATAATTCCTCAAGTTAGGGATCTGAAAATTCATATTTAGGCTTTGGTAAGAAATAAATAAAATTAAATAACGCATTGTTCTTATATCTGGCAAACATGTAATTTTAGTTTCTATATGCGAAAACATATAATTGGTTTTAAGTTTCTTTTATAAGTTGTTTAAATAGAATTTAACACTGTTTGTTTTCCGAATAAAATAAAATAAAATAAATAAAAAATTTCGCAAAAACATCCTAATAGGGGGCAAAGTTGTGGTGCAATTTCCTCCATTCTGATCGGGCTCCTTTACTTCCTTATATGATATGACGGCAATCTTCTCTTTTTTAAGGGGGCAAAGTAGGGGGTGTACATTATTACTGTTGCTAGTATTTGTCGTACTGCAGCACACGCAAACTTGCCTAAATTTAAGATACCAACTTTAAAAAAAATTGCTCTTTTGATTATTTATACCCACCTATTGTATGTACTTTGGTTTAAAATTGTTTATCTATGCTAATTGTGTGTGTCTGTAGTGCCAAATAATTTTTTTATCTATCTATCTAGTAACCTTATATTAGGAAACTGGAATGGCGCGAACACCCTGGCTTGAATGTTATCCTTGTACTGCGCCCAGCGGCACTTGAGGAGGTGGTTCCTTTGAAGCGAGTAATGCCTCGTGTACTGATCCTCGTAGAGCGTCCGCTCGAACTCTGGCAGTAGCCTGTAGCCCGTCGCCATCTCCTTGCTCAGCTCTGGGGGCAATCAAGTCGGAGGATGTTTTTACTGGCCTCATAGCTCAGTTGGTAGTAACTCTGCCTTCTGCGCTAGAGGTCGCGGGTTCGATTCCCGTACTGGACAAACATTTGTGACTAACACAGATGTTTGTTCTGTGTCTGGGTGTTAAATATTTATCTATTAAGTATATCAGTCTCTGGTACCCATAGTACAGGCTATGCCTAGTTTGGGATCAGTTGACCGTGTGTGATATGTCCGGAATATTTATTATTTATTTTAGGGTTCCGTACCTCATTTGGAAAAACGGAACCCTTAGAGGATCACTTTGCTGTCCGTCTGTCTGTCTGCCCGTCTGTCAAGACCTTTTTCTCAGAAACTGCTAAAGGTACCAACTATTAAGGTCTGTGGGCTTATGGTGCCGTATAAAAATCAAAGCTCTAGCTTAATGCATTAAAAAGATATGGCAATGAATGTATAATTTTTGTATGGAAATGGCAAAAATTAAAAATCTCTAGGGTACTTCCAGTTACCTCACAATTCTGAAATTTGGAATGCTAGGAGCTTTTGTTACACAAGTAAAGGAAAAAGTCTGAAATTGAGGAATTTCGAAGTTTTTTAGGAAACAACGTTGTATTTGCGGTCAATGTTATACAATGACTACGTGAACGACCGCAAATATAAGTTTGTCAATTCCTACACTTAGAATTTTTATTTTGTGATCATGACTACGATTCGAACCGCACGACCGGGATTCGAACCCACGACCAATGGTACAGAACCCTCAGGGCGCGAGTTCTCGCACTTGACCGTCATTATTTTTTTATACAACTGAAGTGATACAACTGAAGTGGCTGTGGTGGCCCCGGCTGAAGAATAGGCCCCTCCATATCTACCTATCCGCGGATGTCGTAAGAGGCGACTAAGGGAAAAAAGCTAGGGGATGGGCAGCAGCGTCCCTCATTGTAACAACGATAGCTCTAACTGCGCTCGCCAACCCGCATGCCCAGCGTGGTGAGTATGGGCTCTGTCTGTGGGGGAGGCCATGTTCAGCAGTGGACGTCGAACGGCTGAAATGATGATACAACTGAAGTGGCAAACAAGCAAACGGTCCCCTGTTGGTAAGTGGTTACCGTGGCCTATGAGCACTTGGAATACCAGAGGCATCACGAACGCGTTGCCGACCCCGAATCCCCTCGGAATCCGAGCTCTTTAGGGGTAAAGAGCTCTCAAGTCAAAGTCAAAAGGCGTTTAATTCAATAAAATCACAAGGATCACTTTGAAACGTCTTAGAAATTAAGCTATGCCTGTTCCTCGCGACCAAGCATAGCAGAATAGAAGCTCTGGCAACCTTACTCACAGCAGGAACACAACACTATTTGAAACAAATAATGTTATTTGGCTGCGATCTTCTGTTAGGTGGAGGTACCTCTGGCTGCTCCAATAACGAGAAAACCTCGCTGTGCCCTACCTCCTTCGTGAATGTGGCAGAGTACTTGCGCGTGAGGACCAAGATCAGCCTGAGGGGCGAACGGTTGGAGTCCCACAGATGTCAGTAATTATATCAGTAGGTGTGTAGATTTTGTAGTTTTAAATAAAAAGTGTTTATTTCACTTATTATTATTATGTGCGCCACCGTCCTCTTCTACTTTTTATATCCTGTCCATCCAAAGGTTGCCTGGAAGAGATCGCTTTTAGCGATAAGGCTGCCCATTGTCACACTATTTTTAAGTAACTAATTTTATTTCCTTGATTGTGTATTTTCTTTTTTTCGTTTACAATAAATTTATATTCTATTCTATTGATAGTCAGTTTCAACTACGCCGGGGTAGCTAGGAGGAGGTAGGGCACAGCGAGATTTTCTCGTTCTGAATTGGAGCAGCTCGCCTGGGGAGGTACTTCCGCCTTACAGAAGATCGCAGCCAAATAACATTATTTGTTTCAAATAGTGTTGTGTTCCTGCTGTGAGTAAGGTTGCCAGAGCTCTTTAGGGGGGGGAAGAAGGTTCGGGGTCGGCAACGCGCTCATAGGCTACGGTAACCGCTTACCATCGGGTGGGCCGTAAGATAGTTTTCCACCTATGTTGTATAAAAAAAAAAAAGCTACTCCGCCAGTTTCAACAATTGCAATCAGAGGTGCAATTGCGTAAGCGTAATGGCAATGAAGTTCGTAACTTCACGGGTAATTTTAACAAACTTAGCAACATTCAAAAAAGATAGAAGCCAAGAAGAATCTATAACTATATTGACTGGCCTCATAGCTCAGTTGGTAGTAACTCTGCCTTCTGCGCTAGAGGACGCGGGTTCGATTCTCGCACTGGACAAACATTTGTGATTAACACAGGTGTTTGTTCTGTGTCTGGGTGTTAAATATATATTATATCTATTATATATATCAGTCCCTGGTACTCATAGTACAGGCTATGCCTGGTTTGGGATCAGTTGACTGTGTGTGATATGTCCGGAATATTTAATTTAAAAAACGTTTCAAACTTGACAAGGGAAAACTGACAAGTTCTTAGCTTCTTCCTTTTCATGTTTGAAAAACGTCAGATGTCGCTAAAATTTAAAATTAAAATTGCGATCTTCATCAGCATTTTGCTTACACAATAGCCTGGCTGGTACCGGTGGCGTAGCGGACGAGAGCCCGTCTGAGACGCAAGCGGTTCGATTCCCTCTGCGGGACAAATGTTTGCATGATCTGCAAATATTAGTTCCGGGTCTGGGTGTTGTGGTACCATGGTACTCGTAGTTTCTGATGCCCACGACACAGGCAGTCCTAGTTAAACTTACTCTAACACATTTGCATGCTTATGTTAGTAAAACATGATCGAATCTAAATAGACTACACCTAAATTGTGAAGCACAAGTTTATTGTATATTATTATTCTTAAATTCTGTGTACCTATTATAATTATATACGATATAGTATCTGTATGTGTTTATATTAATGTCACTATATGTATTATATATATATATATATGATTATCTTGATTTATCTATTTAATATACCTACTTTACTCTGTTTATAGTTAATTATTTTCTTCATAATTTAAGAAACACCATCTCGCCCCTTCTCTAATCTTTTCAGTCCAGTCCATCCTAAGGTTGCCTGGCAGAGATCGCTCTTAGCGATAAGGCCGCCCATTGTATTGCCGTGTAAATTTGTAATTGTGATCTTATGTATTATTTCCGTATGGTGATCAATAAAGTGTTATCTATCTATCTATCTACATTGTGTTTCATCATCATCATCATCAGCCTGTAGAAGTCCACTGCTGGACATAGGCCTCCCTTAAAGAGTTCCACGACGAACGGTCTTGAGCCTTCTCCATCCACCGACTTCCCGCAACCTTCACAATGTCGTCGGTCCATTGTGTTTAAGCAATCTTTATCTTTATCTTAGTTCGTACTCGTACTTGTAAGTTGTAGTTAAACTTACGTTCATCGACTTGATAATTGGGTTTCGTCCTCGCTATAGGAGCACATTTATCGTAAATATTACCACGTGTTTCCGTAAGCGCCATAGAAAGTTATATTTTTACAAAACTAATAACAAAATCACAGATTTTATGATTTTATGATTTTATGGTGACATTTCGTCAGACATTTTGTCAGACTAAAAGATAAACACTATACCTAAACGTCATTATACAAACAAGGTGCGATGATTCTTACCCGAAAAGGACCGATTCTATCAACATAAAAATTATTTAGTACCTATATTATGTAGGTATTTTCATTTCAAGTTTCATCATTAAGTTTTTCAGCTGTTTTTGGTATTTTTATCATCTCTTTAACAAATCAATAAATGTACCTACGACATTTTTTTTATAGGTACATACAATACAGGCTAACGTTTATAAATAAAATAAAGATTCCGGACATATCACACACGGTCAACTGATCTCAAACTAGGCATAGCCTGTACTATGGCTACCAGAGACTGATATACATAGCCACAGAACAAAAATCTGTGTTAGTCACAAATGTTTGTCCAGTGCGTCCAGTCCAGAGTAACTACCAACTGAGCTATGAGGCCAGTTTGACCACAATCTCATCAAGATTGCCACCTAAAACAGCTGACTAATGTGAACCTGCTGTATAGCGTCATTTTTTTTATATAACAACCATCAGTCACTACCATAGTCCTGAGCCCACACTAGGATTCCGTGTCGTGGTTATCAGAAACTACGAGTACCATACCACAACACCCAGACCCAGAACATTTTGCAGATCGTGCAAATATTTGTCCCGCAACGGTAATCGAGCTCGCATCTTCTTGCGTCTCAGACATGCACTCGCTAGTGCTAGTGTGGGGTGAGGACAGAACTAAAGTATTTTAAGACCGCAATCTCACTCCTCACAACATGGTCACAAAGTTCGAAAGAGGCTAGCTACCCACAACACAGGTTCTCCTAGGGTGGGTAGCTAGCCTCTTTCCTCAAAAAAGTACCCTCAACATTATTAACTATCATAACAATACATACATACCTTTCCACAACTTTATTGTTAGTTAGTTATGTAAGTTTCTATTAATTAGTGAATACTCCATTTACGTTTGTTACACATAAATATTTTTTTATACTTTTTATTTACTTGGGTTTTTTAATCATTTATTATTAAACTTAGTGGCTAAAGAATACAGTTTCTTCCTTTCTCCATACGTGCAAATTGTGGAATGAGCTTCCTTCCGATGTTTTCCCGCTAACCTACAACATGAAGAGCTTTATGAAAAATACAAAAAGATTTCTCCAGGGCAGGCAACGAATTAGCAATGCTCCAGGTGTTACAGATGTCAATAGGCGACGGTAACCGCTTACCATCAGGTGGGATGTAAGCCTGTTTGCCTCCGTATAACATTAAAAAAAAAAGTTTTTAGGCTTCATCAGGCATTGGTGAAGACAATATGTAATAGATATTTATCCCTCAAAGAGAGAGAGAGAACCCTATCAAGCTTTATGGATGACTAGCTTCCGCCCGCGGTTTCGCTCGCGTGGTACCTACTTGAAAAGTAGCCTATATGCTATTCTAGGTAAAGACCTCTATATATTCCAAGTTTCAACGAAATCGGTTGAGCTGTTACGGCGTGATTGAATAACAAAAATCCTCACAAACTTTCGCATTTATAATATTATATAAAACTAGCTGGTGCCCGCGACTTCGTCTGCGCAGGATTAGTATTTCGAGTAGCTATTGGTCATATTTTGGACAATTCACACAATAGCTTGGAGTTTCACTACGTGATAAGATCCGAAATGAGGAAATCCGTAGAAGAACTAAGGTCACCGACGTAGCTCTCAGAATTAGCAAGTTGAAGTGGCAGTGGGCAGGCCATATAGCTCGCAGAACCGACAACCGTTGGGGAGTAAAGGTTCTCGAATGGCGGCCGCGAACCGGGCGACGCAGTGTTGGAAGGCCCCCCACCCGATGGACCGACGACATTGTGAAGGTTGCGGGAAGTCGGTGGATGGAGAAGGCTCAAGACCGTTCGTCATGGAACTCTTTGGGGGAGGCCTATGTCCAGCAGTGGACTTCTACAGGCTGATGATGATGATGATGACACAATATCTTTATAATTTGTAGCCTATGTGATAATCTGATGTATAAGCTATAGGTATTATTGTGAAGTTTCATTAAAATCCATTCAGTAGTTTTTACGCGAAAGAGTAACAAACATCCATCCATACTTACAAACTTTCGCATGTATATTATAGTAGGAAGTAGATTCTCTTTGGATAACAGGATATAATTGTTCTATGCTCCAAGTTTTATAACATGGGACTTTTTGGCGGGAACTTGAGAAAGTGATGATGTTGTGCTCTCAATTTATTTTACAAAACTAGTGTTAATTCAATAATATTATGTGATTATGGTGGTGTTTTGCGTAATATTGTTTGAGTAAACCACACAAGTGAAGTGAAATGAAATGATTGTGTGTATCGTCATTTTTCGAGTTGGCGCCAAGAGGTCCCTTGAGGTTTTAGTAAAATAGTCACCATCATATCTTACTAAAACTGAACTTGACTTGACTTGACGGTGACTCGACGATCATAAACGAAAGAAAATGAAGAAAGATAAACAAATTAACAAGAAAAATACACGTAAGACTTGGCAGTAAGGCCTAGATGCCATAGCCAGCCCGAAAGGGAAGAACATTAAAAAAAAAAAACTCTTTGATTTATTTTGATGTCAGTTGGTTCGTGGTCTTTTGTAATATTTTTGTAATTTTACATAATTTTTATAAGAGTTTTATTGAGTTATATGGATATGCTGAGCTCCGCGTCGACCTCGCACTACGCGGCCTGCGATCATATAAAGAAAAAACCTCCAGACATTGATATTGATGATGGTAAAAAAAAAGAGACACTTCCAGAAGGAGCGAATTTCTTTAGGATCTTTAGGATGATTTTTAAAAATCATTCAATTCAATTCATTTATTGACCATTTCGTTATAACATATAACATAGGCATGTCAGGTTTAGCCCCTTCGTCCATGACGCTACGCAAAAGTGACGGAACTCACTAGAAACTAGAGTTGCGGACTGATTGGAAACTCTGATTCGTCCACGGCGCTACTGGAATTTCCTGAAACTCAGTCACTCAGTACACGGTTTTATGTAAACAAAGTTTTGAAAACGAAAATAATTAACATGACTAGTGATAATTCGAGCGATGACATGGAATTATTACTTCTCCAGTCACATAGACGTCAGAATCACTTATATTTACTTTTTATTCGTTCATTTTTCAACAGTTTCTCGAAACCAGTCGCCTGGCGACCAGCATGTCGAGTCGCCAGGAGACTAGTTACAAACGCGTTCTTTTTGAGTAGCGCCGTGGACGGACGCGCATTGAAATACTAGTGCTATCGCAGTCAGGCTACTCATAAGTGACTACAGTTTCAGTCGCGTTCCTTTTGAGTCGCGCCGTGGACGAAGGGGCTTACAGTAATTACAGTTCTTTACAAGTAACGTTCATATAATTTTATTTTATTTTAGCGACACCTGTCGTCAATGAACTAAAAGTAGCTTTAGTCATTGAACAGATTGAAAACAATAGTTTCTTCTGTAGATGGCGCTACGGTGTTTTGAGCCGTTGGATGTCCTAAAGAAATTCGCTCCGTCTGGAAGTGTCTCCATAGCGTAGTTGGTTAGAGCATCTCCGTATCTAGGAGAAGGTTGCGGGTTCAAATCCCGTCGGAGTCGAATTTTTGGGATATTATTAAAAAAAATATTGTAAACTAGCTTCCGCCCGCGGTTTCGCTCGCGTGGTACCTACATAAAATGTAGCCTTTAGGCTATTCTAAGTAAAGAACTCTATATAATCCAATTTTAAACGAAATCGGTTGAGCCGTTAGGTACGGCGCGATTGAACAACAAACATCCAAACCTCCTAACAAACTTTCGCATTTATTATAATATTGGTCGGATAATAGGAACGTAGGATATTAGTAGGATGCGAAAAGATGAATGGATGTTTGTTATTCAATCACGCCAGAACGGCTGAACGGATCTGGATGGGCACAGGGATAAATTTTAGATAGTATTGAATAGCACATAGGCTACTTTTTATCTAGGTACCATGCGCGGGTGGAAGCTAGTATAAACTAAGCAAAACTAACTAACTATACATATTGCAAATAAAGCCATTCATTCATTCGTTCTTTCATTCACTCATTCATTCATTAAAAAACAGAAGCACTCACTTAGCGCTCGGGAACTAGAAGGGCATACCATGCGAGCGAAGCCAGGTACAAATAAATAACACCCAACAGTAACAGACCCCACAGTAGGATTCCCTGTGTCGTGGCTATCAGAAACTACGAGTACCATCGTACCACAACACCCAGACCCGGAACTAATATTTGCAGATCATGCAAACATTTGTCCCGCAGCGGGAATCGTATCCGCATCCTTTTAGTGGAATGTAGGAGGAGGAGAAGGTAGGGCACAGCTAGATTTTCTCGCTCTAAATTGGAGCTGGGGAAGGTACCTCCGCCTTACAGAAGATCGCAGCCTAATAACATAATTTATTGCAAATAGTGTTGTGTTCCTGCGGTGAGTAAGGTTGCCAGAGCTCTTTAAGGTTCGGCAGGCAACGCATTAGCAAAGCTACAGGTGTTGCTGATGTCAATAGGCGACGGTAACCACTTACCATCAGGTAAGCCTGTTTGCCTCCGTATAACATACAAAAAAATGTAAATAAAGTTTTTAAAATGTAATTTTACTGCAGAAATAGTTTTTTTTTTTTTAATTTACTTTATGTGGCTATGGTTTCACTGCGGCCACTGGCCTATTGTGATCGCTTCAGAAATAGTAAGATCGTTCACGACGGAGTGCGACGTCCTGCCGCTGTTCGAGAAGAGGATCTTCGACTTCACGAGAATGAAGCACTACTCCTTGAAGAGCAACGAGGCTCTCAGATGCTGCTGGCGCGAGTTCCTGAGGCAGCTTGAGGGGCGGCAGCGGATGCCCTTCCAGTTCCCGAGCGCTAAGTGAGTGGTAGTTTTTGAAAGAAAAGAAAGAAAGAAAGAAAAAAAATATTTGTCCCGCATGCCCAGCGTGGTGAGTACACATGATAAGGAATTTTCTCTGTCTGTGGGGTAGGCCATTTTCAGCAGTGGACGTCATACGACTGAAATGACGATGATCACATTAGTTATTTGGGATGCAATAGATTGTTTTTTTAAGTGTTCCATTTGTATTTCCAGTGACTTCCACTTCTACAAGTACCATACCCGGTACGAGCCCTCTCAGTCGCACGCGAACCGCGCCGAGTTGAAGTTGATCAACTTCGGGCAGGGCGGCGAGACGCGAGGCTACGCGCCCGTGCCCAACGAGATGCACACCAGGAAGACTTTCAATGTCAAAAAGCCCAGGACCGTTACTAAGAAATTGAAGAAACGCGTTTTGAGACACTAAAGTCTTGTACCATTCACCAAAATACTTATCCGCTTATAAACTGCATGAAATATGTCCGTAATATAATAATAAATATCTCCCAAAGTAACATTATGTATATCAGTCTTTGATACCCATAGTACGTACCTACACATGCTATGCCTATGTTTGGGATCATTTGACCGTGATATGTGATAAGTCCAGAATATTTATTATTTAGTTATTATAATACCTAACACCCAACAGCCACATACATAGTCCTGAGCCCACACTAGGATTCCCTGTGTCGTGGGTATCAGAAACCATGGTAGCGTAATGGGCGGGTGCTCGTCTGAGACGCAAGAGTGTCGATTCCCGCTGCGGGACAAATATTTGCATGATCTGCAAATATTACTTCCGGGTCTGGGTGTTACGGTACCATGGTTCTCGATCGTATAACTAATAGTATAACTAGGTGGACTAACCCGTAGTTTCTGATACCCACGACACAGGGAATCCTAGCCGTCATCCTACCTTAAACCCTAGACTTCCCTTATTGTTACAGAAGTGGAGTGTTTTGATATAAAATCAGCCTGTCTTGTAGACGACCCCTAAACTTTATCGGCCTATTAAAAGTAGTGGAAAGGATCATGAAAGTTAGGTTGGTACTCAAATAAATGGTAATGGAATTGGTAATGATACCTCGGCACCGGGTACCTATACGCTTTGTGCTCAGCCACCAACAAGGGGCGTCTCCAGGCTCATAAGCCACCGAATACGGAAGAGGCATCTCAACGAAGTTTGTAGTTGCGTTTTTTTTTTTTTTTTTTAATGTTCTTCCCTTTCTGGCTGGCTATGGCATCTAGGCCTTACTGCCAAGTCTTACGTGTATTTTTCTTGTTAATTTGTTTATCTTTCTTCATTTTCTTTCGTTTATGATCGTCGAGTCACCGTCAAGTCAAGTCAAGTTCAGTTTTAGTAAGATATGATGGTGATTATTTTACTAAAACCTCGAGGGACCTTTTGGCGCCAACTCGAAAAATGACGATACACGCAATCATTTCATTTCACTTCATTTCACACTTGTGCGGTTTACTCAAACAATATTACGCAAAATACCACCATAATTACACAATATTATTCAATTTGACACTAGTTTTGTAAAATAAATTGAGAGCACAACATCACTTCGCAAGCTCCCGCCAAAAAGTCGTTTGTAGTTGCTTCTAGAGTTGAAGCAAGGGCAAATAGCGCAAGCCAGAGGCCCTTACCCGCAGCTCTTGCAGATGGGAGCGTAGAGGTACGGTTCATAATCTATGGACTCGATTGATTGAATCTGTGGAGCTGCGAGTCGATAGATAGTCTGTGTAACTTACTGTGTCAGTCTGACTAGAGTTGAGATCGGTCGTACTCGCTCGCGTACCAGGGCTATCATTTACCATGTAAATACCTGAGAGTATGTACTTTGGAATTAAGACGCCGAACCAGCAATGCAAAGCTATATAAAGCTATGATGTACTACATAAACTACTAAGTGCCCTGAACACTAATAATATTATAAATATGAAAGTTTGTGAGGATGTGTGGATGTTTAGATGTTTGTGGTTCAATGACGGCTTAACGGCTCAGCCCAATCCATTAAACTTGGAATAGATAGAGTTCTATAACTATCTTTACTGTAGATATGCTAGGTACAACGCGAGCACTTCTAGCTAGATACGGAGTTCTATTTTAGTCTGCTGTGGACTATAGACTCGAGTTACTCGGAGTTAGTAGTATTCCCTATTAGTCTGTCTAGAGATGGGTCGTACTTGCTATTTCGCGTACCAAATCTATAACAAACCGTATCTTACTAGTACCAGGTACAAAATCCTTAAACTATGTACTTATACTGCCTGAGTCACTGCGCAAGTCCGCAGCGCAAGTCCACGCCATGCCACGAGATGGACGGTTGGATTGCGAAGTACGATTACCGCGCGGTTCGTAGTCGCGTCCTAGGGTGAGCGGTAGACTTGTGCACCGTACCCGAGTATTTTAAGTACGTCTAAGTATAGTGAAGTCGCACTAGGTACGTGTAGTTTGATGCGAGAACCTGGTTTAAAAACCTGGTTGCGTAAATACGAACCACCTCTACTCGGAGTTACCCACGCGCCGCGCTGTGTGTTTATTTGGAGGAAACGGGAAAGCCTGAGAAGTTTAATTATTTACACTTGATCCGTTCTTTTTCTTGGATGCATGCGTTTGTTTTGTGTTTTCCGCTAAAATAAACCAACCATGGCTGACGCAGCTGCCAGACAGTTGCAGTACGAGTACAAAGCCGTGAGTATTTTGTTTTTCGTTTCGTTGTGCAATAATAACCAACCAAATCCCACATTTGTGCTTCATTTAAACTATAAAGGCGCCAAGACAGCAGATGGGACGATGCGGCCTGCGTAGACGAGCCTCAGGCAGCGTGTCGTACTGAGTAGCGAGTCTGTATGAACCGTCTCACTAGTCACCGGTGTGTTGAAAAGTGAATAGATGGTTTTCGTAGTTCAGACTCTGGCCTCTGAACTGTATGTAGAGAAGGCAGACGTACCCACGGCTGGCGCTGCCCCGCAGTCCTAAAGTTCTGTTCGCTGCGGCGCTGCCTCTACAGATACTGTGGAGCACTGGAAGCACCTCGGTTCGAATCCAGGTCAAGCAAACAAAATGATGTGTTCTAGACCAGTGGTCTTGAATGGTGAAAGAAAACATTGCGGGTAACCCGGCATGTCCTAGAACTTATAACCCAATAGAATGTATGTGACTATTGGGTGTTATAGTTATATAGTTAGCACATACTGACTACATTGTACAACTATTGGGTGTTATTATTCTTAGTATTCATAAAAATCATGTAAAGCGTACTTATGCGCAGTAGGCACGACCACATTCCACACAAGCAAACTTATTAAGAATGTGTTGTTTGTTGAGAGGTTAAGCTTAGAGAGTTTAATCGAAAGAGAGTTTATCTTTCAAAAAAAAATTGCTTAAATTGTTAGGATCATGCTTAATTTGCAAACCTCATTTTGCTTTCACAATAGCACGGCAAATCACATCAATAAGTAAAACTCAACAACACAGACATAGTGAGAGACTCAAAAGAACAAAGCCTATTGAACTAGTATAGTGTTAAATAATAGTGATATGTAGTGAAAGTGCTATCTAACTATATCATGTGTAAACTAATTATTACATAAATAATAGGTAATAATAAATTGTCCAATTTCAGAATTCAAACTTGGTACTCCAAGCCGATGTGAGGCTCATAGAGAGACGTGGACGCGATGAGGCGACCGGTGAAGTGCTATCGTTGACGGGGAAGCTGGGGGGAACCCGCATGGGTGACCGCGCTCAACGGACAAAGCCCGAGAAAGCAGAGGAGAGGAAGGCTAAGTATGTAGCATTCGACTGGCTCAGTTGGCAGTAACTCTGCCTTCTGCGCTAGAGGTCGCGGTTTCGATTCCCGCACTGGACAAACATTTGTGTGATGAACACAGATGTTTGTTCTGTGTCTGGGTGTTAAATATTTATCTATTATATATATCAGTCTCTGGTACACATAGTACAGGCTATGCCTAGTTTGGGATCAGTTGACTGTGTGTGATATGTCCGCAATACTTATTTGATGTTTCACAGGCGTCAGAAACGGGATGAGGCATCCTACGATCTGTCCAAGTCCAAATCAGGCCGGGTCACATGGGCGGATGACACCCCGGGCGTCCTGTACCGGCCGCGGGCCCAGCACACCCGGCATGCGTACGAACTTCTGCTCTCGTTCATGCAGAGCTCCCTCGGAGACCAGCCGAGGGATATCCTGTGCGGAGCCTGTGACGAGGTAAGTGCTAAATTTAGTGCTCGTCTTGTTGCTTCCCGCTCCGGAACAAATGTTTGAATGATCTGGAAATATTTGTTCCGTGTCTGGGTGTTGTGGTACCATGGTACTCGTAGTTTCTTATACCCACGACACAGTGAGTCCTAGTGTGGGGTCAGGACTATGTATGTGACTGTTGGGTGTTATTTATTTATCTAAAAAATTTGAAATAAATAGGCTCAGAATTTATATTCATGGTTAGAAATCCTTTTTTTTTTACACCTAAGCTGGCAAACAAGCTAACGGCCCACCTGTTGGTAAATGGTTACCGTAGCCTATGCTTGCTTGTCGTGTCACTAATACAGGATTAGGTCAGTGTACAGGTTAAGGTATGGTGGCCCTGTAAAGGTCCTATGACCATATCTTTCTTTCACCATAGCCTATGAACGCTTGCAATACCAGAGGCCTCAAGAATGAAGGTACCTCACCTTAATTCTTGAGGCATTATTGAGGTAATTCGAAGACATGAGCACGAAATGAGCCTCTAAGAGGAGCAAAAAAAAAAAACAACGATTATCGAAAAAAAATATAGGCCGTGTTTGTTGCCTGATTCTTGTACGCTTTGTCGCGAGGAACAGGTGTAGCTTCACCTAGTTTCTAAGACGTTTCAAAGTGATCCTAGTGATTTTATTGAAATAAAAACCTCTGACTTTAAACTTTCATTGACGGTCATACCTCAACCTGGTCACTGACCTAATACAGGATGACCAAGTAAGAAAGACTGAAGTACCTTCCAGGCAGGCTGCTCCAATTTAGAGCGAGAAAATCTAGCTGTGGCCTACCTCCTAACTCCTTGTTTTGTTCCAGGTGCTAGTGGTGTTGAAAAATGACAAGTTGAAGGACCACGACAAAAAGAAAGAGGTTGAGATGCTGCTGGGTCCAGTGCCAGACGAGAGATTTGCGTTGCTCGTTAACTTAGGTAAGTCCTGTGCCGTGTAAGTCGAGTTACCTCCCACTAGGCCATAGGCGCTTGCTTGTCGTGCCACTGATTCTTTCTTGGTCATCCTGTATCAGGTCAGTGAGCAGGTTGAGGTATGGTGGCCCTGAAAAGGGCCTATGACCGTCGGTGAAAGTATCAGTGTAGTGAAAGGATTAAAGTGCGCCTCTTAGAGGCTCCTTTCGTACAAATTTCACATGTCTTCATATCTTCCTGGCTGTAATTTCCAGAGCGACTTCCTATCATGTGGGGGGAGATTGCCCGTACTCACCACGCTGGGCATGCGGGTTGGCGAGCGCAGTTAGAGCTATCGTTGTTAAAATGAGGGACGCTGCTGCCCATCCCCTAGCTTTTTCCCCCTTTAGTTGCCTCTTACGACATCCGCGGATAGGTAGATATGGAGGGGCCTATTGTTCAGCCGGGGCCACCACGGCAATATATAATTTATTGATTAATATTTGTTAATTATTGTAATCTTAATACAATATTTGCATGCTTGTGTAGCAAGAATATGTGCGCCCATTTAATTACCATGTTTTTAGCAAATAAACTGATTTCATAAACACCATTTGACCATGAAGGCCTCATAGTTCAGTTGGTAGTAACTCTGCCTTCTGCGCTAGAGGTCGCGGGTCCGATCCCCGCACTGGACAAACATTTGTGTGATCACCACAGATATTTGTTCTGTGCCAGGCTCTCATATAAATATTTATCTATTGTGTATATCAGGACCCATAGTACAGGCTATGCCTAGTTTGGGATCAGTTGACCGTGTGAATATGTCCGGAATATTTATTACTATTTATTTATTATTTGAATTTGACTTTCAGGCAAGAAGATCACAGACTTCAACATCAGCTCCGCCGCAGAGGGCAACGCCGAGATCGACGAGACGTACGGCATCAATGTGCAGTTTGAGGAGTCCTCCGAGGAAGATGACGAGGATGCCTACGGGGAGGTGAGGCTATCCTAAAGCCGGGTTCAAAAATACGTTCATTTATTTCCGAAATTCGTTCAAAGTTTATTTCCAAAATACGTTCAAAACTTTTTTCAGAGTGATCCCTATGTCCAATTATTAAAGTCATTTTTGAGTTTGACATATGAGGGCGTGGTATAGTTCAACTTGCAATATCGTGTTCAACGATATCAGTTGAGGTGACCAAGAAAGAATCAGTGACAAGACAAGCAAGCAAAGCATCATCGAAAAAAATATATTTATTAATATATTTGCTTGAAAATAATTGACTTGACGTTGACGAACTCGACGAGTGCCCGTCTGAGTCACATGGGTGCGGGTTCGATTCCTGCTGCGGGACAAACGTTAGCATGATCTGCAAATATTTGTTCCTGGGTGTTGTGGTACCATGGTACTCGTAGCTTCTGATACCCGGAGGGGAGCCTTTAAGAGGCGCACTTTAATCCTTTCACTACACTTATTCTTTCACTGACGGTCATAGGTCCTTTTCTGGGCCACCATACCTCAACCTGGTCACTGACCTAATACAGGATGACCAAGAAAGAATCAGTGACACGACAAGAAGAACCCTTCTTCTTGTCGTAGTAGTATCCTAGTGCGGGCTCAAAACTATATAAATGTAGTGTTAAAAAAAATTTTGGTTCTTATCCAGGTCCGGGAAGATGATAAGGAAGAAGGTGAGGGCACTGACAATGAGGGGGAGAAGGACAGCTCGGGGGAGGAGAGTGACGCAGAGGGAAAGAAGAATGCCATTCACGCCAACGTGAGTATTGCAATTTACAGCTATGTTGGGTTCACCATTTCAGCCGTTGGACGTCCACTGCTGAACATAAGCATCCCCATAGATTACTAGAAACAATCATTTGGCGGGATTCGCCCATACTCGCCACGCTGGGCATGCATGTACGAGGTAGGGCACAGCGAGATTTTCTCGTTCCAAATTGGAGCAGCCCGTCTGGAGCATCGATCTATTTCTACCCTATTTTGTCGAGTGAAGCAACAAATACTATTGCTCTGTTAATATTGTATGTTAATTGCCTCGAATAATTTCCCGATAACTGTTGATAATATGTTAGTTAAGTACCTTGCTTGATAATTTAAAAACAAAAATAAATTATATACACCTATAAAAATGCGCGCTTACAAAGAGCACATACTTCCTAAATTTAAAATAATGCTAATAAACAATAAAAGAAACTTTTAAGTTAGATTTATAAAGTAGCACTTTCATAAATATATATTTTGTCATAAAACTCATAAAGGCGTTGTGCAGCCTGTCGAGTTACTTAATCAAAATGTTATGTTATAATGTACTCTAGACTGTGTTTCGGTATATTTTGTATTACTTCGTTTAATAAAGATCTTAAATATAAAAAAGCCCATCTGGAAAGGTTCCTCCGCCTTACAGAAGATCGCAGGCAAATAACATTATTTGTTTCAAATAGTGTTGTGTTCCTGTGGTGAGTAAGGTTGCCAGAGCTCTTTAGGGGGGAAGGGGTTCGGGGCAGGCAACGCGTGCGTGATGCCTCTGGTATTGCAAGCGCTTATTCCGGACATATCTCACATGGTCAACTGATCCCAAACTAGGCATAGCCTGTACTATGGGTACCAGAGACTGATATACATAATAGATATATATTTAACACCCAGACACAGAACAAACATCTATGTTTATCACCGAACCCGCGATCTCTAGCGCAGAAGGCAGAGTTACTACTAACTGAGCTATGAGGCCTGTCATAGGCTACGGTAACCGCTTACCAACAGGTGGGACGTATGCTTGTTTGCCACCTCAGATGTATAAAAATAAAACGCTACTTAGCCACTTCCCGTCCGTGCGAAAATCTTTAGGACATCCAATAGACTTAATTTTTTTTTTTTTTTAGTTGTCCGAAGAGCAATCCCAGAAGCGCCGGGATCAGAACCTGCACCCGATGGACATCGACGCGTATTGGCTGCAGCGGAGGCTGTCCAAACACTTCTCTGACGCGATGGTCTCTCAGGTATGGTATGAAGGAGAACCACTGGTTCTGTCTTGGTCTTCCTGCATTAGGTCAGTGACCAGATTGCGGTACGGTGGCAATGAAAAGGGCCAATTGCTTTTATTGTACCAGAGACTGATATACATAATAGATATATATTTAACACCCAGACACAGAACAAACATCTGTATTTATCATGCAAATGTTTGTCCTGTGCGGGAATCGAACCCGCTACCTCTAGCGCAGAAGGCAGAGTTACTACCAACTGAGCTATGAGGCCAGTCAAATCATACAAATGTTTGTCCTGTGCGGGAATCGAACACGCAATCTCTAGCGCATATAGGCTATTCTATTTTTTTTATGCAGGTACCACGCGGGCGAAGTCGCGGGTGGAGGCTAGTTTATAATGTTAGTTGTAATCTATCATCATCATCATTTCAGCCGTACGACGTCCACTGCTGAACATGGCCTCCAGAGCGAATTCCTTATCATGTGGGGGATTTGCCCATACTCACCACGCTGGGCATGCGGGTTGGCGAGCGCAGTTAGAGCTATCGTTGTTAAAATTAGGGACGCTGCTACACCTACATTGTGGTGTATATACTGGCCTCATAGCTCAGTTGGTAGTAACTCTGCCTTCTGCGCTAGAGGTCGCGGGTTCGATTCCCGCACTGGACAAACATTTGTGACAAACACAGATGTTTGTTCTGTGTCTGGGTGTTAAATATACAGTGGTGGTCATCTAATTAGAAACACCTAGTCACCTGACATTTTTATAAAGTAACTAACATTATTATAGCATGTAATAGGAGGTAATTTTTTTTTCACTACTTTACAATGTACTTTAATATCTCTAGTTTAATTACAAGCAATAATATTTGACAACCAAGACGACAATAAAAATAAATATCAGTGAAACAAAAAGTATCAATATCGTTAGGACTGGCAGAATGGACAACTAATTAGAAACATTGTATGACTTGGTTCAAAATTTGATTTTTTAAACTGAAATACAGTTCTCACAATTGTCAATCACATTGTAAATATTGCCGCCATTTCTAACTGATTACGAAAAGTTACTATTTATTGTTGTTTTATTAAAAATGGGTAAAAATAAGAGCTGTGATGCAGCAACGAGAAAAATTATAGTGAATTTTCATTTAAAACAAAAATGGAGCTACAGAAAGATCGCCGATTATTTGGAATGTTCCGTAAAGATGATATTTAACGCCCTCGCACATTTCAAACTACACGGAACATCAGATAACGTGCCAAGAAAACTTCGGCCCAGGAAGACTACAGTTCAAGAAGACAGGCTTATGCTTCGATTAGCTAAGGCGGACCCCTTTAAAGGATCCAATGTTATAAGAAAAGAGGTATTTTCAGAAGACGATCCTCGACACGTGTCCACTAAACTAGTTCGTAGACGGTTGGTTGAAAGAAAATTGTTAGGAAGGATCGCTAGAAAAGTACCACTACTAACCAGGCAACAAAGAGAAAATCGTCTAGCATTCGCTCGCAAATATGGCAGTTGGACTATTCATCAATGGAAAAAAGTTTTGTTTTCAGATGAAACTTAAATTAATTTGATTAATTCCGATGGAAAACGATATGTACGACGACCAATAAACGAGGCTTTGAATAACAAGTACACTAAAAAGACAGTTAAGCACGGTGGTGGAAATGTAATGGTGTGGGGATGTTTCTCAGGGTACGGGATTGGTCCCGTGAGAAAGATTGAAGGGCAAATGGATCAATATCAATACAAAAAGATCTTGGAAGAGACAATGATTCCATATTCCGAGGAAAATTTGCCAGTAACTTGGATATTTCAGCATGACAACGACCCAAAGCACACAGCACGCAGCGTTAAATCGTTTCTTACAGAACAATCCGTGACAGTATTAGAGTGGCCTGCCAATAGTCCGGATTTAAATCCCATAGAAAATTTGTGGCACACTATAAAGACCAACCTGTCGCAGAAACACGTTACTAATATTCATGGACTTAACAGTGCATTTGAAGACGCTTGGAGAAGTATTCCTGTAGAAACTTGTTATAAATTGATTGAATCAATGCCGCGTCGCTGCAAAGCTGTTATTGATAATAAAGGCTACCCTACCAAATACTAATTGTCTAAGGATGTAGTATTTTTAGTATTTTTTAAAACTATTGGGGTTTTGTTCAAATTAAAAATGATTTAAGTAATGATTTTTTTGGTGTTTCTAATTAGTTGTCTGGTTTGTATCTCGTTTTTTATTTTGTTATTAATATAACTTTCAGTTTTAGAAAAACAACCGTTGTTTTCTGTTATTAAAATGCTATAACAATGCAATATAATATCCGATACATCGATTTTAATACGCAGGAACACTCAATGATACGTTAAAAATTAGTTCGAAAGGGAATTTGCAATAAAAATATAAACCCAGGTAGGTGTTTCTAATTAGATGACCACCACTGTATATCTATTATGTATATCAGTCTCTGGTACCCATAGTACAGGCTATGCCTAGTTTGGGATCAGTTGACCGTGTGTGATATGTCCGGAATATTTATATTTATTTATTATTGTGTTTAATTGCATAAACAATGTTTATCTTCGGCTGTTATTGTTGCGTGCAGGCCAAGTCGAGCGAGGTGCTGCGCGCGCTGGCCGAGGCGGCGGACGACCGCGACCTGGAGAACAGACTAGTGTTGCTGCTCGGGTACGATTGCTTCGAGTTCGTGAAACTACTCAACAAGTACCGCTACACAGGTATTCTACTATCCTACTTTCTTCTTATATCTTATCTTATGCCTGCTTATTATCTTATATCTTATTTATTTATTTATTTTTATTTATTTACGAAAAGTTACACTATTTTTACAGGAGCACCTAATGCAATAGTGTACCATTATCCTTTACATTATTATAATTATACATATCAAACATTTTATACGATTAATTTTAATTCATAGCTTATCTTATTATTATCTTATATCTTTCTTATAATGTTATAAATCCGAAAGTTTGGATGGATGCATGTTTGTTACCCAATCACGCCAGAACGGCTAAAAGGATCTGGATGAAATTTGACACATAGATAGATTATCGACAACCGTTGGGGAGTAAAGGTTCTCGAATGGCGACCACGAACCGGGCGACGCAGTGTTGGAAGGCCCCCCAACCGATGGACCGACGACATTGTGAGGGTTGCGGGAAGTCTGTGATTGGAGAAGGCTCAAGACCGTTCGTCATGGAACTCTTTGGGGGAGGCCTATGTCCAGCAGTTGACTTCTACAGGCTGATGATGATGATGATGATGAGATAGATTATAGTCTTGAGTAGCACATAGGTTTTTATTCGCGTAGGTGCCACGCGAGCGCAATAAATATTTAATATATACAAAATAGCTATTTCATCACAACACCCCATTGTAACAACATAAGTGCAATAAAGATTTTGAATTTGAATGTTCGAATCCTTCGTTGCACAACCGGGTTTCGAACCCGCTACCTGTGGACACTACCGCCCTGTACCCAAGCTCATAATAAAACGGTATATAGATAGATAGATAGATAGATAGATAGATAAACTTATTATATATATATAAGTTTATCTATCTATCTATATACCGTTTTATTATGAGCTTGGGTACAGGGCGGTAGTGTCCACAGGTAGCGGGTTCGAATCCCGGTTGTGCAACGAAGGATTCGAACATTCAAATTCAAAATCTTTATTGCACTTATGTTGTTACAATGGGGTGTTGTGATGAAATAGCTTTTTGTATATATTAAATATTTATTGCGCTCGCGTGGCACCTATATATATATAGGTATATCTTCTCTTTCAGTCCTGTACTGTACCAAGCTGGCATCATCTCAGTCTGAGAATGAGCGTGTCTTCATCCGCGAAGAGATGTCCCGCCAGCCGCATCTGCAGAAGATATTAGCACAGCTCGAGACCGGCAAGGAAGATGACGAGGTATTGTGCTGCGTTCGAACGGCATGCGACTCGCTTTACGAGATCCTTTCTCCCCCATACGTGCAAGTTGTGGAATGAGCTACCGAGATTTTCCCACTAGCCTACAACATGAAGAGCTGTTGGCGATCCTATTTAATAAATAAAATAAATGAAGAGCTTCAGGAAAAATACAAAAAGATTCCTCCGGGGCAGTGAACGCATTAGCAATGCTGCAGGTATTGAAGATGTTAATAGGAGACGGTAACCGCTTACCATCAGGTGGGCCGTGAGCCGTGAATAGGCTATAGTAAAGTTATAGGTCTTATTTAACTCATTCTATGGTCCATATCATATACAAGGTGATTCAGAATATGTATGGTATCCCGATAGGGGCTTATTCTACCACTAATTAGCAATAAAGTTAGTTCTACGACTTTTCTAATTTAACTAATGTAGAATGTGCAACTAATATAAATATAACTCATAATCTTGACTGTTTTTAACAATGACTCTAATCTTATATCTAGGTATCTTAATTTGTAATCATAAAGACATTGTTTTTTAATTTGGAAATTTTGGTATTTTTTAATTATTGTTATCCTACTATACTAAATAAAACATTTGCATGCTTGTGTAGCAAAAACATGTGCGCCCTGTTCAGTTGGAACTCTCACTATAAATGTACACATATATCTCCGGCAGGCTCGCCAGCAGTCGGAGGCGCCCCGCAAGCGGCACAAGGCGGAATCGGAGGGCGGCGCCGGCGCCGGCCAGGTCTCGGGCTCCCGCAAGGTGCTGCAGCTGGAGGACCTGGTGTTCGCAGCCGGCTCGCACTTCATGGCCAACAAGCGCTGCCAGCTACCACCTGGATCCTTCAGGAAGCAGAAGAAAGGTATAGTGCTTTGCGCGAAATAAGTCCCACGGCAAAATCATCTTTTTTAGATTATTAATTTATGAGTTTGTATACCTGGGGACTTTGTTTACAAGAGATGGGAAGCATGAGAGTGATATTGAAAGGAGAGTGAATGCTGGAAATCAAGTGAATGGGGCATTACATGCCTTTATGAGCAGTCGGAAAGTGTCCAAAAAGGCACGACTGGCTGTGCATGGAGGAGTGTTAGTGCCGACACTAATGTTTGGAAGTGAAAGTTGGGTATGGCAGAAAAAGAATCAAAGTAGGATAAATGCAGTGGAAATGAGAGCTTTGCGAAGTATGTGTGGAGTAACTTTGAAAGATAGAGTGAGGAACAGTGTGATAAGAGAGCGTTGTGGGGTGAAAGAAGACGTAGTGATGAGGATTGAGAAAGGTATGCTGAGATGATTTGGTCATGTAGAGAGAATGAACGAAAGAAGATTGACGAAACAGGTGTACAAGGCGAGTGTGAATGGGACCGTTGGAAGGGGAAGACCTAGGCGTACGTTTAGTGACCAAATCGGTGACGTTTTGGAAAAAGGCCAGGTCATGAGTACCCTAAACCGACGAGCATGTATGAGGAATGTGATGAGAGTGAATGAAGCAAAAGAGGTATGTCAGGATCGTAGCAAGTGGAAAACCGTGGTCTCTGCCTACCCCTCTGGGAAACAGGCGTGATTTTATGTATGTATGTATGTAATTTTTGACGATGTAATAAAGGCAGATAACTAAATTAATGCATGCTTTAATAATTGAAATGTTAATTAAATGTTTGTACGCCCAAGTGGCAGAATCTAGCGATCTAGACTAGTCCTATGAACTGACTGTTAAATGTACCTGATTCACAAACAATAAATGAATTACTGAATTATCTACCTGCCCTTATCACACATTTTTTTTTAATACAACTGAGGTGGTAAATAAGCATACTGCCCACCTGTTGGTAACCGGTTACCGTAGCCTATGAGCGCTTGCAATACCAGAGGCATCACGCACGCCGACCCCAAACCCGCTCCCCCCTTAAGAGCTCTGGCAACCTCACTCACCGCAGGAACACAACACTATTTGAAGCAAATAATGTTATTTGGCTGCGATCTTCTGTAAGGCGGAGATACCTCCCAGGCGGGCTGCTCCAGTTTAGAACGAGAAAATCTCGCTGTGCCCTACCTCCTCCTAAAAACACACAACATGTGGGATCGGCACAACTATCTGTGCAAGTTGTAGGAGTTTCGGTAGGTGATTGAAAAAAATATCCACGGTGTTCGCAGACAAGATATTGAGCAGATAGACAGCGAGTGACATGGGGGCAAACTTAAGTAGGTTGGTCCTACAGTTCGGCACTTCCAGCATGGCGGGGCGGCTTCCAACATGTATTCTACTTCCATTTCCCTCTATCAGTCGTCATCTCAGCACTCACTCCTTTCTTCACCATATCCACTTTCACGTCATGTACATTTTGATCCCACGGAAAAACGTGGTACTAAAAATAATGTATAGAGTATATATAGAGAATATATCCAACATAAAAAGTAGCCTATATGCTATTCTAGGTAAAGAACTTTATCCGTTCCAAGTTTCAACGAACAGTCGTTAACTATAGGCCTCATATACAAGCTCAAAGTCGCGCAACGGGCTATGGAGAGAGCTATGCTTGGAGTTTCACTACGTGATAAGATCCGAAATGAGGAAATCCGTAGAAGAACCAAGGTCACCGACATAGCTCTCAGAATTAGCAAGTTGAAGTGGCAGTGGGCAGGCCATATAGCTCGCAGAACCGACAACCGTTGGGGAGTAAAGGTTCTCGAATGGCGACCACGAACCGGGCGACGCAGTGTTGGAAGGCCCCCCACCCGATGGACCGACGACATTGTGAAGGTTGCGGGAAGTCGGTGGATGGAGAAGGCTCAAGACCGTTCGTCATGGAACTCTTTGGGGGAAGCCTATGTCCAGCAGTGGACTTCTACAGGCTGATGATGATGATGATGATGAAACATCCTCACAAACTTTCGCATATATTACATTAGTAGGATAATCTTTCACGCAATCCATCAATATTTTCCTTGGCCACCTCTTCCTTTATATCCTTCAACACTCATATTAACCAATATTATATTATTGACTGACCCCATAGCTCAATTGGTAGTAACTCTGCCTTCTGCGCTAGAGGTCGCGGTTTCGATTCCTGCACTGGACAAACATTTGTGACTAACACAGATGTTCGTTCTGTGTCTAGGTGTTAAATATATATCTATTATGTATATCAGTCTCTGGTACCCATGGTACTGGCTATGCCTAGTTTGGGATCAGTTGTCCGTGTGTGATATGTCCGGAATATTTATTTTTTATTTTATATATTGACTTTTGATATTGACAGGTTACGAGGAGGTCCATGTGCCAGCATTGAAGCCCAAGGCATTCGACGAGGGGGAGACCCTGGTGCCGATAGAGAAGCTGCCCAAGTACGTGCAGCCCGCATTCGAAGGCTTCAAGACCCTGAACAGGATCCAGGTAAATGTTACTAACTAGCTGGCCGGGAAGTCTTATCGCTAGAAGTGATCTCTTCCAGACTCTTGCCTTGTATTTAGTAGTAGAATACCAGCGCCTGCTGCTAAAACAGTAGGCATAATGCTGAGCCGAGGCCATTTTGCTGCTGCAGCACACATAACACCATTTTATTTTAACAGCTCGCGTTATATTTAATTTTTTAATGTGTGTGTTTTAGTAACAAATAAATGAATGACTATGTCTATTTATTGGCTGGCCTCATAGCTCAGTTGGTAGTAACTCTGCCATCTGCGCTAGAGGTCGCGGGTTCGATTCCCGCACTGGACAAACTGTGTCTTACACAGATGTTTGTTCTGAGTCTGGGTGTTAAATATATATCTATTATGTATATCAGTCTCTGGTACCCATAGTACAGGCTATACCTAGTTTGGGATCAGTTGACCGTGTGTGATATGTCCGGAATATTTATTTATGTAAGCATTAGGTAGATATTTCCTCAAGTGTAGCGTGTGCTGCCCTTAGAACCTTTGTTGAAGCTCATCATTTGTTATTTATCACATTTTTATAAGCTCTTATTTATTAGGGATTATAATTAGATTACTTTTCTTTTGAGCCTCACCTAGTTCGATCGGCACAACACTGAAGCTTTCAATTCCATTTTGTGAAAAAGGATCATCGAAAAAAATGATAGGCACCAAGCCGTGTTTGTTGCCTGATTCTTGTAGGCTTGGTCGCGAGGAACAGGCGTAGCTTCACCTAGTTTCTAACACGTTTCAAAGTGATCCTAGTGATTTTATTTCCTTTTGAGTGTATGTGACTGTGAGTGTTGAAAAACCTATCTATCCACAGAGTCGTATATCCAAAGCTGCGTTGGAATCGGATGAGAATCTGCTGGTGTGCGCTCCCACGGGCGCGGGTAAGACCAACGTGGCGCTCCTCACCATCATGCGGGAAGTCGGCAAGCACGTGAACGACGACGGCACCGTCAACGTGCACGACTTCAAGATGATATACGTGGCGCCGATGAGGTCGCTCGTGCAGGAGATGGTAACCTATCAATTCAACTAATAATAATAATCAATCTTTTCATCCCATCTATTTGAAAAGGCCGTGGTGGCCCCGGCTGAAGAATAGGCCCCTCCATATCTACCTATCCGCGGATGTCGTAAGAGGCGGCTAAGGGAAAAAAGCTAGGGGATGGGCAGCAGCGTCCCTCATTTTAACAGCGATAGCTCTAACTGCGCTCGCCAACCCGCATGCCCAGCGTGGTGAGTATGGGCAAATCCCCCCACATGATAAGGAATTTGCTCTGTCTGTGGGGGAGGCCATGTTCAGCAGTGGACGTCGAACAACTGAAATGATGATTCGAAAAGGACGACTTGGTTCGCCTTTAAATGCGCCCAAAGGTGGTGTTTTCTATAAGAAACTTTTAGCGGGTGGGGATAAGTTTTTAATCCTCTTTATAAGTGCGCCGCAATTATCTTTGCCGCGCACTTTTTGAATTTGGAACATCTTAGTTTCCAGCGGCAAAGAAATCGAACGCAAATATTGTTTGAATAAAGACTGGCTTTGGTGGCCCCGGCTGAAGAATAGGCCCCTCCATATCTACCTATCCGCGGATGTCGTAAGAGAAAAAAATTAGGGAATGAGCAGCAGCGTCCCTCATTTTAACAGCGATAACTAACTTTCTATTCTAACTGCGCTCGCCAACCCGCATGCCCAGCGTGGTGAGTATGGGCAAATCCCCCCACATGATAAGGAATTTGCTCTGTCTGTGGGGGAGGCCATGTTCAGCAGTGGACGTCGAACGGCTGAAATGATGATGATGAAAGACTGGCTGGTACGACGGCCAATAGTCGCGCCGCCGCCAACTGAAAACTATGAGGCGCATTTCGCGCGTGGGTGATGAAAAGTAGTGTATCACTCGGGCGTAAAAATATTTTTGGCTCGGGCGACGTACTTTAAATCCCTCGCTAGGCTCAGGATTCTACTCTAGAATCCCTTCCACTTCGCTCTGGGTTCAAAAAAGCGCCCTCGCCGTAAAAATATTATTTTGCTCCCTTAGCCCCTTCGTCCACGGCGCGACTAACTAGGAACGCGACTGAAACTGTAGTCACTTATGAGTAGCCTGACTGCGATAGCACTAGTATTTCAATGGCGAATCGTCCACGACGCTACTCAAAAGGAACGCGTTTGTTACTAGTCTCCTGGCGACTCGACATGCTGGTCGCCAGGCGACTGGTTTCGAGAAACTGTTGAAAAATGAACGAATAAAAAGTAATTATAAGTGATTCTGACGTCTATGTGACTGGAGAAGTAATAATTCCATGTCATCGCTCGAATTATCACTAGTCATGTTAATTATTTTAGTTTTCAAAACTTTGTTTACATAAAATTGTGTACTGAGTTTCAGGAAATTGCAGTAGCGTCGTGGACGAGTCAGAGTGTCCAATCAGTCCGCAACTCTAGTTTCTAATGAGTTCCGTCACTTTTGCGTAGCGTCATGGACGAAGGGGCTTATGCTACAATCTACTATTATTCATTACCTAGCGCTAAGATTTACATTGCTAATTATAATTTAATAAAAGGTAAAAAAATTACATGATGCCTGAACTAAGAAAACCTGTCAGGCGAAAAAAAAAGGCTAACATTAATAACTTAAAGTTACCTATGAATATTCAAAACAAATACAATAAATAAAAAATTGTGCTCGAAAGTTGCCTCTAACGCCCGAATACTGAAACGTCACTTAACTATTTGAGATGGTCTCAATTATTTGAGACGCCGTTATCGTTCAGAATTTTATACTCAAACATTAATTAGATCACCACTTATATTTAAGTGACGTTTCAGTATTCGGGCGTAAGAGGCGCACTTTAGTCCTTTCACTACACTGATTCTTTCATCGACTGTCATAGGCCCTTTTCAGGACCACCACACCTCAACCTGCCTCGTGCGTGATGCCTCTGGTATTGCAAGCGCTAATAGGCTACGGTAACCGCTTACCAACAGGGGGGCCGTATGCTTGTTTGCCACATTAGTTGTATAAAAAAAAACCTGGCCGCTGTCAGGAGGACCAAGAAAGAATCAGTGACACGAAAAAAAGTCTTAAATTAAGTCTACGGTTTCCCACAGGTGGGTAACTTCAAGAAACGCCTCGCAGCCTACAACATGACAGTGTCGGAGTTGACGGGTGACCACCAACTGACCAGGGAGCAGATAGACGCGACGCAACTGATTGTGTGTACACCGGAGAAGTGGGACATTATCACTAGGAAAGGTGAGTCTTGTAGGCTTAGTAATAAGGTTGAAAATTACTTGTAAGAGAGCCGGCTTGGTTTTTGGGACATGCTTAAAATGTTGAAGGAAAACATTGTGAGGAAATCGGGTAATATTATAGCTACTTGCTTGCTTGTCTTGTCACTGATTATTTCTTGGTCATCCTATATTTGGTCAGTGAGCAGGTTGAGGTATGTTGGCCCTGAAAAGAGCCTATGACTGTCGGTAAAGAATCAGTGTAGTGATAAGTTCAAAGTGCGCCTCTTAGATGCTCCTTTCGTGCACATGTCACATGTCTTCGAATTTTTAGGTTCTAGGACATGCCGTTTTCCTATGTTTTCCTTCACCGAAAGCGCACATTTTATCGAAGGGCAAATCCATTGATGCCAGTCCGGATGCGAACCTTCGGAATGGAAAGTCTAACCACTAGGCCATCACAGCTCATGTATGTACGCTTATGTGTGTTTTTAGGTGGGGAGCGTTCGTTCACGCAGCTGGTCCGCCTCATCATAATAGACGAGGTGCATCTTCTCCACGACGAGAGAGGTCCGGTGCTGGAGGCCCTGGTCGCCAGGACCCTGGGCACCGTGGAGCAGACTCAGGAGGAGGTCTGTATTTAAAACATCAACTCCAACTCGATTACTAATAAAGAGTAAAACTTACTTAAAATAAATTAACTTGAATTCAACTAGATTTAGATCATTTTTTGAACTCGCATTTGTATAAGCTCTTATTTATTAGACTAGCTTCCGCCTGCGGCTTTGCTCGCGTGGTACCTACATAAAAAGTAGCCTATATGCTATTCCAGAATATAATCTATGTCTGTACCAAAAGAGACGTTTCATCGATATATGGAGCCTGGGCCTGCACTGTGTACACTACTCTAAAATATGGCTAAGCAATAAAGTAAACGTTTTAAATTGGTTATTTTATTTAAATTGACTTCGTTCTAAGGTACATTAAGGTTTTCTTCGACAAAGAGAGCAACACACAGCGCTACAAAAATATGGCGGATGGACGAGAGTGAAATGTCATTTTGACAACCTACATATATCTGACAAAACAAAAACATCAAATCAAACAACATGACATGGAGAATATGTCAATGTCACGTCAAACGCCAATTATAAACCAACATGGCGGCCTTCAAACAGTGTTCACATGGTAAAAAACTTACCAGAAGAACTATTCTTGTACCATCGCATTTGTCTTCAAATTAATGAAATTGTATTTTTCTTGTAATCTCCTATTTTTTCCTAATTTTTCTATGTACTGTACATGGACCAGGCCCAGAATGAAATGGCTCCTTTCATCCAAATCCGTTTGTCCGTTTAGCCGTGATTGAACCACAAACATCCTCACAAACTTTCGCATTTATAATATTAGTTGGATTATTATTAGAATATTTTTCTTTTGAACCTCACCTAGTTCGATCGGCACCACCATGTGAAAAAGGATCATCGAAAAAAGTATAGGCCCCAAGCTGTGTTTGTTGCCTGATTCTTGTAGGCTTGGTCGCGAGGAACAGGCGTAGCTTCACCTAGTTTCTAAGACGTTTCAAAGTGATCCTTGTGATTTTATTGTGTATAGTCCAGTTAGACTATACGATTAGAAAAGTTAGTTAAGTTAAACCACTGATGCCGAGTTTAGTTAGTTTAATAAGAAAGTTATAAGTAGAAAGTTTACATAATAATAAAAAAAAGAAAAGATAGATTGGCGTTTACGACCCGCGTCTTAATTGTTCGGTACTTAGTTATTATGCTGTTGCGGCATTATGCTGAGACCATGCCTGTTTTGGCTCACACACACGGGAGACTAATTAGCACTTAAATATCGTAAATGACATAGATACCTACTTATGTGTTGTTGTTTGTACTGTATGTTATCTGTGTTATGTCTACCTATCTCCCTATCGTTAACCTTTATTCTATTGTTTTTTGTGTCTTCTGTCTGTGTTTGTCAAAATAAATTTATTTCATTTCATTCATAGTTAACAAAAGCACTGTCTGATATAATCGAGGCCGCATAAAGTGCTGACTCCGTCACCTACATAAGACTGTCCGTGACCGTACATATTGAAATAAACGCCTTTTGACTTTGACTTTGTGACTTTGTGTAAACTTAAGGGGAAAATTTACAAAACGGTCATAAGACCTGTCGTATTGTATGGATCTGAGTGTTGGGCTGCCAAAGGGACGGATGAAAGAAGATTGCACGCAGCGGAGATGAGAATGTTAAGGTGGATGTGTGGAGTGACTAGAATGGATAAGATAAGGAATGAGTATGTAAGAGGGAGTTTGAAAGTGGCGCCATTGACGGAAAAGCTGAGGAGTAATCGGTAAGCTTGGTATGGGCATGTCATGAGGAGGGAAGAATGTCATGTGACAAGAAGAGTGTTAGATATGAATGTGGATATGGATATGGATGGATGTAGGAGTAGAGGTAGGCCAAAGAAAAGATGGATGGACTGTGTGAAAGTGGATATGGTGAAGAAAGGAGTGAGTGCTGAGATGACGACTGATAGAGGGAAATGGAAGAAGAATACATGTTGTGCCGACCCCACATGATGTGGGATAAGGGCAGGAAGATGATGATGACTTTGACTTTGTGACTCTAGTAACTTGTATTTATTTATTGTTATATTTTAGATAAATGTATTTGTGTTGTTCACAGGTGCGCCTGGTGGGTCTGTCGGCTACTCTACCTAACTACACAGATGTCGCGGCCTTCCTGCGTGTGAAGCCAGACAAGGGATTGTTCTACTTCGACAATTCCTTCAGGTATGTTATTATTATTATTAATTTATGTTATACGGAGGCAAACAGGCTCACGGTCCTCATGATGGTAAGTGGTTACCGTCGCCTATTGACATCAGCAACATCTGGAGCATTGCCGCATTGCCGACCCCGAACCCCTCTCCCCCTAAAGAGCTCTGGCAACCTTACTCACTGCGGGAACACAACACTATTTGAAACTAATAAAGTTATTGGGCTGCGATCTTCTGTAATCTTATTATTTCAATGTTTTCAAAAATTTGAATTTCCGGAACACGTAGAAACTTTTACTTCCAAACTTTCCTGTTAATTTGGTGTAGAATCAGCCCCCTTCGGGATAGTATACATGGTATAATTCATCTTGTTATTTTTTACCGACACCCCAGGCCCGTGGCGTTGGAGCAACAGTACATCGGAGTGACGGAGAAGAAGGCTCTCAAACGGTTCCAGGTTATGAACGACATTGTCTACGAGAAGACTATGGAGCACGCCGGGAGGAATCAAGTTAGTTTTTAACCGACTTCGAAAAAAGGAGGTTCTCAAGTCTGTTAATATTTATTATAATAACACCCAAAAGTCACAGACAGACAAGACTAATGGTTCTATTTTTCCAAATGATGGTATGGAACTCAAAAAAAAATAACAGCCAACAGTGGCATACATAGTCCTGAGCCCACACTAGGATTCCCTGTGTCGTGGGTATCAAAAACTAGGGCTCGTATTCAGAGACACGACTCAAGCATAGATTTAATCACAGATCAGCTGAACTCTACTTAAGTATTGAATCTCTGCTCAAACATAGCTTTTATTCAAGAACTACTCTCAGCTGAATCGAATCTCAAATCTGTACTCAAATGTTCTCGTTTACATTTTGATTTATTTATAATTTTCGATCCGTTTTACGCAGAAATTCAAACAGCTAGGGTGGAAATAGAATATCACAATAAAGTGAAGTATAAATAAATATACATCAAAGTACGTGTAACGGAACGTAAATGTCATTTGATTAATGTCAAATCAAATCTAAACTCAAGCACCGATTTCGTCTGATTGACGTTTCAGAATAAGCATTTACTCAGGTGAACTGTGAACATTGAATCTATACTTAAATACTGTTCAAGAATTAGAATCTCGCCTCAAATCGAGACTTAAGTACAGATCAATGCTCGAGTCTTGTTTCTGAATACAAGCCTAAGAGTACCATGGTACTGTACAACCCACTAACATTACCAGAATGGACCCGGGAACGAATATTTGCAGATCATGCAAATATTTGTCCCGCTGCGGGAATCGAACCATTGCATCTGCTTCCATATAGTCAAAACGTATTTCAATAAAAGAATAAAATTGAATATTTATTTATTTTCTCTTTCAACAAAAGTTAACATGGGATAAAGCAAGATATTATGTCGTAGGTAGTTAGTATAGGTGTAGGTAGTAGAGTTGGCTGGCTTTGGGAGAGACCGGTGCCTGATATAGATTATTATAAGTTAAGATATCAGCCGGGGCCACCACGGCCCCGGCTGATAACTTAAGAATAGGCCCCTCCATATCTACCTATCTGCGGATGTCGTAAGAGGCGACTAAGGGAAAAAAGCTAGGGGATGGGCAGCAGCGTCCCTCATTTTAACAACGATAGCTCTAACTGCGCTCGCCAACCCGCATGCCCAGCGTGCTGAGTATGGGCAAATCCCCCCACATGATAAGGTATTTGCTCTGTCTGTGGGGAGGCCATGTTCAGCAGTGGACGCCGAACGGCTGAAATGATGATGATGAAGTTAAGATATTAAGTTTCCTAAGAGAATAAAATAAAAATGTATTATTTTTCCCACAGATACTAGTATTCGTCCATTCCCGGAAGGAGACAGGCAAAACAGCGCGCGCTATCCGCGACATGTGCTTGGAGAAAGATACACTTGGACAGTTTTTGAGGTAGGTTAAGTGGTGTCACTGATTCTTTCTTGGTCAGTGACCTGTATAAGGTCAGTGACCAGGGGGCCCCGTGGACAGTTTTTGAGGTAAGATAAGTTGTACCTCTTCATAATTATCATCGTAATTTTGAATAGCTTGCTTCCTTTTTAGAGTTAATTTTTGGTATAAAGAATATGAAATAAAGAGGGTCGAGTGCGAGTGTGGCTCACGCGCTGAGGCTTCCGCACACACTTTGCAATTAATTGTGTTATTTATATTATTATGTATGTTACTCTTTAAGGTATACAAGGTGATTCATATTATGTATGCCATCCCGAAAGGGGGTTATTCTATCAACAAAAAGAGAGAATATTAGCGAAAAAAACATAAATTATTGTTTTTTTTTGAATAATTTTTCTTGAGTAATTTTTCTTTTTGACGTACTTTCTCATATTAGCTGTTTTTGTACTTTAATCATCTTTATAACTAATTACTTAACGTGCGAGAAATTTGGAATCAAGATTTCTGGCTAAAACATGGAGTTTGACCTGATTTGACCCCTAAAATGCGGAATTTCCAAAAGTCGTAGAACAAACTCTTCATAACTGACAAAGATCTTTTGGCTTGACATTCGCTATTTTTAAGTTGTTTTTTATCCAATTAGTTTCATGTTTAATTTTTATTTTATTAAGTTTATTTTAATGATTATTTTTGTACAAAGATATTATTATAGCACATCGAAAAATCGGCAGGAATACATTGACTCACATAATTATAGACTTATAAACACCTGTACCTACATGTATTTCAAGCAATAAATGACACTTTACTTTACTTTACTTAAACTTTATTGAAAATTAAGTGTAGAACAAGTGCCTTTCGGCATAGCATACAAGACCCGTTGTCCAATCATTCCTGGCATGTCGCCTCTATAAAATGGTACCCTCGTTTTATAGAGGCGTGTGTTTCGTTCCGCAGGGAGGGCTCCGCCAGCATGGAGGTGCTGAGGACGGAAGCGGAGCAGGTGAAAAACCCGGAGCTGCGGGAGCTGCTGCCGTACGGGTTCGCGATACATCACGCGGGGATGAGCCGCGTCGACAGGACTCTGGTCGAGGATCTGTTCGCGGATCGACATATTCAGGTGAGATGGAATTAGGCACAGAGATAGATTATATATTTTTTTTTATACCACAGAGGTGGCAAACAAGCTTACGGCCCACCTGATGGTAAGCGGTTACCGTAGCCTATGAGCGCTTGCAATACCAGAGGCATCACGCACGCGTTGCCGACCCCGAACCCCCTTCCCCCCTAAATAGCTCTGGAATATCAAATTTTTATTTTTAATTTTTTTATACTACTGAGTTGGCAAACAGGCATACGGCCCACCTGTTGGTAAGCGGTTACCGTAGCCTATGAGCGCTTGCAATACCAGAGGCATCACGCACGCGTTGATTGAATTGATGATGATGATTCCTTTCTTGTCGTGCCGCTGATTCTTTCTTTGTCACCTGTATTAGGTCAGTGAAAAGGTTGAGGTATGGTGGCCCCGGAAAAGGGCCTATGACCGTCAGTGGAAGAATCACTGTGGTGAAAGGATTAAAGTGCGCTTCTTAGAGGCTACTTTACTGCACAAATCTAATTTATCAAATAGGATACTTTTTATCCCGAAAATATGTTTATGTAATCTTAAATCTATTAATATTATAAATGCGAAAGTTTGTGAGGATGTTTGGATGTTTGCGGTTCAACCGATTTCGATGATACTTGGTATTCGATGATACTTAAATATTTTTCTGACATATTACTCGCATTTACTTACTTTTTATTACCAATGTTATTTTTTTTTTTTAGATGTATATTAATTTTTGAGGATGTAATAAAGGCAGATAACTAAATTAATGCATGCTTTAATAATTGAAATGTTAATTAAATGTTTGTACGCCCAAGTGGCAGAATCTAGCGATCTAGACTAGTCCTATGAACTGACTGTTAAATGTACCTGAATCACAAACAATAAATGAATTACTGAATTATTCAATCTATCTATTGATAGAGCTCGTTATCTATAGCATATAGGGTATTTTATCTAGGCGAGCGAAGCCGCGAGCGGAAGCTAGTACTATTATAAGTGCGAAAGTTTGGATGTATGTTTGTTACGCCAGAACGGCTGAACGGATGATATTTGGCACAGAGATAGATTATAGTCTGGAATAGCACATAGGCTGCAGTCGCAAACTAGGTGATTATTAAGAGACTGAATGTATATACACAATGAGAGGTCTTATCGCTAAGAAAAAATCTTTACATTTGGTTGAAGAGTAGCCTAAATTACCATATTGTTTTGAGAGGAGGTAGGGCACAGCGAGATTTTCTCGTTCTGAATTGGAGCAGCCCGCCTGGGGAGGTACCTCCGCCTTACAAAAGATCGCAGCCAAATAACATTATTTGTTTCAAATAGTGTTGTGTTCCTGTGGTGAGTAGGGTTGCCAGAGCTCTTTAGGGGGGAAGGGGGTTCGAGGTCGGCAACGCGTGCGTGATGCCTCTGGTATTGCAAGCGCTCATAGGCTACGGTAACCACTTACCATCAGGTGGGCCTTAAGCTTGTATGCCACCTCTGTTGTATAAAAAAATGGTGGTTTCGTAATATCAGGCTGTGTATTATCGGGCTATGCTCAGGACTCCTTGAGCACTTTAAGCCATCAACCCCGATAAGCCATGACGTGATTCCGTCTCCATTGTCTTTGAACTTACCATGTATGTGTGACAGGTGCTGGTGTCCACGGCCACGCTGGCCTGGGGAGTCAATCTGCCCGCACACACCGTCATCGTCAAGGGGACCCAGGTCTACTCACCAGAGAAGGTAAGGGATAAGTTGAAAGGTCTTAGGTTCGAATCTGGGTCATGCACTAGCAGATTAAAATAAATAAATAACACCCAACATTCATATACATAGTCCTGAGCCCACACTAGGATTCCCTGTGTCGTGGGTATCAGAAACTACGAGTCCCGTGGTACCACAACATCCAGACCCGGAAGTAATATTTGCAGAGCATGCAAATATTTGTCCCGCAGCGGGAATCGAACCCTTGCGTCTCAGAAAGATAGATAGATAACTTATTATTGCATACCAAATTAAACTTGGCGCATCATAATTCAATCAATACAATAATAACTATCTAATAGTGGAATACAATGGGCGGTCTTATCACTAAGAGTGATCTCTTCCAGACAACTTCAGTTTTTAATGGACATAATTATCACACACGGGCATGTCATGCGTAGGGAAGAATGCCATGTGACTAGAAGAGTGTTAAATATGAATGTGGAAGGATATAAGGGGAGAGGTAGACCAAAGAAAAGATGGATAGATTGTGTGAAAGACGACATGAGTAAGAAAGGAGTGAATACTGATATGACGGCTGATAGAGGGGAGTGGAAGAGGAAAACATGTTGTGCCGACACCGCGTGAAGTGGGATAAGGGCAGGGAGATGATGAATTATCACACACGGTCAACTGATCCCAAACTAGGCATAGCCTGTACTATGGGTACCAGAGACTGATATACAATAGATAGATAGATAGATAAATTGTTTATTTGACACACACACAAATACAGCACAGACAGAGATAAAAGCAAACAGAAGAAATAACAGCAGATAACAATCACACAAAATAAAATAAAGCTTAGTAGGTAGGCAGGTTAACAGTAAAAAAATACTAATACAAGTAGCAATACAACATACACAAGAGAGACAGCTGAGCCATCTAAATACCGTTACAAGCGATCTATAGATAGCTCAACTGGTCCAGATCACTAACAGTAGACACAAGAGAGAAAAGCAGGCGCCTACCTCACCCATCAAGTGGGTGCCAACTGGTGGGTGATACCTACATTTCATGAGGTATCGTCTAGGCTGCAGTGGCATGGGTCAAAAAAAAAAAAAAAAAAAAACAATAGATAAATATTTAACACCCAGACACAGAACAAACATCTGTGTTCATCACACGAATGTGTGTCCAGTGCGGGAATCGAACCCGCGACCTCTAGCGCAGAAGGCAAAGTTACTACCATCCAAGTTGTGAGGACAGTCTTTGTGTAAATTAAATGTGAATAATTTGTAGGGTCGCTGGAGCGAATTGGGCGCACTAGACGTACTGCAGATGCTGGGCCGAGCCGGCCGGCCGCAGTACGACACCAAGGGCGAAGGTAATCTTCCTTCTTGTTTACTGATTCTTTCTCGGTCATCCCGGTCACTTTGGAGGAGGTAGGGCACAGCGAGATTTTCTCGTTCTAAATTGGAGCAGCCCGCCTAACGTACCTCCGCCTTACAGAAGATCGCAGCTAAATAACATTTGTTTTATGGTTGGTGGAGATCCTACAGGACGTGTAGAGAGAGAGTGCAACGTTGTTTACAGGAGTATAATATTAACAATAGGTACATGAATAATTACAGAAAATAATAGATTTTAGGAAACACGATAAAGCACACGACCAGAGTAAAAGTATAAGTAGTCTGACAGACCGTCGTCCGTCCGAATCAACAATTCGTTCTATTCTTCGTCGCTATGCCAACTGAGAGGTATTTGAATTTGGCGGCGACGGAGTGATAGTGGTGGCGTAGCTCGCCACAGTTTCAAATAGTGTTGTGTTCCTGCGGTGAGTAAGGTTGCCAGAGCTCATTACGGGTGAGGGGTCGGCAACGCGTGCGTGATGCCTCTGGTATTGCAAACGCTCATAGGCTACGGTAATCGCTTACCAACAGGTGGGCCGAATGCTAGTTAGCCACCTCAGTTGTATAAATAAAAAAGAACCCGAATTTGGTCAGTGACCAGGTTGAGGTATGGTGGCCCTAAGAAGGGCCTATGACCATCGAAGAAAGAACCAGTGTAGTGAAAGGATTAAAGTGCGCCTCTTAGAGGCTCCTTTCGTGCACATGTCACATGTATTCAAAGTTTAAGGTTCTTGGAGATGTCGGTTTCCTCACGATGTTTTCCTTCACCGTTTGAGAGCACTAGTATAGCGCACATACGTTTTCCGCGATAGAAAATCCATTCAGTATTAATTTCATTGCATTTTCATGCATGGATTATCTTGAAACGTTGCACGAATTGCAAATTGGTGCACAACTGGGATCGTATCCACAACCTTTCGATCGGAAAGCGGGGTACTACCACCACTCAACCAATCCTCTCTTCTCTTCTTCTTCCTGCCCTTGTCCCACATTATGTGTGGTCGGCACAACATGTTTTCTTCTTCCACTCTCTTCTGTTAGCCGTCATCTCTGCACTCACATCTTTCTTACTCATGTCATCGTTAATACCATCCATCCATCTTTTCTTTAGCCTTCCTCTAGTCTTATATCCATCCACATTCATTCCTAACGCTCTTCTCAATCTTCTCTGGTATATATTAATTGGTGTTTTTCTAGGTATACTGATAACGAACCACTCTGAGCTACAGTACTACCTCTCGCTACTGAACCAGCAGCTGCCGATAGAGTCCCAGCTAGTCAGCAAGCTGCCGGACATGCTGAACGCGGAAATAGTGTTGGGAACCATTCAGAACATTCGTGACGCTGTCACATGGCTCGGTGAGGTCTTTTTTTGAACACCCAACAGTCATATGACTGGCCTCATAGCTCAGTTGGTAGTAACTCTGCCTTCTGCGCTAGAGATCGCGGGTTCGATTCCCGCACTGGACAAGCATTTGTGACTAACACAGATGTATATTCTGTGTCTGTTAAATTTATGTATATCAGTCTTAGGTACACATAGTACAAGCTATGCCTAGTTTGGGATCAGTTGACCGTGTGTGATATGTCCGGAATATTTATTAATATACATAGTCCTGACCCCACACTAGGATTCCCTGTGTGGTGGTTATCAGAAACAACGAGTACTATGGTACCGTTGTTTCTGATAACCACAACACCCAGACCCGGAACTAATTGAACCAGTAATTTTAGTTGGGTGACTCATCATCATCATTTCAGCCGTAGGACGTCCAAACTCAAAAGGCTTTTACATACATACATACATACATAAAATCACGCCTGTTTCCCAGAGGGGTAGGCAGAGACCACGGTTTTCCACTTGCTACGATCCTGACATACCTCTTTTGCTTCATTCAACTCATCACATTCCTCATACATGCTCGTCGGTTTAGGGTACTCATGACCTGGCCTTTTTCCAAAACGTCACCGATTTGGTCACTAAACGTACGCCTTTATTTCAAAAGGCTTTTATTTCAATAAAATCACTAGGATCACTTTGAAACGTCTTAAAAACTAGGTGAAGCTACGCCTGTTCCTCGCGACCAAGCCTACAAGAATCAGGCGACAAACACGGCGCGCGTGACGTACATTTATTTCGATGATCCTTTTTCACAAAATGGAATTTTAAGCTTCAGTGTGGTGCCGATCGAATTAAGTGGATTTTTCGAACAAGGATTCCAAGCCTCGTCTTCTTCTTCTTCTTCCTGCCCTTGTCCCACATTACGTGTGGTCGGCACAACATGTTTTCTTCTTCCACTCTCTTCTGTTAGCCGTCATCTCCGCACTCACTCCTGTCTTACTCATGCCATCTTTAATACAGTCCATCCATCTTTTCTTCGGCCTTCCTCTAGTCTTATATCCATCCACATTCATACCTAACACTCTTCTCGTTACATGACTTTCATCCCTCCTCATGACATGCCCATACCATGCTAACCTATTACTTCTCAACTTTTCCGTCACTGGCGCGTCTTAACAAATAATATAATTTTCCCAGGTTACACGTACCTGTACATCAGGATGCTGAGACAGCCGGCTCTCTACGGGATCACACCAGCTAAGATGCAAGAAGACAATCTGCTGGAGTTGCATCGCGCCGACTTGATCCACACCGCTGCCAGCTTATTGGACAAGTAAGGCCTTATACATTACTAGTTCCCACCCGCGGATTCGCTCGCGTAGTACCTACGAGTAAAGTAGCCTATATGCTATTCCAGACTATAATCTATCTCTGTGCTAAATTTCATCCGTATCCTTTTTTTTTTTTTTTTTTTTTTATTGATAATGGTAACGCGTTTGGCCACCAACTCACTTTTGCAAGTGAGATGTGGCCTAAGATGGAGCACGCTTTCCCAGAGTGAACTTATTGACCCTAGATTTGAAGACTCCTAGATTGTACTCTTTCGGGAAAACAGACGCAGGCAGATCATTCCACTCTTTGGCAGTACTTATAATAAAAGTGGAGCAGAAACGTTTCGTTCGACACTGTGGTATGTCGACCAGGTAAGGGTGGTATTTACCTGTGCGTCTGCTTGTCCGGTGGTGGAAGGGGGAGGGAGGGATGAGGTCATGCAGATCCCGCGGACAATCCGTTAGTCCGTTTGGGCGTGATTGAACCAAAAACATCCTCACGAACTTTCACATATAGAATATACTAGCTGGTGCCCGCGACTTCGTCTGCGTAGGATTCGTATTTCGAGTAGAGTTTGGACAATTCACACAATATCTTTATAATTTGTAGCCTATGTGTTATTGCAGTGGAAATGAGAGCTTTGCGAAGTATGTGTGGAGTAACTTTGAAAGATAGAGTGAGGAACAGTGTGATAAGAGAGCGTTGCGGGGTGAAAGAAGACGTAGTGATGAGGATTGAGAAAGGTATGCTGAGATGGTTTGGTCATGTAGAGAGAATGAACGAAAGAAGATTGACGAAACAGGTGTACAAGGCGAGTGTGAATGGGACCGTTGGAAGGGGAAGACCTAGGCGTACGTTTAGTGACCAAATCGGTGACGTTTTGGAAAAAGGCCAGGTCATGAGTACTTTAAACCGACGAGCATGTATGAGGAATGTGATGAGAGTGAATGAAGCAAAAGAGGTATGTCAGGATCGTAGCAAGTGGAAAACCGTGGTCTCTGCCTACCCCTCTGGGAAACAGGCGTGATTTTATGTATGTATGTGTGTATGTGTTATTCTGATGTAGTTAGCTATATTATTGTGAAGTTTCATTAAAATCCATTCAGTAGTGTTTTACTTGAAAGAGTAACAAACATCCATCCATCCATACTTACAAACTTTCGCGTTTATAATATTAGTAGGACTAACATCCGCTCGCGTCTTCGCGGTGGGCGTTCTTTTGCATGGTGGAGGTACCTCTCCAGGCGGGCTGCTGCGATCAAGAGAAATGAGAAATGCTCGCTGTACCTTCATCATCATCATCATCATCAGGAGGAGGTAGGGCACAGCGAGATTTTCTCGTTCTGAATTGGAGCAGCCCGCCTGGGGAGGTACCTCCGCCTTACAAAAGATCGCAGCCAAATAACATTATTTTTCAAATAGTGTTGTGTTCCTGCGATGAGTAAGGTTGCCAGAGCTCTTTAGGGGGTCTAAGGGGTTCGGGGTCGGCAACGCGTGCGTGATGCCTCTGGCATTGCAAGCGATCATAGGCTACGGTAACCGCTTACCAACAGGTGGGCCGTATGCTTGTTTGCCATTTCAGTAGTATAAAAAATAAAAAATCATTTCAGCCGTTCGACGTCCACTGCTGAACATGGCCTCCCCCACAGACAGAGCAAATTCCTTATCATGTGGGGGGATTTGCCCATACTCCCCACGCTGGGCATGCCTTACCTCACTTGAAACATATATTGACATACATATAAATATATTTGACTGGCCTCATAGCTCAGTTGGTAGTAACTCTGCCTTCTGCGCTAGAGGGCGCGGGTCGATTCCCGCACTGGACAAACATTTGTGACTAACACAGATGTTTGTTCTGTGTCTGGGTGTTAAATATATATCTATTATTGATATCAGTCTCTGGTACCCATCATACAGGCTATGCCTAGTTTGGGATCAGTTGACCGTGTGTGATATGTCCGGAATATTTATTGATTTATTTATATTTTCAGAGCGGGCCTAATTAAGTACGAGAGGAAGTCGGGCCACTTCCAGCCGACGGAGCTGGGCCGCATCGCGTCCCACTTCTACTGCACGTACGAGACCATGATGTCGTACAACCAGCTGCTGAAGCCGACCCTGGGGGAGATCGAGCTGTTCCGCGTGTTTTCCCTCTCCGCGGAGTTCCGCCACATCGCGGTCCGCGACGAGGAGAAGCTGGAGCTGCACAAGCTCATGGAGAGAGTAAGTGGTGTATCGATACCTAGTTTTTTTTTTTTTTTTTTTTTTTTTTTTAATACGAAATAGGCTAACGTTTGACCACAATCTCACCTGATGTTAAGTAATGATGTGGTCTACGATGTAGCACGTTTGCCTAGAAGAAACCTATTCACTCTGGTCTTGAAGACACCCAAATTATAGGTATTCGGAAACACAGACGCCGGCAACGAGTTCCACTCTTTGGCTTTGTTCTTTTGGCTCTAGTAGGCGGGTAGGTAGGTGGCTAAACAGCGAAACGACCGTTCTAGTGAAAACGTAGTTTATTACTGACAGGCGATCGGATGACAAATGCTCAGGTGAGAAGGTAGATACATACTAGGTATAGGTAGTTATACATACAGATAGAAACCAGTAAGCTATTGCTATGTTCATACATATCAGTAAGTATTTATTATAAATATTCCGGACATAAATATTCCGGACATATCACACACGGTCAACTGATCCCAAACTAGGCATAGCCTGTACTATGGGTACCAGAGACTGATATACATAATAGATATATATTTAACACCCAGACACAGAACAAACATCTGTGTTAGTCACAAATGTTTGTCCAGTGCGGGAATCGAACCCGCGACCTCTTGCGCAGAAGGCAGAGTTACTACCAACTGAGCTATGAGGCCTGGCTAGATAGATAAGTACATCTGATATACCCCTATTTAATCATATCCAGTCCACTCCATCCAAAGGTTGTCTGGTAGAGATCGCTACTTCAGCGATAAGGCCGCCCATTGTTCATCACATAGTTTAGTTTTTATTGTTTTTTTTGTTAATGTTTGTACTTTTTATGGTGTGCAATAAAGCATTTTCTATCTATCTATCTAAGTATTATCTTTTGTATAATATTTATATTCAAAGAGTCCTGTTTCTGTAGTATACCCAAAAAATTACTAAGTATAGTATGTGTAAAGTTTACAGTCTTTCGTCTAAAACAATAATTTGCGATGCTCGAAAAGAGTGAATAAGTTTATAAGTGCCATATTCATAGCTTTAAGACCTCTCTGTAACACTTATTTCTGCAAATAAACATCTTGAATCTTGGTAGTAACTCTGCCTTCTGCGCTAGAAATAGCGGGTTTGATTCCCGCACTGGACATTTGTGTGATGAATACAGATGTTTGTTCTGTGTCTGGGTGTTAAATATATATCTATTATGTATATCAGTCTCAGGTAACCATAGTACAGGCTATGCCTAGTTTGGGATCAGTTGACCGTGTGTCATATGTCCGGAATATATATATATATATTTTTTTATGTTATATGGAGGCACACAGGCTTACGGCCCACCTGATGGTAAGCGGTTACTTTCGCCTATTGACATCTGCAACACCTGGAGCATTGCTAATGCGTTGCCTGCCCTGGAGAAATCTTTTTGTATTTTTCTTAAAGCTCTTCATGTTGTAGGTTAGAGGGAAAACCTCGGAAGGAAGCTCATTCCACAATTTGCACGTATGGGGCAGAAAGGATCTCGTAAAGCGAGTGGTATATATATTCAAATGTCAAATTTTTTGTCCGGTTCCTCGCTGCTAAACATGAATAAATAAATAAATAAATATTCCGGACATATCACACACGGTCAACTGATCCCAAACTAGGCATAGCCTGTACTATGGGTACCAGAGACTGATATACATAATATATATATATGTAACACCCAGACACAGAACAAACATCTGTGTTAGTCACAAATGTTTGTCCAGTGCGGGAATCGAACCCGCGACCTCTAGCGCAGAAGGCAGAGTTACTACCAACTGAGCTATGAGGCCAGACATGATTTATTTGTTGCAGGTGCCGATCCCGATAAAGGAGAGCATTGAGGAGCCTTCAGCGAAGATCAACGTTCTCCTGCAGGCGTACATCTCGCAGCTGAAGCTGGAGGGGTTCGCGCTGATGGCCGACATGGTGTACGTCACGCAGTCTGCCTGCAGGCTGCTGAGGGCCATCTTCGAAATTGTGCTGCACCGAGGTGAGATAATTAATAGATGCCAGTTTCAAGCCCAGTTTTAAATAAATAAATAAAAAATCCGGACATATCTCACACGGTCAACTGATCCCAAACTAGGCATAGCCTGTACTATGGGTACCGGAGACTGATGTACATAATAGATATATATTTAACACCCAGACACAGAACAAGCATCTGTGTTAGTCACAAATGTTTGTCCAGTGCGGGAATCGAGCGCGCGACCTCTAGCGCAGAAGGCAGAGTTACTACCAACTGAGCTATGAGGCCGGTCAAGTTACAAGTTAACAAGGAGGAGATGGTAGGGCACAGCGAGATTTTCTCTTTCTAAATTGGAGCAGCCCGCCGCTGCACCTAGATTTTAAGACGTTTCAAAGTGATCGTAGTGATTTTATTGAAATAAACGCCTTTTGACTTTGGGGAGGTACCTCCGCCTTACAGATCGCAGCCAAATAACATTATTTGTTTCGAATAGTGTTGTGTTCCTGCGGTGAGTAAGACTCTTTAGGGGGGGAGGGGTCGGCAACTCGTGCGTAATGCCTCTGGTATTGCAAGCGCTCATAGGCTACGGTAACCACTTACCAACAGGTGGGCCGTATGCTTGTTTGCCATCTCAGTTGTATAAAAAAATAAAAAATAAAAATTTAGTGGGATACATGTAAGGATGATAATGATGATGATTACTGTATTCTATTGTCTTACAGGATGGGCGCAACTGGTCGACAAGACGTTGGCGCTGTGCAAGATGGTAGACAGGAGAATGTGGCAGTCGATGTCACCACTTCGACAGTTCAGGAAAATGCCTGAAGAGGTAAGCTTCTATAATTAGACCTAATTATTCACCTTTATTATAAGCACTGGCAAAAAGTGGAACGATCTGCCAGCGTCTGTTTTCCCGGATGAGTACAATCTAGGAGTCAGAATCTGGTAAAGCGTGCTCCATCTTAGGCCACATCTCACTTGCAAAAGTGAGATGGTGGTCAAACGCCACACCATCACCAATAAAAAAAAAAAAAAAATACCCTAGTATTATTAGTTATTACTCAACCAAATTTAATTTATTATTATTATAATTGACCAAATCGGTGACGTTTTGGAAAAAGGCCAGGTCATGAGTACCCTAAACCGACGAGCATGTATGAGGAATGTGATGAGAGTGAATGAAGCAAAAGAGGTATGTCAGGATCGTATCAAGTGGAAAACCGTGGTCTCTGCCTACCCCTCTGGGAAACACGCGTGATTTTATGTATGTATGTATGTATAATTAGCACCACTACACCACCAATTACACTAATTATTATACATAACAAAATACATTAGCAATTTGAAAATTATAAATTAAGATACTAGTTATTAATAACACGAAGTAGAAAATTATAATTAGATGTCAAGAACGTAGGAAGGAATGTCAGAAAAAAAATTTGTAATAAATTAAAATAAAAATATTAAGTTTCACGCAATCAAGTACACATCAAGGCATAATTACATATAATTCTAGATGATTTATACAGCGTCGGCCACCTACTCACCGATTAAGTATCGATATTATTCTGAATTAGGCCGTGGTGGCCCCGGCTGTAAAATAGGCCCCTCCATATCTACCTATCCGCGGATGTCGTAAGATGCGACTAAGGGAAGAAAGCTAGTGGATGGGCAGCAGCGTCCCTCATTTTAACAACGATAGCTCTAACTGCGCTCGCCAACCCGCATGCCCAGCGTGGTGAGTATGGGCAAATCCCCCCACATGATAAGGAATTCGCTCTGTCTGTGGGGGAGGCCATGTTCAGCAGTGGACGTCGTACGGCTGAAATGATGATGATGATTATTCTGAATAATTTCATGTAAAAATTGACGCAACTAAGTGTTCTCCAAAGTCCCTAAGGTTTGAAATAAATGAATTGAATTGATCCACCAATAACCCCCACTTGGGATGATGTGGCACCCGAGTCTTGGCCATTCGAGAGCCTTTTCCCCAACGGTGGTCGGTTTAGAACCCACGACCTTCGGATCGAAGGTCGTGAAATACTTCCCACTATGCCATTCTTTGTGTTTTATACATCAAATTTATTTACAGATAATAAAAAAGCTGGAAAAGAAGAATTTCCCCTGGGAGAAACTCTACGAGCTCGGCCCGAACGAAATAGGCGAGCTGGTCCGCGCGCCGAAGCTAGGCAAGATGATACACAAATACGTGCATCAGTTCCCGAAACTCGAGCTATCGACTCACATTCAACCCATCACTCGGTCGACGTTGAGAGTCGAGTTGACCATCACCCCAGACTTCCATTGGGACGAAAAGGTGAGAAAATCTAAACCTTCACTCGGTCGACGTTGAGAGTCGATTTGACCACTACCCCAGACTTCCATTGGGACTAAAAGGTGAGAAATCTAACCCTGCACTCGGCCGACGTTGAGAGTCGAGTTAACCATTACCCCAGACTTCCATTGGGACGAAAAGGTGAGAAAATCTAACCCTTCACTCGGTCGACGTTGAGAGTCGATTTGACCACTACCCCAGACTTCCATTGGGACTAAAAGGTGAGAAATCTAACCCTGCACTCGGCCGACGTTGAGAGTCGAGTTAACCATTACCCCAGACTTCCATTGGGACGAAAAGGTGAGAAAATCTAACCCTTCACTCGGTCGACGTTGAGAGTCGAGTTGACCATTACTCCAGACTTCCATTGGGACTAAAAGGTGAGAAAATCTAACCCTGCACTCGGTCGACGTTGAGAGTCGAGTTAAACATTACCCCAGACTTCCATTGAGAGGAAAAGGTGAGAAAATCTAACCCTTCACTCGGTCGACGTTGAGAGTCGAGTTAACCATTACCCCAGACTTCCATTGGGACGAAAAGGTGAGAAAATCTAACCCTTCACTCGGTCGACGTTGAGAGTCGAGTTGACCATTACTCCAGACTTCCATTGGGACGAAAAGGTGAGAAAATCTAACCCTTCACTCGGTCGACGTTGAGAGTCGAGTTGACCATTACTCCAGACTTCCATTGGGACTAAAAGGTTAGAAAATCTAACCCTTCACTCGGTCGACGTTGAGAGTCGAGTTGACCATTACTCCAGACTTCCATTGGGACTAAAAGGTGAGAAAATCTAACCCTGCACTCGGTCGACGTTGAGAGTCGAGTTAACCATTACCCCAGACTTCCATTGGGACGAAAAGGTGAGAAAATCTAACCCTTCACTCGGTCGACGTTGAGAGTCGAGTTGACCATCACCCCAGACTTCCATTGGGACGAAAAGGTAAGATAATCTAACCCTTCACTGGGTCGACGTTGAGATTCGACTAAATAACGAACAATCAATTAAGAACGCATTTATAATGTTATTTACACTTTTATGTACACTGCCCCCCAATTCCACTAATTCAATGACTTGGAAATGATAATCGCATGATAATGATCGCACCATTATCATTCAGTTACGATTGTCGCCACGTTCGTTTCTTTTATTTCATTGGTTCAATTCAATTCAAATCTTTATTGCACATATGTTGTTACAATGGTGTTGTGGATACATTTTTGTTACAAACATAAACCCTGTTAGGGCACAGCAATATTACACTAGGAGACGCAATAAACATTTCCTACTTCTATTACTAATTGAAATGAAATAAATTTATTTGGCAAACACAGACAGAAGACACAAAAAACAATATAATAAAGTTTAACGATAGGGAGATAGGTAGACGTAACACAGATAACACACAGTAAAAACAAGTAGGTACAAATGTCATTTACAATATTTTAGTGCTAATTAGTCTCCCGTGTGTGTGAGCCAAAACAGGCATGGTCTCAGCATAATGCCGCTACACATAAGGATAACATGCAGCGGCGCTGGTTTTCAGACCAAACCTAACAGGTTTACAAAATTATACAAAATACTTAAATAGTTACATGTAGGTACTAAAACTTGGTTCTTCTGGTTTCACAATGACTGCCATTGATATACGACTGTGATAGCTGATTACCAAAAGTATTAAAAGTGGCCATTTTGCCATTGAATCATTGTCATTTTGAAGCCATTGCATTAGTAGAATTGGGCCCCTGGTGTTTAGTAAGATAGCTGAGTTTTCTAATAAATAAATAAAATGTTTTCAGGTCCACGGGCAGTCAGAAGCTTTCTGGATCCTGGTGGAGGACGTGGACTCGGAAGTGATCCTGCATCACGAGTACTTCCTGCTGAAGGAGAAGTACTGCAAGGATGAGCACCAAGTGAAACTCTTCGTGCCTGTCTTCGAACCCCTACCACCTCAGTACTACCTGAGGGTGGTGTCTGACAGGTAAACAATCATAGGAGGTGGTAGGGCACAGCGCGATTTTCTCGCTCTAATTTTGAGCAGTCCTTCTGGTGAGGTACCTCCGCCTTACAGAAGATCGCAACCAAATAACAGCCTCTGGTATTGCTAGTGCTCATAGGCTACGGTAACCGCTTACCAGCAGGTAGGCCGTACTCATGTTTGCCATTTCAGTTGTATGAAAAAAAAGGGAGTGCCGGTCTAACCACCCCCAATTAGAATTATGCAACCACTGCCAGGGATCGGAAAACATATCGATAAAGGGTACCATTTCAAACGGTTACCCATAGAAACTGTAACCGATTGAAACGTTAACCGTTTTGGTTTAGGTACTAACCGAAATAATAAATGTTACCCTATAAAACGGTATACCCAAAAAACATTTTTTTTATCCGACTGCCGAGAATGAAGGATGGTAATGTTTTAAGAGTGTATGTATGTGGGCATGTTCCTTTGTGCGTCAGCGCAGCCTAAACGGCTTGATGGAGCCTCTAACAGGCGCACTTTAATCCTTTCTCCACACTGGTTATTTCGCCAACGGTCATAGGCCCTTTTCAGGGTCACACTACATCAACCTGTTCACTAACCGAGAAAGAACCAGTGACACCACAAGCAAGCACTTTACTCTTTGTGTTCCTGCGGTGACTAAGGTTGCCAGAGCTCTTTATGGGTGGGGGGTTTGAGGTCGTGCGTGATGCCTCTGGTATTGCAAGCGCTCATAGGCTACAGTAACCGCTTACCAACAGGTGGGCCGTATGCTTGTTCGCCACCTGAGTTGTATAAAAAATAAACTCTAATTTTAGACTTATCTTTACCAGATGGATAGCAGCGGAAACCCAACTACCAGTCTCTTTCCGGCACCTCATCCTGCCGGAGAAGAATCTCCCGCCCACGGAACTCCTGGACCTTCAGCCTCTTCCGATCTCTGCGCTGCGGAACCCTAAATACGAGGAGCTATACGCTGAGGCGTTCCCCCAGTTCAACCCTGTTCAGACCCAGGTATGATGTTGTAAGGGGCGAATAAGGGAAAAAATCTAGGGGATGGGCAGGGTTTCGGGGTTGACTTAGCGTGCGCGATGGTTCTGGTATTGCAAGCGTTCATAGGCTACGGTAACCACTTACCAACAGGTGGGCCGTATGAAATGAACTGAAATGAAATGAAATAAATTTATTTCGACAAACACAGACAGAAGACACAAAAAACAATAGAATAAAGGTTAACGATAGGGTATCTCCCTATCGTTAACCTTTATTCTATTGTTTTTAGTAGACTTTTCACAGATAACATACAGTACAAACAACAACACATAAGTAGGTATCTATGTCATTTACAATATATATAAGTGCTAATTAGTCTTTTTTTTTTTTTTTTTATAATGCCGTATGCATGTTTGAATATTCAGTCCTAGGCTTATTTGTCATCTGTGGCTGGACGACCTCGGTGGCGCAGTGGGTGAGTGCCCGTCTGAGACGTAAGGGGTGTTCGATTCCCGCTGCGGGTTTTTTTTTGCATGATCTGCAAATATGAGTTCCGGGTCTGGGTGTTGTGGTAGCATGGTGCTCGTAGTTTCTGATACCGACACAGGGAATCCTATATATGTGACTGTTGGGTGTTATTTATTTATTAAAGAACATAATTTTGTCATTGGCAGACCAATCTGTCTACCCACACTCTCACTATTTCATTACGAACGATACTACTACTACCAGTCTTATTTCTCACTCGCGACTCGATCTCGACACACCACATTACCCGTTTTTAGTGAAAATTATTAAACACTTTGGTCCAGCCAGGCTATTGTGTAAGCAAAATGCTAATGCTAAAATTCGCAATTTTAAGGATGATTTTATCAATTTTAGCGACATCTGAAGTTTTTCAAACATGAAAAGGAAGAAGCTAAGAACTTGAAGTTTTACCTTGTCAAGTTTGGAACGTTTTGAATAAATAAATAAATAAATATTCCGGACATATCACACACAGTCAACTAATCCCAAACTAGGCATAGCCTGTACTATGGGTACCAGAGACTGATATACATAATAGATATAATATATATTTAACACCCAGACACAGAACAAACACCTGTGCTAGTCACAAATGTTTGTCCAGTGCGGGAATCGAACCCGCTACCTCTAGCGCAGAAGGCAGAGTTACTACCAACTGAGATATGAGGCCTGTCAATGTTGCTAAGATTGTTAAAATTGTCCTCAAAGTTACGATCTTCATTGCCATTACGCTAACACAATTGCACCACAGATAACTGAATGTCCACAAACCACAAAAACAAAACTATGAATGTATCTCAACAAGAATCAACCTTCCACAGGTGTTCAATGCGGTTTATAATTCAGATGACAACGTGTTCGTAGGCGCTCCGTCGGGCTCAGGTAAGCAATTCTTTATTCTTTATTCTATATTGTACACAGAAAACATACAAAAAACAAACTAAATGAAAGGACATGACAAAGGCGAGCTTAACCCTAAAAAGTTTATCTTCCAGCAAACCATTGAGGCTAGAGATAGGTGGTTATAGAGGTAGGGTTCGTGTACAAGAACAATGAATAAAAAAATAAAAATAGTAGATGTATAAACAAACTATTCTAACAAAATATACTTATATTAGAATAGAATAGAATAGAATAGAATGATCGTTTATTTTAGCAATAGATTACATGGCCGATTAGGTGGTGAGCACAAAAGTATACACATTTAGACATACAATATTACTTAAAAAATATTACATAGTTTAGGTATACCTAGGTACATAACATTATTATATTAAAAAGTTTAGGTATATCGACTCATATATTAGATACCTAAATATAAACTTATCACTATGAACAAACTACTTATATAATAATATATTATCATATATATACCTACTTGTGAAACAATAAAACAAATATACAAAAATATCATCATCATCATCATCAGCCTGTAGAAGTCCACTGCTGGACATAGGCCTCCCCTAAAGAGTTCCACGACGAACGGTCTTGAGCCTTCTCCATCCACCGACTTCCCGCAACCTTCACAATGTCGTCGGTCCATCGGGTGGGGGGCCTTCCAACACTGCGTCGCCCGGTTCGTGGTCGCCATTCGAGAACCTTTACTCCCCAACGGTTATCGGTTCTGCGAGCTATATGGCCTGCCCACTGCCATTTCAACTTGCTAATTCTGAGAGCTATGTCGGTTACCTTGGTTCTTCTACGAATTTCCTCATTTCGGATCTTATCACGTAGAGAAACTCCTAGCATAGCTCTCTCCATAGCCCGTTGTGCAACTTTGAGCTTGTGTATGAGGCCAATAGTTAACGACCAACTCTCAGTGCCATAAGTCATCACTGGCAACACGCACTGATTGTAGACTTTCGTCTTGAGGCTCTGCGGTATCTCCGACGAGAAGATATGACGCAGTTTCCCAAACGCTGCCCATCCGAGTTGGATTCGTCAGTTGACCTCTTTGTCGAAGTTGGACCTACCTAGTTGAATCGTCTGACCCAAATAGACATACAAAAATATATATAATTTAAATACCCACGTACTTACAGAGATAGAAAATGCTCTTTTGCCTTCCTCTTAAAAACATTAACCGAAGGACTATCGCGTATGACATGGGGCAGTGCATTCCACAACTTAACAGCATGAACAGTAAAGGAGCCGCCGTAACAATGTCAAAGTCGAAAGGCGTTTGAATAAAATCACTAGGATCACTTTGAAACGTCTTAGAAACTAGGTGAAGCTACGCCTGTTCCTCGCGACCAAGCCTACAAGAATCAGACAACAAACACGGCTTGGGTCATTCTCAATCAATCCGGGTCGTCCACAAGCTCTCTTGGGAGCTGCAGGTAAGGGCCTCGGGCTTGTTTGGCCCATCGCCCTGGCATCTACTCGCGAGGACTACGATCCCCGGGTCTCTGGGCTTAGCCTCTTGGAGCCTTCCTGGCTTGCAGGCGGCTCTCTTTGGGGCTCTTCGTAAGCCAAGTCAGTGGCGTAGGTTGCCACTTCTTGGCATGGCGTTTGAGTTCTTGCTTTTTTTTTATTATTGATAATGGTAAAGCGTTTGGCTATCATCTCACTTTTGCAAGTGCGATGTGGCCTAAGATGGAGCACGCTTTCCCAGAAAGAACTTCCTGCCCTTATCCCACATCACGTGGGGTCGACACAACATGTATTCCTCTTCCATTTCCCTCTATCAGCCGTCATCTCAGCACTCACTCCTTTCTTCACCATATCCACTTTCACACAGTCCATCCATCTTTTCTTTGGCCTAACTGTACTCCTTCATCCATCCACATTCATATTCTATTCTAATCACGCCGTAACGGCTCGACCGATTTTGATATAATAAACTTCCGGTAAACGCGACGCAACTTCCTATTAGAAGATTTAAAGTGTACATAAAGAATAATCTTATTAAGAAAGCGTACTATAAACTAAATGATTATATAAATGATAAAACTGCATGGCCTGAAGTCGCTCTGCCCCTCGACAGCTAAAATGCCATTTTGCAGTGTCTTTTCAATTTTTGCTTGCATCATATTTTAAGTATTATTCAATTTTATAGAAGCATTAGGTACATATTTCATCAAGTGTAGCGTGTGCTGCCCTTAGATCATTTGTTGAAGCTCACATTTGTCTTCTTTTTTTTTCACATTTTTATAAGCTCTTATTTATTAAGGATTATAATTAGATTACTTTTCTTTTGAGCCTCACCTAGTTCGATCGGCACCACACTGAAGCTTTAAATTCCATTTTGTGAAAAAGGATCATCGAAAAAAATGATAGGCACGCGCGCCGTGTTTGTTGGCTGATTCTTGTAGGCTTGGTCGCGAGGAACAGGCATAGCTTCACCTAGTTTCTAAGACGTTTCAAAGTGATCCTAGTGATTTTATTGAAATAAATGCCTTTTGACTTTGTCTTTGATTTTGATGAAACTTGGTGTGGCAGGCAAGTCTGTGATAGCGGAGCTGGCGCTGCTGCGCGCGCTGAGCGCGGGCGGCGCGCGCGTGCTGTACGTGCTGCCCAAGGACGCGCTGGCGGACATCGTGTTCGCCGACTGGTACCACAAGTTCGCCACCAACTTCAACCTGAAGGTAACCCCCCGCACTCATTCTTCCTTCATCATCTCTTGGTATATTGTTATTTCAACTTAAGCCTAAACTTAAAATTATATGAATGATATGATCAAACAACACCTGAAATGCATAAACACACTATACACACACACACAAACAAACGTACACACACACCCACGCACGCACACTAACACACAAACACACAGACTTAGTATGATCATGAGTCTATTTACTTTTTTATTTTATGTTTCTTATTAGGTACAACTTATAAATATTATGCAAAATGCTATTAAAGAGCAGAATTTCCTAACACAAGCAATTAATTGCTTAAAGGGAGACTCCAAAACCTGTATGTGTTATTTATAAGGTACTGAAATAAATATTTTGTATTTGTATTTTTGTACACAACGCCCTTTTTAAGTATACCCTAATTTGTGGACAATGGGGCTGGTTATACTTCTAAGAAACACCTATTCTATAAGATTTGATATGTAATTTTTTAGTGTAATTGGTAGATGCCTGAACAAATAAAAAAACATTATCATCATCAACCTGTAGAAGTCCACTGCTGGACATAGACCTCCCCCGAAGAGTTCCACTACGAACCGTCTTGAGCCTTTTCCATTCACCGACTTAAACCCGCAACTTTCACAAAAGGCGTTTATTTCAATAAAATCACTAGGATCACTTTGAAACGTCTTAGAAACTAGGTGCAGCTACGCCTGTTCCTCGCGACCAAGCCTACAAGAATCGGGCAACGAACACGGCGCGCGTTTGTTGCCTGATTTTTTCCGTCCTGTCTTGAATGATGTACCCTGAACTGTGCTTGTTTCCAGGTGGTGCAGCTAACGGGCGAGACGGCCACAGACCACAAACTGCTCAACAAGGGCCAGGTTATCATCACCACAGCCGATAAGTGGGATGTGCTGTCTAGAAGGTAAGATACTCAATATACTTGCTTGTCGTGTCATTGATTCTTTCATGGCCATCGTGTATTAGGTCAGTGACCAGGTTGAAGTATGGTAGTAAGTAGTTTGGTGCAGCTTTATGCTGAGACGGGACCCATTTGCCCCACACAACGCATACCTACTCAACCTACCTACCGCCTCACCTACCTACATGTTTTTGTTTTTCTTATTGTGTTTTTTGTTGTATTACTAGGTTTAAGTATTTTTTTTTTCGTTGTATCTTCCTACCTACCTACCTACTTACTGCGTTGTGGGTCAAATAAATAAATTTTCTTTCTTTCTTTCTTTCTATGGTGGCCCTGCTAAAGGGCCAATGACCGTCGGTGAAAGAATCAGTGTAGTGAAAGGATTAAAGTGGGCCTCTTATAGAGGCTCCTTTCGTGCACATGATCACATATCTTCCAATTGTTAGGTTCTAGGACATGCCGGTTTTCTCACAATGTTTTCCTTCACCGTTTGAGAGCACTAGCGTAGCGCACATAAATTATGCACGGCCGGGAGACGAACCCACGAACACGACCGAAGACATGCTCTCTCTTGGCATGATAACACTCCGCACGTGACAGGCAGCAAGCCCGTCGCCACTCATCAGAACACCTTATTAATGTTCTATACAAGGTGATACATAACATGTATTCCATCCCGAAAGGGGGAAATTCTATCAACGAAAATAAATAATTTAAACGAAAAAAAATTCAATAAATTAAAAAAAACAAAACAAATTCAAAAACTTTCTCAAATTACCTGTTTTTGGTATTTTTATCATCTTTAGAACTAATAATTAAACGTACAAGAAGTTCGAAATCAAGATTGCTACCTAAAACAGCTGATCCATTGAGTTTGACCTGATTTGACCCCAAAACAGCTGATTTTCGCATAGAGTTTTAAAAGTCGTAGAACAAACTTTATTGCCAATTGGGTGTAGAATAAGCCCTTTTCGGGATGGAATACATATTATGAATCACCTTGTATATTGCCACATACTCTCTCTTGGCATGATAACATTCCGCGCGTGACAGTTAGCAAGCCCGTCGCCGCTCACCCGAACATCCCATTTCAGGTGGAAGGTCCGCAAGAGTGTGCAAAGCGTGTCTCTTATGATAGTGGACGCCCTGCAGCTGCTCGGGGGGGAGGAGGGTCCAGTCCTGGAAGTGGTGTGCTCCCGGATGAGGTACATCGCCTCGCAGATCGGTAAGCACTTTTGCTATCAGAATTATAACATATATACAAACAAACATTTGCGTGATGAACACAGATGTTTGTTCTGTGTCTGGGTGTTAAATATATATCTATTATGTATATCAGTCTCTGGTACCCATAGTACAGGCTATGCCTAGTTTGGGATCAGTTGACCGTGTGTGATATGTCCGATTTTTTTATTTTTTTTTATTTAATCAGTGATAATAATGTATGTGTTTAATATGTAGGATATAAGGGAAGAGGTAGACCAAAGAAAAGATGGATAGATTGTGTGAAAGACGACATGAGTAAGAAAGGAGTGAATACTGATTTGACGGCTGATAGAGGGGAGTGGAAGAGGAAAACATGTTGTGCCGACACCACGTGAAGTGGGATAAGGGCAGGGAGATGATGATAAATAAATAAATAAATAAATATTCCGGACATATTACACACGGTCACCTGATCCCAAACTAGGCATAGCCTGTACTATGGGTACCAGAGACTGATATACATAATAGAAATAGAAATAGAAAAATCATTTATTGACCATAATTAAAGAGGAACAAGTTAAATGAGACCCTGTCCCCTGGAAAGGCGTGAGCTGTGGCCCAGGAAACAGTTCTCTCCCAATTGACATTGGAACATTATGGTAACTTATGGTAAAAAAATTGTGGCAGTTAACATTAAGGTAAGTACAGGTAGTGACAAAGTAGATATAATATAAATATGAGTGAAATTTAGTTTTGGTGTGTGTGTGTTTATGTTTCGGAGTGAGTGTGATAGATATATATTTAACACCCAGACACAGAACAAACATCTATGTTAGTCACAAATGTTTGTCCAGTGCGGGAATCGAGCCCGCGTCCTCTAGCTGGATGACGATGAGTAATGCATGTGTTTGGTGTCAGGCAAGCCGATCCGGATAGTGGCGCTGTCGCTGCCGCTGGCGGACGCGCGCGACGTGTCGGCGTGGCTGGGCTGCAACGCGCACGCCTCCTTCAACTTCCACCCGAGCGTGCGCCCGCTGCCCCTGGAGCTGCATATTCAGGTAAACGTAAATGGATTAATCACTAATTAATGGAAACTTACATAACTAACTAACAATGGCCTCATAGCTCATTTGGTAGTAACTCTGCCTTCTGCGCTAGAGGTCGCGGGTTCGATTCCCGCACTGGACAAACATTTGTGTGATGAACACAGATGTTTGTTCTGTGTTTGGGTGTTAAATATTTATCTATTATGTATATCAGTCACTGGTACCCATAGTACAGGCTATGCCTAGTTTGGGATCAGTTGACTGTGCATGCTCTGTCTGAAATATTTATTTATTTATTTATATTTAAAAAAAAAAAAAAAAAAAAAAACAATAAAGTTGTGGGACGGTACAGTGTATTGTTATGTTGGTTAATAATGTTGAGGGTACTTACAATAAAATTATTTGAGTGTGCGCTAGCTCCCACCCTAGGAGAACCTGTGTTGTGGGTAGCTAGCCTCTTTCGAACTTTGTGACCATGTTGAGTGAGATTGCGGTCTTACGCTTATTTAGAGTGCAACAGGTAGTTCAGTAGCGAGTGACATGTTAAATAGATGTTATTGAATTACATAATTAAATGAACGAAGGTAATAAATAAATAAATAAATAAGTAACATGCCTGTTTTTTTTTTTTTTTTTATACTACTGAAGTGGCAAACAGGCATACGGCCCACCTGTTGGTAAGCTGATCTGCTGGCTCTAGCGCCTATGAGCGCTTGCAATACCAGAGGCATCACGCACGCGTTGCCGCCCCCGAACCCCCTCCCCCCTAAAGAGCTCTGGCAACCTTACTCATCGCAGGAACACAACACTATTTGAAACAAATAATGTTATTTGGCTGCGATCTTTTGTAAGGCGGAGGTACCTCCCCAGGCGGGCTGCTCCAATTCAGAACGAGAAAATCTCGCTGTGCCCTACCTCCTCCTAAAATTATTAATTATTAAAATTATTGATTGGATATTATTCATTCAGTTAGATGCCTATTGACATCTGCAACACCTGGAGCGTTGCTAATGCGTTGCCTATCCCAGAGATTTTCTCATTCTAAATTGGAGCAGCCCGCTTGGTGAGGTACCTTTGCCTTGCAGAAGATCGCAGCCAAATAACATTATTTGTTTCAAATAGTGTTGTGTTCCTGCGGTGAGTAAGGTTGCCAGAGCTCTTTAGGGGGAAAGGGGTTCGGGGTCGGCAACGCGTGCGTGGTGCCTGTGGTATTGCAAGCTCTCATAGGCTTCGGTAACCGCTTACCAACAGGTGGGCCGTATGCTTGTTTGCCACCTCAGTTGTATAAAAAAAAATGGTATTAGTGGAAGAATAAAAAAATATATTTTTTGATGATATTTTTTTGCATTTTTGGATTCTTTGTTTAATAATAAATAAATAAATGTATGATAACAATGTGTGTAAAGTTGAAATGGAACACCTTCGAAATCAAAATGCAGTTTTAAGGTGTTCCAACAACTTTATACACATTGTTATCGTACATTTATTTATTTATTATTAAACAAAGAATCAAAAAATGCAAAAAAATGGTTTTTCGAAAAACCTACATTTTCTGAAAAACTGTAAATAAATTTTAACATTTTTTAATGCAGATATATTTTTCAAAATCGAGCCCGTAACTCCTTACATCACTTTTCGATTTCTGATTTCGCCTAAGTGGCCCTGAATAAAACTCACCCTGTATACCTAAAAGAACGAAAAGTTTGAAATCAAGATTACTATCTAAACCCGCTGAATTGAGTTTGAACTGATTTGTCCCCAAAACAGCTGACCACCTTCGTTGAATAAAAATAATAAGATGGATTATAAAATTGTTTTTTTCATAGGGCTTCAACATATCACACGCGGGCTCCCGTCTCGCCTCGATGACGAAATCTATATACAACGCCGTGATACGGCACGCGGGAACACGCGCCTGCGCAGTCTTCGTGCCGGGTCAGTATACATCAAACAGACAAACAAATATGTGGTACTATTCCGCTAATCTATACCTCATGAGTTCAATAAAATGTAGGTGCAATTCCCACACCGCCGACTCGTGCACCTCCCACACCGACGACGGGATCTGGGATGATTTTATTGGAATTTAACCTGGTCTTTTGACTTTGACTTCATTGATTCCAGGGCGGCGCCACGCCAGACTCCTGGCCGCTGATCTGCTGGCTCTAGCGGCCGCCCACGGCAGGCCCACGCGCTTCCTCCACGCCAAGACTGAGCTGCTGCAGCCGTTCCTCAAGCGGATACACGACAAGGTATGAAACTCTGGATAACAGTTGTGGTAGAAGAGTAAATTGGGCGCGATGTCGATGCGGTATTAATAGTCCATAAGTTCTCACTGACTCCCCGATACTCCCTGATTACTCAGCTTACTCCCCGATCCCTCCGCCAACCCCCCGATGACTCCCAGATCCCTCCGCCAACTCTACAATCCCTCATTAGACTCCCCAATCCCTCTGCTGACATCCCGATCCTTAAGCTGACTCCCCGATCCCTCCGCTAACTCTCCGATCCCTCAGCTGACTTCCCCGTTCCTCAGCTGACTTCCCGGTTCCCCCCCTGACTCCACAATCCCTCCGCTGACTCGTCGAGTCCTCCGTTGACTCCCCGATCCTTCAGCGGACTCTCGACAACCTCTTCTCCCACTGACACCCTGTTATAAATAGCTTACACACTATTTATTTGGTTATTTTACTAACACATTTTAAGTCCTACGCTCCTTGCCCTTTACTCCCCAACCGTTGTCGGTTCTGTGTGCTATATCTACTGCCCGCTGCCGCTTCAACTTGCTAATTCGGAGAGAACGCACGCCTCCTTACCTACCTAACGTTTAATTTTACGTACTTAAGGTGAGAGTTTAATTATTTTGTGATTTTTGAATTGTTTTTTCTCAATAACCGCAAAACGCACAGTTTTGATTTGTAGGACAAAGATAACTTGAGCATTTTATTTACCTAAATCCAAGACAGAAACGCGATTGGTAAAACTTTTCTCGATAGATTTATTTTTTAAAGTTGGGTCCACTGCATCAGTTTTTTCGAAAATACTCTGAGACTATCTAACAAAAATAACTTTTTTTTAAATAATTTGTTAGACAATAACATTGGGTACCTAAATCCAAGACACTTAAAAAAAAAAATAGGTAGTTTTTGAGATAATCGATATTTTCTTATATTTCGCTTACGTCGATTACTTTCGAGCGCCTTCTAACGCTTGCTATCTCTTTCCGCATTCAATTACAGTACATAGCGCTGTCACTTTCTTCACTCCGCCCACTCGACAATTTATAATGATTTTTGTATCCTCTTAACTAGATTAATAATAATAATAAATATTCCGGACATATTCACACGGTCAACTGATCCCAAACTAGGCATAGGCTGTACTATGGGTACCAGAGACTGATAATATTTAACATCCAGACACAGAACAAACATCTGTGTTTATCACACAGATGTTAGTCCAGTGCGGGGATCGAACCCGCGACCTCTAGCGCAGAAGGCAGAGTTACTACTTACTGAGCTATGAGGCCAGTCAATATATTTTTTTTTATACGACAGAGGTGGCTAACAAGCATACGGCCCACCTGTTAGTAAGTGGTTACCGTAGCCTATGAGCGCTTGCAATATCAGAGGCATCACGCACGCGTTGCCGACCCCGAATTCCCCCACCCCTAAAGAGCTCTGGCAACCTTACTCATCGCAGGAACACAACACTATTTTTATTATTATTATTTTTATACAACAGAGGTGGCAAACAAGCTTACGGCCCACCTGTTGGTAAGCGGTTACCGTAGCCTATGAGCGATTGCAATACCAGAGGCATCACGCACGCGTTGCCGACCCCGAATTCCCCCACCCCTAAAGAGCTCTGGCAACCTTACTCATCGCAGGAACACAACACTATTATTATTATTATTATTTTTATACAACAGAGGTGGCAAACAAGCTTACGGCCCACCTGTTGGTAAGCGGTTACCGTAGCCTATGAGCGATTGCAATACCAGAGGCATCACGCACGCGTTGCCGACCCCGAATTCCCCCACCCCTAAAGAGCTCTGGCAATCTTACTCATCGCAGGAACACAACACTATTTTTTTTTTTTTTTTTTTTATTTTTTACAACAGAGGTGGCAAACAAGCTTACGGCCCACCTGATGGTAAGCGGTTACCGTAGCCTATGAGCGCTTGCAATACCAGAGGCATCACGCACGCGTTGCTGACCCCGAACCCCCCTCCCCCTAAAGAGCTCTGGCAACCTTACTCACCGCAGGAACACATATTTTGAAACAAATATTTATTTACTATTTTTCTATTAGGTATTCTAACATCTGTGTACGTTGACAGATGTAATATTTTTTAAGTAATATTGTATGTCTAAGTGTGTATACTTTTGTGCTCACCACCTAATCGGCCATGTAATCTCTTGCTAAAATAAACGATCATTCTATTCTTCTATTCTATTCTATTCAGATGCTGAAGGAGACTCTGTCCGCGGGCGTGGCGTACCTGCACGAGGGCGTGGACGCGGGCGACCGGCGGCTGGTGCAGCAGCTGGTGGAGTCCGGCGCGGCGCAGCTCGTGGTGGTGGCGGCGGAGCTCGCCTTCGCCCTCGCCGCGCACGTGCACACCGTCATCGTCGCCGACACCTACACGTGAGTCCGACTCTGCACTACAACACGCGGAAGTCAACTTGGCACCTGCGTGGAAACAAAGTCCAAAGTCAAAGTCAAAAAGCATTTATTTCTATTGAAAGAATAGGCCCCTCCATATCTACCTATCCGCGGATGTCGTAAGAGGCGACTAAGGGAAAAAAGCTAGGGGCAGCAGCGTCCCTCATTTTAACAACGATAGCTCTAACTGCGCTCGCCAACCCGCATGCCCAGCGCGGTGAGTATGGGCGAATCCCCCCACATGATAAGGAATTCGCTCTGTCTGTGGGGGAGGCCATGTTCAGCAGTGGACGTCGTACGGCTGAAATGATGATGATGATGATGTATGTTATTGATGATGATGTATATATATGAGTACATCAGAGGAAGTTTGAAAGTAGCGCCAGTCACGGAAAAGTTGAGAAGTAATAGGTTAGCATGGTATGGGCATGTCATGAGGAGGGATGAAAGTCATGTAACGAGAAGAGTGTTAGGTATGAATGTGGATGGATATAAGACTAGAGGAAGGCCGAAGAAAAGATGGATGGATGGTATTAAAGATGACATGAGTAAGAAAGAAGTGAGTGCGGAGATGACGGCTAACAGAAGAGAGTGGAAGAAGAAAACATGTCAAAGTCAAAGTCAAAAGGCATTTATTTCAATAAAATCACTAGGATCACTTTGAAACGTCTTAGAAACTAGGTGAAGCTATGCCTGTTCCTCGCGACCAAGCCTAGAAGAATCAGGCAACAAACACGGCTTGTTGTCTATCATTTTTTTCGATGATCCTTTTTCACAAAATGGAATTTAAAGCTTCAGTGTGGTGCCGATCGAACTAGGTGAGGCTCAAGAGAAAAGTAATCTAATTATAATCCTTAATAACTAAGAGCTTATAAAAATGTGAAAAAAATGAAGACAAATGTGAGCTTCAACAAATGATCTAAGGGCAGCACACGCTACACTTGATGAAATATGTATCTAATGCTTATATAATTAAATAATACTTAAAATATGATGCAAGCAAAAACTGTAAAGACACTGCAAAATGACATTTTTGCTGTCGAGGGGCAGAGCGACTTCAGGCCATGCGGTTTCATCATTTAAATAATCATTTAGTTTATAACATGCTTTCTTAATAAGATTATTCTTTATGTACACTTTAAATCTTTAAAAAAAATCTTCTAATAGGAAGTTGCGTCGCGTTTACCGGAAGTTTATTATAAAATCTTACCATATTCCCCATAAAAGACCCATTTACTTTTTGTAATCTAAATTTTGGAATGCACAATGTTGTGCCGACCACACATAATGTGGGACAAGGGCAGGAAGATGAAGTAGATGATGTATGTTATTGACTAGCAGAGTGCTATGTTATCAGGTACAATGGCAAGCTGCACGCGTACGAGCAGTACCCGATCACGACGGTGCTGCAGATGCTGGGCCGCGCCTGCCGCCCGCTGGAGGACCAGCACTCGGTGGCGGTGCTCATGTGCGTCGCGCACCAGAAGCAGTTCTTCACCAAGCTGCTCAACGACTGCCTGCCGCTGGAGGTGAGTCACTCAGGGTGAGGTGAGATGAGGTGAGGTGAGGTTTCCGCGCGCGGATACCTACTGCCACGGACAATTCGCGTCCCACCAATTAATTGTGTTATTTATATTATATGAGGTGAGATGAGATGAGGTGAGGTGAGGTTTCCGCGCGCGGATACCTACTGCCACGGACAATTCGCGTCCCACAAATTAATTGTGTTATTTATTTTATGTGAGGTGAGATGAGGTGAGGTGAGGTGAGGTTTCCGCGCGCGGATACCTACTGCCACGGATAATTCGCGTCCCACCAATTAATTGTGTTATTTATTTTATGTGAGGTGAGATGAGGTGAGGTGAGGTGAGGTTTCCGCGCGCGGATACCTACTGCCACGGATAATTCGCGTCCCACCAATTAATTGTGTTATTTATATTATGTATACATACATACATAAAAAGGAGGAGGTAGGGCACAGCGAGATTTTCTCCTTCTGAATTGGAGCAGCCTGCCTGAGGAGGTACCTCCGCCTTTTTTTTTTTAATGTTATACGGAGGCAAACTGGCTTACGGCCCTCCTGATGGTAAGTGGTTACCGTCGCCTATTGACATTAGCAACACCTGGAGCATTGCTAATGCGTTGCCTGCCGAACCTCTCTCCCCGATCTTTTGTAAGGCAGCCCGCCTGGGAGGTACCTCCGCCTTACAGAAGATCGCAGCCAAATAACATTATTTGTTTCAAATAGTGTTGTGTTCCTGCGGTGAGTAAGGTTGCCAGAGCTCTCTAGGGGGGGATGGAGTTCGGGGTCGGCAACGCGTGCGTGATGCCTGTGGTATTGCAAACGCTCATAGGCTACGGTAACCGCTTACCATCAGGTGGGCCGTAAGCTTGTTTGCCACCTCTGTTGTATAAAAAAAAAAACACTTCTTTTTCCCAGAGGGGTAGGCAGAGACCACGGCTTTCCACTTGCTACAATCCTGTCATACCTCTTTAGCTTCATTCACTCTCATCACATTCCTCATACATGCTCGTCGGTTTAGGGTACTCTTGACCTGGCCTTTTTCCAAAACGTCACCGATTTGGTCACTAGTCAAGTCAAAAGGCGTTTATTTCAATAAAATCACTAGGATCACTTTGAAACTTAGAAACTAGGTGAAGCTATGCCTGTTCCTCGCGACCAAGCCTACAAGAATCAGGCAACAAACACGGCGCGCGTGCCTATCATTTTTCACAAAATGGAATTTAAAGCATCAGTGTGGTGCCGATCGAACTAGGTGAGGCTCAAAAGAAATATAATCTGACTGGCCTCATAGCTCAGCTGGTAGCAACTCTGCCTTCTGCGCTAGAGGGCGCGGGTTCGTTTCCCGCACTGGACATACAATTGTGACTAACACAGATGTTTGTTCTGTGTCTGGGTGTTAAATATATATCTATTATTTTTATTAGTCTCTGGTACCCATCGTACAGGCTATGCCTAGTTTGGGATCAGTTGACCGTGTGTAATATGTCCGGAATATTTATTTATTTATAATCTAATTATAATCTCTAATAAATAAGAGGTTATAAAAATGTGAAAAAAAAACAAATGTAAGCTTCAACGGATCTAAGGGCAGCACACGCTACACTTGAGTCACTATCAGCCTCGGAAACCAGGATTAATTCCCCATCTATACAGACATAGTCATTCATAATATCTATGCTATCCCGAATGGGGCTTATTCTACACACAATTGGTAACAAAGACTACGACTTTTGAAAACTAGATATTTTTCATTGAAAAACACTGTGCTAAAATCTGATTTTTTGTGGTTAAATCAGTTCAAACTCAATGAATCAGCTGTTTTAGGTAGCAATCTTGATTCCGAACTTCTCAAAAACAGTAGATTTCTAAATTCTCTTTCCTCTGTACTGTGAAACCGCGCGGGTACAGTTAGTTTGGTAAATAAAATAACAAAAACGTAAAAAAATAATCTTTTATTATCATCATGATAAGCTATGTATTTTATCTGTACTTCAGAGTCACCTGGACCATAGACTGCACGACCACATCAACGCGGAGATAGTCACGAAGACCATAGAGAACAAGCAGGACGCTGTGGACTACCTCACGTGGACGTTCCTCTACAGGCGGCTCACGCAGAACCCTAATTATTACAACCTGCAGGGAGTCACACACAGGTTTAATTATTAAAAACTTCCTTATTTTGTTCCCGCCTTTTTTTTTTTTTTTTTTTTTTTTTAATACGAAATAGGCTAACGTTTGACCACAATCTCACCTGATGTTAAGTAATGATGTGGTCTACAGTGTAGCACGTTTGCCTAGAAGAAACCTATTCACTCTGGTCTTGAAGACACCCAAATTATAGGTATTCGGAAACACAGACGCCGGCAACGAGTTCCACTCCTTGGCTGTCCGCATTATAAAGGTAGACGCAAAGCGCTTGGTGCGGCAAGGTGGTATATCAACCATGAACGGATGTCGCGTGTCCGTGCGTCTGGTTGTCCGATGATGGAATGGGGATGGGGGGACTAAATCAAAGAGTTCAATCGCACACTCTCCGAAATGTATCCTATAAAAGACCGATAGGCTGGCTACTCGGCGACGATGATCGAGGCTCAGAAGCTTAGACTCAACTAAGTCATCATTACCTATGAGTCTTTTGGCTCGTCTTTCTATGGTTTCGAGGGCCTCAAGCTGGTATTTGGCTGAACCGTCCCAAAGGTGTGAACAGTACTCCATACACGACCGGACTTGTTGCTTTCATTCTTCTTGTCGTGTCACTGATTCTTTCTTGGTCCTCCTGTATTATGGTGGCCTTGAAAAGGACCTATGGCTGTCTATGAAAGAATCGGTGTGAGAAAAATAAAAAAAATTATTCATAAGATTGATAAGGTACACAAAAATTTACAGGTTAATGTTCATTTTGACATATAGGTAGATATAACATAGGAGCCTGAACTAGGTAATCCTGTGTTACAGGCGAGAAGAACACATTTAATTATAAAATTATCAAAAAATCACTAATTGAACAGCTTTTAGTTACTAGGTAGGTAAAAAAACATTTATAATTAGAGTTATATTAGGTGATATCAACTCATATCACCTACTAAACTATATTTTAAACTAATCCTAAAATTAGTAGTGAAAGTATTCTTCTTCTTGTCATGTCACTGATTCTTTCTTGGCCATCCTGTATTAGGTCAGCGACCAGGTTGAGGTACCATACCTCAACCTGGTCACTGACCTAATACATGTATGATGTAATCATTTATGAGGTAATCTTGTAGGCCCAGAAAAGGGTCTATGACCGTCGGTGAAAGAATCAGGGTAGTGAAAGGATTAAAGTGCGCCTCTTAGAGGCTCCATTCGTGCACATTTCTTCGAATTTCTAGTTTCTAGGACATGCCGGTTCCCTCACGATGTTTTCCTTCACCGTTTGAGAGCACTAGTATAGCGCACATAATTTTTTCTGGAATTTGACCGGTATTCGTACCCACGTCCTGTGGACCACCAGTGCTCTGACTGGTCCGTCTGCGCTGGCCCTAACAGAGGGGTGAGTGTGAGTTGTCACCATGGTGTTTACACTCACTCGTGAGCGTGATCCACGTGTTTATGTATGGAATCCGTAACAGTGCCTCTAGCGGACCATAACTGTTACTCATTGTGTCTTTATTTATTTTTATTTATACACTTACAAATTACATAACAAATCTTATAAAATAGGTGGTTCTTAAAGTTTAATCAGCACCGTTGTCCACAAATTAGGGTATACATAAAAAGGGCGTTGTGTAAGAGTGTGACACATTAGTAGGTAGATTCACACACATTCTTACAACTTGTACCTTTTTTCTTATTTTTTATTTGCCTGTGTTTTTTGTTTCTTTTTTGTTGTTATTGTTTTGTCAACATTTCTATTGTTATTATTATTATTATTTTTTCTGTGTCTCATTATTGTATTGTCGTCACAAATAAATGTCTTTTCTTTCTTTCTTTCTTTCTAGATATAAGTCTACAATGTTTGACGATAGGCTAACAAAATATAGTGAGTGATGTGAACACATCATTCACATTATTTTAAGTTTAGGCTTAAGTTGTGTCTATAGAAAAACACGTGTAACGTTCCACGCACGAGTGAGTGTGAAAACTATTGTGCCAACTCCCGCTCACCCCCCAGTTGTCGTCGTTCCGCAGGCACCTCTCGGACCACCTCTCCGAGCTGGTGGAGACGACCCTCACGGACCTGGAGCAGTCCAAGTGCATCTCCATCGAGGACGAGATGGATGTGCAGCCGCTGAACCTGGGCATGATCGCCTCCTACTACTGCATCAACTACACCACCATTGGTGAGTGACCTCAAAGTCAAAAGGCGTTTATTTCAATGAAACCACTAGGATCACTTTGAAACGTCTTAGAAACTAGGTGAAGCTACGCCTGTTCCTCGCGACCAAGCCTACAAGAATCAGCCAACAAACACGGCTATCATTTTTTTCGATGATCCTTTTTCACAAAATGGAATTTAAAGCTTCAGTGTGGTGCCGATCAAACTAGGTGAGGCTCAAAAGAAAAATAATATAATATTAAAAATAAAAATACCTTAATTAATCTATTTTAGACTAGCTTGCGCCCGCAAGTTCGCTCGCATGGTACCTAGACAGTCAAAGTCGAAGGTGATCCTTGTGATTTTATTGAAATAAACGCCTTTTGACTTGACTATCGATCCTACTAATATTATAAACGCGAAAGTTTGTAAGTATGGATGGATGGATGTTTGTTACTCTTTCACGTAAAAACAACTGAATGGATTTTAATGAAACTTTACAATAATATAGCTTATACATCAGAATAACCCATAGGCTATAATTTATAAAAATATTGTGTGCGGGCACCAGCTAGTATGGTATAAACGTAACCTTTAATGTTACATGATTTTGAAATATGTCGGTTTTGTTGCAGAGTTGTTCAGCCTGTCGCTGACGAGCAAGACGAAGATCCGGGGGCTGCTGGAGATCATCTCGTCCGCGGCAGAGTTCTCGGAGCTCAGCATCCGGCACCGCGAGGAGAACATCATCAAAGCACTGGCTGCCAAGTAATTTAGCTAAATCTTTTAATACTTTTAGCTCTTTTTATAACATCCCAATTTTTTACTCATATGTTTTTAGGTCTTTTTCTATACCAATATCTAATTATGAAATATTTATTTTGACACAACAAGTTGGTACAATACTGGCAGCTATATAACTATTTCTTTAAGCACTATGTAGTTTAACAGAGGTTTAGGTAATTAAAAAAAAAAAAAATCCGGACATATTCACACGGTCAACTGATCCCAAACTAGGCATAGACATAGGACAGGCATAGGACAGGCCTCATAGCTCAGTTGGTAGTAACTCTGCCTTCTGCGCTAGAGATAGCGGGTTCGATTCCCGCACTGGACAAACATTTGTGACTAACACAGATGTTTGTTCTGTGTCTGGGTGTTTAATATATATCTATTATGTATATCAGTCTCTGGTACCCATAGTACAGGCTATGCCTAGTTTGGGATCAGTTGACCGTGTGTTATATGTCCGGAATATTTATTTATTTATTATTATTTATAGCCTGTACTATGGGTACCAGAGACTGATATACATAATAGATAAATATTTAACACCCAGACACAGAACAAACATCTGTGTTAGTCACAAATGTTTGTCCAGTGCGGTAATCGAACTCGCGACCTCAAGCGCAGAAGGCATAGTTACTACCAACTGAGCTATGAGGCCAGGCCTATTGTGATGGCCACTTTGACCTTCGCTTTACAAGTTGATTCATAATATGTATGTTATCCCAAAAGGGGCTTATTCTACAACCAATTTTGTTCTACTACAGTTAGAAATTCAGGTCACTTTTCTAATTTCCAAATGTCGTAGAAAAAGTACCGCGCGCGTGCTACCTACATGGAGGTAGCCTATATGCTATTCTAGGTAAAGAACTCTATCTATTCCAAGTTTCATCGAAATCGGTTGAGCCGTTACGGCGTGATTGAACCCCAAACTTTCGCATTGATAATATTAGATAGATAGAAAACTCTTTATTGTACACCAGTACTAAAATTCAAGCAATAGCGAAGTACAAGGGGCGGTCTTATCGCTAAGAGCGATCTCTTGCAGACAACCTTTAGTATAGTAGTATAAGATTGGGTGAAGAATAAGACTCTTTCGGGATTACATACATATTATAAATCACTTTGTATTATATGATCTAGAACAGATGTTATAAGGTACTGTGGTGCAATTGCCTAAGCGTAATGGCAATGAAGTTCGTAACTTTGGGGGTAATTTTAACAGTCTTAGCAACATCCAAAACGTTCCAAACTTGACAAGGGAATACTTCAAGACCTTAGCTTCTACCTTTTCATGTTGGAAAAACTTCAGATGTCGCTATAATTGATAAAATCATACTTAAAATTGTGATCTTCATTACCATTTCGCTTACGCAATAGCCTGGCTGGTTTGTATAGGGTGCCGCACAAGCCGTCCGCGGCGACTGGCGCGGTGCGCTACAACGAGCCGCACGTGAAGGCGCACGTGCTGCTGCAGGCGCACCTCTCGCGCATGCAGCTGCCCGCCGAGCTGCACGCCGACACCGCCATCGTGCTCGTCAAGGTGACACCACTGAATTACAATCACAAAGTGACACCACTCAATTACATCCACTAAGTGACACCACTCAATTACAATCACCAAGTAACAACACTCAATTGCGATCAACCTAGATACCACCATTGTTATCACCAAGTTACACACTCAATTATAATCACCAAGTTACGCCACCCAATTGTTATCAACAGGTTACATAACTAAATTTTAATCACCAAGTTACACCACTCACTTCCAACATGCCACTTTAGATAATAATATTTAATGATTGATGTTTGGTTACAGGCGATCCGGCTGATCCAGGCGTGCGTGGACGTGGTGAGCAGCAGCGGCTGGCTGGCGCCGGCCGTGGCCGCCATGGAGCTGGCGCAGATGGCCACGCAGGCCATGTGGGCCAAGGACTCGTACCTGCGCCAGCTGCCGCACTTCACGCCCGCGCTCGTGCAGCGCTGCGCCGACAAGGTAACCACACCCGCGCATACTTTACATTTATTTATCTACAATACAAGGTGATTCGTAATATGTTTGCCATCGCAAAAGGTGTTTATTCTACACCCAATAGGCAATAATGTTTGTTCTAAGACTTTTAGAAATTCGACATTTTTCATTGAAAAATCAAAGTCAAAGTCAAAAGGCATTTATTTCAATAAAATCACTAGGAAAACTTTGAAACGTCTTAGAAACTAGGTGAAGCTATGCCTGTTCCTCGCGACCAAGCCTAGTAGAATCAGGCAACAAACACGGCTTGGTGCCTATCATTTTTTTCGATGATCCTTTTTCACAAAATGGAATTTAAAGCTTCAGTGTGGTGCCGATCGAACTAGGTGAGGCTCAAAAGAAAAGTAATTTAATTATAATCCTTAATAAATAAGAGCTTATAAAAATGTGAAAAAATGAAGATCTTGCTGTAATGTAATGTAAAATCATCTGTTTTGGGGTCAAATCAGTTCAAACTCAATGAGCTTAATCAGCTGTTTTAGGTAGCACTTATCGTACGTTTAGTAGTTAGTTATAAAGATTATAAAAATACCAAAAGCAAGTAATTTTTGAAAGTTGGTAGGTACAATTTTTTTTCCACAATATCGATGTTATTTTTTTGTTTATAGAATAACTCCCTTTCGGTATAACATACATACTACGAATCATCCTTTATATATAATATAAGATTGAATGAAATGAAATAATTTATTTGCGTGAAGCGTGGTACACAATTTGGAGATAAATAATAGTGATTATACTCAATGTTTGACGTCATAGCTGGCCTCATAGCTCAGTTGGTAGTAACTCTGCCTTCTGCGCTAGAGGTCGCGGGTTCGATCCCCGCATTGGACAAACATTTGTGTGATGAACGCAGATGTTTGTTCTGTGTCTGGGTGTTAAATATATATATATTATGTATATCAGTCTCTGGTAGCCATAGTACAGGCTATGCCTAGTTAGGGATCAGTTGACCGTGTGTGATATGTCCGGAATATTTATTATTATTATTATAATGTAAATGTAATGTTAATGTTGCTGTGTGTCAGGGTGTGGAGACGGTGTTCGACGTGATGGAGCTGGAGGACGGCGCGCGCGCCAAGCTGCTGCAGCTGACGCCCACGGAGATGGCGGACGTGGCCCGCTTCTGCAACAGATACCCCAACGTGGAGCTCAACTACGAGGTATATATTTAGTAGGAGGTAGATTAGAGCGAGATTTTCTCGTTGTGTCTCTCCAATTTAGAAGATTTTTTGTGAGATGCTGTGCCAGCATCTCACAACACCCGCATACACACACCGGCTCAGGAGAAAAGATGTCATTCAGCTCAATGACTGAAAGCAATGAAGAGTGCCTACTGTAGAGAGTGCAGGAGAGTTACTCTGCCCGACACCAAACCCACCAACACCAAAAACATTTGCTCATAGTAAATCAATTGATCGCTAATAAAACTTACAAAGAAAAGCAAAAAACTATGCCTTTAGGACGGACGAGGTACGGCACAGCGAGATTTTCTCGTTCTAAATTGGCGCAGCCCACCTGGGAAGGTACCTCCGCCTTACAGAAGATCGCAGAAATAACATTATTTGTTTCAAATAGTGTTGTGTTCCTGCGATGAGTAAGATTGCCAGAGCTCTTTGGGGGTGGGGGGAGGCAACGCGTGCGTGATCTGGTATTGCAAGCGCTCATAGGCTGCGGTAACCGCTTACCAACAGGTGGGCCGTATGCTTGTTTGCCATCTCAGTTGTATAAAAAAAAATGATCCTCGAACATGTGTAAGGGTAAATAAGAAGCACGTAACAATTCCGCACATGCCCGCATTTTGCAGTAGTTAGTATTCCATACGTGACAGGTTACAAGCCCATCGACGCTTATATTAATGCTTAATGGTTTCCTCACGATGTTTTACTTCACCGCTCAATGCGCACTTAAATTTTTCGAACAATAAACTCATTGGTGCACACTTTCGAACCCACGACCTTCGGATCGAAAGTCGGGGTACCTCCCATTATTTTATTTATTTTAATTATTAATTGGCCGTGGTGGCCCCACGGCCCCACGGCCCCCGGCTGAAGAATAGGCCCCTTCATATCTACCTATCCGCGGATGTCGTAAGAGGCGACTAAGGGAAAAAAGCTAGGGGATGGGCAGCAGCGTCCCTCATTTTAACAACTATAGCTCTAACTGCGCTCGCCAACCCGCATGCCCAGTATGGGCAAATCCCCCGACATGATAAGGAAGGAAGGGATCATCGAAAAAAATTATAGGCACCGAGCCGTGTTTGTTGGCTGATTCTTGTAGGCTTGGTCGCGAGGAACAGGCACAGCTTCACCTCGTTTCTAAGACGTTTCAAATGATCCTAGTGATTTTATTGAAATAAAAGCCTTTTGACTTTGACTTTGATTCACTCTGTCTGTGGGGGAGGCCATGTTCAGCAGTGGACGTCGTACGGCTGAAATGATGATGATGAATTATCAATTGATTATTAAGTTTAGTAATATGTGAGTGCAATTTTTTGTTGTCCTGAATAAATACCTCCGCCTTACAGAAGATCGCAGCCAAATAACATTATTGTTTCAAATAGTGTTGTGTTCCTGCGGTGAGTAAGGTTGCCAGAGCTCTTTAGGGGGGAAGGGGGTTCGGGGTCGGCAACGCGTGCGTGATGCCTCTGGTATTGCAAGCGCTCATAGGCTACGGTAACCGCTTACCATCAGGTGGGCCGTAAGCTTGTTTGCCACCCCTGTTGTATAAAAATAAAAAAAAACATTTTATTGTTTCAGGTGAAGGGAGCTAGTCACCTTCGCGCCGGCAAGCCGATAGTGGTGGAGGTGGTGCTGGAGCGAGAGGACGATATCGTGGGACCTGTCATCGCGCCATTCTTCCCCCAGGTGACATTAATGAAATGAAATTAGGCTGGTCAAGAGTACCCTAAACCGAAGAGCATGTATGAGGAATGTGATGAGAGTGAACGAAGCGAAAGAGGTATGTCAGGATCGTAGCAAGTGGAAAGCCGTGGTTGATTTTATGTGTGTAAATCAATTAAGTTAATTTTGACAAACATAGAAGACACAAAAACAATAGAATATACAAGGAATATTCATAACTAGCTTGCGCCAGCGGCTTCGCTCGCGAGTTTTTTTATTTTTTTTATTGGTGATGGTTAGGCGTCTGACCACCATCTCACTTTTGCAAGTGAGATGTGGCCTAAGTTGGAGCACGCTTCACCAGAAGGAACTTATTCACTCTAGACAGGAAGACTCCTAAATTGATTGGATAAAAAGTAGCCTATATGCTATTGTAGGTAAAGAACTCTATTCCTTCTATTATGAAACTGAGTTTAGACAAGGTCTAACTAAACCCTGGTTTTGTGACGTGTCATTTCATACAGTTGCTTTCATACAAAACCAGGTCTACCCAGTTTTGACCCAGTTTTGACTGGCCTCATAGCTTAGTTGGTTGTAACTCTGCCTTCTGCGCTAGAGGTCGCGGGTTCGATTCCCGCACTGGACAAACATTTGTGACTAACACAGATGTTTGTTCTGTGTCTGGGTGTTAAATATATATATATATTATGTATATCAGTCTCTGGTACCCATAGTACAGGCTATGCCTAGTTTGGGATCGGTTGACCGTGTGTGATATGTCCGGGATATTTATTTATTTTTAATTTAGTTTCGTAATGATAGTGTTTCTATTTCAACTTTCATCACTTTCATCGAAATTGGTTCATCCGTTACGGCGTGATTGAACAACAAACATCTAAACATCCGGACATCTTCATTTATCCGCATTTATAATATTAGTAGGAAGTAGAATTTTCAGATCATGATTCTTGTAGGCTTGGTCGCGAGGAACAGACGTAGCTTCACCTAGTTTCTAAGACGTTTCAAAGTGATCCTAGTGATTTTATTGAAATAAATGCCTTTTGACTTTGACTTTCAGAAACGCGAGGAGGGCTGGTGGGTGGTGATCGGAGATCCGAAGACAAACTCTCTTCTCTCCATCAAGCGAGTCTCACTCGCAAGGAACGCTAAGGTAACTACCACTTATTCGACGTACTATCGTGGGTTCGAATCCCGGTCGTGCACCAACAGAATACCTCAACCTGGTCACTGGTTAGATAAGGTTGTCTGGAAGAAATCGCTGCTTGCGATAAGACCGCCGATTGTAGGACACATTGTAATAGTGTTTATATTATATATAAGTACATGTCTTACATTGTGTCCTCAATAAAGCATTCATCATTTCAGCCGTACGACGTTCACTGCTGAACATGGCCTCCCCCACAGACAGAGCGAATTCCTTATCATGTGGGGGGATTCGCCCATACTCACCACGCTGGGCATGCGGGTTGGCGAGCGCAGTTAGAGCTATCGTTGTTACAATGAGGGACGCTGCTGCTCATCCCCTAGCTTTTTTTCCCTTAGTCGCCTCTTACGACATCCGCGGATAGAGATATGGAGGGGCCTATTCTTTAGCCGGGGCCACCACGGCCAATAAAGCATTATTATATTATATTACTGACATAATACAGGGTGACCAAGAAGGAATCACTGATCTACAGTGACCAGGGGTGCTATTGTGTAAGCGCAATGGCAATGAAGTTCGTATTTTTGACGTTAATTTTAACAATTTTAGCAACATCCAAAACGTTTTAAACTTGACAAGGGACAACTTCACGATCTTAACTTCTCCCAGTTCGTGTTTGAAAACTTTCGGATGTCGTTATAATACATAAAATTATACTCAAAGTTGCGAACTTCATTACCATTTCGCTTACGCAATAGCACTTCTGGTTAGATAGATAGATAGAAGATGGAAAACTCTTTATTTGTACACCACAAGGACATCTTACAAATAACACACAGGTACAAACATTCAATATTAATGGTTGTGGTTATGGTGGCCCTGAAAAGGTCCTATGACCGTCGATGAAGGAATCAGTGTAGTGAAAGATTAATTACATTATCATCTATTTATTTATTTTATTTCATTTTTATAATTTTAGGAAAACTTACGGCTAATATGACTTTAATGAAAACAATGAGTACTTAAGGTGAGGGTTTAATTATTTTATGATTTTTGAGTTGTTTTTTCTCAATAACCGTAAATCGCACAGTTTTGATTTTTATGACAAAGATAACTTAAGCATTTTATTTACGTAAATCCAAGACAGAAACGCGATTGGTAAAACTTTACTTGATAGATTTATTTTTAAAGTTGGGTCCTCTGCAACAGTTTTTTCGAAAATACTCTGAGACTATCTAACAAACATAACTTTTTTTTTTAATATTTTGTTAGACAATAGCATTGGGTACTTAACTCCAAGAAACTTTAAAAAAAAATGATAGTTTTTGAGATAATCGATATTTTCTTATATTTCGCTTACGTCGATTACTTTCGAGCGCCTTCTAACGCTTGCTATCTCTTTCGGCATTCAATTACAGTGCATAGCGCTGTCACTTTCTTCACTCCGCCCACTCGACAATTTATTATGATTTTTGTATCCTCTTAAAGGCTAATTACAAGTTTCCACATACAGGTAAAAGTAACTAAATTAAAACGAAACAGTAAAAAAGTAGACGGCACCGCGCGTTCCTACCACAAAGAGAAAATATATATGTATATGTGTGTATATATATATATATATAGTAAAAAAAATTAAAGCTACCTACTATTAAAAAATAAGTCACACAGCAAGCGTTTCATACGCTTGATAATATGTTAAAAATGTCGACTTCAATATTGTCAACACCACTAGCCACTAATGCGTATTGACCTAAGTACTAACAAAGTTAATGTACTATACTCGGATTCAGAATCCTAGATAATTTTTGTCAACATTGGTGTTACCATACCAAAGAAATTGTTTCGAAATAGTAGTTTATAGAAGATTACTCAATTTTACTAAATACTTATGGTAGGGCTTATTTGCTAATCAATATCCATAGAATGGTAAATAGCAATGGTTTTGTGCTATTTATTTCATTTTATTAACAAAAATATAAAATGATGAAGAAATATTAGCAGAAAATATTTTACGCGCTGGTATCATTGGAGTAAAATAGAAGTAAATCACAGAAGTTCGAAACAATTTTGCATAATTTGCATTCGTCTCTCTCTCATCGAAGTCGAATGTGTTCCTTTTTCGCTGCTCGTGTGCAATTGTGCGTTGTTGAGTTTTTGTTTTGTTTTCGTTTTAACAATATCGTTGTCTGTTATTGTTATCAATTTGTGTTAAGTTTTGAACCTTGTTGTTGTGTTTGTGTTATTGACACAGGGAAACGAGGCCGCGACAATGCCGCATCACGCTAAGACGTGTTAGTGCTTTGATGTTTGGTTAGGAAGTATTTAGGCAGGTATCTATCGCACAAGTAAAACCACGCGCCATCACTACTAATTAGTGATCCATGGTAAAAAATAAATTCTACCCCTGACCTGTCAGTATGACAGTGACATATCATGACATTTCTTTGTTGACGAAAATTATCTAGGTTTCTGAATCCGAGTATATGTACCTATCTAACCTACCCAGAGTTTTTTTTCTTTCTTCATGAATGCTATGCTCTCGCCCCCAGGTGCGGCTGGACTTCGTCTGCGGCGCGGCGGGCCGCCACACCTACACTTTATACTTCATGTCGGACGCCTACCTCGGCGCCGACCAGGAGTACAAGTTCAATGTCGACGTGGGGGAGGCCATGTCTGACTCCAGCGACTCGGAATAATACCTTAGAATACTCAAGGATACATTTTAAGTTGAATAAAGTGAATTGATTCATACCAGTTCTGTTTTTATAAATAAAACCCTAGTGTAATGAAACGAGGATAACACTTGACAACACCACTTTATTTATTCCGAACTTGTGGAATATTCTAGATTCGATTACAACTTTTAGTTCTATACTAGAACACTGGTTACACGACAATTCTCACTGCTCGGCTTCCAGAAAAAGAATGCCAGTCCATTCCAACTTTTGCTTAAAGGTTACCTCCGGTCGGTTAAAAAAAACGAACCAAATGCCGTGTTAAAAAAACGAACCAAATGCCGTGGTTTGACCGTTCGTGATTGGCTACCCACAACTTCCCAATCACGCACAGAACAGAATTGCCAGCTAACAAATATTTTAAATTCCAAATGCTATGTTACCATTATAAGAAATAAATATTTAACTATTACTTTTTAATTATGAATATCAAATCACGACACTAGGTAATACCAATATAATAGGTTTCGGATAAAGACCTGCCAGGCTATTGCGTAAGCGAAATGGTAATGAAGATCGCAATTTTAATCATCCTTAAAATTGCGATAATTTATCAATTATAGCGACATCTGAAGTTATTCAAACATAAAAAGGAAGAAGCTAAGGTTATAAAGTTTTCCCTTGTCAAGTTTGGAACGTTTTAAATGTGGCTAAGATTGTTAAAATTACCCTCAAAATTACGAACTTCATTGCCATTACGCTTAGGCAATTGCACCACTGGTCAAGAGTACCCTACCGACAAGCATGCATGTATGTGATGAGAGTGAATGAAGCAGGTATGTCAGGATCATAGCAAGTGGAAAGCCGTGGTCTCTGCCTACCCCTCTGGGAACTAGGCGTGATTTTGTGTATGTAAGTTGTTACATACACAAAATATTGGATGTTTCCAACAGACATCATATACATAGTCCTGAGCCCACACTAGGATTCCCTGTCGTGGGCATCAGAAACTGCAAGTAGCCTGGTAGGTACCACAATTCGGACGCTTTCGTATCGTTGCCGGCTGCCGCTGGCCAATCTATGCCGGCATCTCCGTATACAAAAAGTTACTCTGTCTATGCCCCATGGTGCATGGTGGTGCGGCTCCTTCATTCCTAAATACATACCGTGTATTTTATACCTGGTTTTGAAACCACTTGGTACAGGTCGTGGGTTCGAAAACTGTCATGCACCAACGGATTTTCCATTCGGAAAATTAATGTGCGCTATGCTAGTGCTCTAAAACGGTGAAGGAAAACATCGTGAGGAAACCGGCATGTCCTAGAACCTAAAAATTCGAAGACATGTGACATGTGCACGAAAGGAGCCTCTAAGAGGCGCACTTTAATCCTTTCACAACATTGATTCTTTCATCGACGGTCATAGGCCCTTTTCTAGGCCACCAAATCTGAACCTGTTTGACTTAATACAGGATGACCAAGAAAAAATCTGTGACACGACAAGAAGAAGTAGGTAACAATTTATTGAAAAGCGTCCGCTGATCTCGAAAACCGTCCCTTTTCACATAACCTACCGTCCGAGAGTTACTGCCATAGCTGGCAACACTGGTACTCTGTCTGTACTGGCTGTGTAACACTTGTGGACTTTTTGGCGGGAACTTGCGAAGTGATGTTGTGCTCTCAATTTATTTTACAAAACTAGTGTTAAATTGAATAATATTGTGTGAATAAAGTGGTGTTTTGCGTAATATTGTTTGAGTAAACCGCACAAGTGAAGTGAAATAGAATGATTGCGTGTATCGTCATTTTTCGAGTTGGCGCCAAGAGGTCCCTCGAGGTTTTAGTAAAATAGCCACCATCATATCTTACTAAAACTGAACTTGACTTGACTTGACGATGACTTGACCATGAATAAGATGAAAAATAAAGACGAAAGAATAAAAATAACAGGGAAAAATAAACGTAAGACTTGGTGGTAAGGCCTAGATGCCATAGCCATCCCGAAAAGGGAAAAACATCAAAAAAAAATTGTTGTGACACTGACAGACAGACAGTCAGTCACTCGGGAGTAATAGTGTTCTGTGGTCAGTCAAGTCAGTGATTGTGATTATTTGTTTTGGTCTGAAAATTATCTTAAAAGTAGGTAGTGATATCATTGAAATTATCTGTAAATCACCAAAAAAGGCAAATACTACGTGTAAGTAAACGCTTTCATCATCTTTCTCCTACAATTAATAATTTCCTGCACTGACCTAGGCCATCCAAATTTGGCATACTGTTTTGTTGCATTTATTGATCCAATTTTGTTAAAGCATCGCGCATACATTTTTGCATTTCACCCCGTAAGTAGGTCTTGAAAACGCGGTCACGGTGTTTTATGTGATTCATTGAATAAAAATACGTATGTGTGCTGCGTACGCCGCTAATTACGCGAGTCACCGGTACGTGAAAGTAGTACTTACGCCCCCATTTCTTCTTTTAGGTAGCTGGGCACTCTCTCAACTACCTTTTCCAGACACCTTTATTGGAAAGGCTTACCTTTTGCCATTACTTACTTTAAAAAAAAATGTTGTTCCTTCAATCCTACTAATATTATAAATGCGAATGTTGTTCAATCACGCCGTAACGGTTCAACCGATTTTGTTGAAACTTGGAATATAAAGAGGTTTTTACCTAGAATAGCATATCGTAGTACTACGCGGGCAAAGCTGTGGGCGGAAGCTAGTAGTGACATAAATCCTCATTTGTTCCTTCTTACAGTAAAATTTTTCTTTGTAGAGTCAGTTACTAGTGGAAGGATTAATGGTGGACATGTCACAATCTTCGAGAATTTTTTGGTCCTAGGACATGCTGGTTTCTTCACGATGTTTTCCTTCACCGGTTGAGAGCAGTAGCATAGCGCACATAAAAGAGACATTTCATCAATATATGGAGCCTGGGCCTGCACTGTGTACACTACTCTAAAATATGGCTAAGCAATAAAGTAAACATATTTAATTGGTTATTTTATTTAAATTGACTTCGTTCTAAGGTACATTAAGATTTTCTTTGACGAAAAGAGCAACACACAGCGCTACAAAAATATGGCGGATGGATGTGCGTGAAAAGTCATTTTGACAACCTACATTTATCTGACAAAACAAAAACATCAAATCGGCGGCCTTCAAATAGTGTTCACATAGTAAAAAACTTACCAGAAGAACTATTCTTGTACCATCGCATTTGTCTTCAAATTAATGAAATTGTATTTTTCTTGTACCTACCTAATTACCAGTGCCTTCCTTTAAATAGTGTTATCAATCATGTAATTCTGTATCTACCTACTGTCTTAGAATACCTACTGTACTGTATCGATTATAAGTATGTAGCCTAAATGTAATAAGATTAAACATACCTAATACTAATCCTACAGCCCCCGGAAGAGACTAGCTACTCACAACACAGGGAATCCTAGTGTGAGAGCTAGTGTCCATAAGTCCTCAACTTAGGTGTACCTAATAACATACCTACTATTGAACTAATGGTACTAGGCTCCTACCTACCTTTAACCCTTAGAGTAGTTTAAATATAATTGTAACCCTTGTCAAACTCAAACTTCTCACAACTCAGGGTATCCTAGTGTGAGAGCTTGTAAGCAATGTACCTACTTTAATAGGGCCTAGACTAAGCTTTCGTTGTCATTGTACACTACATTTTTGATAAATAATAAAAACTTACTAAAAAACTTACTAAAAAACTTGTAATCTCCTATTTTTTCCTAATTTTTCTATGTAGTGTACATGGACCAGGCCCAGAATGAAATGGCTCCTTTCTGAATGGAAGATCCATTGGTGCACGACAGGTTTTGAACCCACAACCTGTGGATTGGAAGGCGGGGCCACTACCATCCCACCACCAGTGGTCTCTTAGACAGGACTGAGACTAAACTTTGAATATAAAAATAAATACTATTCTATTTTATGTTTATTATTTTCAGCATAATGGCTAGCGAGTGTAGCTCGGCAATGCTGGACATGAACGATGCTGATACAGAGGATACGGATGCTCCGAGTGTCACCGACGACACCAGAGAAGGTGCACCCTTGATGATGGAGCCTGGATTTGATATCGCTGTGAAGGTAAGAAGACATAAGAGGCTTGACTTAAAAGAAATAAAAAATATTTCCTGGCATGGTAGACATCCTCTCAGATCCTTGAAAATGTCTAAAGAAGGTATGGCATGGCCAAACATTACATTTGGTATATGCCAAGATTTTACAATAATCAATAAAAAGAATGACACATTTCTTCCTTTTGATTTAATGGTAGCTTGGTTTCCTCGATACAGGCTTAGCCTAGTGAGGAAACCACTAGGTACTTCCACCATAACCAAATAGTTGTCTGCAAAGTACCTCAAAACTACTTAGCCTACCACTTAGCCACCTACCTACCTACTTTTTTTATGTTTTCCTACTGCGTTGTGTATTACCTACCTATAAAGTATTTTTCTATGTACCCACCTACCTACTGTACCTACCTGCGTTGTGGGTCAAATAAACAAAAGAGACGTTTCATCAATATATGGAGCCTGGGCCTGCACTGTGTACACTACTCTAAAATATGGCTAAGCAATAAAGTAAACGTATTTAATTGGTTATTTTATTTAAATTGACTTCGTTCTAAGGTACATTAAGATTTTCTTCGACAAAGAGAGCAACACACAGCGCTACAAAAATATGGCGGATGGACGTGCGTGAAATGTCATTTTGACAACCTACATTTATCTGACAAAACCAAAAACATCAAATCAAACAACATGACATGAAAAATATGTCAATGTCATGTCAAACGCCAATTATAAACCAACATGGCGGCCTTCAAATAGAGTTCACATAGTAAAAAACTTACCAGAAGAACTATTCTTGTACCATCGCATTTGTCTTCAAATTAATGAAAATGTATTTTTCTTGTAATCTCCTATTTTTTCCTAATTTTTCTATGTAGTGTACATGGACCAGGCCCAGAATAAAATGGCTCCTTTTCTTTCTTTCTTTCTTATATATACAGATTTGTGTTGCAGGTGGACGCACCGATGAAGCAGCTGTCGACGCTGGAGACGTTCGTGACGTACCGCGTGCGCTGCGTTTGCGCGCGCTGGGCCGCGCCGCCCGCCGTGCGCCGCCGGTACAACCACTTCAAGGTACCGCATGCGATCCCACCAGTGCCAGTGTGCCCAACGGTGGCCGTGGTGGCCCCGGCTGAAGAATACGCCCCTCCATATCTACCTATCCTATCGTAGGAGGCGACTAAGGGAAAAGAGCTAGGGGATGGGCAGCAGCGTCCCTCATTCTAACAACGATAGCTAATTCTAATTCTAATTCTAAATGGGGGAATAAGATCTGCACTGACGTCCCGCGCTGGGGTGTATTGTGCATTGTCCCCCTGCTGACCTCACCCCAGCCAGCCCAACTCCTTAAAGTAACGGAGAAGGACCGTGGGTTGGTGGCAACATTGTTCGAGAATCCCCGTTGATGTTGCGGATGAAGAGGAGCAGGAACCGATTTTAGAGGAGGAAGGGCACAGCGAGATTTTCTTGTTCTGAATTGGAGCAGCCCGCCTGGGGAGGTACCTCCGCCTTACAGAAGATCGCAGCCAAATAACATTATTTGTTTTCAAATAGTGTTGTGTTCCTGCGATGAGTAAGGTTGCCAGAGCTCTTTAGGGGGAGGGGGGTTCGGGGTCGGCAACGCGTGCGTGATGCCTCTGGTATTGCAAGCGCTCATAGGCTACGGTAACCGCTTACCAACAGGTGGGCCGTATGCCTGTTTGCCACCTCAGTAGTATAAAAAAGGCCAGAGGCCGCTGTCTGTAGCTCCAATCTTAAGGAGATGGTGGTTGAGATCAAAGTGGCCCGTGATGATGCCCACCATAGCGATAGCTCTAACTGCGCTCGCCAACCCGCATGCCCAGCGTGCTGAGTATGGGCAAATCCCCCCACATGATAAGGAACTCGCTCTGTCTGTAGGGGAGTCCAATTCTAATTCTAATCGGGGGTGGTTAGACCTGCACTGACCTCCCGCTGTGGGGTGTTTTGTGCATTGTCCCCCTATGCTAACCCTACCCCAGCCAGCCCAGCTCCTTAAAATAGCGAAGCAGGACTTTGGGTCGTTGGTGTCTTGGAGCCGCTTCTGAGCACGGCCCGCAGACCCGATGTGGTCCTGGCCTCTTCCATGGTTGCCAGTGCTGCCAACCTTGAAATTTGATTTCTCCCAGACTTAGTGGAAAAAACACCCTAAACTTAACGATATTTGCACAGTTTTCCCCTATCAAATGTAAGGAATAAAATATTTAAACTTTTTTGCATAATCATTCTTTTTTGTTTGGAAGGAAAACTAACAGCTAAAGTTAATTATCTTAAATACTAGTATAGCATCAGAAAACCTGATTTTTGGTTTTCGCTGATAGATTTATTTATATATTTCAGTAATCTAGGACTTATCGTTAATATAGGCTAGATGTATATAAGTCGTACTTGAACCAATTTGAATCCACATTTTGAATTCCACTCGCTTAAAAGTAACATTGTGCGAGTATGCTACGATACCAAATTGAGATTAAGCGGTTACCGTAGCCTATGAGCGCTTGCAATACCAGAGGCATCACGCACGCGTTGCCGACCCCGAACCCCCTTCCCCCCTAAAGAGCTCTGGCAACCTTACTCACCGCAGAAACACAACACTGTTTGAAACAAATAATGTTATTTGGCTGCGATCTTCTGTAAGGCGGAGGTACCTCACCAGGCAGGCTGCTCCAATTCAAAACGAGAAAATCTCGCTGTGGTATCTAGATACCAAAGACAATATAGTAGAAAGGTTAGATACATTGTAGTGTAGACTACTCCAGTGAAGTTATTTCTGTATCAAGTATTTTTAGCTAACTCTAGAAACGGAACGTAAATTTGGCGAGTCCCGTCATCGGTTCCATGGTGTAACGGTTAGCACTCAGGACTCTGAATCCTGCGATCCGAGTTCAAATCTCGGTGGAACCTGACTTTTTGCATTATTTTATTTTGCCGTCTAATTTTCTAATCTTACTACTATGGATGTTTGTTACACCAGAATGGCTGAACGGATCGTGATGAAATTTGGCACAGGGAGATATTATAGTCTGGAATAGCACATACGCAACTTTTTTTATGTATGTGTGAATAAAAAGGAGGAGGAGGTAGGGCACAGCGAGATTTTCTCGTTCTAAATTGGAGCAGCCCGCCTGGGGTGATACCTCCGCCTTACAAAAGATCGCAGCCAAATAACATTATTTGTTTCAAATAGTGTTCCTGCGGTGAGTAAGGTTGCCAGAGCTCTCTAGGGGGATGGAGTTCGGGGTCGGCAACGCGTGCGTGATGCCTCTGGTATTGCAAGCGCTCATAGGCTACGGTAACCCCTTACCCGCAGGTGGGCCGTATGCTTGTTTGCCACGTCCGTCAGTTGTATAAAAAAAAGCCTTGGGCACAAGCTTGTATATAATATTATCGCTTGTTTCACAGTTATTGCATAAGCGTCTGTCGGCGTCTCAGCCGTGGCTGGCGCCCCCGCCCCTGCCGCCCCTGCACACGGCGCGGCAGCAACTCGACCGGTACTCTGCATCCTTCGTGGCTGTACGGACTATGGCGTTACATGCCTTTCTAGGTAAGTTACACAGGCGTCTCACAGTTACACAAGCGTCTGAAAGTTACACAAGCGTCTCGCATTACTCTAGTGTCTCACGGTTACACAAGCGTCTCACTTGTACACAAGCGTCTCGCATTACTCTAGTGTCTCACGGTTATACAAGCGTCTCTCAGTTACACAAGCGTCTCACAGTTACACAAGCGTCTCACAGTTACACAAGCGTCTCACAGTTACACAAGCGTCTGAAAGTTACACAAGCGTCTCGCATTACTCTAGTGTCTCACGGTTACACAAGCGTCTCACAGTTACACAAGCGTCTCACAGTTACACAACGTCTCGCATTACTCTAGTGTCTCACGGTTATACAAGCGTCTCACAGTTACACAAGCGTCTTAAATTTACACAAGCGTCTTGCATTACTCTAGTGTCTTACGGTTACACAATTAACGAATGTAGTAGGTATAATTAATGTTAATTAAATAAATAAATTGTTTACAGATCGCATTGCGAAACATCCTATATTCACTCACAGCGAAGACTTCCGGATATTTGTCACCACACCTGATGAAGAGCTGGATAAGGTACATGACAGTCACTATGATTATTTAAAATATCCCAAGAATATTGACTCACACGGGATTTGAACCCGCAACCTTCCCCCAGATACGGGGATGCTGGAACTCTTTTTTTCTGTTTCCAGGTATTCAGGAGTGAGAATAGTGCGATGAATCTCTGGGGGCTCAGCAGTGCGCTGTACGGAACCGCAGACACCAAACCCGCTAACGGAGCCAGGTACCACACCAATACGCAGCTGGTGCCTTGTCATATTACTTGTCGAAACTATAGAGCACTGTTGCAGTGTTAGTAGTGGCCCCGCCTTCCGAACCACAGGTCTTGGGTTCGAGTCCCGGTCGTGCACCAAAAGATTTTTTTGTTAATTATGTGAGGTCAAGAGTACCCTAAACCGACGAACATGTATGAGGAATGTGATGAGAGTGAATGAAGCGAAACAGGTATGTCAGGATCGTAGCAAGTGGAAAACCGTGGTCTCTGCTTACCCCTCTGGGAAACAGGCGTGTTTTATTTTTATTTTTAATGCAAACAAGCTTACGGCCAACCTGATGGTAAGCGGTTACCGTAGCCTATGAGCGCTTGCAATACCAGAGGCATCACGCACTCGTTGCCGACCCCGAACCCCCTTCCCCCTAAAGAGCTCTGGCAACCTTACTCACCGCACGAACACAACACTATTTGAAACAAATAATGTTATTTGGCTGCGATCTTCTGTAAGGTACCTCCCCAGGCGGGCCGCTCCAATCCAGAACGAGAAAATCTCGCTGTGCCCTACCTCTTGCAAAAGTATGTTGCCTGATTTTATGTATGTATGTACAAATTAGGACCCTTACCCTTCCAGGGTGAAGGACCCGGAGTGGGCGTCGCACGCGGAGTACCTGACGTCGTTGCAGCACAAGCTGAGCTCGCTGAGCGCGCTCACCACGAGCCTGCACACCGGCAGCGCTGACCTCGCCGCCGAGATGATCAAGTGAGATCTATCATCATCATCACCATTTTCTTTTATTTTTTTTATATATACAACTTAGGTGGCAAACAACCACCACCAGGTGGTCATCATCATCATTTCAGCCGTACGACGTCCACTGTTGAACATGGCCTCCCCCACAGACAGAGCGAACTCCTTATCATGTGGGGGGATTCGCCCATACTCACCACGCTGGGTATGCGAGTTGGCGAGCGCAGTTAGAGATATCGTTGTTAAAATGAGGGACGCTGGATAATAACAGTAGGTACTGCACCTTACAAATAAAAGATGCGCTGTGAGCCGGACGGAAAAGATTAAAGTGTGCCTCGAGGCTCCTTTCATATAATGATTGTTTCTTCTTCTTCTTGTAGTGTCACTGATTCTTTCTTGATCATCCTGTCTTTGTTCAGTGACCAGGTTGAGGTATGATGGCTCTGAAAAGGGCCTATGACCGTCTATTTATTTATTTATTAGGAACATCAACGAATGGAGCCATTTCATTCTGGGCCTGGTCCATGTACACTATACAGAAAAATTAGGAAAAAATAGGAGATTACAAGAAAAATACAATTTCATTAATTTGAAGACAAATGCGATGGTACAAGAATAGTTATTCTGGTAAGTTTTTTACTACGTGAACACTATTTGAAGGCCGCCATGTTAGTTTATAATTGGCGTTTGACATGATATTGACATATTTTTCTTGTCTTGTTGTTTGATTTGATGTTTTTGTTTTGTCAGATAAATGTAGGTTGTCAAAATGACATTTCACGCACGTCCATCCGCCATATTTTTGTAGCGCTGTGTGTTGCTCTCCTTGTCGAAGAAAATCTTAATGTACCTTAGAACGAAGTCAATTTAAATAAAATAACCAATTAAATACGTTTACTTAATTGCTTAGGCATATTTTAGAGTAGTGTACACAGTGCAGGCCCAGGCTCCATATATTGATGAAACGTCTCTTTTACATGATTAAGAGCTTGAATTAGTAAGGTTCCGTATTTTATAGGTAACATGCAATTTCAATTATAGATGTACACTTATAATGATTGTTATATTTGCAGCATGAAGAGGAGTTGCGATGCGTGGTCCTCGCAGGCGGGGGGCCGCACCGCTCGTGCCATCGCCGCGCTCGCGGCCGCCGCCGCCCCGCCCGCCCCGCCCGCCCCGCCCGCCCCGCCCGCCCCGCCAGCCCGCCACAGGTGACAACTACTATCATCTCCCCTTTCAATGCATAATAGGAGCCTCTAAAAAGCGCACTTTGATCTTTCGCCACATTGGTTCTTTGCCGTTAGACGGCCCCCCACTAGATGGTGCTACGACCAAATAAAGGTTGATGGGAGCCGTTGGATGCACAAGATCGATCACAAATACTTTTTTTTTATACAACTAAGGTGGCAAACAAGCATACGGCCCGCCTGCTAGTAAGCGGTTACCGTAGCCTATGAGCCCTTGCTATAACCAGAGGCATCACGCACGCGTTGCCGACCCCTCCCCCCTAAAGAGCTCTGGCAACCTCTCACCGCAGGAACACAACACTATTTGAAACAAATAATGTTATTTGGCTGCGATCTTCTGTAAGGCGGAGGTATCTCCAGGCTGGCTGCTCCAATTTAGAACGAGAAAGTCTCGCTGTGCCCTACCTCCAAAAATCTATGGGGGAGGCATGGTCAACAGGGGACTTCTACAGGCTGATGATAATAATAATAACTATTCCGGACATATCACACACGGTCAACTGATCCCAAACTAGGCATAGCCTGTACTATGGGTACCAGAGACTGATATACATAATAGATATACAGTGGTGGTCATCTAATTAGAAACACCTAGTCACCTGACATTTTTATAAAGTAACTAACATTATTATAGCATTTAATAGGAGGTAATTTTTTTCTCACTACTTTACAATGTACTTTAATATCTCTAGTTTAATTACAAGCAATAATATTTGACAACCAAGACGACAATAAAAATAAATATCAGTGAAACAAAAAGTATCAATATCGTTAGGACTGGCAGAATGGACAACTAATTAGAAACATTGTATGACTTGGTTCAAAATTTGATTTTTTAAACTGAAATACAGTTCTCACAATTGTCAATCACATTGTAAATATTGCCGCCATTTCTAACTGATTACGAAAAGTTACTATTTATTGTTGTTTTATTAAAAATGGGTAAAAATAAGAGCTGTGATGCAGCAACGAGAAAAATTATAGTGAATTTTCATTTAAAACAAAAATGGAGTTACAGAAAGATCGCCGATTATTTGGAATGTTCCGTAAAGATGATATTTAACGCCCTCGCACATTTCAAACTACACGGAACATCAGATAACGTGCCAAGAAAACTTCGGCCCAGGAAGACTACAGTTCAAGAAGACAGGCTTATGCTTCGATTAGCTAAGGCGGACCCCTTTAAAGGATCCAATGTTATAAGAAAAGAGGTATTTTCAGAAGACGATCCTCGACACGTGTCCACTAAACTAGTTCGTAGACGGTTGGTTGAAGGAAAATTGTTAGGAAGGATCGCTAGAAAAGTACCACTACTAACCAGGCAACATAGAGAAAATCGTCTAGCATTCGCTCGCAAATATGGCAGTTGGACTATTCATCAATGGAAAAAAGTTTTGTTTTCAGATGAAACTAAAATTAATTTGATTAATTCTGATGGAAAACGATATGTACGACGACCAATAAACGAGGCTTTGAATAACAAGTACACTAAAAAGACAGTTAAGCACGGTGGTGGAAATGTAATGGTGTGGGGATGTTTCTCAGGGTACGGGATTGGTCCCGTGAGAAAGATTGAAGGGCAAATGGATCAATATCAATACAAAAAGATCTTGGAAGAGACAATGATTCCATATTCCAAGGAAAATTTGCCAGTAACTTGGATATTTCAGCATGACAACGACCCAAAGCACACAGCACGCAGCGTTAAAGCGTTTCTTACAGAACAATCCGTGACAGTATTAGAGAGGCCTGCCAATAGTCCGGATTTAAATCCTATAGAAAATTTGTGGCACACTATAAAGACCAAACTGTCGCAGAAACACGTTACTAATATTCATGGACTTAACAGTGCATTTGAAGACGCTTGGAGAAGTATTCCTGTAGAAACTTGTTATAAATTGATTGAATCAATGCCGCGTCGCTGCAAAGCTGTTATTGATAATAAAGGCTACCCTACCAAATACTAATTGTCTAAGGATGTAGTATTTTAAGTATTTTTCAAAACTATTGGGGTTTTGTTCAAATTAAAAATGATTTAAGTAATGATTTTTTTGGTGTTTCTAATTAGTTGTCCGGTTTGTATCTCGTTTTTTATTTTGTTATTAATATAACTTTCAGTTTTAGAAAAACAACCGTTGTTTTCTGTTATTAAAATGGTATAACAATGCAATATAATATCCGATACATCGATTTTAATACGTAGGAACACTCAATGATACGTTAAAAATTAGTTCGAAAGGGAATTTGCAATAAAAATATAAACCCAGGTAGGTGTTTCTAATTAGATGACCACCACTGTATATTTAACACCCAGACACAGAACAAACATCTGTGTTAGTCTAAATGTTTGTCCAACCGCAACCTCTAGCGCAGAAGGCAGAGTTACTACCAACTGAGCTACGAGGCCAGGCCGGTGATGGTGATGATAATCACTTTAAGTGATTGTTTCAGGGCTGTGCTGCCACTCCTGGCGAGCTACACCGCGGCGCATGTCGAGAAAATCCGGCAACGAGACGCATTACATGGTGAGTACCATACCTATTGATCGAGCGAGCGAAGCTATTGAAGACCTCACAGTCATCATCATTAAGGTGAGGGTTTAATTGACTGGCCTCATAGCTCAGTTAGTAGTAACTCCGCCTTCTGCGCTAGAGGTCGCGGGTTCGATCCCCGCACTGGACAAACATTTGTGTGATAAACACAGATGTTTGTTCTGTGTCTGGGTGTTAAATATGTATCTATTATGTATATTAGTCTCTGGTACTCATAGTACAGGCTATGCCTAGTTTGGGATCAGTTGACCGAGTGAATATGTCCGAAATATTAAATATATATATATATATATATATATATATATATATATTTTATGATTTTTGAATTGTTTTTTCTCAATAACCGCAAAACGCACAGTTTTGATTTTTATGACAAAGATAACTTGAGCATTTTATTTACGTAAATCCAAGACAGAAACGCGATTGGTAAAACTTTTCTCGATAGATTTATTTTTTAAAGTTGGGTCCTCTGCAACAGTATTTTCGAAAACACTCTGTGACTATCTAACAAAAATAACTTATTTAAAATATTTTGTTAGACAATAGCATTGGGTACCTAAAACCAAGACACTTTAAAAAAAAATAGATAGTTTTTGAGATAATCAATATTTTCTTATATTTCGCTTACGTCGATTACTTTCGAGCGCCTTCTAACGCTTGCTATCTCTTTCCGCATTCAATTACAGTACATAGCGCTGTCACTTTCATCACTCCGCCCACTCGACAATTTATTATGATTTTTGTATCCTCTTAAAGATGATTCATAATAGTATGCCACCCCGAAAGCGGCTTATTCTACACCCAATTCAACATTTTTCATTGAAAGAAAGAAAATACTTTTATTCGTAGCATAAATTACATTAAAATTACTCAACACCTTATGGACTAAACTATACAAACTAAGACTAAGAAAAAAAAAGAAACTTTATTTACTATTACTTTGACAGGCCTCATAGCTCAGTTGGTAGTAACTCTGCCTTCTGCGCTAAAGGTCGCGGGTTCGATTCCCGCGCTGGGCAAACATTTGTGTGATGAACACAGATGTTTGTTCTGTGTCTGGGTGTTAAATATACATCTATTATGTATATCAGTCTCTGGTACCCATAGTACAGGCTTTGCCTAGTTTGGGATCTGTTGACCGTGTGTGATATGTCCGGAATATTTATTTATTTTACTTTTTATTTACTTATTTTTAAATTGTGGTAATTTTCAGCTGCGTACGTCGCCGGCGCAAGTACTACTGGGGATATGCATAATAAGTAAGTCAACATCAGTCTGTAGAAGTCCACTGCTGGACATAGGCCTCCCCCAAAGAGTGCCACGACGAACGGTCTTGAGCCTTCTTCATCCACCGACTTCCCGCAACCTTCACAATGTCGTCGATCTACTTTAATCGGTATTTTAAAACTAAACGTCTGAGACACAAGGGGTGCGGGTTCGGTTCCCGCTGCGGGACAAATGTTTGCATGATCTGAAAATATAATTTCCCGGGTCTGGGTGTTGTGGTACCATGGTACTCGTAGTTTCTGATACCCACGACACAGGGAGTCCTAGTGTGGGGTCAGGACTAAGTATGTGATAGCTAATGTACCTATAGGTAATCTAAATTTAATTGACATGTAACTTTTTTGTTATAAATAAAGAACCATTGAACCATTCATCTAATTCTATCCTTAAGTAATGTAATTGGGAAATAAACCATATTATTTAAGGTTAAATAAATAAATTAATTAAACAGCTGATTTTTACATTTATTTTTTATTTATTTACAGGCCTCATAGCTCAGTTGGTAGTAACTCTACCTTCTGCGCTAGAGGTCGTGGGTTCGATTCCCGCACTGGACAAACATTTGTGTGATGAATACAGATGTTAGTTCTGTGTCTGGGTGTTAAATATTTATGTATTATGTATATCAGTCTCTGGTACCCATAGTACAGGCTATGCCTAGTTTGGGATCAGTTGACCGTGTGATAGGTCCGGAATATTTATTTATTTATTCATACAATACATATATCACATAGAGCTTTTTCAATGCAAAATAACGAATTCATTGGCAAACAAGCTTACGGCCCTGTTGGTAATTGGTTACGGTAGCCTATGAACGCTTGCAGTGCTAGAGGTATCACACACGCGTTGCCGACCCCGAACCCCTCTTAAAGAGCCCTTATTTATATAAAGGAGCCATTTCATTCTGGGCCTGGTCTATGTACACTACATAGAAAAATTAGGAAAAACAAGAAGATTACAAGAAAAATACAATTTCATTAAATTGAAGACAAATGCTATGGTACAAGAATAGTTCTTCTGGTAAGTTTTTTACTATGTGAACACTATTTGAAGGCCGCCATGTTGGTTTATAATTGGCGTTTGACATGAAATTGACATATTTTTCATGTCATGTTGTTTGATTTGATGTTTTTGTTTTGTCAGATAAATGTAGGTTGTCAAAATGACATTTCACGCACGTCCATCCGCCATATATTTGTAGCGCTGTGTGTTGCTCTCTTTGTCGAAGAAAATCTTAATGTACCTTAGAACGAAGTCAATTTAAATAAAATAACCAATTAAATACGTTTACTTTATTGCTTAGCCATATTTTAGAGTAGTGTACACAGTTCAGGCCCAGGCTCCATATATTGATGAAACGTCTCTTATATTATTTCACAGATTATTTCTGTTCCACAGACTGGAGCAGGCTTCGGAAGCACTTCGCTCGGAGCTCTCCGACTGGCTTCCGAAGACTCGCTCAGAAATCAAGGCTTTACTCCTTGAACTCGCGCACAGACAAGTCGGCAGACATGCGCGCGCGCACGCCGCATGGGAACACGCGCTGAAACTCTCCCAGGAGGCGAACGTCGCTGATATCTTCAGGACCGTATCAAAAACGGCAGTGCAGAACCTATCCCCATCCAAATGCTGCTCAGAAGCGACCTCCACTGAGAGGGATTTGGATGAACTTGAAAACTACAGTTCCGACTCAGACAGACTGGTCGACTCAAAGAACTCTATCGCTGAGGTGAATGAACTATCATTAGTGCTAGAAACTAGTGGACAGGGTGTTGAAACTCTGAGTGTGCAGGGTGCGGAAACTCTGAGTGGACAGGTTGCGGAAACTCTGAGTGGACAGGGTGCTGAAACTCTGAGTATACAGGGTGCCCAAGGTAATGATTTTCTGAGCGAGATCTTGGAGACGGGGCACGCAAAGAACGACTCTACGTCGTTGGAGCACAGTTCGAAATCGGATGGTATTTCGGATCCGTTGAGGGAGTTCTCGGAAATTGATTTGAAGGCTGTTTCGAGTGATTTGGACAATTGAGGGGAAAATAGTCATAGTATTAGTCATTTTTGAAACTTTTGTCATCAGTAAATTTCGAACTCGAATTAACTCGCTTCGAAAATCAACTCGAACTCGTCAGTGAGGCGCCACACGCGTTTTCGAGTTCTAGAGAATTCGAGATTTCAACGATTTCGAGGTTCGAAATGTTACAGAATGCGCCTGCAGAGCCTAGCTCAGATCGTTAAGTAGGGGAGCTTCCCCTACTTAACGATCCGATCAGGAAAACATCGTGAGGTAACCAGTATTCTTAAAGCGGCAATGAGCTTGCTACCTGTCTTGTTATACTACTGCAAAATGTGGGCATGTGCCAAATGTTCGGACGTGACTCTGTCTACCCCCCTGAGACATGTTCAAGGATCTGAGAGGATGTCTACCACCATCATCTCATCATCACATTTGCAGATCATGCAAACATTTGTCCCGGGAATCGAACCCCCCCTTGCGTCTCAAAGTGGTACATATCAGTCTAAACAATACCATAGATAATATAGTAGACATTAAAAATTAATCTATATTGTCTTTGACAATACTTATTTATCTTTTAATGAGCCTACCTTAGAAATAAGACAGGGTGTAATAAGAGAGGGTACTTTAATTATTTTGTTTATTACTAGCTGTTACCCGCGATTTCGTCTGCATTCATAATAACTTTGCCCCCTATAGGGATGATTTTGCGAAAATGCTGAAACACGTATTTCAGGGCATCATCAGTTATAATTATGCGAGTAATCTTATTACACCCTGTATTTAAATAGTATGCTATCCCAAAAGGGGCTTATTCTACAACCAATTGGCAATAAAGTTTGGTCTACGACTTTTGGAAATTCGACATTTTTTATGCGAAAATCAGCTGTTTTGGGGTCAAATCAGGTCAAACTCAATGAATCAACTGTTTTAGGTAGCAATCTTAATTCCGAACTTCTTTTACGTTTAGCTATTAGTTCTAAAAGGTGTGTATGTCTACAGCTTACACATAGCGACCGCTTACCATCAGGGCCGTAAGCCTGTTTGCCTTCGTATAGCATAAAAAAAATATTGCGAATTTCTGAATTCTGAGTATGCAAATATTTAGTGCATAATTGGTGCAATCTGAAAATCCAATTCCAAGGTGCCAAAGAAGTTTCTGCAAAAAAAAAAAATCCCGCCAAAAATTCAAAAATTTATCGAAAATCAACTCAGTGCGGCGTTGCCGGTCCGCTTCAAGAAGACTATCAATCGACACTAAACTTTATTTACATGAGACGAAGAATGATTTTGGCATTTGATCATTAAAAAAGTTCATTTGTTGTATAGTTCTCAAATTTTGCTTTGATTAGGAGCTCGGAGTATAAAATAGTTTACAGCCAAAACCTAGTGTTGCCATCGATTTACTCGTACTGGAAAACACTGAAGCTGGCTTTAATTTACGTAGAGTGACGTCACGCACGTATGCGAAATAACGTGTACTGTGTCTTAAACATTTAATTATTTACCTGAGACTGTTTAGTGGTGCCATCTTCTGACGGATAGCGGAACTTTTGCGACAATCAATTTAGGTTCATCAGGTTTTTGTTATATTAGCCCCTTCGTCCATGACGCTACGCAAAAGTGACGGAACTCATTAGAAACTAGAGTTGCGGACTGATTGGAAACTCTGACTCGTCCACGGCGCTACTGGAATTTCCTGAAACTCAGTCACTCAGTACACGATTTTATGTAAACAAAGTTTTGAAAACGAAAATAATTAACATGACTAGTGATAATTCGAGCGATGACACGGAATTATTACTTCTCCAGTCACATAGACTTCAGAATCACTTATAATTACTGTCTATTCGTTCATTTTTCACACAGTTTCTCAAAACCAGTCGCCTGGCGACCAGCATGTCGAGTCGCCAGGTGACTAGTTACAAACGCGTTCCTTTTGAGTAGCGCCGTGGACGGACGCGCATTGAAATACTTGTGCTATCGCAATCAGGCTACTCATAAGTGACTACAGTTTCAGTCGCGTTCCTTTTGAGTCCCTCCGTGGACGAAGGGGCTTAGCTATTTGGTGTTTGTACAGTCAGCATCAAAAGTAACTGATGATCAGACATGTCTCAAAACTCCTGATTGAAAATATTTTACTTTAGGAGTTTCTTCCCAATATTCCAAAAGTAAGTGATGACTTCAAAAGTGTCACAAAGTCTCTGATCCAACTATTTCCAGGAGTAAATGATAAAACATCTTTTCTGAGTTCATGAATGTCTGAAACTCCATATGTATCTTCATACTGATGATAAAATGAAGTTCGAATGAAATCGCGGCTTCAGAAGTAGGTATGCTAAATTATTTCATATATACGTGAATATCTATACTTTTCAACATTTGACGAAATAAAGTCGTGGGCTCAAAATTAACTGATGCAAAATTGTTTCATAAATACGTGAATATCTTTACTTTTCAACATTTGGCGAAATAAAGTCGTGGGCTCAAAATTAACTAATGCAAAATTGATTCACAAATACGTGAATATCTTTACTTTTCAACATTTGGCGCAATAAAGACGTGGGGTCACAATTAACTAATGCAAAATGGTTTCACAAATACGTGAATATCTTTACTTTTCAACATTTGGCGCAATAAAGTCACCTTGTAACATGTCATGAATCACCTTGTATTACCTACTATTTGCCCAACAATTTCAGAATAAAATAAAAGGCAGGTTGAGGGTAGATTGATACTTTTATCTGGTTACTATCAACATCAGCTACTTTTAGATATCATAGCGGGCACGGCTTTTTAAAATAATACTAGTCATGTATTTTGGAACTAAGAAATTATCATGAACTTATGGGGTTAGTGTCATCATCTCAATTGTGGTACATTTTACGGTCACCTTGTTATACTATCACTTTTTGATACAAACTTCAATCACTAGTTTTGACAATCTAAATTTGATCATCAACTTCTGATGCTGACTGTACCAGCTAATTTCATCATTCTTGCATCGTATAGATTAGTCCAGTGGATAGTCCTGAAATATAGCTGGGTAGTTTACGAATAATTCAATATTACCAGTAATAGTTCACTATTCCATATCGCTGTCATATACGAGAGACTCGTAAACACTACTTGTTCGCACCCACTCCCTGTAAAACGAACGCTGGTGAGCGTGCACCTTTATTTAGAATCATGAACCAATTTAACAATCACTTCACAAACATTGAATTCTTTGAAATCTCACCCGGTTCGTTAAAAAACATATACACACCTGAAATTGTTGGTACCTAAGGCACTAATAATGAGCTAAAATCCTGCCTAAAGTTTATTACCCTCTGATCAGCGGTTTGGCGTAACGAAATGTGTCAGCTGTAGACCCGGGTCTACAGCTTACACATAGTTTTTTGCTTATATCTCTGAAACTCTTTAAGCTACAGGCCTATATTTAGTACCTTAGGCACTAAATATATATATCTGGCTTTTTTTCATAGCTCTCTCGTCAGCCGTTTGGCAGAGCTGGATGTGCAAGCTGTAGACCCGGGTCTCCAGCTGACACATTTTGAATTGGATTTTCAAATTGCACCAATTATGCACTAAATACTTGCATACTCAGAATTCAGAAATTCGCTATGTGTAGACACACACACGTTATAAAGATGATAAAAATACCAAAATCAGCTAAAATGAGAAAGCTTTCGATGTGTGATTAAAAAAAAAAATTATTTATTGATGTTTTTTTCGCTAATATTATTTCTTTTCGTTGATAGAATAACCTCCTATCGGGATGGTATGTTATGAATCACCTTGTATAATCCGTATAATGTTACTATTGTAGATTTATTTATATCGTCTTAATCAATACATAATCCTAATGTACCCAAAGCAATATAGTACAATAATGTTTTTTTGTTATATGACAGTTGGCGAAACTGGAGTGCTATTGCGTAAGCGAAATGTTAATGAAGTCCGCAATTATGAGGATGATTTTATCAATTATAGCGACATCTGAAGTTTTTCAAACATGAAAAGGAGGAAGCTAAGATCTTGAAGTTTTCTCTTGTCAAGTTTGGAACGTTTTGAATGTGGCGAAGATTGTTAAAATTACCCTCAAAGTTGCGAACTTCATTGCAATCACGCTTACGCAATTATACAAAATGGCCCCTGCCATATTTTGTAGGTTATTCGCTAATTTATTAATTTGGTAGGTACCTGTAAAATATTCAAAATATACTAGCTGTTTTTTATACTTGCTTTTATTATCTATCTTAAATATACTTACCTAAATTCGACTTGTCTCTGATTACCCTCTATATCCTTGACAAGGTATTTATTATAAAAAGCCTAATGTGGTTGTTTTTTTTTATACATCTGAGGTGTCAAACAAGCATTCGACCCACCTGTAATAATTTATGAAAATAACTGTAATTGGACATACCTATGTTATGCAATGTAACGCTAAGGGTGAAATAAATGAATAAGAATATGAAATATGAAGCGGTTACCGTAGCCTATGAGCGCTTGCAATACCGGAGGCATCACGCACGCGTTGCTGACCCCGAACCCCTCCCCCCTAAAGAGCTCTGGCAACCTTACCGCAGGAACACAACACTATATGAAACAAATAATGTTATTTGGCTGCGATCTTCTGTAAGGCGGAGGTACCTTCCCAGACGGGCTGCTCTGGGCGGCTTCTCCCTGGTAAGCCACCATCGTAAGCCTGTTTGCCTCCGTATAACATAAAAAAAATAAAAATATGGAGCATGAATAAATGAAATGAAATCAATTGCATGAATATGGCTTTTCTCCATGAGTTAGCATGTGTTGTTTCAAAGCACTTCTTGCAACGTATGTCTTATCACATCTGCTGCAAGAATATGGCCTTTCTCCAGTGTGCAATTTCATGTGCATTGTCAAGTGAGATTTTTGTGTGAATTTTCTTTGACAAATGTTGCAAGAATATGGCTTTTCTCCAGTATGGCTTCGCAAGTGGAGTTTTAAACCACTTCTTCCAATGAACGCCTTATCACATATTCTGCACGAATATGGCTTTTCTCCAGTGTGAGTGACCATGTGCTCTTTCAAGTGACGTTTTTGTGTGTATGCTTTATCGCATAAGCTGCATGAATATGGTCTTTCTGCAGTGTGAGTGCGCATGTGCATTTTTAAATAATCGCTTGTTATGAATTTCATATCACATCTTTTACAAGAATATGGCTTTTCTCCAGGGTGAACTCCCATGTGCACTGTCAACTGAGATTTTTGTGTGAATGCTTTATCGCATATGCTGCATGAAAATTCGTTTTTTCCATGAGTTAGCATGTGGCGTTTCAAAATACTTCTTCCAACGTATGTCTTATCACATCTGCTACAAGAATATGGCCTTTCTCCAGTGTGCAATCTCATGTGCATTGTGCAGTGAGATTTTTGTAAGAATTTTCTATCACATATGTTGCAAGAATATGGCTTTTCTCCAGCATGAGCTCGCAAGTGGTATTGTAAACCACTTCTTCCAATGAACGCCTTATCACATATGCTGCACGAATATGGCTTTTCTCCAGTGTGAGTGACCATGTGCACTTTCAAGTGACATTTTTGTGTGTATGCTTTATCGCATAAGCTGCATGAATATGGTTTTTCTGCAGTGTGAGTGCGCATGTGCATTTTTAAATAATCGCTTGTTATGAATTTCATATCACATCTTTTACAAGAATATGGCTTTTCTCCAGGGTGAACTCCCATGTGCACTGTCAACTGAGATTTTTGTGTGAATGCTTTATCGCATATGCTGCATGAAAATTCGTTTTTTCCATGAGTTAGCATGTGGCGTTTCAAAATACTTCTTCCAACGTATGTCTTATCACATTTGCTACAAGAATATGGCCTTTCTCCAGTGTGCAATCTCATGTGCATTGTACAGTGAGATTTTTGTAAGAATTTTCTATCACATATGTTGCAAGAATATGGCTTTTCTCCAGCATGGGCTCGCAAGTGGTATTTTAAACCACCTCTTCCAATGAACGCCTTATCACATATGCTGCATGAATATGGCTTTTCTCCAGTGTGAGTGACCATGTGCACTTTCAAGTGACCTTTTTGCGTGTATGCCTTATCGCATACGCTGCATGAATATGGCTTTTCTCCAGCGTGACTCCGAATGTGTCCTTTTAAAACACTTTTTAGAGCAAATGCCTTTCCACAAGTATCGCAAGAATACCGTTTTTCCCCAGTGTGAATCAACATGTGTGTTAGTAAATTACTATTTTCATTGAATATCATATCACATTTACTACAGGAATAAAGCTTTTCCTTAGTGTGAATTCTCATGTGTTTTACTAAGTTCCAATTTAGAGTGAATGCCTTACCGCATATATGGCAGACATAAAGCCTTTCTCCAGTGTGCAATTTCATGTGCATTGTCAAGTGAGTTTTTTGTGTAAATTTTCTTTGACAAATGTTGCAAGAATATGGCTTTTCTCCAGTATGGGTTCGCATGTGGCATTTTAAACCACTTCTTCCAATGAACGGCTTATCACATATGCTGCATGAATATGGTTTTTCTCCAGTGTGACTCCGAATGTGGATGATAAATGTACCTCTTTTAGCAAATGCCTTTCCACAAGTATCGCAAAAATACTGTTTTGTCAAAGTGTGATTCAACATGTGTGTTTGTAAACTACTATTTTCATTAAACGTCATATCACATCCACTACAAGAATAAAGCTTTTCTATACTGTGAGTTTGCATGTGTATTTTTAAAGTCTTACTTAGAGCATATGCCTCACCACATAAGCTGCAAGAATATGGTTTTTCTTTAGTGTGAATTCGCATGTGTGTTTTCAAACAATTGCTTCTAATGAATTTCATATCACATTCGCTACAAGAATATGGCTTTTCTCCAACGTGAATTTTCAGGTGCGCTTCCATGTTACTTTTTTCTGTGAATGCCATATCACATCTGTTACAGGGATAAACCTTTCTTTGAGTGTGAACAAGCATGTGCTGTTTTAAAGAATCACTAAGAGCGAATGCCATATCACATCTATTGCAGCCATACGGCTTTTCTCCATTGTGATATTGCATGTGGACTTTTAAATCATAATTTACAGCGAATTCCTTATGGCATATGTTGCATGCATATGGCTTTTCTACTATGTGGATTAGCATGTGTGATTTTAAGCTACTACTGTTAATGAATGTTTTTTCACATTCAGTGCAAGAATAGGGTTTTTTTTTATTGTGAATTCTCAGATGTTGCGCCAACTTATTTCTAGTAGCAAATTCTTTGTTGCACACATTGCAACATAACGAGGACTGTGTGTTCTTGGGACAGTTCCTCACACTGCTATCAGTATCTATATGCAGTTCTGTGTTATTTAAATCATTTACACTTTCATCATCTGTATCGACTGTTTCCAACTTCAATTCCGCAAGCACAAAGTCTTGAGTTTCATTAGTCTCTTCTTCGCTCACTTGTTCTTCCTTAATAGTTAGAGGTGTACTTGTCGAGTTTGGGTTATCATTTATAAACATGTACTGTAAAGGAGTCACCGTTATACTTTTTTTCATTTCTAGGGACAGCATTCTGAGCTTTTCGTGAGTTACCTGGAACAATAATATGGTTGTAACAGTAAGGCCTATTCTATTCTAGACATACATCTATTATTATTTATACATCTATTCTAGATGATTTATGCAGCGTCAGGTGGAACTTTCTTACTTACAGGAGGCTGTAGTGCCTGGGATATTATTTAAATAATGTAGCCCGTGTAAATATATCCCAGCTCAGCCTAGTCACTTCATCCACAGAAAAGATATGGTCATATTGTGTGGTGGTGACTAAGACACGGGTTTCGTCACGATGTTTTCCTTCACCAATCTGAGCGTTCAAGTCATTGATCGAATTTGTTACATACCTCACTATCATAGTTCAACAGTTCTAGAAGGATTGAGTTGGATTTGCGCGCCATCTGGGAGAATCTGAGGCACCTCTCCAGCAGTCGGTGACAAACATAGCAAAGTGTGCTCGGCATCTCATTTACTGTTTCAGTGTTGAGCTGAAACAAATAAGAAGTTAGGTGTACATTCTTTTTTTGTGTTACAAATCGATGAGTGCCATGATGATTTAAACCGGAAATTATTTTCATTTCAAGGTCATTTCACTTGACTGGCCTCATAGCTCAGTTGGAAGTAACTCTGCCTTCTGGGTCGCGGGTTCGCTTCCCACACTGGACAAACATTTGTGTGATGAACAAAGATGTTTGTTCTGTGTCTGGGTGTTAAATATTTATCTATTATGTATATAAGTCTCTGGTACCCATAGTACAGGCTATGCCTAGTTTGGGATCAATTGACTGTGTGGGATCTGTCCGGAATATTTATTTCCATCTAGGGACCACCTTAACCTGTAACTTTTCAAATTTGTGTTGGTTTTTGGACAGTATTTGCATTTTCTATTTTATTTTATAGTGATAACCAACAATATCTAAGGGAATACTTTGTTTTTTTTTGTTAGAGCATCCCCATATTCTAGGGGAAGGTTGCGGGCTCTAGTCCCGTGGGAGTCGAAATTATTGGGATATTAGAAAAAATCACAGTATTTGCATTTGTTGTCGATTTGTGATCACTCCTTCAGTTTAAACTGATATCAATTTTGTTTGAGAATCAGCACCACAAAAATAGCATTTAGGTTAATAGAGGTTAGTTTACATGAATTTCACATCAAATTTGGCAATCAGTATAGGCCATATAGCTTGGAGAATCCACAACCATTGGGTAATAGTTTCTCACAACATAAAACAACAACACTCTGAAGGGTTCAGTTCAGGTTCAAGTCCGTGGATGGAGAAGCCTCAAGACCGTTCGTTGTGGCACTCTTTGTGGAAGGAGTCCACTGCTGAACATGGTCAGCAGTGGACTTCATCAAGCTGATGGTGATGAGAGGTACATACCTACTATAACAAGAGGTTAAATGCAAAAACAAATTAAAGTACCGTAACTCTTTAATGTTTACTAATCGCAAGGTATTTCCTACCCGGGTGTTTTTTTTTTTTTACCTGGGTGTTCGTAAGTTTCTCGTAAATCTCGAGGAGGTGGATGCTATCAATGTGCAGCATCCTGATTTCCCCCACGAGACATACTCTGCACACCGAAGAAGACATTGCAGACCGGCTGATGCGCTGCGCTGCGATTAACATTAAGATGCTAACGCCTAACGCATGCTGCGCTGTATTTATTTATTCCTAGATTTTTCTAGGAATAAATAAATACTTTGGGAATGAATGAAATGAAGCTAGCTAGTTAGGATGTATGTCACAGATGATGTATGTGTACCACAGATACAATACAGACCACAGATTAGTACTATGCAATGCACAGACCAATAGGATGCTAACGCATGCATGTACTACTACTATTTATTAAACAGACAGAATAAAAGGGAATACCAAAGGCTATATAACACGCGATGCGCGACTTCGAGAGATACTAATAATAATCATCTTACTAGTCGTTGGTAAGTCACTACGCAAAAGTGAAGGAATTAGAAACTAGAGCTGCGGACTGATTGGAAACTCTGACTCGTCCACGACGCTACTGGAATTTCCCCCAGTACACGATTTTATGTAAACAAAGTTTTGAAAACGAAAATAATTAACATGACTAGTGATAATTCGAGCGATGACATGGAATTATTACTTCTCCAGTCACATAGACGTCAGAATCACTTAAAATTACACTACCATTCGACGTCGTTTTTTTTTTTTTTTTTTTTATGTTATATGGAGGCAAACAGGCTTACGGCCCACCTGATGGTAAGCGGTTACCGTCGCCTATTGACATCTGCAACACCTGGAGCATTGCTAATGCGTTGCCTGCCCTGGAGAAATCTTTTTGTATTTTTCTTAGAGCTCTTCATGTTGTAGGTTAGCGAGAAAACCTCGAAAGGAAGCTCATTCCACAATTTGCACGTATGGGGGAGAAAGGATCTCGTAAAGCGAGTGGTTCGAGATACCCACGTGTCAATGAGATGTGGATGAGCCTTATTCCGGTGACGCGAGGTCCGATGGTAGAACCTCGATGCGGGTATGAGGTCAAATAGTTCCTCAGAACACTCACCATTGTAAAGCCGATAGAGCACACAAAGCGAGCCAATATCACGGCTCAAGGGCTCCAGCTTACTAGTGAGCTTAGGTTCGTCGACAATTCTGACGGCTCTTCTCTGAAGGGAGTCGAAGCGGAGGAGCTGATACTTGGGGGCGCCGTGCCAGAGATGAGAACAGTATTCCACATGTGGCCGAACTTGTGCTTTATAAAGCAATAGGCGTTGAGTCGGTGTGAAATACTGTTTGGCACGGTTAAGAACTCCAAGTTTTTTGGAAGTTAATTTAGCCTTTGCTTCGAGGTGACTCCCATACTGGACCTCGTTAGAAATGTCGACACCCAAAATTGAAATACTCGCGGAGACGGAGAGTGGAATGCCCTGGAAATGCGGAGTTAGGTTGAACGGAGTCTTTTTGGCTGAGAATGCACATACCTGTGTCTTAGAAGGGTTAAAAGTGACCAGATTTTGGTTACCCCAATCAAGAACAAAAAAGAAGAAGAAGAATCAATACAAGCGCTAAGGAGTCTTCGATCTCAGACACAAGCCTCAACCTGTTCTCTTCCACTTCGGCACGAGAGGTGTTTGCGCGGCCAGAGTAGAAGGCGTCACCAGTACTATCATCAGCATAGCAATGAATACCGCTTATTTGAAGCATGTCATTGATATGCATGATGAAGAGTGTGGGTGACAATACGGACCCTTGGGGCACGCCGGCGTTGATGGGCATGGAGTCCGAGCAAGATCCATCGACAACAGATCGAATGCTCCGCCCGGAGAGAAAACCGTCAACCCAACTGCATAACCCCTTGGGGAGACCGTAAGATGGAAGTTTTGAGAGGAGGGCCTTGTGCCAAACACGATCAAACGCCTTAGCGATGTCCAAACTTACTGCCAAAGCCTCCCCTCTACTCTCAACGGCTTCAGCCCAGTGGTGAGTGAGGAGGACTAGAAGATCACCAGCTGAGCGTCCATGACGGAAGCCATATTGGCGATCGCTAATCAGCTGGTGTTCCTCTAAGTAACCAAGGAGCCGAGTGTTGATCACTCGTTCCATCACCTTACAGAGAAGGGACGTTATGGCTATGGGCCTGTAGTTTGATGGGTTCGAAGGATCGCCCTTTTTGGGGATAGGATGGACATGAGCCACCCTCCACGAAGACGGCACAATACCAGTGGAGTATGAGAGGTCAAACAAGTGCGCCAAAACGGAACACAGCTCTGGGGCACAAGCTTTGAGCACTACAGCAGGAATGCCGTCTGGTCCGCTCGACTTTCTTACGTTAAGGGATAAAAGTTCCTTGCAAACTCCCGCAATCCGTCCCAGTCAGCTAATCCATAATGCCAGACCCTGCGTTAACCAGGCTGGGTGTTTGGGCAGGTCGTACAGCTGAAATGATGATGACTGTGTTATTTTCAAATTAAGTTTAATGGAAATCGTATATTTTGTACTTGGCCTCCCGCGATACAGGTGGGGGACCTCTAGTAACTTGTTTTTTTGATATTAACTTTAGTAATATTAACTTTAATGTAATGTCTTACTAATAATCTTTGTTACTTATCCCTATGACCTGCTTCTACAAATTCTACACTTTCCTCCAAATAAAACTATGCAATATTTTACAAAATAATTTTATTTGTTGGTTCGACAGTTCGTATGCTACGATCACGGAGTGTTGTCGGACACTATCGACTGTAGTATAGTCACACATACACCTACGTACAATCATTGCAAATTAACACTTATTGTTACACGCATAACATTCAGATAACATCACACTCGATGCGGAACACATGCATGAATACAGTTGGTCGGACTTGAATATGTATTACAATGAATTATTTTATGAAAAAGACGTTTCATCAATATATGGAGCCTGGGACTGCCACCCAGTTAGACCGGGGGGATGTCCCTGGGGGGGCGGCCGCTTGTAACGAAGACCATAACCTCGCTCTTCTTGTTGTTATATTTGAGGCCGTGGCTTTCGGCGTAGTCCTCGCATACAAGCAGCAGCCTCCTCAGCGCGCACACCGACGGGCACAGCAGAACCATATCATCCGCGTAGCTAATGTTATCGATCATCCGACCATCGATGGAGCACCCCGCATGCATGCCGCTGAGCTCGTCGATGAGCTCGTTCACGTACAGGCAGAAAAGCTTCGGTTTAGAGCAATGGTGGGGCTGCCCAGATACTGTAGTGCGTCTGGCACGACCTTTTAACAAATTTAGACACTGCCTTAAAAATCTTTCTTATCAAAATTTTAAATTGCCCAATTTCAGGTGTTTCTTGGTGCCAGGCCTCTCTTCCAATACGGTTCGGCGGTCTCGGTATACGCAAAATTTCGAGTGTATCCCTCCCAGCATTCTTATCCTTTGTCCACAGCAATGTTATTTACCAAAATAATAAATTCATCGTTAGACCATATCAAAATTTACTCTATGGACGAGGCTAAGAATGCCTGGTCATTGGTTTGTCCAGCTGAAACCGTCCCTGAGAAACCTCACCTGCAAAGGCACTGGGACGAGCCTATCTGCAAAAAGTTGCAGCAAAGTTTAATAGACTCCGCTGCTACTCCAGCAGAGCAGGCTCGTCTCATTGCTTCTGGCGCTCGGGAATCTGGTGTTTGGCTGCATGCGCTACCATTAGCAAACTTAGGAACACTCTTAGATAATGCAAATTTCTCGTTGTCAGTGAGTCTTCGGATCGGAGCTACCACTAACGAGCCCCACTTGTGTCGTTGCGAGAGCATGGTCGACCGCGAAGGTCACCACGGCCTCTCTTGCCGCCGCAGCGCTGGCCGTCAGTCCCACCACGCCAGCCTTAATGACATCATCCGTCGGGCCCTCGCCATCGTCCATGTGCCGGCTATCCTAGAGCCGAACGGTATCGCACGTGGCGTGATTTCTGCCTTTTGGGGGAGTTTGTTGAGACGCTAGGACCTTGGGGCCCAGGGGCGTGGCTCCTGTTCGATGCTTTATCTAGGATGCTGGTGGATGAGACAATGACCGAAGGGCTGGTGCTTACCTTGATCCTTTGTCCGAGGTAAGCACCAGCACGTTACCTCGTTGGATCGCTATACTTAGCGATTCAACCAGGTAACGTGTAGAAAACAGAGTTCAGATCACCAACCACAGGCAGCGTGCCCAAAACGAGCGGCGAGTGGCAAAACGGCGAGTGGCCTAGTATAATATTATTTTAGTTTAATTTTCAACTGTTATTATTATTATTTTTCTGTTAATAGAGTTACAATAAATGAAATAAATATTAACCATTTTATTAAGATAATTTTTTATTTATTGTTTTTTTATCCTATTATATCCTATTTGAAATCGAAAAAATAAGCGAAAATACGTGGAGTAAATTCCAATATTTTTTCCCAAAATTAGGGAAAACCGGAGTCGGGGTGTGGCAGTACTACTCCCCAATGTATACAAGATGGCCGCGGCGGCATTGTGTTGTGTGGGCCAATCCCAATAATTTACGGGGAGCCATCTAATATTTTTTGAATTTGCCGCGGTTTTTCAGTATCCTATCTACTTTCAAAACACTCCTAAAAAGTACGATTTCGCTATCTCTCTCTCTCTCACATATATTTTAGCTAGATATCTACTCCAACTTGCATTTTTGGGAAATTCAAATTGCATTTGCAAGGATACATAAAAAGTGGTTGATTGCTAGTTAATAATAGTGCAATTTACAGACACAATCAAATCAACCAATGAACTAGATAGAGGTTGGATAAATACTTGCATTGCATGATTGAAACATACTTTTGTAGGGACCCTGTAAGTGTGAATGATACTTGAGCCATGAGTTTTGGATGGAAGCGAGAAGTATGAACTTCAGTTACTAAGCGACCTCGAACAAGTGTGTACGTATCCTAAAAATAGAATAAACTTTTATATCAAATTTATGTGGTATTTAGTAACTCCCAGTGCAAACTTAGAACTTTAATATAAGTAGGATAATAGAACTTATACTTTTAACAAATAGCAGTGTTAAGAATTTCTAGGATTAGTTTCACTCTGTCTAGTGTCTACGCATTCAGTGCATGAGCCGGCCTGCAATGTCTTCATCAGTGTGCAGAGTATGTCTCGTGGACAAAATCAAGATGCTGCACATTGATAACATCCACCTCCTCGAGATATACGAGAAACTTACGAACACCCAGGTAGGGAGGGAATAACCTCTGCGCTATTATTAAAGGTTCCTACCGTTATGCGCGAGTATCAGCATGTACTATGACCAAAAAGGCCACATAAATGCATAATGAAACTATACGTTTGCACACGTTTCATCATCATTTCAGCCTTACCACGTCCAGTTGCTGAACATGGTCATCCTCCCCAACAGACAGAGCAAATTCCTTATCATGTGGGGGGGATATGCCCATACTCACCACGCTGGGCATGCGGGTTGGCGAGCGCAGTTAGAGCTATCGTTGTTAAAATGAGGGACGCTGCTGCCCATTCCCTAGCTTTTTTTCCTAAGTCGCCTCTTACGACATCCGCGGATAGGTAAATATGGAGGGGCCTATTCTTCAGCCGGGGCCACCACAGCGGCACACGTTTATGTTAGCTGTTATATTCACGAAATTGAACCAAAACACCAAACTAACCACACAAATAAATGTTACGTTAACAGAGATTCATAGAAAATGGTTCACGAATGCTAAAATTGACTTTCTGCTAGCTATTTGACATAGGAAAATATTAAAAATAAGCTAAATGAACCATTTTAAGTAAGGGAATTGTTTCCGAACACAATCCTACTAATTTGTAAGATAAATAATTGTAAACCTATTTATTTGTTTCAGCTCAACACTGAAACAGTAAATGAGATGCCGAGCACACTTTGCTATGTTTGTCACCGACTGCTGGAGAGGTGCCTCAGATTCTCCCAGATGGCGCGCAAATCCAACTCAATCCTTCTAGAACTGTTGAATGATGACATTGAGGTATGTACCTACCTAACAAATATGTACTTTTAACTTAAGCACCTATAAGGTATATAAACTGCTGAAAGCTGAGTAAATAGGTAGGTTTTTAGATACCTCATTTGGAAAAAAATTAACTCTTAAAGGATCACTTTGTTGTACATCAGTCTGTCTGTCAAGACCCTTTTTCTCAGAAATGGCTAAAGATCTGAAAGATAAGTGCGAGCTTATTGTGCCACAAAAACAATTTATTAATAAGATATGGCAATTAATGTTTTATTTTTATATGAAAATGGTCAAAATGAAATGGTCCATCATTTATTTTAAAAAATCTGTTAAAAAATCTATCAAAATTGCCACCTTCTTTGAAGAACAGGCTGATGTAGTAATATCACTCAACCTGTTATAAACATTGAGCTGTGTTGGCCTAGTGGGGATTACCTTGACTTTCAATCCGAGATCGACGTCTTTTCTGTGGATAAGTTTGACTAGGCTGAGAGTATGGTACAGGTGCTGGGTGAACCTACTCCATCTAAATAATGTCCCAGGAACTAAACCGTCCTGCAATTTCGTTAAAAAGTTCCACCTGACGATTCATAAATCATCTAGAATAGATGTAATAAGGCCATACTGACCATAACCATTTTATTGTTCCAGGTAACACATGATAAGCTCACAATGCTGTCTCTAGAAATGAAACAAAGTATGACAGTGACTCCTATACAGTACATGTTTATAAATGATAACCTAAACACTACAAGTACACCTCTAACTATTAAGGAAGAAGAAGTGAGTGAAGAAGAGACTAATGAAACTCAAGACTTTGAGCTTGCTGAATTGAAGTTGGAAACAGACGATAAAGATGCTGAAATTGACAATGATTTAAATAACACAGAACTGCATATTGATACTGATAGTAATGTAAGGAACTGTCCCGAGAACACGCAGTCCTGTTTATATTGTGATGTGTGCAACAAAGAATTTGCTACCAGATATAAGTTGGTGGAACATCTGAGAAGTCACAATAGAAAAAGATCCAATTCATGCACTGCATGTGAAAAATCATTCATTAGCAGTAGTCACTTAAAAAAACACATGCGAATCCGCACTGGAGAAAAGCCATATACATGCAACATATGTGGTAAGACATTCACTGAAAGTGGTAATTTAAGACAGCACATGCGAATCCACACTCGGGAAAGGCCATATTCTTGCAATAGATGTGATAAAGCATTCACTCAAAATAAAAACTTAAGACGGCACATACTTATTCACACTGGAGTAGGCCCTTATTCCTGTAACAGGTGTGATAAGGCATTCTCGCAAAAAATCTATTGACATTGCACAATATGCGAACTCATACTGAAGGAAAGCCATATTCTTGCTGCATATGTGATAAGGCATTTTATGATAACAGTAATTTAACAACACATGATGATTCACACTGGGGGAAGCCGTATTCTTGCAAAAGATGTGCTAAGGCATCTTCAAAGTCAAAAGGCTTTTATTTCAATAAAATCACTAGGATCACTTTGAAACTATGTGAAGCTACGCCTGTTCCTCCAGACCAAGCCAAGAAGAATCTGGCAACAAACACGGTTTGGAGCCTTTCATTTTTTAGAATTTTTTAATTAATTGTTTTTCTCACAAAATATAATTAAGAGCCAGTGTGGTGCCGATCGAACTAGGTGAGGCTCAAAAGAAAAATAATTTAATAATTAAGAGCATAATACAAATGTGAAAATAAAAAACAAATTTTATACATTTTATCTGTGTATTTTAGGACCTTTTTTTAGTTATTAAGAATTTACTTTCACTTGACAGCTAACAAAATTATTAAAAATCTTAATAGTAATTAATAATAATACCTTTAACGGAAGTTTATTATTTTATTAGAAAAGATCTCTTATATTTCTATTTATTTACTTGACCTAGGTGCTGTAGTGAAGGGATTAAAGTGCGCCTCTTAGAGGCTCCTTTTGTGCGCATGTCTTCTTTTACGTTCTAGGACATGCTGATTTCCTCACGATGTTTTCCTTCATCGTTTGAGAGCATTAGTATAGCGCACATAAACTTTCCGAATGGTAAATCCACTGGTGCACCACCGGATACGAACCCAAGACCTGTGACCAGTGCTCTCAACTAGTTATAATGACGTGATGGTGATATGTGAGAAGGTAGTTCTCACCAAATGAAAAACCACAAACATAATTTATGTGCAGATTTTGTTATCTAGTCTCTAGTACCTACCAAGTACAACGTTAATTATTATGTTAAGTATTTACATCTTCAAATACATTATGTGGTTACCCTAGGGTTGACGAACTACCGCGGTAATAGACGAGCCCAAATAAGTTTATACATTTTTTAAATACATCTAATGTGGCATTCAGGAGGATTCATTTTGGAGGAGGTAGGGCACAGCGAGATTTTCTCGTTCTAAATTGGAGCACCCCGCCTTGGAGCTACCTCCGCCTTACAGAAGATCGCAGCTAAATAACATATTTTTTTTCAAATAGTGTTGTGTTCCTGCATTGAGTAAGGTTGCGATGAGTAAGGTTGTAACGTTTAAAACATTACCGCAGCAGAATGTGTTTTTCGTTAATAATTTTATTTCCTGTGGACGCACAAATTTGAAATTTCATGCACAATTACACGAAACCATGCTCTAACTCCCTGCATACTTCAAATCCCGAAATACGACAACATTCTGCTGGAGGAATGCACACTAAAAACTACGGCCCATATAAAATATATACCTTAGTCGTAACATACATAAAAAAAACCTATTTATTAACACGTAGCGTCGGCGACGCGACACATCATTATGTGCTGCGACCGGTAACAATTTCTGCGGCCAGAATTCTTCCTTAGTGAAGGGCGAAATATTTTCAGTTGGAACACACACCACAAATGAACTGAAACCATTATGACGCGACTCCAACCGCTCGACCCTCACCAAGATGATGGTTTTCACTTTCACTATGACTTCACACACGCGTGGGCCCACACTTCCACATGTTGGTCTTCACTTTCACTATGACTTCACACACGCGTGGGCCCACACTTCCACATGTTGGTCTTCACTTTCACTATGACTTCACACACGGGTGGGCCCACACTTCCACATGTTGGTCTTCACTTTCACTATGACTTCACACACACGTGAGCCCACACTTCCACATGTTGGTCTTCACTTTCACTATGACTTCACACACGCGTGGGCCCACACTTCCACATGTCTGTATGAATGAGATACATTAGCAAATGCTTTGTCGCATCTGTTGCAAGAATATGGCTTTTCTTAAATGTGAATTCTCATGTGCCTTGTCAAGTTAACTTTTTTGTGGATGCAGGATCACATCTGTTGCAAAACTGTCTTTCCTCCAATGCTGGCTTCGCATGTGAGTTTTTAAACTACTATTTACAGTGAATGTTTTATCGCATATGTTGCATGAATAGGGCTTTTCTCCAGTGTGAGTATGCATATGTACATTGAGGCTTCTCCTTACACTGAATGCTTTATCGCATATGCTGCATGAATAGGGCTTCTCTCCAGTGTGAATACGCATATGTGCTTTGCAGCTACTACTTGCACTGAATGCTTTATCGCATATGCTGCATGAATAGGGCTTCTCTCCAGTGTGAATACTCATATGTGCTTTGAAGCTACTAATTACACTGAAGGCTTTATCGCATATGTTGCATGAATAGGGCTTCTCCCCAGTGTGAATACGCATATGTTTTTTGAAGCTACTCCTTTCACTGAATGCCTTATCACATATGTTGCATGAATATGACTTTTCTCCAGTGTGAATACGCATGTGCCTATTTAAGTTACCACTGCTAATGAATGATTTTTCACATATGTTGCATACATATGGCTTTTTTCCTGTGTGCATTCGCATGTGTATTTTTAAGGAACTACTACTACAGCATGATTTTTCACATGCAGTGCAAGAATAGGATTTTTTCTTATTGTGATGTCTCAGATTGTTCACCAACTTATTGCTAGTAGCAAATTCTTTGTTGCACACATCACAATATAAACAGGACTGCGTGTTCTCGGGACAGTTCCTTACATTACTATCAGTATCTATATGCAGTTCTGTGTTATTTAAATCATTGTTAATTTCGGCATCTTCATCGTCTGTTTCCAACTTCAATTCAGCAAGCTCAAAGTCTTGAGTTTCATTAGTCTCTTCTTCACTCACTTCTTCTTCCTTAATAGTTAGAGGTGTACTTGTAGTGTCCGAGTTATCATTTATAAACATGTACTGTATAGGAGTCACCATTATGCGCTGCTTCATTTCTAGGACAGCATTGTGAGCTTATCGTGTATTACCTGGAACAATAAAATGGTTATAACAGTAAGGCCTTATTACATCTATTCTAGATGATTGATGCAGCGTCAGGTGGAACTTTAATACTTACTAACAGCATGCTGGGCTTTGCGGTGAACTTTGAAAGCACCGTAAAGGGGCTCCACAAATAAAGTGGCGATCACAACAGGCCGCAGTGATACCATAGCCACATAAAATAAAATAAAAATGCTGTAGTGCCTGGGTCATTATTTAGGTTCGCCCAGCTAAGCCTAGTCAACCTTATCCGCAGAAATGACATGATTAATACGTGTGGCGCTGACTAAGCCGCGGCTACCCTCACAATGTTTTCCTTCACCATTCTGAGCATGTGTTAATTCACAAAAACATTTTTGGATCAGATAAATCATCTCTTAATTGTTACATACCTCACTGTCATAGTTCAACAGTTCTAGAAGGATTGAGTTGGATTTGCGCGCCATCTGGGAGAATCTGAGGCACCTCTCCAGCAGTCGGTGACAAACATAGCAAAGTGTGCTCGGCATCTCATTTACTGTTTCAGTGTTGAGCTGAAACAAATAAAGCGGTAGGTGTTCAATCATTTATGTAGGTATGTAAAAATTGATGAGTGCCATGATGAAATAAAACAATATTTTAAAATGAACATTATTTTCATGTTGAGGTGAAGGAAACTTAACCTTAAACTTTTCAAATTGGTATTAATTTTTGGTCAGTATTTGCATTTGTTCTCGTTTTGAGATCACTCCTTCAGTTTAAACAGATATCAATTTTGTTAGCGAATCAGCACTACGAAAGTGAATTTATGTTAACAATGAGAGGTTTTTTTACAAGAATTTCACATCGAATTTGGCTGATCATCAGTATAGGCTATATAGCTTGCAGAACCTATGTTCAGCAGTGGACTTCATCAGACTGATGGTAACGTGAGGTACATTTACTAATTGCTTACAAGGTATTCCCTACCTGGGTGTTCGTAAGTTTCTCGTATATCTCGAGGAGGTGGATGCTATCGATGTGCAGCATTCTGATTTCCCCCACGAGACACACTCTGCACACAGATGGAGACATTGCAGGCCGGCTGATGCACTGAAACGAATCCTAGAAACTTCAACACTGAAGCTAAGTTACAAATATCACAGATAAGGGAATTGACAAGACGTATTTATGTAACCAAACCCCTCTATCAATTATTTATAATAAACTAGCTGTTTCAATTCAAACGACTTCGTCCGCATAGCTCATAATTTAAAACCCCCTACTTTGACCCCTTTATCTCAATTCAATTCAATTTCTTAGTTTTGGCTACTGTGGCTATTGTCACAATTCTGCCAATGTCCGTTTCATGCTAGTGTCATAAATCTTCATGGAGAAGTGACAAGAAAATGGCCGTCAGCAGCATAGAGTAATTTTGTATAATACCAGGTCAGCAGTCAGCAGAATCGTCAATTTAGGTCACTTCATTCGTTTAGTTGTGAAAGATAACAAACACTACTTATGAATAATAAAACATTAATTTTATTCTCGATCTACGCTAATTATAATTATTTACAAAGGTACTCTGTGATAAAATTGGATGCACACGTCTGTGTGACTATTATGATCACAGAACACTATTACGTGACTGTGTTAATTATTTTCGTTTTCAAAACTTTGTTTACATAACATAGTTTCAGGAAATTCCAGTAGCGTCGTGGACGACTAGTTTCTAATGAGTTCCGTCACTTTTGCGTAGCGTCATGGACGGGGGCTACTCCCGAGTTTTTTTCCCCTTTCGGGTTGGCTATGGCATCTAGGCCTTATCACCATGTATTCATGTATTTTTTCTTGATATTAGTTTGTCTTCAAATCAAAGATGCCACTGCAGTCGAAGATTGGAGTCAACAAAACGTATATACGCACATGGCTAACGTATGCTGCCCCGGCGTGGTACGCCCTATGCTCTGCCACCAACAGGAAACGAATACAAGCCCAACAGAACCTCACCCTTCGGATGTGCACTGGAGCCGGTCGCTACGTTCGCAACGATGTTATCGCGCGGGACGTGCAGTTATATTCAATCGAAGCGCTCGTATCGATGTTGGCACGACGGATGTACGACCGCGCTGACAACGGTCGCCATGAACACCTCCGAGGAATAGCCCCACTCCACGCTCGCCCCCCTGAACACGAAGGGTATTGGCGACCACGTGAGCTACTGAACACCCAGACTTCACCTACCGGCGAACGGCCCACGGGGAGTGAGTAATATAAAAAAAAAACCATGAACTCCAACAGCATGCCGAGAAGTGGCAACCTACGCCACTGACTTGGCTTACGAAAAGCCCAAAAGAGAGCCGCCTGCAAGCCAAGAAGGCTCCAAGAGGCTAAGCCCAGAGACCCGGGGATCGCTGTCCTCGCGAGTAGATGCCAGGGCGATGGGCCAAACAAGCCCGAGGCCCTTACCTGCAGCTCCCAAGAGAGCTTGTGGACGACCCGGATTGATTGATAGTTTGTCTTCATTTTCTCTCGTCAGTCATGGTCAAGTCGCCGTCAAGTCAACTAAGTCAAGTCTAGTTAAAAAAAACAATAAACAATATTGTTTTTTTACTCAAACAATTCAAATAGAATTGAACTTTCGTTTCATTCAGTCTGCGCATCAGCCGGCCTGCAATGTCTTCTTCGGTGTGCAGAGTATGTCTCGTGGGCGAAATCAGGATGCTGCACATTGATAACATCCACCTCCTCGAGTTATACGAGAAACTTTCGAACACCCAGGTAGGGAATAACCTCTGCGCTATTATTAAAGGTACCAGCCGTTATGCGCGCGTAGCAGCACGTACAGTCACCAAAAAGTCCACCTAAACGCTTTTTGAAACATTCCGCTTGCACATGGCTAAGTGACAGGCTCACCGGCCAGTTTATATATTCACTGTGATCCACTTCTTCATATAAGACTGTGAATACCCAGTCTGTTAATCAGTTGAAACCGAAAAGTTGATTCATGGGTCTCGTTGTACTATGGTACCCGTAGTTACTGATACCCATGACACAGGGAATCCTTGTGTGGGGTCAGGACTATGAATGTGATTGTTATTTATTAGAATTATTATTATTTATAACAGGAAAATTTGATTTGTAGGATTTGTTCAGCAGTGGGCTGATGATGAGAGCCCCAAAGAGTGCCAAGAGGAACGGTTTTGAGTCTTCTCCGTCCACCTGTAACCTTCACAGAAGTGATCACAGATCGACAACAATTGCACATACTATCCAAAACTCAACACCAAGCTGGCGAAGTTTTTTTTTTTATTATAACCGTATTTCCCTAGTGTACATTTTTTTTTTTTTTTTTTTTCTATTTATTTAGGGGCTATCCATTGCTGGATAAAGGCCTCCTCCATCTCGGCGAAGTTTAGTTAAATGTAAATGATTTGCTGTTCAATTTTCCCGTTTTTCTATTTTCCCTTCAATAAATGAAAGGAAGGAAGAAATAATTTTTATTGGTAACCACAATAAATTTGTATCTGTTTAGGTGCGAGTTAGGAGGTAGGTTAGGTACATAGTACTTATAGAGCATAGGTAAATGCCATGTTATAAACTATATTAAGTATGGTCTATTTGGTTAATTTCACGAAATTGAACCAAATCACCAAACTAACCTCTTATACTATAAAAAACCACAAAAATAATTGTATAATTATTTATTTATTTTAGCTCAATGAAACAGTAAATGAGATGCCGAGCACACTTTGCTATGTTTGTCACCGACTGCTGGAGAGGTGCCTCAGATTCTCCCAGATGGCGCGCAAATCCAACTCAATCCTTCAAGAACTGTTGAACTATGACAGTGAGGTATGTAACAAATATGATAAGTACATATGCACCTGCAAGGTAAATAAATTATTGGCACAGTGTGTCGGACCACCAACAGTGCTGGTCTGCTCTGCATTCCACTTCTGAAAGCTCAATGAATAGGTACTTTTTTTGAGTAATTACCCACTTTACTACCTATTTTAGGTACATAGGCATCTGTAAGGTAAATAAATTATTGGCACAGTGTGTCGGACCACAAAAAATGGCCTGTTCTGAATCTCGCTTCTGAAAACTGAGTGTTATGGTATGTTTTTTGAGTGAGTAAGTACCTACTTCACCACCTATTCTAAAAAAGCACTGTTGGAGTGATGTTAGTTGGCCTCCGATCCTCAGGTCATGGATTCGAATCTTGGTTGTACACCAATCAAAGTCAAAGTCAAAAGGCATTTATTTCAATAAAATCACTAGGATCACTTTGAAACGTCTTAGAAACTAGGTGAAGCTATGCCTGTTCCTCGCGACCAAGCCTAGAAGAATCAGGCAACAAACACGGCTTGGTGCCTATCATTTTTTTCGATGATCCTTTTTCACAAAATGGATTTTAAAGCTTCAGTGTGGTGCCGATCGAACTAGGTGAGGCTCAAAAGAAAAGTAATCTAATTATAATCATTAATAAAAAAGAGCTTATAAAAATGTGAAAAAAAAAGAAGATTATTTTCGATTTCGAAATAAATGTTCGTTTTACTGAAGGAGTTAAACTTTGTGAGGAAACCCGCGGCCTATTCAGCGCTGCACGTCTTGCTACCCTCGTCTTCTCTGTGGATAAGGTTGACTTGGCTTAGAGGATGTGCTGGGTGAGGAAAGAAATTATATTCCTACTATTTTATTCTAACCTACTCCATTCAAATGAAAGAAAGTTCCACCTGACGCTGCATATATCATCTAGAATAGATGTAATAAGGACTTACTGTTATAACCATTTAATTGTTTCAGATAACACATGATACGCTCACAATGCTATCTCTAGAAATGAAACAAAGTATGATGGTGACTCCTATACAGTACATGTTTATAAATGATAACCTAAACACTACAAGTACACCTCTAACTATTAAGGAAGAAGAAGTGAGCGAAGAAGAGGCTAATGAAACTCAAGGCTTTGAGCTTGCGGAATTGAAGTTGGAAACAGATGATAAAGATGCTGAAATTGACAATGATTTAAATAACACAGAACTGCATATCGATACTGATAGTAATGTAAGGAACTATCCCAAGAACACGCAGTCCTGTATATATTGTGATGTGTGCAACAAAGAATTTGCTACTAGATATAAGTTGGTGGAACATCTGAGAAGTCACAATAGAAAAAAATCCAATTCATGCACTGCATGTGAAAAATCATTCATTAGCAGTAGTCACTTAAAAAAACACATGCGAATCCACACTGGAGAAAAGCCATATGCATGCAACATATGTGGTAAGACATTCACTGAAAGTTGTAATTTAAAAACACACATGCGAATCCACACTGGAGAAAAGCCATATAAATGCAACATATGTGATAAGCCATTCACAAAAAAAAATAATATAAAAGATCACATGCGGATTCACACTGGAGAGAGGCCATATTCCTGTAACAGATGTGATAAGGCATTCACGCAAAAATATAACTTAACAACGCACATGAAAAGTCACACTGGAGAAAAGCCATATTCGTGTAGCATATGTAATAAGGCGTTCAGTGTAAGTAGTAGCTTGAAAGTACATATGCGTATTCACACTGGAGAAAAGCCATATACTTGCAACATATGTGATAAGGCATTCAGTGTAAGTAGTAGCTTCAAAGTACATATGCGTATTCACACTGGAGAAAAGCCATATACTTGCAGCTTATGTGATAAGGCATTCGCTCAAAATAATACCTTAAAATTCCACATGCAAACTCACACTGGAGAAAAGCCATATTCTTGCAACATATGTGATAAGGCATTCACTGTACGTAATCACCTCAAAATACACATGCGTACTCACACTGGAGAAAAGCCATATTCTTGCAACATATGTGATAAAGCATTCAGTGTAAGTAGTCACTTAAAAGCGCATATGCGTATTCACACTGGAGAAAAGCCATATTCCTGTAACAGATGTAATAAGGCATTCACGCAAAAAAGTCAATTGACAGAGCACATGAGTAGTCACACTGGAGAAAGGCCATATTCGTGTAGCATATGTAATAAGGCATTCGCTCTGAGTAAGATCTTAAAATCACACATGCGAACTCACACTGGAGAAAAGCCATATTCTTGCAACATATGTGATAAAGCATTTTGTGTAAGTAGTAGCTACAAAGAACATATGCGTATTCACACTGGAGAAAGGCCATATTCCTGTAACAGATGTGATAAGACATTCATGCAAAAAAAAAAATTTACAAGGCACATGACAATTCACACTTGAGAAAAACCATATTCTTGCAGCATATGTGATAAAGCATTCAGTGTAAGTAGTAGCTACAAGGCACATATGCGAAGCCACGTTGGAGAAAAGACATTATTGCGACAGATGTGACGAAGCATTTGTGTATCGTATCTAGTGCGTGCAATTGACAGTTATAGTGACAGAGCACATGAGTACTCACACTGGAGAAAAGCCATATTCTTGCAACATATGTGATAAGACATTCAGAGTCAGTAGTCACTTCAAAGCACATATGCGTATTCACACTGGAGAGAAGCCATATGCGTGCAACATATGCGATAAGGCATTTACACAAAGTAGTCATTTAAAAAAACACAAGCGCATTCACACCAGAGTGTAGCAGATGACGTCATACGAAGTTCACTATAGTCGATAACTGTGATAAGACGAAGCCAACTGACGTTTACTGTGTTGTCAGTTTTTGATGAAATAAAAATAGAACTTGTGACAAAGTGAATGATTGAATAAACTCCTGAATTGCCTCGATTATCTAGTGAATAGTTAGTGTGCCGAACTGCCGATATCGGGTACGGGGTTCGAATTTTAGTCGTGCTTTGTACATACCAACGAGTTTTCGACGACTATGTTCCTATAGTATCTACCTATACTGAATACCGAGTGTTTTAAACATTGCGAGGAAACTTGTAAGACTGTCCTATTTTCAATACATCATGCAGTTGAAACTATCGATTATAAAATATAACAATTATAGGTAGGTAATGAAAATAAAAAACATCGTTTATTACATACCTAATTTGTTTTTATTCATCAGATAAAAAATCATCACTATCGCTTTCGGTGACATTAATTATAAATCTGTCTGGAACATTGTCGATCATGTGGTCGAGACCATGCATTTTGTCTTTAATTATATGTGACACGCAGCTACTCCTGTTCAGTCATCTGATTGAACGAGAACTGAACGCATCACTATTACTTTAAATATGGCAACATTATTTTACAAAGTGACATTAGCTACTGTCAGTTGGCTTAATGCATCATACAATATATCTTACAAACAAATGAATCAACTTGTAAGACCGTTAGATTGAAAAATAGGTTTAGTAACAATCTTTAACATAGCAAAATATGCACATTAAAAAATTTCATCATCATCATCGGCCTTATCTACCGACTTCCCGCAACCTTCACAATGTCGTCGGTCCATCCAATAAAAAAAATTACTAAACTAAAAGTCATAGCCATTTTAGACGCAAAAAATAGTAAATCACGTTTGTCTCGCGATTTTACATATGTCAGTTATTTCGTTTTCCAACTACAGCGAGACGATATAGGTATTCATAAATAGGGTGAAATTTTGTAATGCCACCTGGGGGGAAAGTGCTCATAATACTTGTAGATAGAACATTTACCCAAATAAACATTCCTTTCTTTTTGAAAGGAAAGAATTCTGCATTCAATGATTTTCTAAAATTCGCTTGTCAACCCGACTAAAATCTGTAAAAATTACACCTTGTACTTTTATTGCATCGATAGTTAGGGTCAATTTTAAGGATGAAAGCTCTCTAACAAACTAGATAAATTAAATGAAAAATGGTAAAGCCGTTCTCAAGTTACAGGCGTGACCAGGAGAAATAGGCGTTCATTTTTATATATACCTATAGATAAGTTTTATTTAGTCGTTTTATTTGGACGTTATTTGTCTACATTGTCAGTTCCTTCTCCAATATTTGTTTCCTACATTAAGTTAGCACGTTGGCCTTTTTTTCTTGTTACCTTTGAGGTTGGCTGTTGGAAAAAGCCTTAAGCCCTTCTTTTGTACAACTTTGTATTGTTTGTTTAATAAAGTATTAAATAAATATATTGTGTTTCTTTTGTTAGATTGTGTAATCCTAATACATGACCTAACTCTGTGCACGAAAGGAGAAGAGGCGCACTTTAAATCCTACTAAGTATCTTAATAGTAGTTGTTAATAATTAGGAATTAGAAAATAATTAAGGAAGTACCTATATAAATTCTTTTATTTTAACAATGACCTCATTCTGCCTATTTACTAGTATGTATTTACTTTACATTGGTAGCTCGGTAGGGGAGAGTGGGGAACATCGGGCACTTTTTTGCTTAGGTGTCAATGAAACAGTAGTATTTTGACATAATCAAATTTTTCAAACCTCTCAAACCCAAACCTGTGGTCGGGTGGCTTGGGCACCCCTACGGGGTTTGGGCAGGGTGCTTAAAAAGCTTCATATTGCTAAATTAACTTAATATTATATAATAAAATCATCATAACTTCTTATAAAATATTAACAGCTTACATAATCCTTTAAAAATTTCAGAAAATAGATGAAATATTTGAGCAAAGCGGTAAAAAACTACATGAAGCAAAATTTTACAAAAATCTTTAATCTAAACTATCAAAATTTACATGTTTTTGCCATTCAATCACTTTATCTTAGGTTTGGCATGCTCTTTAGGGGAGGGGGGTTCGGGGTCGGCAACGCGTGCGTGATGCCTCCGGTATTGCAAGCGCTCATAGGCTACGGTAACCGCTTACCAACAGGTGGGCCGTACGCTTGTTTTCGACCACAGTTGTATAAAAAAAAAACCAGACGGGTTTATCAAAGGTATATTTTGAATTCCATGTACTATGTGCGCAACAATGTATTCAGGTATTTTACACCATTTGTTCTTCTTCATGATCGTGAATGGCATTTTCCTGAAAATAAATGATAAGTAAACATAAAGCAGAAACAAAAAAAATATTCCACCTATACACTATGTAGCGGAGGGAGCATTGGGCATGCCCAAGCCTCCCTTCAAAATCAGTGCCCAATGGTACCCAGGTACCTATTATACAGGTACATAAGTAGAAATTATAAAAAAACTATAATGCCCTTCGAGTTATAAGGGGGTGCCCGAGCCTCCCAACTGCCCGATGGTCCCCCTATATGTGAGGGGAGGGTTCCCCTATATGTGATGTATATGTGAGAAGGTACTTTTCAAAAATAACAAACAATATTTTGTGCAGTTTTTATTATTTAGTTAGGAGTAGGTACAACGTTAATTATCGTAAATATTTACAATTTTCAAATACAATAAGTTACAACCAAGGACTGACGAGCTACCACGGAGAGATGAGCCCAAGTAAGTTTTTATTTTTTTTAATAAATATAAGTTGCATTTAAGCATTCGGCCCAGGCGGCCGCTGACCAAATGGTACCTATCATCATCATTAAGCCGTTCGACATCCACTGCTGAACATGGCCTCCCCCACAGAAAGAGCAAATTCCTTATCATGTGGGGGGATTTGCCCATACTCACCGCGCTGGGCATGCGGGTTGGCGAGCGCAGTTAGAGCTGTCGTTGTTAAAATGAGGGACGCTGCTGCCCATCCCCTAGCTTTATTCCCTTAGTCGCCTCTTACGACATCCGCGGATAGGTAGATATGGAGGGGCCTATTCTTCAGCCGGGGCCACCACGGCAAACCTATGTATACGAGAAAATAATTAGGTAGGTATGACAAAAATATTAGACACTTGCTTACCTACATACCGTACATATATACGTACCTACATAATAAGTAGTTTTTTTAGGAGGAGGTATGGCACAGCGAGATTATCTCGTTCTGAATCGGAGCAGCCCGCCTGGAGAGGTACGCCGCCTTAGATCGCAGCCAAATAACATTATTTGTTTCAAATAGTGTTGTGTTCCTGCGATGAGTAAGGTTGCCAGAGCTCTTTAGGGGGGACGGGGTTCGGGGTCGGCAACGCGTGCGTGATGCCTCTGGTATTGCAAGCGCTCATAGGCTACGGTAACCGCTTACCAACAGGTGGGCCGTATGCTTGTTTGCCACCTCAGTAGTACAAAAAAAAAAAAAAAGTAGCAAAGGCAAAGAACTTTATCTACTTATTCCAAGTTCGACGACCATAGGCCCTTCTCAGGGTCACCATACCTCAACCTGGTCACTGACCTAATACAAGAAGGCCAAGAATAAATCCAAGAAGCCGCGGGCGCAAGCTGGTTGATTGCTGAGGAAAATGTTTTCGAGTTAAGTAATCGAAATATCGAGGCCAATCGGTCTCTTTTGAAGACTGTACAGGGAAGGAAGTGCAGAGACGGATTGCAATATCATGGATAAAGTATTGGGGACTAAAGGAGATAATTAAAAACAAACAAGTAAATATAAAAACTAAGAAAAGAGTGTATGAAATCATGATCCTATCTTATCTATGCTTAACATATGGCTGCCAAACAGGTATCAAACTATCAGACAGAATTAACAACATAAATAACAGGAAAAATACAAAGTTGTGTAGTATTATAAGTAGGACCAGATCATTGAAGTGGAACTGGGCAGGACACATATGTAGGATGGAGAAAGAAAGATGAAGAAAAATAATAGTGGAATGGATACCACGCAGTAACAAGAGGAACAGAGGGCGGCCGAAAAAACGTTGGGAAGACATATTCCGGTAAAGAAGTGGGCCAGACTGGATGAGACAGGCCAGAGATAGAAACTTATGGAAAGATTTGGGGGAGGCCTACGCCAGAGAGGCAACTTCTACAGACTAGTACCTAATAAGATTTGCATGCAGAAATAAATTTAAATTATGGAAATAATATGTACTAATTGTTTTTAATATTTGTAATTCAAAATTCCATACTGTAGTAGAAATAAAGGCTATTTTTATTTTATTTATAATCGAAATATTACTATAACTTCACACACGCGTGGGCCCACACTTCCACATGTCTGTATGAATGAGATACATTAGCAAATGCTTTGTCGCATCTGTTGCAAGAATATGGCTTTTCTTCAATGTGAATTCTCATGTGCCTTGTCAAGTTAACTTTTTTGTGAATGTTGCAAAAATGTCTTTCCTCCAATGCTGGCTTCGCATGTGAGTTTTTAAACTACTATTTACAGTGAATGCCTTATCGCATATGTTGCATGAATAGGGCTTTTCTCCAGTGTGAGTAAGCATATGTACATTGCGGCTACTCCTTACACTGAATGTCTTAAAGCACATTTTGCATGAATATGGCTTCTCTCCAGTGTGAATACGCATATGTGCTTTGCAGCTATCACTTACACTGAATGCTTTATCGCATATGCTGCATGAATAGGGCTTCTCTCCAGTGTGAATACGCATATGTGCTTTGCAGCTACTACTTGCACTGAATGCTTTATCGCATATGCTGCATGAATAGGGCTTCGCTCCAGTGTGAATACTCATATGTGCTTTGAAGTTACTAATTACACTGAATGCTTTATCGCATATGCTGCATGAATAGGGCTTCTCTCCAGTGTGAATACGCATATGTGCTTTGCAGCTACTCCTTGCACTGAATGCCTTATCACATATGTTGCATGAATATGACTTTTCTCAGGTGTGAATACGCATGTGCCTATTTAAGTTACTACTGTTAATGAATGATTTTTCACATATGTTGCATGCATATGGCTTTTTTCCTGTGTGCATTTGCATGTGAATTTTTAAGGAACTACTACTAAAGCATGATTTTTCACATGCAGTGCAAGAATAGGATTTTTTCTTATTATGATGTCTCAGATGGTTCACCAACTTATTTCTAGTAGAAAATTCTTTGTTGCACACATCACAATATAAACAGGACTGCGTGTTCTCGGGACAGTTCTTTATATTACTATCAGTATCTATATGCAGTTCTGTGTTATTTAAATCATTTACAATTTCATCATCTTTATCGACTGTTTCCAACTTCAATTTCTCAAGGTCAAAGTCTTGAGTTTCTTCAGTATCTTCTTCGGTCACAAATGCTTGTTCTTCTTTAATAGTTATAGGTGTACTTGTAGTGGTTGGGTTCTTATTTATAAACATGTACTGTATAGGAGTCACCATTATGCGCTGCTTCATTTCTAGGGACAGCATTGTGAGCTTATCGTGTATTACCTGGAACAATAAAATGATTATAACAGTAAGGCCTTATTACATCTATTCTAGATGATTGATGCAGCGTCAGGTGGAACTTTAATACTTACTAACAGCATGCTGGGCTTTGCGGTGAACTTTGAAAGCCCTGTAAAGGGGCTCCACAAATAAAGTGGCGATCACAATAGGCCGCAGTGATACCATTTTTTTTATTATTAGCCGTATTTCCCTAGTGTACATTTTTTTTTTTTCTTTTCTTTTTATTTAGGGGCTATCCATTGCTGGATATAGGCCTCCTCCATCTCGTGCCATCCTCCTCTGTCTCTTGCCCTTTGTGTCCATATTTTTCCAGCCACTGATTCAATGTCGTCTCTCCAGCGACGGACTGGCCGACCGCGAATTCTCTATCCGTCACGGGGCCACCAGTGTAGTATTCTCTCGCTCCATCTATTGTCCGTTTGTCTGGCCGTATGGCCTGCCCATTTCCATTTCAATCTTGATGCCATGGTTCCTGCATCTGTGATCTTTGTCTTTTTTCTTATCTTTGAGCTTCTTATACGGTCTCTGAGTTTTAGCCCAAGCATGCTTCTTTCTATGGCTCTTTGAAAGGATCTGAGTTTAATTTTATTTTCCGCCGTTAAGGCCCATGTTTGGCATCCGTAAATAAGTGTTGGTAAAATAGTATTGTCCGCGATTTTCTTCTTGATACTTTTTGGAAAACTCCCTTTGAAAATTTCTTTGAGTGACCAATATTTTTCCACGCAAAGGATATTCTTCTATCTATTTCCTTTTTAGTTCTATCCGTAAAACTTATGTTCTGTCCGAGGTATACATAGTCATTTACATACTCTAGGGTTTGGCCTGCAACATGAAGAGGTATCTTTTGGCTATTTGTCATCGCTTTGGTTTTATTGCTGTTCATTTTCAAGCCACATTTCTGACTTTCTTCGTCCAGCTTTGATATCATTTCCTGTATTTCTGCATGGCTCTCGGACATCAGTATTATATCGTCTGCAAACCTTAGGTTGGATAGATACTCTCCATTTATATTAATGCCGCATTTGTTCCAGTCTAGTCTTTGAAATATGTATTCCAGTAAGCAAATAAATAACTTTGGCGATATGGTATCTCCTTGGCGAACGCCTTTTCCAATATTGAAGGGCTCACCCTCTCTCTCTAGTTTAACTTTTGCGACACTTTCTGTGTATATGTTTTTGAGCAGTGATATGTAGTTGTTGTTTACGCCCTGTTCTGCGAGTGCTTTCCAGAGACTGCTGTTTGATGGAGTCGAAGGCTTTGCTGTAGTCGATGAATATTATGTATATACTTTTTCCAAATTCTAGGTATCTTTCCAGTATTTGGGTAACTGTGAATATGTGGTCTATTGTAGAGTAGTTTCTTCTAAAGCCAGCCTGTTCTCGGGGCAGGCCTTCTTCAATTGTTTTGTTGATTCTGTTTAATATTAATCCAGTAAATATTTTGTACATAGTTGTAAGCAAACTTATGGGCCTGTAGTTGTTCATGTCTTTAGGGTCTCTTTTTTTGTAGAGGAGGGTGATCGTGCAACTTTTCCATATTTTTGGGATGTGTTGATGCGATAATACTTGATTATATAAATTTGTTAGAAGGGGATAGATAGCTTCTCCAAATGCTTTAAGGATGTCGTTGGTGATTTTATCCTCTCCTGGGCTTTTGTTATTTTTCATTTTGTTGATGATAGTCCGCACTTCAGATTGTATGAAAGGTAGGACCTCTTCTGTACCAATGGGTTGGTATGTGGCGTATAGGTTCGTAGTATCTGGTTCCACTTTGTCTTCTGTGTATAACTCTCTGTAGAATTCTGTGGCTGTCTGTATTAATTCTTGTCTAGAGTTTATTATTTTGTTGCTACTGTCTTTCTTAAATTCCATGACCCATTTCGTACATGTGTCTAGTTTTTTGGATGCTCTTTTACTTGAACCTGTTGTTTTCAATTCTTCTAATAGGATGCTTAGTCTCTTTTCTTTCTGTTTTAACTTTATTTTCTTTTTGATCTTCATGTATAGATTTTTCAGACGTTTTCTCTGTGTATGTGTTTTATTGTTTAATTTCTTTAGACTTTCTCTTTCTTAGATAAGTTCCTGTTATATCTTCAGTAAAAATATTATACTCGATCTTTTTTGGATTTGTTTGTGGTAGTTTAGAAAGGCATTTGTTGATAGTGGCTGCAAGAAGTGGTATGTTTCTTCTGGATGGTCTTCGTGTATTATTTCTTTTAGTAACATATTTTTCAGTGTTTCTTTTTCTATTGTGTTAAACATTTTTGTCTTGGGTTTGTACAGGTTACTTCGACTTCTTTTTGATACTCCTTGGAGTTTTATTTCACAACGGACTGGTCGGTGGTCTGATGAGTAGTTGGTTTCTAAAACTTCAACATCTTTTACAATCTTGAAGTTTCTAGTTATTATAAAGTCGATTTCATTTTTATATTTTCCATTTGGAGATTGCCAGGTCCATTTTTTTCTAGGGGGCTTCTTGAATTTGGAGTTTGCTATTGTTAGCTGGTGTTCATGGCAAAATTCTAGAAGTTTTGATCCTCTGTCATTTCGGGTTCCGTATCCAAATTTCCCCATAATATAATCTTCGTCTTTACTTGGCATTCCAACTTTGGCATTGAAGTCTCCTATTATGAGGGTATTTTTCCTGTTGCTTGCCAATGCTTTCCTTAAATCTTTATAAAATGTGTCTATTTCCTGATCTTTTGCCTTTTCGGTTGGGGCATAGGCTTGTATTATTGTTAGGTAGCTTTCGTAAGATTTGATGTCGAGGCGTACAACTCTGTCTGAAAACGCCATAAAACTGTCAATGTTTAGTTTCAGGTATTTTTTTACCATAAAGCCTTCGCCATTTCTTCCACGTTTCTCTCCATTATAAAGTAGTATATAATCTTTATTTTCTTCTATCTGCTTACCTGCTTTTTTAGTTTCGGAGAGTCCAATAATATCCCACTTTATGTTTTGAAGACTGTTTTCTAGTTGTGGCATTCTAGTTTTATCTACCAGAGATCGCACGTTGTATGTAAGAATGTATAGACTTTCGTTGTTTATATTTTTCTGAGATGGAGGGTTTTGGTCGTTCTCCCCCGCGGCGACCACCCGTTGTGGGGGAGGGAGAGGTATATTGTTTGTAAATTGCTATTGTTGATTACTGAAGTTTTCGTCTGCAGTTTGCGCATATGGGCGAGTGTTGGTCCAATAAGACGATATTTTGTTTTTCTGTGCTTGCATTGATGAAGATTCTTTTAAATCTTTTGGTTTGTTGTTTTTATCTTTTATTTGAGGTGGTGTCTGCAGTGATACCATAGCCACATAAAATAAAATAAAAATGCGCCCAGCTAAGCCTAGTCAACCTTATCCGCAGAAATGACATGATTAATATGTGTGGCGCTGACTAAGCCGCGGCTACCCTCACAATGTTTTCCTTCACCATTCTGAGCATGTGTTAATGCACAAAAACATTTTTAGGTCAGATAAATCATCTCTTATTTGTTTCATACCTCACTGTCATAGTTCAACAGTTCTAGAAGGATTGAGTTGGATTTGCGCGCCATCTGGGAGAATCTGAGGCACCTCTCCAGCAGTCGGTGACAAACATAGCAAAGTGTGCTCGGCATCTCATTTACTGTTTCAGTGTTGAGCTGAAACAAATAAAGTGGTAGGTGTTCAATCATTTATGTAGGTATGTTAAAAATTGATGAGTGCCATGATGAAATAAAACAATATTTTAAATTAACATTATTTTCATGTTGAGGTGAAGGAAACTTAACCTTAAACTTTTCAAATTGGTATTAATTTTTGGTCAGTATTTGCATTTGTTCTCGTTTTGAGATCACTCCTTCAGTTTAAACAGATATCAATTTTGTTAGCGAATCAGCACTACGAAAGTGAATTTATGTTAACAATGAGAGGTTTTTTACAAGAATTTCACATCGAATTTGGCTGATCATCAGTATAGGCTATATAGCTTGCAGAACCTATGTTCAGCAGTGGACTTCATCAGACTGATGGTAACATGAGGTACATTTACTAATTGCTTACAAGGTATTCCCTACCTGGGTGTTCGTAAGTTTCTCGTATATCTCGAGGAGGTGGATGCTATCGATGTGCAGAATTCTGATTTCCCCCACGAGACACACTCTGCACACAGATGGAGACATTGCAGGCCGGCTGATGCACTGAAACGAATCCTAGAAACTTCAACACTGAAGCTAAGTTACAAATATCACAGATAAGGGAATTGACAAGACGTATTTATGTAACCAAACCCCTCTATCAATTATTTATAATAAACTAGCTGTTTCAAACGGCTTCGTCCGCATAGCTCATAATTTAAAACCCCCTACTTTGACCCCTTTATCTCAATTCAATTCAATTTCTTAGTTTTGGCTACTGTGGCTACTGTCACAATTCTGCCAATGTCCGTTTCATGCTAGTGTCACAAATCTTCATGGAGAAGTGACAAGAAAATGGCCGTCAGCAGCATAGAGTAATTTTGTATAATACCAGGTCAGCAGTCAGCAGAATCGTCAATTTAGGTCACTTCATTCGTTTAGTTGTGAAAGATAACAAACACTACTTATGAATAATAAAACATTAATTTTATTCTCGATCTACGCTAATTATAATTATGTACAAAGGTACTCTGTGATAAAATTGGATGCACAGACTATTATGATCACAGAACACTATTACGTGACTGTGTTAATTATTTTCGTTTTCAAAACTTTGTTTACATAACATAGTTTCAGGAAATTCCAGTAGCGTCGTGGACGACTAGTTTCTAATGAGTTCCGTCACTTTTGCGTAGCGTCATGGACGAAGGGGCTTACCACAGAACACTAATATCCTACTCCCGAGTTTTTTTCCCCTTTCGGGTTGGCTATGGCATCTAGGCCTTATCACCATGTATTCATGTATTTTTTCTTGATATTCGTTTGTCTTCAAATCAAAGATGCCACTGCAGTCGAAGATTGGAGTCAACAAAACGTATATACGCACATGGCTAACGTATGCTGCCCCGGCGTGGTACGCCCTATGCTCTGCCACAAACAGGAAACGAATATATAAGTTCTTTTATCCTACTTATATTAAAGTTCTAAGTTTGCACTGGGAGTTACTAAATACCACATAAAGATATAAAAGTTAATTCTATTTTTAGGATACGTACACACTTGTTCGAGGTCGCTTAGTAACTGAAGTTCATACTTCTCGCTTCCATCCAAAACTCATGGCTCAAGTATCATTCACACTTACAGGGTACCTACATAACACCCCCCAAAAGAGACGTTTCATCAATATATGGAGCCTGGGCCTGCACTGTGTACACTACTCTAAAATATGGCTAAGCAATAAAGTAAACGTATTTAATTGGTTATTTTATTTATATTGACTTCGTTCTAAAGTACATTAAGATTTTCTTCGACAAAGAGAGCAACACACAGCGCTACAAAAATATGGCGGATGGACGTGCGTGAAATGTCATTTTGACAACCTACATTTATCTGACAAAACAAAAACATCAGATCAAACAACATGACATGAAAAATATGTCAATGTCATGTCTAACGCCAATTATAAACCAACATGGCGGCCTTCAAATAGTGTTCACATAGTAAAAAACTTACCAGAAGAAATATTCTTGTACCATCGCATTTGTCTTAAAATTAATGAAATTGTATTTTTCTTGTAATCTCCTATATTTTCCTAATTTTTCTATGTAGTGTACATGGACCAGGCCCAGAATGAAATGGCTCCTTTTGCACAATAAATTTTCAAAAAAATTACAAATATCTTATCCTAGAAACACCAAAATATGGTCACAATAACATTCATAAACTTATTCAATAGAAATACAAAAGTCACAATACACTTAAGATACCATAAACAAATAATAGTAGATTATGCAACAAGGGCTCAAAGTAGTGTATTATGTCGCGGGCGCTATATTGAACCCCGAGAACGAGGGATTCTATGGGTTAACTCCTGAGCGGAGCGAGGGAGTTAAGGCAAGAATCCTGAGTACGAGGGGTTCAAGATCGCCCAAGACAAATACACATTTAAGCCCGCGATGCATACTCTACTTTTTATACTTTCTGCGAGGCAATTGAAAACAATGACTGTTAAGTAGAAAGAAATGATTTTTCTGGAAGTAAGTTTCCAACTATACCAGAGGCTTCAGATTGTATGCATTCTGGAGTCGAATCAAAATCACTGTCGTCGTCACTTGACATTTTTTAGAAGTTTATTCGAATCGAAAATGAATTTCGGTGTCGATAACAGCACAGCAGTTTGAGCGCTTGGCGCCTTTTTTTCTTTTTTTGTAGTCTATTCTGTAGTGGTCAGTTCGACATTCGAATAAATCCTTCTTCGTGCACGGATGAAAATGAATTTGGTAAGTTTTCATGTTTTTCTTTTTTTTAATTTGTAGGCAGTGCAAAGAAAATGATAACATACAGCCTAATTAGAATAAAATCTCATTGCACCCAAACATTTTTGAAACCAACCTCGATTAGGCAAGACTACATGGGTTGCATTCCAAATTCAAATCACATTATGTCCCATGGGAAATAATGAAATTCAGTACAACATTATGACCCGGCTAGACCGTAGGGCTTTAATGACTTACTTTAGGAAAGGTTTGCATGACACATAATATGCCATTGACGAGCAGGTAGTATAAAAAATATATTTTCGTCACCTACTTCACTTGAGAACAAAGAGTCACACATTTCAATAAACACTTGGTTCAAGTTGCTCTTAGCTAGCTTAGATGAAGTGTGGATTGAAATACCGCCTCACTTTTCATTATTATCGGACTATTTGTAACATAAATATTTAGAGAGCTGATCCTATTACGGATACGATAACGATAATAACCAATCCTTAGAAATGTGATCGATACTGATTTCGCTCTTGAAATACAAAAATAGAATGGAATAAGTTAACAATTAACTAAACAAAATATTTTTCTGAAATAATTCGTGTTTAATGCATTGCTTACAGTTTGACGAACTTTAATTAATAATTTTAACAATTAAATCTTACTGGTAATCTTATTTTACGACCTTTTTTTGTTACTTTTTCAACATCATTTTTTGTTTTTTCTTCACTAATACTAGTCTTAGATTCTACAATACACTTTTTACCTATATTACTACAATTATCCTCTGCTTGCTCACTACTCTGCTCATTTAAAATAAATGCAGGTTTAAGCCTATCTATGGATATATTCACTGTTCTATTGGGTAACTGGATTGTAAATACTTTATTTTTCCTTTTAATGACACGATAAGGACCATCATACGGTGATGTCAATGGTCTGCGTACTGCATAATTCCTGATAAAAACATTTTCACATTTATCCAACTCACTATGTACGAATAATGTGCGTGAATCCCGTAATTTTCGCGAAACTGGTTTCAAATTATTTATATGATTTCTTAACTGATCTAAAAATACATGTTCTCCAACGCTTCGATTATCTGAGATATCATAAAAATCACCAGGTAAACGAAGAGTTGTACCGTAAACATATTCTGAGGGACTTACGCCATTATCGCTTCTACCTACCGCACGTAAACCAAGTAGGACTGTAGGTAATTCGTCACTCCATGATGTATTGTTCATAAGTCGCGCTGTTAAAGCCTGTTTCATGCTCCTATGCCAACGTTCGACTATTCCGTTACTCTGTGGTCGATAAGGACTACTCCTACTCTTTTTTATACCTATTCTCTTTAAAAGTTTATGGTTGGTGGAGATCCTACAGGACGTGTAGAGAGAGAGTGCAGAGTTGTTATTTACAGGTGTATAATATTTACAATAGGTACATGGTATTTACAAAAGAATAGAAGATTTAGGAGACACGATAAAGCACACGACCAGAGTAGAAGTAAAAGTAAAAAGGTAGTCTGACAGACCGTCGTCCGTCCGAATCAACAACTCGTTCTATTCTTCGTCGCTATGCCAACTGAGAGGTATTTGAATTTGGCGGCGACGGAGTGATAGTGGTGGCGTAGCTCGCCACATATTCCCCCTGGCCAGACCGTGACTACGGTCGATAGAAGTCGGGAAAGTGAACTCTCCTGCCGCTCCGAGTTCTCTTCTCTTCAGAGGCTGTAGTAGTAGTAGGAGGAGCTGCAGGCTTCGGTGTCGGTGGACTTAGTGAGGTAGGATCTGTGGTCGTCTGTGCTTTTAGTAGATGTGCTTCTTTCGACATGTACGCTGGTTTCAACCTGTCGACACTGACGTTGACTATCTTGCCATTGACGTCGAGGGTGAAGAACTTCGGTTGCCTTTCAATAACCTTGTAAGGTCCAGCGTAAGGTGGTTCGAGTGAGCGACGCACGTGATCTCGACGTAGGAATACATGAGATGAGTTGTTCAGATCACGCGGGTAGTAGAAGGGTGACGTAGAGTGCCACGAAGTAGGTCTTGGTGTAAGTTTTTGAATATGCGAACGAAGACGGGCTGCATATTGAGTGACGTCAGCTGTGGTGCAGTCTTCGGATGGAGAAGGACTTCCGACCCGCCGAACTCGGCGTCCTGAAAATCTTCACCAGCCTTTGTTTTCGACATAATCACGTCGGGGTCACCAGTTATGGTTGGTGGAGATCCTACAGGACGTGTAGAGAGAGAGTGCAGAGTTGTTATTTACAGGTGTATAATATTTACAATAGGTACATGGTATTTACAAAAGAATAGAAGATTTAGGAGACACGATAAAGCACACGACCAGAGTAGAAGTAAAAGTAAAAGTAAAAAGGTAGTCTGACAGACCGTCGTCCGTCCGAATCAACAACTCGTTCTATTCTTCGTCGCTATGCCAACTGAGAGGTATTTGAATTTGGCGGCGACGGAGTGATAGTGGTGGCGTAGCTCGCCACAAGTTCACAAAACAAATTGCTTTCAAATTGCCGACCTTGGTCACTAGTTAAACGTTCGGGAATGCCAAAGTTCAGGATACTGCTGTAATTCAGATACAGTGTGTCTTCCTACTTTCGATTTCTGGCATTGTATACATGTTTTTGCCCACTGATTAACATCGCGATTCATACCTGACCAAAAGAATCGTTGCGCTATCATTTTTCGCGTTACTCTAATACCTGGATGACTAGATTCATGAAATGATTTGAATGCTAATTTTCTGTAACTTTCAGGTAAATACGGTCTACATACACTAGTTGAATTTTCGCAGTATATCATTCTATCGCTACCGGGAATGAAAATTTTCTTTAGAGAAATATTATCATTCTTTTCACTTACTAATTTTGACAATTCCAAATCGCATTCCTGAGCTGATGCTAATTCTGTGTAATCAATGGACGTAGGATAGCATATTGTTTCAACTCTCGATAACGCGTCAGCTACGTTGTTGCTTTCGGCCTTTATGTACCTTATATCCGTTGTAAATTCGCTTATGAATAATAGCTGTCTTGTACGTCTGGGTGTTTCGCTGTTACTTTCCACCTTTTTCATTGCATATGTCAATGGCTTATGGTCCGTGAAAATGATTAATTCACGACCTTCGAAAAGAAATCGAAAATGTTTAACTGCCATAAAAATTGCTGTTAATTCTCTATCATACGTAGAATACTTTTGTTGAGCGTTTGTAAACTTCTTTGAAAAATATCCTAATGGTAACCATGCATTTTCTACCCATTGTTGTAAAACTCCCCCTGCACATTTATCAGACGCGTCCGTCATCAGAGATAACGGCACATTGGGCACGGGATGAGATATAATTACTGCGTTTTTAAGGCTCGCTTTACACTGTTCAAACGCTTCCATCGCTTTGTCCGTCCATACAATTTTTGTCTTATCATTTTTCTTCGAATTTTTTAAATATTCGTTCAAAATGATTTGATAATTAGTAGCTTTGGGTATGTTTGCTCTATAAAAATTGATCATTCCTAAAAATCGTCTTAATTGTTCAATAGTTTCCGGTCGAGGAAATTCTACTATGGCCTTGACCTTATGGTCCAGGGGTCGAATTCCGTCGATTGAAACTTCATAATCCAAAAATTCAATTTTGGACTTACCAAACTCACACTTTTCTTGATTTATAGTAATACCGAATTTTTGAAATCGTTCAAATACCTTTCGTAAATGCATTTTATGTTGTTCAATGTCATCACTAGCAATTATTACATCATCAATAAAATTGAATAAAAAATCTAATCCTTTTAGCACATCGTTATTCATAAATCTCTGGAATGTTTGACTAGCATTTTTGAGCCCAAAGGAGCCATTTCATTCTGGGCCTGGTCCATGTACACTACATAGAAAAATTAGGAAAAAATAGGAGATTACAAGAAAAATACAATTTCATTAATTTGAAGGGAAGTGCGATGGTACAAGAATAGTTCTTCTGGTAAGTTTTTTACTATGTGAACACTATTTGAAGGCCGCCATGTTGGTTTATAATTGGCGTTTGACATGACATTGACATATTTTTCATGTCATGTTGTTTGATTTGATGTTTTTGTTTTGTCAGATAAATGTAGGTTGTCAAAATGACATTTCACGCACGTCCATCCGCCATATTTTTGTAGCGCTGTGTGTTGCTCTCTTTGTCAAAGAAAATCTTAATGTACCCTATAACGAAGTCAATTTAAATATATTAACCAATTAAATACGTTTACTTTATTGCTTAGTCATATTTTAGAGTAGTGTACACAGTGCAGGCCCAGGCTCCATATATTGATGAAACGTCTCTTTCATACGAATATACTCCATCAATCCGAATGGCGTGATTACGGCTGTTTTCGCAATATCCTCAGGTGCTACCTTCACGTAATGATAAGCTCTATTTATGTCAATTTTTGTAAAAATCTTTTTACTTGCCAGAATGTAAGTAAAATCATGAAGTCTCGGTACAGGGTATCGGTCCGGCTTGGTTATAGCGTTTAAACGTCTATAATCACCTACTGATCGAATATTTCCATTTTTTTTAGTTACTATGTGCAGTGGACTGGCCCACTCACTCTTAGACGGTCTACATATTCCCATTTCCTGCATTAACCTAAATTCCTCTTTTACCTTGTGGTATCTATCCGGCGGAAGAGGTCGCGCGCGTGCGTACACGGGTTTGCCTGTCGTTTCGATGTGATGATATACATCGTTGCTAGATATTCGGTCTAAATCATTAAATGACACGGGCTTAGTGATATCAGAAAATTCAGACAATAAATCTAGAAATGGATGATTAATGTCTACTGTGCTAACAGAGTAATCATTCGTTTCTACAATTTTTCCAAAAGTTTTCAAATTAGTCGTCTTATCAATTAGTTTACGCGCTCTTAAATCTACTAACAAATTATGATGTTCCAAAAAATCAGCACCTAGTATAGCTTGATTTACATCCGCAATAATAAATGTCCAACGGTAAGGACGACGCAATCTTAAATTTAAATTAAAAGTCTTAGTACCGTAGGTTTTAATCTCACTACTGTTGGCTGCATATAGTTTATAGTTAGTGCACTCACCCGATAGTTTTTGCTTCACCGACACTGGAATGACAGATACGTTTGCACCCGTATCTACAAAAAATTTTATACCCTTTTCCCTATCAAAAACACTTAGGCGATGGTTTTTTCCTGGTACAAAATCTCCCATCGCGACAGACTGTACCTCCATTAGTTTTCCGCTGGCGATATCCAAGCGCAAGGCTTTTCGCACTCCCTTGCCTTGTTTCTATATCTATAATGCCATTTGCATAACCAGTTCGGGTCATCCCTTGTCCTTGACTTAGATCTTGGTCTTGAATTGCTCCTAAAATCGCCACGACCACGATTATTTCCTCGTCGAAAAGAACTGCGACGATGTTGTTGCACTTCCTCACGAAGAGATGCCACTTCCATATTGAGTTTGTGCATCTGCGCTAGAACTTCCGCTATAGGAAACTGGCTGCTGCTGGTAGAGTTGGTACTAACTTCAGCTATCTCACTTCCACGAATATTTTCTATAATCTTGTCCGCTATTCTAGCTAAATTTTCTAAGTCCTGGTCTTGACTTACAGTAAGTACCGCTCGAACATTCGCTGGAAGTCGCGCAAGCCATAAACTATGCAGAGTTTGATCTGACGCCTTTGCATTTCTGCCCAAATCTCGCATACGTCGTAGTAATTGGGATGGCTTTTGAGATCCCAATTCTATCTCACCTACTAATCTTTGGAATTGCCTTTCAGCGCTCTCTTCATAGACTTGTAGTAGCCGCTCTTTCAAAACTTGGTACTTGTGATTTTCGGGTGGAGATATGAGAATATCACTTACTTGTTGAAGTGGTTCGCGTCCCATTTTCGCAACGACCAGATTGTATTTGGTCTCATCACTTTGTTTTTGCGACGCTAGAATACTCTCAACCTGAGCGAACCACAATCTAGGCATTTCGCTCCAAAAGTCTGGTATGCGGGAAGAAATTGTGATTGCAGCTAATTGAGACATATTTTCAGTTGTCCCGTCACTTTGCAGTACCTTGTCACTGCTCTCAAAAAATATCGGTCGGTCATTCATTTTTCACTTTATTTACTTACACTTTTATAAAAACTGTCTATTAAACCAATGCAAACTTTATTGTTCAAATTGTTCACGGGGTCACCAATTATAAGTTCTTTTATCCTACTTATATTAAAGTTCTAAGTTTGCACTGGGAGTTACTAAATACCACATAAATTTGATATAAAAGTTTATTCTATTTTTAGGATACGTACACACTTGTTCGAGGTCGCTTAGTAACTGAAGTTCATACTTCTCGCTTCCATCCAAAACTCATGGCTCAAGTATCATTCACACTTACAGGGTCCCTACAAATACAAGCCCAACAGAACCTCACCCTTCGGATGTGCACTGGAGCCGGTCGCTACGTTCGCAACGATGTTATCGCGCGGGACGTGCAGTTATATTCAATTGAAGCGCTCGTATCGATGTTGGCACGACGGATGTACGACCGCGCTGACAACGGTCGCCATGAACACCTCCGAGGAATAGCCCCACCCCACGCTCGCCCCCCTGAACACGAAGGGTATTGGCGACCACGTGAGCTACTGAACACCCAGGCTTCACCTACCGGCGAAAGGCCCACGGGGAGTGAGTAATATAAAAAAAAAACATGAACTCCAACAGCATGCCGAGAAGTGGCAACCTACGCCACTGACTTGGCTTACGAAAAGCCCAAAAGAGAACCGCCTGCAAGCCAAGAAGGCTCCAAGAGGCTAAGCCCAGAGACCCGGGGATCGCTGTCCTCGCGAGTAGATGCCAGGGCGATGGGCCAAACAAGCCCGAGGCCCTTACCTGCAGCTCCCAAGAGAGCTTGTGGACGACCCGGATTGATTGATAGTTTGTCTTCATTTTCTCTCGTCAGTCATGGTCAAGTCGCCGTCAAGTCAACTAAGTCAAGTCTAGTTAAAAAAAACAATAAACAATATTGTTTTATTACTCAAACAATTCAAATAGAATTGAACTTTCGTTTCATTCAGTCTGCGCCGGCCTGCAATGTCTTCTTCGGTGTGCAGAGTATGTCTCGTGGGCGAAATCAGGATGCTGGACATTGATAACATCCACCTTCTCGAGATGTACGAGAAACTTTCGAACACCCAGGTAGGGTATCACCTCTGCGCTATTATTGAAGGTACCAGCCGTTATGCGCGCGTAGCAGCACGTACAGTCACCAAAAAGTCCACCTAAACGCTTTTTGAAACATTCCGCTTGCACATGGCTAAGTGACAGGTTCACCGGCCAATTTCTATATTCACTGTGATCCTTCTTCATATTAGACTGTGAATATCCAGTCTGTTAATCAGTTGCAACCGAAAAGTTGATTCATGGATCTCGTAGTACTATGGTACCCGTAGTTACTGATACCCATGACACAGGGAATCCTTGTGTGGGGTCAGGACTATGAATGTGATTGTTATTTATTAGAATTATTATTATTTATAACAGGAAAATTTGATTTGTAGGATTTGTTCAGCAGTGGGCTGATGATGAGAGCCCCAAAGAGTGGCACGAGGAGCGGTTTTGAGTCTTCTCCGTCCACCTGTAACCTTCACAGAAGTGATCACAGATCGACAACAATTGCACATACTATCCAAAACTCAACACCAAGCTGGCGAAGTTTTTTTTTTTTTATTATAGCCGTATTTCCCTAGTGTACATTTTTTTTATTTTTTTTATTTTTCTATTTATTTACGGGCTATCCATTGCTGGATAAAGGCCTCCTCCATCTCGGCGAAGTTTAGTTAAATGTAAATGATTTGCTGTTCAATTTTCCCGTTTTTCTATTTTCCCTTCAATAAATGAAAGGAAGGAAGAAATAACTTTTATTGGTAACCACAATAAATTTGTTTCTGTTTAGGCGCGAGTTAGGAGGTAGGTTAGGTACATAGTACTTATAGAGCATAGGTAAATGCCATGTTATAAACTATATGTCGCAGGCTTGGTGTTGGTTGAAGTAAATTCAAACTTGCTTCACTGTAATATCCATTTATTGGCTGGTCTTGAAATACATATCCGCACACAGTTGTAGCATAGCGAGGAAGAGAGCGAGAGGCGCTGTGTTGCCAATTACATAGAATTTAGATAATAGACTAAATTAAATAATCATAGACAAATGATGATTTTGATGTCTCGGACATGCTGGGGCCTCGAAGAACAGAACTATCTGAATTAAACATTAATAATTATGTTCCCACTTGTTATTCAGAACATTTTGTTAGTTGCCTAGATAAAATACAAGTTAACTTTTACATTCCTAGATTAAAGTTTATAGACATCTAGACATGAAACCTAACTTACATTAAAGATATTTGTGAAGCTATTGCTTTGAAATAAATCTACCTTTACATAGTAGCCAACATTGCTATAAAGATAGTATCTACCTACCTATGGCAACACAATTGTTTTTTACTGTAACATTATTAAGTTGAAATCAACAATCCAATAAGAATAAACTTAGAAGCTATTATTACAATTTTCTTACTAAAATAAGTAACTTAAATTCTATTCAATAAGTTTATCATGTAACATAATAATACCTACATAATGAGGCAATAATGGAGTGTCATTTCCTAAAATTCTTAAATCTATTCTAACTTAAATGCTACAAGGCAGCTAGGAGTATCAATCTTTCCTAAGCTAATTAGTTTCTATAGGTAATACACATACTTTTGTAATGGACCTACGATGAGTGTGCCCATTTGATGTCATTACTTCTATGGCTCTTACAATGCCATCTTTAATGCCTGGAAAGACTTTAGTAACACGAGCCATAGGCCAATGCAAAGGAGGTACATTTTGCTCCCTAAGTATGACTAGGGTACCTACAGTTATGTTTGGCAAGACATTGTGCCACTTAGGACGACTTTGCAGTGTTGTAAGATAATCATCTTTCCAGTGTTTCCAGAATATCTGTTTCATATTTGTGCATATAGACCAGAATTTGAGCCGATTGGTAGGAGTGTCGCTGACGTGTCGCTTTCTCAGGGTATGAGTTCATAGGAGCCCCAGTCAAAAAATGGCCAGGTGTTAAACATGAAAAATCTGAAGGATCAGTAGACATAGCGCTAATGGGACGCGAGTTTAAGACCGCTTCTATTTCGGTTAGTATTGTGTTGATTTGCTCATACGTCAGTAACGCTCCTCCCATTACACGTTTGAGGTGGTGTTTTACACTTTTTACAGACCTTTCCCAAAGCCCACCAAACACAGGACTGTAACTAGGTATAAAGTGAAATTGTATTCCTTTTTCGGCAGCAAATGTCTGCACCTGTGTTTGATGTGCCTTGTCACCACCATGTAGCCGATATAGATCACCTAATCGGGCCTTCGCCCCCTTAAAAGTCGACGCGTTATCGCAGTAGACAGCACTGGGCAAACCTCGTCTAGCTGCAAATCGTTTGAAGCATGCTAGGAATGTGTCTGTCGTTAAATCTGACGCGAGCTCTAGGTGTATGGCTTTGGTGACAAAGCAGACTATTACTAGTATGTAACCTTTGCCTATTACTGGTTTTCGTATGCGACTCTGCTTCACGGAAATTGGCCCAGCGAAGTCCATGCCGACCTTCTCGAAGGGACGACACGCGTTGACTCTGTCGGCAGGCAAAGACCCCATCAGCTGACTCGAGGCCTCGGCTTTCAACCTGAAGCAGATAATACATTTGTGAATAACTTTTTTGACACATCTCAACCCATCTGTTAACCAATATTTTTGGTTAATGCTACTTAAAACTAACTTTTGTCCTGCATGCAAAAGTCTGATATGTTCGCGTCTAACTATCAATTCTGTGACAACTGAATCCTTAGGCAATATGATGGGATGCCTTTTGGAAAAGGGTAGTGAGGCATGATGAAGTCGGCCCCCTACATGTAACAATTTGTCTTGACCAATGAAAGGATGTAAAGGTTTCAGATTGCCATTGTATTGATCATTAGCTTGAATGCATTTAATTTCTTTGCTAAAGTATTTTAATTGCTCAGACCTTATCAATAGTGCTAGTGCACTATCTAACTCGTTCACAGACAGGAAGTTTTCTTTGTATTTGACAGAATTGGGCTTTGCATTGTTGAGATATCTAAGTACATAGGCTAAGACTCTGGTCATTTTTGTTATGTTAGAAAACTTTTCTATTATGGACTGCAAAATGCAATCTTTGTTATTATTCATTGAAACAGCACAAGCCACCACCGGTACCAAAGTGTCATCATTGCTCTCTGACTGAAGGTCAGAAGAGAGAGAAGGTTCACCATAAGCGTTGTGTATTGTTACCTCGTTGTTGTGTAGTAGTGATGGGCCATGCCACCATAGGGTGTGGTCTTTTAACTCATGAGGTAGCAGACCCCTGCTAATGCAGTCTGCAGGGTTATCGTTAGTGATTACATACCCCCAGCTATAGGAATTTTGCAATGAATAGTCATTGATTACCCGGACCCTGTTGGCAGCATATGTGTTCAGCCTTGCAACATCTGTGTTAAGCCATGCAAGCACTATTTGTGAATCCACAAACATATGGGTTTGTGGGTTCAATGCTTTGTTGTGCAGACTCTCCAGTACCTTGTGGGCCAGCCGGGCTAGCAATAGAGCAGCATTGAGCTCTAGTCTAGGTATGGTCAGTTTGTTTTTGTGTGAATTGATTCTTGACTTAGAGCAAATCAAGTTCATGCTTACCTCATCATTGGAGTCTACTACTCGAAGGTATAAGCAACAACCATGAGCAGTAAGCGATGCATCGGAAAAGCCTACTAGTTGTATGGTAGCCTTATTGGAAGACTTTATGCAGCGTGGAATGTAAAGTGGCTCCATCTCTGATAGACTTTTGGCAAACTCTATCCACTTGTCCCTAATATGATCTGGGGGTTTTTCGTCCCAACCTATGCTCTCAGCCCACAGTAACTGCATGATAATTTTTGCCTGAACAAATATTGGTCCCATTAGCCCTAAGGGGTCAAAGAACTTACTGATATAGCTCAGTATTTGCCTTTTGGTATGCTGTGTGACAGAGCATGGCTGTGATGTGGATAGTTTAAATGAGTCAGTCCGCATATCAAAGTTGACTCCTAGAGTTTTGACAGAGAGATCGTCCTTATCCAAATCTACCTCACCAAAATACTGTTCCTCTTTGGGAATATTCCTCAGTACTTTGGCACTATTGGAAGACCATTTGTGCAGCTGAAATCCACCCAGAGAAAGTAAGTGAACCAAGTCTTTTTGCAAATTGACCAGTTCTTCCTCACAGTTGTGCGTAGCCAGTATATCGTCCACATACATGTTGTTCTCCAGAATGGATGCTGCAGAAGGCAGCTGAGCCTTGAATCGTTGAGCCAGCTCAATGAGGCATCTTGTTGCAAGGTATGATGATGTTTTTAGGCCATATGTTACAGTTTGCAATTGAATGCATTTGATGTCCTCATTGGGCTGGTCTCTCCAAAGAATGTTTTGAAGTGATCTTTGTAGAGGATTGAGCATAATGAAGCGGAACATCATTTTTATGTCAGAAATGAAGAAATGTTTGTCAAGTCTGAATGCAGTCAATACATCAAATAGATCCCTTTGGACAACTGGACCATTCATCATCATATCATTGAGAGAAACCTTATTTTTAGTTTTTGCAGACCCGTCAAAAACAACTCTCAATTTTGTTGTCTTGTTGTCTTCTTTGATCACAGGGTGATGGGGAAGAAAGTAGACAGGGTCTTTCGATAAATCATACTGATTTATATTTATGTATTTGGCATGACCAAGTGAGACATACTGATCGATAAATTTTTTGTAATCCTCAAAAAGTTTGGGATCTTTGGAAAATCTATTTTCAAGATTTAAAAATCGGCTTAAGGCCAAGTGAAAGGAATCTCCTAATTCGTGGTTCATATCGACCAAAGGGACCTTGAGAGGTATTGTCACTTGGAATTTATTGTCGTTAAGCTCAACATTGTCTTTGAAATGATTTTCAGTATGCTCAACCTCAGATAACTTCTCTGGGTATATTTCATCGACCTGATCAGGCTTCCAAAATTTGGATAAAGACTCACTAATGTCTGATTCGCAAGTTTTACAAAAGAGAGAGACCACCTTGTTTGTAGCTGATGATGTTGCAATCTGCCCTGCGATGATGTAGCCGAAGGAGGTGTGCAGCAGGCTCGGCTGGTCTGGGTGGCTGGAAGCAGCAGCATCACCCCCACTCTCCTCAGTAACAGCAGGTTGTGGCAGGAGGGCCTGAAATAGAACATCAGCGCCTAAAAGCAAATGGATATCACCAGGCTTATTAAAGTTGGGGTCAGCAAGCTGACTGGCCTCGGGCAGTTTTATGTGTGAGATGTCAAAAGTTCGCTGTGGCAACCTGGATGTAATTTGAGGCACCACATGACACTTCACATTTGCCTTGTATGGGTATACTTGTGAATGCACTTCGACATTGATCGAGTGAGTAATTGTTTGTTCAGTATTTGTTATTCCTACAATATTGCTGTTCAAGCGGTTAGGAGTGCCACCTAGATGACTCACTAACTTTTGTGTGGCAAAGCATGCTTGTGAACCACTGTCGAGTAATGCTCTACAGTTTATGGCAGTTCCAGTATTTGAATATACCCTCACCCAAGCTGTTGGCAGTAAAACTTGGCCATGCGATGCACCAGACATCAATGTCACTGCTGGCAGCGGTGCGGGGACTACCTCATCCTTATGTAATAAGGTGTTGTGAGGATTCTTGCAAACACTGCATTTAAAATGGAAGCGACATTTTTTATTCGGATGGGCTGTGAGACATATTTCACATAGTTTGTGCTGTGTTGCAAATTGCAATCTTGTCTCAATTGGTGCAAGTTTGAAGCTGGGACATTGAAATATTTTATGGTTGGACTTACAATATATGCAGTTCAGAGTCTCCTTTGTAGCAGCATTTCTCGTTGACACTAGGTTTGCAGCATACCTCTGTACTTGCGGCTTGATTGCAGAAACACTGTCCGTGTTTTCCAAAGCGAGAGCTCTCCTCTCCAAAAATGACAAAAAGTCATTCATGGTAGGCTTCATCGCTTGGTCTCGTTCGAGTTGGTAAGCACGGCTAGAGAGGGTGTCAAGCTTTTTGGACAAAAGGTATATAAGAATGCTGTCCCACTGTGTGACAGGCTCCCCCAGGTTTTTGAGGGCAGCCATGTGCTGCTGACATGTTGATACAAACGTTCGGAGCGCTGTAGGTACCGATTTTGCGATAGATTGTTGGTCCAAGAGCATGTTGATGTGCTCATTGATGATCTGGAACTTGTTTTCGTACCGCTGTTTGAGCAGATTGACTGCTTCAACGTAGCTGTCGTCGGTCAGCGGTAGGTTGTTCACAAGAGCTAAAGCCTCTCCTGAAAGAAATGATTTTAGATAATACAACTTTTGTACCGGCGGCTTGTTTGTGGACCCCACAACGGAGTCAAACATGTTTATGAATGCATAGAATTCAGAATATTTTCCACTGAAGGTGGGAATAGTGATGTGTGGCAATTTTATGTTGTGAGATGCCTCGTTTGCATTCATGGAGTGCGAAGTTCGGGGAGGAATGTCGTTATTCGTGGAGTTTCTGTCAATAATGTCGGTCATTTGCGCTAACAGTTCGAAGTACACGTCTTCAAACTTACCAATATCTTCAGAATCTTTTTCGTCCAGAATATGTATCTGAAGGCACAGCTTAGAGTATTCTTCGAAGGCCGAGATTAAACGTTCTCGTCTCACCCTAATGGCGGATACATTGGCTTTGCCGTTGGCCTCTGAACCCAATAATGCAAGTTTTTCTGCCATGAAACTTTTAGCCCGCGTGACGGAAGCTTTTACATAACCCCTTGACTTTATCAGAGCGGCAAGCTCTGGCGTTTTTTGACACTCCATTTTACAATTAGCTATCTACACAAATTATTAATTCACAAACGGCGTGCTTGCAAAATGCAAAGGACGCGTGAAAAAAGTGTGACCAACAAAACAAACAAAATCATAGATAATTATGCCTGCTTGGATGCACGATTGGTGACGTCACTGCAGCGGATGTTTGTTTCGCGTCCAAATAAGTTGGACGAGCTACAGTGCTGCCAAGCCAATTTGAACTAGGTACTAAAATTATGATTCTAGAAATCTAGGTTACCTACCTATCTGAAAATATCTGACTATGCTATGCCTAGGTATACTTGCGAAATTTGCGAGCTTGAGATGCCGATGCGTAGGTACAATTTGAGTTGTTCTTTCAGGATACGGAGTTCGTTGCTTGAACGTAGGAACAAGATGAATTGTTGAAATTCTGGACTCTTGACTGCACGCGGAAGTAGATAGCGTTGACTTGCGCGGCGTGTAGAGTAGTAAAATTCTTGACTCTTGACTGCTCGTGGAAGTGAGTAGTGTAGACTCGTTGGCTTTCACGGCGTGTAGAGCAGGTTAGGTAGGTGCACTTTTTGCTACCTAATCTGATCGATCCACACGAGACTGAACACGGGAATGTAGGCTTGATTTCCGTGGCGTAGGTGGATTTGCTATGATAAGCTTTTTATGCACTGGAGACACACGAAGTAGGTAGAGTATATTGACTTGCGTGGCGTCGGTCTCCGCGCTGCCCTGGAGACACACGAAGTAGGTAGGAATAATTTTGACTTGCGTGGCTTCGGTCTCCGTAATGGCGTCGTTGCGTCGTCCTCCTGTGTGGTTGGCGGCGTGATGTTTTCGTCGACCAGCGGCTGGAAACTCGTTGTTTTTTATCGTCGAAGGACCATGTCGCAGGCTTGGTGTTGGTTGAAGTAAATTCAAACTTGCTTCACTGTAATATCCATTTATTGGCTGGTCTTGAAATACATATCCGCACACAGTTGTAGCATAGCGAGGAAGAGAGCGAGAGGCGCTGTGTTGCCAATTACATAGAATTTAGATAATAGACTAAATTAAATAATCATAGACAAATGATGATTTTGATGTCTCGGACACTATATTATGTATGGTCTATTTGGTTAATTTCACGAAATTGAACCAAATCACCAAACTAACCTCTTATACTATAAAAAACCACAAAAATAATTGTATAATTATTTATTTATTTTAGCTCAATGAAACAGTAAATGAGATGCCGAGCACACTTTGCTATGTTTGTCACCGACTGCTGGAGAGGTGCCTCAGATTCTCCCAGATGGCGCGCAAATCCAACTCAATCCTTCAAGAACTGTTGAACTATGACAGTGAGGTATGTAACAAATATGATAAGTACATATGCACCTGCAAGGTAAATAAATTATTGGCACAGTGTGTCGGACCACCAACAGTGCTGGTCTGCTCTGCATTCCACTTCTGAAAGCTCAATGAATAGGTACTTTTTTTGAGTAATTACCCACTTTACTACCTATTTTAGGTACATAGGCACCTGTAAGGTAAATAAATTATTGGCACAGTGTGTCGGACCACAAAAAATGGCCTGTTCTGAATCTCGCTTCTGAAAACTGAGTGTTATGGTATGTTTTTTGAGTGAGAAAGTACCTACTTCACCACCTATTCTAAAAAAGCACTGTTGGAGTGATGGTAGTTGGCCTCCGATCCTCAGGTCATGGATTCGAATCTTGGTTGTACACCAATCAAAGTCAAAGTCAAAAGGCATTTATTTCAATAAAATCACTAGGATCACTTTGAAACGTCTTAGAAACTAGGTGAAGCTATGCCTGTTCCTCGCGACCAAGCCTAGAAGAATCAGGCAACAAACACGGCTTGGTGCCTATCATTTTTTTCGATGATCCTTTTTCACAAAATGGAATTTAAAGCTTCAGTGTGGTGCCGATCGAACTAGGTGAGGCTCAAGAGAAAAGTAATCTAATTATTTATTAAGGATTATAATCCTTAATAAATAAGAGCTTATAAAAATGTGAAAAAAAAGAAGATGGATTTTCGATTTCGAAAAAAATGTTCGTTGTACTGAAGGAGTTAAACTTTGTGAGGAAACCCGCGGCCTATTAAGCGCTGCACGTCTTGCTACCCTCGTCTTCTCTGTGGATAAGGTTGACTTGGCTTAGAGGATGTGCTGGGTGAGGAAAGAAATTATATTCCTACTATTTTATTCTAACCTACTCCATTCAAATGAAAGAAAGTTCCACCTGACGCTGCATATATCATCTAGAATAGATGTAATAAGGACTTACTGTTATAACCATTTAATTGTTTCAGATAACACATGATACGCTCACAATGCTATCTCTAGAAATGAAACAAAGTATGATGGTGACTCCTATACAGTACATGTTTATAAATGATAACCTAAACACTACAAGTACACCTCTAACTATTAAGGAAGAAGAAGTGAGCGAAGAAGAGGCTAATGAAACTCAAGGCTTTGAGCTTGCGGAATTGAAGTTGGAAACAGACGATAAAGATGCTGAAATTGACAATGATTTAAATAACACAGAACTGCATATTGATACTGATAGTAATGTAAGGAACTATCCCAAGAACACGCAGTCCTGTATATATTGTGATGTGTGCAACAAAGAATTTGCTACTAGATATAAGTTGGTGGAACATCTGAGAAGTCACAATAGAAAAAAATCCAATTCATGCACTGCATGTGAAAAATCATTCATTAGCAGTAGTCACTTAAAAAAACACATGCGAATCCACACTGGAGAAAAGCCATATACATGCAACATATGTGGTAAGACATTCACTGAAAGTTGTAATTTAAAAACACACATGCGAATCCACACTGGAGAAAAGCCATATAAATGCAACATATGTGATAAGGCATTCACTGAAAAAAATAATTTAACAGATCACATGCGGATTCACACCGGAGAGAGGCCATATTCCTGTAACAGATGTGATAAGGCATTCACGCAAAAATATAACTTAACAACGCACATGAAAAGTCACACTGGAGAAAAGCCATATTCGTGTAGCATATGTAATAAGGCATTCAGTGTAAGTAGTAGCTTCAAAGTACATATGCGTATTCACACTGGAGAAAAGCCATATACTTGCAACATATGTGATAAGGCATTCAGTGTAAGTAGTAGCTTCAAAGTACATATGCGTATTCACACTGGAGAAAAGCCATATACTTGCAGCTTATGTGATAAGGCATTCGCTCAAAATAATACCTTAAAATTCCACATGCAAACTCACACGGGAGAAAAGCTACATTATTGCAACATATGTGATAAGGCATTCAGTTGTAATAGTCACTTCAAATATCATATGCGTATTCACACTGGAGAAAAGCCATTTTCTTGCAACATATGTGATAAGGCATTCACTGTACGTAGTCACCTCAAAATACACATGCGTACTCACACTGGAGAAAAGCCATATTCTTGCAACATATGTGATAAGGCATTCAGTGTAAGTAGTCACTTAAAAGCGCATATGCGTATTCACACTGGAGAAAAGCCATATTCCTGTAACAGATGTAATAAGGCATTCACGCAAAAAAGTCAATTGACAGAGCACATGAGTAGTCACACTGGAGAAAGGCCATATTCGTGTAGCATATGTAATAAGGCATTCGCTCTGAGTAAGATCTTAAAATCACACATGCGTACTCACACTGGAGAAAAGCCATATTCTTGCAACATATGTGATAAAGCATTTTGTGTAAGTAGTAGCTACAAAGAACATATGCGTATTCACACTGGAGAAAGGCCATATTCCTGTAACAGATGTGATAAGACATTCATGCAAAAAAAAAAATTTACAAGGCACATGACAATTCACACTGGAGAAAAACCATATTCTTGCAGCATATGTGATAAAGCATTCAGTGTAAGTAGTAGCTACAAGGCACATATGCGAAGACACGTTGGAGAAAAGACATTATTGCGACAGATGTGACGAAGCATTTGCGTATCGTATCTAGTGCGTGCAATTGACAGTTATAGTTTAACTGTTGACAGAGCATATGAGTACTCACACTGGAGAAAAGCCATGTTCTTGCAACATATGCGATAAGGCATTTACACAAAGTAGTCATTTAAAAAAACACAAGCGCATTCACACCAGAGTGTAGCAGATGACGTCATACGAAGTTCACTATAGTCGATAACTGTGATAAGACGAAGCCAACTGACGTTTACTGTGTTGTCAGTTTTTGATGAAATAAAAATAGAACTTGTGACAAAGTGAATGATTGAAAAAACTCCTGAATTGCCTTGATTGTCTAATGAATAGTTAGTGTGCCGAACTGCCGATATCGGGTACGGGGTTCGAATTTTAGTCGTGCTTTGTACATACCAACGAGTTTTCGACGACTATGTTCCTATAGTATCTACTTATACTGAATACCGAGTGTTTTAAACATTAAGGAAAACATTGCGAGGAAACTTGTAGGACTGTCCTATTTTCAATACATCATGCAGTTGAAACTATAGATTATAAAATATAACAATTATAGGTAGGTAATGAAAATAAAAACATCGCTTATTACATACCTAATTTGTTTTTATTCATCAGATAAAAAATCATCACTATCGCTTTCGGTGACATTAATTATAAATCTGTCTGGAACATTGTCGATCATGTGGTCGAGACCATGCATTTTGTCTTTAATTATATGTGACACGCAGCTACTCCTGTTCAGTCATCTGATTGAACGAGAACTGAACGCATCACTATTACTTTAAATATGGCAACATTATTTTACAAAGTGACATTAGCTACTGTCAGTTGGCTTAATACATCATACAATATATCTTACAAACAAATGAATCAACTTGTAAGACCGTTAGATTGAAAAATAGGTTTAGTAAACATCTTTATCATAGCAAAATATGCACACTAAAAAAATTCATCATCATCATCGGCCTTATCTACCGTCCACCGACTTCCCGCAACCTTCACAATGTCGTCGGTCCATCCAATAAAAAAAATTACTAAACTAAAAGTCATAGCCATTTTAGACGCAAAAAATAGTAAATCACGTTTGTCTCGCGATTTTACATATGTCAGTTATTTCGTTTTCCAACTACAGCGAGACGATATAGGTATTCATAAATAGGGTGAAATTTTGTAATGCCACCTGGGGGGAAAGTGCTCATAATACTTGTAGATAGAACATTTACCCAAATAAACATTCCTTTCTTTTTGAAAGGAAAGAATTCTGCATTCAATGATTTTCTAAAATTCGCTTGTCAGACCGACTAAAATCTGTAAAAATTACACCTTGTACCTTTATTGCATCGATAGTTAGGGTCAATTTTAAGGATGAAAGCTTTCTTGTTACCTTTGAGGTTGGCTGTTGGAAAATGCATTAAGCCCCTTCGTCCACGGCGCGACTCAAAAGGAAAGCGGTTGAAACTGTAGTCACTTGACTGCGATAGCACTAGTATTTCAATGCGCGTCCGTCCACGGCGCTACTCAAAAGGAACGCGTTTGTAACTAGTCTCCTGGCGACTCGACATGCTGGTCGCCAGGCGACTGGTTTCAAGAAACTGTTGAAAAATGAACGAATAAAAAGTAATTATAAGTGATTCTGACGTCTATGTGACTGGAGAAGTAATAATTCCATGTCATCGCTCGAAATATCACTAGTCATGTTAATTATTTTCGTTTTCAAAACTTTGTTTACATAAAATCGTGTACTGGGGGAAATTCCAGTAGCGTCGTGGACGAGTCAGAGTTTCCAATCAGTCCGCAACTCTAGTTTCTAATGAGTTCCGTCACTTTTGCGTAGCGTCATGGACGAAGGGGCTAAGCCTTAAGCCCTTCTTTTGTACAACTTTGTATTGTTTGTTTAATAATGTATTAAATAAATATATTGTGTTTCTTTTGTTAGATCATGTAATCCTAATACATGCCCTTACTCTGTGCACGAAAGGAGAAGAGGCGCACTTTAAATCCTACCAAGTATCTTAATAGTCATCATCATCATCATTTCAGCCGTACGACGTCCACTGCTGAACATGGCCTCCCCCACAGACAGAGTGAATTCCTTATCATGTGGGGGGATTTGCCCATACTCACCGCGCTGGGCATGCGGGTTGGCGAGCGCAGTTAGAGCTATCGTTGTTAAAATGAGGGACGCTGCTGCCCATCCCCTAGCATTTTTCCCTTAGTCGCCTCTTACGACATCCGCGGATAGGTAGATATGGAGGGGCCTATTCTTCAGCCGGGGCCACCATGGCAAACCTATGTATACGAGAAAATAATTAGGTAGGTATTACAAAAATATTAGACACTTGCTTACCTACATACCGTACATATATACGTACCTACATAATAAGTAGTTTTTTTAGGAGGAGGTATGGCACAGCGAGATTATCTCGTTCTGAATCGGAGCAGCCCGCCTGGAGAGGTACGCCGCCTTAGATCGCAGCCAAATAACATTATTTGTTTCAAATAGTGTTGTGTTCCTGCGATGAGTAAGGTTGCCAGAGCTCTTTAGGGGGGACGGGGTTCGGGGTCGGCAACGCGTGCGTGATGCCTCTGGTATTGCAAGCGCTCATAGGCTACGGTAACCGCTTACCAACAGGTGGGCCGTATGCTTGTTTGCCACCTCAGTAGTACAAAAAAAAAAAAAAAAAAAAGTAGCAAAGGCAAAGAACTTTATCTACTTATTCCAAGTTCGACGACCATAGGCCCTTCTCGGGGTCACCATACCTCAACCTGGTCACTGACCTAATACAAGAAGGCCAAGAATAAATCCAAGAAGCCGCGGGCGCAAGCTGGTTGATTGCTAAGGAAAATATTTTCGAGTTAAGTAATCGAAATATCGAGGCCAATCGGTCTCTTTTGAAGACTGTACAGGGAAGGAAGTGCAGAGACGGATTGCAATATCATGGATAAAGTATTGGGGACTAAAGGAGATAATTAAAAACAAACAAGTAAATATAAAAACTAAGAAAAGAGTGTATGAAATCATGATCCTATCTTATCTATGCTTAACATATGGCTGCCAAACAGGTATCAAACTATCAGACAGAATTAACAACATAAATAACAGGAAAAATACAAAGTTGTGTAGTATTATAAGTAGGACCAGATCATTGAAGTGGAACTGGGCAGGACACATATGTAGGATGGAGAAAGAAAGATGAAGAAAAATAATAGTGGAATGGATACCACGCAGTAACAAGAGGAACAGAGGGCGGCCGAAAAAACGTTGGGAAGACATATTCCGGTAAAGAAGTGGGCCAGACTGGATGAGACAGGCCAGAGATAGAAACTTATGGAAAGATTTGGGGGAGGCCTACGCCAGAGAGGCAACTTCTACAGACTAGTACCTAATAAGATTTGCATGCAGAAATAAATTTAAATTATGGAAATAATATGTACTAAAATAATTGTTAATATTATTATTAATATTAATATCTTTATTTCAGGCTACTTGACATATTACACAAACATGTGTAATATGCCATGGCCCATATTAATAAATACCTTACAGACTAACATACATATATTATTAATAATATTTGTAATTCAAAATTCCATACTGTAGTAGAAATAAAGGCTATTTTTATTTTATTTATAATCGAAATATTACTATAACTTCACACACGCGTGGGCCCACACTTCCACATGTCTGTATGAATGAGATACATTAGCAAATGCTTTGTCACATCTGTTGCAAGAATATGGCTTTTCTTCAATGTGAATCCTCATGTGCTTTGTCAAGTTAACTTTTTTGTGAATGCAGTATCGAATCTGTTGCAAAAATGTCTTTCCTCCAATGTGGCTTCGCATGTGGGTTTTTAAACTACTATTTACAGTGAATGCCTAATCGCATATGTTTCATGAATAGGCCTGTCCTCTGGTGTGAATGCGCTTGTGTTTTATTAAAGCACAACTGTGTGTAAATGCTTTGTGACATATGTTGCATGAATATGGCTTTTCTCCAGTGTGAGTACGCATATGTCCTTCCAAGTAACTACGTACACTAAATGCCTTATCACATAAGCTGCAAGAATATGGCTTTTCTCCAGTGTGAATATGCATATGTGTATTGAGGCTACTACTTACACTAAATGCCCTAGCACATATGTAGCATGAATATGGCTTTTCTCCAGTGTGGATACGCATATGTGAATTGAGGTGACCACTTGCACTGAATGCCCTAGCACATATGTTGCATGAATATGGCTTTTCTCCAGTGTGAGTACGCATATGTCCTTCCAAGTAACTACGTTCACTGAATGCCTTATCACATAAGCTGCAAGAATATGGCTTTTCTCCAGTGTGAATATGCATGTTTTTTTAAGCCACTCCTTTGACTGAATACCTTATTATCACATATGTTGCATGAATATGGCTTTTCTCCGGTGTGAATACGCATATGTCTTTTGAAGCTACTCCTTACACTGAATGCCCTAGCACATATGTTGCATGAATATGGCTTTTCCTTAGTGTGAATATGCATATGTGCTTTGAAGTGACTACTTTCACTGAATGCCTTATCACATAATATGTTGCTGGAATTTGGCTTTTCTCCAGTGTGCATAAGCATGTGCCTTTTTAAGCTCTTACTTACACTGAATGCCTTATCACATCTATTGCAAGAATATGGCTTTTCACCAGTGTGAAACCGCATGTGATATTTTAAATGACTATTTACTTTGAATGCCCTATCACATATGTTGCAAGCATATGGCTTTTCTCCTGTGTGGATTCGCCTGTGTTCTTTTAAGTAACTTTTGTTAATGAATGATTTTTCACATATGTTGCATGCATATGGCTTTTCTCCTGTGTGGATTCGCATGTGTATTTTTAAGGAACTACTACTAATGCATGATTTTTCACATGCATCTTATATTGAGTAACTGAGTTTCAGGAAACTCCAGTAGCGTCGTGGACGAGTCAGAGTTTCCAATCAGTCCGCAACTCTAGTTTCTAATGAGTTCCGTCACTTTTGCGTAGCGTCATGGACGAAGGGGCTTACTCTTCACACTAAAAGGTTACTTTTCTTATGCATTTCAGGTAACTTTTGACAATAGCTGGCTGGCAACACTCTAAAGTCACTGATTGGCAAGTGTTTTCAAGCATTCAATCCTTTTATGTCTTCTCACTCGTGTGGGTCCACATATGTCTTGATAAATTAGATACATTAGTAAATTCTTTGTCACATCTGTTGCAAGAATATGGCTTTTCCCCAGTGTGAATTCGCATGTGTTTTTCTAAAGTACAACTCAGAGCGAATGCCTTACCGCATATATGGCAGAAATAAAGTCTTTCTCCAGTGTGAACTAGCATGTGAGATTTTAAAGCACTTTTTACAGTGAATGCCTTATCACATCTATTGCATGAATAGGGCTTTTCTCCAGTGTGACTTCGCATGTGAATTTTTAAAGCACTCTGTTCATTGAATGTCATATTACATATTCTGCAAGAATGTAGGTTGTCTCCCGTGTGTATTCGCATATGTATTTTTAAGGTCTTACTTAGAGTGAACGCCTTATCACATATGCTGCAAGAATATGGCTTTTCTCCAGTGTGAGTGCGCATGTGTATTTTTAAATTATCGCTTCTAGTGAATTCCATATCACATCTGCTACATGAATATGGCGTTTCGCCAGTGTGAATTCTCGTGTGCGTTGTCAAGTGAACTTTTTGCGTGAATGCCATATCACATCTGTTGCAGGAATAAAGCCGTTCTCCAGTGTGCACAAGCATGTGCTTTTTTAAAGAACTACGTAGGGCAAATGCCTTATCACATCTATCACAAGAATACGGCTTTTCTCCAGTGTGACTTCGCATGTGGATTTTTAAACCACTATTTACAGTGAATGCCTTATCGCATATCTTGCATGAATAGGGCTTTTCTCCAGTGTGAACCCGCATGTGATCTTTTAAATTACCGCTTTCAGTGAATGCCTTATCACATACGTTGCAAGCATAAGGCTTTTCTCCTGTGTGAATACGCATATGTGTTTTTAAATTACTACTGCTAATGAACGATTTTTCACATGCGGTGCAAGAATAGGATTTTTCTCCAGTGTGAATTCTTATGTGCCTGTTTAAGTAAGTTTTTTGGGCGAATTTCTTCCCACATCTGTTGCAAGAATATGGCTTTTCACCATTGTGACTTCGCATGTGTTGTTCTAATGTACTACCTAATGTGAATTTCTTATTACATATGTTGCAAGAATATGGACCATCAGTGTGGATACGCATATGTGTTTTTAAATTATAATATGTAGCGAATGCCTTATCACAACAATTGCATGTATGAAGCCTTTCATTAGTGTGAACTAGCATATTGTGCCTTAGCAAATTAGACTTGAGACTGAATGTTTTATCACAACTGTTGCAAGCATACGGCTTTTCACCAGTGTGAATTCGCATGTGTGTTTTCAAGTTACTACTGCGAGAGAATACTTTTTCACATGCGCTGCATGAGTATGGTTTTTCTCCAGTGTGAATTCGCATGTGCATTTTCAAGTGAACTTTTTGCGTGAATGCACTGTCACATCTGTTGCAGGAATACGGCTTTTCGCCAGTGTGCCTTCGTATATGTATTTTTAGGCTACTACTTTGAGAGAATGCCTTAGCACATATGTGGCAGGAAAATGGCTTTGCGCAAGTGTGAATCTGCTTGTGATTTTTTAATGCGTCATTTTCTGTGAATGTCATATCACATCTGTCGCAAGAATATGGCTTTTCTCCAGTGTGAATTCTCAGATGATTCACCAAACTATATCTAGTAGTAAATTCTTTGTTGCACACATCACAATATAAACAGGACTGTGTGTTCTCGGGACAGTTCTTTACATCATTATCTGTATGCGGTTCTGTGTTATTTAAATCATTTTCAATTTCATCTGGTTCTACTGGTTCCAACTTCAATTCCACTATGTCAAAATGTTCAGTATCATCGGTGTGTACTTCTGTCACGAATGCTTTTTCTTTTTTAATAGTTAGAGGTTTACTTGTAGTGCTTGAGTTATCAAACATGTCCTGCGTAGAAGTCACCATTATGTTTTGGTTCATTTCTAGAGACAGCATTGTGAGCTTATCGTGTGTTACCTGAAACAATAAAACGGTTATTTGTTTTATTTATTTATTCTGTAAACAAAACAGCAAAAGCATAAAAATAAAATTTTGTTTTATTTATACAGGGTGGAATTTTGTAATGCCACCTGAGGGGAAAGTACTCTTACTTACTCTTAATACTTTAGATAGAAAATTTTACTCAAGAAAACATTCCTTCATTTTTGAAAAGAAAGAAATAGCATTCAAAGATTTTCAAAAATTCTCTTGTCAAATTCGGGAATCGAACTGACTAAAAGGTATAAAAATTGCACCCTGTACTTTTATTGCATCGATCGTTAGGGTTAATTATAAGACCTTCCAACAAACTTGATAAATTAAATAAAAAAATGTCATCTGACCATCCTTTGAGCCGTAAAAGATAAAGATAAATTTATTTGCTTGGACATAATTTAGGTTAACAATGGTCATAAAATAAATAGTGTTTCAATTATGTTCTACCATAGTCGGCATGCAAAATTACGAAGAAATGAATGTAAAAAAATCGTATAACTAAAATTTAAAATAGAAGAATGTCAAAATCGTATTAAAAAGAAAAAAAAAATAAATTAAAAATTAACAATGATTACAATGCGTCCTCTAAAAATTCATTCCGTCTGCCTGTTTGTGTTGTTTCGGGGGTCCAGATGGTCCATTTTGGTGTTTGCTCCGTGATCATGTGACCTGCCCACCCCTGTTACCACTTATTTATTTACCTTACAGGTGTCCAAATACTTATCATATTTGTTACCATACCTCATTGCCGTCTTTCAGCAGTTCTTGAAGGATTGCGTTGGATTTGCACGCCATCTGGGAGAATTTGAGGCAACTCTCCAGCTGTCGGTGGCATTCCTGGCAAATTGTGCTCGGCATCCCATTGACTGTTTTGGCGTTGAGCTGAAACAAATAAATAGGTAGGTTAAAACCATAGGTAGCAGGAATCGAACCCACACCCCTTGTGTCTCAGACGGGCACTCGCCTGCTGCGCCACATGCGAGGTCAGGAACAAAGGATAAATGCTAGCATGATCTGCAAATATTAGTTCCGGGTCTGGGTGTTGTGGTACCTCGGTACTCATTGTTTCTGATACCCACGACACAGGGAATGGTAGTGTGGGTATGGCATTCTAGGTGACTATTTATGTGACTGTTGGATAGTTGGTAGGCACCAAGTCCTGTTTATTGCCTGATTCTTGTAGGCTTGGTCGTGAGGAACGGGTGTAGCTTCACCTAGTTTCAAAGTTACCTAGTGATTTTATTGAATTATATTATTTATATAAACGCCTTTTGACTTTGTTATTTATTAATTTAGCTGAAGTATTGACCATAAAGTATTGGAATAAAGGTTCTCGAATGGCCACGAACTGGACAACAGATGGACCGAGGATACTGAAACCAAAGACCCAAAGTCCTGCTTCGCTGTTTTAAGGAGCTGGGCTGGGCTGGGCTGGGCTGTTTTAAGGTTGTCCCCCTATGCTTACTCTACCCCAGTCAGCACAAAACACCCCACAGCAGGAAGTCAGTGCAGGTATAACCACCCCTGATTAGAATTAGGACACTGAGAGGCCTATGTTCAGCAGTAGACTTCATCGGGTTGATGATGATGTTGAGAGTTTCTAAAAGAGCTACAAATAGTGCATAGGTTATTCCCTACCTGGGTGTTCGTAAGTTTCTCGTATATCTCGAGGAGGTGGATGTTATCGATGTGCAGCATCCTGATTTCGCCCACGAGACATACTCTGCACACCAAAGAAGACATTGCAGGCCGGCTGATGCACTGAAACATAACAATTATAGCTAAGTTACAAGTATTTACCAATTTCAATTTAGTTCATTGATTTTAGTAGTGTTTAAGTGTTTATTATTTATAACAAACTAGCTTCTGCCCGCAGCTTTGCTCGCGTGATACCTAGAAAACAAGTAGCCTTTACTCTAGAATTATAAGGTCGCTCTTCTTATAAGGTCGCAGGTTCGCTCACTGCTCGAGAGAAGTGAAAATCACTCTGTTTAAGTCTTACTGCCAGTCCTTCTACTCGAGCAGCCTCTGGATATATCCAAAGGTTGTCTGGTAGAGATCGCTACTTCAGCGATAAGGCCGCTCATTGTTCATCACATAGTTTAGCTATTCTAGGTAAAGAACTCTATATAATCCAAGTTTCCACTAAATCGGTTGAGCCGTTACGGCGTGATTGAATAACAAACATCCTCACAAACTTTCACATTTATATTATAAGTAGGATTGTGTATGGTACTAAAGATGATATAATTTCATATTATTTATAAACTATTGTCATTGATGGTACTTACATATTAGCAATCAACCACTGTATGTGTTTAATTTAATTAATTTTACTTTACGGTTTTAATTCTAAAAACTAGCCAAGTTAGCCAATTAATTTTTTTTCTTTTTCTTGGTGGCTATCGAATTATTTATTCCTTCGGCTTTGCTGGTGCTGGCTATGTCATCTTATGCTTCCGTAAAAGCCAGCTCAGCTGAATTCATCAGCTATCAGAGAACGGACGAACAAGAGAAGCTTTCTTAGCCAAATATTCACGGAACATCACACGTATGTATTCTTTTTAAAACTTTGCTTTCGTTTGTTTCAACAACTAAGCTCAGAATATAATCTCGTATACATAGAGAATCTGGATAGAGATTTGGGTCAAAAAATGTCTACTTAAATCACTAGAATTAAAGTTATTCACAGGGCACAGACATGGCATAATAAATTAGACTGAAAAAACAGCACAAAACAAATTAATTAGCTAGAGGATCCGGATCAGGGATCCGCCATCTTCTTTCTACAATATCTGTCATGTCAAGCGAGCAGTGCTGCCAACTCTGAAATTTGGTATTCCCCCAGACTCAGTGGAAAATACCCTATTCAACAACATTTGCACAGTTTTTCCCTAAAAAGTGTAAAGAACAAAATATTCAATATTGCAAAAAATATAGGTAGCTAAGGTAGGTATCTAAATTTGGTACCAAGGTGAACAAAAATGACTCATTCTCAGTTCATCGTAACATCGGAACTTGATCGGAACGACTCCTGAAAGCAAACACTGACTTTTAGTTAACTCGCTTCGTTCTGTTCAGGCACAATCAGTCAGTCAGTGCAGTGAGTGACCAGTGAGTGAGTGACTCACCCAGTGTGTGTCCGTCCGCGGTTGTGAACGGACGTCAGCATGGCATCATTAGCCGTCTTCGATTTCGACCGTACAATAGTCATCGATGACTCGGACGCGACGATAATCAATAGACTGCGTGAAAAGCAACCCCCACCTGAGTGGGAGGCCAGCAACCACGACTGGACACCTTACATGAGAGATGTGAGTTATAATTATAATGTACTTCCTGCATTATTTTAGGTATTTTTTTGTGTGACTTACCCAACTCTAATGGAAAAAAACTGAACCTTTTTAGGGAACACGCAGGGTCAACCTGTGTGTACAAGTGTCAAGGTCAAATTTTTACATAGACCATGGAGCCGCTATTTACGCGCGAAGCAACATTTTTTTAACCTTTCATTTAAAATCACCTACTTCACACATTAGGGTCCGAGGATCCTGACACGTAGTACTCCTTAGTAGTCTGTGGATCCTAACTATAATCTTGACACTGCCAATATTTATTATTTTATTAAAAGTTAAAAAAAAAAAATGTATAATAAATTTCAAGCCACAGAATTACTAAGTTTATTAGTACCTAAATGAAAAATTGTATTTACCTACCGGGGTTTTAAATTTCGTTTTAGGAGAAAATCCATTTTAATAAAGACGGTCAAGAGCGAGTAGGACTCACGCCCTGATGCATTGATGGGGGGAATTTGTCCATACTCGCAGTTTGGCGAGCGCATTTAGAGCTATCGTTGTTATAACAGGGGACGCTGCTCATCCCCTAGCTCGTCACCATGACATCCACGGGTAGATCGAAATGGAGGGGCCTATTCTTCAGCCACATATGTTTACCTACAGAGATGATTAGAATACCTTTATCTTAACAAACAATGCGTTGTTTGTTCCGATCTTGAAATAACGATAACGTAATCAAATGAGGTAGTTGTTAGCTAGGCTAATTAACCAGGTAGGTATATACCTTCTAGAATACGACGAAAGTCTGACCAATGTGATGCTTGATTTGCTAGCCACGGACTAAATTAGCGCGCAGTTGTCACAGATATAAAATAATTACATATGACCTACGCGGCGATTTCTCGCCCGACTTGATTTACAAAAATATTGAGTTTTAGGAATGAAAAGTTATTTTTAATAAAATAAAATATAGCTTTATCATATTATTTATTACACAGAGATGGTGTAGTCAGATTTGGTACCCCTTCATAGTACAAACAAACATATACCTCTCTCTTTAAAATGTTAGTGTAGGTAGATGTATGTCTGTAGGTACTCAAGTACCTCAGGTTTTTTCTTTTGTTATAAGTTGTGTTTGTGGATGTTTAGTTTTAAGTTTCGATTGCGTGGTGTGGTCGCTCAGCGACAAAGCCTTCAAGTAAATATTCAATAAATAAAAAAATCAAATTGTCAGTTAGTTTAGTATGTACTCCAGAACCAATTTTATACAACGAATATGGCTACAGCTTACATCCCACTTGTTGGTAAGTGGTTACCGTAGTCCTAGCTACCCCAATGATTATATATATATATATAGTGCTTTATTGAGGACAAAATGTAATACATGTACTTATACATAATATAAACACTATAGTCCTACAATCGGTGGTCATATCGTAAGCAGCGATTTTTTCCAGACAACCTTATCTAACCTACAAGTATAGTATTGTAGGGACCCTGTAAGTGTGAATGATACTTGAGCCATGAGTTTTGGATGGAAGCGAGAAGTATGAACTTCAGTTACTAAGCGACCTCGAACAAGTGTGTACGTATCCTAAAAATAGAATAAACTTTTATATCAAATTTTATGTGGTATTTAGTAACTCCCAGTGCAAACTTAGAACTTTAATATAAGTAGGATAAAAGAACTTATAATTGGTGACCCCGACGTGATATAATTTTTACAAAAATTATATAATTGGTGACTCCGTGAACAATTTGAACAACAAAGTGAAATAAAGTTTGCATTGGTTTAATAGACAGTTTTTATAAAAGTGTAAGTAAATAAAGTGAAAAATGAATGACCAACCGATATTTTACAAGGTACTGCAAAGTCACGGGACAACTGAAAATATATCTCAATTAGCTGCAATCACAGTTTCTTCCCGCATACCAGACTTTTGGAGTGAAATGCCTAGATTGTGGTTCGCTCAGGTTGAGAGTATTCTAGCGTCGCAAAAACAAAGTGATGAGACCAAATACAATCTGGTCGTTGCGAAAATGGGACGCGAAGCACTTCAACAAGTAAGTGATATTCTCATATCTCCACCCGAAAATCACAAGTACCAAGTTTTGAAAGAGCGGCTACTACAAGTCTATGAAGAGAGCGCTGAAAGGCAATTCCAAAGATTAGTAGGTGAGATAGAATTGGGATCTGAAAAGCCATCCCAATTACTACGACGTATGCGAGATTTGGGCAGAAATGCAAAGGCTTCAGATCAAACTCTGCATAGTTTATGGCTTGCGCGACTTCCAGCGAATGTTCGAGCGGTACTTACTGTAAGTCAAGACCAGGACTTAGAAAATTTAGCTAGAATAGGTATAAAAAAGAGTAGGAGTAGTCCTTATCGACCACAGAGTAACGGAATAGTCGAACGTTGGCATAGGAGCATGAAACAGGCTTTAACAGCGCGACTTATGAACAATACATCATGGAGTGACGAATTACCTACAGTCCTACTTGGTTTACGTGCGGTAGGTAGAAGCGATAATGGCGTAAGTCCCTCAGAATATGTTTACGGTACAACTCTTCGTTTACCTGGTGATTTTTATGATATCTCAGATAATCGAAGCGTTGGAGAACATGTATTTTTAGATCAGTTAAGAAATCATATAAATAACTTGAAACCAGTTTCGCGAAAATTACGGGATTCACGCACATTATTCGTACATAGTGAGTTGGATAAATGTGAAAATGTTTTTATCAGGAATGATGCAGTACGCAGACCATTGACATCACCGTATGATGGTCCTTATCGTGTCATTAAAAGGAAAAATAAAGTATTTACAATCCAGTTACCCAATAGAACAGTGAATATATCCATAGATAGGCTTAAACCTGCATTTATTTTAAATGAGCAGAGTAGTGAGCGAGCAGAGGATAATTGTAGTAATATAGGTAAAAAGTGTATTGTAGAATCTAAGACTAGTATTAGTGAAGAAAATACAAAAAATGATGTTGAAAAAGTAACAAAAAAAGGTCGTAAAATAAGATTACCAGTAAGATTTAATTGTTAAAATTATTAATTAAAGTTCGTCAAACTGTAAGCAATGCATTAAACACGAATTATTTCAGAAAAATATTTTTGTTTAGTTAATTGTTAACTTATTCCATTCTATTTTTGTATTTCAAGAGCGAAATCAGTATCGATCACATTTCTAAGGATTGGTTATTATCGTTATCGTATCCGTAATAGGATCAGCTCTCTAAATATTTATGTTACAAATAGTCCGATAATAATGAAAAGTGAGGCGGTATTTCAATCCACACTTCATCTAAGCTAGCTAAGAGCAACTTGAACCAAGTGTTTATTGAAATGTGTGACTCTTTGTTCTCAAGTGCAGTAGGTGACGAAAATATATTTTATTTGTTTATGGTATCTTAAGTGTATTGTGACTTTTGTATTTCTATTGAATAAGTTTATGAATGTTATTGTGACCATATTTTTGTGTTTCTAGGATAAGATATTTTTAATTTTTTGAAAATTTATTGTGTAAAATTTGGGGGGTGTTATGTAGGGACCCTGTAAGTGTGAATGATACTTGAGCCATGAGTTTTGGATGGAAGCGAGAAGTATGAACTTCAGTTACTAAGCGACCTCGAACAAGTGTGTACGTATCCTAAAAATAGAATAAACTTTTATATCAAATTTTATGTGGTATTTAGTAACTCCCAGTGCAAACTTAGAACTTTAATATAAGTAGGATAAAAGAACTTATAGTATTAAGTTATCTGTGCTACAACTAATCTAATGTAGAAAAGCTATGCCAACCGTGATAAAGTCAATGCCATGAATATTTCCCATCCCCCGAACTAGTGTAGAGCTGTATCTCGGGGGGCTGGTGTCCATCCCTAACATTGTCTCGATTCTCAGTACATACACAGATAACATAATACTATACTGTACATATAATCCCTTCAGGTATTCGAGCACGCGTTCTCGGCGGGCCTCAATCAGGCAGACATCCTGGCTGCTATCGGCGGCATGCGGCCGACGCCCGGCATCCGGGAGCTGGTCGCCGCGCTGGCCGCGCGCGGCTGGCACATCCTCGTGCTGACGGACGCCAACAGTGTGTTCGTGCAGCATTGGCTGAAGCTCCACGGACTTGAGGTATGATCCATAAAATTTCAACATAAATATATAGTAGTTACTATTCCGCTAATCTATTCTTAGTTTCCGGCATATAGCATATAGGCTTTTAATGTAGGTAGGTACCACGCGAGCGAAGCCGCGGGCGGGAGCTAGTTAGAAATAAACCTGACATAATCCTACTACTATTAAAAATGCGGAAGTTTGTGAAGATGTTTGTTGTTCAATCAATCACGTCGCGCCGTAACGGCTCATCCGATTTGGTTGAAACTTGGAATATATAAAGCTCTTTACCTAGAATAGCATATAGGCTATAGACATATAGTATAGGCTTTTTATGCAGGCACTATGCAGGCGAAGCCGCGGGCGGGAGCTAGTAGGTACTAAAATCAATATGGCGTCATAAAAACAATGAGATGCTAATTGATTTAGAGTGATAGGTACATAAAAGAAACTAATCTAATTTGATTGTGAGTGTTATATTGTCATTCGACCTTGGATAGTCTAGGTACACTAGGGGATAAAATGTTTCATGCGCCTTGGTTTCACTAGGGGACGATAGGAACGTGTGTGTACACGAAAGGAGCCTCATAAAGGCGCACTTTAAGCCTTTCAATACATTGATTATTTTTGCGCAAAGAATTTCCTTGGCAAATCAACTCTGGAATGCAGCCCGTGCTCTTGGCACATTGCCGCATGACCAAATTTATTTGTTTTTATAGTTTTTGTTTTTTTTATTTGATTTTATAATTTATCTAGCTTCTGCCCAAGGCTTCGCTCTCGCGGTACCTACATAAAAAGTAGCCTATATGCTATTTTAGGTAAAGAACTTTATCTATTTCAAGTTTCAATGAAATCGGTTGAGTCGTCCCGGCGCTGATTGATTAACAAACATCCTCACAAACTTTCGCATTTAAGTACAATATTATACAATAGGATGGGATGCATATAAAACCAAAAAGTAGGTTTTTAATGTAAATTATATTATTAGTTTTTCCTTAAGTAGGTAAAAAAAAATATATTTATAACGTTAGTGTCTTACTTATATCCTCATTGATAATTGTGTCGTATCAAAATCGTGAGGAACGTGATGCAAGAACAAGTCGATGCTTACCAATTATTTTAGCAGTTAAAATCATAAGTACCTACAACGCGTTCCGTGACTAGTATGCTATACCGAAAGGAAGCTATGAACTAGTACCTATGTTACGCCACAGATTACGCTATCAAATTTTTTTTTTTGTAATTCTATTTTTTTTTTCAAATAATTTAGGTACATGTACCCAAAATAGATAAATAAATAACAGCCAAAAGTCACATACATAGTCCTAAACCCACACTAGGATTCCCTGTGTCGTGGGTATCAGAAACTACTAGTACTTACCATGATACCATAACACCCAGACCCGGAACAGATATTTGCAGAACATGCAAACATTTATCCCGCAGCGGGAATCGACACCAGTTGTTAAAATAGGGGACGCTGCTGCCCATCCCCTAGCTTTTTTTCCTTAGTCGCCTCTTACGACATCCACGGGTGGATATGGAGGGGCCTATTCCTCAGCCTTCAGCTAATCACCTTGTATTCTTGTTCCAGGAGCACATAACATCAGTGATAACAAACAAAGCCTTCTGGCAGAACGGGCGACTGTTCATCGAGCCATGCATGCACCAGTCCGCGTGCCCGCGCTGCCCCAGCAACCTGTGCAAGTCACTGGCGCTAGCGCAGTGGTGCGCTAGTAGGACGTACGAGAATGTTATTTATGTGGGAGATGGGAGGAACGACTACTGCCCCGCCACAAACTTACCAGCCTCTGTGAGTTTACCTTCAAACGGCATGCAATATTATAAATAATCCTACTTTCCTTCATACAATAAATGGGAAAGTTTGTGAAGATGTTTAGATGTTTGTGGTTCAATCACGCCCAACCAACGGCCGAACGGATTTGGATGGTATTTGGCACAGATATAGATGATAGTTTGGAATAGCATAGACTTTTTATCGGTCGGAAGCTAGTAATATTATAAATGCGAAAGTTTGTGAGGATGTTTGTTATTCAATCACGCCGTAACGGCTTAAGCGATTTCGTTGAAACTTGGAATATAAAGAGTTATTTACCTAGAATAGCATGTAGGCTACTTTTTATGTAGGTACCACGCGAGCGAAGTCGCGGACGGAAGCTAGTGATTTAAATAATACTTCACACGTCTTGCACGACATCACTTTGCGGGCTCCCGCCAAAAAGTCCGTAGATAAGAAACTTAGTGTAGCGGTATAGATGGCGCTGCATTACTAATGTTTTTTTTTATTTATTGCAGGCTACGGTGTTCCCACGCAAAGGCTACCCAATGCACGAGCTGATAAATAAATCTCAGGCCAGCGCCGCGCCAGAAGTCTCCGCCAAGGTGGTCCCTTGGGAGGATGCCTACCGGATTTTAGATGAAACTTTTCCCGGTTCTGTCATACCTATGTAGAATTAAGAATGGCATATAAAAGAGAAAAAATGTATGTTCGAAATGTCTTAAAATAGCCTTGCAGAATTGCGGGCTCGGTGGTTTCGTCAAGTCTGCGAAGGCGTTGATATATCGTCATTACTTTGTTCGAGTAGGTACTTTAATGCGTATACCTGGTTTTAAAACCTGGTCGCGTAAATACATCTAGTTTCTCACCTCTAGTCGTGGCTCACTCGACTCGCTCCCTTTCGTCGTTCACGCGCGAAATATGAGAAATTATAATGAATAATATTAATTTATTTGATGGCTGTTGATTTTATAAATAAAATATATAAAATGTTGATTAATATCATTTTTATTTCTCCAATAACCCCGATATTTTTAGTTTTTTCTGATCTGGCAGCCCTAGTTGACACTGCGGCTTCAATGCAAACTCTTCGGAGATGATCACAGACTAAATAGAAATAAACAGACTAATTAAAAAAAAGAAATAGACTAATAGGGAATACTACGTATCCCGGATCGGATACTTTTCTCTAGTGGGATCGATCCATGGATCGAAAGTCGAGGTTAGACTTTCAATCCGTACATTTGAACCAAGTAAAAAACCAAGTATGTATGTTGTAAATAAATAGTTTATTGAACATCTAACATTTTTTTTTAATTTATATTTTCTAACATAACATTGTAGTTCTAAGCCACATTTCTCTCTCTGCTTAGCGGCGGTGCTGGCGTAAGCCCCTTCAGCTCGTCCAGCGTCAGCAGTGTTGGGTTCGATTCCCGTGCCGGGGCCGCGGGGCGGTGCAGCTCGAAGCGAGGCGTCGCCTCGAGCGCGGCGCGCCCCACCACGATCACATTTGGATATCCCATCCTGTGAACAAACTCAAGTTACTTCATAATTTCAATCTAATCTAATTTTAAAATTAAAGACTGTTACAAACGATCTATAGATAGCTCAACTGATACTAGAGTACTAGTACTGAGAACAGATCACTAGCAGTCGGAAGCGTCCCCAAGACGCTGGCGGAATTGCCACGCTGGATGGCAATGCTAATTCGCTGGGCCAAATAAGAGCCAGCTCTCGGGTCACGCGTCACGTCGGTCTTTAGATGGCTCAACTGTTTCTTGTGTATTTTGTAAATATTAACATGTATTAGTTTTTAGTTTCTTTCTGTAAATAAAGTTTATTTTAAAATTAACCCTACAAGTGAAATAAATAAATATTCCGGGCATATGCGCTAGAGGTCGCGGGTTCGATTCCCGTAGTGGACAAACATTTGTGACTAACACACATGTTGGTTCTGTGTCTGGGTGTTAAATATTTATCTATTATGTATATCAGTCTCTGGTACCCATAGTACAGGCTATGCCTAGTTTGGGATCAGTTGACCGTGTGTGATATGTCTCTGGTACCCATAGTACAGGCTATGCCTAGTTTGGGATCAGTTGACCGTGTGTGATATGTCTCTGGTACCCATAGTACAGGCTATGCCTAGTTTGGGATCAGCTGACCGTGTGTGATATGTCCGGAATATTTATTATTATTATTATATTACACACGGTCAACTGATCCCAAACTAGGCATAGCCTGTACTATGGGTACCAGAGAATTGTATACATAATAGATAATATATATTTAACACCCAGACACAGAACAAACACACATGTTTGTCCAGTGCGGGAATCAAACCCGCGATCTTTAACGCAGGCAGAGTTACTACAAACTGAGCTATGAGGCCAGTCAATAATATTAATAACTAGCTGGTGCCCGCGACTTTGTCTGCGCAGGATTAGTATTTCAAGTAGCTAGTTGTTATATTTTGGACAATTCACACAATATCTTTATAAATTGTAGCCTATGTGTTATTCTGATGTATAATCTGTATTATTGTGAAGTTTCATTAAAATCCATTCAGTAGTTTTAACGTGAAAGAGTAACAAACATCCATCCATATTTACAAACTTTCGCATTTCATCATCATTATCATCAGCCTGTAGAAGTCCACTGCTGGACATAGGCCTCCCCTAAAGAGTTCCACGACGAACGGTCTTGAGCCACCGACTTCCCGCAACGTTCACAATGTCGTCGGTCCATCGGGTGGGGGGCCTTCCAACACTGCGTCGTCCGGATCGTGGTCGCCATTCGACAACCTTTACTCCCCAACGGTTATCAGTTCTGCGAGCTATATGGCCTGCCCACTGCCACTTCGACTTGCTAATTCTAAGAGCTATGTCGGTTTCGCATTTAAATAAATAAATAAATATTCCGGACATATCACACACGGTCAACTGATCCCAAACTAGGCATAGCCTGTACTATGGGTACCAGAGACTGATATACATAATAGATACATATTTAACACCCAGACACAGAACAAACATCTGTGTTAATCACACATTTCGACAGGCCTCATAGCTCAGTTAGTAGTAACTCTGCCTTCTGCGCTAGAGGTCGCGGGTTCGATCCCCGCACTGGACAAACATTTGTCAAACATGTGTGTGATAAACACAGATGTTTGTTCTGTGTTTGGGTGTTAAATATTTATCTATTATATATATCAGTCTCTGTTCACCATAGTACAGGCTATGCCTAGTTTGGGATCAGTTGGCCGGGTGAATATGTCCGGTTTAAAAAAAAAAAAAAAATGTTTGTCCAGTGCAAGTATTTATAATATTAGTATTAATATTATAGTTGGATGGGTGATCGTTTTTATAACCTGTCCGCCATCATCAGTCGCTTCCCGATGGTGAGGTGGTGACGGTCGTCGCAGATGGCGTCCCGTCCCGCGTCCGTCACCGCCTCGTACACGGCCCGGACAAGCTCCTCGCTCCTCGACGACTCCTTCGAGCCTTCCTGTAGACAATAAAAATATTAAAAATAACAGCCAACACTCACATACACAGTCCTGAGCACATACAATGCATGTGTTTTATATTATAACCTGTCCATCCAAAGGTTGCCTGGTAGAGATCGCTTTTAGCGATAAGGCCGCCCATTGTCACACTATTTTTAAGTTTTTTTCCTGGATTGTGTATTTTTCTTTTGGTGTACAATAGAGTTGTATTCTATTCATGTGCAGTTCTATTCTAGCCTCTAAAAGGCGCACTTTAACCCTTTCACTGCACTGATTCTTTCACCGACGGTCATAGATCCTTTTCAGGCATGCCATACCTTATCCTACTCACTGACCTAATACAGGATGACCAAGACAGAATCAGTGACACGTTAAGAAGACAAATGAGGTACGGAACCCTAAAAATATGTGGTTAACACAAATAAATAAGTTAACGCTTGCCTTGGGTCCGATGATGAGTGTGTTGTAGGGTGCGATGGGCTCCGGCCAGCGCAGCGCCGACTCCGTGGAGAGAGCCTCCAGCGACGCCGCCAGCAACCTGCGACCAGCGCCACTTAACTCAAGTCAAAGGTTTTTATTTCAATAAAATCACAAGGATCACTTTGAAACGTCTTAGAAACGGTGAAGCTACGCCTGTTCCTTGACACGCGTGAAATTTTACCTGACAGTGGACGTCACGTGACGAGAATGATGTTTAGTGATGAGGAGAAGGATGTTTAGTGACGAGGAGAAGACGTTTAGTGACGAGGAAGGGCGTTAAGTGACGTTGAGACGACAATTAGTGAAGAGGAAGGGCGTTAAGTGACGCAGAGGAGGACATTTGGTGATGAGGCAGGCGTTGAGTGACGAGGAGGAGGATGTTTAGTGACGAGGTGACGACAATTAGTGACGAGGAAGGGCGTTTAGTGACGAGGAGGCGACAATTAGTGACGAGGATGGACGTTAAGTGACGATGAGGACGTTAAGTGACAAGGAGACAACGTTCAAGTGACAACAAGGATGTTTAGTGTCGAGATGATAATATTAAGTGACGAGAAAGATGACATTTAGTGACGTATACTACAAATGAAAAGTACACAATCTGACGAGCATTCTTCGGATGATACTTACCTAGTGATTCCGATGCCGTAGCACGACATTATGAGTGGTTGCGAGGCGCCGGACGGCGGGATGAAGTGCGCCGCCAGCGGCTCGGAATACTTGGTGCCGAGGATAAACGTGTGGCCTACCTGGAACAATTGCCCACGTGTTCCATAACTAGTATATGTCAGCGTTGCCAACGTCTAATTCCCCAAATCTTTCATTCTTCATAGTAAAATAGAGGGGCTTATTCTACATTCAATTGGCAATAAAGTTTGTGATGAAAAATGTCGACTTTACCAAAGTTGTAGAAACTTTGGTAAAGTCGACATTTTTTATTGAAAAAACTCTCTGAAACAAGTCAATGAATCAGGAGCTGTTTTCGGTAGCAATGTCGCTACCGAACTTTTCGTACGTTTAGTAATTAGTTATAAAAATACCAAAAACAGGTAAATTGAGAAAATATGTTTTTTTTTTACAAATTATTGATTACAAGTTTCAACGAAATCTGTTGAGTGAGACGTAGCGGCGTGATTGAATAACAAACATCCACACAAACTTTCACATTTATAGTATTAGTAGGATTTTTGTTGCTAAAGTTCTTCATTTTTGTTGATAAAATAATCCCCTTTCGGGGTATACATGTTATGAATCATCGTGTACATTCATCATCATGATCATCATTTCAGCCGTACGACGTCCACTGCTGAACATGGCCTCCCCCACAGACAGAGCAAATTCCTTATTATGTAGGGGGATTTGCCCATACTCACCACGCTGGGCATGCGAGTTGGCGAGCGCAGTTAGAGCTATAATAATAAATAAATAAATAAATATTCCGGACATATCACACACGGTCAACTGATCCCAAACTAGGCATAGCCTGTACTATGGGTACCAGATACTGATTTAAATAATAGACAAATATTTTAACACCCAGACACAGAACAAACATCTGTGTTTATCACACAAATGTTTGTCCAGCGCGGGGATCGAACCCGCGACCTCTAGCGCAGAAGGCAGCGTTACTACTAACTGAGCTATGAGGCCAGTCAATCCATCCCCTAGCTTTTTTCCCTTAGTCGCCTCTTACGACATCCGCGGATAGGTAGATATGGAGGGGCCTTCTTCAGCCGGGGCCACCACGGCCAACGTGCATTACCTCAATACTGCTATACTGTTCGGTATCGGCTCCGCACTCGGCGCATGCCGTCTCGCTCGCTCTCGCGGCGTGCGAGCAGGACGCACACACTCGCAGCGCGTCCTCGCCCGCGCGCGCGCACAGCTGCCACTCGTGCGACTCCGACCCGCCCATCGCGCCCGCGGGCGCCGCCACTGCACAAACAAGGGGTAGTAAAATAAATAAATATTCCGGACATATCACACACGGTCAACTGATCCCAAACTAGGCATAGCCTGTACTATGGGTACCAGAGACATATCACACACGGTCAACTGATCCCAAACTAGGCATAGCCTGTACTATGGGTACCAGAGACATATCACACACGGTCAACTGATCCCAAACTAGGCGTAGCCTGTACTATGGGTACCAGAGACATATCACACACGGTCAACTGATCCCAAACTAGGCATAGCCTGTACTATGGGTACCAGAGACATATCACACACGGTCAACTGATCCCAAACTAGGCATAGCCTGTACTATGGGTACCAGAGACATATCACACACGGTCAACTGATCCCAAACTAGGCATAGCCTGTACTATGGGTACCAGAGACATATCACACACGGTCAACTGATCCCAAACTAGGCATAGCCTGTACTATGGGTACCAGAGACTGATATACATAATAGATATATATTTAACACCCAGACACAGAACAAACATCTGTGTTCATCACACAAATGTTTGTCCAGAGCGGGAATCCAACCCGCGACCTCTAGCGCAGAAGGCAGAGTTACTACCAACTGAGCTATGAGGCCAGTCAAAGGTTAGTGAGAGGTTGTTGGGGGTAGTGAGAGGTTGTTGGAGGTAGTGAGAGGTTTTAGGTGGTAGAGGTTGTTGGGGGTAGTGAGAGGTTGTAGGTGGTAGAGGTTGTAGGGGGTAATGAGATGTAGTTGGTGGTAGTGAGAAGTCGCTGGGGTTAGTGAAAAGTAGTAGGGGGTAGTAGGGTTTTCAGAGCTGTTAAGGATTTTTTTGAGTTTAAAAGTTTGTAGTGTCATAATAGTCATTTATTGATACAAAAAAATATAGGTCAATCAAAAAAAATAATAATTATTGACTACTTATAAATAGCAAGTATTCAATAAAAATATACCAAATTAATAAAATCAATACAAAATAATAAAATTGCATACAAAATGTCATAAAAAACATAATTAAATTCAATTATAATAGAAAATAATAAAATTTATATTTATAGGTTCAAAAACTCGTCGAAGCTGTAGAAGGTTTGCTCGACAAGCCAGCGTTTCAATCTCTTTTTGAAAATATTCATGTTAGAGGCCTGTGTAATGGTACTAGTATAGTATTATGTTATCTGTGGTAATGGTGACTGGAAGTTTGTTATAGACACCCATGACATGCGTCAGCTTGGTGTTTTACTATTGGCTAGTGTTATGTAGGTACTTTCCTAAAATGTTATTATGTTTACCCTCAAGGGCAGTCTGGAATAAATGGCCATCCGAATACGTCGTAGTTTAACTTACTATCGTTATTTACCCCTAAATACAGACCAGCTAGTTACCTCTATGCACTTGCAGCTGCAGGCGCTGGAAGAGGGCTGCGTAGGCGCGCGAGAGGCGGCCGTAGAGGGCGCGCGCGCAGGCGGCGTGCGCGTGCGCAGCGTACAAGTCCAGCATGAGGAAAGAGCGCGCGCGCAGCAGCCCGTGTTTGGGCCGGTGCTCGTCGCGGTACTTGTCGCTTATCTGGAAGTGCCGTTCATTGATTGCGTGTCACTGGTCCTTTCTTGGTCATGCTCCATTAGGTCGGTGACCTAGTTGAGGTATGGTTGCCCTGAATAGGGCCAATGAGCAGGATGAGCACAATGCGTCCTACTAAACCTACTTCCTAGTAATATTGTAAATGCGAAAGTTTGTGAGGATGTTTGGATGTTTGTTGCTCAATCGCGGCGTAGCGGCTCAACCGATTTCGTTGAAACTTGAAACAGATAGAGTACTTTACCTACAATAGCGTAAAGGCTACTTTTTATGTATCTAAATTATATATTTTTTTGAAACCTAATCACTGTGCCTCTTTGAATAGAACCTTGAGATTGAAAGAAACCAGTGTGGTGAAAAGCAATTTCCCTCCTCACCTGATAGAGTATGGTGGGTAGCTGTTTGTGTGAGAGTGGACCGACATCAGCGAACAGGTCTGCAATGCTTTCTTCGTGGGTCTGTGAAAAATGAAACTACTTAAAATCCATGCCTACAAATTCTGCCACAAAGCAGTAATGTTTGCAACGATGAGTTCCGGTCTGAAAGGTGAGGTAGCTTGTGGATGAGAGGTAGAAGGAGCTGGTAGGTTACAAGTAGATGATAATATCACAATTGTTGGTGAAAAAAGATTCTCGAATGGCGACCACATACTGGATGTTGCAGTGTTGGAGCTCCCAACCCCAATGATGGAAGGAAGGGGGTCGGAGTGCCACGCCGATAGAATATGACATTTTGTAATTACCAGTTTTTTTTTTTTAGCTGGTAATTACAAAATAGTGGTTTAGAAGATAGCAGTGTACAGAAATTTTCCATGTGATAATGACATAAAATTACTTACTGGAGCCAAAATGTACTTCTTCCCATGTCTATCTTCCACCTTCATCAGCTCAGCAGGAGCCGACTGCAACCGGCCACTCTTCTCCCAGAGTCCAGCCGGTGCCAGCGCTGGGAGGGACACTTGTTGTGCTCCGACCTCTTCCATAGAGTGTCTAACGAGGGCCTCCAGCTTGTGGAGTGCTCGGACAGCGAGAGGCAGCAGGGTGAACAGACCAGAGGAAGTGGGGCGAACGAGGCCACATTCTAGAAGTAGCTGCGGAGATTTTAACTAGTCATTGAGCAGGCTTGGTTGGATAGCTGCAACATTTAGGAGCTGCTTGCACTTCAAGCCGAAGAACACACCTAAAATAAACGCCAGGAGGCGCTAGATTCATAGATCATTTGGGTAGAGCATTCCCATATCTAGGGAGGTTTGAGGGTTCTTAACATGCTCAAGTCAGATCATTTTGGGAATTAAAAGCAAAGTCTTATAGATATTTAGATAGTTTTTAGGAATTCGCTATCATTTCATACACAGGATGTCCACTGCAGACCATAGGCCTACCCAGAGATTGTCAGGGTGTCTTCCTATCATGCAGGAGAATTTTCCCACCATGCTGGACAAATTACAACTATCTTTATTAAAGTAGGGGACGCTGCTGCCCATCCCCTCCCTAGCTTCTTTCTTCGGGCATGTAGCTATGGAGGGGCCTATTCATAGTGATAGAACAAACAGTAACCATAGTACTTAAGTTATGTAGGCTGGTACCTTTTGGCTTTTGCAGGTTATCTCGGTGTTTTTTATTTTGGCATTCTTGGGAATAGTAATAATCGGCTGGAACACTTTGGACAGGCATTTCATTGTTGATAAACCCTCAGAAGAGGTTTGTTGATTGATTTCCTTTTCTTCACTTTCTTCCCAACTTCTTTCCAATGAGGATCAATATGAGGATAGAAAACAACTTCTTCCTTTCGAGGTTCCAGGCGTTCCAGGTGGTTCTAGGGACGAGGCAATGGCTGTAATCGTAGTGTACGTACCAATAGCCGGTATATATACAAAAGTACTCTGTGCCAATAGGATGATAGTGTGTTTATCTAGGGTACTCTGTGGATAGTGTATTACATCCACAGAGTACCCTTTGGCTGTCTTTGGCTGATAACGGCTGATGTGTGCATGAAATGGCTGATGCTAAATCCAATCCAGCACTCTCCAAAAGGGAAACACTGAAATATCAAAACTGACAATTACAACTTGCCGACTTTCAAAAGATGAAAAAAAATGTCATGTTTACTGATTGGTTAATAATAAAGTCACCGGAACGTACCTCCTTACTGATTGGTTGTTTGTTTTCTGACAGACGCATTCGTAGTGTGGGGCCCGGTGCGGTGGGGCCAAAGAAGAGTATTTAGGACCATAGTAGTCTGTGATTTCGGACACTGGTGTGCTAACTCTACAGCCCGGGCGCTGTAGAGTTAGCACTTAGTATCTCCCTCCCTAGTCTGTAGGCTGCAGTCATCATTGATTTTATCGAGCCGGTGCACGGGCGGGCGCACAGACTAATAGGCAGGGCGCCTATTCTGTATTAAAAAAAAAAATGTCTGCCATCTTAGTTCTGGATTTAGCATCAGCCAGCCGTTTTGTTTGTTTGCCGGCTGGTTTGTGTTCACGTAAAATCCAGTTGAGACGCGCATTTGTTATTTTGCGCAGTTCTCTTCGTTTTTCCCTCGATTTCTATGTAATCGCGCATGTTTGTGCCACCATGGTGCCTGTAGAAAAGTTCTTCATCTACGGCGGCGGGCGTTGGCGCGAAGTTGACACCGGGACTGGGAGGATAGATGGCTGGGGTCGGGCGAAGTTTGTCATCGCGCGTGGGGGCAAGCTGGAGGCGGCGCGGTCGCGGCCCGTGCTGGCCGCCCTGCGCGCGCTGGCCGAGAAGAAGCCCTCGTCCGCCAAGGAAGGCGTACAACTGCAACAAAAGTATGTTTACATTTATAAAGGTTTCCCGCCTAAATTGTAGTTTCGTCAGTAATCATTTGCGACCCAGTGGCTGTATGTAGTATTAGACAACGAATTGGTATTTGTTGATTCTAGACGGATGTTCCGTTAGATACCACCAAAGTTGGAGTGGTGGATGAGGCCCGGCCTCCACCCCCCCCCACAGGTCGTGGGTTCGACTCCCGGTCGCACACCGTGATTTTTAAATCATTGTCTATCTAGCTAGACAAACATCATGATTGCTACCTATGACATTTGATTAATTGAGTGTAGAGTCTAGGCTAACATCATATTTGCTACGATAACAGATGAAAAATTTAGTTTGAACTGATTTGACAATTGACTGTCCTCATAGCTCAGTTGGTGGTAACTCTGCCTTCTGCGCTAGAGGTCGGGTTCGATTCCCGCACTGGACAAACATTTTGTGTGATGTATACAGATGTTTGTTCTGTGTCTGGGTGTTAAATATTTATGTATATCAATCTCTAGTACCCATAGTACAGGCTATGCCTACTTTGGGATCAGTTGACTGTGTGTGATAATACGTCCTAAATATTTATTTATTATTTATATTGTTACCTACTAGATTACTGCTATGCTGAATTGTCTCTGCAAGATTATTCATAATATGTATGTCATTCCAAAAGAGGCTTATTCTACAACCAATTTAGTTTGTTCCACAACTTTAGGAAAATCCACTTTTTTCATTAAAATATCTCTATTTGAAAATCAGCTGTTTTGTATAGATGTATGAAATAAAAAATTGTCTAATTAAATTATATGCTTTGAATCTCCAGGTACCCTCTGAAGCATGCGAGTCGTGGGAGAGAACCGGCAGTAGGCTGTGAGCGCTGTCAGTGCTGCCACCATGCTAACACCGGGTAAACAAACATGTTTTAATATAAAATAAAAACAAACATTATTTGACTTTAAGAAAACTGAATTAGTTAAGCACTTTAACCTAAGAGCTGTGGATTTTGTTACATTAATAAAATAAAAATAAAACAAGCTTTCGCCTGCTTCTTCGCTCGTGCTGTATCTGGTTAAAAAGTAGGCATTTATTTCAGGCAACATTAGTCTAGTACAGGATGTTAAATACTTAAAAACTACGGCCCATATAAAATATATACCTTAGTGTCTAACAATCCGGTAATCGTCCGCGAAAACGTTGGAACAGCACATCCTGCGGCCAGAATTCTTCCTTAGTGAAGGTTGAGCTTCATACAAAATTTCATCAAAATCGCTTCAGCCGCTTATTTGCGAAAAGGTAACAAGCGGACAGAGACTGAGTTACTTTCACATCCTACCCGGTACCCCAGTGGTGTAGCAGGCGATTGCTCGTCTGAGACGCAAGGGGTGCGGTTTCTATTACGGCTTCAGGATTTTTTTTGCATGATCTGCAAATATTGGTTCCGGGTCTGGGTGTTGTGGTAGCATGGTACTTGTAGTTTCTGATACCCACGACACGGGTACATCCTAGTGTGGGGTCAGGAAATTGTATGTTACTGTTGGGTGTTATTTATAATTATATAATTACTAGCAGAGACTTAAAATTTCATGTATTTACTTTCACATGCAACTACTTAAAGATGGAACAGGTATTACAGGTAAGAACATACATTAAATTTACAATATAAAACATTTCTTTCTTTTTTATATTGTTTAAATGTCAGGATAATTTCCTGGAAAATGAGGGCCAAGTAGGGCTGTGGATTATGATGATGATACATAATCTTCTATCCCTCTCTCCTTCTTCTCGTCTCTGCACTTTCTCCTTTAATGTTTTCTTCCTTTAAAGTTCTCTCTTTAATGTATGTGGTTCAATCAAACTGTAAAGGCTCAACCGATTTCGTTGAAATTTCAAATACAATGAAGTTCTTTACATAGAATAGAATAAAGGCTACTTCTTATGTAGGTACCACGCGAGCGAAGTCGCGGGCAGAAGCTAGTTTTATATAGTAACTTTAATTGAATTGAAATTAATGAATGATAAATTAAAATTGTCTATTTCAGAAGCAGTTGTGCCTCAAAGCCAACAGAAAAGAAGTCGAGCATCGCTATTCAATGTGACAAGATAAACAACGAAAAAACAACCACAGAAGTCCAAAAGACCATACCGTCTGCACGAGATCAAGAGACCAGTGCTCAGGCCAAAACCAACCAGACCAGCCTCCCCCGAGCCACGAATAAGAGGAACAGAGACAGCACCAGCTCCGAAGACCTATTCCACACCAAGGTCATAACGGTAGCTGCTGTCCACAGTCCCAGAAAACCTGACCCCAAACGACGTCGAATAAGTTCCAATAAAAGTCCTCAAAAGGTGCTGCGGAACCAACAAAGTTCCACGAGCTCTGAAGACAGCCAAGCAGCTACAAAGAAGTCTCTCAAAAGACCTAGCTTAAAACTACGCAGGCCAGGACCTTTGAAACGTAAACGAACAAATTCGAGCAGGGACACCTCACCTATACTGGCATCAAAAAAATCATATGAACAGAGACATGATAAGATATCAAAATACCTTCAACCTAAATCCAAAAAGGCTAGAAGAGATGAAACCTCTTCAAACGAAAGCGTTCCTAGACAAACCACAAGACAGAACCTTAGCATTGTGATATCATCAGACGAATCAGATTTAAATGCAATTTTGAAAAGGCGAAGGCAGAAGATCATCAGTACAGACATACCTAAGAATAAGCTGGGTCTCAAAAAACCTGTAGAACGGTCTTCCACAAATGAGCCAAAACACAAGGCCGGTCCTAAAAGAGCCACAGAAAGTACCTCTACAGAAAGCTCTTCAGACAAATCAGCTAAACACATGCCTAGTCTTAAAAGGGATCCAAAATTAGGCTATAAGAAGATAGAAAGTTCTTCTATGGATGAGCCAAAATCACAGAACAAAAAAAATGGACTCCAAAGCGCCCACCAACAAGTAACTTCTAAAGAATTGCTTATCGATGAAAACGATGTAGATATTCTACGGTTGTTCCTGCAAAAGCATTATCCCGATGAAGTACTACTAAGATTTGACACCGACAACGAATACAAGAAGATGCATTTCTACCAAATCAATCCGCTGGTCAACGTCGAACGGTGCCCGCGGATAGCTAAAATTATAGCACATAACAAAGACGACCAACTCAGTTTGGTTGACTTTGCGTCTAAACTTGGTCTGAGATCCGTTTCTGAAGCCTCTTCCGTGAAGCCCAAGAGGTACAAGACTAGAAGAAGAGCAGAGAAGAGCTATTTAGTTGACAGCGACAGATCAGACTCAAAAGATACTGCAACAGATGTAGAGGATAAGGAAAATATTAACCGACCGCTTGCAAACAGATTAAAAGATGCAAAGGTACTGAGGGATTCCTTGAAACGGAATAAGCCGGGAGTGGTGAAGGGAGATAGAGAAAGCGATAAGAGTGACAGAGACAAAACGAAGGACACGGTGGAATTGAGCAGTGAGAGTGAGACAGGGCAGAAAATCAACGGTTTGAGAACTGAAGTCAATAAACTGCAGGCAAAGAAACGTCAACCCAAAGCTGTTATTTCTATGAAACGGTGAGTTCTTTGTAGTACACTAGTATTTTTCCAGGGTTTTGAATAGATACGAGGTGAAAAAATGGGACTCAAAAAACCGAGCCGTCTTTCTTTGACAGGCCTCATAGCTCAGTTGGTAGTAACTCTGCCTTCTGCGCTGGAGGTCGCGGGTTCGATTCCCGCGCTGGACAAACATTTGTGTGATAAACACTGATGTTTGTTCTGTATCTGAGTGTTCAATATTTATCTATTATGTATATCAGTATCTGGTACCCATAGTACTGGCTGCCTAGTTTGGGATCAGTTGACCGTGTGTGATATGTCCGGAATATTAATTTATTTATTTTGTGTTCACCGTTTTTCACGAATTCATAATATATTTCCCGTGAAATATGCAGAATCATACATGTGGAGATCCTCGCGATGCTGGGCCCATAACCTGATGGGTTTTTAGTAAAATAAAACTATTTAAAAGAATTAAAAAAAATCTTGTTTGTGTATTATTGTATTGTGAATCGTCAATGGAGAACTTGAACAGTTTGACCGTAGTCTGTGACAGTTATGCTCTAACATAGGTGCTTTTCAAGGCCACCATACTCAACCTGCTCACTGACCTAACACAGCATGACCAAGAAAGAATCAGTGACACGTCAAGAAGACTGCCAAACATTAGTGTCGGCGCTAACACTCCTCCATGTAACTAGTGTTTAATTTCGCAGACCGGCCCTAAAAGAGTACTCCAATCTGGAGGACCACGCCATCGTGTCGTGGGTGTCGGTCGGGGGGAGAGCCTCCATCGTCAACGGCAATCGTCTCTGGAGGCAGCTGCAGGAGCAGTTCCAAAGACTTACCGGACACGGTCTGTATATCATTAGCTAATATTATAAATTCGAAAGTTTGTGAGGTTTGGATGTTTGGATGTTTATTACTCAATTACGCCGTAACGGCTCAACCGATTTCGTTGAAACTTGGAATAGATAAAGTTCTTTGCCTAGAATAGCATATAGGCTTCTTATTATGTAGGTACCACGTGAGGGAAGTCGCGAGCGGAAGCTAGCAGGGCCACCATACCTCAACCTGTGGTGCAATTGTGTAATTTTAACTTTGAAGATGATTTATCGATCTATATAGCTTATGAGCGCTTGCAATACCAGAGGCATCACGCACGCGTTGCCGACCCCAAACCCCCTCCCCCCCCTAAAGAGCTCTGGCAACCTTACTCATCGCAGGAACACAACACTATTTGAAACAAATAATGTTATTTGGCTGCGATCTTCTGTAAGGTGGAGGTACCTCCCCAGGCGGGCTGGTGGGTCCATATTTGTGACATTTCAACGCGCCGTACCTCCGTAACATGTTACGGTACTTGCTACGCTAAGTGTGGACCAGTCACGGCGAAATGTTCTTGCTTTCGTTGGTGGGCCTCTGAGTGGATCGCTGCGTGGCAATAGCTCGTGTGACATGTCCGCGTGTCAAAATCCGTCCACACTATGTTTTTGCCACGCCTAACTGTTACGGTCACGGAGCCACGGCGCGTTGAAATGACACAAATGTGGACGCACCTTAATGTCGTGAAGTTGTCCCTTTAAAGTTTGTTTTGGCTATTGCAAAGCTTGCTAAAATGATCCTCAAAGTTAACTTCATTGCCATTTCGCTTACGTAATAGCACTACTGCTCACCGACCGAGAAAGAATCAATGGCATGACAAGCAGTGAAACACAGTGTTGGTTTGCAGGTCGCACGTGGCATTCTCTACGCAACCGCTACCTGCGCTACATTCTGCCGAGGCTGCACACGCTGGCACTGCCGCTTACGCAGCAGGCCCGGCTGCGAGCCGCCGCCGCCACGGGTGAGTCTCACTACACACGTAACCCCCGCCACGGATGAGTCTCACTACACACGTAACCCCCGCCACGGATGAGTCTCACTACACACGTAACCCCGCCACGGATGAGTCTCACTACACACGTAACCCCGCCACGGATGAGTCTCACTACACACGTAACCCCCGCCACGGATGAGTCTCACTACACACGTAACCCCGCCACGGATGAGTCTCACTACACACGTAACCCCGCCACGGATGAGTCTCACTACACAAGTAACCCCCGCCACGGGTGAGTCTCACTACACACGTAACCCCGCCACGGATGAGTCTCACTACACAAGTAACCCCCGCCACGGATGAGTCTCACGTAACCCCCGCCACGGATGAGTCTCACTACACACGTAACCCCGCCACGGATGAGTCTCACTACACACGTAACCCCGCCACGGGTGAGTCTCACTACACACGTAACCCCGCCACGGATGAGTCTCACTACACACGTAACCCCGCCACGGGTGAGTCTCACTACACACGTAACCCCGCCACGGATGAGTCTCACGTAACCCCCGCCACGGATGAGTCTCACTACACACGTAACCCCGCCACGGATGAGTCTCACTACACACGTAACCCCGCCACGGGTGAGTCTCACTACACACGTAACCCCGCCACGGATGAGTCTCACGTAACCCCCGCCACGGATGAGTCTCACTACACACGTAACCACCCCGCTGCCACGGATGAGTCTCACTACACAAGTAACCACCCCGCTGCCACGGATGAGTCTCACTACATAAGTAACCACCCCGCTGCCACGGATGAGTCTCACTACACAAGTAACCACCCCGCTGCCACGGATGAGTCTCACTACACACGTAACCACCCCGCTGCCACGGATGAGTCTCACTACACAAGTAACCCCCGCCACGGGTGAGTCTCACTACACACGTAACCACCCCGCTGCCACGGGTGTGTCTCACGTCTCACTACACACGTAACCTCCAACTTGGGTGAGTCTCACTACACACATAACCACCTCGCCGCCACGGGTGAGTCTCACGTCTCACTACACACGTAACCTCCAACTTGGGTGATTTTCACCACGAAACTTGTGGTTGTAACTTGTATCGTGTTTCCCCCCAGGGGAGCTTAAGGCCCGTCGCAGGGAGCCGCGACGTAACTCGATCTTCAAGCTGCCCCCGAGAGGGGCGTCCTCGCGCCGCCCCCCCGCCGCCCGGGGGGATACATCCGAAGACGAGGAAACAAAGGAACAAGGAAAGCCTGATGCACCGAACCAAGTGAAGGACAATTCAGGTAAACAAGTAGAAAAAATATGATATAAAAAATCTCTATGTTGTAAATATCATCTTTTTTGGGGTCAAATCAGTTCAAACCCAAATTATTCAGCTGATTTTGGTAGTAATCTTGATTTTGAACTCTTCGTACGTTTAATAATCATTCAATAAAAATGGTAAAAAGACCAAAAACTGGTGGTTAAAAAAATTACCAGAAGAAGATATATTTTTTCTCTATGAATCTTGTTATTTTTTAGATTATTTTTTTTGTAGATTTAACCCCTTTCGGGATAGTATACTAGGAATGGAATGTCATACTATTCTACTAATATTATAGATGCGAAAGTTTGTGAGGATGTTTGTGCTTTAATCGCGCCGTAACGGCTCAACCGATATGCAGAGCGAACCGAGCGAAGCGAATAGCTTATTGGCAACTTTTTGTCTTCGTATCACGCGAGCGAAGCCGCGGGCGCAAGCTTGTGTTGTATATACAGCCCATCTTGCCGTTAAAATAACTGAATTTATATAAATAAAATATATTTGTAGGTTCTCCCCCCGGGCCGCGCTACAGCGACGTGACGCGGCAGTTTGCGCGCCGGCACCGCGCCCTGCAGCGCCCCAGCGACCGCGCCACCCCCAGCCCCCACCACACCGCGCCGCCCTCACACTCCGGCCGGCGCACACCCGACCCGGACGACCGATCACCAAAGAACTCTAGGAAACAGAGTCCGTCTAGGACCAACTCAAGGAGCGAGTCAAGCAAGCGTAGGTCGAATAGGACCAACTTACCGCGCGAGTCGAGAGGACGTAAGTCGAGTAGGACCAACTTACCGCGCGAGTCGAGAGGACGTAAGTCGAGTAGGACCAACTTACCGCGCGAGTCAAGGAGGCGTAAGTCGAGTAGGACCAACTTACCGCGCGAGTCGAGAAGTCGTAATTCGAGTAGGACCTACTTACCGCGCGAGTCGAGAAGTCGTAATTCGAGTAGGACCAACTTACCGCTTGAGTCAAGGAAGCGTAAGTCGAGTAGGACCAACTCTCTGAGCGAGTCAAGCAGGAGTAAGTCGGTGAGCCGATCGCCTCGTAAGCCTGATAGGCGCAGGTCCGGAGACTCAGGCTCCGATGACTTTTCTAGCGAGTCTAGTGCTTCGAGTGAGAGTATCTCGCCGAGTGAGTCTCACCGACGTAGGTCGAACAGACTTAAGTCGCCAAGCGAATCAAAGAAACTTAGCTCAGTGGGTGAACCTAGCAGACGTTACCCAAATAGGGCCAACTCACCGGACGGGCCTAACAGACGTTACCCAAGCAGGACCAACTCACCGAGCGAGACGAACAAGCGGAAATCAATAGGAAAAAATCAAAGTGAATCCGTTAGGAACCATTCCCCTAAGCGAAGATCCAACAGACACAAATCCCCTGAACTAACTAATAAAACTGTTGTTGAGTCAAAGCACAAGTCCAACAATGACAGTTCCCCGAACAGACTATTAAGGAGTGAAACATCTCCGGTGAAGCATCGGACAAGAAAATTGTTTAATCCTAGAGTTGTGATGTGATGATGGTAGTCTGGTTTAACTGAGTAAGAAATTTGCAGATGGCAATGGCTTTATATCAATGAGCTGGTATCATTTTACATAATTATGTTGAGAATTAAAAAGAAAAAATAGATTCGTCGGGCTCGATAGATGGCGCTGACTGGTGTCAGAGATAATCTGGTGGCTTTCAGAAAGATTTTCAGTCGAACTGCGGAAAGCAAACATCAAGAAATATTTTTGTCGCTGTAATTTTCAACCTAAGTTTGTAAATTGACAGATTTTAACATTCACTTTATCTTTTGACTTTCACCCCAGCGCCATCTAGTTTCAACTTGGAAAGTTGGTCAACTTGGCCGTGCAAAATTGTTAAGAAAAAACAAAACAAAACAATTTATTTTGGAACGAAAATAATAGAGGTTCATTATAACGATTTGGAAAAAACGATGGTAATTGCAATATGTAGTTAAACTGATCGCAATCACCACGCCCTACGACTTATAAGATTCGTAGGCTACATTTTCTGCCGGTGAGTGTACAATTTAATGTTCCTGCAAAAACTATTTTTAAGAAAAATCCTAAATCCTAAATTTTGGTCGTTTCAGCACTCGGCAGTCGGCAGTCGTTGCTCATAATACCGATAATGTTACAACAGTATCGACACCAAATAACGTGTTTATGAATAAGGCAAATAACACGTTGCCCGAATTATAAAACTGTACTCAAAGTACTCACTTGCTCTCTGCTAGGCTCCTGAGGGTAAAATTTCTATAAAACGAATATTCGGCCCGTCTCGTATAGACTGGAAAACCAGTGTGGTGAAAGGATTATGGTCAGATCGTGAATTCAACTGGGCTGTCTTAAGATTATGTCAATAAGGGCCTGTTTTACTAAGGTCGGTTATGAGATAGCTCTTAGTACTTCAGCCAAATTCGCTGTGTAATTTTTGTAAAGAAACCTAAACTTCATAAAATCGTCTAGATTGGTCTTTATTCTTTATTGTACACAAGAAAAATACCGATACAAAAATTAAAAAGAAAGGTATGTACAAAGGCGAGCTTAACCCTAAAAAGAGTTTTCTTCCAGCAAACCTTTGAGGCTAGAGAGACGTGATTATAGAGGGAGGTTCGTGTACCTACAATGTTTTATAGAATATTATATTTATAAACATACATATACCTATTAATATTACTATACAATAAATACCTACCTGTTCAAAAATATATATTTAATTAGCTAATTTATTATATATATATATATAAATACAATACAGAATTTACAAGGACAAGTAGTGCTCTTTAACTTTCCTCTTGAAGACATTGACAGAAGGACTATCACGAATGACATGCGGGATTGGTGTTGATTTTGGATAGAATTTGCGTTATTTGTCCATTTGATTACTCCTTCAATATAAATTTATATCTATCCTACTAATATTATAAACGAGATTCCGCCAGCGGTTTCGCTCGCGTGGTACCTACATAAAAAGTTGCCTATATTCTATTCCAAGTTTCAACGAGATCAGAACAGCCGTTACGCCGTGATTTAACAACAAACATCCTCACAAACTTTAGCATTTATAATATTAGTAGGATGCGAAATTTTGTGAGGATGTTTGGATGTTTTTTGTTCAATCACGCTGTAACGGCTCAACCGATCTCGTTGAAACTTGGAATATATAGAGTTCTTTACCTAGAATAGCATATAGGCTACTTTTTATGTAGGTACCACGCGAGCAAAGCCGCGGGCGGAAGCTAGTTCTATATAAAAATCAACGCAAAAGTTTGTTGCTTTTTTTGTTTACAAAAGAGACGTTTCATCAATATATGGAGCCTGGGCCTGCACTGTGTACACTACTCTAAAATATGACTAAGCAATAAAGTAAAAGTATTTAATTGTTTATTTAAATTGATTTCGTTCTAAGGTACATTATGATTTTCTTCGACAAATAGAGCAACACACTGCGCTACAAAAAAATGGCGGATGGAGGTGCGTGAAATGTCATTTTGACAACCTACATTTATCTGACAAAACAAAAACATCAAATAAACAACATGACATAAAAAATACACTCGAGAGCATAGAAATCGCACATAGTGGAATTTTCCTACATTTTAATTTCGACCCTTATTTTTTTTTTTAATTAATGTGATGTTGCAAATATAACTTAAATTAAATTGAAGTACACACTGTTAGCTTCCTAAAAACACAAAATGTCTAGCCTTGACCTTCGAAATCATAACAGTGGCAACTAAACAATAGAATGGCCTAAATTAGCTCGTTTCAGGTAGCTCGGTTTGTGGGACTTTGAGCAGGTATAAAACGATAAGGGATGATTGAAATTACATCATTTGCATACCAACTCCCAGTCAGAAAGGTCCTTTAACGAATACGTCATCTCTCTAAACAAGAAAATGGATACCACACCAGAAGCAGCGTCTCAAGTGGTTGCACTTATCGAAGCTGGACAGAACCAAAGTCAAGTGGCTCGTCAATTAAATTTGAGCAGATATGCTGTTCGACGTGTATACCAGCGATATCAGCAAACTGGTGGCTATACCAGGCGACCAGGAACAGGCCGAAAACGTGCGACAACACAGCGCGATGACCGTTTCCTTGTGAATATATCACTACGAAATCGCCGGTTGAATGCAGTTCAACTCGGACAGCAGCTCCAGGAAGTTAGAGAAGTGGAAGTCAGTCGGTGGACCGTTAGAAGAAGACTAGCCGAAGGATGTCTGACAGCGCACAGACCAGCAACTGGGCCAAAATTGACCCCAGCTCACAGACAAGCACGCCTTCAGTTTGCTCGAAATCACGTTAATTGGACTATGGATCAATGGCAGGCAGTCCTCTTCTCCGACGAGTGCAGGATGTGCCTTCATGGTAACGACGGACGAGGTAGAGTCTACCGAAGATCCGGTGAGCGTTTTGCTCAATGTTGCATCTCCGAACGGGTCGCATACGGCGGTGGTTCGTGTATGTTCTGGGGAGGCATTTCTCTGGAAGCGAAAACCGAACTTGTCTTCATCACAGGGCCCGATACCGACCGTCGATCGGGTGGATTGACTTCCCAACGTTACGTTGAGGAGATCCTGGAAGAACATGTTGTGCCCTTTTTTGGATTTATCGGCGAAAACTTCGTTTTTATGCATGATAACGCTAGACCACACACCGCTGCTATAGTACGCCAGTACTTGGAGGAGGTTGAAGTACTCGTTATGGCGTGGCCTGCTCGAAGCCCAGATCTCAATCCCATTGAGCACTTATGGGACGAACTAAAGAGACGAGTAAGAGCCAGAAACGCAGCGCCTACGAGTCTCAGAGAGCTCCAAACCGCGATCAAGGAAGAATGGGACAGCATACCGCAGGATTTCGTAAAAAAAATGATTTCTTCAATGAAACAGCGAATGGAAGCTGTTATTCAGGCTAGGGGAGGCAATACCTCGTATTAATAAATCGATACATTCACAAATTTATTGTTTTTTTAACCTTTTATACCTGCTCAAAGTCCCACAAACAGCGCTACTTGAAACGAGCTAATTTAGGCCATTCTATTGTTTAGTTGCCACCGTTATGATTTCGAAGGTCAAGGCTAGACATTTTGTGTTTTTAGGAAGCTAACAGTGTGTACTTTAATTTAATTTAAGTTATATTTGCAACATCACATTAATTTAAAAAAAAATAAGCGTCGAAATTAAAATGTAAGAAAATTCCCCTATGTGCGATTTCTATGCTCTCGAGTGTATGTCAATTTCATGTCAAACGCCAATTATAAACCAAAATGGCGGCCTTCAAATTTGTTCACATAGTAAAAAACTTACCAGAAGAACTATTCTTGTACCATCGCATTTGTCTTCAAATTAATGAAATTGTATTTTTCTTGTAATCTCCTATATTTTCCTAATTTTTCTATGTAGTGTACATGGACCAGTGTGCTTAGAAAGAGTTTTTAAACTTTGCTATCGAGTTATACGCTAGCGCCCTATACGATTGTGTTTACCTTATTTTGTATGAAAATAAAAAGCGCCATCTAGCGGTCAGTAGCGGTACCTTTATTTCTGAGTATGAGTTTTGCACTATCGTATCGATACGAAGGCAAACTACTATTCTATAAGCTGTGACCTTCGTACGCTTCGAAGGATCGTGGATTACGATCGTGTTTGACAGCTTTTTCTGTAAAATGCGAGTATGAGTTACAAATTGTGTTGAATTTTGCATGTACTATCGTAGCGTACGATTGCGTTGCTCTCACCATCAATTTTAGCCGTGTGATCGTGACGATACGAAGGCGTGATGTGCTATAATTAATAAAAACTAGGCAGAAAACTCAGAATACAGGCAGAAAATTAGTGGTGCCAGGTTTTTATGAGGCTTGGAGGTGGAGGGAGGAGTCACGAGCTCAGCATGTAAGAGAAATGCGGACCAACCTCTGAAAATACTTGAACCCCGTCAAGGATCTATCGGAAACGGAATTCAGGCAAAGGATACCGTCGTTGGCTGTCCAAAAACGCTTTTCAATTTATTTGTGAAGAGCTTGAGCAGCATACCGTACCTAGTTATGGTGAGTAAAGTGAAACATACCTACCCAAAAAGGCCCTAACCTAGAATTGAATTTGAATGTCATATCAAAACATTTGCATTAGGAGATAGCTCATTTTTTAGGGGAGGAATCAGAGGATTATTAAGAGGCTGTACAAGTACAAGTGCCGGTACAAGTTGGGAACGATACCATTCAAGTTGTAGACCACTATGTCTATTTGGGTCAGACGATTCGACTAGGTAGGTCCAACTTCGACAAAGAGGTCAACCGACGAATCCAACTCGGATGGGCAGCGTTTGGGAAACTTCGTCATAATATCTTCTCGTCGCAGATACCGCAGAGCCTCAAGACGAAAGTCTACAATCAGTGTGTGTTGCCAGTGATGACTTATGGCACTGAGACTTGGTCGTTGACCTCATATACAAGCTCAAAGTCGCGCAACGGGCTATGGAGAGAGCTATGCTTGGAGTTTCACTACGTGATAAGATCCGAAATGAGGAAATCCGCAGAAGAATTAAGGTCACCGACATAGCTCTCAGAATTAACAAGTTGAAGTGGCAGTTGGCAGGCCATATAGCTCGCAGAACCGACAACCGTTGGGGAGTAAAGGTTCTCGAATGGTGACCACGAACCGGGCGACGCAGTGTTGGAAGGCCCCCCACCCGATGGACCGACGACATTGTGAAGGTTGCGGGAAGTCGGTGGATGGAGAAGGCTCAAGACCGTTCGTTGAAACGTTCAGTTCATTGAACTCTTTGGGGGAGGCCTATGTCCAGCAGTGGACTTCTACAGGCTGATGATGATGATTAAGAGGCTTGCTGTGTGCTCTACAATATAGCCCTGCATTTTGGCATTCATCCTGACAAAGACCTATGTAAATACCTAAGTAACTACAGTCTTACTGGTTTTCACTCATTTGCTGTAGTAGGTAATGAAACTGTTTTTATAAAGTCCTTTTAGTACTAATTCTGTTAATTTATTCAGACCAGGATACTGCTGAGGCGGGACCAGAAGAGCCAATGGCAGACCAAGACATAGCACCAACCTTATTAGAGAAAGGGTGATTTTTCATATGAAGGCAATGCCCACGGTGAGTTTCAATAAATTTTATTAATTATTCTCTGTAGTTTTATACATATACTACTAGCTTCCACCCGCGGCTTAGCTCGCGTGGTTCCTATGAAGATAAAAAGCCTATGTGCAGACTATAATCTAACTATTTGCCAAATTTCATCTAAATCTGTTTGGCCGTGATTGAACAACAAACATCCAAACATCCTCACAAACTTTCGATTTATAATATTAGTAAGACTAGCTTCCGCCAGCGGCTTCGCTCGCGTGGTACCAAGATAAAAAGTAGCCTATATGCTATTCTAGGTAAATACCTCTTTATGTTTCATAGAAATCTGCTGAGCTGTTACGGCTTGATTGAACCAAAAACATCCAAACATCCTCATAAACTTTTGCATTGATAATATTAGTAGGATAGGATAGTAGGAAGGATAATACTTATGAGGGGTTCCTTATGTACCCTACCTATTATGTAAGTACTTATTGAGTGCCTATTAGAATTAATATTTGTGTCTTTGTTGCAGATTACACATTCAGTCAAGGAGTCTGAGAATGGGAGAGTTATCAGGAGCAGACAAGAAATTGGAACTCAATTATGTCATCATCATCATCAGCCACATTCTTCATGTGGTTTCAATAACCTATTGTCGTTGTTATATATTAATATAAAGTTGAAATATAGTCATCCTTTATTTATGACCTTTAGTAACCCTGTATTTATGAGATACCTAAGGTACCTATTCTATAAATCATTCCTATAACTTTCTCTTGCCTATGTATTCTCACCTAGACAAATAAAACAGTCACAGTGCACTCGGGAATGTTTGCTCCAATGAATGATACTGTGACTCATTCAGTGTTTGGATAGATGTATGGATGTTTGTTACTCATTCACACCATACAAGTGAACATAGAATTTGGTGTGTAGATACTTGTTGGCTTGGATTGTTTATGAGACTACTACTTTTTATCTAACTATCATGCGATCTAAGTTTCTGGCATAGCAGCTATTAGTTTATGACTGGCCTCATAGCTCAGTTAGTAGTAACTCTCTCTTCTGCGCTAGAGGTTGCGGGTTCGATCCCCGCACTGGACAAACATTTATCTGATAAACACAGATGTTTGTTCTGTGTATGGGTGTTAAATACTTATCTATTATATATATCAGTCTCTGGTACCCATAGTACAGGATAGCCTAGTTTGGGATCAGTTGACCGTGTGAATATGTCCGGAATACTTATTTTATTTATTATAAACAGATAACAAGTTAGGCAGACATTACTTTATTAACATTCACATGAAAGATTCAGTCTAAAGCTTTGGTCTCGCTAATGCACATTGCTGTCCTGGACACATATTTGGATGCAAAACATCTTGAATGATCTTGATCCATCGCAGTTTGCATCAGCAGTGAGAGGGGAGTGGATACTCCGCAGTTTACGGCCTCATTCTTGTTAATTGCTGAAGTGTGCATCAGGAAACATGGTAAATTTTGGTAAACTTCCGTTTTTTTTTCTCAAACCACTTCTAAACCATTACTGAAGCACTGTCAATTCCTCTACTCCTTGCTCCTCTAGCAAAGCTGAGTTTTCAAAAATGTGTTTCATGTTGTTACATCTACTATGTTTGCTGGGTTAAAATACAACTCAGCCCAGTGTAACAGTATCTCATAGACCGCTGCTATATTTGCCGTTCCTCAACTGCTACCCAACTCTTCTCAAGGGCGAGCTCCCGCTCTTATTATCGAGCTATACTAGCGTCCTCGCGAGCCATCTTCTGCCGCTCGAGGGCCTCATGAGCGGCCTGCGCCCGCAAGAACTCGACGACTGAGTGCTATCTCGTGGACATTTGCCTACGCCTGCGATGTCAGCGTTTTCCCATCGCTGTCAACCCGAGTTTTGCCATGTCTCCGTATCTGAAATAAGTAAGCATTTATTAGCCTCTTGTTTCAAAAAGGGAATCGTAATTAATATTACACAGACAGAGGCAGGCAGTTTGCAACAGTTAGAAATAAAACTTACTTCTCCTTATACTCCAGTAACATCTGTTTATAATAGTGACTCGTCTAAATTTCCACAGGCAGTGCGATTTTCACTTCTAACGATGCGCGTTGACCACTTTCAAAACATTTTTTGATTTCAATTTTACCAAATCTAAACCAAAACAAACAATTTTCGCTTCTTCTTCCTCTTTAACTTTATGGCTATAGTCAATTTTTACGCGAAATTTACATTGACATCAAATTACTATTGGCACTGACAGTGATATTTCGCATTACAATATCAAATTTTTCTTCAAAAAACATGTTTTTTACCCTAAAAAACAAGGGCAATCACTAGTCCTCTGTACGCTAGCGTGGAGGCGCTAACGTGGTCTCGATAACGTCTAGCTTGCCATCGTATGCAACTTATACTCAGGTGTGCTATTCGAAGGCGTTCACACTCTGACGACAGACGTGGCCGCGATATCGAATCCGGCGAAGCTTCGTATGAATTTGACAAAAACTCTTTCTAAGCCCTCAGGCCCAGAATGAAATGGCTCCTTTACAAACATTTCATATAGAATTTGACTGAAGTTTACACTAAATGACTGTTTATTGTAAATAATGTTTTATTTGTTATAAATGTTTTAATTCTAAAGCATTTTTCTATAAGAGATATTTTTTGTTTCCGTTCTATTGACACTTATTGAGATAAGTGTAATCACTAATGAATCATTTTGTTAAAGGCGCTTTTATGTTTGACTTCTACACATCATACTGTACATACATATAAAATCCGTGTTAGTCTACAGCCTAACAAATCATTAGATTCACGATTTGACAGTTATCAAATGTCAAAACGCGTAATAATTTTGCCACAATCAGTCCGTCAGTGCTGTAACTGATCAGATCAATGATCTGCGAACTAATAAGCTCATTATAGACCTAAATTTAAGTGGATTAACGCTATTTGTGATACCCACTCACCGCATATTTCCGAAAATCATTCGATGAGCACCGTAACTGTCAAAACGTGAATATGATACTATCAATCCTAATAATATTATAAATGCAAAAGTTTGTGAGGATGTTTGTTATTAAATCACGCCGTAACGGCTCAACAGATTTCGTTGTTTTTTTTTACTTTATTTGGCTATGGTGTCACTGCGGCCACAACTGACCTATTGTGATCGACACTTTAAAACTTGGAATATGAGGTCTTTATCTAGAATAGTATATAGGCCATTTTATGTAGGTACCACGCGAGCGAAATCGTGGGCGTAAGCTAGTTACTATTAAAGATGATAAAAAGATGTTTGATAGAATAAGCCCCTTTCGGGATTGTATAAATATTATGAATCGCCTTGTATAATGCGTATCAGAACACCATGTGTATGACCTGCTTTAGAAAGTTAGGGTCATGTTTGTTGGTTTGTAATCATTGAACTGAATTATTTGTCAAAGATTTAATAAAGATATTTAATATTTAATAAGTTTTTTTACTATCTGACCCGTCCTGGGTAAAGGGAAAATTACTAGTGCTCTCAAACGGTGAAGGAAAACATTGCGAAGAAACCATCATGTCTTCGAACCTAAAAATTGGAAGACATGTGCACGATCGGAGCCTCCATTGAAGAACCTTTTACTCCTCAGTCGGTTCCGAGCTATATGGCCAGCCCAGTGCCACTTACACTTGCTAATTCTGGGAGCTATGTCGGCGACCTTGGTTCGACGGTTTACACGGGTTTTTCCAAATAAAACCATGCAATATTTTACAAAATAATTTTATTTGTTTGGTTCGACAGTTCGTATGCTACGATCACGGAGTGTCGTCGGACACTATCGACTATAGTATAGTCACACGTGTCGTCGGACACTTGCGACTATAGTATAGACACATACACCTACGTACAATCATTGCAAATTAACACTTATTGATACACGCATAACATTCAGATTACATCACACTCAATGCGGAACACATGCATGAATACTTGAAAAAGAGACGTTTCATCAATATATGGAGCCTGGGCCTGCACTGTGTACACTACTCTAAAATTGGCTAAGCAATAAAGTAAACGTATTTAATTGGTTATTTTATTTAAATTGACTTCGTTCTTAGGTACATTATGATTTTCTTCGACAAAGAGAGCAACACACAGCGCTACAAAAATATGGCGGATGGACGTGCGTGAAATGTCATTTTGACAACCAACATTTATCTGACAAAACAAAAACATCAAATCAAACAACATGACATGAAAAATATGTCAATGTCGTGTCAAACGCCAATTATAAACCAACATGGCGGCCTTCAAATAGTGTTCACATAGTAAAAAACTTACCAGAAGAACTATTCTTGTACCATCGCATTTGTCTTCAAATTAATGAAATTGTATTTTTCTTGTAATCTCCTATATTTTTCTATGTAGTGTACATGGACCAGGCCCAGAATGAAATGGCTCCTTTGAGATATTTTTATTTATTTATACATTTATTATGCGAAGAACCTGACAACCCTGTTGTTAGGGTCATCCATTCATTACGTGGTGCGGTTTTTCGAATCCCCCCCCCTCACCCCTTGGTGAAAAGTCGTGAGATTTTGCTCGACGCCCTCCCCTTATATCACGTGAGATTTTTAAAAATGCATATTTTTTGAGTAAGTAATCTGTGCTTTAATACATTACATTTATCTATTAAAACAAATTGCTTATTATTATTTTTTTAGTTTAATTTAATCCAGCTTTCACGCAGTTTTACTATTTCTTGAGGAAAAAATTATGTGATTTGCCGAGACCACCCCTCCCCCACGTGAAATTAGGTGGGTTTGGCTCGATCCCCTCCCCCCCTAAACGCTCCACGTAATTAATGGCTGCTCCCCCCTTACTCAAATATGATAACATAAATTTTTAATCGTTACACAAATTTATTTAAAAATATTGTTTTTTTTATCCACATTGTCAAATGAAATTAAATGTATTCTAAATCCATAGGTATTTACAGTGTTATAACAATAAAAAAATGTACATACAATATTCTACCTTAACGTCACATCACAAAGTGTAAAATTCGATAACATCCCCCCACTTATTCGAGTCCAAACCATTAGTTAGGTACTTTGTTCTTTACAATCATTACATTAAAACTCGCATAGCTATTGTGTAATCAAAATGGGAATGGGTTTCGCAACTTTGCTGGTGGTATTAACGCTCTTAGCATCATCATCATAACAGTACAGGCTATGCCTAGTTTGGGATCAGCTGACCGTGTGTGATATTCCGGAATATTTATTTTTCAGGTTATGAAGATTTCTCTTGTACATTTTTAAGAGTTTTTGACATGGCTTATACAGTTAAACCCCGCCCGATGATGAACTGACAACATTGTGAAGGTTGCAGGAAGTCGATGGATGGAGAAGGCTCAAAACCGTTCGTCGTGGCACTCTTGCGGGAGGCCTATGTTCAGCAGTTGACTTCAGTTAAAATCATCCTCAAAGTTGTGAACATCATTCCCATTCTGCTTACTCAATTGCACCTCGATACTTAAAACTAATAACTTGACACCAAATTGACTATATTAAAGCTAGACAATATGATAAAAAAATATTTTTTGTCATATAGTGAAGTAAAAACTTATTAACAGTCGAAATGACGTTATTTGTTATTTTTGTGTTTTTTATACAACTGAGGTGGCAAACAAGCATACGGCCCACCTTGGTAAGCGGTTACCGTAGCCTATGAGCGATTGCAATACCAGAGGCATCACGCACGCGTTACTCACCGCAGGAACACAACACTATTTGCAACAAATAATGTTATTTGCCTGCGATCCTCTGTAAGGCGGAGGTACCTCCCCAATCTAGAGGCTGCTCCAATTTAGAACGAGAAAATCTCGCTGTGCCCTACCTCCAATAATCTCTTGAAAAACACCAAAACAAAAGTTTGTTTCGCCAAAACTAATGTTTCATGACTTATGATAACAAAATGTTATCCACCGAGTGTGTGGGCGTGGGTGCGGGTGTGGTGAGTGGCGCGTGGTGCGGGTTCAGTCCCGCAGCAGGCCCTGCGCCTTGGCGGTGAGCTTGCGCACGCGGCCGCGCGACGAGATGGAGACGGCGGCGTGCGGCGGCGCGCCCGCGGGCGCCGACGCGAGCGAACTGGACGCTGCGAACCAAACAATCCACATTATATCACTGAAGGGGGTGAAATAGGGGTCGAAAGTTTGTATGCTCACACGCACTACACACACACTCACACTCTGTTAAATATGTCTAAATCTTGTAGAGGCAAAATCCTATAACTTACGTTTTTTCTTATTTGTTTATTAATCTTAACATTGAAATGAAATGAAATGAAATAAGTTTTATTTGACGAACACAGACAGAAGACAGGAAGAAACAAAACAATAGGTTAAAAATAGGGAAACAAAAAACAGGACAGCAACATAAAAGTATGTACCTACCCAGGTTTAAATAAATAAGTACCTCAGGTAGGGGCACTTAATAAACAATAAAATAATTAAAATAAAAAAAATAAAAAACCTTACAGCTACATAACAAATTATAAAATACTAGATACCTACTAAAATACGGAAGTTAATGTTACCTATTTCTCCGCACCCACCAGCCTCCCGTGCTGTGTTAGCCAAAAAGGCATAGTCTCAGCTTATTGCTGCTACACATTAACTTTCTTTTGATTTTTATTTTTACCTAATTATTATTTGTTATATTCTGTTAGGAACAAACTGATATTTGTCTAAGGAGGTGGGCGTTGGTAGCTGCGACACAGTTTAACAACCACTGCAGTTATCATCGTTTTTCCCCAATTCATTACTGTACCTATGATTAAGTTCCAAATAAAAAAAATTATTATTATTATTTATTATGAGCAATCCGTAATACCTCAAGTTAGGGATCTGAAAATTCATATTTAGGCTTTCGGAGAGAAATAAAGAGATGCGTGGTTCAAAAAAGGGGGCAAAGTAAGGGATGAAAATATGAATGCGGACGAAGTCGCGGGTAACAGCTAGTTAATGATAATAATAACATTTAACAATCACATACACAGTCCTGACCCCACACTAGGATTCCCTGTGTCGTGGGTATCAGAAACTACGAGTACCATGCTATCACAACACCCAGACCCGGAACTAACACTTGCAAATCCGTCCCGCAGCGGGAATTGAATCCGCACCCTCTCCGCCACCGAGGTACTGCCGATAGAACTATAAAACTGAATTCATACGACATGCGATATGTCATCTAAAATGTATTTCAAAATGATCCTTATCTCTACTGGATAGTCAATTTTGAATTTGACATTTGAGGGCGTACAAAGCCCCCTTATAATTCAAACTCAAAATTGACTTTATCCAGTAGAGATAAAAAGAAAATAAAATAAAATAAAAATGCTTTATTTCAGACAACAATGGGTCCATAGATTTACGAGTTACTCAAAATACACTAAAATACAAAATTAAAATAACATAAAATAGAAAAATAGAAAGCTAATCTGTCCGTGAGATGAATAACGCTGAGAGTAATCAATCAAGGAAATAGGTTCCTTCATTGATTACCCTCCGCACAAAGCACCTCCAGAGTGGAGATGAAAGGCACTCTGCCACCGTATTAAGGATAAGATAGATAAGGATCATTTTGAAATACATTTAGATGAGACATCGCACGCAGTATGAACACGTATCATGTACTCACCACTAGAGTGACCATTGCCGTTGAAGTAATTGTGGTCCGCGTGCGCGCCCTCTGGCGGTATGATCTGCAAACACAGTCCAATGTTATTACTATAAATATCATCAACATTTCAGCCGTAGGACGTAAACTGGACATAGGCCTCCCCCATAGATGTGGGATGCATAGTTTGGAACGTATGAATGAGATGAATGATTGAATGAGAAATGAATGATGATGAATGGGAACGGAAAGGAGAATGGCAGACGATGGAATGGTGTGCTCTGTGCAGCAAGACTTGGTAACTTCTTATAATAAAAATTAAAGTGTTTCAGTTTAAAAACCATTTTTTATTTCACTTCCCGGCCCACATAGATTTCCGGAAACAATTGTGCACTTAACGGCCTTTATGAAGATGTTACTTTTAAGCGAGTGGAATACAAAATGTGGATTCAAATTGGTTCAAGTACGGCATATATACATCTAGCCTATATTAAAGTCAAAGTCAAAAGGCATTTATTTCAATAAAATCACTAAGATCACTTTGAAACGTCTTAGAAACTAGGTGAAGCTACGCCTGTTCCTCGCGACCAAGCCTACAAGAATCAGGCAACAAACACGGCTGCCTATCATTTTTTTCGATGATCCTTTTTCACAAAATGGAATTTAAAGCTCCAGTGTGGTGCCGATCGAACTAGGTGAGGCTCAAAAGAAAAGTAATCTAATTATTATCCCTAATAAATAAGACCTTATAAAAATGTGAAAAAAAAGAAGACAAATGTGAAGTAAACTGTGAATCCTAGATTACTGAAATAAATAAATAAATGAGGCCGTTGAAATGTGGGGTTTTGATGCAATTAACACAACCGATTTTAGTCACCTTCGTATATTGTATGAGACAAATAATATGGCCACCGATGCAAGGTGGCTCCGTCAGCATATCTATTATTAAGGTGCGCTTACACTACAACTACACAAATTCACAGCTAGGTACCTACGCATTGTTCGTTTGTACTCGTTCTGCTCGCTCTCGATCAGGTTTTGGCTGATAATCAGTGTTTTTGCTTTTAAGCAAAATATTTCACTGAGCCATAGCCTATTTGTCGTACTGCAGCACACGCAAACTTGCCTACTCTAAGATACCTACTTTTTAAAAATTGCTCTTTTTATTATTTATACCTACCTATTGTATGTAATTTAGTTTAAAATTGTTTATCTATGTTAATTGTGTGTGTCTGTAGTGCCAAATATTTTTTTTATCTATCTAACTACATTAAAGGTGCATTCGCACTGCATATGTTACACACTTCACCGTTGGAAGAGGATCTAGTAGACCAAGCCAAGAAAACGTAGGACGGCCCCCCACTAAATGGAAGGACGACCTCGCTTGCTTATCGTGTCACTGATTCCTGGTCATCCTGCATTAGGTCAGTGACCAGGTTAAGGTATGGTGGTATGACTGTTAGTGAAAGAATCAGTGCAGTGAAAGGATTTAAGTGCGCCTCTTAAAGGCTTCGCTTAGTATATTTGACTGGCCTCATAGCGCAGTTGGTAGTAACTCTGCATTCTGCGCTAGAGGTCGCGGGTTCGATTCCCGCACTGGACAAACAGTTGTAACTAACACAGATGTTTGTTCTGTGTTAAATATGTATCTATTATTTATATCAGTCTCTGGTAGCCATAGTACAGGCTATGCCTAGTTTGGGATCAGTTGACCGTGTGTGATATGTCCGGAATATTTATTTATTTATTATCTTTGCTAAAAGCTAATTTGATACCAAACAAAGCCGCTCAGTGAAATATAAAAAAAAACCTACTCCATTTAAACATGTCACAGGCACTACAGCGTCCTGTGAGTGAGTAATAAGTTCCACCTGACGCAGTATGGAAAGTAGGGAAAAAAGCTAGGGGATGGGCAGCAGCGTCCCTCATTTTAACAACGATAGCTCTAACTGCGCTCGCCAACCCGCATGCCCAGCGTGGTGAGTATGGGCAAATCCCCCCACATGATAAGGAATTTGCTTTGTCTGTGGGGGGAGGCCATGTTCAGCAGTGGACGTCGAACGGCTGAAATGATGATGATGACGCTGTATATATAATCTAGAATACATGTTATAAGGCCTTACTTATTAAATAAACAGTTACCTAAATATTGAAGGAAATGTTAGTTCAAGGGGAAGTTTACCGTGTGGGATGTGGTTACTAAATGCAGTGGGAGTGGGTTTACGGAGCGAGAGGCTAAGTTTAGAGTTTAGGAGGAGGTAGGGCACAGCGAGATTTTCTCGTTCTGAATTAGGAGCAGCCTGCCTGGGGAGGTACCTCCGCCTTACAGAAGATCGCAGCCAAATAACATTATTTGTTTCAAATAGTGTTGTGTTCCTGCGGTGAGTAAGGTTGCCAGAGCTCTTTAGGGGGAAGGGGGTTCGGGGTCGGCAACGCGTGCGTGATGCCTCTGGTATTGCAAGCGCTCATAGGCTACGGTAACCGCTTACCATCGGGTGGGCCGTAAGCTTGTTTGCCACCTCTGTTGTATAAAAAAAAAAAAAGTTTATGCAACGACAAGGCCAGTTTATGCATGGGAAGCGAAGCACAGGGTTAGTAAGCGCAATTTGAAGTTGGTTTATACATTGTGGGGGTTAGTTATGCAGTGAAAATATGATGTTATGCCGTGAACAAGGTAATAAGGGGTGTTAGGAGGGTAGTGAGTGGTGGTAGGGAGGGAAGTGAGTGGTAGTAGGGAGGGAAGTGCGAGGCGGTGGGGAGGGAGGTGGCGAGTTTAGCAAGAGGACATTGTGGGGGTTAGTTATGCAGTGAAAATATGATGTTATGCCGTGAACAAGGTAATAAGGGGTGTTAGGAGGGTAGTGAGTGGTGGTAGGGAGGGAAGTGAGTGGTAGTAGGGAGGGAAGTGCGAGGTGGTGGGGAGGGAGGTGGCGAGTTGAGCAAGAGGTACACCTACCTCGTACTTGCTTCATTACCCGTTAGGTAATGAGGGGTTGCCGAGGTGGTAGTGGTGGGTTGTGGGGGGTACCTGCGTGGGCGGGGGGAGGCGGCGCGGCTGCAGGCGGTGGTGCATGGTGCGCTTGCTGATGGCGGCGGCGGAGTCGTCCGAGCTGTCCTCGTTGTAGCGCCGCGGACTGCGCGCGCGCAGCGACACGCCGCCGCTCTGTCACACCACCCGACACAGTCAGAAGAAGCGAGAGAGAGAGAGATGCCATGAACAAGTCAGAAGGATGCTTGTTATTAGTACTACTAGTTTGTGGCGAATTTGCTCGCGTGTTGGGTAAAGATAGCCAATATGTCATTTTAAATCTCGAGACTTTTATAATACGAACTTTGACTGAACAGAGTTTTACTAGTTTATGCCCGCGGCTTCGCTAGCGTGGTACCTACATAAAAAGTAGCCTATATGATATTCTAGGTATAGAACTTAATTCTAGTCGTTCTATCTATTCTAGTTTCATCGAAATCGGTCGAGCCGTTACGCCGTGATTGAACCACAAACTTTCGCAACAATTTATAATATTAGCCGTATTTGATATTTTATACCGATCAGTATCGTTATAGAATAGAATAGAATATGTATTTATTTTCTCTCTACAAAGGTTAACAGTTAGCCCCTTCGTCCACGGAGGGACTCAAAAGGAACGCGACTGAAACTGTAGTCACTTATGAGTAGCCTGACTGCGATAGCACTAGTATTTCAATGCGCGTCCGTCCACGACGCTACTCAAAAGGAACGCGTTTGTAACTAGTCTCCTGGCGACTCGACATGCTCAATTTTAAGGATGAAAGCTTTCTTGTTACCTTTGAGGTTGGCTGTTGGAAAATGCATTAAGCCCCTTCGTCCACGGCGCGACTCAAAAGGAAAGCGGTTGAAACTGTAGTCACTTGACTGCGATAGCACTAGTATTTCAATGCGCGTCCGTCCACGACGCTACTCAAAAGGAACGCGTTTGTAACTAGTCTCCTGGCGACTCGACATGCTGGTCGCCAGGCGACTGGTTTCGAGAAAATGTTGAAAAATGAATGAATAAACAGTAATTATAAGTGATGCAGACGTCTATGTGACTGGAGAAGTAATAATTCCATGTCATCGCTCGAATTATCACTAGTCATGTTAATTATTTTCGTTTTCAAAACTTTGTTTACATAAAATCGTGTACTGAGTGCCTGAATTTCAGGAAATTCCAGTAGCGTCGTGGACGAGTCAGAGTTTCCAATCAGTCCGCAACTCTAGTTTATAATGAGTTCCGTCACTTTTGCGTAGCGTCATGGACGAAGGGGCTTAAAGTACTAAAATTAGCATGAAAATGTGTTAGAGTAAGTTTAACTATAGCCTATTATTATTTAATTTTAAACAATGTCAAAAGATTTAAAAGTAATAAATAATAGTAACAGGCGCAATGTAAAATAAGATGTCAAAATTTTCTACCGACATTTCATTTGACTGGCCTCATAGCTCAGTTGGTAGTAACTCTGCCTTCTGCGCTAGATGTCGCGGGTTCGATTCCCGCACTGGACAAACATTTGTGAGTTAAACACAGATGTTTGTTCTGTGTCTGTGTTAAATATGTATCTATTATGTATATCAGTCTCTGGTACCCATAGTACAGGCTATGCCTAGTTTGGGATCAGTTGACCGTGTGTGATATGTCCGGAATATTTATTTATATATAGATGTTATACATTTTAAAAAGTGTAAGTGTAATTTACATATGAAAAGCATAAATGAGAATTTAATGAATTTATGAATGATTTATGGAAAATTAATGGCAAACGAACGTTAATGATGGTGGTGGAATTTTAAAGTGACAGTATTTCTTATGAACGTTATATAAATATTGCATGCTAGATATAGGTAGGTAAAATGAATTGGTTCAATAGGTAACACTAGCTTCCGCCCGCGGCTTCGCTCGGTACCTATGAAGATAAAAAGTAGCCTATATTCCAGACAATAATCTATCTCTCTGCTAAATTTTCATCCAAATACGTTCAGCGGTTTGGGCGTGATTGAACCACAAACATCCTAACAAACTGTCGCATTTATAATATTAGTAGGATAAGCTAGTGTCCTCACCCGGCTGTGGCCGTTGTGCGCGTGTCTGCCGCTGGAGGGCCCGGGCCGCGCCTCCTCGCTACCGTCCGCACGTTGTCTGGAACAAATCACAACTATCATTAAGATCACTTTAACTTACAACACAATAAAATGACCTGATTATACCTTACTACAAATAGTGATTATCAATGTTATTTGGTTGCAGTCTTCTGTAAGGCGGAGGTAACCTACTTAGAGCAGTCCGCCTGGCTGCTCTAATTTAGAGAATCTAAATTCAAAATCAAAATTTAAATAAAACATAATAAAGAAAGATTTAGCAAAACAAAATGTCTCCCCGTGTGTTTAGGCCGAAATTAATTGAGCTAGGAACACAGTGACAATATTCCTGTCCCTTACGCACTAATTCGTTACCCTATTCCTATCTCGCTCCAACCCTTACTCACCCCGGTGCCATCGAATGCACGAGTGGAAGACATTCATTTGCTATGCGCGCGCCATTTTAAGAAAAATTCATTTAAGCGAAAATACTGTGTTATGTGATCTAAAATTAAGCAAAATCTGTGTGCAATTGTGCTCTTATCAGCCTGAAGCGTAGTCAGCGCCAAATCTCCTCTCTAAATAATAATCTGATCTTCTCGTTCTAAATTGGAGCAGCCCGCCTGGGGAGGTACCTCCGCCTTACAGAAGATCGCAGCCAAATAACATTATTTGTTGTTTCAAATAGTGTTGTGTTCCTGCGGTGAGTGAGGTTGCCAGAGCTCTTTGGGGGAAGGGGGTTCGGGGTCGGCAACGCGTGCGTGATCTGGTATTGCAAGCGCTCATAGGCTGCGGTAACCGCTTACCAACAGGTGGGCCGTATGCTTCTTTGCCAACTCAGTAGTATAAAATAAAATAAAAAATCCTTGAGTCCTTTCAAAGAGGTGAGTCCTTTCAAAATCCCTCCTTTTCATTGTCACTGTGTAAATTGTTACCTCTCCGAACGTTCCATGGGCCCTCCCGTCCGCGAGTCTAGCTGGTAATATATATTTGGTTGTAAAACAGGGCAGTGGCGAGAGAAGTGCGGTCACCTGTAGAGATGCAGCGGCGCGTCGTCGTCGGTGGAGTAGCGGGGCCGGTACGAGTGGTCCGACTCGTAGCGCCGGCCTTCGCCCTCGGCCTCCGCCCCGGCCGCAGCCCCCAAGCCGGACGACGACGAGGACGCCTCCTCGAAAACCTCGCGCGTTCTGTCGATAATAAAATAAATAAATAAATATTCCGGACATATCACACACGGTCAACTGATCCCAAACTAGGCATAGCCTTTACTATGGGTACCAGAGACTGATATACATAATAGATATATATTTAACACCCAGACACAGAACAAACATCTGTGTTAGTCACAAATGTTTGTCCAGTGCGGGAATCGAACGCAGAAGGCAGAGTTACTACTAACTGAGCTATGAGGCCTGTCGATAATAAAACATATATGAAAATCAGGTTGGTGGAGATCCTACAGGACGGGTAGAGAGAGAGTGCAGAGTTGTTATTTACAGCAGTATAATATTTACAATAGGTACATGAGTAATTAAAGAAAATAGAAGATTTTTCAAACATGATGAAGCACACGACCAGGGTAAAAGTAGTCTGACAGACCGTCGTCCGTCCAAATCAACAATTCATTCCATTGTTCGTCGCTATGCCAAGATTTAAGATTCAAGATGTTTATTTGCAGAAATAAGTGTTACAGAGAGGTCTTAAAGCTATGAATATGGCACTTATAAACTTATTCACTCTTTTCGAGCATCGCAAATTATTGTTTTAGACGAAAGACTGTAAACTTAACACATACTATACTTAGTAAATTTTTGGGTATACTACAGAAACAGAACTCTTTGAATATAAATAATATACAAATAAGCAACATTCACTATAAAGTTAGCTATAGGAAACATTACAATAGGCACGTCATTTTTGTTAGCAGCGTTGGCGAAAAGAAATGTACAGCAGCATTTTTAATTTTCAAGGTATTCATCAATTGAATAGAAACAGTTTTTAATTAAAAAAGATTTTAATTGTTTTATAAATAAAGTTAATTTTGGTTCATTTTAAATTTTTTTACTGCCATGTAATATGGGCTTTGGTTTAACATTTTTATTCTTGAGTATGGTAACTGAGAGGTATTTGAATTAGGCGGCGACGGAGTGATAGTGGCGGCGTAGCTCGCCACAAAAATACTAGCTTCCGCCCGCGGCTTCGCTCGCTTAGTAATGATGATAAAAAGATAGCCTATATGCTATTCCAGATTGTAATAGATCTGTGTGCCAAAATTAATTCAAATCCGTTCGGCCGTTTGGGCATGATTGAACCACAAACTTAACCTTCTTACCGTATAAGAAGCTCAAAGATAAGAAAACAGACAAAGATCACAGACGCAGGAACCATGGCATCAAGGTTGAAATGGAAATGGGCAGGCCATACGGCCAGACAAACGGACAATAGATGGAGCGAGAGAATGCTACACTGGTGGCCCCGGGACGGAAAGAGAGCTCGCGGTCGGCCAGTCCGCCGCTGGAGAGACGACATTGAATCAGTGGCCGGAAAAATATGGACACAAAGGGCAAGAGACGGAGGAGGATGGCACGAGATGGAGGAGGCCTTTATCCAGCAATGGATAGCCCCTAAATAAAACGAAAAAAAAAAAAAAAAAAAAAAGGGAAATACGGCTAATAATAATAAATGTTTTCCTTCGCTAATATTGTTTCTTTTTGGTGATAGAATAACCCCCTTTGGGGATGGTATATGAAAAGTAAAAGGTGATACATGTTATGAATCACCTTGTACATTTCATAATCTTCAAAATGATGGCACATCATCGTGGAGGAGGTAGGGCACAGCGAGATTTTCTCTTTCTAAATTGGAGCAGCCCGCATGGGGAGGTACTTTGTTTCAAATAGTGTTGTGTTGCTGCGGCGAGTAAGGTTGCCAGAGCTCTTTAGGGGGGAGGGGGGAGGGGTCGGCAACGCGTGCTTGAAGCCTCTGGTATTGCAAGCGCTCGTAGGCTACGGTAACCGCTTACCAACAGGTGGGCCGTATGCTAGTTTGCCAACTCAGTTGTATAAAAAAAAAGGTTAAAAATGGCACAATCTTTGAGTTTTTTCTTTGTCTGCGTTATTTTCGAGTTAGACCAAGAGAGGACCAGTGAGAGTGTACTGACCGCTTGTGGTTGGTCCGCCGCCGCTTCCGGCGCGAGTGGGGGGAGTAGCCGCCGCTGGAGCTGGTGTGCCGCGTGCGCTTGCGCACTTCCTCCTCCTGAAACAAACCACCAATCCATGACCACCTCGCTGGCTCGGGTTCGATTCCCGCCGCGGGACAAATGTTTGCATGATCTGCAAATATAATCCTCACAAATTTTCGTATCTATAATATTAGTATATATAGCTCGCAGAACCGACAACCGTTGGGGAACAAAGGTTCTCGAGTGGTGACAACGAACCGGACGACGCAGTGTTGGAAGGCCCCCCGCCCGATGGACCGACGACATTGTGAAGGTTGCGGGAAGTCGGTGGATGGAGAAGACTCAAGACCGTTCGTCGTGGCACTCTTTGTGGGAGGCCTATGTCCAGCAGTGGACTTCATTAGGCTGATGATGATTATACTTAAGAGTGGACCAGTTGAAAAGTGTACAAGTTGGGAAATGGACGACCCAATCCGCGGATGCCAAATTAGGCGAGTGTGTGTGTGTGTGTGTGTGTGTGTGTGTGTGTGTGGTGTGTGTTTGTGTGTGTGCTCACCTGTACATGTGCATCGCTGTTATCCGTGTACGTGAGATGTACATCGTCTAACAACTCCTCCTCTAACACTTCGATGTTGGTGCAGGCGGAGGAGCCCCACTCGGAGCCGGAACGCGCGAGCTCGGCCTCCTCGGCGTAGTGGGGCGCGGCGCTGGTCGAGGGGACGGGTTCGGCGCTCGCGCTGCTGCTTTTACTCTTCTTGCCTATACCTTTGCCTGGAAAAAAAATGATTTGATTGGTCCATTAGTTCCACAATGACTGCCATTGATATACGACTGTGATAGCAGAATACCAAGTGTCAAGTGGTCATTTTGCCATTAAACCATTGTCATTTTGAAGCCATTGAATTAGTAGCCAATTCTACTAATTCAATGGCTTCAAAATGACAAGATTAAAAGTAGCTCATGTCAGAATTTAATCTATTTAGTACGCGAGTCTGTGACAAAGTTAAAAAATGAGAGATGAAACGAATATATTAATTTTATATTTATTGTTTGTTTCTTTTGATCAGTTGGGTGTTATATTTATGTATATATATATATATATATATATATATATGCCTTTTTCTTTATTATGTTATAGTTGTAGTAGCATGCAACCCAGGTATACTTTATGTAGTGTTATAGCAAGCGTTCACATTTATATTGCTATAATATATCTATTAGCGAAAACCTGTTATTGGCTTTGTGATGCTATTGTAGTATTTATGTAAATTAACTTTAGCTGTTGGTTTTCCTCAATAAATAAAATAAATAAATAAATATCCAACAAGGCCTAGCTTTAGTATCCGGGTGGATAGTTGATAGCAGCTCAATATCCGGTGCACACCGGATTTTCGTTCGACCGCAAAAATAATTGAAATTAACGCCAGTAAACTATCTTCTAGCTACTAGACTAGACTAGCCTCATAGCTCAGTTGGTAGTAACTCTGCCTTCTGCGCTAGAGGTAGCGGGTTCGATTCCCGCACTGGACAAACATTTGTGACTAACACAGATGTTTGTTCTGTCTCTGGGTGAAGTATATCAGTCGCTGGTACCCATAGTACAGGCTATGCCTAGTTTGGGATCAGTTGACCGTGTGTGATATGTCCGTAATATTTATTTATTTATTTATTTACTGCGATACAGTGTCTTAAATTTAACACATTCATTCACATTCGTCGACATTGTGAAGGTTGCGGGAAGTCGGTGGATGGAGAAGGCTCAAGACCGTTCGTCGTGGAACTCTTTAGGGGAGGCCTATGTCCAGCAGTGGACTTCTACAGGCTGATGATGATGATGAGTGTCTTAAAACTATTAATCTATCATACTTTCTACTATCCTACCAATCTTCTTCCTGCCCTTGTCCTACATTATGTGGGGTCGGCACAACATGTTTTCTTCTTCCACTCTCTTCTGTTAGCCGTCATCTCCGCACTCACTTCTTTCTTACTCATGTCATCTTTAATACAATCCATCCATCTTTTCTTCGGCCTTCCTCTAGTCTTATATCCATCCACACTCATATAAGAGAAGAGGTAGACCAAAGAAAAGATGGATAGATTGTGTGAAAGACGACATGAGTAAGAAAGGAGTGAATACTGACATGACGGCTGATAGAGGGGAGTGGAAGAGAAAAACATGTTGTGCCGACAACACGTGAAGTGGGATAAGGGCAGGGAGATGATGATGATGATGATGACTCATACCTAACGCTCTTCTGCTATCCTACTAATATTATAAATGCAAAAGTTTGTGATGATGCTTGGACGTTTGTTATTCAATCACACCGCAACGGCTCAACCGATTTCGTTGAAACTTGGAATATACACAGTTATTTACCTAGAATAGCATATAGGCTACCTTGTATGTAGGTACCGCGCAAGCGAAAGCTAGTAGAGACTCCTAGCATATTTTTTTTATAAGTTTTTTTTTTGTTTAAGTTTTTATTTTTGTAACAGAAAAATTAAAACTAAAAATACAAAGACATTTGTTACATATTATTAGGAAGGTACTCCTTACTTATAACTCATTTGTTAGTATGTATAGAAGGTAGGTTCTAAATCTAATCCTAAAACAAATCAATTATATTGGCCTTGATTAGGCAAAGTAGTTAGATAGGTAAGTATATTTAAATATATTTGACCAACATAAGATGATTTTGTGAATTGAAATAATTGGATTTGCCTTAAATTGACGTAAAGATTTAAAAAGTTACAAATCTAATAGAATTTACGGGTAAAATCATTGGAATTCTATTAGGCCTGCATAAGTTCGTGGTGATAACCCTAAAAAACAGCTGGTTTCGTTTATTAGTAAACATGCTACATCCAGAATGGATATGGTATAGGTAATACCATAGTGTGAGTACTATTTTAAGGTCACCTTTGCTGTGCTTGTGCAGCGGCACGTCGCTGTCCCAGGAGTCGTTGCCCCCCGGGCGCGGGGGTGGGGGGTGGCCGGGGGGTGTGACGGGTGGCGGGCCCCGGGCCCGCAGCCCGTGCACGCGGCGCGAGGTGGCGGCCAGCGGCTCCGAGTCAGACTCCGAGGAGTCTTCCGCGTGACCGTTACATGCCTTCGCTGGAGAGTACAAAAATATTATAATAACAGACCTCGGTGGCGCAGCGGACGATTGCCCGTCTGAGGCGCAAGGGTTGCGGGTTCGATTCCCACGCGGGTAAATTTTTGCATGATCTTTTTTTTTTTGTTCTGAGTGTATCTGCAATCAGTCTTTGGACTGTGAGCAGGTTTGGTGTGGGTATTTGGGCTTGTAGGAGTTCTTTTAGGGTAGCTGATGGTAGTTAGCTGTGTTTGCATGATCTGCAATTTTTTTTTTTTTTTTTTTTTCCGGACCTATCACACGGTCAGCTGATCCCAAACTAGGCATAGCCTGTACTATGGGTACCAGAGACTGATATATATAATAGATACATATTTAACACCCAGACACAGAACAAACATCTGTATTCATCACACAAATGTTTGTCCAGTGCGGGAATCGAACCCGCGACCTCTAGCGCAGAAGGCAGAGTTACTACGTGTTTGTTTGTTTCGGGGTCCGGGTGTGTGTCCAACCCACGACACAGGGGATCCTAGTGTGGGGTCAGGACTGTGTATGTGAATGTTGGGTGTTAAATTAAATTAAATTAAACACCTCTGTCTTATTTGACTGGCCTCATAACTCAGTTGGTAGTAACTCTGCCTTAGAGGTCGCGGGTTCGACTCCGCACTGGACAAACATTTGTGACTAACACAGATGTTTGTTCTGTGTCTGGGTGTTAAATATATATCTATTATGTATATCAGTCTCTGGTACCCATAGTACAGGCTATGCCTAGTTTGGGATCAGTTGACCGTGTGTGATATGTCAGGAATATTTATTTATCGCGCAGCGGGAATCAAACCCACATCCACGTCTAAGGCGGACACTCGCACATCTTACATGAAAAATTCTGTACAAACAAAATTTTTTTTTCTAAAATTCTTTCTTTTTCTTTAAGAACATGTCTCTTTTGGGATTGTTTACATGTAAAGGATCATCTTGTAGTGATACTGACCATTTCTCTGTCTCCGGGGGCGGTGCGATCGCCTCGGCCTCGCGCGTTCCGGCCTCAGTTCCGTTCTCCGTTCCGTTACGCGGTCCGTTCGTCGTTCCCTCGGCAGGCGCTCCAGGCACAGCGCCTCGAACAGAGCCGACAGACGGACAGTCATTGAGTATATCTGAAATTAATTTAAATTCATTTATTTTTCTTGACTGGAAGGATATCCGTAGAATTTTTGGAGGAGGTAGGGCACAGCGATATTTTCTCGTTCTAAATTGGAGCAGCCTGCCTGGGAGGTATCTCCGCCTTACAGAAGATCGCAGCCAAATAACATTATTTGTTCTAAATAGTGTTGTGTTCCTGCGGTAAGGTTGCCAGATCTCTTTAGGGGAGGGGGGGGAGGGGTCGGCAACGCGTGCGTTATGCCTCTGGTATTGCAAGCGCTCATAGGCTACGGTAACTGCTTACCAACAGGTGGGCCGTATGCATGTTGCCACCTCAGTTGTATAAAAGAAAATATATACACTGAACAAACATCCGTGTTACACAAATGTTTGTCCAGTTCGGGAATCGAACCCGCGACCTCAAGCGCAGAAGTGAGCTACGAGGCCAGTACAAGTTTTTTTTTTTTTTTATGTTATACGGAGGCAAACATGCTTACGGCCCTCCTGATGGTAAGTGGTTACCGTCGCCTATTGACATTAGCAACACCTGGAGCATTGCTAATGCGTTGCCTGCCGAACCCCTCCCCCCCCTAAAGAGCTCTGGCAACCTTACACACCGCAGGAACACAACACTATTTGAAACAAATAATATTATTTGGCTGCGATCTTCTGTAAGGCGAAGGAATCTCACCCGGCTGCGCTTGTTGGTGTTGTAGAGGCGGCTGTTGGCGAACACGAGGCGCATGTCGGCGGCGAAGCGCTCCGGGCCGCGGTAGTGGCGGCGCGCGAGCCTCTGCGCCACTGTGCTCAGGTCCATGGGGTTGCTCACCACCATGTGGTAATCTGCAACGGTAACATTGCTTAAAAAAAACACTAATAAATATCGTTTTATCCTTCCTTAAAAATTTAAATAAATAAATGGTATTTTTTTTTTGATCACACACGGTCAACTGATCCTAAACTAGGCATAGCCTGTACTATGGGTACCAGAGACTGATATACATAATAGATATATATTTAACACCCAGACACAGAACAAACATCTGTGTTAGTCACAAATGTTTGTCCAGTGCGGGAATCGAACCCGCTACCTCTAGCGCAGAAGGCAGAGTTACTACCAACTGAGCTATGAGGCCAGTCACATTTGATACTCATTGCCATATATTTTTAATGCATTTATCTAGAAACTTGATTTTTACACGGCACTATAAGCTTACGGACCCTAACAGTTGGTATACATTTCTGAGAAAAAGGGTCTTGACAGACGGACAGACAGACAGACGGACAACAAAGTGATCCTAAAGAGTTCCGTTTTTTTCCAAATGCGATACGGAATCCTAAAAATGAAATACCGAAATTCCTTTTTTACTTGTTAAGCTAATAAACTAATTTCAACTCAAGTTATTGACAAAGTAGACTAAAACCTTTATATTCTACCAAAACTATATCTTTTTAGAATTCGCGATAAGCATTTGGACCACAATTTCTGCCGGTGAGTGTATATTCAAAATGTGGCATATCCTGAATGTTTATACCTTCTTATTTATTAGAGATTATAATTAGATAACTTTTCTTTTGAGCCTCACCTAGTTCGATCGGCACCAAACTGAAGCTTTAAATTCCATTTTGCGAAAAAGATCATCGAAAAAAATTATAGGCACGCGCGCCGTGTTTGTTGCCTGATTCTTGTAGGCTTGGTCGCGAGGAACAGGTGTAGCTTCACCTAGTTTCTAAGACGTTTCAAAGTGATCCTAGTGATTTTATTGAAATAAACGCCTTTTGACTTTGACTTAGATATTCATATTCATTTATTTCACCCTAAGCGTTACATTGCATAACATAGGTATGTCCAATTACAGTTATTTTCATAAATTATCATGCAGATTATTAATTAAGTATTATTATTATTATTGGATTAATAGATAGTGTCCTACATATATATGTTATGTTCAATACATACATACATACATAAAATCACGCCTGTTTCCCAGAGGGGTAGGCAGAGACCACGGTTTTCCACTTGCTCCGATCCTGACATACCTCTTTTGCTTCATTCACTCTGATCACATTCCTCATACATGCTCGTCGGTTTAGGGTACTCATGACCTGGCCTTTTTCCAAAACGTCACCGATTTGGTCACTAAACGTACGCCTAGGTCTTCCCCTTCCAACGGTCCCATTCACACTCGCCTTATACACCTGTTTCGTCAATCTTCTTTCGTTCATTCTCTCTACATGACTGTACGGGATTTCAGTAGGCTGTTTGGGGCGCGACTAACCTTATGACATCAATCGAGCGGGTCCTAGGTTCGCTTCCCGGTCTGCACTGAGAATGTCCGCACTTTATGGGTCCATAGGATGGGTTGACGCTGGCTTGTTTATGGGACTTCAATGGAACGATCACTGAAGTAGGTACCTAGCTAGGTGACGCGACCGGCCGGACTGCTACCGGTTCGCTACTTCTTGTAGCGCGATAACCAATGCCAAAGAGGCATGTCACGCCTCTCCAGCCAATAGTTATGTATGTCCTAACTGTTGTGTTATTTTTAGTCACCTCTAGAAGGTCGTTACTGCTATGGTCTCCGCTGAAAACCAGCGCTGGGTGCACACATCAGTGTGTATCCAGCACAATGCTGAGCGGAGGCCATGTTTTCCAAGAGCTCTGCTGCGCACAATATCTTCTATCATTAAGCATTTAATTTCTTTTATTTTATTTTATGTGTAGTAATTCTTAAGGAAAATAAAAATCTTTCTTTTTTTTTTTTTTTCTTAGAAAATCGACAAAGATAAAAAATGTTTTTGGTGTACCTTCAAATTGCGTCTGCTTTACATTTAATTACACACACTACCCACATTGCATGCAAACAAATATAGTACCTAATTCGAACGATCTTATTCCTATACGGAACAATGACCAAACCAGATATGTTAAAGGATGGATAATTGGTGTTATTTAATTTAATGTAGTGTATGAACCTGGCGCCTGGTCCGGCGAGACGGGGTGGCGGAAGGGCTCTGCGTCTGCGGAGGCCGTGACCTCCATGAGGATGCCCTCGCAGGCCGCCGCCCAGTCCGCGCCGCCGCCGCGCCGCAGCCGCCGCCGCCCGCACTGTGCACACCACGTACATTATATTATACAAGGTAATTCAAATCATGTATACCATCCCGAAAGGGGGTTATTCTATCAACAAAAAGAAATAATATTAGCGAACAAAAACATCAATATTTGATTTTTTTATCACAAACTTTCTCAAATCAGCTGTTTTTGGTATTTTTATCATCTTTAAAACTAATACCTAAACGTAAAAGAAGTTCGGAATCAAGATTGCTACCTAAAACAGCTGATTTGTTGAGTTTGACCTGATTTTTTGGAGGAGGTAGGGCATAGCGAGATTTTCTCGTTCTAAATTGGAGCAGCCCGCCTGGGGAGGTACCTCCGCCTTACAGAAGATCGCAGCCAAATAACATTATTTGTTTCAAATAGTGTTGTGTTCCTGCGGTGAATAAGGTTGCCAGAGCTCTTTAGGGGGAAGGGGGTTCGGGGTTGGCAACGCGTGCGTGATGCCTCTGGTATTGCAAGCGCTCATAGGCTACGGTAACCGCTTACCAACAGGTGGGCCGTATGCTTGTTTGCCACCTCAGTTGTATATAAAAAAAAAAAAAAATTGACCCCAAAAACAGCTGATTTTCGAATAGAGTTTTTTTAATGAAAAATGTCTAATTTCAAAAGTCGTAGAACAAACTTTATTGCTAATTGCTTGTAGAATAAGCCCCTTTCGGGATGGAATACATATTATGAATCACCTTGTATTACATGTATCATCCTACTAATATTATAAATGCGAAAGTTTGTGGGGATGTTTGTTGTTCAATCACGCCGTAACGGCTGAACCGATTTCGTTGAAACATTGAACAGATGAAGTTCTTTAACTGGAATAGCATATAAGTAGGTGTTGTGTAGGTACCACGCGAGCAAAGCCGCGGGCGGAAGCTCGTATTAATTTCTATATTATCTTTTATTTTTCTATTAAATTAAAGAATTATTTTAATATTATTATAATAATAATCATATAAGGAGCCTCTAAGAGGCGCATTTCAATCCTTTCACTACACGGATTCTTTCATCGACGGTCATAGGCCCTTTTCAGAGCCACCATACCTCAACCTGGTTACTGACCCTGTATTAGGTCAGTGACTAAGTTGAAGTATGATGACCAAGAAAGAATCACTGAGGTCACAGACCTAATACAGGATGACCAAGAAAGAATCAGTGACACGACAAGCATCATATAATACATATATATGTAAATATATATAAACCATAATAACCATAAAGGGCAGGTCATATACAAACATTGACGCCAAATAGATGGCCCCACATCGTCACCAACTGGGTACCCTTAAACTTAAAAAGGAAAAGAGGAAGACCGTTCAAAAGATGGAACGAAGAGATCATCCAAGTGGCTGGGAAGATGTGGCCAAGAACGGCACGTGATAGGGAGGTTTGGAGATCCTTGGAGGAGGCTTATACCGCCGAAGGCGGTCCATATTAAAAATCAATTTGTAATTATTTTATCTTCTATCTTTAGTAATGTATATTTTTGTGTGGAAATAAAGCTCTTTTTTTTTTTTATTTATTTAATAACCATAAAACCATAACCATAAATATGACCATATAAACAACATTATTTAAAGAAAGAAAATTAAAATTAATACAAGTAAATATTTACAAGATACACAAGAAACAGTTGAGCTATCTAAAGACCGTTATAAACGATCTATACATAGCTCAATTGATCCAGTTCACTATCAGATGGTAAGCGAAGAGCACCTTACCTTGGTATGCCTGTACTGGGTTCTACCACCAACAACCATTGGCCGATACCACATCCAAACCAAAGACAGTAGAATTTTCAAACGCAGGATCACCAAGAATGAACCAAAGTCACGGCAAGCAATAGGGGGTAGTCGGGGGGTACCTTGGTGTGCCTGTGCTGCGAGGCGAGGGGCTCGTCGTCGGACGAGCGGTATGATGCCGACAGCTCGTGGTACTTGGACATCACGTCCACGTCGCGCCATCGACTGTAACCAAACATCATCATCATCATGACGACTATGCAAAAATCAGCTGTTCTGGGGTCAAATCAGTTCAAACTCAATGAATCAGCTGTTTTATAGGCTCGTATTCAGAGACACGACTCAAGAATAGATTGAATCACAGATCAGCTGAACTCTACTTAAGTATTTGATCTCTTCTCAAACATAGATTTATTCAAGAACGGTACTTAAACTACTCTCAACTGAATCGAGTCTCAAATCTGTACTCAAATGTTCTCGTTTACATTTTGATTTATTTATAATTTTCGATCCGTTTTATGCAGAAATTCAAACAGCCAAGGTGGAAATAGAATAGAACAATAAAATGAAGTATAAATATGCATCAAAGTACGTGTAACGGATCGAAAATGTAATTTGATTAATGTCTAATCAAATCTAAACTCAAGCACCGATTTCGTCTGATTGACGTTTCAGAATAAGCATTTACTCAGGTGAACTGTGATCATTGAATCTATACATAAATACTGTTCAAGAATTAGTATCTCGCCTCAAATCGAGATTTAAGTACAGATCAATGCTCGAGTCTTGTCTCTGAATACGAGCCTTAGGTAGCAATCTTAATGCTGAACTTCTTGTACGTTTAGTTATTGTTTGATAACTTTTATTCATGTAAATTTCGCTGATGTGCCTGATAAATAATACATACATACAAGGTGATTCATAATATGTATTCCATCCCAAAAGGGGCTTATTCTACAAGCAATTAGCAATAAAGTTTGTTCTACGACTTTTGGAAATTCGTCACTTTTCATTGAAAAAACTCTATGTGAAAATGAACTGTTTTGGGGTCAAATCAGGTCGAACTCAATAAATCTGCTGTTTTCGGTAGCAATATTGATTCCGAACTTCTTGTACGTTTAGTTATTAATTTTAATGATAAAAATACCAAAAACAGCTAATTTGAGAAAGTTTGTGAAAATAAAAATATTGATGTTTTTTTTTGCTAATATTATTTTTTTTCGTTGATAGAATAACCCCCTTTCGGGATGGTATACATGTTATGAATCATCTTGTACATAAAATCACGCCTATTTCCCAGAGGGGTAGGCAGAGACCACGGCTTTCCACTTGCTACGATCCTGACATACCTCTTTTGCTTCATTCACTCTCATCACATTCCTCATACATGCTCGTCGGTGATAAATAAATAAATAATAAATAAATAAGAATACGAAAAACAGCTAATTTTAGAAAGTTTGGGAATGAAAACATGTTTTTTCGCTAATATTATTTCTTTGTGTTGATAGAGTAACCCCCTTTAGGGATGTTATACATGTTATGAATCACCTTGTATACCTACGCATTCATCGGCCGATACAAATAATATTAATAAATATTCCGGACATGTCACACGGTCAACTGATCCTAAACTAGGCATAGCCTGTACTATGGGTACCAGAGACTGATATACATAATAGATATATATTTAACACCCAGACACAGAACAAATATCTGTGTTAGTCACAAATGTTTATCCAGTGCGGGAATCGAACCAGCGACCTCTAGCGCAGAAGGCAGAGTTACTACCAACTGAGCTATGAGGCCTGTCGATTTCTTTTTGTAGATAGAATAACCCACTTTCGGGATGATATACATGTTATGAATCATCTTGTATACCTTATGTGTCGCAGTGTTGTAATAGTACAACACTAGTTGATTCCAATTGTGGAAGTGCAACACTATTAGCAACGCGCGCGGCTCAAGTGACAATAATGGACAACTCAACATGGCCGCGCATGTGCGTAATACTTAGCATAATTTTGTAATTTTATTGATACCTATGCAGAAACCGATAACCGTCGGGGAGTAATGGTTCTCGAATGGCGACCACGAACCGGGCGACGCAGTGTTGGAACGCGCCCCACCCGATGGACCGATGACATTGTAAAGGTTGCGGGAAGTCGGTGGATGGAAAGGGCTCAAGACCGTTCGTCGTGGCACTCTTTGGGGGAGGCCTATGTCCAGCAGTGGACTTCATCAGGCTGATGTTGATGATGAAAAGTTAACGGTCGTTTAATCAAAGCTCCAACATTATGTATATATCATCGGCCGATACAAACAATGGTATCGATGAAAAACTCTCGTAGCTTCAGGTGTAAGACCGTTCGTCGTGGCGCACCTGATGATGCAGAGCAGCAGGTCGGTGAGCAGGCGCGCCTGGCGCACGATGGCGGCGTGCGGCTCGTTGAACCTCTCCGCGTTGCTCGCCAAGTACCGCACGTCGAACTGCGCCGCCGCCGTCCTTCTGTAGAACTGACGACAAAAATAATAGTTTACTTTCGAAATCAGATGATCGCAGCCAAATAACACTATTTGTTTCAAATAGTGTAATAACACTATTTGTTTCAAATAGTGTAATAACACTATTTGTTTCAAATAGTGTAATAACACTATTTGTTTCAAATAGTGTTGTGTTCCTGCGATGAGTAAGGTTTCCATATTCATATTCATTTATTTCACCCCTAGCGTTACATTGCATAACATAGATATGTCCAATTACAGTTATTTTCATAAATTATCATGCAGATTATTAATTAAGTATTATTATTATTATTAAAGATTATTAATGGATCCAGAGCTCTTTAGTGGGGGAGGGGGGAGGGGTCGGCAACGCGTGCGTGATGCCTCTGGTATTGCAAGCGCTCATAGGCTACGGTGTTTGTTTGCCACCTCAGTTGTATAAAAAAAAAAAAAAAAAAAAACTTTTGGCAAACAAGCTTACGGCCCACCTGTAAGCGGGTACCGTAGCCAATGAGCGCGTGCAATACCGGATGCATCACGCACGCGTTGCCGACCCCGAACACAACACTATTTGAAACAAATAATGTTATTTGGCTGCGATATTCTGTAAGGCGGAGGTACCTCCCCAGGCGGGCTGCTCCAATTTAAAACGACGTGAACTACGTTTAACTGATCCCAAACTAGGCATAGCCTGTACTATGGGTACCAGAGACTGATATACATAATAGATACATATTTAACACCCAGACACAGAACAAACGTCTGTGTTAGTCACAAATGTTTGTCCAGTGCGGTAATCGAACCCGCGACCTCTAGCGCAGAAGGCAGAGCTACTACCAACTGAGCTATGAGGCCTGTGTTTTATTCATGACGAAGAGATGAGGATTGAGAAAGGAGTGTTGAGATGGTTTGGTCATGTAGAGAGGATGAACGAACGAAGATTGACGAAACAGGTGTATAAGGCGAGTGTGAATGGAACCGATAGAGTCTAGTTACGGCGTTATTGAACAACAAACATCCTCAAAAACTTTCGCATTCCACTAATATTATAAATGCGAAAGTTTGTGAGGATGTTTGGATGTTTTGTTGTTCGATCACGCCGTAACGGCTCAACCGATGTCGTTGAAACTTGGAAATAGATAAATTTATTTACTTAGAATAGCCAGTGTTGACAGTGATGACATATGGCACTGAGACTTGGTCGTTAACTATAGGCCTCATACACAAGCTCAAAGTTGCACAACGGGCTATGGAGAGAGCTATGCTAGGAGTTTCACTACGTGATAAGATCCGAAATGAGGAAATTCTTAGAAGAACCAAGGTCACCGACATAGCTCTCAGAATTAGCAAGTTGAAGTGGCAGTGGGCCGGCCATATAGCTCGCAGAACCGACAACCGTTGGGGAGTAAAGGTTCTCGAATGGCGACCGCGAACCGGGCGACGCAGTGTTGGAACGCCCCCCACCCGATGGACCGACGACATTGTGAAGGTCGCGGGAAGTCGGTGGATGGAAAAGGCTCAAGACCGTTCGTCATGGAACTCTTTGGGGGTGGCCTATGTTCAGCAGTGGACTTCATCAGGCTGATGATGATGATGAAAGTTCATGGTCGTTTAATCAAAGCCCCAACATTATGTATTCTTACAAACAACTCACATTATTTATTTAAAAAAATAACAACAGGCAACCTAACTAAGATTTAACTCATAACAATGATTTTAACTTGAACAGTTTAACCAACAGAGTTTAACCTAGGTATGACATCACTAAAATAACTAAGTTCCTAGCACAACAAATACACGACCGACGCGTTCGAAAGCCAAGCGAAGATTGTCCGTCGTGGAACTCCTTGGGGGAGGCCTTTGTCCAGCAGTGGACTTCTACAGGCTGATGATGATGATGATGATGACCTAGAATATCATATAGGCTACTATTTATGTACCAGGCGAGCGAAGCCGCGTGCGGAAGCTGGTTTATAGTATTAGTAGGATAAATAAAGGAACTCACCAGATTCTCGAAGCGCGCGCGGATGGTGGCCAGGTCGATGGGGTACGGAACGATGCGCGCGTACGTGGGGTACTGCTGCAGGTCCACCGGCGCCAGGAACGGCTCCGCCACCGACAGCGACATCACCTGCACACATCATCATCGCAAATCAAATAAAATGCAAACAGCAATGTTGTTAAAAAAAACATAGTTTACTTTTAAAATACATTAGAACAGCAAAAAACTGGGTTGTCTGGTGCCAATAGCTACAGTGCACCCTTCACGTGCTGACTTTTTAGGAGTGTTATGCACATACAGTGGTGGTCATCTAATTAGAAACACCTAGTCACCTGACATTTTTATAAAGTAACTAACATTATTATAGCATTTAATAGGAGGTAATTTTTTTTTCACTACTTTACAATGTACTTTAATATCTCTAGTTTAATTACAAGCAATAATATTTGACAACCAATTCGACAATAAAAATAAATATCAGTGAAACAAGAAGTATCAACATCGTTAGGACTGGCAGAATGGACAACTAATTAGAAACATTGTATGACTTGGTTCGAAATTAGATTTTTTAAACTGAAATACAGTTCTCACAATTGTCAATCACATTGTAAATATTGCCGCCATTTCTAACTTATTACGAAAAGTTACTATTTATTGTTGTTTTATTAAAAATGGGTAAAAATAAGAGCTGTGATGCAGCAACGAGAAAAATTATAGTGAATTTTCATTTAAAACAAAAATGGAGTTACAGAAAGATCGCCGATTATTTGGAATGTTCCGTAAAGATGATATTTAACGCCCTCGCACATTTCAAACTACACGGAACATCAGATAACTTGCCAAGAAAACTTCGGCCCAGGAAGACTACAGTTCAAGAAGACAGGCTTATGCTTCGATTAGCTAAGGCGGACCCCTTTAAAGGATCCAATGTTATAAGAAAAGATGTATTTTCAGAAGACGATCCTCGACACGTGTCCACTAAAGTAGTTCGTAGACGGTTGGTTGAAGGAAAATTGTTAGGAAGGATCGCTAGAAAAGTACCACTACTAACCAGGCAACATAGAGAAAATCGTCTAGCATTCGCTCGCAAAATATGGCAGTTGGACTATTCATCAATGGAAAAAAGTTTTGTTCTCAGATGAAACTAAAATTAATTTGATTTATTCCGATGGAAAACGATATGTACGACGACCAATAAACGAGGCTTTGAATAACAAGTACACTAAAAAGACAGTTAAGCACGGTGGTGGAAATGTAATGGTGTGGGAATGTTTCTCAGGGTACGGGATTGGCCCCGTGAGAAAGATTGAAGGGCAAATGGATCAATATCAATACAAAAAGATCTTGGAAGAGACAATGATTCCATATTCCGAGGGAAATTTGCCAGTAACTTGGATATTTCAGCATGACAACGACCCAAAGCACACAGCACGCAGCGTTAAAGCGTTTCTTACAGAACAATCCGTGACACTATTAGAGTGGCCTGCCAATAGTCCGGATTTAAATCCCATAGAAAATTTGTGGCACACTATAAAGACCAACCTGTCGCAGAAACACGTTACTAATATTCATGGACTTAACAGTGCATTTGAAGACGCTTGGAGAAGTATTCCTGTAGAAACTTGTTATAAATTGATTGAATCAATGCCGCGTCGCTGCAAAGCTGTTATTGATAATAAAGGCTACCCTACCAAATACTAATTGTATAAGGATGTAGCATTTTTAGTATTTTTCAAAACTATTGGGGTTTTGTTCAAATTAAAAATGATTTAAGTAATGATTTTTTTGGTGTTTCTAATTAGTTGTCCGGTTTGTATCTCGTTTTTTATTTTGTTATTAATATAACTTTCAGTTTTAGAAACACAACCATTGTTTTCTGTTATTAAAATGGTATAACAATGCAATATAATATCCGATACATCGATTTTAATACGTAGGAACACTCAATGATACGTTAAAAATTAGTTCGAAAGGGAATTTGCAATAAAAATATAAGCCCAGGTAGGTGTTTCTAATTAGATGACCACCACTGTATATCATTTTAATTTTATTATTATTATATAATTTTTATCATTATTACACTATGCAGTTTGACATTATTATTCTTTTCCACCTTTATTAATTTTTATATTTATAAACCTATTCCCTGACGATTCTAACATAATCTTAATAAGACTGTTCTCACAGGGTTGAATGACTGTGTAGGTAATGGTTTCGGCAGAATATCAGCGTCTGCTGCAAAACAGTAGGCATAATGCTGAGCCGAAGCCATGTTGCCGCTGCAGCACACATTACACCATTTTTACTTTCATTACTTTGTACCTAATGTTTATTGTAAAATGTTGTGCAAATGTGTGTGTATTGGTGGCAATTAAATAAATGTCTACGTCTATGTTGTTGCTTGCTACTCACGTCACTGATTCTTTCTTGGTCATCATGTATTAGGTCAATGAGGTTGAGGTGGCCCTAAAAAGGACCTATGACCGTCGGTGAAAGAATCAGTGTCGTGAAAGCATTAAAGTGCGCCTCTTAGAGGCTCCTTTCGAGAGTTGGAAAGTGAACTTGCTAGTTGGGAGGTGGGATGTGTGATTTGGGAGATGGGATGTGTGAGTTGAGAGGTGGGAGTTGGCAGGTAGGATGTGTGAGTTGGGAGGTAGAATGTGTGAGATGGGAGGTGTGACTTGGGAGGTGAAATGTGTGAGTTGGGAGGTGTGATTTGTGAGTTGGGAGGTGTGAGTTGGGAGGTGGGATGTGGCAAGGTTCACCTGCGAGATGTGGTGCGCGATGGCGCGGCAGGCGGCGGCGCGGTCGCCGCGCGGCGGCCACTCGTCCGGCTCCGCGCGGTAGAGCGCCGCCTCCAGCTCGTGCGCCAGCACCGGCACCGCCCCGCCCGCGCACACTGGCAGTCTGACAAACACAAGGCAAACCTCAAACCAGTATACTACCATGTTCACAGCAAATTAATCTTTCATCTTTGTCAGACTTACATCGGCCAAAGCCTACTTTAAAAAAACTAAAACACTAACAGTGATATTCCTGTTTATTTATCGTTCCCTGTTAGAAGTACATTTGAAGAAACCAGATCTTTCTATGAAGCTATATATACACAAATACAACACTAGAAATAAAGAAAAATTGTTTGTTCCAAGAAAAAGACTCGTGAAAACCTATAACCATGGTCTCTGCCTTAAGCTTGCGATGTATAACAAACTACCCTTAGAAGCAACCCGGCTTCCCTTTAATCAGTTTAAAATAAAAATTAAATCATTTTCATATTTAAATGTTTCATTTTCTGATTTGCATGTGGAGTAGAAACTATAAATTACCTATTAAAATCTAAAATCTTTGTAAAATTATATGAACGTTACTTGTAAAGAACTGTAATTACTGTAAACCTGACATGCCTATGTTATATGTTATAACGAAATGGTCAATAAATGAATTGAATTGAATTGTCAAAAGGTGCTTATTTCAGTAAAATCACTAACTGCATTCGGAACATAAAAAGACACAAACAGCAAAAACAAACACGTTATTGTAACAAATAGAATAGTTAGAAAACAATTTTGAAATATTTAAGAAATATAAGACCTGAAATGATCTGTACTTTGTTTTTTTTAACAAGCGAGGCCGCGTGCAGAAGCTAAAACATCAACTCACCTTTCAGGATCAATAGGCTCCAAATCCCAGGGACTCAGCCTCTCAACCTCCCCGTTGTCCCATCGGACTCTTAGCGACAGGAAGTGCGACGCCGCCTCAGCGGCCCACGCCGAGCCAGAGGTGGAGGTGGGAGCGGAGGCGGAGGCGGAAGCGGAGGCAGAGGCGGGCGCGGGAGCGGTCACCCGCTCGAGCACGATGCCCGTCCACCAGGAATCGTCGATCATACATCGGAACCTGACACAAGGATAAGGGGAAAGTTCTTTACCGGGCCAAATGGATGGGTCAATTGACAAAAATCGCGAGGTCAAGGTCGGGGTCGGGGTCAAGGTCAGGGTCAACAGATGTCAAGTTATAACATGTAACAAAACGTAAAGTTTTAGAACTCCCAACGTCAAGGTCGTCAACAAGTTCAGGGTCAACAGATGTCAAGGTCAAGGTGACCCAAGCAGTTTTACTATTTACCTTACGTTACGTGATATGGCCAATGGTAGGCCCTGATCCTTTTTGCGGCGTACCAATAAGCCTGGCTCAAAGAAGCCTCTTGCTTTTGAGCTTCGAAGAATCGACCAAACTCCGGACTAACTCTTTGGGCATGAACCACTCTAAGTGACTTATAAAAGCCTTCGATAAACAGTACACCAACCGTATCTTAGCGCTAATTAAGACCAACCTTCGCATTATTGTTAGAGCCTTACTGGACACTGTTGTCTTAATAAGCACATGTTTAAACTAAGGCTATGCAACACACAAACCTGCAGGCTATGCAAGGAGGCGGACGAAACGCCTCTATATCTGCTAGGTGAGCACTTATGCTCAAACGTAGCACCCATTTGGGAAAGCACATCCTCAGCCCAATGGAGCTAAAGCAACTCACCCCAAAGAAAATCCTTCAGTTTTTAACAGCTGCTGGGCTTTGCGGTGAACTTTGAAAGCCCTGTAAAGGGGCTCCACAAACAATGTGGCGATCACAATAGGCCAGTTGTGGCCGCAGTGATACCATAGCCACATAAAGTAAATAAAAAAATACATGATATGGCTTTGACTGCCATCCCTTGACCCTTGACCCGACCCAGACCTGGTAGTCTGAAAATACATACATACATACATAAAATCACGCCTGTTTCCCAGAGGGGTTGGCAGAGACCACGTTTTCCACTTGCTACGATCCTGACATACCTCTTTTGCTTCATTCACTCTCATCACATTCCTCATACATGCTCGTCGGTTTAGGGCACTCATGACCTCGCCTTTTTCCAAAACGTCACCGATTTGGTCACTAAACGTACGCCTAGGTCTTCCCCTTCCAACGGTCCCATTCACACTCGCCTTATACACCTGTCTCGTCAATCTTCTTTCGTTCATTCTCTCTATATGACCAAACCAGTAATAGTCTGAAAATATACGCTATTTTACATGTTGTGACTTAGATTGAAACCTCTTGACCTTGACCCTGACCTCGAATGTTTAAAAACTTTATATTATGTTTGATTTTTTTATTTTTTTTTATACAACTGAGGTGGCAAACAAGCATACGGCCCACCTGTTGGTAAGCGGTTACCGTAGCCTATGAGCGCTTGCAATACCAGAGGCATCACGCACGCGTCGCCGACCCCTCTCCCCTCCCCCCTAAAGAGCTCTGGCAACCTTACTCATCGCAGGAACACAACACTATTTGAAATAAATAGTGTTATTTGGCTGCGGTCTATTGTAAGGCGGAGGTACCTCCCCAGGCGGGCTGCTCCAATTCAGAACGAGAAAATCTCGCTGTGCCCTACCTCCTCCTAATTATATGATTAATAAATATATGATTGTATATCGCCTGACACACATTCTATAATTGAGTTACCTGTCACCCTAAACCCGAGATACTCCCGAAAACTCCTAAGCCTGAAGCGTGACAAACTCCAACGAGTAGTCGGAGTTGTCACGGGACACTGCTCACTTAACAAACACCTATTTACCTTGGGTGTTACAGACAGTCCCCTATGCAGGGGATGCATGGATGCAGATGAGACAGCCGCACACGTGCTCCTGGAGTGCAGCAGCGTGGCGTCTCAACGCTTACAATACCTTGGGACACCGGGGACGCCCAGGGAGGCCTGCGCCGGCATCAGCGAGCTGCTAGCCTTCCTGGAGGACATCGGGTGGCTAGACTAGCAACCTCCACCCGACACGCAAAAGGGGCCCACCTGCGGCCTAGTTGCGGAGACTAGACACACCAAGTAAGTAGTACCTGTCACCCTGCGACCACCTCCGCCTGGTAGCGGCGTCGTACTGCTGGCGCAGCACCAGGAAGTCGATGACGTCCGGCATGTCGTGGTACCGCACGGTGAAGGAACGCGGCCGGTGCTCGCCCTCGCACGCGAGCCGCACGCACGCGATACGCGGCGGTTTGATCACGTACTTTATGCCCACCACTTTCACCAGCTCGCACTCCTGTTCATTCATTAATTCATCATCATCATTTCAACCGTAACCGCCTGAAACGAGCCTCTTAGAGGCTCCTTTCAGGCACATGACAAATCTTTCTCATCTGGTTAACATGTGTAAAAGAGGCGTTTCATCAATATATGGAGCCTGGGCCTGCACTGTGTACACTACTCTAAAATATGGCTAAGCAATAAACTAAACCTATTTAGTTTATTTTATTTAAATTGACTACGTTCTAAGGTACATTAAGATTTTCTTCGACAAAGAGAGCAACACACTGCGCTACAAAAATATGGCGGATGGACGTGCGTGAAATGTTATTTTGACAACCTACATTTATCTGACAAAACAAAAACATCGCATTTGTCTTCAAATTAATGAAATTGTATTTTTCTTGTAATCTCCTATTTTTACCTAATTTTTCTATGTAGTGTACATGGACCAGGCCCAGAATGAAATGGCTCCTTTTTTCATAAGATTTCGAGTTTGATTAATTTTATTTTACAACAGAATTGAAGCTCTAGTCAAAGTAATTTCTAAAAGCGTTCTAAATTAACATAACAATTATCATTTAATATGTACAATTTACACCTTTTGACAGGTTGGCTAAAGTCGCCATTAAACAAGATGATTCATAACATGTGTCCCATCCCTATAGAGGCTTATTCTATCAACTTATAGAAATGAAAATAGAGGGGGGAAAAAGAATAACATTTTGTTCATTATCTTTTTCATATTATCTGTTTTCGGGCTTTTTATTATCTATCATCATCATCATCATCATTTCAGCCGTACGCTGCCACTGCTGAACATGACCTCCCCCACAGACAGAGCGAATTCCTTATCATGTGGGGGGATTTGCCCATACTCACCACGCTGGGCATGCGGGTTGGCGAGCGCAGTTAGAGCTATCGTTGTTAGAATGAGGGACGCTGCTGCCCATCCCCTAGCTTTCTTCCCTTACGACATCCGCGAATAGGTAGTTATGGAGGGGCCTATTCTTCAGCCGGGGGCACCACGGCCAATAAATTAATTAATAACACAGAACAGGCACAAATACAAGGTGATTAATTATTATTATTATAATTAGCACAGCTAATTATAATAATAATAATTACATTAATAATTACTTATACATAACATATGTATGTTATGCCGAAGGGGCTTATTTTTCGCTAATATTATTTCTTTTTATTGATAGAATAACAACCTTTCGGGCAGTCAAAGTGAAAGTCAGAAGGCGTTTATTTCAATAAAATCACTTGGATCACTATGAAACGTCTTAGAAACTAGGTGAAGCTATGCCTGTTCCTCGCGACCAAGCCTACAAGAATCAGGCAACAAACACGGCTTGGGGCCTATCATTTTTTTCGATGATAATAAAGATCGAGGTCGCGGGTTCGATTCCCGCACTGGACAAACATTTGTGACTAACACAGATGTTTTTCTGTGTCTGGGTGTTAAATATGTATCTATTATGTATATCAGTCTCTGGTACCCATAGTACAGGCTATGCCTAGTTTGGGATCAGTTGACCGTGTGTGATATGTCCGGAATATTTATTATTATTAATATGAATATTTTAAAAAAACTTACATAAACTTGTGTCCGTTCCCACGGTTTGTCCCGCGGATTGATTTTGTAAAGGTCCTTCTCCGCGACTGCCTCGAAATACCTTTGATGACCCTGTGACAAACATTACTTAGTTATGCAACAAATTTAAAGAAAAATTTAAGTTGTATACAATCCTACTAATATTATAAATACGAAAGTTTGTGAGGATGTTTGGTAACAGCTCAACCGATTTCGTTGAAACTTGGAATAGATAAAATTCTTTACATAGAATAGCATATAGGCTACATTGCTGGCCTCATAGCTCAGTTGGTAGTAACTCTGCCTTCTGCGCTAGAGGTCGCGGGTTCGATCCCCGCACTGGACAAACATTTGTGTGATGAACACAGATGTTTGTTCTGTGTCTGGGTGTTAAATATATATCTATTATGTATATCAGTCTCTGGTACCCATAGTACAGGCTATGCCTAGTTTGGGATCAGTTGACCTTGTGAATATGTCCGGAATATATATATATATATATTTTATTTTTTTTTATTGCTAGCATTGAATAAGGCACTTTTAGGATAGTACACATATCATGAATCACCTTGTATATTCACTGGTAATGTACTCACCACTCTAAAATACAGGCAGAGGTCCCCCATCTGCGGGTGGTAGGGCGCCTTCCGCGGCGCCACACTGGTGAGCCACTCGCCCGGCCGGAACGCTTCCGGCAAGCCGTCCGCTACGCCGGGGGAGCTCGCACCCGGTGCTAACCTGGGACAAAGCTTACTATATTATACTAATAACAAATATATATTTTTTTATCCATTTATTTCAGATCATGATATAGAGCTTGAAAATCCTACTAATATTATAAATGCGAAAGTTTGTGGGGATGTTTGTGATTCAATCACGCCCAAACGGACAGACGGATTTGGATGAAATTTGGCACAGAGATAGATTATTGTCTGGAATAGCATATAGGCTGCTTTTAATCTTCATAGGTACCACGCGAGCGAAGCAGCGGGCGGAAGCTAGTATTATACAGGGTGAGTTTTTTTCAGGGCCACTCAGGCGAAATCGGAATCCGTGACAGTAATCGAAAAGTGATGTTAGGAGTCACGGGCTCGATTTTGAAAAAAATAAGAACAGCATTAAAAAAAGTTGAAATTTATTTACAGTTTATCAGAAAAATAAGGTTTTAGAATATTTTTTTTTTGCATTTTTGGGTTCTTAATTAATAAATAAATGTATGATAACTATGTGTCTAAAGTTGTTGTAACACCTTAAAAATTATAAATTCAACAATATTTATTTACCCAAGGTTATTATTTAATAATTAATTGCTTTGCTTGCACAAAGTCCGACCAAAATAATAAACCTTCTATAAATAAATATTGTCTAATTTATAAATTTGCAATTTTGAAGGCGTTCCAACAACTTTATACGCATTGTAATTTACATTTATTTATTTATTATCAAACATAGAACACAGAAATGCAAAAAAAATAATCAAAAATTTTTTTATTTGTGAAAATTAAAATAAAAAAAAAATATTATGTAGATCTTATTTTTTTCAAAATCGAGCCCGTAACACCTACCATCACTTTTCGATTACTCTCACAGTTTCCGATTTCGCCTAAGTGGCCCTGAAAAAAAAAACTCACCCTGTATTACTATACAGGGTAGTAGTATGTATATCAAGGAGTATTCGCATGCCGTTTGAACACTAAAAACAAATAAATGAGAAAGTGTGGTCACCTGTCGGGCGGCTCCGTGGGCGTGTCGGGCGGGTCGGGCTCGGTGCGTGCGGGTTCGGTTCTCGGCTTGGGCTCGCGCTGCTGCGGCGAGTATCTGACGGGCCTCCGCCGCGCGCGCGCCGGCGGCGCCAGCGCCTCGCCCGCCTCCCAGTCCGAGTACTGGGATGATGATGATGATGAACTGCCAAAATTAATAAATATATATAAAGAGCTTCGTTGGCCTAGTGGGAGGTACCTCGACTTTCGATCCGAAGGTCGTGGGTTCGAAACCAATGAGTTGTTCAATACGAAAACCATGAAATAATTTTTTTCTTACAAGCATGTCACAGTTGGATTCCAAATATAATATGCTATCCCGCAAGGGGCTGTTTTGGGGTCAAATCAGGTCAAACGCAATGAATCAGCTGTTTCAGGTAGCAATCTTGATTCCGAACTTCTTGTACGTTTAGTTATTAGTTATAAAGATGATAAAACGCCCAATAATTGGTAATGAGAATGTACCTGGACGGGTCGGCTCGCTCCAGCGAGGACTGGGTCGAGCGGGACGAACGGGACGAGCGGGACAGACGGACGGAGGAGTCGGATGTGTCGCTGCATGATTCCGACTCCGGAGACTCGTCCACTCGAGCAATCTGTGGACGGTAGCGTTAATAATCATTTCAATAAGAGCTCTTTATTGGGGGTTACACCATCAGGTGGGCCACTAGCTTGTTGGGGTGTGTTTGTGGTGGGTGAGGGTGTGTGAAGGGTATGCTACCATAGTGCTTGCGCGCGGCGGATGTAGCGTGCTCTATCGTATTCATGGTATGGAGGGTGGAGGTGTTTTGGCGTGTGTGAGTTGTGCGGGTGTGTGTGTTGTGGGGGAGTGGCGAGGTGTGTGTGGGGGTGTGTGGGTTGTGCGGGTGTGTGTGTTGTGGGGGAGTGGCGAGGTGTGTGGGTTGTGCGGGTGTGTGTGTTGTGGGGGAGCGGCGAGGTGTGTGTGGGGGTTGTGTGGAGTGTGTGTTACCGTGGTGCGTGCGCGCGGCGGGCGCGGCGGGTGCGGCGGGCGCGCGGCGCGGCGCGCGCGGCGCGCGGGCGCGGCGTCGGGCGGCGCGGTGCTGATCATGAGCGGGCGGCGCCGCATCTCGCGCCGGTACCACGCCTGCTCCATCGCGTTCAGCTCCGCACTAAAACATATCACATTCAAAATCGATGCTAAAACGTGTCTAGTTCTTTAAATATATAAATCATTTATTTCATTTTATTTTATATTTTTTTAAAATCACTTCTAAACGTCTTAGAAACTAGTAGAAGCTACACCAATTCATCACTACCCAGCCTACACAGTACATGTGCCTGTGTAGTGTGTGTGAGTACCGGGTGGGATGAGGAGCAGGATCGACACTCTCACTCACTCATACACGTGCCTGTATGGTGCCGAGGGGTAACGCGCGGAGTGAGAAGATGGCCCGACACGCTAACTCATATACCTGAGATGACCCGATCCAATGACTCTAAAGTCACTCATACACGTGCCTGTGACGCAAGCTCAACTCATCATCATAATTTCAGCCATCCACTGCTGAACATGGCCTCCCCCACAGACAGAGCGAATTCCTTATCATGTGGAGGGATTTTACCCATACTCGCCACGCTGGGCATGCGGGTTGGCGAGCGCAGTTAGAGCTATCGTTGTTAAAAATGAGGGACGCTGCTGCCCATCCCCTAGCTTTTTTTTGTGTCGAGTTTTTAGCCGTGGTGGCCCCGGCTGAAGAATAGGCCCCTCCATATCTACCTTTCTGCAGATGTCGTAAGAGGCGACTAAGGCAGCTCGACTCACTCACCCATAAATGTATCTGCATAGCGCCATGGGTAACGCGTAAAGTGAAGAGACGGCTCGACACAATCACTCATACATATAACAGTTCATCAAAAATCAACCGCAAGCAAGATAATTTTGGTCAAGTTTGGTTAGATTGTTTACAAACTTTTCACTTTGACTGAAATACAGATACTGACACCCTGAGCAATAGTCCATGACTATAAGGGCACCATGGAAACCCTATAACTTTTAACTTATTCACCCCCTACATACCATGTCTCCTCGATCCGCTCCCTGTGTTTGGGCGCCAGAGGGGGCACCATGGCTCGTGTGGGGGTAGGCAGGAGCGGCTCCCCCCTCTGCCAGGACCCGGCTGTGTGCCTCACCCCCTCGTTGCGCCAAATCCCCCTGGTTTCCATACCCCCCCAGCCGTTTTCACCTGGAATTTAAAAGATTGTTTATACTAATGTTGGCAGAATAATAGAGCTCTTACACGGGCGTTGTAATGACGAGATATGGCAGAGATTGCTTTGAATGTAGCAATTAAATCGCCAGTGTAATCAATATCAACTTCAATAGGTGTTTATTACAATAAAATGACAAGAATCACTTCTTGAAGCTCGCTTCTTATCTAGCTCAGCGTAGCTCTTTGTAGCTCAGTAATGCTCAGAGCCAGCTCGTTGTAACTCAAATTAAACTTTTTTTATCTCTTAAAATCTAGCTCAGTTCTTATTGAGCTAAGCGTAGCTCAGTTCTAATCTAGCTCAGTCCTTATCTAGCAGAGCTTAGCTCAGTTCTTATCTAGCTCAGCGTAGCTCAGTTTAAGTCTTAGCGTAGCGCAGTAGAATCCTTTAGTACCACCACCCTTCAAACCTAACTTGTGGACAACAGGGTTGGTTGCACTCTAAGAACCTGTTAGTTTCTACCTAGAACACCTACCTATAGTAATATACAAGTTCAATGGTTCTTTATTTATAACAAAAATGTTACATGTCATGATGATTAAATTTAGATTACCTATAGGTACTTAGGCTAACCAATTATAAATATTTGTAATTAAATATACACAATGAAATTACATTAAAATATATCCCTGAGGCAAATAACACAACCATTCTTATTAAAATAATTCAATTCAATACAATTGTAATTAATTAGATGTCATGACTGGCCTCATAGCTCAGTTGGTAGTAATTCTGCCTTCTGCGCTAGAGGTCGCGGGTTCGATTCCCGCACTGGACAAACATTTGTGACTAACACAGATGTTTGTTCTGTGTCTGGGTGTTAAATATATATCTATTATGTATATCAGTCTCTGGTACCCATAGTACAGGCTATGCCTAGTTTGGGATCGTGACCGTTGACCGTGTGAATATGTCCGGAATATTTATTTATTTTGAATTTATGAATTCATCAAAACTATAAAAAGTTTGCTCGATAAGCCAACGTCTTAGGCGGCGCTTAAATATACTATCGTTTGGAACCACTATGATGGAATTTGGTAGCCTGTTGTACACCTGTGGGCCCATGACATGAGTCAGCCTCGACGACTATGTCAGGGACCGCGCTATTGTAAGTACAAGTGTAACTATTTTGTTGTTCCTTGAAATTAGTTAGATAACATTTCTTTTGAGCCTCACCTAGTTCGATCGGCACCACACTGAAGCTTTAAATTCCATTTTGTGAAAAAGGATCATCGAAAAAAATGATAGGCACCAAGCCGCGTTTGTTGCCTGATTCTTCTAGGCTTGGTCGCGAGGAACAGGCGTAGCTTCACCTAGTTTCTAAGACGTTTCAAAGTGATCCTAGTGATTTTATTGAAATAAATGCCTTTTGACTTTGAAATAAAAATAAAATAAATAAATAAATAGTTACCTGGGGGGGACCGTTCCGCAGCCAGCACCTGGATCATAATATCAATCCTGTTCCTCGCAACGTCCGTGTGCGGTATCAGCTGACTGAGCGTCAGGTTCTCCCTCCCGGGGACGAGGCGCTGGAACTCCGGGGGGTGGGGTGCCCCCTCCACATCCACCAGGAAGGGGGGAGGCATGAGGTGCGGGGGAGTTTCCGTTTGCTCGTCCAGGGCGCCGCCGAGCGCGTCGCGCACTGGAAAAGACAAAAAAATATATTTTATACACAAGTTGATCCATAACAATTGACTGGCCTCATAGCTCAGTTGGTAGTAACTCTGCCTTCTGCGCTAGAGGTCGCGGGTTCGAATCCCGTACTGGACAAACATTTGTGATTAAAAAAGATGTTTGTTCTATGTCTGGGTGTTAAATATTTATCTATTATGTATATCAGACTCTGGTACCCATAGTACAGGCTATGCTTAGTTTGGGATCAGTAGACCATGTGTGATATGTCTGTCATAAAAAAAAAACATGTATATCATTCCGAATCAGGGTTATTCTATAAAGAAAAAGAAAGCATATTAGTACGCATATGCATATGAGCACTACACTAGTGCTCTAGAAGGAAAACATCTTGAGGTCACCGGCATGTCCTAGAACATTAATATTCGAAGACATGTGACATGTACACGAAAGGAGCCTGTAAGGGGCACACTTCAATCCTTTCACTACACTGATTCTTTCGACATCCATACTTTAACTTGGACACCGACCTGAGAGGATAACCAAGAAAGAATCAGTGACCGCTTGTGTCACTCACCACTAGTGGATGCACTCACACAGGGGCTGCCTACAGGGAGACGAACCAGTAGAGCACGTAATGTTGCACTGATGCACTCACACAGGGGCTGCCTACAGGGAGACGAACCAGTAGAGCACGTAATGTTGCACTGTGCAGCCACGGAAGAGGCCAGCACCACATCGGGTCTGCGGCTCCCAGACACCGCCGCATACAAGGATACTCAGAGAATGTTACCAACGACCCAAAGTCCCGTTTCGCTATTTTAAGGAGCTGGGCTGGGTAGGGTTAGCATAGGGGACAATGCACTCCCGGGATGGCGGCGGCACTGGTGGCAAGTGCCGTCGTGAGCACCTGCGAGGGTGCCGGGGGTGACTGTGGGTGTCATTCCCGGGACAGTGCTCAGGCGACATGCGAGAGGGGCACCGGTGCCCCTTGACATGCATGGAGGCCGGCCACCGTGGTGGTTTTAGTCGGTAGGAGTCCGACATACGCTTCATTTCCCCCGCAAAAGGAGGGATCCATGATGGATTTCTCAACATTAAAAAAAAAAGGGGGGCAATGCACAAAACACCCCACAGCGGGAACTCAGTGGTCTAACCATTCCGACTAGAATTAGACTCACCCAGGGGTCTGTAGTCCGTGTGATAGAACAGCTCAGTGGGCAGCGTCCGCAGCAGCTTGTGCCCCTGCCCGAGCCCCAGCAGCAGCAGGTGGCCGTGGCTGTCGGAGGCGGCGAGCGCGGCGCCGTTGGCCGACCACTTCGCGTCGAAGATGGCGCCGTCACCCTGCAAGCGGAACATGTGCTCAATAATGTCCGTGAACGCAAATATATATAGGTTTTTTATCAATATTTCAGAACGTAGGTCTCTTGTGAGGTCTTTAGGGCCCCATCCCCCCTAAAGACCTTTGGCGCATTCGGGGTTACGCCAAAGGTCTCTGTGTCTGGGAGAAAATCTCGGTGTGGCCTACCTCCTCCTAAGCTGCGTGCTGTGCGTGATGTTGTTGTGTGTTAGATTGAGTAAAAGTGTGTGCGGTTGTGTATACGGTTGTGTGTGCTCAGTGCGTGTTAGTAGGTGAAAGTGTGTGTGTGTGTGTGTGTGAGTGAGTGATAGTGAGGGTGTGTGAGAAAGATAGTGTGCGTGTGTGTGCGCTTGTTAGTCAGAGATTGTGTATCTGAGCGATAGTGAGTGTGCGTGCTTGTATCACCTGTCCGGGGATGTTGTTGTGGAAGGCGGCGAGCGGGTGCGCGTGCGGCGCGTGCCACACGAACAGCTGGCCGTCGTGCCCGGCGGAGAGCAGCACTCCGGGCAGGAAGGGGTGCGTGTGTGTGTGTGTGTGTGTGTGTGTGTGCTAGTATCACCTGTCCGGGGATGTTGTTGTGGAAGGCGGCGAGCGGGTGCGCGTGCGGCGCGTGCCACACGAACAGCTGGCCGTCGTGCCCGGCGGAGAGCAGCACTCCGGGCAGGAAGGGGTGCGTGTGTGTGTGTGTGTGTGTGTGTGTGTGCTAGTATCACCTGTCCGGGGATGTTGTTGTGGAAGGCGGCGAGCGGGTGCGCGTGCGGCGCGTGCCACACGAACAGCTGGCCGTCGTGCCCGGCGGAGAGCAGCACTCCGGGCAGGAAGGGGTGCGTGTGTGTGTGTGTGTGTGTGTGTGTGTGCTAGTATCACCTGTCCGGGGATGTTGTTGTGGAAGGCGGCGAGCGGGTGCGCGTGCGGCGCGTGCCACACGAACAGCTGGCCGTCGTGCCCGGCGGAGAGCAGCACTCCGGGCAGGAAGGGGTGCGTGTGTGTGTGTGTGTGTGTGTGTGTGTGCTAGTATCACCTGTCCGGGGATGTTGTTGTGGAAGGCGGCGAGCGGGTGCGCGTGCGGCGCGTGCCACACGAACAGCTGGCCGTCGTGCCCGGCGGAGAGCAGCACTCCGGGCAGGAAGGGGTGCGTGTGTGTGTGTGTGTGTGTGTGTGTGTGCTAGTATCACCTGTCCGGGGATGTTGTTGTGGAAGGCGGCGAGCGGGTGCGCGTGCGGCGCGTGCCACACGAACAGCTGGCCGTCGTGCCCGGCGGAGAGCAGCACTCCGGGCAGGAAGGGGTGCGTGTGTGTGTGTGTGTGTGTGTGTGTGTGCTAGTATCACCTGTCCGGGGATGTTGTTGTGGAAGGCGGCGAGCGGGTGCGCGTGCGGCGCGTGCCACACGAACAGCTGGCCGTCGTGCCCGGCGGAGAGCAGCACTCCGGGCAGGAAGGGGTGCGTGTGTGTGTGTGTGTGTGTGTGTGTGTGCTAGTATCACCTGTCCGGGGATGTTGTTGTGGAAGGCGGCGAGCGGGTGCGCGTGCGGCGCGTGCCACACGAACAGCTGGCCGTCGTGCCCGGCGGAGAGCAGCACTCCGGGCAGGAAGGGGTGCGCCTCCAGCACGTACGCCTCGTCGCGGTGTCCGCGCAGCACCGCCACCTGCGCGCACGAGCGCGCGCACCACACCTGCCGGACACAACTGCGTTCTCACAACCTGCGCTGTTACCCGCGACTTCGTCCGCATTCATAAGGTTCACCCCCCTACGTTGCCCCACCCCCTTTTGGAATTGTTCGCTGGAGCAAGAACTCCTACCTACCCACGAATACCCACTCCAAACCTGCTCATAGTCTAAAGACTGATCGCAGATAAAAAACGTAAATGCATAACGATCTTTTTAGACCTTAAAAAAGCATTTGACACCGTCTCTGTCCCCATTCTAGTACACAAACTGGAAAGAATCGGTATAAGGGGTGTCCCACTCGCTCTGCTAACAGATTACCTTCATGAAAGAAAACAAAGAGTTAAGATTGGTGGGGTTGAAAGTGAAGATGTTTCTATAACGTACGTAGTCCCACAAGGGAGCGTACTGGGACCTACTTTGTTTCTGACTTATATAAATGACCTTTGTGACCTAGACATCCAACATGGAAATATATTTTCTTACGCAGATGTCACTGCAATCATTTTCACGGGAACCTCTTGGAATGATATTAAAAAGAAAGCTGAAAAAGGACTAGTAAAGATAGCTAAATGGTTAAAAACTAACCTTCTGACCCTTAATGTTAGTAAAACGAACTTTATCTGTTTCACCATGTATAATCGCACCCAACCTGATGCTGACTTTAACATTAAAATTCATGAATGTGATATGACTAACTAGTCATGTCTTTGTGCTACAATAAAAAAAGCGGAGACTACTAAATATGTAGGCGTCTCAATTGACCAACGACTATCTTGGCACGCACATATCGAACTACTCATGAGTAGGACTAGAAAACTTTGTGGATATTTAAGACTCTGAGACATGTAGCAAATCCCGACCTTCTAATCAAAATATATGTTGCATTAGCGCAATCAATTCTAACATACTGCATACCAGTATGGGGTGGAGCAGCAAAAACAATCGACTCACTTATATAATAGGATAAATAAAACTATAAACTTATACTTGATGAATCGTCATTAATGCAAAACAAGCTTAACTAAATACTTACTGCTATGAAATTACGATGAAGTTGAAACTCTGCTAGACATTATTACATAACGATATACCTACCTACTTTACTTTAACTTGAATACTATCTTCCGCATTCACACACACCCACTCGCAAACACACACGTACACTAAGTAACACACTCATTCACACACACTTAACGTTCATACACACGCCACGCAAACAAACCTACACCTCACACACGCATTTACAATTACACACACATCTACACCCGCTCAAGCATACACACACATACAGTAACCTTACACATACCTTAATCGACACACGTAAACTTTTGCCTGACTATACACTCTCCCAACCTTATACTCAATAGGTACAACAAAACTAAAGTGTTTAAATGTTTTAGTATTCCCTCTAAGTTATTCTTAAACTACGATATGGAAGAGCGATATCTCCTAATACAGGTATTTTTATACTTAAAAGGAGGTATCAACTACAGTTAAAACTATGTTACTTGAGTTAAAGAAATAAAACATTTGTATTTGTAGATAAAAGCTGAAAAAAATTGCCCCCTCTCATGATTATTTTAAGAAAATGCTAAAACATGGATTATTTTATTTCTTATTAAAAACCTAAATTTGAGTTTTCAGATTCCCAACTTGAGAATTATGGGTTGCCCATACAAACTACTGAACCCCTATCTCACTCCTTCAAGATTATTTATTAAGACAAAAATTATAGGTTATATCCTTGTCAAATTTCATTACGATCTGTTCAGCCGTTTAGTCGTGATAAGGTAACAAACTAACAGGTAACTTTCCTATTTATAATATGTGCAGTTTTTGTTATTATTTCAAGATAACACACCAAAATATAATCGTTGTAACAGCTCTATATGACATCACTATCGGGAGGTCGTGTTTCCTAGTACTAGTTCGTATCGTAGTACATTTCTGTGGAACATACCGTGTATAGAAAGGAGCCTCTAAAAGGCGCACTGTAATCCTTTCACTACACTGATTCTTTCACCGACGGTCATAGGCCATTTTCCGGACCACCATACCTCAACCTGGTCACTGACCTAATACAGGTTGACTAAGAAAGGATAAGTGACATGATAAGCAAGCATGGAACATACCCTGATAGTGCAGTCAGACACGGCCGTGATGACGTAAGCGTCACTGCAGTCCCAGCACACCATCGTCACCTGTAAACAAACAATTACATTTTTACAAGATTTTTCTATGTAGCGTACACAGATAGACCTGACCCAGGATGACACATGCATACATACATACATAAAACCACGCCTATTTCCCAGAGAGTAGGCAGAGACCACGGCTTTCCACTTGCTACGATCCTGACATACCTCTTTAGCTTCATTCACTCATCACATTCCTCATACATGCTCGTCGGTTTAGGGTACTCCTGACCTGGCCTTTTTCCAAAACGTCACCGATTTGGTCACTAAACCTACGCCTAGGTCTTCCCCTTACAACGGTCCCATTCACCCTTATATACACCTGTTTCGACAATATTTTTTCGTTCATCCTCTCTACATGACCAAACCATCGCAGCATACTTTCTCAATCTTCATCACTACGTCTTGTAGGCTTAGTCGCGAGGAACAGGCGTAGCTTCACCTAGTTTCTAAGACGTTTCAAAGTGATCCTAGTGATTTTATTGAAATAAACGCCTTTTGACTTTGACTTCTTCTTTCACTCCACAACACTCTCTTATCACACTGTTCCTCTCTCTATCTTTCAAAGTTATTCCACACATACCTCATCATAGCTCAGTTGGTAGTAACTTAACTTTGCCTTCTGCGCTAGAGGTCGCGGGTTCGATACCCGCACTGGACAAACATTTGTGTGATGAACACAGATGTTTGTTCTGTGTCTGGGTGTTAAATATGTATCTTATACATCTAATTCTAATTCTAATTCTAAATGGGGGAATAAGATCTGCACTGACGTCCCGCGTTGGGGTGTATTGTGCATTGTCCCCCTGCTCACCCCAGCCAGCCCAACTCCTTAAAGTAACGGAGAAGGACCCTGGGTTGGTGGCAACATTGTTCGAGAATCCCCGTTGATGCTGTGGATGAAGAGGAGCAGGATCCGATCACCTCCTGCATTCCTGTTTTGAGCCTAGCATTCCTGTTTTGAGCCTATATCTATCTTATATATAATAGTATATCAGTCTCTGGTACGCATAGTACAGGCTATGCCTAGTTTGGGATCAGATGACCGTGTGTGATATGTCCGGGATATTAATATATTTATTAACAGACTAACATCTCCATTATAATGTTTACCTTGAGCTTCTTGCCGTCGGCGAGCGGCTGGTCGGCCGGCAGCAGCAGCGTGTGGCGCCACTGCGTCGCGTGCAGCGTCCATAGCGCCGCGCTGCCGTCCTGACAACCACCAAACTACATTATTCTCTATCCTACTAATCAATATGTATCAACAATTTTTTATTCATATTTTTTTGTGTGTCTAAAAAAAATAAAAACGAAAAAATTAAAATTTACAAAACGATCATAAGACCTGTCGTACTGTATGGATCTGAGTGTTGGGCAACCAAAGGGATGGATGAAAGCAGAGTGCATGCTGCGGAAATGAGAATGTTGAGATGGATGTGTGGAGTGACTAGAATGGACAAGATACGGAATGAGTACATCAGAGGAAGTTTGAAAGTAGCGCCAGTGACTGAGAAGTTGAAGAGCAAAAGGTTAGCGTGGTATGGGCATGTCATGCGCAGGGAAGAATGTCATGTGACTAGAAGAGCGTTAAATATGAATGTGGAAGGATATAAGGGAAGAGGTAGACCAAAGAAAAGATGGATAGACTGTGTGAAAGATGACATGAGTAAGAAAGGAGTGAATACTGATATGACGGCTGATAGAGGGGAGTGGAAGAGGAAAACATGTTGTGCCGACCCCACATGAAGTGGGATAAGGGCAGGGAGATGATGATTTTTTTGTGTGTCTGTCCTACTTTGTAATGTCTGTACAAAACATAAAAACTCGGACCCATGCGGGCAATGTTTGCGACAAAGTAAAAATTACCTGCAAGTGTCCGAATCTTACATTTTACAGTCAGTAAAATCCCCAAATGATTTATGGACCATTAAAAATAGTCAAATTAACAACTAGATTACATAATCATTATTTTAACAATGTGTTTGACCATAAATAATTAATCAGCTAATTAATTTATGATTTTTGCTATAGTAATTTAATAATCAAAGCATTTATTTAATTAAAACACGTGATTTCGTATTAACGAGGTATTTTGGAACTTGTAGTAACGCCTTTGCGCCGATAAATACAATACTAGAGGTGACTTATAAATTACTAGCTTCCGTCCGTGGCTTCGGTCGCGTTGTACCTGCATATATAATATATAATATAATAATAAGTTCATTTATTTCAGACAGGTCCATACAGCCATTTTGCTGCTGCAGTACACATCACACCAATTTTAACTTTCATTACTTTTCTCTTGTTTCTTTTATTATAAGTTTATTGTAAAATGTTGTGCAAATGTGTGTGTTTTGGTGGCAATTAAATAAATGTCTATGTCAATGTCTACAGAAATACAATTTTAAAGAGCCAAAAAAACAATAATTACCTAACTTAACGCACATTAAACATAGAGGATCTGGAAGCCGTATGTACGGCATTTTTGCAAGACGGGACAGTCAACCCTGTCCAGTATTGTGACGGGGAGGCTATTGGGGCTAACTCGCACGCGGCGCATCAAGGAGGCAACTCGTTTCCGCATTATTGAACGTAACAAGTAGCCTATATGCTATTCTAGGTAAAGAACTTTATCTATTAACCAAGGTGACTGGTCTAATTCCCAGAATTAGCAAGTTGAAGTGACATTAATAAATTTACCTTGCTCCCGGAGACGAATCTGAGCCCGCGATGCGCCCACGCGATGCTGTCCACTGCGTCACCATGCACGGCAGTCTCCAATATCTGCAAGTACAAATAATTGTATTGTTAATAATTGTATAAATCATTTTTTATTTTCTTGATTTTAAAGCAAAAGCCAAGATTATGGATAACATTAAAATTAAATGATTTCGAACCAGTGGGATTCGAACCCGCATTTTCACTTTGAATCGGCAATGCAATAACCAATCACCCATGGTGAGGGAATATGTATGTGAGTTTTGACCCACGACACAATACTAGTGCGGGGTCAGGACTGTGTATGTGAGTTTTGACCCACGACACAATACTAGTGCGGGGTCAGGACTGTGTATGTGAGTTTTGACCCACGACACAATACTAGTGCGGGGTCAGGACTGTGTATGTGAGTTTTGACCCACGACACAATACTAGTGCGGGGTCAGGACTGTGTATGTGAGTTTTGACCCACGACACAATACTAGTGCGGGGTCAGGACTGTGTATGTGAGTGTTGACCCACGACACAATCCTAGTGCGGGGTCAGGACTATGTATGTGAGTGTTGACCCACGACACAATCCTAGTGCGGGGTCAGGACTATGTATGTGAGTGTTGACCCACGACACAATCCTAGTGTGGGGTCAGGACTATGTATGCGAGTGTTGACCCACGACACAATCCTAGTGTGGGGTCAGGACTATGTATGCGAGTGTTGACCCACGACACAATCCTAGTGTGGGGTCAGGACTATGTATGTGAGTGTTGACCCACGACACAATCCTAGTGTGGGGTCAGGATTGTGAGTGTGGGATGTTATATGAATGTGCTGACCCGCCTGGGCCCGGCGGGCTCGTGCTGCACGGCGTAGAGGCGCACGTGGTGGTCCGCGGAGCCGGCGGCGAGGAATGCGCCCCCGGCGGACCAGGCGGCGCAGATCATGTGGCAGGCGCCCGGCCGCATGCGCTCCACGTACTGCACCGGCTGTACAACCACAAACACACATTATACATTAAAATAAAGACGGTCAAGTGCGAGAATGAAATTCCAAGTGTAGGAATTGACAAATTTATATTTGCGGTCGCGCACGAAGTCATTGAATGACATTACTTTAAAAAACTTTGAAATTCCTCAATTTCAGACTTTTCCCGTGTGATACAAAAGCTCCTAGCATTCCAAATTTCAGAATTGTGAAATTAAATCCTTTAAGGCTTTAAGTAATGAAAGAAGAAATATATAATAATGAAAGGGTAGACTGCCATGTGAGTAGAAGAGTGTTAAATATGAATGTGGAAGGATATAAGGGGAGAGGTAGACCAAAGAAAAGATGGATAGATTGTGTGAAAGACGACATGAGTAAGAAAGGAGTGAATACTGATATGACGGCTGATAGAGGGGAGTGGAAGAGAAAAACATGTTGTGCCGACCCCACGTGAAGTGGGATAAGGGCAGGGAGAAAGCCAAAGTAAAGTGAATTAGTTAAGTTGTACCATATACATAAGATCTGTGAATTTTGTTTCATTAATAAAATAAAATAAATTGCGAGGTTACTGTGAGTACCCTAGAGGTTTTTGATTTTTGCAATTACCATACAAAAATTAGACATTCTTTCATTGAGCTAGAAACATGAATTTTATACGGCACTCTAAGGACCACGGACCCTAATAGTTATATAAATTTAAAGTAATACCCTTTGCCGTTTCTGAGAAAAAGGATGACAGGCGGACAACAAAGTTTTCCCATAAGGGTTCCGTTTTTTCCAAATGAAGTATAGAACCCTAAAAACATTTAAAAAACACTTTTAAACCATCTCACTGATATGTAGGATATCCTACTAATATTAAAAAAGAGAAATGCATAAAAAAACAGGCTACAGACGTATAACATGAGCCCAGGGGCACAATGCTACTAATTCAATGACTTGAAAATGACAATGGTTCAATGGCCAAATTGCCACTTTTGACACTTTTGGTATTCTGCTATCACAGTCGTATATCAATGGCAGTCATTGTGGAACCAATGAAATCAAAGGAATAAAGTTGGCAACAATCGTAACTGAATGATCATTATCATGCGATTATTTAGACGTGCCTCATAGCTCAGTTGGTAGTAACTCTGCCTTCTGCGCTAGAGGTCGCGGGTTCGATTCCCGCACTGGACAAACATTTGTGACTAACACAGATGTATGTTCTGTGTCTGGGTGTTAAATATATATCTATTATGTATATCAGTCTCTGGTACCCATAGTACAGGCTATGCCTAGTTTGGGATCAGTTGACCGTGTGAATATGTTCAGAATATATTTTTAATATATATATTATTATTATTTTTTTTTTTATTATCATTTTCAAGTCATGGCATTAGTAGAATTGGGGGCCAGAAAGAAACAAAGGTAGTACCTGCGATAGGAACTGTCCGTCGGGCGAGCAGGTCCAGAAGGCGACGGAGCCGTCCGTGGAGGTGGAGGCGAGCCAGCGCACGTCCGCGCGCGCGGGCGGCGCCCACTGCACCGACGTGATCGTGCCTGCGCAACGCACTCAACCTTTATCTACACTCTTATTAAAAGGAGACAAAATTTGTTTGTTTATATGTACTGTATCTCTGGAACTAATAAACTAATAAACCTATTCTAAAATTTATTTCACTATTGAACACTATTTACACTGTCCCTGACTAACATAGGCTACTATTGAAGGGTACCACGCGAGCGAAGTCATGGGCGAAAACTTATATTACAATAAAATAAAGATCACTTTAAGACGTTACAGTAACCAGGTGAAGCTACGCCTGTTCCTCGCGACCTTCCTGAAGCCTAGAACAACCCAAATTATAACTCAACAGACCTTTATACAATACAATTTTTCGGCCACAGCTTCCAAGGATGCAGGTAGGTACTTGTTTGAAATATGTTCTGTATTGTACCTGCGTGCGTGTAATATGTAACGTGTATTACCTGCGTGCATGTAGTATGTAACGTGTGGTACCTGCGTGCATGTAGTATGTAACGTGTGGTACCTGCGTGCATGTAGTATGTAACGTGTGGTACCTGCGTGCATGTAGTATGTAACGTGTGGTACCTGCGTGCATGTAGTATGTAACGTGTAGTATCTGCGTGCATGTAGTGTGTAACGTGTAGTACCTGCGTGCATGTAGTATGTAACGTGTGGTACCTGCGTGCATGTAGTATGTAACGTGTAGTACCTGCGTGCATGTAGTATGTAACGTGTGGTACCTGCGTGCATGTAGTATGTAACGTGTGGTACCTGCGTGCATGTAGTATGTAACGTGTGGTACCTGCGTGCATGTAGTATGTAACATGTGTTACCTGCGTGCGCGTGCAGCACGGCGCGCGGCGCGGCGCTGGGCAGCGCCCACACGCGCACGAGGCGCTCGACGGAGCCGCACGCGATGAGCGAGCCGTCCGGCGACACGCTCGCGTCCGTGATCTCCGCGCCCGCGCCGCGCAGCGTGCCCACCAGCCGCCCGTCGCGCGCGTTCCACACCTGAACAAACATTTTTTTTTTTATGTTATATGGAGGCAAACGGGCTTACGGCCCTCCTGATGGTAAGTGGTTACCGTCGCCTATTGACATTAGCAACAACTGGAGCATTTTTTTTTTTTTTTTATTCCGGACATTTACGGACATATTATCACACACGGTCAACTGATCCCAAACTCGGCATAGCCTGTACTATGGGTACCAGAGACTGATATACATAATAATAGATAAATATTTAACATCCAGACACAGAACAAACATCTGTATTCATCACACAAATGTTTGTCCTGTGCGGGAATCGAACCCGCAACCTCTAGCGCAGAAGGCAGAGTTACTACCAACTGAGCTATGAGGTCAGTCATTGCTAATGCGTTGCCTGCCAAAACCCTCCCCGCCTAAAGAGCTCTGGCAACATTACTCACCGCAGGAACACAATACTATTTGAAATAAATAATATTATTTGGCTGCGATCTTCTGTAAGGCGGAGGTCCGCGGGCTGCTCCAATTTAGAGCGACTTGCATGCATGAAATTTTGCCACTCATCACCAACCTCACACTCACTACCTTGCTACTCATCACCATCCCCATACCCACTGCATTGCTGACACTCACTACCTTGCTACTCATCACCAACCTCATACTCACTGCCTTACTGACACTCACTACCTTGCTACTCATTACCATTCTCATACTCACTGCCTTGCTTACACTCACTACCCATTACCACCATATTATTATTATTTGGAATTATAAAAAGCTGTTAACACCCCCAGTTGTAACATTTCATAGCATAGATTATGTCATCCCAATTTTTTTAGTCAATTTGCAATGAGTAATTGTTTTGTTTTCAGAATGGACTGGCGTCATAGCTCAGTTGGTAGTAACATTTTTTTTTTTTTTTAATTGTGTGATTAACGTTCTGAGTCTGGGTGTTAAAATATTTATTTATTATGTATATCATATGTGAGTGATAAAATCCGAAATGAGGAAATCCGTAGAAGAACCAAGGTCACCGACATAGCTCTCAGAATTAGCAGGTTGAAGTGGCAGTGGGCAGGCCATATAGCTCACAGAACCGATAACCGTTGGGGAACAAAGGTTCTCGAATGGCGGCCACGAATCGGACGACGCAGTGTTGGAAGGCCCCCCACCCGATGGACCGATGACATTGTGAAGGTTGCGGGAAGTAGGTGGATGGAGAAGGCTCCAGACCGTTCGTCGTGGCACTCTTTGGGGGAGGCCTACGTCCAGCAGTGGACTTCATCAGGCTGATGATGATTATGTATATCAATCTCTGGTACCCATAGTACAGGCTATGCCTAGTTTGGGATCAATTGACCGTGTGTGACATGTCGGGAATATTTATTATTACCTTCACCAGCAGATCATCAGCTCCGGTGATGACATACCGGCCGCTGCTCTCGAACACGAGGCAGTACACCGCGGACAGATGCCCCAGGGTCCGCCGCTGCAGCTGCAGGCCGGACAGCATCCGCGGCGAGAACAGCGAGGCTCCCCCCGGCCCGCCCGCAGCGTACGAGGGAGAGAGGCCGAGCTCTCGACGGACCAGGCGGCGCACTGGGTAATAAAGAAGGGATAAAAAAATAATAAAAAAAAAAACATTTATTTCAGACAACAATTTAGGTCCATAATATGTTAGTCACAAAGTTTTCTTAGTCTATGTTAGTAGAATTAATGAGAGTTATAATTAAAATTTAGGAATAATTTCAAACACTGCAATCACTCAATGATGTTGCTATTCCATCATTATTTGATTACAGTGTTTGAGAAACGGGCTATCCCATTTATTGGATAGTGCATTCAGGATGGTGTTGGGACTCCCGTGCAGCCTGCATAGCAACGAAGCGACTTTCTTCCGCATGCATGCATGGAAGCCGTCCGTGCGGGCTTCCGCGAACATACTGGATGCGCTGCATAAATCTCTAGGTGGCATTGGATAACTCCTGCATGATATGTTCATCATCTTGATGATTGAAACGGTATAGTTTACGTATACAAGGTGATTCATAATATGCCATCCCGAGGGGCTTATTCTACACCCAATTGGCAATAAAGTTTGTTCTACGACTTTTGGAAATTCGATATTTTACATTGAAAAAACTCTATGCGAAAATCTGCTGTTTTGGGGTCAAATCAGTGGTGCAATTGCCTAAGCGTAATGGCAATGAAGTTTGTAACTTTGTGGGTAATTTTAACAATCTTAGCAACATTCAAAACGTTCCAAACTTGACCAGAGAAAACTTCAAGACCTTAGCTTCTTCCTTTTCATGTTTAAAAAACTTCAGATGTTGCTATAATTGATAAAATCATCCTTAAAATTGCGATCTTCATTACCATTTCGCTTACGCAATAGCCTGGCAGGTCAAACTCAATGAATCAGCTGTTTTAGGTAGCAATTTGGATTCCGGACTTCTTGTACGTTTAGTTATTAGTTCTAAAGATGATAAAAATACCAAAAACAGCTAATCAAGAAAGAAAGTTTATGAAAAAATAATTAAAAAATAAAATGAAAATATTGATGTTATTATTCGCTTAAATATTATTTATTTTCATTGATAGACACATGTTATGAATAACCTTGTACAATATTGTAAAGTATATACCTATATGTACGTCATGAGGAGGGAAGAATGTCATGTGACAAGAAGAGTGTTAGATATGAATGTAGATGGATGTAGGAGTAGAGGTAGGCCAAAGAAAAGATTCTGTGTGAAAGTGGATGTGGTGAAGAAAGGAGTGAGTGCTCAGATTAATAAATAAAAATAAATGATTAAGTGAACAGAACCGATAACCGTTGGGGAAAAAGGGTAAAGGCTCTCGAATGGCGACCACGAACCGGGCGACGCAGTGCTGGAAGGCCCCCAACCCGACGGACCGATGACATTGTAAAGGTTGCGGGAAGTCGGTGGATGGAGAAGGCTCAAGACCGTTCGTCGTGTAACTCTTTATGGCTTATGTCCAGCAGTGGACCTCTACAGGTTGTTGATGATTATGATTAAGGTAGCTTAGTGGGAAGTAGGATGGGGTAAATTTTTAACTTATCTAGCGATCTCAAGCCGTGTTTGTTGCCTGATTCTTGTAGGCTTGGTAGCGAGGAACAGGCATAGCTTCACCTAGTTTCTAAGACGTTTCAAAGTGATCCTAGTGATTTTATTGAAATAAATGCCTTTTGACTTTGACTTTGAACACTTACCAAGTGAGTGGTCCTGCCTGAAGAAGGCGCACTGAGGCTTGTGGGCGATGAGCGAGTCGCTGAGCAGCGAGAGCCGCGCGGCGAGCCGCGGCGAATGCTCGCGCTCGGCGAGGCGCAGCGCTCGCGAGCATACGTTCGCGAGCCGCTGCCACGGAATCTCCTTGTATTGCGCTGACTGTACACGTAAGGTCAATATTATTATTACAAACTTTTAAATTATTCTAAATATTCCGGACATTAAATATATATTATATATATAATTATTTATATTCATTAAATATATATTTATATATATATTAAATATTACACACGGTCAACTGATCCCAAACTAGGCATAGCCTGTACTATGGGTACCAGAGACTGATATACATAATAGATATATATTTAACACCCAGACACACATCTGTGTTAGTCACAAATGTTTGTCCAGTGCGGGAATCGAACCCGCGACCTCTAGCGCAGAAGGCAGAGTTACTACCCACTGAGCTGTGAGGCCAGTCGTCGGTAGTATTATCGGCCAGTATTATGTATACGGCCTATATATTTAAGAAAAGATGGATAGATGTGTGACAATGAGTAAGAAAGGAGTGAATGCTGATATGACGGCTGATAGAGGGGAGTGGAAGAGAAAAACATGTTGTGCCGACCCCACGTGAAGTGGGATATACCATATTATTGGCCGTGGTGGCCCCGGCTGAAGAATAGGCCCCTCCATATCTACCTATCCGCGGATGTCGTAAGAGGCGACTAAGGGAAAAGGCTATGGGATGAGCAGCAGCGTCCCTCATTTTAACAACTATAGCTCTAACTGCGCTCGCCAACCCGCATGCCCAGCGTGGTGAGTATGGGCATATCCCCCCACATGATAAGGAATTTGCTCTGCCTGTGGGGGAGGTCATGTTCAGGAGTGGACGTCGAACGGTTGAAATGATGATTATGATGATTATTGGTTATGGTTAAGCGTTAGGCCACCATCTCACTTTTTCAAGTAAGATGTGATAAGATAAGATAGAGCACGCTTTCCCAGATAGAACTTTTTTTTTGTATTTATACAACTGAGGTGGAAAACAAGTATACACCTGTTGGTAAGCGTTTACAGTAGCCTATGAGCGATTGCAATACCAGAGACTTCAAGCACGCGTTGCCGACCCCGAACCCCCCCACCCCTAAAGAGCTCTGGCAACCTTACTCATCGCAGGAACACAACACTATTTGAAACAAATAATGTTATTTGGCTGCGATCTTCTGTAAGGCGGCGGTACCTCCCCAGGCGGGTTGCTCTAATTCAGAACGAGAAAATATCGCTGTGCCCTACCTCCTCCTTACTGACTTATTGACTCTTCATATATTGACATTCTATGTATGTACTGGCCTCATAGCTCAGTAGGTAGTAACTCTGCCTTCTGCGCTAGAGGTCGCAGGCTCGATTCCCGCACTGGACAAGCATTAGTGTGATAAACACAGATGTTTGTTCTGTGTCTGGGTGTTAAATATTTATCTGTTATGTATATCAGTCACTGGTACCCATAGTACAGGCTATGCCTAGTTGACCATGTGTGATATGTCCGAATATTTATTTATTTATTATTATATCAAAACTCCAAGATTGTTCTCTTTGGGGAAAACATACATGACATATATGACGACCTCGTGAGTGTCCAGCTGAGATGAGAGAGGTGCAGGTTCGAACTCCGAAACAAATTTTAGCTGGTGTCAGTACTGTATGTGACTGAATCAACGAGCTCCACAATCAATCTCCTTCGTATGATCAGGCTAATGTAACTTAATTACATTTTAAAAACAAAAAAAAAACGACGCCAAAAAACATTGAAAACAGAGGAATTGGTGTTAAAAAAAAACCTTGTCACAGAATTGATATCCACCTCCTTTTTTTGGCATCGATTAATAATAGAGTAATCATGAGAACTTGACTAATAAACGGATTTTCAAGTGGGCAAAATATGTAACTAAAGTTTCAAAAGTATCTTGGTGGCTAATTTTTTGTTGCTATCAAGTAGGTAAATGTATTATGTATCTTTTGTAAGTAAATTAAATATGTACTGAACGCGTCACTTCAGAGTAGCCTAGCCATTTAGAAATCACTGCTAAAAAAAAACAATGTCCGAAAAGTTATTTAAAAGTCCTAGGAGGAGGTATGAAGTGAGTTTAACTTCCTGTTCCAGTCTAGGGGTGCATTAGGAAGGGAATTCACGAATCCCGACCCCTAAAAGGGTCCAGCGGGGTTGATTGAAGATACCAAGAGAAGCTGCGCCTTTCCAGTTGTGTACCTTCTTCTTCTTCTTGCCCTCGTCCCACATTATGTGGGGTCGGCACAACATGTTTTCTTCTTCCACTCTCTTCTGTTAGCCGTCATCTCCGCACTCACATCTTTCTTATTCATGTCATCTTTAATACAATCCATCCATCTTTTCTTCGGCCTTCCTCTAGTCTTATATCCATCCACATTCATACCTAACGCTCTTCTCGTTACATGACTTTCATCCCTCCTCATGATATGCCCATACCATGCTAACCTATTACTTCTCAACTTTTCCGTCACTGGCACTGTGTACCGCATTTTCAAATAAGGGCGCGAGTTTGACGTTTCTAAATGATTCGCCGACCGACAGCGGCTACAGCCTACGCCAGCCAATCACGACGCGCGCCGACGAAGCGTCGGGTGATAGAGCGCGACGGAAGATTCTAGTCAGAGGCGCTACTAAGAGTTAGAGCGAAACAAGACGACATCTAATGACGAAACTACTCAGCCATGCTACTGAATGACCTAACTTTATTTTCCTAATTTTCGTGAAAACTTTCTTTTTATCACTGAAACAGCGCCTAAACATTTTTCCTGGATTTCCATCGCAATTTTACGATCATTCCTATGTAAAACTCAATTTAGGTTTTTTTGTAGTTTTTTCAGCAAATAATCATTTCTCCTAGCATTTCTCGCGCAAAAACGCAAAGAAACATTGTTTTCAGTGGTAAATCACTGTAAAAACTCACCAATTCATCGTAAGACTGGGCGTGTTGGCCGCCCTCCCAGTCGAGGCGTTGGGGTAGCACCTGCCACAAAACCAAACTTTATAACAACTTTTCAGCAAAGTTTCAGCGGTCTGACAGCCGCATCCACGTGCGTTTCGTATCAAAACAACAATATACCCAAACCCGGCTAGGAAAAGCTCTAACGTACCTCTACACTCTCGAGCTCTTTCAGCAAAGTCTATAACAGAAAACAAGTTTGTTACCATCCAAAACTCTAGAATAATAATATTCGAACGTATTCAGAGCTAATTTACCTTTGCAGTCTCTTTCAGCGGGCCGCCGGAGAGAAATTTCGCTATCAGAAAGTAGAGTTCTGAAATCGAAAAGCTACCATTACACGATCTCGTACGTACGAATCTGCTATTTTCGAGCTAAGTTTTCTCAGCGCTTGGCTTACCGGGAACGACGTTGTGGGGCTCGAAGGGTTCCTCCATTGTCCTCGATTTTATCCCAGGGCTAAACACTGCACTAACACATAACTATCACAGTAAAATCTCATGAAACATTTCACTTTACATTGTTGACGAACAAAATGCAATGCAACCTTTTGCAATAATAGCAAAATGGCGTTTGATATGATGGTAAAGCAGTTACGTGAGTTTTGTCCGGGAGGGATGTTATGTCAATGTCGGTAAAACAGTTCATTACGTAGTTTTACAATATTTCAACAGATGTAGCTTGACGCAACTTCAATTTAATGCTGCCAACAACAATATTGTTTGTGCTAGAACTAGCTTTATTTTATCCCACTTTATATTATAAAATGAAAAAGGTTGTAATTTGTAAGGGCTTGATTTAAGTGCTAAAACACACTAGTGCATAGAAGGGTGTACAAGACATTTATCTCCTACAGTCCTCCTTGCCTGAAGTAAGATTTATAACTTACAACCAGTTAGTTCGCATGCGCTTTTTTCATGAGACGCGCACTCATTTGACCTGGGTATTGCTAAACTTTAAATAAAACGATTATGGAGTTACGCGAGCGAAGCCGCGGGCGGAAGCTAGTTCATAATTACCCGACTGAATTAACTTGCCAAGCGGGAAACACGTAAAAATTGACAGACAGACAGACAGATGTCAAATTAACCTGATCTCGATGTGTGGATAGTGCGAGCGTTCAGATAAATTAATTTCGTAAAAATGTTTTTTCATGTAAATAAGCCATGAAGCTTTGTTTACTTAACAACTCTGTGTGTGAAACAAACAATACGTGCCGACACAAAACCGCTGACAACGTGTTACGTGTCAGAAAAGTTGTGTTTGTCGTGTTTGTGCTGTTCTGATGATAAAGGCTCAAAGAACACCTTCAGAAAGGTCTCCTTAGGATCATAATACCCTCCAGAATGCTGTCCTCGTGACCTACTTAACATAATTCGCCAATTGCACGTAAGTAATGCAATTTCATCCTATTTTCTGCTTGATAACACTTGCCACTTTTAGGTCAGTAAGCCTGTGTTTTGATCAATAGATATTGATTCACAGCTAATTATAAACACTACCCCTCGTAAAGACGTCATAAGTTCATAAATAGGGCAGTATCTATGTCGAACTTTAGTCACTTGTAACCATCTAGAACCATCTAGTTCTTTAGTATAAAATTGCAGGTTAATTATTATTAATTACTTAGTGTCTCATTCTGCAAGTGTAAGGAAGCTAGTATTTATAATAATCAAAAGATATAAATCAGTAGTTTCCCTACACAGTATACCAGCACATCATTCATCATCATATGTCCTATTATGTTTTTCACCGGAGCACTAGTCGAGGCACGAGGCCTATGTCCAACAGTGGACTTCTACAGGCTGATGATGACTAGTCCAATTTATTGTATTAGGTACATCATTTACTGTAAATGGGAGGCGGGCGCTGGAAACTGTGATATACCTAGTTTTTAATTTAATAATGCAGTTTATCAACATGTTCCTATTGTTTTTAACTTGTTAAATTTATTTTGGCTCCAAATAAATAAATAATTGATTTAAAAATCATTTGGTATCCTCATTCCTCATAAAGGTTACTTTTTTTTTTTTTTTTTTTATACGGAGGCAAACAGGCTTACGGCCCACCTGATGGTAAGCGGTTACCATCGCCTATTGACATCTGCAACACCTGGAGAATTGCTAATGCGTTGCCTGCCCTGGAGAAATCTGTTTGTATTTTTCTTAAAGCTCTTCATGTTGTAGGTTAGCGGGAAAATCTCGGAAGGAAGCTCATTCCACAATTTGCACTTATGGGGGAGAAAGGATACCTTCACTGTTTGAGAGCAAAATGACCACAAAACTTTCAGAATGGTAAATCCATTGGTGCACAACTGGGATTAGAACCGGAAACCTTTGGATTGGAAGGCAGGGTCACTACCGCCACTCAAACTGTGTTCTCCCCTCCTCAATCAGTACATAATATTAAAAAATAGTCGCTTCGCCGCATCTGTCTGAATGCGATAAACTCCAAAACTACAGAACGGAATTTCTTACGGTTTTCACCAATGGACGGAGTGATTCATGAGGAAGGCTTAGGTGTATAATTCATTACGGATTTTTGTTAATTAGCTGATAATTTTTGATAATGGAAAAATTATGCTGTCTTTACAGGAGCTATATGCTATGCTATCTGTGCGAAGCTGGGGCGGGTCGCTAGTCTAATGATAAGTTGTACTTCACAGGTCCAAGATGTCAGGCTCGGTAGGGGGGGCCGGGGGCCCGCCCCTGGGGGCCGCCTCCAGCTCCACGGCCACTGCTCTAGGGGGGCTCGGGGGTTCACTCGAAGATAAGGTAAGAAATTCATGCATTTATTCTCATGTCATCTGGCCGTGGTGGCCCCGGCTGAAGAATAGGCCCCTCCATATCTACCTAACCGTGGATGTCGTACGAGGCCACTAAGGGAAAAAAGCTAGGGGATGGGCCGCAGCATCCCCTATTCACAAAAACCGCTCTTACTGCGCTCGTCAATCCGCATGCCCAGTGTGGTGAGAATGGGCAAATTCCCACATGATAGAAAGTCGCTCTGGAAATCTGTGGGGGAGGCCGATGGAGAATGATGATGAACTTTGTTTCGTAGAAAGAAAAGGAAAGTAAGAAATAACAATTTTTTTGTCCCCAACAACAAAATATTACAAAAGGTAGTTTTTTATATGTTATACGGAGGCAAACAAACGGTCTTACGGCCCTCCTGATGGTAAGTGGTTACCGTTGCCTATTGACATCAGCAACACCTGGAGCATTACTAATACGTTGCCTGCCGAACCCTTCCCCCCTAAAAAGCTCTGGCAACCTTACTCATCGCGGGAACACAACACTAATTGAACCAAATAATGTTATTTGGCTGCGATATTCTGTAAGGCGGAGGTTCCTCCACAGGCGGGCTGCTCCAATTTAGAGTGAGAAAATCTCGCAGTGCCCTACCTCCTCCTAGGTACTGAAGTTATGTACAAAAGAAGAAGGTAGGAAGGTGTTCATCGCGACCAAGCCTGCATGAATCAGGCAACACATAAGAATGCACAATCTTCTATGTTACAGGACTGCGAGCTTCTCTGCCCGGTGTGCTTCGAGCTCATAGAAGAAGCGTACGTGACGCGCTGCGGCCACTCCTTCTGCTTCGGCTGCATCGCCAAGTCAGTGGAGCTGCACCGCCGGTGCCCCAAGTGCGGCGCAGCGCTGCCCTCTAATGACCACATCTTTCCCAATTTCCTGCTCAATGAGCTGGTAAGTTTTCCACTGGAATTCATAGTGCGGAGTTGAACAGACGGAAACCAAAAATTATCTAGATAGTATAGAATATAAATATTCCGGACATAGCAAGTAGGGTCAACTGATCCCAAACTAGGCATAGCCTGTGCTATGGGTACCAGAGACTGATATACATAATAGATATATATTTAACACCCAGACACAGAACAATCATCTGTGCTAATCACACAAAAGTTTGTCCAGTGCGGGAATCGAACCCGCGATCTCTAGTGCAGAAGGCAGAGTTACTACCAACAGAGCTATGAGGCCAGTCAATTCAGCATTGGTATAAAGCAGTGGTCCCCAAAATCTTTCGCCTCGTAGAACCCCCAGGATTGTTTTTCGATTGCAAAAATGCTAATAAACCTATCTAATTATACTTATTATACAGGGTGAGTTTTTTTTCAGGGCCACTTAGGCGAAATCGAAAACCGTGAAAGTAATCGAAAAGTGATGTTAGGAGTTACGGGCTCGATTTTGAAAAAAATAAGATCTGCATTTAAAAAAAAATATTTACGGGCTCGATTTTGAAAAAAATAAGATCTGCATTAAAAAATATATATTTTATCTTTTCACAAAAAAAAATATTTTTAAGATTTTTTTTGCATTTATGTTTTCTATGTTTGATAATAAATAAATGAATGTACGATAACAATGTGTATAAAGTTGTTGGAACACCTTCAAAACTGCAAATTTATAAATTAAACAATATTTATTTAACGAAGGTTATTATTTCGGTCGGACAAGCAAAGCAATTAATTAGTAAAAAATAACCTTCGGTAAATAAATATTGTTATTAAAAAAAATATAATTTTGAAGGTGCTCCAACAAATTTAGACAGTTATCGTACATTTATGAATTTTTTACATGCAAAAAAAAATTTACAAAAGCCTACATTTTCTGATAAATAAATTTCAACTTTTTTAAATGCTGATCTTATTTTTTTTTAAATCGAGCCCGTAACTCCTAACATCACTTTTCGATTACTCTCACGGTTTCCGATTTCGCCGAAGTTGCCCTGAAAAAAAAACTCACCCTGTATACCTACTAATAACATGTAGCATCGCCTTTGGGATAAAAAAACCTGTTATGATGTTATACTGTCTTCTAAATAAATAGGAGGAGGTAGGGCACAGTGAGATTGTGTCGTTCTATATTGGAGCAGCCCGCCTGGGGAGGTACCTCCGCCTTACATAAGATCGCAGCCAAATAACATTATTTGTTTCAAATAGTGTTGTGTTCCTGCGGTGAGTAAGGTTGCCAGAGCTCGGCAACGCGTGCGTGATGCCTCTGGTATTGCAATCGCTCATAGGCTACGGTAACCGCTTACCAACAGGTGGGCCGTATGTGTGTTTGCCACCTTAGTTGTATAAAAAAAAAAATAATAATAAGGTTGTAATTTGATACAATACCCACGACACAGGGAGTCCTACTGTGGGCTCAGGACTATGTATGTGACTGTTGGTTGTTAGAAAGAAAAGAAAATACATTTATTTATTTAACAAAACTAGGGTATTCACTAGTCCGCGCCGAGGTGCATGCGTGAGCCAAAAAAGGTTCCATCTCAGCATTGATGCCGCACACGAAGTGTAGCGGCGCTGGTTTTCAGATGTATTTATGTATCTATTATGTATATCAGTCTCTGGTACCCATAGTACAGGCAATGCCTAGTTTGGGATCAGTTGACCGTATGTGATATGTCCGGAATATTTATTTATTAATTAGTTATCGTGTAGGTGGCGAAACGGCGCCTGCGCTCGTCCCGGCCGGCCGCCCCGGCCGTCACCAGCGACGTCTCAGCGCTCCGCTCACTGCTGGCCACGGAGTCGCGCCACCTCGCCTTACCAGAGGTAATCCTATTACAAACAACTAGCTTCCCCCCCCAGGATTTGCTCGCATGGTAACTATTAAAAACTATTCTAAACTATTCTAGGTAAAGAACTTAAGGGTCATTCCATGTCAAACGTAACACTTGTTACACACACTTAGAGTAGAAATTAGGAAATCTGGTGAAGAATATTTTAAATTAAGATCAATTTTAAGGAACTGTGGACTAAGGGGTGGTTGGGCAACCATCATCATCAGCCTGTAGAAGTCCACTGCTGGACATAGGCCTCCCCTAAAGAGTATATATGCTTTTATTAAAAACATTGTTCAAAAGCAACGTAAATGTATACGACTTGTAACACTTGTTACATGGAATGACCCTTTATCTATTCCAAGTTTCAAAGGAATCGGTTGAGCCGTTGCAGCAATTGAACCACAAACATCCAAACATCTTAAACATCCTCACAAACTTTTGCATTTATAATAAGTATTAGTAGGATATTAGTAGGATTATATAACTAGCTTCCGCCCGCGGTTTCGCTCGCTAGTTACTTTCATATGAAGATAAAAAGCCTATATGCTATTCCAGACTATAATCTGTCTCTGTACTGTTGCATGGTAAATTTCGCAACTAGAAGTTTTTGTAAGAAGAGTTTGAACGTTGATATTTTCACAAATTTCATCCAAATCCGTTCAGCTGTTTGGGCGTGATTGAACCACAAACATCCCCACAAATGTTCGCATTTATAATATTATTATTATTTATATATTAATTTTAAATTATAACAGCAAAGCCAAAGCGATGTTATAAGCAAGGAATATAAATGCACTTAAAATCGAAACATATAAAGGAGCCATTTCATTCTGGGCCTAGTTCATGTACACCACATAGAAAAATTAGGAAAAAATAGGAGATTACAAGAAAAATACAATTTCATTAATTTGAAGACAAATGCGATATACAAGAATAGTTCTTCTGGTAAGTTTTTTACTATGTGAACACTATTTGAAGGCCGCCATGTTGGTTTATAATTGGCGCTAGACATGACATTGACATATTTTTCATGTCATGTTGTTTGATTTGATGTTTTTGTTTTGTCAGATAAAATTAAATCTAGGTTGTCAAAATTACATTTCACGCACGTCCATCCGCCATATTTTTGTAGCGCTGTGTGTTGCTCTCTTTGTCGAAGAAAATCATAATGTACCTTAGAACGAAGTCAATTTAAATAAAATAACCAATTAAATACGTTTACTTTATTGCTTAGGCATATTTTAGAGTAGTGTACGCAGTGCAGGCCCGGGCTCCATATATTGATGAAACGCCTCTTTTAAACATAATATTTAATTTTTACCTACTCCATTTTTTCCAAAACCGCCTAAATATAAGTAGGATGTGTATGTGATGTGCAGGTGGAGTCTATGCTGGAGCTGCTGACGCGGCGCAAGCGGCTGCTGGAGGCGGAGTGCGCGGCGGCGCACCACCGCCTGCTGTACGAGTTCCTCAGCCGCCTGCACACGCACCGCACGCACCAGCTCGACAACCTGGCCCGGGAGACGCACCTCGTCAGGAAGGTAACATGTCACGCAGCACCAAGCTGAGACAGCGCCTGTTTGGCTGCACCAGCTCGACAACCTGGCCTGGGAGACGCACCTCGTCAGGAAGGTAACATGTCACGCAGCACCAAGCTGAGATAGCGCCTGTTTGGCTGCACCCGACACAGAGAGAGACGCACCTCGTCAGGAAGGTAACCACATTATTTCTGCTTTATATAAAGCAGCACCAAGCTGAGTCAGGGCCTGTTTGGCTGCACCAGAACCAGGAATGCAGGAGGTGATCGGATCCTGCTCCTCTTTATCCACAACATCAACGGGGATTCTCGAACAATGTGTGACCCTGACAGGGTCCTTCTCCGTTACTTTAAGGAGTTGGGCTGGCTGGGGTGAGGTCAGCAGGGGGACAATACACCCCAACGCGGGTCGTTAGTGTAGATCTCTTATTCCCCCATTTAGAATTAGAGTAAGACCCGACACAGAGCGAGACGCACGCACCAGCTCGACAACCTGGCGCGGGAGACGCACTTCGTCAGGAAGGTAACCACATGTCACGCAGCAGCAAGCTGAGTCAGGGCCTGTTTGGCTGCACCCGACGCAGAGCGAGACTGGTGCGCTCCTGCTGAGGAGGTGGATCCCTGCCTACCTATAGGTAGGTGTGGTTGTCATTTGTGCTTATACACCTTGCGCATATATACGCGCTCAAACGGTGAAGGAAAACATCGTGAGGAAACCGGCATGTCCTAGAACCTAAAAATTCGAAGACATGTGACATGTGCACGAAAGGAGAACCTTAATCCTTTCACGGTCGGACGGTCAAAGGCCCTTTTCAGGGCCAACATACCTCAACCTGCTGACTAACCTGATTCAGGATGACCAAGAAAGAATCAGTGACGCGACAAGAAGAAAAGCAGTGGACGTTCTACGGCTGAAGTGATGATGATGATGAATCTCCATACCCTCAGGACATGGAGCACGTGGCCGGCGTCCTAAAGGAGCTCCGCACCGACGCGGTCGGCCTCGCGCGGCTCGACAGCACCGAGGGGGGGGAGGGTGCAGCGGGGGGGGAGGGGGACGCCGTCAGCGCGCTGAAGAGGGAGATAGCTGATCTCGCGGGCAGCGTGGGGGACACGGCCGCTCATGTGGACGGTAAGGGGGAGGGGGGGTTAGACAGTATTGAAGGGGGGGGGGTAGCTTTTTATGGGCCGCCCTTTATTAGCTTCTTCATGGACCAGTAGCAATTTAAAAAATTTCTAGCTGTCGCCCGCGACTTCGTTCATGTGGATTATGTGTATGAGAACTGACGGCCTAAATAAATTACTCGAAAACAATACCCATATCCATAGTTCGGAATGATATTTGCATCCGCCATCTTGGATTTCAAAATGGGTTTTCATTTTCGTAATCAGCACCCCCCTAAATTAGTTATGTTTAGCATAGTTATTGACTTAATTAATTTGACTCACTTAAATATTTTTCTGACATAATACTCGCATTTACCTACTTTTTTATTACCAAAAAAAATGTTTTTTAGATGTATATTAATATTTGACGATGTAATAAAAGCAGATAACAAAATTAAAGCATGCTTTAATAATTGAAATGTTAATTAAATGTTTGTACGCCCAAGTGGCAGAATCTAGCGATCTAGACTAGCCCTATGAACTGACTGTTAAATGTACCTGATTCACAAACAATAAATGAATTTAAAAAAAATTAGGTACTCGAAAACGATACCCATATCGAATTTTCACTTCATTTTAAGTATTTTTTGATAGGCCCCAGGCGGGCTGCTGCAGTTAAGAGCGAGGCTGTACCCTACCTACGCTTTCTTGTTTGCAGGTAGTCCGTCGGGCGCGTGCTCGGAGGAGAGTTTCGCGGGGGGCAGCGGAGGGGGGGACGCCCTGGCCGCGCGGTGGCGCCGCCTCACGGCGCACTTTGACGACTTCGTACAGGTTTGTGAATACTAATATACTACCTATTACAAAAGGAGCTTTATCTATCAACAAAATGTTAAAGTTTTAGCGGATAAAAAAAACAAAAAGAGACGTTTCATCAATATATGGAGCCTGGGCCTGCACTGTGTACACTACTCTAAAATATGGCTAAGCAATAAAGTAAACGTATTTAATTGGTTATTTTATTTAATTTGACTTCTTTTTAAGGTACATTAAGATTTTCTTCGACAAAGAGAGCAACACACAGCGCTACAAAAATATGGCGGATGGACGTGCGTGAAATGTCATTTTGACAACAAACATTTGAAACAAAAACATCAAATCAAACAATATGCCATGAAAAATATGTCAATGTCATGTCAAACGCCAATTATAAACCAACATGGCGGCCGTTAAATAGTGTTCACATAGTAAAAAACTTACCAGAAGAACTATTCTTGTACCATCGCATTTGTCTTCAAATTAATGAAATTGTATTTTTCTTGTAATCTCCTATATTTTCCTAATTTTTCTATGTAGTGTACATGTACCAGGCCCAGAATGAAATGGCTCCTTTTCGTATTTTTTTTCTGGTTATCCGTAGTTAGTACAACATTTTTTTTTTTTTATATGTTATACGGAGGCAGACAGGCTTACGGCCCTCCTGATGGTAAGTGGTTACCGTCGCCTATTGACATCAGCAACACCTGGAGCATTGCTAATGCGTTGCCTGCCGAATCCCTCCCCCTAAAGAGCTCTGGCAACCTTACTCACCGCAGGAACACAACACTATTTGAAACATATAATGTTATTTGGCTGCGATCTTCTGTAAGGCGGAGGTACCTCCTCCTAGGCGGGCTGCTCCAATTTAGAGCGAGAAAATCTCGCTGTGCCCTACCTCCTCCAAAAACATGCAAAAGATGCGATTTTAAAAGTATTGAAGCTGAACTAAGACCAGACATCGCGAGATCTCAGCTCGGGGCGAACCAGTAGTAAATATTAATGCTTGCTTGTGTCACTGATTCTTTCTTGGTCATCCTGTATCAGGTCAGTGAGCAGGTTGAGGCCCTGATGAACGTCAATGAAAGAATCAGTGTAGTGAATCTCTTCTCAAACATACCTTTTATTCAAGAACGGTACTTAAACTATTCTCAGCTGAATCGAGTCTCAAATCTGTACTCAAATGTTCTCGTTTACATTTTGATTTATTTATAATTTCGATCCGTTTTACGCAGAAATTCAAACAGCCGGGGTGGAAATAGAATAGAACAATAAAGTGAAGTATAAATATGCATCAAAGTACGTGTAACGGAACGAAAATGTCATTTGATTAATGTCTAATCAAATCTAAACTCAAGCACCGATTTCGTCTGATGGACGTTTCAGAATAAGCATTTACTCAGGTGAACTGTGATCATTGAATCTATACATAAATACTGTTCAAGAATTAGAATCTCGACTCAAATCGAGATTTAAGTACAGATCAATGCTCGAGTCTTGTCTCTGAATACAAGCCTTAGAGGCTCCTATCGTGCACTACTAATAATGTAATTAATTTTCAGTGTTACTTTGCACATCGCGGCGACGAACTCTACTTCCCCGGCTCGTCCCCGCCCGCGCCCGTGACGGTCGGCGAGCCCGCGTCCTGCCACCCGTCACCCTTCACGTCCATAGACGCGGATCAAGTGCCGCAGGCGCCGGACTCGAGACCTAATACTGCACAAGGTAGAATAGATTAAGCAACGATCGGCACGGCCAATTGGATGGGTGACTCTAAAAAGCATGTTCGTGGTTTTAGTTATTTATTTATTTAGATTTAATTATCACACAAACGGAATCCTACTAATATTATTAATGCGAAAGTGTATGACAATGTTTAGATGTTTGTGGTTCAATCACGTCGTAACGGCTCAACCGATCTCGTTGAAACTTGGAATATACAGAATACAGAATTTATTTATTACTTTATTTTTTATTTTTTATTGATAGTGGTAAGGCTTTTGGCCACCAACTCACTTTTGCAAGTGAGATGTGGCCTAAGACGGAGCACGCTTTCCCAGAGTGAACTTATTGACCCTAGATTTGAAGACTCCTAGATTGTACTCTTTCGGGAAAACAGACGCAGGCAGATCATTCCACTCTTTGGCAGTACTTATAATAAAAGTGGAGCAGAAACGGATTACGGATTAGATTACGTCTTATGTAACATGTCATTAACAAAAAAAAAAATCTTATCATATTTTATTTACACATTATACTAGCGGAAGCTCTAGGTATTCTTCTAGGTCATAGAAAACTGAGAGAAAACTGAATATAAAGAGTTAATTACCTAGAATAGCATATACTAGCCCGGTGTAGCTGGCAGTGGTAGTAAGAGACCCACAGCATATAAATCCGTTCGAAAAAAAAAAAAAAATATAGGCAACTTTTTATGTAGGTAAAACGCGAGCGAATCCGCGGACGGCAGCTAGTATAAAATAAATGAAATCGGAAGTAATATTTGCAGGTGGAGATCAGCGGGCCCCGGAGGAGTTCCCGCGCGATGACGTCAGCACAGCGGACACGCACACACACACACAGACACACACACACGCGCGCTCGGCGCACGCGCAAACGCGCGGCCTCGACGCCTTCCGGGACGACCTCGTCGCGTTCACGAGATACAGGTCCGTATTGCTGTACAGATAAGGTTTTTTTTTGTGTGCTATTAAAGAAAATATTGGCTAATGCTGGGATCTCTAGTTCTTAGATCTAGTCCGTGGTGGCCCCGGCTAAAGAATAGGCCCCTCCATATCTACCTATCCGCGGATGTCGTAAGAGGCGACTAAGGGAAAAAAGCTAGGGGATGGGCAGCAGCGTCCCTCATTTTAACAACGATAGCTCTAACTGCGCTCGCCAACCCGCATGCCCAGCGTGGTGAGTATGGGCAAATCCCCCCACATGATAGGAATTCGCTCTGTCTGTGGGGGAGGCCATGTTCAGCAGTGGACGTCGTACGGCTAAAATGATGATGATGATGAGATCTAGTCCTCTTTTCTATCTATCTATAGGCTATTCTTGATCAAGGTGCGCACGCGAGCGCAGCCGCAGACTTAAGCTAGTTTAATATATGTACTGGCCTCATAGCTCAGTTGGTAGTAACTCTGCCTTCTGCGCTTCCGCACTGGACATACATTAGTGATTAACACAGATGTTAGTTCTGTGTCTGGGTGTTAAATATATATCTATTATGTATATCAGTCTCTGGTACGCATAGTACAGGCTACGCCTAGTTTGGGATCAGTTGACCGTGTGTGATATGTCCGGAATATTTATTTTTATTAACTTTATGGCCAATTGGGTGTAGAATAAGTCCCTTTCGGGTACATACATATTATGAATCACATAAGTCTACTAAGGAACCAGATGTAGGGTTGCCTGATAGTTGTTGAGCTGGCTGGTTCAGTATTTGGATTGGTGATGAGTAGAAACAATGCTGAAGTGTTCACATGAATTTATTTTTGGGTGTTAAATATATATCTATTATGTATATCAGTCTCTGGTACCCATAGTGATCTTTTTTATTTGTTATGTTACAAACTTATTTAAGTCATCATTATTATTATCACTGCTTACAACGTAAATACTTATAAAATAGTTAAAAATCTTATAGATTCCAAACGACGTAGATTGGTTATGATACCAACAAAGTTGAAACCTAATTCATAATCACTAACTTAATTAACCTTCTCTAATTGAGGCCCGATTCTGAGATGTCAGTGAGTTCTCACTTTTTCCACCGTGAAATGTAAATAGCCTACCTTTGTATGGTGTCACGAAAAGGGCGCCTACAAAAATATATTCACTTTTTAGTACAGGCTATGCCTAGTTTGGGATCGATTGACCGTGTGTGATATGTCCGGAATATTTATTTATTATTATTTGTTATGTTGCATGTGACAGGGCGCTGAGACCGCTGGCCACGCTGTCGTACTGCAGCGACGCCATCAACTACTCCACCATCGTGTCCACCATCGAGTTTGACAAGGACGAGGAGTTCTTCGCCATCGCCGGCGTTACCAAGCGCATCAAGGTACCTGCCACTCACCACACTGGCTACCTGCCCGAGCCTAGCCTGGCTCTGGCTGGCCTGGGCTCGAAAAGAGGGAGGGACAATCACGAAATATCACAAGGGGGAGGGGGTCAAAGGCGTTTATTTCAATAAAATCACTAGGATCACTTTGAAATGTCTTAGAAACTAGGTGAACCACCACACTCACCACACTGGCAAACCTTCCTAGCGGCCAACACTCGATGGCATTGCTTGCTTGTCGATCCACTGGTATTGTCTTGGTCATCTTGCGATGAGGTTATTGACCGTGATTCCATTTTGTGAAAAAAAGATCATCGAAAAATGATAGGCACGAGAAAAAATCTGTTGGTTTGAATGTTGCATTTTGACTGCAGAATCCAAATCAAATGTTCGCATTTACTATAAGCAGGTTCATACCCCAGCAGGACAACAACTTTTTCCTCAATTTTGGCTTTTTTTCTCTTATTTTTCACGCGAGAAGCTGGTTCAAATTCCAACAAGACAGTCACTTTTTTTTTTAATACTACTGAGATGGCATACCAGCATACGGCCCACCTGTGGTAAGCGGTTACCGTAGCCTATGAGGGCTTGCAATACCAGAGGCATCACGCACGCGTTGCCGACCCCGAACCCCCTCCCCCCTAAAGAGCTCTGGCAACCTTACTCATCGCAGGAACACAACACTATTTGAAACAAATAATGTTATTTGGCTGCGATCTCCTGTAAGGCGGAGGTACCCGCCAGGGCTGCTCCAATTTAGAACTAGAAAATCTCGTTGTGCCCTACCTCCTCCTACAATTTTGCATATAATATTTTCACATTTTGCATTTTTTTTTAATTTTTTTTAAATTGTAATTTTTATTTTGACTTTCTTTTATTCAAATTGTGATTTTTAATTTAATTAATTTTATATCAGTTTTGTTTTAATTTTATGTTTATAAATTATTAATTATTAGTATAATTGGCAATCGCCGTTCTAATTAATTAAATAAGATAAGATAATTTATTCATAAGATTGATAAGGTACACAAAAATTTACAGGTTAATGGTCATTTTTACATATAGGTAGATATTACATAGCAGCCTGAACTAGGTAATCCTGTGTTACAGACGAGACACATTTGATTATAAAATTATCAAAAAATCACTAATTGAACAGCTTTTAGTTACTAGGTAGGTATAAAAACATCTATAATTAGAGTTATATTAGGTGATACCAACTCATATCACCTACTAAACTTACTTATTAAACTATATTTTAAACTAATCCTAAAATTGAAACTAAGCTTATAAGACAAATAAATCTGAAATATCTACAGAGGTACTAAATAAATGACACTTCTTCTTCTTCCTGCCCTTGTCCCACAATACGTGGGGTCGGCACAACATGTTTACTTCTTCCACTCTCTTCTGTTAGCCGTCATCATCGCACTCACTTCTTTCTTACTCATGTCATCTTTAATACAATCCATCCATGTTTTCTTCGGCCTTCCTCTAGTCCTATATCCATCCACATTCATACCTACGTTACATGACTTTCATCCCTCCTCATGACATGCGCATACCATGCTAACCTATTACTTCTCAACTTTTCCGTCACTGGCGCTACTTTCAAACTTCCTCTGATGAACTCATTTCTTATTTTGTCCATTCTCGTCACTCCACACATCCATCTCAGCATTCGCATCTCCGCCGCATGCACTCTTCTTTCATCCGTCCCTTTGGTAGCCCAACACTCAGATCCATACATTCATCATCATCATCATCAGCCTGTAGAAGTCCACTGCTGGACATAGGCCTCCCCCAAAGAGTTCCATGACGAACGGTCTTGAGCCTTCTCCATCCACCGACTTCCCGCAACCTTCACAATGTCTTCGGTCCATCGGGTGGGGGGCCTTCCAACACTGCGTCGCCCGGTTCGTGGTCGCCATTCGAGAGCCTTTACTCCCCAACGGTTGTCGGTTCTGCGAGCTATATGGCCTGCCCACTGCCACTTCAACTTGCTAATTCTGAGAGCTATGTCGGTCACCTTAGTTCTTCTACGGATTTCCTCATTTCGGATCTTATCACGTAGTGAAACTCCAAGCATAGCTCTCTCCATAGCCCGTTGCGCGACTTTGAGCTTGTATATGAGGCCTATAGTTAACGACCAAGTCTCAGTGCCATAAGTCATCACTGGCAACACGCACTGATTGTAGACTTTCGTCTTAAGGCTCTGCGGTATCTGCGACGAAAAGATATGACGAAGTTTCCCAAACGCTGCCCATCCGAGTTGGATTCGTCGGCTGACCTCTTTGTCGAAGTTGGACCTACCTAGTTGAATCCATACATTACGACAGGTATTATGATCGTCTTGTAAACTTTCCCCTTAAGTTTAAGGGGCATTTTTGGATCACACGTAGTTCCTGTGACCTGTGGCCATTTCATCAATCCCACATTTATTCTATTTTTCACGTCTCGGTCAATATCTACTAGTACTAAATAAATGACTAAATTGTTCTCTGGCAGGTGTTCGACTGGGAGTCGGTGGTGCGCGATGCAGTGGACGTGCACTACCCGTGCGTGGAGATGCAGTGCTCACACAAGATCTCGTGCGTGTCGTGGAACGCGTACCACAAGCACGTGCTCGCCTCCTCCGACTACGAGGGCACCGTCTCCGTCTGGGACGCCAACACCGGCCTGCGCACGCGCGCGCTCATGGTAACATAGCTGGCGGTAACATAGATGGTGGTAACATAGCGAGCGGTAACATAGATGGTGGTAACATAGCGAGTGGTAACATAGATGGTGGTAACATAGCGAGTGGTAACATAGATGGTGGTAACATAGTTTGCGGTAGCATAATCAGTAGTAAGATAGTGGTATTGTAACATAGCATGGGGTAACATAGCGAGTGGTAACACAGCTAGTGGTTGTGCCGAGAATACGCACAAATTACTGTAAAAATATGTCCACTTTTGAAGGCGCACAGCTTTATAACAAAATACCCTCGATTATTATAAATTTAAACTCGTTTAATGCATTTAAAGCTAAATTACAACAACACGTTATTGAAAAGTCTAGTCATCCCTTTGGATAGCGGAATGCATTGAATGAGTATCTACTAATAAAACCTACCTTAATACTACGTATTTCCTATACCTACTTATTACCTACCTACCTACAGAATAACCTACTAACAACTCTTGCATAATGTTTATTATTATTTTCATGTAAGTGACATGCTTGTCTTTTTGAGAATAAATGCCTTTAAACCGAGCATAACGCGTGGTAACATGGCTAGTGGTAACATAGACCGTGGTAACATAGCGTAGTGGCAACATAGACCGTGGTAACATAGCGTAGTGGCAACATAGCGAGTGGTAAAATAGCGAAGGGGTAGTGGTAACATCGTGAGTGGTGACATAGTGTTAGATGCCCCCCCCATTCGATGGACCGAAGACATTGTGAAAGTTGCGGGAAGTCGGTGGATGGTGAAGGCTTAAGACCGTTCGTCGTGAAACTCTTTGGGGGCGGCCTGTGTCCAGCAGTGGACTTCTACTGGCTGTTTAGCTGTTAGTGCTTAATTTAATTTAATTTTGACATCGCTACTATGAAATGTTGTCATCGATACTTATAGGCAATAATCGACAGATGTACTGGAGTAATATGACATTAAAAATTCGCGGCGCCCTAACAGGGTCTATGTACTTAGCTACTTTAAGATACAATATACCATCTAACCTGTACATGGAGCATGAATAAATGTAATGATGGTGATGGTGATGATGTTGGTGATGATGATGGTGACGTTGCGTGCAGGAGCACGACAAGCGGTGCTGGTCGGTGCACTTCAACCGCGCGGACGTGCGGCTGCTGGCGTCGGGCTCCGACGACGCGCGCGTCAAGCTCTGGTCGCTCAACGCCGAGCGCTCCGTCGCCACTCTCGAGGCCAAGGTACACCCCCACACGTACACAAGCTCTGGTCGCTCAACGCCGCTCAATTTTTTATGAGTAATCGTCATAATTTCGTTCTCTCTTTTTGCAAATAAGAGCCCTAACTAAGCGTACCAGACACACTTCTCTGTTTTATGTCCCATTATGTCATTCTAACTATGTCCAGAACTCTGTCATAAATCGTACACTTGATAGCTTTAACAAGCAATTGACATCTTTCACCTGAGTAAAGCATCCTTTAAAAAACAAATCATCCTAACTTTGCAGTTAGTTTGATACATATATATATAAACACACATATACAAATATACACAAACATATACACACCCATACACACACACACTCAGATCAGCAAATTCGTACTATATCTCAACAGTATCCTGTTTTCTTTTTTATTTTTTTTATATGTACTCACTCTGGTCGCTTCTGTTGTTTTTACAATTTCAATTGCAATTTATTTTTATTTCGGTTGTTCACCATAATTGTTAGTACATTTACCATAATTGTTAGTACATAATTATTAGTACATAACGACTATACTAAAAAGTTCTATGTTACAAAGTAAGAGTCTATGATTGGCAGTATGCTTAGTATATAATAGATATCATAATTCTAAAGTGCTGTAGATTCTATGATAATAAATAAATAAAAAAATAATTTATCATAATTCTTGTTAAATTTAAAATAAAGATTTTCTTTCTTACTTTCTTGCAATTTACTGTATTAAGGATGACATGTGTGAGAGAGAGGTGAGTGCAGAGATGACGGATAACAGAAGAGAGTGGAAGAAGAAAACATGTTGTGCCGACCCCACGTAATGTGGGACAAGGGCAGGAAGAAGAAGAAGACTTTCTTTAAAGGAGCCATTTCATTCTGGACCTGGTCCATGTACACTACATAGAAAAATTAGGAAAAAACAGGAGATTACAAGAAAAATATAATTTCATTAATTTGAAGACAAATGCGATGGTACAAGAATAGTTCTTACTACGTAAGTTTTTTACTATGTGAACACTATTTGAAGGTTGAACGCCATGTTGGTTTATAAATGGCGTTTGATATGATGTTTTTGTTTTGTCAAATAAATGGTTGTCAAAATGACATTTCACGTACGTCCATCCGCCATATTTTTGTAGCGCTGTGTGTTGCTCTCTTTGTCGTTATGAAATAACCAATTAAATACGTTAACTTTATTGCTTAGCCATATTTTAGAGTAGTGTAGACAGTGCAGGGCCAGGCTCCATATTATTATGTCGATGAAACGTCTGTTTTGCAGTTCAACGTGTGCTGCGTGCGCTTCAACCCGCGCTCGTCGTGCCACCTGGCGTTCGGGTCGGCGGACCACTGCGTGCACTACTACGACCTGCGCGCGCCGCGGCGCCCCCTGGCGGTGCTCAAGGACCACCGCAAGGCCGTCTCCTACGTCAAGTTCCTCGACGCCGACACCATCGTGTCCGCATCCACCGACTCGCAGCTCAAGGTAAGCCCCGCCGTCCATGACGCTACGCAAAAGTGACGGAACTCATTACAAACTAGAGTTGCGGACTGATTGGAAACTCAGACTCGTCCACGACGCTACTGGAATTTCCTGAAACTCAGTCACTCAGTACACGATTTTATGTAAACAAAGTTTTGAAAACGAAAATAAATAACATGACTAGTGATAATTCGAGCGATGACATGGAATTATTACTTCTCCAGTCTCATAGACGTCAGAATCACTTATAATTACTTTTTATTCGTTCATTTTTCACACAGTTTCTCGAAACCAGTCGCCAAGAAACTAGTTACAAACGCGTTCCTTTTGAGTAGCGTCGTGGACGGACGCGCATTGTGCTATCGCAGTCAGGCTACTCATAAGTGACTACAGTTTCAGTCGCGTTCCTTTTGAGTCGCGCCGTGGACGAAGGGGCTAACAATCACAAATCTGCTGTTTTATGGTAATCTTGATGCCGAACTTCTTAGTACTTAGTTATGATTCCCAACCACCCCAATAACTTTTTAATAATATAATTACAGATTATAAAAATACCAAAAAAACTGCTGAAGTATTGATGTTTTTTTCGCCAATATTATTAATTTTATTGATAGAATTATGTAATGTATAAGTCAATTCAATTCAATTTATTTTTCTCAATAGGCACCTACATTGCATTTAAGATTGTCAATTTTAAAGGATAAATTAATAAAAAATAAATAATCAAATGTGCGTCAGTATAATGTATTGGTCGCTCGATTTACTCACTCTTAGGCTCGTATTCAGAGACAAGACTCATGCATTGATCTGTACTTAAATCTCGATTTGAATTTTCGATCCGTTTTACGCAGAAATTCAAACAGCCAGGGTGGAAATAGAATAGAACAATAAAGTGAAGTATAAATATGCATCAAAGTACGTGTAACGGAACGAAAATGCCATTTGATTAATGTCAAATCAAATCTAAACTCAAGCACCGATTTCGTCTGATTGACGTTTCAGAATAAGCATTTACTCAGGTGAACTGTGATCATTGAATCTATACTTAAATACTGTTCAAGAATTAGAATCTCGCCTCAAATCGAGATTTAAGTACAGATCAATGCTCGAGTCTTGTCTCTGAATACGAGCCTTAGACTTTCTTACGACGTTGGACGGGGTTATCCATAAGAGAGACGCGGGTCTGCCTGAGATGAGTGCGTCTGAGTAATGTAGTTGACGCTCGATTGACTCACTCATTAGACTTTGTACGTTGGACGAGTTTATCCTCTAGCTAGAGAGAGAGGCGTGTGTGGGTTTTATGTAGTTGACTCGATTGACTCACTCTTAGACTTTCTTTGTACGTTGGAGGGGGTTTATCCCCGTCTGTGGCGGTATCCCGCTACATATGTATGTATTGTAGTGTTAAACTTTTTGTACACCTCCGTCTTATTTGATCTGTTTATCCTGTCCATCCAAAGGTTGTCTGGAAGAGATCGCTTTTAGCGATAAGGCCGCCCATTGTACGTAATATTTTTATTTTGTTTCTCCCTTTTGTTAATATCTATCTCTGTGTACAATAAAGAGTTTATCTATCTATCTATCTATCTATATGTTTGTTTGTGCGTTCAGCTGTGGCGCGTCGACTCGCCGCGCTGCGTGCGCTCGTTCACGGGGCACGCGAACGAGAAGAACTTCGTGGGGCTCGCGACGCACGGCAGCTACCTCGCGTGCGGCTCCGAGAACAACGCGCTCTACGTGTACTACGCCGGGCTCGCGCGCCCGCTGCTGCACTACCGCTTCGACGCCGCGCGCCCCTTCCTGCCCAGCGCGCAGCCCGGTACTTACTTACTGCTCACTCACCCACTCACTCATCCACTCACTCATCCACTCACTCACTCACTCATCCACTAACTCACTCATCCACTCACTCACCCACTCACTCACTCACTCATCCACTCACTCACTCACTCATCCATCCACTCACTCATCCACTCACTCACTCATCCACTCACTCACTCACTCATTCATTTATTCACTTATTACCTTTTGCCTGCGGCTTCGCTCGCGTGGTACCTAGATAAAAAGTAGCCTATATTACGTATGCTATTCTAGGTAAAGTTTTTCAAATTTCAACGGAATCGGTTGAGCCGTTACGTACGACAACATCCTCACAAACTGAGAGGAGGTAGGGCACGAGAGGAGGTAGGGCACAGCGAGATTTTCTCGTTCTGAATTGGAGCAGACCGCCTGGGGAGGTACCTCCGCCTTACAGAAGATCGCAGCCAAATAACATTATTTGTTTCAAATAGTGTTGTGTTCCTGTGGTGAGTAGGGTTGCCAGAGCTCTTTAGGGGGGAAGGGGGTTCGGGGTCGGCAACGCGTGCGTGATGCCTCTGGGGTACACAATGCTGGTGACTGAAATTCGGTTCAAAGAGTTTATTCTCATAAGAACAAATTACAGTTCACTTAAAATGAGACTTAATTTTAGGTACATTCTTACGTAACGTAAGTAAACAAAATATATTAGGCTAGTGGCGAAGCGTGCATAACTTATTTTACATAAATTATATATTTTATTACAAAACTAGTAGGTTATTCTAAAGATGTATAAAAACTTATTAAAAATACAAATTACAAATATTTTATTTAGTAGATAGTTTATAATATTTATTACCAAACGTATCTATACTACCTTCGCATTACTCATTGAAATTAATTAATATAGGACGCGAGCTTAATTTATTTATTACCTTCAGGTGCAACGACGAGCGGCCCCGCGGGCGCGGAGCGGCGCGACGACGAGCCGTCGGAGTTCGTGTCGGCCGTCTGCTGGCGCCGCTCGCCGCTCGCGCCCGCGCTGCTCGCCGCCAACAGCCAGGGCACCATCAAAGTGCTCGAGCTGGTTTAACCACGACAGCAGCCTTGTGTACGAAAGCAGCCTTGTGTACGAAAGGAGCCTTGTGTACGAAAGCAGCCTTGTGTACGAAAGGAGCCTTGTGTACGAAAGCAGCCTTGTGTACGAAAGCAGCCTTGTGTACGAAAGCAGCCTTGTGTACGAAAGTATCAGTGTGTACGAAAGGAGCCTCTTGCAAGAAATAAGCTTTGTGTACGAAAAGATACTTGTCCAAAAAGGAGCCTTGTGTACCAAAGGAACGTTATGCACGAAAGGAACTTTGTGCACGAAAGGAGCCTTGTGTACGAAAGGAGCCTTGTGTACGAAAGGAGCCTCCTACAATGATTCTTTCACCGACGGTCATAGGCCCTTTTCAGGGCCATCATTCCTCAACCTGCTCACGGACCTAATACAGGATGACCAAGAAAGAATCAGTGACACGACAAAATACTGTGAGAGTTTTTTTTTAATTCGTTATGTGATTGAACTTGTGTCTTGAAATAGTTACAAAGGAAGTACTGAAAAGTACGAAGACTTAATAATCTGCATCAGTTATTTGCAAATAATTTTAAGAATTAGATTTATTTGTGTGTGTTTGTAAATAAAAGTTACGAGAAATTAGATAAAATGACAAAATAGATTATGTAAAAGTGTATATAGTAAAAATTATTTAAAAATTCAGCTTCATTTTTAAGATCAATATTTATAATTGATGGTGTTGTATTGATCTTTCGATTTATTCTTTCATGTGCATCTGTGTGTCTATATTGTTCAATAGTTTACCTTAGATTGTATAAATGTGACTTAATTATTAACTTTTAACTGTTCATAAATCACATCAATTGACTACACTATACAAGTTGATTCATAATATGTACACCATCCCGAAAGAGGATTATTCTACACCCAATTGGCAATAAAGTTCGCTCTATGTAATGTTAATTTTTTTCAAAGAACATATTCATTGAAAAAACTGCAAAAATCAGCTGTTTTGGGGCGAAATCACCCTCATTTAATTAGCTGTTTTAGGTAGTTGTGACGATGTCGAACTTCTCGTACTTTTAATAATTACTAATATAGATAATAAATGGCCGTGGTGGCCCCTCCATATCTACCTATCCGCGGATGTCGTAAGAGGCGACTAAGGGAAAAAAGCTAGGGGATGGGCAGCAGCGTCTCTCAATTTAACAACGATAGCTCTAACTGCGCTCGCCAACCCGCATGCCCAGCGTGGTGGGTATGTATGGGCAAATCCCCCCACATAATAAAGAATTTGCTCTGTCTGTGGGGGAGGCCATGTTCAGCTGTGGACGTCGTACGGCTGAAATGATGATGATGATAGATAATAAAAAGCCCGATATCAGATAATATGAAAAAGATAATGAACAAAATGTTATTCTTTTTCCCCCCTCTATTTTCATTTCTATAAGTTGATAGAATAAGCCTCTATAGGGATGGGACACATGTTATGAATCATCTTGTTTAATGGCGACTTTAGCCAACCTGACAAAAGGTGTAAATTGTACATATTAAATGATAATTTTTATGTTAATTTAGAACGCTTTTAGAAATTACTTTGAATAGAGCTTCAATTCTGTTGTAAAATAAAGTTAATCAAACTCGAAATCTTATGAAAAAATTTACACATCTTAACCAGATGAGAAAGATTTGTCATGTGCCTGAAAGGAGCCTCTAAGAGGCGCACTTTAATCCTTTCACTACACTGATTCTTTCACCGACGTTCTTAGGCCCTTTTCAGGGCCACCATACCTCAACATGCTCACTAACCTAATACAGGATGACCGAGAATGAACCAGTGACACGACAAGCAAGCATTTTGACTGTCCATTTGCAGTATCTTATGATAACGTACACTTTTCTACTATTTCAATGATAACCGCACCATTATCATTCAGTTACGATTGTCGCCACGTTCGTTTCATTGGTTCATTGTCATAAAAATGGCTGCCATGGATAAACGATAGCAAAACACCAAAAGTGGCCATTCTGGCATTGAACCATTGTCATTTTGAAGCCATTGAATTAGTAGAGTTGGGCCCCAGTTTTTGTGACTGTAGTTACATAGAATCTACTATAGTTACGCTCAAATCTTATATAGGTATAGCAATGTTAGTTGTCCATGTGTCTTATTTAAGTGCCAAATCTTATACACTGTGATCGGTCAGGGTATGGAGTCTCAAACGGTGAAGGAAAACATCGTGAGGAAACCGGCATGTCCTAGAACCTAAAAAGTTCCAAGAGACGACGCCTCTGTAGTCCCTAAATAAAGGCTATTTTCCATTGCCACCATTGACGCGCGTAATTGAGATAATAGGTGATATTGTATCGTGATGTGTGCTTGAATGTGGAAGTTGCGATAACCTCAATAAATGTGATCCCTAAAACAATGTGTTTTCATTCATCATCATCACCATTTCAGCCGTAGGACGTCCACTGCTGAACATAAGCCTCCCCCATATATTACCAGAAACAAACAATTGGCGATACTCGGCGAGGGTGACATGAGGGTTGGCGAGCGCAGATAAAGCTCTTTTTGTTGATAGGGAACGCTGCTGACGGTCCCCTAGCTTTGTTTCCCGTAGTCGCCTCTTACGACATCCACAAAAAGTACTACATCTTTTTAATGCATTGAGCTAGAAACTTTATTTTTAATATTTTTATACGGCACTGTATGCTTACGGACCCTAATAGTTGGCATACATTTCAAGTTGATACCTATAGCCGTTTCTGAGAAAAAGGGTCTTGACAGACAGACAGGTGGACAATACAGTGATCCAATAAGGGTTCCGTTATTTCCAATTAAGGTACGGAACCCTAGAAAGCCAGCTCTCTAGATTGTTTGTTTGCATTAGTGTCTTTACCTAGTTGATTTGCATTACGAGTTAGGATAAAGTAAGTACTTGTATTCTTATATCCTGTACTATATTATAAATGCGAAAGTCTGTGAGGATGTTTGTTGTTCAATAAAGCTGTAACGCCTCAACCGATTTCGTTGAAACTTGGAATAGTTAAAGTTCTTTACCTAAAATAGCATATAGGCTACTTTTTATGTACCACGCGAGCGAAGCCGCGGGCAGAAGCTAGTAGGATATAATTTAATGGATAGAGGAGTGATGTAGGTACTTAGGTTAGGTAGTCGTATATCCACGTTCGGTCGGATACACATCCAACTCATCCCCAAGGTTATTGTTCCGCCGAGATGCCCAAGCCTATTCAATTTCATGGTGACAGAATCTTGAAATTTCGGATTCTCACCCTAAATTTAAAAAATGTCTTTTAAATATTTTATTTCCAACTCAGAAATAGGTATCTATGTACCTACCTTCTTTTTTATTATGCATCCTTTCCTAATTTTTAAGTTTAAGAATATTTTTTGTAAGTAGGTATTTTTTGTACCTACTTTTAATACCTACCTTTAATACCTACTGTATTTGATTGTAAATTTTAAGTCGCTTTATTTTTAATTTTTGCACTTTTGCATTTTCCAGTTTTTATCTATTTAGTTTAGCTCAATTATTTTAAACGCATGCTGTGGTATCCTATAATTAGTGGTACGCATACTTACATTGTATTGTGTTATACTTATCTTATCACTGTCGGGTATCCTAAATAAATAAATAAATAAGTGACTGTCACTGTCATTATTGTCACACAAAAGTCAATGTCAACAGTCAGTCACCGTAGTATCTTCCTAGTCTGTGGTCACCACCATAATTTTTGCGAGATTCTTCGGTCATCAAAAGAAAAAGCTAGAACTTTGTTTTGGACACGTAAATTAAATTTTCAAGGGAAATAACAAAAGCTTTAATTTAACTACGCAAGGGCTTACATTTCAGGATTGTTTGAGGTAAATCTACGTGTCATTTCAGTGGAGTTTTTTGTGTTTTGTTCATTAAAGTTTTATCTAACTTGAGGAAGGATATGGATGGTGCAATAACTATACCTACATACATTATTTTTCCGTTTTGTTCAAGGTTTCCTGATAAAATGGACCCGCTGATACAAGAAGAAGCTAGCATGCAGTCACCCAGCATTTTTAGTTACATTTTTTATCCCATTACTTTCGGTAAGACATCAATTTACTAACAAAACTTAGTTCCTTGTTCCATTACTCAAACTCTGTCTAAAACACTCATAGTGCATAAAATTACAGAAAGTAAATTAAAACTAATACAAGTAAATATTTACTAAACACAACAAACAGTTGAGCTATCTCAAGACCCTTACAAACCATCTATCTATAGAAGGTTTGTAAGGGTCTTTAGATACTAGTAATGATCTAGATTGAGCTATCTATAGATAGCTCAATTGATCCAGATCATTACTAGTTGGAAGCGTCCCCGAGATTACGGAATTATTTACAAAATTCACATGAAACAGTTGAGCTATCTAAAGTCCGTTGCAAACATTCTTATAGACTGCTCAATTGATCCAGATCACTGTTCACCAGTTGGAAGCTTCCCCGAGTCACTGGCAGAATTGCCACACTGAATGGCAATGCTAATCCATTGTTGGGGTAAATAGGAGCCAGGTCTCGTGTCAAGTGTTGTTTTGATTATATGCCCTGACATTATTTGCCATATTTATTGAGAACCATATTTATGCAGAAATAATTCAGTTGGATATAAAAACAACCTCATTATTATTATATTTATTATATATTTCATTTCGAGCACACACATAAATTATACAATTAACTATTAGAGGTGACTTCTATATTATTGACTTGTTGACAATTGAATTTTTTACAATACAATATAAATATAAATATTCCGGACATATTCACACGGTCAACTGATCCCAAACTAGGCATAGCCTGTACTATGGGTACCAGAGACTGATATACATAATAGATATATATTTAACACCCAGACACAGAACAAACATCTGTGTTAGTCACAAATGTTTGTCCAGTGCGGGAATCGAACCCGCGACCTCTTGCGCAGAAGGCAGAGTTACTACCAACTGAGCTATGAGGCCAGGCAATACAAATATTACAATACAAACAATACAAATGTTTTATTCATTTACGAAAATCTATTGAAACAGAACCTAAATTAAACAATTAAATCTATAGACTAAGCTTTCGTTATCATTGTACACTATTTTTTTTTATAAATAAACTTTATTTTAATAAATCACACGTAAAGGAGAGAATTTTCCTTTTAGGTACTATACTACTTACTTAATTAATGGGTAAACCTTTATCATATATAAAAATATATTTTTCATTTAGTTTTGATTTTGTTACTATATGTCTATTGTGTCAAAATTTATCATCATCATCTATTATTTACAAGCAAAAACCGATGTGTATCCTTTTTCGGTTTGAACGTTTTATTTGGCATCATCATCAGCCTGTAGAAGTCCACTGCTGGACATAGACAGAGTTCCACAACGAACGGTCTTGAGCCTTCTCCATCCACCGACTTCCCGCAACCTTCACGATGTCGTCGGCCAATCGGGTGGGGCCTTCCAACACTGCGTCGCCCGGTTCGTGGTCGCCATTCGAGAACCTTTACTCCCCAACGGTTATCGGGTCAAAATTTATATTAATTAAAAACGTTTGTATCAATACTCACATGAAGACATAATATTTATTGTCAAATTGATATGATGGAGAAGCCACCGGCTGCTGAAACACAGTTTTAAATAGTTCGGGTGCCTATAGATTCATTTACTTGTCCAATATTTTATGTCAATAAATAGCTTTTTGTTTGTTTGTTTGTATTATTACTATTAAATGTTCTCTTTCCAGCGCTACAATTCCTAGCGGCTTACGGCTGGTACCTGGTAGGAGCGGGCATCGGGGCCGGCTATCTGTACAACAAGCTGCGACCGCGATATGTCAAGTGGAAGGAGGCTAGGGAGGATGCTGAATACCACAAAGGTATGTTGGCAGAGTAAGAAAGAACTGAGTGCGGAGATGACGGCTAACAGAAGAGAGTGGAAGAAGAAAACATGTTGGCAGTCGATGGACGACATGCATTCATGCAAACCTCTTGTCCCGCGACGGGGATCGAACCCGCGTATCAGCCGAGCACTCGGCCAACACGCCCCATTGAGGTTGTTGATGTGACATAATTATTATGACATAATTTCTTGGTTATAACTACTGCTTTAGCAGCAGACGCTATTTTTTTTTATACAACTGAAGTGGCAAACAAGCATACGGCCTACCTGTTGGTAGGCGGTTACCGTAGCCATTGAGCGCTTGCAATACCAGAGGCATTACGCACGCGTTGCCGACCCCGAACCCCCTGTCCCCTAAAGAGCTCTGGCAACCTTACTCACCGCAGGAACACAACACTATTTGAAACAAATGCTGCGATGTTCTGTAAGGTGTAGGTACCTCCCCAGGGGGGCTGCTCTAATTTAGAACGAGAAACTCTCGCTGTGCCCTACCTCCTCCAAAAAATATTCTGCCAAAATCATTACTAGTAGTTAGGATAACTGACCTCATAGCTCATTTGGTAGTAACTCTGCCTTCTGCGCTAGAGGTCGCGGGTTCGATTCCCGCACTGGACAAATGTTTGTGTGATTAACACAGATATTTGTTCTGTGTCTGGGTGTTAAATATATATCTATTATGTATATCAGTCTCTGGTACCCATAGTACAGGCTATGCCTAGTTTGGGATTAGTTGACCGTGTGTGATATGTCCGGAATATTTATTTAATTTATTAAATGTCGCAGACCCCGACAAGGCGCTGGCCCGCATGGAGGCCGTGCAGCTCGCGCGGGAGCGCCAGCAGCAGATGTTGGTGCTGGCCTCGCAGCGGGCACTCGAGCAACAGAAGCAGGTACACTCAATACTCATCAGCATCTAGAACTTCACTTTTAATATATTATGGCCGTGGTGGCCCCGGCTAAAGAATTGGCCCCTTCATATCTACCTAATGTCATATTTTAAGTATTATTTATATAAGCTTTAAGGTGAGGGTTAAATTGTTTTATGATTTTTGAATAGTTTTTTCTCAATAACCGCAAAACGCACAGTTTTGATTTTTATGACAAAGTTAACTTGAGCATTTTATTTACGTAAATCCAAGACAGAAACGCGATTGGTAAAACTTTTCTCGATAGATTTATTTTTTAAAGTTGGGTCCTCTGCAACAGTTTTTTCGAAAATACTCTGAGACTATCTAACAAAAATAACTTTTTTTTGAAATATAGTGTTAGACAATAGCATTGAGTAACTAAATCCAAGACACTTTAAAAAAAATAGATAGTTTTTGATATAATCGATATTTTCTTATATTTCGCTTACGTCGATTACTTTCGAGCGCCTTCTAACGCTTGCTATCTCTTTCCGCATTCAATTACAGTACATAGCGCTGTCACTTTCTTCACTCCGCCCACTCGACAATTTATTATGATACATATTTCATCAAGTGTAGCGTGTGCTGCCCTTAGATTATTTATTGAAGCTAACATTTGTCATTTTTTTTCACATTTTTTATAAGCACTTATTTATTAGAGATTATAATTAGATTATTTTTCTTTTGAGCCTCACCTAGTTCGATCGGCACCACACTGAAGCTCTACATACCATTTTCTGAAAAAGGATCATCATCAAAATGCTAGGCCAAGCCATGTTTGTTGGCTGATTCTTCTAGGCTTGGTCGCGAGGAACAGGCGTAGCTTCACCTAGTTTCTAAGACGTTTCAAAGTGATCCTAGTGATTTTATTGAAATAAACGCATTTTGATCTTAATTTTAGAGCACTGGTGGAGGGGTGGTGGTAGCCCCGCCTTCCGATCCACGGGTCGTGGGCTCGAAACCGTGCACCAATGGATTTCCCATTCGGGATATTTGTGCGCTATGCTAGTGCTCTCAAACGGTGAAGGAAAACATCGTATTTATTTCAATTTCAATAAAATCACTAGGATGAAACGTCTTGGAAACTAAATACCAGATATAACAAAGTAAGAGAGCCTTGCTAGTTAAGAGGTGTTTTTAGGGTTCCGTACCTCATTTGTGAAAACGGAAGCCTTATAGGATGACTTTGTTGTCCGTCTGTCTGTCTGTCCGTCTGTCAAGACCCTTTTTCTCAGAAACGGCTAAAGGTATCAACTTGAAATTTATACCACCTATTAAGGTCTGTGGGCTTATGGTGCCGTATAAAAATCAAAGCTCTAGCTTAATGCATTAAAAAGATATGGCAATGAATGTATAATTTTTGTATGGAAATGGCAAAAATCAAAAACCTCTAGGGTACTTCCAGTTACCTCTCAATTCTGAAATTTGGAATGCTAGGAGCTTTTGTAACACAAGTAAAGGGAAAAGTCTGAAATTGAGGAATTTCGAAGTTTTTTAGGAAACAAAGTAATATTTGCGGTCAATGTCATACAATGACTACGTTAGCGACCGCAAATATAAGTTTGTCAATTCCTAACTTTGAATTAAATTTATTTTCTGATCATGACCGGGACTCGAACCCACGACCAATGGTATGGAACTTTCAGGGCGCGAGTTCTCGCACTTGACCGTCTTTATTTGGTTTATGTTTGAAGGTTGATCAAGGACGTTGGTCAAGGATGGTTGCGGGTCGATTCCCGCCCAAATCGAACATGTTTGGGATACAAAAATTCTTTAAATTTCCCTTAGCATGGTTAGTTATCACTTTGCATATAAACTTCTTCTTCTTCCTGCCCTTTTCCCACATTATCTGTGGTCGGCACAACATGTTTTCTTCTTCCACTCTCTTCTGTTAGCCGTCATCTCCGCACTCACATCTTTCTTACTCATGTCATCTTTAATACAATCCATCCATCTTTTCTTCGGCCTTCCTCTAGTCTTATCCATCCACCTTCATACCTAACACTCCTCTCGTTACATGACTTTCATCCCTCCTCATGACATGCGCATACCATGCTAACCTATTACTTCTCAACTTTTCCGTCACTGGCGCTACTTTCAAACTTCCTCTGATGAACTCATTTCTTATTTTGTCCATTCTCGTCACTCCACACATCCATCTCAGCATTCGCATCTCCGCCGCATGCACTCTTCTTTCATCCGTCCCTTTGGTAGCCCAACACTCAGATCCATACATTAAGCCCCTTCGTCCATGACGCTACGCAAAAGTGACGGAACTCATTAGAAACTAGAGTTGCGGACTGATTGGAAACTCTGACTCGTCCACGACGCTACTGCAATTTCCTGAAACTCAGTCACTCAGTACACGATTTTATGTAAACAAAGTTTTGAAAACGAAAATAATTAAAATGACTAGTGATAATTCGAGCGATGACATGGAATTATTACTTCTCCAGTCACATAGACGTCAGAATCACTTTTAATTACTTTTTTATCGTTCATTTTTCAACAGTTTCTCGAAACCAGTCGCCTGGCGACCAGCATGTCGAGTCGCCAGGAGACTAGTTTCAGTCGCGTTCCTTTAGAGTCGCGCCGTGGACGAAGGGGCTAATATTATTATGTTGTTTTTGTTGATAACTTCAGCGCGAGGAGCAGAAGCGTGCGGAGACAGCTGAGCGGCTGCAGAAGTACGGCGCCGCGGCCGGCGGCCAGCGGCTCGGGGCCGAGGACGGTACGTACTGGGGGTTGCAGTTTTGTAGATTCTCAATTTCGAAACTGACGTATGAAATTTGCCTCATGAGTTTCGAGGTTTCGGAATTTCGAAACTGGATCGAAAAATTAAGAAAAATAAGACTTTTTGTTCGATGTGGAAGTGTATTTAAGTAAAAAAAAGGTACATATCTCAAAAAAAATCCGTAGTACCCGCCGGAAAACGCTTATTGAAGGGTAAATTTTGTTTAAAATGTTCTATTTAATAGATTTCACTTCATTTTCACTTTTATCTAGCAGTTTCGAAATTTCGAAATTGCAGAACATGGCAAAATGATCCGAAATTTTGAAACTATGGATCTTCGAAATTTCGGAATGCACCCCCTAAACATACACATACATACTCATGTTCAATTTGTGACATACTTACTGTCAATTATTATAAACTTTATTTAAAAAAAGAAAGAAAATTAAATAGGTATTACCGTTTTTGGAAGTAATCGGGGGTGGTTAGACCAGCACTGACTTCCCGCTGTGGGGTGTTTTGTGCATTGTCCCCCTATGCTAACCCTACCCCAGCCCAGCTCCTTAAAATAGCGTAGCGGGACTTTGGGTCGTTGGTAACATTCTCTCAGTATCCCTGTATGCGGTGGCAAGAGCGGATTCAGCCTTTGAGTCAGGAGGGGTCACAGGGGGGGGTCGAGGTCCTGTCAGGACAGGCCGGACCAGCCCACACTTTTTATCAGTGGTTTACTTATATCCAGCTGGGGGGGGGGGGGGGTCATGACCCCCATGACACCCCCCCCCTAGATCCGCCCTTGCTGCGGCGGTATCTGGGAGCCGCTTCCGAGCGCTATTCACTTTACCGAAAAGTGAGAGCGAGAACTCACTGACTACGGCCTCGGGCTTCTAGAGTGTTGGTGACTATTGGGTGCTCACGTGAACCTTACCTTTTCCAGATTACCTGCCGCTCTCCGGTGGAGCCTCCACGTCATCGTACCGCCCCCCCAAGAAGTCCAAGTGCGGGGGAGGGGGGTGCGGGCGATAGATGCAATCAGATTGGGGGGGGGGGGGTTCTGACTTTAGTTTCTAATTTTTGTGTTGTTTTTAAAACAAAATTATAGTGACTACGTTCCGGGCGTCATTCCTTATTTTTTAGTTTCTTTTTAATTTTGTTAAAAACTTGTTTTAACCTAAAACTGATGAGACACAACCAATCTGTTTGTATAATTTAACGGGTCGGGGGTAACCCCCCCTGGTTCTCGTTTTGTTATGGAGTTGTGGATCTTGCTCTTTTTATGTACACTTATGTTGCTGAATTCACTTTTGTTTCATACGAAAAATTAACAATAGGTACCTAATTGTTAATTATTGTACAAAAACTACATAGAAATTAATAATTTTCTAAATAGACAAGTACCAATGCAATAAAAATACTAGCCATAGTTACCTGTGTATAATTTAAGGTTCCATAAACATATTAAAAATACTAAAATATTTTTTTCATTACTTCTACTACCCCAGCCCTCAGATCCCAAACTAGGCATAGCCTGTACTATGGGTACCAGAGACTGATATACATAATAGATATATATTTAACACACAGACACAGAACAAACATCTGTGTTCATCACACAAATGTTTGTCCAGTGCGGGAATCGAACCCGTGACCTCTAGCGCAGAAGGCAGAGTTACTACCAACTGAGCTTTGAGGCCTGAGATCGATGTAATTTTATATCGAAAAAATGTACCTACCTACTCCTTCTTGTCCTGTCACTGACTCTTTCTTGGTCATTCTGTATTAGGTCAGTGACCAGGTTGAGGTATGGTGGCTCTGTAAAGGGCCTATGACTGTCGGTGAAAGAATCAGTGTAGTGAAAGGATTAAAGTGCGCCTCTTAGAGGCTCCTTTCGTGCGCATGTCACATGTCTTCGAATTGTTAGGTTCTAGGACATGCTGGTTTCTTCACGATGTTTTCCTTCACCGTTTGAGAGCACTAGTATAGCGCAACACCCCGACACGACAGCACGACAGGTTTTGAAAAAACGGCCTGTGGATCGGAAGGCGGGGCTACCACCACCCCCCCAGCAGTGCTCTCATCATCAGCCTGCAGAAGTCCACTGCTGGACATAGGCCTCCCCTAAAGAGTTCCACGACGAACGGACTTGAGCCTTCTCCATCCACCGACTTCCCGCAACCTTCACAATGTCGGACCATCGGGTGGGGGGCCTTCCAACACTGCGTCGCCCGGTTCGCGGTCGACATTCGAGAACCTTTACTCCCCAACGGTTATCGGTTCTGCGAGCTATATGGCCTGCCCACTGCCACTTCAATTATTTCAATTCAATTATTATTATTTCTGAGAGTATTTCAATTTTGGGTGTCGACATTTCTAACGAGGTCCAGTATGGGAGTCACCTCGAAGCAAAGGCCAAATTAACTTCCAAAAAACTTGGAGTTCTTAACCGTGCCAAACAGTATTTCACACCGACTCAACGCCTATTGCTTTATAAAGCACAAGTTCGGCCACATGTGGAATACTGTTCTCATCTCTGGCACGGCGCCCCCAAGTATCAGCTCCTCCGCTTCGACTCCCTTCAGAGAAGAGCCGTCAGAATTGTCGACGAACCTAAGCTCACTAGTAAGCTGGAGCCCTTGAGCCAGCGCCGTGATATTGGCTCGCTCTGTGTGCTCTATCGGCTTTACAATGGTGAGTGTTCTGAGGAACTATTTGACCTCATACTATTTGACCTCATACCCGCATCGAGGTTCTACCATCGGACCTCGCGTCACCGGAATAAGGCTCATCCACATCTCATCGACACGTGGGTATCTCGAACCACTCGTTTTATGAGATCCTTTCTCCCCCATACGTGCAAATTGTGGAATGAGCTTCCTTCCGAGGTTTTTCCGCTAACCTACAACATGAAGAGCTTTAAGAAAAATACAAAAAGATTTCTCCAGGGCAGGCAACGCATTAGCAATGCTCCAGGTGTTGCAGATGTCAATAGGCGACGGTAACCGCTTACCATCAGGTGGGCCGTAAGCCTGTTTGCCTCCGTATAACATAAAAAAAAAAAAAAAAAAACTTCAACTTGCTAATTCTGAGAGCTATGTCGGTAACCTTGGTTCTTCTACGAATTTCCTCATTTCGGATGTTATTACGTAGTGAAACTCCTAGCATAGCTCTCTCCATAGCCCGTTGCGCGACTTTGAGCTTGTGTATGAGTGTTCTCATGTACATAAGTATCTATTTAGCAAAAACACGCTGCGTCAACTAATGATGAGACATAAAAAATATCGAGGCCATTATGATGGTGTTCTGATTGTGGATAATGGACATCATTTAAATTAGGTAGGAAATACATGGTATAAAATGTTATTTATTACTTTGTGTGGATGCTTTTAAATATTTGATGACTGAGAGTAAATAAATCCTACTAATATTATAAATGCGAAAGTTTGTGAGGATGTTTGTGGTTCAATCACGCCCAAACGGCCGGATTTGGATGAAATTTGGCACAGAGATAGATTATAGTCTGGAATAGGCTACTTTTTATTCAGGTACCACGTGAGCGAAATCGCGGGCGGAAGCTAGTAATAGGTAAATAACTATTCCGGACATATCACACACGGTCAACTGATCCCAAACTAGGCATAGCCTGTACTATGGGTACCAGAGACTGATATACATAATAGATACATATTTAACACCCAGACACAGAACAAACATCTGTTAATCACACAAATGTTTGTCCAGTGCGGGTATCGAACCCGCGACCTCTAGCGCAGAAGGCAGAGTTACTACCAACTGAGCTGTGAAGCCTGTCAGTAGAGTATTTCGGCAGAATATCACCGTCTGCTGCTAAAACAGCATAATGCCGAGCCGAGGTCTCAATGTGCACATAAATAAATGTCTATGTCTATATTTTTAAAGTAAGACTGGCCTCATAGCTCAGTTAGTAGTAACCCTGCCTTCTGCGCTAGAGGTCGCGGGTTCGATTCCCGCACTGGACAAACATTTGTGTGATAAACACAGATGTTTGTTCCATTATGTATATCAGTCTCTGGTACCCATATTACAGGCTATGCCTAGTTTGGGATCAGTTGACCGTGTGAAATGTCCAGAATATTCCAGAATATTTATTAATATTTTTATTAATTCCCGTTTTATTTACTCCATGGTTTTGCCCCTGTGTTTTTAGGCTTCCGTACCTTACCTACCGAAAAACGGAACCCTTATAGGATCACTTTGTTGTCCGTCTGTCTGTCTGTATGTCTGTCCGTCTGTCAAGACCCTTTTTCTCAGAAACGGCTAAAGGTATCAACTTGAAATTTATACCACCTATTAAGGTATGTGGGCTTATGGTGCTGTATAAAAATCAAAGCTCTAGCTTAATGCATCAAAAAGATATGGCAATGAATGTATAATTTTTGTATGGAAATGGCAAAAATGAAAAACCTCTAGGGTACTTCCAGTTACCTCACAATGCTGAAATTTGGAATGCTACGAGCTTTTGTAACACAGTTAAAGGGAAAAGTCTGAAATTGAGGAATTTCGAAGTTTTTTAGGAAACAAAGTTATATTTGCGGTCAATGTCATACAATGACTACGTGAGCGACCGCAAATATAAGTTTGTCAATTTTATTTTCTAACCCCGTGTTTGGATTTTCTGACTGGTAAATCCATTGGTGCATGACCGGGATTCGAACCCACGACCAACGGTACGGAAGCCTCAGGGCGCGAGTTCTCGCACTTGACCGTCTTTATTTTTAAATGTTAATTGTATTTATTGTACATGGCCTCCCGCGATACAGGCCTAGTGCGGGACCTCTAGTAGGTAACTTGCTTTTTGCTATTTAACTTTGGTAAATAAAGTTATGCTCTAACAAATAAACAAACAAACATACAACGCCGATTCGTCCGAGTTGTTTATTCGTTCCATGTACAACAGTAATAGAGTCCAATTTACAAAACAATTATGCGGCTCAGTCTATTCGTCAAATGTCCCTGCTTTAGCGAGAGCCACATTTTTACCATCTAGGTAATACATCCATTCCCCTAGGACATAGCGCTCGCTCCGTTCACCTATATTGTCTCCACTCAAGCACCACTAGGGGACGGCCGTGGAACGCCTAGTAAGCTACGTCAAGTTAACTTTATATTGGTTTTCGGGTCGTAATAGACGCTAAAAGCCTCATCAACACAAAAGCGTCTGCACCATCTTATTAACAAGGAATGGAGGCCAAAACGAAAACAAATAAAGAACATGAACTCCGTGAAATATAGCCGCATTGTCTGTGCCTGGGCCGCGCCAGTGGCTTACCGGCGGACCGCGGCACCGAACCGAAGCCCTACAGCATGAGGGGGCTCTACACGAAACCCTTACCGGGCGCCGTCTCTCTCCCCCGCGCAACAACAGAAAGGGACGCAGTGCTCGAGTTGACAAAAAGCGGTGCGAAAAAGCCTTGTCGTTCCGGGCGTGACGTCACGGGGCGCGGGAGGGGTGCCGCGATGGCCGGCAGTGTTCGGCCGGCAGCCGCACCGTACGCACGGTACACAATGAACGCGCGGTGAAATAAAAAAACAAATTCGCGATGCTGTTCGAGAGTCCTAATGCGAAACTGTTCCCCGGGTTCAACATCCCTCCGCCCGTCAGGCTAAGGTGAGCGTCCGCCCTTCCCGAATCCCCGCATCCCGCAACACGGTGCTTTAAATTGAAAAGTGCGAGTGATGTAGCCGTAGTTTTTAACCGAAGCCATAAAAAATGCCTATAAAGTGTACGACGGAGGCGAATAGTGAGCGACAGTGCGTCTGTCTGTAACGCTCCGGCGGAGAAACGTCAATACAAGATGCTCTATCGTTTTTCATTCCGAGCCATTACCGAGTCCTGAGTCTGCCTGAGCGTTTCTCAATCTCGCCGTGAATGAAGTGCACGCTTTTACTCAATTATCTACGAGATACTTCCAATTCTGGCTTGCAGGAAGTTAGAACAAGCGAGAAAATCAAAACACTGCATTCTACAGCCTTTGCAGCGATAACAATCGATCGAGCCGTGCAGAGGTTAAGTTCGGCTCTCCATCCACTATTACTTAGTACACACGTTTTTGTGAACACGTTCGTAGCGAATCGATTTTGATCCACAAGACTATGAACCCCGATTGCAATCAAACTTTGGTTCAAATCGAGTCAAGGCCTTTGAAATTATGAAAATTATGGCCATAATAAAAGCGTCGGCTGAGCTATTTTTAGCGAAATTGCGAGCCATCGATCAATTCCTCGGTTTGAGTCGTTAGAAGGATATTGACATTTATAAATAAGATCGGATATCTACTGCTCGTGGAAGCGAGACGGACGACCGTCGCTGTAAACAAAGCTGTGCTTCCTGTTGCTCTACAGCACATTCCACTTGAGCCCAGTCTTACGTTTCCAAGTATCTTCGATGCTACCTACGTGGACGATGTTTTAGGTTTAAAGCTTGAAGATTCGATGCCAAGATTCAATTTTGTTTCTTAATGGAAGCAAAATAACTGATCGTGAAGTCATATACGAGAAGAGTGTTAGTTATGAATGTGGGTGGATGTAGGAGTAGAGGTAGGCCAAAGAGGAGATGGTATGAAAGTGGGTATGGGTAAGAAAGGAGTGAGTGCTGAGATGACGACTGATAGAGGGAAATGGAAGAAGAATACATGTTGTGCCGACCCCACATGATGTGGGATAAGGGCAGGATGATGATGATCCATTAGCAGTACATCTAAATTAGAATAAGTTAATCGCTAATAGCAATGTAACTCTTGAAGTTGCAAAAATTGTAAACAAAAGTTGTTAAAGAACTTCCTTGAAGACAAAACCAAATGTCAGAACAGATTTGTTGAGGCTCACATTCGTCATTATTTTTTCACATTTGTAAAAGCTCATATTTATTAGAGATTTTAATTAGATTATTTTTCTTTTGAACCTCACCTAGTTCGATCGGCACCACACTGAAGCTCTACATAAAATTTTCTGAAAAATAATCATAAAAAAAAATGATAGGCACCAAGCCGTGTTTGTTGGCTGATTCTTGTAGGCTTGGTCGCGAGGAACAGGCGTAGCTTCACCTAGTTTCCAAGACGTTTCAAAGTTATCCTAGTGATTTTATTGAAATAAACGCCTTTTAACTTTGACTTTGAAAAGTTTAAAGAACATAACTCCCTCGAAGACAGAAACAAATTCTGACAGCAAAGAAAAATGTTTTTTTTTTTTTTTTTATACAATAGAGGTGGCAAACAAGCTTACGTCACCTGATGGTAAGCGGTTACCGTAGCCTATGAGCGCTTGCAATACCAGAGGCATCACGCACGCGTTGCCGACCCCGAACCCCCTTCCCCCCTAAAGAGCTCTGGCAACCTTACTCACCGCAGGAACACAACACTATTTGAAACAAATAATGTTATTTGGCTGCGATCTTCTGTAAGGCGGAGGTACCTCAGGCAGGCTGCTCCAATTCAGAATTAATCGATATTCATATTAATTGATGAGTAAAACAAGGATTGGATGCACCAATCGTCGAACGGAACGACACTGAGGCACGCATCGCAAGTAACATCGAAGCGACGCGTGACCCGAGAGCTGGCTCTTATTTGGCCCAGCGCATTAGCATTGCCATCCAGCGTGGCAATTCCGCCAGCGTCTTGCGGACGCTTCCGACTGGTAGTGATCTGGATCAGTTGAGCTATCTATAGATCGTTTGTAACGGTCTTTAGATGGCTCAACTGTTTCTTGTGTATTTTGTAAATATTAACTTGTATTAGTTTTAAGTTTACATTCAAGTGACTCGTGAAGCCGTTATTGATTAAATCGAAGTAAACTACACCAGTACAAACGCACACACTGATGTGTTGCACAATACAACAGAATTGCTACATATGTCGGTTCGTATCAGGGTTTCATACAAAATTCAGCGATCATTGAATCACTGAGCCGATGCTTGAGTGGAGAATCAAACATTTATATGACTTAACGTTAATGTAGAGGAGGTAGAGCACAGCGAGGTTTTCTCGTTATTGGAGCAGCCCGTCTGGAGAGGTACCCGTCTGGAGAGGTACGTCCGCCTTACAGAAGATCGCAGCAAAATAACATTATTTGTTTCAAATAGTGTTGTGTTCCTGCGGTGAGTAAGATTGCCAGAGCTCTTTAGGGGGAGGGGGTTCGGGGTCGGCAACGCGGGCTACGGTAACCGCTTACTAACAGGTGGGCCGTATGCTTATTTGCCACCACAGTTGTACCTATAAAAAAATATATATCAGAGTGAGAATTTCACACCTAAATACCACATTTCCTTATTCCCTTTCTCGAAACCTGCTTCAGGATAACACGAGAATCCAATTTGTGAAATAACCATTTAGTATACGATCCTGCTCCCCTTTCGGACTTTCGACCTTGTTGGACCCCTATTTCTCACCCTCGCACGAGAAATATTGAAAACCCCTTTTTATTAGGCCGGTATCCGACCATTCTCACGTTTCTACGGTTCATAATTTCTTCGGTGATGATTGTGGGTCTTTTGTGGACACATTTGTAATGTTACATTGCTCTATAATGTCCAATGTCATGTTTATTTATTTTAACAATCTACAAAGCCTTGAACACAGACAGCGTGTGGCCAGACTGTCAGTGTTCTACAAGTACCACTTTGGTGACTGTGCGCAGGATCTGCATGACCTCATTCCTCCCTCCCCCTTTCACTACCGGACAAGCAGACGCACAGGTAATTCCCACCCTTACCTAGTCGACATACCACAGTGTCGAACCAAACGTTTCTGCTCCACCTTTATTATAAGCACTGGCAAAGAGTGGAACGATCTGCCAGCGTCTGTTTTCCCAGATGAGTACAATCTAGGAGTCTTCAAATCTAGAGTGAATAAGTTCCTTCTGGTAAAGCGTGCTCCATCTTAGGCCACATCTCACTTGCAAAAGTGAGATGGAGGTCAAACGCAGAACCATCTCCAATAAAAAAAATTAACAATGAATTTAAACCAAAATTATCCTACTAATATTAAAAATGTGAAAGTTTCAGAGGATGTTTGTTGTTCAATCTTGCCGTAACAGTAGGTATGTTCAAGGTAAAGAACTCTCTCCATTCCAAGTTTCATCGAGAAAGGTTGGGTTGTTACGGCTTCATCATCATCATTTCAGCCGTACGACGTCCACTGCTGAACATGGCCTCTCCCACAGACAGAGCGAATTCCTTATCATGTGGGGGGATTTGCCCATACTCAGCACGCTGGGCATGCGGGTTGGCGAGCGCAGTTAGAGCTATCGTTGTTAAATAGGAGACGCTGCTGCCCATCCCCTAGCTTTTTTCCCTTAGTCGCCTCTTACGACATCCGTGGATAGGTAGATATGGAGGGGCCTACTCTTCAGCCGGGGCCACCACGGCTGTTACGGCTTGATTGAACGAAAAACATCCTCACAAACTTTCGCATTTATAATACTAGCTTCAACCCGCGGCTTCGCCCGCATGGTACCTACATAAAAAGTAGCCTATATCAAAGATGGTACCCATAGTAGAAGAGCCGTTATGGTGCGATTGAACAACATACATCCGAACATCCTCACAAACTTTCGGATTTATAATATTAGTAGGATTCAAGATTCAAGATGTTTATTTGCAGAAATAAGTGTTACAGAGAGGTCTTAAAGCTATGAATATGGCACTTATAAACTTATTCACTGTTTTCGAGCATCGCAAATTATTGTTTTAGACGAAAGACTGTAAACTTAACTTACTATACTTAGTAAATTTTTGGGTATACTACAGAAACAGGACTCTTTGAATATAAATAACATACAAATAAGCAACATTCACTATAAAGTTAGCTATAGGAAACATTACAATAGGCACGTAATGTTTGTTAGGAGCGTTGGCGAAAAGAAATGTACAGCAGCATTTTTTATTTTTCAATGTATTCATCAATTGAATAGAAACAGTTTTTAATTAAAAAAGATTTTAATTGTTTTATAAATAAAGTTAATTTTGGTTCATTTTTTATATTTTTAGGCAAATTGTTAAAAAAATTACTGCCATGTAATATGGGCTTAACATTTTTACTCTTGAGTATGGAAAATAAAGTCTATCTTTACAGGATAGTAGGATTAGTAGGATAATATATCTCCCGCCGTTTGAACACAACTTTAGGATTTACAAATGGCATGACATTGACTTTAGAGCAGGTCAGCAGTTACAAGTCCCCCACTCGTGTTGCATAAGCGTATGTGCTCTGAATGTGATGAGGCGTAGTAAGCTGTAGTGAATCATACGCCGACCTTCGTTCCTTGTAAACTGATGACGGCTTTGTAAGACAATAAATATGATTGAAAGGAGCCATTTTATTCTGGACCTGGTCCACTACATAGAAAAATTTGGAAAAAATAGGAGATTACAAGAAAAATACAATTTCATTAATTTGAAGACAAATGCGATGGTACAAGAATAGTTCTTCTGGTAAGTTTTTTACTATGTGAACACTATTTGAAGGCCGCCATGTTGGTTTATAATTGGCGTTTGACATGACATTGACGTATTTTTCACGTCATGTTGTTTGATTTGATGTTTTTGTTTTGTCAGATAAATGTAGGTTGTCAAAATGACATTTCACGCACGTCCAACCGCCATATTTCTGTAGCGCTGTGTGTTGCTCTCTTTGTCGAAGAAAATCTTAATGTCCCTTAGAACGTAGTAAATTTAAATAAAATAACCAATTAAATACGTTTACTTTATTGTTTAGCCATATTTTAGAGTAGTGTACACAGTGCAGGCCCAGGCTCCATATATTGATGAAACGTCTCTTTTCTATATACATAAAATCACGCCTATTTCCCAGAGGGGTACGCAGAGACCACGGCCTTCCACTTGCTACGATCTTGACATACATCGTTCGCTTCATTCACTCTCATCACATTCGTCATACATGCTCGTCGGTTTAGGGTACTCTTGACCTGGCCTTTGTCCAAAACGTCGCCGATTTGGTCGCTAAACGTACGCCTAGGTCTTACTCTTCCAACGGTTCCATTCACACTCGCCTTATACACCTGTTTCGTCAATCTTCTTTCGTTCATCCTCTCTACATGACCAAACCATCTCAGCATACCTTTCTCAATCCTCATCACTACATCTTCTTTCACTCCACAACGTTCTCATATCACACTGTTCCTCACTCTATCTTTCAAAGTTCTATGGAATTTTGGGGTTTTTATTTATTTATTAAATGGGATCGTCAACAGCACATGTATCAAACATTACTGATACAATAGCCAATAACAGGCGAACACAGCATTGGTAACCTTAACTTTTTTTACCTTTAACCTTCTTATAAGCTTGGTCGCGAGGAACAGGCGTAGCTTCACCTAGTTTCTAACACGTTTCAAAGTGATCCTAGTGATTTTATTGAAACGCCTTTTGACTTTGACTAGCTTGCGTGTAAATATCGGACTAAAAAGCTCAGTAGTCCGATGATCTGTATTGATCAGCATCATCGGACAACTGATATTAGGCCTGAGTTTGACGTGTCAGGAGATAATCCCAACTATAATCAAATCAAGCTTATTGTCTTGCGTTTCGGAACGTGAACTCAACTCAAAGTGCTGTTCAGTTCTGTTGTTATGTTCATTCAAGCAAAATAAAACAAGAGCCCTCATAAACAGATGCGTCGGCCGACTAAGAGATCGTTAACTTATGCTAATGTCGACGAGCCCGCTGCCAAGAAGCAAGGTTTTACCTGCAGTTGCGGAGGTTTTGCGTAAAACATGATTTTGCGGTTGACAAGCCACGTTTTACTTTATTTGTGAAACTTGGATCGGCTTTCGTAATGATTTGATTTGTTACTTTTGTAACAAACAAATAGTCTAAAGTCAGTTATTTCAATTCTTCTTCTTGCCACTGATTTTTTCTTGGTTTTCCTGCATTAGGTCTGTGACCAGGTTCAAGTATGGTGGTCCTGAAAAGGACCCATGACCGTTGGTGAAAGAATCAGTGTAGAAAAAGGATTAAAGTGGCGCTCTTAGATCATTTCGTGCACATGTCTCATAGCCTCATAGCTCAGTTGGTAGTAACTCTGGCTTCTGCGCTAGAGGTCGCGGGTTCGATCCCCGCACTGGACAAACATTTGTGTGATGAACACAGATGTTTGTTCTGTGTCTGGGTGTTAAATATATATCTACTATGTATATCAGTCTCTGGTACCCATAGTACAGGCTATGCCTAGTTTGGGATCAGTAGACTGTGTGAATATGTCCGGAATATTTATTTATTTTTATATTTTTATGTCACATGTCTTCGATTGTTTAAGTTCTAGGACATTTTGGTTTCCTTACGATGATTTCCTTCACATCAATTTTCACGACCGTGATTCGAACCCACGACCTGTGGATCAGAAGGCAACAACCACTCCACCAGTGCTCTAAGCGTCCCGTAAGTCAGGCATGGCTAAAGAGCTGCCACGAAACTACTATCCTACTAATAGTTTATATGCGAAAGTTTGTGAGGATGTTTGGTTGTTTGTGGTTCAATCACACCGTAAAGGCTCAACCGATTTCGACGTAACCGTAAAATGTCGAATAGCATTATGCGTAAGCTAGTCATCTATAAAATGGCAGTTTTTAATTAACATCTACTACAGGCAACTCTCGTTCATCTATTTCAGTAGCGTTTGACCTATTGAGCATCTTTGCAATTACAAATTCCGTCGAACGGATCGCGATTTACAAACTCAGTCAAAACATTGGGAACAATGATCGATAGGTACTTTCGCTGTATCGATTATCGATTCGTTTCTGACTCGGAAGCGTTTTTCACGATCACAGCTCAACCGTTACAATACTTTCTAAATGATTCTAAGCATACTTTTTACCTAAACATTTTCGCGTACCTTGTAACACAATTTCATAGAATTGGAACTCTTAAAACATCTAACAATGGCCGAAGACGTAGTTGTGATCTGAGTAATTGAAATTGATTGTTCAGTAAATGGCCACTTGGCCAATAATTGGGTACCAAGTGTTCATCTACATTTACCCTTATTTTGTGAAATAATTTTGAAGATATCATTTTCTTTTATTATACATTCTATACAGGGTGAATCAATACAACATTCATAACATAACATGTATATGTATATCATCCCTAAATGTCTATTTCTTACGTGGTCTTCTTTTATTATAGATATAAGTACTCATGATGTATTTCTAGACTACAATCTCTTATTTACCTTGTTTATAGTTATAATTTTGCTAATTCTAATTAGTATGAGCATGCTCACTGCAGATAATTAATACTTAGTTTAAGTTTTGTCTAAGTGAAATTCTGTAATTTCTTGACAAAATAAATATTCTTTAAACCGAAATGAGGTTATTTTGTGTTAAAAAAGAAAGAATACTAGCGGGAAACACAAACATTTTCAATTTCATTTTTCATTTCCCAAACTTTCTCAATTAATTTAATTTAATTTATTTTATTTCAAATTGACGGTTAATCATATATTGGGAATATATATAACTAATTATTAAACGTACTACCTAAAACCGCAGAATAGCTGAGTTTGAACTGATTGGACTCCAAAACAGCTGATTTATGCTTGGTGTTTTTTCAATGTAGAGAACCAACTTTATTGCCAATTTAGAGCTATTTTGGGGGGGAAGGGTTTGGTAGGCAAAGCATCAGCAATGCTCCAAGTGTTGCTGATGTCAACAGGCGACGGTAACCACTTACCATCTCGAGGGCCGTAAGCCTGTTTGCACGAAAGGTGCCTCTAAGAGGCGCACTTTAATCCTTCCACAACACTGATTCCTTCACCGACGGTCATAGGCCCTTTTCAGGGCCGCCATACCTCAACTTACTCACTGACCTGATACAGGCTGACCAAGAAATAATCAGTGACACTACAAGCAACTAACTAAGTAGGTATGTAGGTAGGTATTACGTTTTATAAACCTGAATCCATTAATCAGAGAGCATCGTATCAAGATGATGACGAACCGCCGAGACTCAATGCATTGCATAAACATAGCCACAGAGAATACTCACAGCTAGGGTTACCATATCGTCTTTTTTTTTCGTGAATTTTCGTGAAAAAACTACGTAACACAAAAAAAAACTAATTAAGACTATAGTTTTCACTTAAAACGGGATATTTATCATGATTTGTGAGTTTAGTTAAACTAATACACAATAACCTAACTATAGTGTAAATTCACAAGTCGTGCGAGCCGAAAAAAAAAGTACCTATGTCAATTATAAATAAATAAATAAATATTCCGGACATATTCACACGGTCAACTGATCCCAAACTAGGCATAGCCTGTACTATGGGTACCAGAGACTGATATACATAATAGATATATATTTAACATTAAGTAAGTTAGGTATTTTTAGGTTTACTTTGATTGTCAGATTGACAGGATGACTTGAAGAAAACGCTTAAGCGTTTAGTCCTCCTAACACTAAGCCCCTTCGTCCATGATGCTACGCAAAAGTGACGGAACTCATTAGAAACTAGAGTTGCGGACTGATTGGAAACTCTGACTCGTCCACGACGCTACTGGAATTTCCTGAAACTCAGTCACTCAGTACACGATTTTATGTAAACAAAGTTTTGAAAACGAAAATAATTAACATGACTAGTGATAATTCGAGCGATGACATGGAATTATTACTTCTCCAGTCACATAGACGTCAGAATCACTTAGAATTACTTTTTATTCGTTCATTTTTCAACAGTTTCTCGAAACCAGTCGCCTGGCGACCAGCATGTCGAGTCGCCAGGAGACTAGTTACAAACGCGTTCCTTTTGAGTAGCGCCGTGGACGGACGCGCATTGAAATACTAGTGCTATCGCAGTCAGGCTACTCATAAGTGACTACAATTTCAGTCGGGTTCCTTTTGAGTCGCGCCGTGGACGAAGGGGCTAAGTTTAAGTTAAAAAAAAAAAGTTGGAAAGTATAAATAAATAGAAAACAAACTTATTACATACATTTTTACCTATTCTGATATTAATGTGAATAATTGAAATCAGTTTTTATGATTACTAACATAGTTTATAGGTAGGTAAATGTAGGTACTTACTAACAATTACGTTGAACAACCGAAATAAAATAAATTGAATTGAATTACGTAACAAAACTTACATTAGCTTCTACAATCTAACTAAACCTACTTCTGCCAATCTGAATACCATTCCGTCCGACAACAGACAAGCCAAAATGCTATTCAGAGAACTAATACACAAACTTGTACTTCGAAAAAAAATTGGTTTAACTGCTTGATCATCATCTTCATCAGGCTGATGATGGTGATGTCCGGAAATCGGGTAGCATCCTTCCAACGTGAAGACAACCTATAATATAAATATGTTGTGGATCTGTAGTGTAGAATATTATATTCTGTGTTAGAGCTGACTGCGGCCGGATTCCCGGCGCCCGCGCAGCCTGCCCATACCACAGACACTCGGCGAATTCTCACAAGAAACTAGATAAAAAAAGGAAAATATATTTTTTTATTATATATTTCTATAAATCTGTGAAATAATAGCTACTACAAGGTGAAGGAAAAGAAATAATATTAGCGAAAAAAACATCAATATCATCATTTTAATTTTTTGATATTTATTTTACAAACTTTCTCAAATTAGTTGTTTTTATCATCTTACGAACTAATAACTAAACGTACAAGAAGTTCGGAATCAATATTGCTACCTAAAACAGCTGATTCATTGATTTTGACCTGATTTGACCCCAAAACAGCTGATTTTTGTATAGAGTTTTTTCAATGAAAAATTTCGGATTTCCAAAAGTCGTTTAACAAAACTTTATTGCCAATTGGGTGTAGAATAAGCCTCTTTCGGGATGGCATACATTTCATTTCATTTATTCATTCATTATAACAATTTTTACATCGTGTCTGAAATATAAACTTACTTCTAAAGATATACAAGCATGCACAATACAAAAACACACACACTAATGAAGACGTTCACATTACATTTAATTTTCTCATTTTAAAGTCGTCCACTGTATAAAAGCACCCTTCCAGCAAAAGCTTTTTTAACCTAGTTTTAAATATATTAGGGCTGTCAATAGTTTTCATGTCTAAAGGAAGAGAGTTGTAGAGCGTGACAGCCTGATACCTACAGCCATGCTTGACCACGTTTAACCTCGGACACAGAGGAGCTTCAATATTCTTTCTTCTAGTATTTAATCTTATAGCTCTTTGTTCAGGAGTTTCATATTTAAACGGATGTCTGACAATATCCATAACAACTACTAAAATATATAGACTGGGAAGGGTCAAAAGTTTCAGTTTCACAAAGTGATCCTTACAGGATTCCCATGGAGGTATCCTCACTATTGTGCGAATTGCACGCTTTTGCATAACAAAGGCTCTATTGATATTGTACTCGTAACTGTTACCCCAGAATTTCACGCTATATCTCAGCTTTGACTCCACGAGAGCAAAGTATACAGTTTTCAGCTGCTCAAGGCTTACCTCGTCTCTTAGACTTCTTAAGGCGTAACAAGCAGAACTTATCGAGTTCTCAATCGACTCTAATTCAGATTTCCAGTTTAAATACTGGTCAATATGTATTCCTAGAAATTTAACGCTGTTAGTGACTTCAACTTTAAGTCCTTTACTGAAAATGTCAATAGTATCTTGCCTATGCGTAGTTGTTCTGAACAAAATAGCGTTGGTCTTAGTAATGTTGAGTTTTAGATTATTAACATAAAACCATTTGTTAAAGGCCACCAGTGCATTTTCAATCTTCATTTCTAATTCTTGTATGTTGATTGCAGGGATGATCGCATTTGTATCATCAGCATACACCACTAACTTAATGTCTGGAATAACATTACTAATAAAATTGATTAAATCGTTAAGGAAAATAACGAAGAAAATCGGTCCTAAAATTGAGCCCTGAGGGACTCCACGTTTCATACTAATTGCTTTAGATTTGCCTATAACTTCTTGCCTATTCACAATGTTCTTTATTTCAACGAATTGCTTCCTATTGTTTAAATATGATCTCACAATACTCAGACAAATGCCCCTTACACCGTAATATTCCAGCTTGGCAAGTAATATCTCGTGGTTGACAGTGTCAAATGCAGAAGACAAATCCAAAAATAGACCTGCTACTTTCATTTTACTATTTAAATTCCCCAAAACTTCATTTATTAGCATATCAACTGCGTCAACGGTTCCAAGACCCGTTCGATAGCCAAACTGTCGTTCGTCCAAAATCTTATGTAAATTTAAATGTGACACTATCCTATCTTTAATAAGTCTTTCGTAAATCTTAGAAATTACAGGCAGTAACGATATGGGCCGATAATTCTTTGGATCGTTTTTTTTACCTTTTTTACGAATGGGCAGAACTCTGGCTATTTTCAACTGGTCTGGAAAAATCCCTAGACCTATACAATTATTTAGGAAATTTGATAAGGGTTCAGCTAAGAGATCAATGTTATCTTTTATAATCGTGATTGGTATATCATCATAGCCATATGACCGCTTAACTTCCATTTTCCTTATAATAAGTTTAACCTCGTTTCTATTTGTATTTCTAAATTCTATGTCAGTATTAACTCTAGTTGCATGTTCCGCCATAATTTTTAACGCAATGGATTTATTTTCATTAATTTCAATGTCATCACATATATATTCAAATTGTTTCGCAAAGATGTCAACTATTTCTTGGGTATCGTCAATTATTACGTCATCAATTTTTAGTAGAAAATTTTCATGCTTCCTATTATTACTTTTATTTCTATGTCTATTTACAATGTCCCAAATTTTCTTTGACATATTATGAATCACCTTGTTTAATACATAATAATAATAAGACAACATTTGCATTAATATTTACAATAATTACATAGGTAGGTAGTTATTTTGATGCCTATTTAGAGTGAATATGCTGTGTCGTACCGGTTCCAGTATCATGATCACTGGCACGCGTACCTTTTCAATTGAAAATGAACCTATTCATGACTCCACAGATTAAAAGAAGGGTGCAACTTATTATTACGTTATGATCCAAGCTGTCTGTCTGTAGAATACCGGATAACAATGCAGATTAGATGGACGCAGTAAGATGAAGTAGGATTAGGATGGGTGACCGTAAAGGCATCCACAACTGAACTGAGCCCTTCTGAGAATCTGGCTGGCACACCCTCCAAATTTGAAGTCTTTAAGACAATCGGTTTAGGCTCTGCGTTGTCTGTCAGTCAGTGAGTTAGAGTTAAAAGTCCCGCGGATATCGGCGGAACTAAAAAGATACAATGCTAAAATTCCGTTATACGAAGACTACAACCTTTTAGGGACTTCTGTTGTGAAAACTAGGACTCTACTGTTTTATTTATTATAAAATATATATATATATATACAGTGGTGGTCATCTAATTAGAAACACCTACCTGGGTTTATATTTTTATTGCAAATTCCCTTTCGAACTAATTTTTAACGTATCATTGAGTGTTCCTGCGTATTAAAATCGATGTATCGGATATTATATTGCATTGTTATAGCATTTTAATAACAGAAAACAACGGTTGTTTTTCTAAAACTGAAAGTTATATTAATAACAAAATAAAAAACGAGATACAAACCGGACAACTAATTAGAAACACCAAAAAAATCATTACTTAAATCATTTTTAATTTGAACAAAACCCCAATAGTTTTGAAAAATACTAAAAATACTACATCCTTAGACAATTAGTATTTGGTAGGGTAGCCTTTATTATCAATAACAGCTTTGCAGCGACGCGGCATTGATTCAATCAATTTATAACAAGTTTCTACAGGAATACTTCTCCAAGCGTCTTCAAATGCACTGTTAAGTCCATGAATATTAGTAACTTGTTTCTGCGACAGGTTGGTCTTTATAGTGTGCCACAAATTTTCTATGGGATTTAAATCCGGACTATTGGCAGACCACTCTAATACTGTCACGGATTGTTCTGTAAGAAACGCTTTAACGCTGCGTGCTGTGTGCATTGGGTCGTTGTCATGCTGAAATATCCAAGTTACTGGCAAATTTTCCTCGGAATATGGAATCAATGTCTCTTCCAAGATCTTTTTGTATTGATATTGATCCATTTGCCCTTCAATCTTTCTCACGGGACCAATCCCGTACCCTGAGAAACATCCCCACACCATTACATTTCCACCACCGTGCTTAACTGTCTTTTTAGTGTACTTGTTATTCAAAGCCTCGTTTATTGGTCGTCGTACATATCGTTTTCCATCGGAATTAATCAAATTAATTTAAGTTTCATCTGAAAACAAAACTTTTTTCCATTGATGAATAGTCCAACTGCCATATTTGCGAGCGAATGCTAGACGATTTTCTCTATGTTGCCTGGTTAGTAGTGGTACTTTTCTAGCGATCCTTCCTAACAATTTTCTTTCAACCAACCGTCTACGAACTAGTTTAGTGGACACGTGTCGAGGATCGTCTTCTGAAAATACCTCTTTTCTTATAACATTGGATCCTTTAAAGGGGTCCGCCTTAGCTAATCGAAGCATAAGCCTGTCTTCTTGAACTGTAGTCTTCCTGGGCCGAAGTTTTCTTGGCACGTTATCTGATGTTCCGTGTAGTTTGAAATGTGCGAGGGCGTTAAATATCATACTTACGGAACATTCCAAATAATCGGCGATCTTTCTATAACTCCATTTTTGTTTTAAATGAAAATTCACTATAATTTTTTTCGTTGCTGCATCACAGCTCTTATTTTTACCCATTTTTAATAAAACAACAATAAATAGTAACTTTTCGTAATGAGTTAGAAATGGTGGAAATATTTACAATGTGATTGACAATTGTGAGAACTGTATTTCAGTTTAAAAAATCAAATTGCGAACCAAGTCATACAATGTTTCTAATTAGTTGTCCATTCTGCCAGTCCTAACGATATTGATACTTTTTGTTTCACTGATATTTATTTTTATTGTCGTCTTGGTTGTCAAATATTATTGCTTGTAATTAAACTAGAGATATTAAAGTACATTGTAAAGTAGTGAAAAAAACAATTACCTCCTATTAAATGCTATAATAATGTTAGTTACTTTATAAAAATGTCAGGTGACTAGGTGTTTCTAATTAGATGACCACCACTGTATATACATATATATAAATATTCCGGACATATCACACACGGTCAACTGATCCTTTTTTTTTTTTTTTTTTTTTTTTTATACGAAATAGGCTAACGTTTGACCACAATCTCACCTGATGTTAAGTAATGATGTGGTCTACGGTGTAGCACGTTTGCCTAGAAGAAACCTATTCACTCTGGTCTTGAAGACACCCAAATTATAGGTATTCGGAAACACAGACGCCGGCAACGAGTTCCACTCTTTGGCTGTCCGCATTATAAAGGTACACGCAAAGCGCTTGGTGCGGAAAGGTGGTATATCAACCATGAACGGATGTCGCGTGTCCGTGCGTCTGGTTGTCCGATGATGGAATGGGGATGGGGGGACTAAATCAAAGAGTTCAATCGCACACTCTCCGAAATGTATCCTATAAAAGACCGATAGGCTGGCTACTCGGCGACGATGATCGAGGCTCAGAAGCTTAGACTCAACTAAGTCATCATTACCTATGAGTCTTTTGGCTCGTCTTTCTATGGTTTCGAGGGCCTCAAGCTGGTATTTGGCTGAACCGTCCCAAAGGTGTGTCCTAAACTAGGCATAGCCTATACTATGGGTACCAGAGACTGATATACATAATAGATTTATATTTAACACCCAAACACAGAACAAACATCTGTATTCATCGCACAAATGTTTGTCCTGTGCGGGAATCGAACCCGCGACCTCTAGCGCAGAAGGCAGAGTTTCTACCAACTGAGCTATGAGGCCAGTCATATATAAATAAATATATAATTAGTGTGTGAAGTGTTACTGGATCGAGTTTCAATAGTAAGGTGAGGGCGCGCGCCCCTCGCCTCGTCCATCTGCCGCGTTGCCGCTCTGACGCGCGCACGGAGCGGCAACCTCTCCGCTCAAGTTACTATTGTGGTCGGACAAAGACGGCAGGATAGCCTGTATACGACTGGACCTTGATTTCGCAGGTGGATTATTAAAAAAAAAACATTGGGGTAGTCCATAGATATGGGAGCCGTTTTTTCTGGTTATGTTATGTAATGTCTAATCTAAAGGCGCAAATATGTTAGTCTTGATAGGGCTTACATATTTGAGCCTTTTGGGGTTGAGACCCTGGGTCCGTGGGGAAACGGGGCCCTCCGGGTTTTCAAAAAGATATCAGGACGTCTGATTGAAGCGACGCGTGACCCGAGAGCTGGCTCTTATTTGGCCCAGCGCATTAGCATTGCCATCCAGCGTGGCAATTCCGCCAGCGTCTTGGGGACGCTTCCGACTGGTAGTGATCTGGATCAGTTGAGCTATCTATAGATCGTTTGTAACGGTCTTTAGATGGCTCAACTGTTTCTTATGTATTTTGTAAATATTAACTTGTATTAGTTTTAAGTATCTTTCTGTAATGTCTTATTATTATTTTTTATACTTTTTATTTTCATTGAAATCAAATAGTTTGTACCTACTGTAGTGAAGCGATTTGTGTTTTTCAATGAAATCACTAGGATCACTTTGAAACGTCTTAGAAACTAGGTGAAGCTACGCCTGTTCCTCGCGACCAAGCCTACAAGAATCAGCCATATATTCCATTTTCACAAAATGGAATATATGGCTTTCAATGTGGTGCAGATCTAAAAGGAGAGAAAAATAATCATGTAATAACCATTCCGCAAATTGTCCAAAATGTCCAATTAGCTTATGATCCTATCTATACAAGGCGCAGACCGAGAATAACATAGACGTCACGTTAAATAATAATACCAAGAAAGAAAAGGATATAAATATATAAAACTACGTATGAGTAACGGAGAAAGAACTGATATCTTCCATCACTGTCTGCGTATGCACTTTGGGTTTGTTGTGCACCAATCATTGGTGCACAACAAAGTCAATGGTTAGTGTGAAAAAGTGCGGTAATTACTAATTTACTAACTAATATTTTTGTGTGGCTGGTGTAGCAGGTGTAGAATTCAACTGGTAACATGGTACGTTGCAGTATTATAGACTCCACGAGCGATAGTTTAAGGGAAAATATTACCTTTCACCGGTAAGTACCGTTTTTGTTTCTATTTGCAATTAAAACTTTATGCTGGAAAAGGATCTGGCTATATAATTGAACACTTTATTATTTATTTAGTTTTGTAATGCTTAAATCATTACCATTTCCTTAAATTTTAATATCATAGATTATGATAAACCGCACTAATCTGGCTTATCGAGCAAACTTTTTATACCTATGATGAATTCATAGTCTTTAAATGTAAAAATATATAATCATTTGATTTGTGTTTATTTAATTGACTTATATCTACATATTTTTTCATTATGACATTTTATTTAGAACTATTTTTATTGAAATTTTAATTATTATTATTTTTGACATTGTAATTAATTATGAATGTATGATACTTTTAGTAGAAAATGAATTATGTACAAATTGACTTATAATATTTAATATCAATAAATTACTATTATGACTATTGTTATGACTAATTGCATGGTCATTCTCATGCCTAGAGCCGCGCACAAAAATATCCATTTCTAATTGGCTGGATATACGAACTTTGGTCTTGCTCGGGTATACGCGCTAGCCCGGTCTATGTTATACTCTGTTTACGATACAAGGTGATTCGTAATAAGTATGTAAGCTATTATGTTGATAATGGAGCCATTTCATTCTGGGCCTGGTCCATGTACACTACATAGAAAAATTAGGAAATAATAGGAGATTACAAGAAAAATACAATTTCATTAATTTGAAGACAAATGCGATGGTACAAGAATAGTTCTTTTGGTAAGTTTTTTACTATGTGAGCACTATTTGAAGGCCGCCATGTTGGTTTATAATTGGTGTTTGACATGACATTGACATATTTTTCATGTCATGTTGTTTGATTTGATGTATTTGTTTTGTCAGATAAATGTAGGTTGTCAAAATGACATTTCACGCACGTCCATCCGCCATATTTTTGTAGCGCTGTGTGTTGCTCTCTTTGTCGAAGAAAATCTTAATGTACCTTAGAACGAAGTCAATTTAAATCAAATAACCAATTAAATACGTTTACTTTATTGCTTAGCCATATTTTAGAGTAGTGTACACAGTGCAGGCCCAGGCTCCATATATTGATGAAACGTCTCTTTTATTCCGAAGCTTAGGGTATTTATTCTACAGCTAATTAATGTTATACAAAAACTGAAAAAAATATGACGATACGTTTTTCGCCATTTTTTTTGAGAATTATGAATCACTTTAGTAAACTAGTAGTGCTTGTGATCATAGACAAAATATTATAGGTACATAATTAAATTATCTCTGGCCTAACCAAATAGGTACGGTAAATACAGTAAAAATAACCACTTTTCTTCGCAAAAAACGAAGTAAATACCTAGGTACTTACAAAGCCTGAACTTTGTAAGTACCTAGGTATTATAAGTACTTCGTTTTTTGCGTAAGTAGAGCAAACCAGGGACCGCCACGAAAATAAACACAACTTATTTTCGTTGTCATTTAAACTTATAAAGACCTCCAGGCAACATTAAAACTTTTTATATTTACCAACTGGACCTAAAACAAAGGCACAGATTAATTAGGTCAAAACGACAGCGCCATCTACAAACAAAATAAGAGAAACAAAGGACATTGATACTCGCTCAAAACATTCAGACCAACTTTACCATTCTCTATGGAAGAACAAATCTGTTTTAGCGAAAATAAGCTTTAGTATGACGGATTAAGATTGAAAACGGCTTGGACCTATTCTAGAGTTCGTTTCAGTAGCAGCATTCCATGTTCGTAGTCACGTGATTGACGTCAGTCATACACGCGTTGTGCAGTAGTGTTTTATGCAATTCCCGTACAATTATTCCATCGCACGATGACTTGTCTGGTTAGAATCAAATTACAATGATTCAAGGGACTTCGTGAATTAGAAAAATTATAAATTAAACCGTTAGACATTATTGTTTATAAATTGACAGTCAACTACTGTTAGTATAATGGAGTTGATTTTACGATTTTCACTTAAAAACTACAGTTCTGAGGCTTCTTGTGTTCACCAAATACTGTCAGAGGCGTGCATATAGCGTATGCTTTATAATAGCTCTTATAACAACATAACATAAACATACATTTTATTTCAGGGAACTTAAGAATAGTACAGATGCTAAAAACTAAATTCTAGGACCCATAGAAATATATACTTTAACCTAAAATATATAAAAATTTATAATAATAATTAATATTAATTAATTATTTGATTATTGCGTACGTATAGGCAACGACGTGTGACGTAACTGCCCAGTGGCGGCGCCTCCGGTGTCTCGTGGCAGGCGTCCAATGAACCTCCTGAATTTGACACCTTTAGGCCACATCTCACCACTCATGAACAACAAGCGATCAGTAGGTACTCTTACCATAAAGGAATTAAAATTCACATTATATATATTATGCAACTCTCAGCCATACTCACCTTCACGTGAATATTCACGTGGATCTCGCGTGAGTAAACTAAACACAATACTAAACCGTATTCCGATACTATACTCACTACCGAGATTAAAGCATAGGTTTTAAGGGTTTTTGTTAAAAAATTGCATAAAATCTATACTCATAAACTCATTTATTTATACAACACGTCAAAGAATGAAAGTAAAGATAACATTTAAAGAAAACCTACTTCACTATGGACGCCTAAAATCCCATTTAGACCCATTTTTTTTTAAATTATTGAACTTGTAATTATTCAACAAGTTTCTAAGTACCTATACTTTAGTTAACGCTTATTTTTTGGCCCCCGTACGCGACCGATCGACGTCAGCGCAATTCAGCACAATAGGTAGGGCACAGCGAGATTTTCTCGCTCTAAATTGGAGCAGCCCACCTGGGAGGTACCTCCGCCTTACAGAAGATCGCAGCCAAATAACATTATTTGTTTCAAATAATTTTGCGTTCCTGCGGTGCCAGAGTTCTTTAGGGGGGAGGGGTTATTAGCAATGCTCCAGGTGTTGCTGATGTCAATAGGCGGCGGTAACCACTTACCATCAGGTGGGCCGTAAGCCTGTTTGCCTCCGTATAACATAAAAATCGGTCGGTCTTGTGCTGACGTCGCAGCTCCTAACAGCTCCTCCGCGCAGTCGGGCAAGCCTGTTGATCTATTTACGAGTCTGCATTATAAACACAGCGCGCTCTACAGTAAACATTCGCTGGAATTTTTATTATATTAACTCCTGTAATGAACTCTGGTGAATGATTGTGGTTACCTACTACTGATATCGCTAAGTAGTCTTTTTATACTCACATACCTACACATAGCCCTGAGCCCACACTAGAATTCCTAACCAAGACAGGAGCCTCTAAGAGGCGCACTTTAATCCTTTCACTACACTGATTCTTTCACCGACGGTCATAGGCCCTTTTCAGGGCAGCCATACCTCAACCTGGTCACAGACCAAAGAGAGGATGACCAAGAAAGAATCAGTGGCGCTTCAAGAAGAAGACACCCTGTGTCGTGGGTATCAGAAACTACGAGTACCATGGTACCACAACAACCAGACCCGGAACTAATATTGCTGTCACATTGCTTGTAGTGTCACTGGTTCTTTCTTAGTTATCAATAAAACACTATCACTACATACTCAGCAGCAAAAAACTGGGTTGTCTGGTGCCAATAGCTACAGTGCACCCTTCACGTGCTGACTTTTTAGGGCTGTTAGGCACATATATCATTTTTATTTTCTTACTATTATATAATTTTTATCATTATTACACTATGCAGTTTGACATTATTATTCTTTTCCACCTTTATTAATTTTTATATTTATAAACCTATTCCCTGACGATTCTAACATAATCTTAATAAGACTGTTCTCACAGGGTTGAATGACTGTGTAGGTAATGGTTTCGACAGAATATCAGCGTCTGCTGCAAAACAGTAGGCATAATGCTGAGCCGAAGCCATGTTGCTGCTGCAGCACACATCACACCATTTTTACTTTCATTACTTTTCTCTTGTTTCTTTTATTATAAGTACCTAATGTTTATTGTAAAATGTTGTGCAAATGTGTGTGTTTTGGTGGCAATTAAATAAATGTCTATGTCTATGTCTACTCGTGTAATATTTTTGCTATCAGATGTCTACATTATACGGGAAACCTAGGTACCTGCCAAATTGCAAGTATATTGACGAAACAAACCTTAGTTTGATGTCATTATTGAGGAAAGACAAATTACGACTTAGGACAGAATACCGGCGCCGATGTCATGTCTGAACATTCTGACGCTATGCCGATCAAGATGAACTAATTTTAATATCACAGACTTGTGTGTTTAAACTAATTTTACAGAGTTTATTCGATGTTTAGAATTAGAAATAACACTTTGAAATCACACTTTCATTTCCGTCGGCCATCTTGGATTGAACTAAATAATTTGTAAATCAAACTATATAGTGGCTATTCCAAAGTTATTAATTATTACATCAAAGAACCGAAGTGGGCTTCTTCAGATAGAAATAGGAACCTACCGGCCACAGTCACACCGAAGCGAGCGTAAATAAAAACTAAAGTAGAGTCGGAAAGTCAGACAGTTGACCTCGAAATCCAGGTTGTTGATTGCAAGCCTTTGAGCAAGAAACTCATCAGTGGTACGTTCTTCCTGCGAAATCTTTGATTAAAAACTGCAAAGAACGGTAACCAACGGAGCGAATCTAGGTAGTTTTCGCAAGGATTCTCATCGTATGGAATGATAACATGCAAAATGTAGGCATGTACCAATGTTTTGCTTGCTTGCTTGTCGTTTCACTGATTCTTTCTTGGTCATCCTTAGCAGCTTAGGTCAGTGAGCAGGTTGAGCTATGGCGGCCCTGAAATGGGCTTATGACCGTTGGCGAAAGAATCAGTGTAGTTAAATGATTAAAGTGCGCCTCTTAGAGGCTCCTTACTTTCCCTCCTTTAGCACATGTCACATGTCTTCGATTTTTTAGGTTCTACGACATGCCGGTTTCCTTGAGTTGTTTTCATTCGCCTTTTGTCAACACTAGAACCTATAGCGCACATATTGAACACACATTTTCTTGACTAATTCGATTAGTTCGAACCCGTTACAGTTTGGTGTGAATTAAACCGCTGTCTATCGAATGTAATGTAGGTCACGGCCGCATGTTATTAGTTAGTTTAGATAAAGTACCCTAATGGTTTTGAATTATATTCCATCAAAGAAATATCTCTGAATTTCATATTAAATAGAACTTAATATATAATTCCTTGGAAGTGGGGATGTTTTCCTTAAAATAGTCAATGAAAATATTCAAACTTCATCATCTTCCTGCCCTTATCCCACATCATGTGGGGTCGGCACAACATGTATTCTTCTTCCATTTCCCTCTATCAGTCGTCATCTCAACACTCACTCCTTTCTTCACCATATCCACTTTCACACAGTCCATCCATCTTTTCTTTGGTCTACCTCTACTCCTACATCCATCCACATTCATATCTAACACTCTTCTTGTCACATGACATTCTTCCCTCCTCATGACATGCCCATACCAAGCTAACCGATTACTCCTCAGCTTTTCCGTCACTGGCGCCACTTTCAAACTTCCTCTTACATACTCATTTCTTACCTTATCCATTCTGGTCACTCCACACATCCATCTTAACATTCGCATCTCCGCTGCGTGCAATCTTCTTTCATCCGTCCCTTTGGCAGCCCAACACTCAGATCCATACAATACGACAGGTCTTATGATCGTTTTGTAAATTTTCCCCTTAAGTTTAAGGGGCATTCGCCGATCACATGTGGTTGCTGTGACCTGTCGCCATTTCATCCATCCTGCATTTATTCTGTTCCTCACATCCCTATCAATCTCACCATCATTCTGTACTACTGAACCGAGGTACCTAAAATCGGAGCAGACTGGTAGGGATACACCATCTAAGGCAATAGGTATGAAATTGGAGGGACCACCGAAGTCACAAAACAGATGCTCCGTTTTAGTTCTACTGATCTTCAGTCCGACACTCTCCAATTTCTCCTGCCATTTTCCCAGCCTGCTCTGGACCTCAGTTGCGTCTTCTCCGACAAGAACAATGTCGTCGGCGAACAGCATACACCAGGGTGCCTCCTCCTGTATGTCTAATGTCAAAGCATCCATTACCAGGAGGAACAAATAAGGGCTTAAAGCCGACCCCTGGTGCAAGCCTACAGCCACATTGAACTTGTCCGTGACGCCAGCTTCAGATCGGACATGTGTACAGGCTCGACTGTACATAGCCCTAATAAGCTGCAAGTACTTTCCAGGCACTCCTTTCTCTTTTATAGCCCACCACAGAACCTCACGGGGTACCCTGTCGTACGCCTTCTCCAGGTCAACGAACACCATGTGCAAGTTTTTGTGCGCACGTCTGTATTTTTCGCACAGTTGGCGAAGTGCAAAAATGGCGTCCGTTGTCCCACGACCAGGCATAAAACCGAACTGGCTCTGTGATACCTCACTCTCATCTCTCATTCGTCTCGCTATCACTTTCTCCCAGATCTTCATGCTATGTGACATGAGCTTTATCCCTCGATAGTTATTGCAGTCCTGTACATCACCCTTGTTTTTGAAAATGGGCACCAACGAACTGTTGCACCATTCGTCCGGGATCGCCTCCTCATGCAACAACTTATTGAAGAATAAAGTCAGCCACTTCCATCCATCAGCCTTTAAATACTTCCATACTTCAACTGGTATACTGTCCGGTCCAACAGCTTTCCCATTCTTCATATCTCGCACTGCTTTTCTGACTTCATCCACACCTACCTCTTTCACTACACAAAATATTCAAACTTCAAAATTCATTTATTCAGAACAAAGTACACAGGGAAACAGGTTACCTACAGATTGACTGCAAAAGTTATAATAAACTGAGAAGCAGCCTCAACGCCCTCCTCATTGACACAACATAGTTCTGTATGTTTAAGAGATAAAGTACCTAAACATAAAATGAAAAATAAAAAAAAAATATGTAGTATCGTTTTCATAAAAATAATCCATCACTGGTTATGTCAAAGTCAAATATGATGCTGTCAAACTTTGCGCGGGAAATTCACGGCAGTCAAACACAGCCCTAGGCCCTTTTGCGTCAGTAAACTTGATGTTTTCTCACAAACATTTTATTTGGGAATTGCCGCCGACCTGTCTGCCACGCTCGGGCGGGCGGAGGTTCCGAAATGGCTTCCCTAAAAGGGTTCAAATAGCTAATGAACTCTGAAACTTTACCTGACCTTGTACGAGTATAATACACTGCGTAAATTATTTAACAAATTCTTAAAAAACAAATTGACACTCGAAAATTCTTCAATAATAAACCACTGATTTAGAAAAAAAAACTTGTAGGTTCTTTCTTGGACCAGACTTGGTAAATTATTGGATGGAATGAAAGATTTATAATTATTGGACGGCGTAGCGGGCGAGTGCCCGTCTTAGATGTTAGGGATGCAGGTTCGATTCCCGCTGCGGGACAAATGTTTGCATGATATGCAAATATTAGTTTCGGCTCTGGTGTTGTGGTACCATGGTACTCGTAGTTTCTGATACCCACGACACAGGGAATCTAAGTGTGGGGTCAGGACTATGTATGTGACAGTTGGGTGTTATTAATTTATTTGCTTGCTTGCTTGTCGTGTCACTGACTCTTTCTTGGCCATCCTGTTTAAGGCAAGTGACCAGGTTGAGGTATGGTAGCCCTTAAAAGCGCCTATGACCGTCGGTGAAAGAATCAGTGTAGTGAAACTCTTAGAGGCTCCTTTTGTGCATATTTATTTATTTATAATGGGTAATTAGAACACCTAGGTTTATAAACTTTATATTATGTTCTCTAGGTCCCAAGAACATAGATTATACTCTATTAAATAGTAATTAACCAGGCCTTGGGTAGAATACGCGTGACGTGCGCCGCCATAAATCTTTACCAAAGTGAAAACGACAAATGAGCGCAAGTAAAGGCACTCCACTAGACGCGGCAGTAAACCTCCACACCTCATTGAAAGTTTAATTAAACTATCATTCGAACGCGAATTCTTACACACGTGCCGTAAGGAGTATTTCAGAGCTTCAGCGCCGCCATTTTATTAAATTCCTTTCCCGCGTCTTTATGTCAACGCTGCCATTGTCACTTACGATAATTAGATCCCCGAGATGTACCTATAGAAATTGCTTGACTCGAATGGAACCTTTATATTATGCCGTTTCTTATCATTCTATGTTTTATACTAGATGTACCCGCGCGGTTTCATTCGCGTCGACTAACAGTAGGTACCTAGGTATAGATAGAGTGGAGACATCTTTTATTTTAAGTTGTAGAGCAAACTATATTGCCAATAATATTTTTCTTATACAACTAAGCTAAGGTGGAAAACAAGCCTAGGTTCCACCTGTTGGTTACCGTAGACTATGAACGCTTGCAATACCAGGGGCATCACATACGTGTTGCCGACCCCCCTCCCCTTATAGAGCCCTGGCAACCTTGCTCACCGCAGGAACACTATACAAATAATGTAAGGCGGAGGTACTTCACCAGGCAGGATGCTCTAAAGAGTTGAATTTTAAAATCAAGCGGATAGTTAGTACCTACCTACTACTTGTATAAAACCTCAAATTAACCGAAAATATGGGTATCGTTTTCGAGTAATTTGGGGGCGCTGATTACGAAAATGACATACATTTTGCAATCAAAGATGGCGGATGCTTTTATTCGTAAAAATAGATATGGGTGTCGCTTTTTCTTTGCTACCTACTACAAACCTCAAATTAACCTTGTGACGCTAACTTGCTTGCTTGTCGTGTCACTGATTATTTCTTGGTCACCTGTATTAGATTAGCAGGTTGAGGTATGGTGGCCCTGAAAAAGGCCTATGACACTCGATGAAAGAATCAGTGTAGTGAAAGGATTAAAGTGCGCCTCTTAGAGGCTCCTTTCGTGCACAAAGGCAGGTAAAGGTTAGGTACTGATGCCGTCTATTTGACGCCCTGCACGCATCAATGAGTATGATGACTTAAGTGTGACCTATCACTCATTCAACTGTGAAGGAGCCTTGCTTTGTGGCGAAACTGGTGTCTTGATGCCATTCTGTATTGGTTAGTAAAAAAAAAAAGTAAAAAGTTTTTATTGCTGTAACCAAATTTTACAAAAAAAAATAATCTAGGTTGAGACCTAGATTCTTATAAGTAAATAACTAGGTACTTGTGTTAGAAGGCCCCGCACTTCCATATTTTTTTTTTATATTTCAGACATAGCACGCACAGTCAACTGATCCCAAACTAGGCATAGCCTGTACTATGGGTACCAGAGACTGATATACATAATAGATAAATATTGAACACCCAAACACAGAACAAACATCGGTGTTCATCACACAAATGTTTGACCAGTGCGGGAATCGAACCCGCGACCTCTAGCGCAGAAGGCAGAGTTACTACCAACTGAGCTATGAGGCCAGTCAAATCCATATTATTAGGTCACATAAGGTGCTTCTTAAGTAACGTACAGCTGAAGGTGAGTATTTGTGGGTGGGTGTGTATGTGGGTCAGTGTGCGTGTGTGTGTGCGCGTGTGTAGAAGTGTGTGGGTGGGTGTATGTGGGAATATGTGCTGTGTGTGTGTTTGTATGTGAGTTCTCCTGAGAACACCAGGTTAGGTTTTTGGCGTTCACCTGCCTAAGAGCCGTGTTGGCCAAGCGACTTTCGATCTGAATTTCGTGGGTTCGAATCCAAACCGATGGGTTTTTCTATTCGAAAAATATGAGTGCACTCAAAACACGTGCTCAAAACGTTGAAGGAAAACATCGTAACGAATCCCGCGTCTTAGTCAGCTCTGCACGTATGACTCTGTCTCTCCTGTGGAGGCCGAGTAGGCTAGAGGACGGTGTAGGTGCTCAAGTCTACTCCATCTAATCACGTCGCAGGCTCTAAAGCCTCCTGTGAGTAAAGAGCTCCACCTGACGCTGTTAAATCATCTTGAATAGATGTAATAACCGTTAACCGTTGGGGAGTAAAGGTTCTCGAATGGCGACCACGAGCCGGGCGACGCAGTGTTGGAAGGCCCCCCACCCGATGGACCGATGACATTGTGAGGGTTGCGGGAAGTCGGTGGATGGAAAAGGCTCAAGACCGTTCGTCGTGGAACTCTTTGGGGGAGGCCTATGTCCAGCAGTAGACTTCTACAGGCTGATGATGATGAGATGTATTAAGGTCTTATTTTTTATGGAAAGATAGGTTGGTAAAGACAGCGGGTCTAGCGTGGTACACATAAGCACAGAACTGGGAAGAATGGCCAAAAATGGTATAGCCAAAGAGGGGTTCGTAATTAATGGTGAAGTATACAAAGTTGTTTTTAAAATGTTTTTACCTCTAGATAATTGGAATAAAGGCGAATTTGCAGATCGTCGAAATATGGCGAATAAAATATATATACATACTAGTTGTCCCGCTCGCGACTTCGTCCGCGTATGTTTATTTGTTTATTTATACCAACCTAGACTATTTTTTCCGCCAACCTACCATCGTCTACCGACCTACCATCACCGTCCCGTCACCGTCCAGTCGCTGTCCCATCACTGTCATGTCACAGTCCCATCACCGTCTCGTTACCGTCCGGTCACCGTCCCGTTACCGTCACCATCAACATCACCGTTACCGTCACCTTCACCGTCATCGTCATGGTCTTATTTTTTTGTTATTTATGTGACATGACATGGGGCGTGGCTCCTGTTCGATGCTTTATCTAGGAGGCTGGTGGATGAGACCGATGACGGAAGGGCTGGTGCTTACCTCGGACAAAGGATCAGAATAGCGATCCACGCTGCCTGTGGTTGGTGATCTGAACTCTGTTTTCTACTTGTAGTCGTAGTCGTAGAAAACAGAGTTCATTTCTAGTATAATATTATTTTATTTTAATTTACAACTGTTATTATTATTATTTTTTTGTTACTAAATAAATACTAAACTGTGACATGAATACCGTTTTTTATGTCTCTAACTTGAAAAACATAGGACTTTCAAAGAACCTTTCAACCCCCATTTCATCCCCTTCGGGTGTGATTTTTTGTAAGATTTTGTACATAAGTGATTATATAGGTTTCTATCAAGAACCGGACTTTACTTTTATTTTCATGTAACCAGATTTATGACCATAAAATCGTGAATCAAGTCTATGTTGCCGACCGTGACGCAGCCACTTCATTTTTTTAAGTAGGACATTTCTAACGAAAGCAAAAGTTTATAAATATTCCCACAGCTGGGATTCAAGTTTTTGTTAATGAAAGTGATGGTCACACTCTGTGATTCACACAAAATATCGCTTCAAAGCACGGAACTATTTAATTCTTTGATTGCAACGCACTATTACCTAACTAGCTTGCACCCGTGGCTTTGCTCGCAAAGTACCTACACAAAAAGTAGCCTTTATGCTAGTCTAGACAAAGAGCTCTATCTATTCCAAGTTTCATCGAAATCGGTTGAGCCGTTACGGCGCCGCGGCGTGATTGAACCACATACATCCATCAAACTTTCGCATTTCTAATACAACTAACTTGCGCCCACGGCTTCGCCCGTGGTACCTACATAAAAAGTAGCCTTTACGCTAGTCTAGACAAAGAACTCTATCTTATCCAAGTTTCATCGAAATAGATTGAGCCCAGCGTGATTGAACAACAAACATCTGAAAAAATAATCGAAAAGTTGTCTTGGTTACGAAGGTCTGGTGATGGAGCCAGGAGATGTTTTTCACCTACATATTTTTATAAAACATGTTTTGTTTCAGGTAATGCTCAACCCGAAATAGGAAATTGGATCCTACATGAGTGAGTAAATGCAGGAAGGGCAGTCAAACTTCAATATGCAGGAATAGTTTTCCGACGCTATAGGGATGCGCCAAAGTACAATAAAATGTATTTATTTATTTATTAAGATAACAACATCATAACAGGTTTTTTTATTAGGCCCTAAGGCGATGTTATATCTAGGTACCTACTTAACTTAATTTATTAACAATACTAATTATTATATTTTGTCTCAATGACAAGCTGTGCCATTTCCATGGCTTTCGGCAGGTTTTGGTAAAACACATCTACACTGTTTTGGGACAGAATATTGAGTAAATAGATAGCGAGTGACACGGGAGAAAACTTAAGTAGGTTGGTCCTACAGCTGGGTACCTCCAGCATGGCGGGGCGGCGGCGGAGGCCCAAGTAGTCGTTGGGCGCGCGCAGCCGCAGCGCCCAACGACTACTTGGAAATAAAATACTTAAAATAAATAAATAAATAAATAAAATTCGTTTATTTCAGGTACAGTAGGTACAAGTACGTACACCCATATTACCCATAAAAATAAAAATAAAACAATGAGGTCAAAAAGGCATAGTAGATAAATCTACTGTGTCAACATACTTATGTAAATTAAGTATGTATGTTCACTTATAAACCCTAATATTATATGCAAGTGTGAATATTATATGTATTTTAGTTTTAAGGTATATATATCTATGGGCCCTGTATTTTTACATGTACTTTGCTGTGTTGCCTGAAATAAATGACTTAATAATAATAATAATCATAGTCAGGAGGTTCCTCTCTCTGCAGCCCTAGCCACCGACCGCTTGAGCCGAGCTTCGCGGTCGGTGGTTCTCCATTTTTATATATATATTTTTTACTATAAATAAATAAAATAAATATTCCGGACATATCACACACGGTCAACTGATCCCAAACTAGGCATCGCCTGTACTATGGGTACCAGAGACTGATATACATAATAGATATATATTTAACACCCAGCCACAGAACAAACATCTGTGTTAGTCACAAATGTTTGTCTAGTGCGGGAATCGAACCCGCGACCTCTAGAGCAGAAGGCAGAGTTACTACCAACTGAGCTATGAGGCTAGTAGTGAGCTATAATAGTTGTTTTGATATTCTTTTTTGATATTAAGATGTACTTTTGTAGTAAAAAATGTATTTTATAAATGAGATTTTAATTAAATATACCTATGTGAATAATAATAATATTCATCGCATTTGAAATCTAGTTGAATTTACACCTTTTCTAGTCGCGTTTAGAAGATACAGGCAAGTAACCACGTCTCAAGTTATTTTTAATGATCCTTTAAACAACTCACATCTTCCGGGGACATCAGTTAGGTCGGTCGTTTCGACCGAGGATCTCAAAAGACGCAAATATGACAGGCCTCTTAACTCAGTAACTCTGCCTTCTGCGCTAGACAAGGACAAACATTTGTGTGATAAACACAGATGTTTGTTCTGTGTCTGGGTGTTAAATATTTATCTATTATGTATATTAGTCTCTGGTACCCATAGTACAGGCTATGCCTAGTTTGGGATCAGTTGGCCGTGTATTATATGTCCGTATTTTTTTTTATATGTTAGCCTCAAAGCCTTTGTGGTGGTCGACCCTGGGTCCGTGGGAAAGCGGCCCCTCCAGGTTTTCAAAATGATATCAGGGCATCTGATTGAAGCGACGCGTGACCTATTTGGCCCAGAAATATTCGCATTTATAATATAGTTGGACACAACATGTCAGTGGAGGCGACTGTACATAAACAAACATTAAATTGCAGACAATCTAACTCTCGGATTCACACGTCGTTTACTCTCTAGAACAATGGCGTAAGAAAAAATCGAGCAAAAACTGAGATTACGTCACTAGGTAATTCTACTACGGAAGGTCAAAATGCTTAGATATAATTTTATGGTAGACATTGATTTTACAAAGGGATTCATAACCAAGGGGCTTGTTCTACACCCAATTGGCAATAAGTTTGTTCTACGACTTTTGGAAATCAGACTGTTTTCATTGAAAACTATGGAAAAATCAGCTGTTTTGGGTCAAATCAATTTAAATCTAATTCTTCAGCTGTTTTAGGTAGCAATCTTAATGCCGAGCTCGTTCGTTTAGACATTAGTTTTAAAGATGATAAAAATATTGAGGAAGTTTTGATTGAAATTAAAAAAATACTGTTTATTCTGCTAATATTATTTCTTATTGTTGCTAGACTAACCCTCATTCGGGATTCTGAATCATCTTGTATAATTTTATTATTGCAACCTAGACTTTTACTTCTACCTACTTTAATTACCTAGTACTTGAAAGCACTGGTCGTAGTGTACTCGCCTTCCGATCCAAAGGTTAAAGGTTCTAATCCAGGTCGTGGACCAATAGATTTTACATCTGGAAAATTGAATTTCGCTGTTATAGTAGGTAGTGCTTTCAAACGGAGAAGGAAAACTAGGAAACTGGCATGTCTTTGAACCTAAAAATTCGAAGACATGTGTACTACATGCCTCTACACGTCGCACTTTAGTCCTTTCACTACACTGGTTCTTTCACCAATGGTCTTTGACCCTTTTCAGGGCCGCTATACCTCAACCTAGTCTAGATCCTAGATCCAGTGTCACGAAAACCAAAGCTTATGTACCTAGAAGGTACCTACTTAGAATCGTAAAGCTGATATTCTAAGTAACTTTAGTACGATTTTCATTGAATTACGATGCAATGACAAAATGCAGAAATATTTTATGAATAAAAATGGCTATAAAATATACCGTTTCATTACCATTTCACTTTTTTTTTATTGAGTATCTCACTTTTGCAAGTGTGATGTGGCCTAAGATGCAGCACGCTTTCCCAGAAAGAACTTATTGACCCTAAATTTGAAGACTTCCAGATTGTACTCTATCACTTAAACAATAGCACGGCTGTTCCACGGAACTCCTTAGCAGTCCTCATCGAATAACAGTAGCCGTTTCTTGGGCGCTTTAATCTGCTACAGGTTCCTCAAGCCACAAATAACATAATACTATACTAGTAGTCAAGTTAAACTAGTAAAAAACTAGCTGTTCTAATAAATCTAATTTTAATATATTGATATAATATTTTTGACTTACAAAAATCAGACTAAATAAACAAAGATTTGCTCACAGCCTCCGTGGTTCGGCGCAGGCGCAGCTTCGCTCGGCATTGAACCTCGCGGTCACTGACCCGCGGACCGGTCGGCACTGTGCTCTATTCTGTGGCCTCTTTGTACTCAGACAGAGGTTTTGTTTTGCTGGCGATTATGCTCGTAGTTACTAAGCCAGAATTCTAGATCTTTTTTTCAACTCAACGCAGACCAAGAATAAATAAGTGATATGAAAATCGATCTTAGAAAAGGTTTAATGCCCTTGAAATGTTTTAAAGTAGGGGCAAATAAGTGCCTAATTCTCATTTAAAACGATTACATTCCCTATATATGTAAAAATGACTGGATTTGACATTATTATAAAAAAATAATACCTCTTATCTCCAGGCGATCAGAACTTCAAGTCTAAGGGAGATAGTCAGAGGCACGCCCAAACATATTAATATACACGCTCATGCTGCAAGACAATCACGTGATTAAACAACAAAACATCCAAACATCTTCACAAACTTTCGCATTTATAATATATACCAACCATTATATGATAGATAAATTAAGCTAATTAAATATTGAGTATCTGTACATGTTTTTATTTGTCTGTACATGAACTATACAGCAATGGTTCGAGTAATGACAGTCAAAACTTGCAAACATGTATGCGTCTGTACCTCAGCGTAAACCTCTTGAGATATAGATCTGCGTATTCTGCGTTCTGTATTTAGAATCGTGAGTCATGCATGGCTTTACCGCTCCGATCGCGGTGATAACGAGCAATGCCTGTGACAGACGTAAGGCGTCATGCGTCAGTCTGACATAACCGATGGGTTCGAATTACGATGTAAACGAGGTTATCACCCACGACCTGCAAATCCCCAGCATTGAAGACTTCGTGGTGCAGTTGGTGCGACGTATGTACGACCGCGCTGACAACTCCCACTACCCTCGTCTCAATGTCATAGCCCCGCTGCATACGCGGCCATCGGCGCCGGACGTCCGAAGAACTTGAAATGAAATGAAATGAAATCAGTTTATTTGCTAAAACATGGTAGTTGAATATAATCGCTGTTCTTATGCAGCAAGCAGGCACCATTGCCCATTGCCCCGATAAATTTTGGGTGCACCGTACTCCACGTAGGAGAGCAGTCCAACTCAACACCCACAGATGGACCACCTCATAGGGAGGCATCTTTGAAATCCCCATGACCTGAGTCTAGGCTTTCAGCGAACAAGCTAGGGTAAATAGTGCCAGCTAGAGGCCCTTACCCGCAGCTCTACACAAGAGTTGCTGATGACCCGATTGATTGATTAATTGATTGATGAATTAAGAAGTTATCGTACCGAAAAAAATGAAAAATTTGGGTTAGTGGGATGTTGCGCTTAGTAACCGATTTTGAATTGGTAAGGTATAGAAGCCCTGTTTTTTTAACAACTAAGGTGGCAAACAAGCTTACAGCCCACCTGTTGGTAAGTGGTTACCGTAGCCTACCAACCTTACCGCAGGAACCAGCATTATTTGAAACACATTATGTTATTTGGCTGCGATTTTCTTTAAGGCGGAGGTACCTCCCAGGCAGGCAGCTCCAATTTAGAGCGGGAAAATCTCGCTGTGCCCTACCTCCTCCTCCTATTTTTAGCTAGTGTGCAAAGGAGCCTCTAAGAGGCGCACTTTAATCTTTTCACCACACTGATTCTTTCATCGACGCACATAGGCCCTTTTCATGGCCACCATACCTCAACCTAATACTGACCAAGAAAGAATCAGTAACACAACAAGCATCCTAGTTTTTCAGACGTTTCAAAGTGATCCTTGTGCTTTTATATCTTTCGGTTTGAAGCGACGCGCATAACTGCATATCACCGTCAATGGGTTCACGTGCATTCTTCACAGTTCGCTGGTCACCGACCGGCTGACACGGTACATGGTCACCCACCGTTTACCTACCTACTTACCTGCCCATACATACCTATAGTTACTAAATGGCGTGCAAAAGTAGCTGAACAACTATGGCTATCACTCAAAATCCTACTTCCTACTACCTTACTATCCTACCAATATTATATATCCGAAAGTAACTACTTATCATCATTTCAGCCGTACGACGTCCACTGCTAAACATGGCCTCCCCCACAGACAGAGCAAATTCCTTATCATGTGGGGGGATTTGCCCATACTCACCACGCTGGGCATGCGGGTTGGCGAGCGCAGTTAGAGCTATCGTTGTTACAATGAGGGACGCTGCTGCCCATCCCCTAGCTTTTTCCCTTAGTCGCCTCTTACGACATCCGTGGATAGATAGATATGGAGGGGCCTATTCTTCAGCCGGGGCCACCACGGCCAAGACCTTCTTATAACCAACCAAGTAATATTATAAACCTACTCTACCTGTTTATATGGATAGACCCCATTAGTATTTTCATCCATTCGTTTTGGATGGGACAGGCCAGACGATTATAAACACGAAAGTTGGTATGGATGGATGTTTGTTACTCTTTCACGTAAAAACTACTGAATGGATTTAAATGAAACTTCACAATAATATAGATTATACATCAGAATAACACATAGGCTACAATTTATAAAGATATTGTGTGAATTGTCCCAAATATGACTACTAGCTACTTGAAATACTAATCCTGCGCAGACGAAGTCGCGGGCACCAGCTAGTTATAAATAAATAATGCTTGCAGTAGCAAGAATTAGCTGTTTTAGTAAAAACAGCTAATTCTAAGAATTTTTTCAATGAAAAAATTACAAATTTGCCCGGTATAGTTAATGTTCATTAACTGCTGAGTTCATTTAACTAGGTAAATACATACCTATTGTAGAAATAGAAAGTGTAAGTGTTTATGAATGCAATGCACGCCAGTTCCTGCAAGTGTAATTAACGAGAACTGGAAGCGGTGACGTTTTGATGGACGTAATTTAGCGGTATTATAACTTAGAAAATCTACAAGAAACATAAACTTTGAAAATCGCATCTTTACCATTAATCCTGCTTATATTATAATTGCGAAAGTTTGTGAGGATACTTGTTGTTCAATTACGCCGTAATGGCTCAACCAATTTCGTTGAGACTTGGAATAGATAAAGTACTGTACCTACAATAGCATATAGGCTTTTTTATATAGGTTTAACGCGAGCAAAGCAGCAGGCGGAAGCTAGTAAATAACTAAGTAATAATAAATAAATAAATATTCCGGACATATCACACACGGTCAACTGATCCCAAACTAGGCATAGCCTGTACTATGGGTACCAGAGACTGATATACATAATAGATATATATTTAACACCTAGACACAGAACAAACATCTGTGTTAGTCACAAATGTTTGTCCAGTGCGGGAATCGAACCCGCGACCTCTAGCGCAGAAGGCAGAGTTACTACCAACTGAGCTATGAGGCCTGTCAAACTAACACCCAATGGTCACATACATAGTCCTGACCCCACACTAGGATTCCCTGTGTCGTGGGAATCAGAAATTACGAGACCCATGGTACCACGGCACTCAGTCCCGGAACTAATATTTGCAGATAGAAAATTAAAACGAATTCAAGTAAATATTTACAAAATACACAAGAAACAGTTGAGCTATCTAAAGACCTTTACAAAAGATCTATAGATAGCCCTATTGAACCAGATCACTTCCTGTCGGAACCGTCCCCAAGACGCTGGCGGAATTGTCACGCTGGATGGCAATGCTAATCCGTTTGGCAAATGTTTGCAAATCATGCAAACATTTGTCCCGCAGCGGGAAGCGAACCCGCATCCCTTGCGACTCGCCCGCTGCGCCACCTACGTCGGTAGTGAAATCTTTGAACTTTTGAACCCAATATTAACCAACTACCCTTATCTTTTATATTCAGCCCTTGATTAGATCGGGCACAGGTCAATCCAGCAATCTGTAGGGGTAGAGGGTTGGCGGTAATTACGCCACGGAGAGGCCATGTCCGGGAGATTACCCCCGTGTGGGGAAGTTACCACCGCGTAAGGTATAAATTGCCATTTGGTCAGCGAATCAAAAATGACTAGGCTAGCCTAATTAACAGTTCCCTTGTGGTATACCCAGATTTATTTTCAAAATTTCCTAGTCTTTCGTCTAAAATAATAATTTGCGAAAAGAGTGAATAAGATTTTAAGTTCCATAATCATAGCTTTAAGACCTCTCTGTAACACTTATTTCCGCAAATAAACATTTTTCTTGAATCTTGAGTTGGTAGCCGATGCCAAATGCTGACATTTCCAAATTCCTTTTTGCGCTTACAATGACGTGCCTGCTACATGTTTGATCTAGTAAGCGAAGCGAACGAATCACTCTAACAACGGACGAAGCGGAGTTTAATGTTTTTTTGTTAAAGCATAACTTACGAAAGATCAATTCGATCTGCAGGTAATTTTTTTAACTTTTGAGACATCTCGAGTTCGTGGGGCACTGGTTTTTTTTTAATCAACTAAGGACGTCTGATCGAAGCTACGCGTGACCCGAGAGCTGGCTCTTATTTGGCCCAGCGAATTAGCATTGCCATCCAGCGTGGCAATGGATTGATCTGTGCCCGATCTAATCAAGGGCTGAATGTAAGAGATAAGGGTAGTTTGTTGATATTGGGTTCAAAAGTTCAGAGTTAATCAAAAAAAATTCACTACCGACGTAGGTGGCGCAGCGGGCGAGTCGCAAGGCATGCGGGTTCGCTTCCCGCTGCGGGACATTGTTTGCATGATCTGCAAACATTTGCCAAAAGGATTAGCATTGCCATCCAGCGTGGCAATTCCACCAGCATCTTGGGGACGCATCCGACTGGTAGTGATCTGGATCAGTTGAGCTATCTATAGATCGTTTGTAACGGTCTTTAGATGGCTCAACTGTTTCTTGTGTATTTTGTAAATATTAACTTGTATTAGTTTTAAGTTTCTTTCTGTAAATAAAGCTTAACAACTAAGGTAGCAAACAAGCATACGGCCCACCTGTTGGTAAGTGGTTACCGTAGCCTGTGAACGCTTGCAATACCAGAGGCATCGCGTTGCCGACCCCTTAAAAAGTTGAAAACGCCCTTTTTGAAGAACCTCATACTGTAGTCCCTGGTGGTACTGGTGGAGTGGTGCCGTGCTGGTGGTGGCCCTCGCCTTCGGATCCGCAGGTTTGAATCCTGGTCGTGCGCCAATGAATTTTCCATTCGCAAAATGTATGTGCGCTGTAGTGCTCTAAAGTACCTAGCTATGTAAGTATCAGCATCACCTCCGCATGGTCGTTGACCCCAATCAGGACCAAGAAAGTGGCACGATGAAGAGAAAGAGCTCCTAGCGAGTAGGGGTCCACAGTTCCGCTGAGACCGGGACAGTTGGCCCACTTGCTGTTGTACACTTACGAGCAAGTCTGTTAGAAAGCGGATAGGGGACTAGCTGTGGCGTAGGTTATAGGCGTTAGCGGGTAACAGAATTTTACACGAAAAGAGACGTTTCATCAATATATGGAGCCTGGGCCTGTACTGTGTACACTACTCTAAAATATGACTAAGCAATAAAGTAAACGTATTTAATTGGTTATTTTACTTATATTGACTTCGTTCTAAGGTACATTAAGATTTTCTTCGACAAAGAGAGCAACACACAGCGCTACAACATTATGGCGGATGGACGTGCGTGAAATGTCATTTTGACAACCTACATTCATCTGACAAAACAAAAACATCAAATCAAACAACATGACATGAAAAATATGTCAATATCATGTCAAACGCCAATTATAAACCAACATGGCGGCCTTCAAATAGTGTTCACATAGTAAAAAACTTACTAGAAGAACTATTCTTGTACCATCGCATTTGTCTTCAAATTAATGAAATTGTATTTTTCTTGTAATCTCCTATTTTTTCCTAATTTTTCTATGTAGTGTACATGGACCAGGCCCAGAATTAAATGGCTCCTTTGCACGTGCACGAAAGGTGTCTCTAGTGCACGTAAGGAGCCTCTAAGCCCCTTCGTCCATGACGCTACGCAAAAGTGACGGAACTCATTAGAAACTAGAGTTGCGGACTGATTGGAAACTCTGACTCGTCCACGACGCTACTGGAATTTCCTGAAACTCAGTCACTCAGTACACGATTTTATGTAAACAATGTTTTGAAAACGAAAATAATTAACATGACTAGTGATAATGCGATGACATGGAATTATTACTTCTCCAGTCACATAGACGTCAGAATCACTTATAATTATGTTTTACTCGTTCATTTTTCAACATTTTCTCGAAACCAGTCGCCTGGCGACCAGCATGTCGAGTCGCCAGGAGACTAGTAACAAACGCGTTCCTTTTGAGTAGCGTCGTGGACGGACGCGCATTGAAATACTAGTGCTATCGCAGTCAGGCTACTCATAAGTGACTACAGTTTCAGTCGCGTTCCTTTTGAGTCGCGCCGTGGACGAAGGGGCTAAGAGGCGCATTTTAATGCTTTCACTACACTGATTCTTTCATCGACGGTCATAGGCCCTTTTCAGGGTCTCCATACCTCAACCTGCTCACTGACTTAATACAGGATGACCAAGAAAGAATCAGTGACACAACAAGCGAGTTTAAAAAAAGTTATACAATTTACATGAGTCATATAGCAGAGTTTTGTTAATACTATCCAAAACATTTTTTAAGTATATCTTATTTTTGCCTCAACGATCTTCAGAGCATTAACTTTTACTGGGCGTCTCTAGAGTTCAGTCCGGGGCGAACCACTAGTTTAAAATACTTTTTTTTAAATTTCCTTTATGTGGCTATGTGCTATGCCGTGGTGGCCCCGGCTAAATAATGGGCCCCTCCATAACTACCTATCCGCGGATGTCGTAAGAGGCGACTAAGGGAAAAAAAGCTAGGGGATGGGCAGCAGCGTCCCTCATTTTAACAACGATAGCTCTAACTGCGCTCGCCAACCCGCATGCTCAGCGTGGTGAGTCACAAATCCCCCCACATGATAAGGAATTCGCTCTGTCTGCTGTGGAGGTCAAGTTCAGCAGTGGACGTCGTACGGCTGAAATGATGATGTGGCTATGTTGTCACTGCGGCCACAACTGGCCTATTGTGATCGCCACTTTGTTTGTGGAGCCCCTTTACAGGGCCTTTAAAGTCATCGCAAAGCCCAGCAGCTGTTAAAAACTGAAGGATTTTCTTTGGGGTGAGTTGCTTTAGCTCCATTGGGCTGAGGATGTGCTTTCCCAGATGGATGCTACGTTTGAGCATAAGTGCACCTAGCAGGTGTAGACAGTTTAATATATATAGTTAAAATCGCTAAAGCTTATGACTGGGCTAGGAAAACCCGACAACTTTTCTAGACTGACTAAACTAGACCTTACAACTACCTACACAGAATGAAGGTCAAGCCATTTTGCTGTCAATTCCAAATCATCATCATCATTTCAGCCGTGCGACGTCCACTGCTGAACATGGCCTCCCCCACAGACAGCAAATTGCTTATCATGTGGGGGGATTTGTGACTCACCACGCTGGGCATGCGGGTTGGCGAGCGCAGTTAGAGCTATCGTTGTTAAAATGAGGGAGGCTGCTGCCCATCCCCTAGCTTTTCCCCTTAGTCGCCTCTTACGACATCCGCGGATAGGTAGATATGGAGGGGCCTATTCTTCAGCCGGGGCCACCACGGCCAAATAAGATTCTTAATTTAACTATCTGTGTTTTTTTATAAATTTAGGTCCGTTGTAAAGCCTATATGCTATTCTAGGTATAGAACCTTTATGTTGATACCACGCGAGCGAAGCCGTGGGCGGAAGCTTGTAGAAAATAATGGTTTTGGAGATTAATCTTATAACTAGTATATGTATCTATTCTCTTCGTTTTTTTTTTTTTTTTTTTTTTTTTTTTTTTTTTATGTTATACGGAGGCATCCTTACGGCCCACCTGATGGTAAGTGGTTACCTATTGACATCAGCAACACCTGGAGCATTGCTAATGCGTTGCCTTCCGAACCCCTCCCCCCCTAAAGAGCTCTGGCAACCTTACTCACCGCAGGAACACAACACTATTTTTTTCTAGGAGGAGGTAGGGTACAGCGAGATTTTCTCGTTCTGAATTGGAGCAGCCCGCCTGGGGAGGTACCTCCGCCTTACAGAAGATCGCAGCCAAATAACATTATTTGTTTCAAATAGTGTTGTGTTCCTGCGGTGAGTAAGGTTGCCTGAGCTCTTTAGGGGGGGGGAGGGGGTTCGGGGTCGGGAACGCGTGCGTGATGCCTCTGGTATTGCAAGCGCTCATAGGCTACGGTAACCGCTTACCAACAGGTGGGCTGTATGCTTGTTTGCCACCTCAGTTGTATAAAAAAAAAAAACAAATAATGTTATTTTGGCTGCGATCTTCTGTAAGGCGGAGGTACCTCCCCAGGTGGGCTGCTCCAATTTAGAGCGAGAAAATCTCGCTGTGCCCTACCTCTCGTAAAACCTACCTAAGTACGTACCTACTCGTAGTTACAATAAACTAAATACTAATATTATAAATGCGAAAGTTTGTGAGGATATTTGTGGTTCAATCACGCCCAAACGGCCGAACGGATTTGGACGAAATTTGGCTCATAGATAGATTATGAAAGAGAAAGAATGAAAATACTTTTATTATAGGCTGGCCTCATAGCTCAGTTGGTAGTAACTCTGCCTTCTGCGCTAGAGTTTGCGGGTTCGATCCCCGCACGGGACAAACATTTGTGTGATGAACACAGATGTTTGTTCTGTGTCTGGGTGTTAAATATATATCTATTATGTATATCAGTCTCTGGTACTCATAGTACAGGCTATGCCTAGTTTGGGATCAGTTGCCGTGTGTGGTATGTCCGGAATATTTATATTTTAATATTTATTCGTAGCATTAAAAGGCACCTTAATATTACCCAACACCTTATGGACTAAACTATACAAACTAAGACTAAGAAAAAGAAAGAAAACCTAAATGCTACGAAATGGCGTCCGACTCAGCAATATGTTGTGATAGCCATTGAACATGGCCACCACAACGCTGATCTTCCGTCGGAACCAGAACCAAACACGTCATAATAGTGTTGTGTTCCTGCGGTGATTAAGGTTGCCAGAGCTCTTTAGGGGGGTAGGGGGTTCGGGGTCGGCAACGCGTGCGTGATGCCTCTGGTATTGCAAGCGCTCATAGGCTACGGTAACCGCTTACCATCAGGTGGGCCGTAAGTTTTTTTGCCACTTCTTTTGTATAAAAAAAACAAAAAAAAAAAACGTCACGTACATTAACACGATTACAGTCTAGAATAGCATTATAGGCTACTTTTCATCATCATAGGTATTGCAAGCGAAGCCGCGGTCTTAGCTAGTAAACTATAGAAGTGTTTAAGCTCACTTCACTCGCTCGATCAATAACTGTTATCTTTACTGCGCCCCCTAAAACCATAGGGCTTACAGTACCCACTCATCTTCCCTTCCTGGTCACAGAGAGCCCTCCATAGATGGCGCGGTTGATGTTCCGGGCACTCCTGACTTCCGGTGCAGAATAAACAATAAGTACCGCGCTTCCGGCCGTCGGAAACTGCCTCTTCACTATCTTTAAACTGGTATAGTTTATTTTTTACCGACTGAGATAGTGCCGGTGAAATTATATGCACTAAAATTCTCTTGGCATGAATGTCATCATCATCATCATCATTTCAGCCTTACGACGTCCACTGCTGAACATGGCCTCCCCCACAGACAGAGCAAATTCCTTATCATGTGGGGGGATTTGCCCATACTCACCACGCTGTGCATGCGGGTTGGCGAGCGCAGTTAGAGCTATCGTTGTTAAAATGAGGGACGCTGCTGCCCATCCCCTAGCTTTTTTCCCCTAGTCGCCTCTTACGACATCCGCGGATAGGTAGATATGGAGGGGCCTATACTTCAGCCGGGGCCACCACGGCCACGGTATGAATGTATCCTACTAATATTATAAATGCGAAAGTTTGTGAGGATGTTTGGATGTTTGTTGTTCAATCACGCTGTAACGGCTCAACCGATTCAGTTGAAACTTGGAATAGATTAAGTGCTTTACCTAGAATAGCATAAAGGCTACTTTTATGTAGGGACGCGAGCAAAGCTGCGGGGGTGGTTTCGTAGCCAAAATCCCTCATTTTTTTAGGTCCTTCTCAAACCATATCGACTGGTCTCATAGCTCAGTTAGTAGTAACTCTGCCTTCTGCGCTAGAGGTCGCGGGTTCGATCCCCGCGCTGGACAAACATTTGTGTGATAAACACAGATGTTTGTTCTGTGTCTGGGTGTTAAATATACATCTATTATGTATATCAGTCTCTGGTACCCATAGTACAGGCTATGCCTAGTTTGGGATCAGTTGACCGTGTGTGATATGTCCGGAATATTTATTTATTTTATTTATTTAAACAACAAAACTCTGCCTTAATCAAACTTTTTTTTTAACTTATTTATTTGGTTAACGTAAATTGTTTATATTATTTCCTTAAATAGATTCCGCTGACGCTGTCAGTCGTGAAATCGTACGCATAAATCAATAAATATTTTTATTCGCGTCTGTTCACACATAAATATTAGCGCGTGGAGTAAATATTTTAGCTATAGAGCGAACGCATATGAACCGCAGCCCTGGTTAGCTTGTAAGTAAAGCCAGTGGAGGCTTGCTGTCGGCGTTCATAGGCATAACAAAGGCCTTCGTCGTATGACTGAGCGACTATTTAAGTGGAACAATTTTAAAGCTTTTTTTTAATATTTATGTAACCTCTTTGTATCATATTTAAAGTGCTTTCAAACGGTGAAAGAAAACTTGGTGATGAAACTGGCATTTCCTAGAACCTAAATATTTAAAGACATGCGACATGTCGAAAGGAGCCTCTTAGAGGCGCACTATAGTTTAAACTGAGAGTTTCACCATACCTCGACCTGGTCACTGACCTAATACAGGATGATTGAGAAAGAATCAGTGACACGATAAGAAAGTAGTAAATAGCCAGGAATACAATTTTCATCAGGGGACACCCGCGAATTTTAAGAAGCGAAGTCACGGGCAGAAGCTATTATGTTTTTTAAACTTTCTCGCTCACTATAATATAAAAAATCATAAAATATAAAATTTTACTACCGGTGTTAGAAACACGGGTTTAAGCATGTTTACCTTTTTATTTGATGTTAATTCATTGTGATACAACAATCGTCGCGAGAAAGTTGACTGCGGTTTTATTTATAAATTAATTAGGTAATTATATTTGTTTATTGATTTTATTGAATTTTATGATAGTTATGAATTAAATTAACCGCAACATTGTGATTTGATTAATTATTGAGAACTTACATACGCTACAACTTCATAAGCCCGTAAAGGCAGGCTTTAGATGAAAAAAAAATAAAAGAATATGCAAAGATTTTCTCTTGTTATATCGAAAATAAGTGAATAAAAGTGATTTAAAAAAATTTGCTTACTCTTCACAAGGCCATCTTAGTCACAATCCAATTATTTCTACTCTCTTCGTAGATGTACCTACCTAGTACATCCGAAAATAGATCAACGCACGTGTCGTGCCTCTCTTTCCCACACACACCCGTCGTATGACGCAGAGAGAGATAGCAATACTGCTCTATTTCCAGTGCCCAGTACTATGAATTATGGACTTTTGTGATTTATGGAATGAAAATAAAACACGCAGAAGATTGTTTTGAGACATGGTGAATTAATTGTTTAAAATATAAATCTAGACTATTACAATTTTAAATTCTTAGGTTGGTAAATATAAATAAATATTCCGGACATATCACACACGGTCAACTGATCCCAATCTAGGCATAGCCTGTACTATGGGTACCAGAGACTGATATACATAATAGATATATATTTAACACCCAGACACAGAACAAACATCTGTGTTGGTCACAAATGTTTGTCCAGTGCGGGAATCGAACCCGCGACCTCTAGCGCAGAAGGCAGAGTTACTACCAACTGAGCTATGAGGCCAGTCAAACTAATGGTGATACTAAATTTGTTGTTTTTTTGTTAAATATAAATCATATATAATAATAAATGCGAAAGTTTGTGACGATGTTTGGATGTTTGTTATTCAATCACGCCGTAACGGCTTAACCGATTTTGTTGAAACTAAGAATATATAAAGTTCTTTATAGCATATAGGCTACTTTTTATTCAGGTACCACGCGAGCGAAGCCGCGGGCGGAAGCTAGTATTAAGAGGATACAAAAATCATAATAAATTGTCGAGTGGGCGGAGTGAAGAAAGTGACAGCGCTATGTACTGTAATTGAATGCGGAAAGAGATAGCAAGCGTTAGAAGGCGCTCGAAAGTAATCGACGTAAGCGACATATAAGAAAATATCGATTACCTCAAAAACTATCTATTTTTTTTAAAAAGTGTCTTGGGTTTAGGTACCCAATGCTATTGTCTAACAAAATATTTTAAAAAAAGTATTTTTTGTTAGATAGTCTCAGAGTATTTTCGAAAAAAATATAGTAAATTTAAAAAATAAATCTATCGAGAAAAGTTTTTCCAATCGCGTTTCTGTCTTGGATTTAGGTAAATAAAATGCTCAAGTTATCTTTGTCTTAAAAATCAAAACTGTGCGTTTTGCGGTTATTGAGAAAAAACAATTCAAAAATCATAAAATTTTATGTACACGTTAAATATTTTTTTTAATACTCTTGACGTTGCCCGTGGTGGCCACCGGCTGACGAATAGACCCCTCCATATATATTTACCCGTGGATGTTGTAAGCGACTAAGTCAAAAAGCTAGGGGATGCGCAGCAGCGTCCCCTATTCAACAACGATAGGCCTAACTGCGCTCGCCAACCCGCGTGATGAGCATAGACAAATTCCCCTACATGATAGGAAATCTGTGAGGGCCTAAGTTCAGCAGTGGACGTCCTACGGCTGAAATGATGATGTTGACTGTGCCTACAAAGAGTTATATTTTCATCAGTAAAAAGCTCTTCAAATCTAAGCCGGCTGCATATCGAGCCGGCTCGATGCGTCCATTGTAGGCACTGTCGCAGCACTCTGGGCAAGTGCCTCTCTGCGGCGCGCACTCTTTGCCGTGTATCGATGCCTTTCAGCCACTTCACTCACAACTACACAGCACTTATGTTATACGGAGGCAAACAGGCTTACGGCCATCCTGATGGTAAGTGGTTACCGTCGCCTTTTGACATTAGCAACACCTGGAGCATTGCTTATGCGTTGCCTGAACCCCTCCCCCCTAAAGAGCTCTGGCAACCTTACTCACCGCAGGAACACAACACTATTTGAAACAAATAATGTTATTTGGCTGCGATCTTCTGTAAGGCGGAGGTACCTCCCCAGGCGGGCTGCTCCAATTTAGAGCGAGAAAATCTCGCTGTGCCCTACCTCCTCCGAAAACTACTACTTACACTCCTACTGGTATTGCAAGCGCTCATAGGCTACGGTAACCGCTTACCATCAGGTGGGCCGTAAGCTTGTTTGCCACCTCAGTTGTATAAAAAAAAAAACTTAATCCCGCCAGAAATTGTTGTTGAAAAAACACGTTGATATTTGGCACAGAGATAGATTATAGTCTGGAATAGCACATGGTCGGCTACTTTTTACCCTCGTAGGTACCTCGCGAGCGAAGCCATGGGCAGAAGCTAGTAATATCTAATTAAAAACATCACGCGACGGTAATTTTGATTCCAGTGAATCAAAATAATTTTCGCTGCGCAATAATCAAATAAATTGAAATTCCAGATGAATAGTATTAACATTATTAATAACTGTAATCTACGCTACACTATTATTGTACTGTGACTGGGCCCGAGTTCCGCTAATCTATAAACTATATCCGTCCGTCTGTCCGTCTTCACGGGTTACAACGAGCTCAGGGCTGCCACTTAAAGAAGAATTTGAAAAAATTAAATGAAATAAGTTTATTTTGACATACACAGACAGAAGTCACAAAAAAACAAAAGATCCTACTTTATAGACTGGCCTCATAGCTCAGTTAGTAGTAACTCTGCCTTCTGCGCTAGAGGTCGCGGGTTCGATCCCCGCGCTGGACAAACATTTGTGTGATAAACACAGATGTTTGTTCTGTGTCTGGGTGTTAAATACTTATCTATTATGTATATCAGTCTCTGGTACCCATAGTACAGGCTATGCCTAGTTTGGGATCAGTTGACCGTGTGAATACGTCCGGAATATTTATTTATTTTTATTTATTATATACATATATATAATATGAGGGATGGATGTTTGTTACTATTTGACGTAAAAACTACTGAATGGATTTTAATGAAACTTCACAATAATATAGCTTATACATCAGAATAACACATAGGCTACAATTTATAAAGATATTGTGTGAATTGTCCAAAATATGACTACTAGCTACTCTAAATACTAATCCTGCGCAGACGAAGTCGCGGACACCAGCTAGTTATAGATAAAGATAGGGAGACAGGTCTTAAAACCTAACAAACAACAACACCTTTTTAAATTCTTAGCTTTCATGTGGGTTCGAATCCCGGTCGCGCACCGATGAATTTTGTAAGGAAATCGGTATGTCCTGAAAATTCTATTAAATAAATAAATAATACCTTTCACCACACTGGTTCTGTCCCAAACGGTTATTGACCTACAGATCGAATTGACATGACAAAAGTTGTGCTGTAATAAATAAACATACAAACATACAACGCACCGATTCACCAAAGTTGTTTAATGAGATCTTTGCTCGTTTCGCTCGCTCGATCAAAAATAGTCATAGAATGAAAATAAGTATTGTTATGAATAATATTTTGACGGTCTGTTTCGACAGCCCTGTTAGCAATTCCTAGATAAAATTTGATTTACTCCACCTCCATTAATTGCTGGACAGACAGACAGACGTACACACTATTAGTATATGTAGGCATGTAGTAGACTGGATGTCCTACAGAGTAAATTATGTCACGAATATTATTAATGCGAAAGTTTTTAACTGTGAGGATGCTAGCTTGCTATGTCGCTGATTCTTTCTTGGTCACCTGTATCAGGTCAGTGTACAGGTTGAGGTGTGGTGGCTCTGGAAAGGGCCTATGGCCGTCGATGAAAGAATCAGTGTAGTGATTAAAGTGCGCCTCTTAGAGGCTCATGCACCTTGGAGGAGGTAGGGCACAGCGAGATTTTCTCATTCTAAATTGGAGCAGCCCACCTGGGGAGGAACCTCCGCCTTCCAGAAGATCGCAGCCAAATAACGTTATTTGTTGCAAAAAGTGTTGTGTTCCTGCGGTGAGTAAGGTTGCCAGTGCTCTTTAGGGGTGGGGGGGTTCGGCGAGATTTTCTCGTTCTAAATTGGAGCAGCCCACCTGGGGAGGAACCTCCGCCTTACAGAAGATCGCAGCCAAATAACATTATTTGTTGCAAAAAGTGTTGTGTTCCTGCGGTGAGTAAGGTTGCCAGTGCTCTTTAGGGGTGGGGGGGTTCGGCGAGATTTTCTCGTTCTAAATTGGAGCAGCCCACCTGGGGAGGAACCTCCGCCTTACAGAAGATCACAGCCATATAACGTTATTTGTTGCAAAAAGTGTTGTGTTCCTGCGGTGAGTAAGGTTGCCAGAGCTCTTTAGGGGTGGGGGGGTTCGCCGTCGGCAACGCGTGCGTGATACCTTTGGTATTGCAATTGCTCATAGGCTACGGTAACCGCTTACCGACAGGTGGGCAGTGTGCTTGTTTGCCACCTTAGTTGTATAAAAAATACATGTCACATGTCTTCGAATGTTTACCATTTCGCTTACGCAACAGCACTCCTGGTTACTGACCTCACACAGGATGACCAAGAAAGATTCAGTGACGCGACAAGTAAGTGGGTTTTGAGTATGCGCGACATTTTAGCAGTTATAGGCAAAGTTATAGGCCTGCGACAGTGCCGCCCCCTGGCGGAATGCCAATCGCAACTACTTAATAACTCCGAACAGCCTTCATACTAACTAAAACTTTAATATCTTAATAAACTGCTGGTAAAGCTGTAAACTCGTCTATCATTCACTAGCTTCTGACTGCGGCTTCGCTCTCGTGGTACCTACATAAAAAATAGCCTATATGCTATTCTACTACAGAACTCTATGTATTCAAAGTTGGCGGCCATTACGACGTGATTGAACCACAACCATCCATACATTGACCTCATAGTTCAGTTGGTAGTAACTCTGCCTTCTGCGCTAGAGGTCGCGGGTTCGATTCCCGCACTGGACAAACATTTGTGACTAACACAGATGTTTGTTCTGTGTCTGGGTGTTAAATATATATCTATTATGTATATCAGTCTCTGGTACCCATAGTACAGGCTATGCCTAGTTTGGGATCAGTTGACCGTGTGTGATATGTCCGGAATATTTATTTATTTATTTATTGGAGAAGGTAGGGCACAGCAATATTTTCTCGTTCTAAATAGGAGCAGCCCGCCTGGGAGGTACCTCCGACTTACAGAAGATCGCAGCCAAATAAAATAATTTGTTTCAAATAGTGTTGTGTTCCTGCGGTGAGTAAGCTCAAGGTCAGAGCTCTTCAAGGGGGGAGAGGGGAAGGGGTCGGGAACGCGTGCGTGATGCCTCTGGTATTGCATTATATTTTAAGTAGTATTCAATTTTATAGAAGCATTATGTACATATTTCATCAAGTGTAGCGTGTGCTGCCCTTAGATCATTTGTTGAAGCTCACATTTGTCTTCTTTTTTTGTCTTCTTTTTCTTTCACATTTTTATAAGCTCTTATTTATTAGGAATTATAATTAGATTACTTTTCTTTGGAGCCTCACCTAGTTCGATCGGCACCACACTGAAGCTTTAAATTCTATTTTGTGAAAAAGGATCATCGAAAAAAATGCTAGGCCAAGCCGTGTTTGTTGCCTGATTCTTGTAGGCTTGGTCGCGAGGAACAGGCGTAGCTTCACCTAGTTTCTAAGACGTTTCAAAGTGATCCTAGTGATATTATTGAAATAAAGGCCTTTTGACTTTGACAAGCGTTCATAGGCTAGGTGGGCCGTATGGTTGTTCGTGTAAAATTGTTTGTGACCTTAGTTGTAAAAAAAAGTAGATAGCGACCAAGTCTCATCTTGACTGTAGCACAGAATATATGGTACAACGGTACGGTCTACGCCGTAGCGATGTGCTACGACGGGTGCTACGTGTGCTACGAGCGCTACGGCCTACGCTGTGACCATCTGTGGATGAATTTGACAAATGACCGCCCGACGATGCGGTATACAAGGTGATTCATGATATGTATGCCACCCCAAAAGGGGCTTATTCTACACCCAATTGGCAATAATGTTATACAACTTTTGGAAATTCGACTTATTTCATTGAAAAAACTCTATGGAAAAATCAGCTGTTTTGGGTTCAAGTATGTTCAAACTCAATGAATCAGCTGTTTTAGGTAGCAATCTTGATGCCGAACTTAGATAGATAGATAAGAAATTTATTTGGCACTACAGACACACACAATTAACATAGATAAACAATTTTAAACTAAAGTACATACAATAGGTAGGTATAAATAATCAAAAGAGCAATTTTCAAAAAGTAGGTATCTTATAGTAGGCAAGTCTGCGTGTGCTGCAGTACAACAAATAGGCTATGGCTCAGTGAAATATTTTGCTTAAAAACAAAAACACTGATTTTCAGCCAAAACCTGATCGAGAGCGAGTAGAACGAGTACAAACGAACAATGCGTAGGTACCTAGCTGTGAATTTGTGTTGTTGTGATTGTGTAGTTTGCTATCAATGATTACAAAATATGAAATATAATAAATTAATGACAATAGTGCGAAAAAATAATAATATAATAATGATAATTAATAAAATGAGCTTACAATATTTTTGTTTATTTTTGGCATACGAAGTGCTTGGACCCTCTATTTGCTTTTGCAATAAAAACGAACTTCTCGTTAGTTTAGTAATTAGTTATAATGATTATAAAAATATCGCTAAAGTTCTTTATTTTTGGTGATAGAATAACCCCCTTTCGGGATGGTATACATGTTATGAATCACCTTGTATAGTTCCGGCTGCTAGAACTCCCTTTTGAAATCAAAGCAATTGTATTTTTTTTTTCCCGACCTCTCACACACGGTCAACTGATCCCAAACTAGGCATAGCCTGTACTATGGGTACCAGAGACTGATATATATAATAGATATATATTTAACACCCAGACACAGAACAAACACCTGTGTTTTTTTTTTTTTTTTTTATGCTACTGAGGTGGCAAACAAGCATACGGCCCACCTGTTGGTAAGCGGTTACCGTAGCCTATGAGCGCTTGCAATACCAAAGGCATCACGCACGCATTGCCGACCCCGAACCCCCTAAAGAGCTCTGGCAACCTTACTCACCGCAGGAACACAACACTATTTGAAACAAATAATGTTATTTGGCTGCGATCTTCTGATTAGTCTGTGTTAGTCACAAATGTTTGTCCAGTGCGGGAATCGAACCCACGACCTCTAGCGCAGAAGGCAGAGTTACTACCAACTGAGCTATGAGGCCATAGTGGTAGTAGCACCCTAAAGTATAGGTCCTAATCCTGTTGTGAAGATATTTTGTATACAAGATGATTCATAATATACATGCTATTCCGAAACTGGCTTATTCTACATCCAATCAAATAAAGTTTGTTTTGCGATTTGGAAAATCTGTCTCAATTCGAAAATCTTTTCATGGAAGAAGAAAAAGAAGATTTTTCATAGAAAAAAACTATGCAAAAGTCAGCTATTTTGGGGACAAATAAGTCAAATTCAATGAATCAGCTGTTCTCTCACGTTTAATCATGCTACACTTAACTTTACTTATAGTTAACTCTCTTCTTGAGATACATTTGGCTAAGGATGATTTACCTATGAAAAAACACATACACAATTATAACACTAGAAATAAGGAAAAACTAGATGTGCCACGAACAAGGCTTGTAAAGACTTACAAACTAGGTATTTGCCTTAAGCTCGCTATGTACAATAAATTGCCATTAGAAGTTACACAGTTACCCATCAACAAATTTAATTTTCAGGTCAGGAGATTTCTTGAGAGTCATCCATTTTACCATATTACCGAATATATGAATTGTTCATTCTCTGATATGCATACGAGTAATATGTAGGACACTATCTATTAATCCATTAATAATCTGTAATAATAATAATAATACTTAATTAATAATCTGCATGTTAATTTATGACAATAACTGTAATTGGACATACCTATGTTATGCAATGTAACGCTAAGGGTGAAATAAATGAATATGAATATAATATGAATATGAATATGAATACAAAATCTAGGTTTAGACTCAGATTATGTAAAAATCTCCATCTACACCGTGAATTCTCAGGCAAGTAATACTTAAGTAAGTCGCAGGCGGCGCCCTCTGGTGATAAATAGCGGCGCAACTCGCAACTATTCCAATATGGGAACTTAATTTTGCTTGCGACGTTCCCTGCACGGAACACTATGCAATGGAGTACAATTTAGTGTACGGAGAAAATTATGAAGGAAGGCTTAAATTTGTACATTGTGTAAGCACGAAGGCTTCATGTAAGGTTCAATACATAGTAATGAACAATGAAAGAGCATTTATTTGTCCGCAACAACAACATTTAACAATAAGTTTATAGCTATAAATGTAGGTAAAAAATATATGAAAACAGATTAGGTTGGTAGTAAAAATAAAAACAGAAGTGAGTTTTTTTTGCATTTATTTATTTAACTAGTACGGCAAAACCAATTACACTAATTAAAATTAAAATTATAACTTTTCAGTCATTCAATAAAATTCATAAAATGTCTTAAATACACAGTCAAAATAAAGGCCTATATTATTACAATATAATAATAAAAACAGAATAACACCTTACTAATTTCCAAATTCATGCAAAATTCCAAAATTGCATGGGGCCAAAAAGGTCCCTATCTCTGCATAAGCTGAAAGGCTTTATCCTACTATGAAAAAAAAATATGAAAAAAAATTTATTTGTAAAAAAAAACAATCCAGGTACAATCTACCAGCGGCCTTCACACTAGGCATAGCCTGTGTTGTGGAGACCACTTATAAGAATTAACAGGAAGATAAGTTCGGACTACCTACTAAAACAAACATTAGAAAATTAATAAAGAAATACTTAGAACTACTATCCTACTGGCCGTGGTGGCCCCGGCTAAAGAATAGGCCTCTCCATATCTATCTATCCGCGGATGTCGTAAGAGGCGACTAAGGGAAAAAAGCTAGGGGATGGGCAGCAGCGTCCCTCATTTTAACAACGATAGCTCTAACTGCGCTCGCCAACCCGCATGCCCAGCGTGGTGAGTATGGGCAAATCCCCCCACATGATAAGGAATTCGCTCTGTCTGTGGGGGAGGCCATGTTCAGCGGTGGACGTCGTACGGCTGAAATGATGATGATGACTATCCTACTGATATTGCGAATTCGTAAGTTTGCACTCAATCACGACGGTTTAGGCAGTGAGTGGTTTAGTCGTGTCAGAAGACAGCCCATACATACATAAATAATTTATTATTTTAAAGGATTTTTGACCTATGGTGAGCGCCGACTGTGCTGCGCCCGAGTTAAAGTTAAGTTGGGGCAACGAGCTCAGGGGCACTTAGGCTCGTATTCAGAGACACGACTCAAGCATAGATTTAATCACAGATCAGCTGAAATCTACTTAAGTATTGAATCTCTTCTAAAACATAGCTTTTATTCAAGAACGGTACTTAAACTTTTCTCAGCTGAATCGAGTCTCAAATCTGTACTCAAATGTTCTCGTTTACATTTTGATTTATTTATAATTTTCGATCCGTTTTACGCAGAAATTCAAACAGCCAGGGTGAAATAGAATAGAACAATAAAGTGAAGTATAAATATGCATCAAAGTACGTGTAACGGAACGAAAATGTCATTTGATTAATGTCAAATCAAATCTAAACTCAAGCACCGATTTCGTCTGATTGACGTTTCAGAATAAGCATTTACTCAGGTGAACTGTGATCATTAAATCTATACATATGTACTGTTCAAGAATTAGAATCTCGCCTCAAATCGAGATTTAAGTACAGATCAACCCTTGAGTCTTGTCTCTGAATACGAGCCTTAGGAATGGACCTCGGCTTGGGCCGTTCTAATCGGGGGTGGTTAGACCTGCACAGACTTCCCGCTGTGGGCTGTTTTGGTGGATTTTCTAATTCTAATCGGGGGTGGCTAGACTTGCTTGGGCCGTTGCCAGAGGAAGGTTTTTGAGGAGGCCATCATTCTGAAGGGGTGGAAGCGCAGGGACGTCGTCTTCGACCCCGCCGGCGGGGTCGGTGTTAGTCTCTTGCGCCTCTTATAGGCTCGTGCACAAGCAGTTATTTTACAAAATGCTATTAGCACAAAGGATTAATTCACGCTGTAACTGAAAACATATCGATATTAATTAATAATCAATGACCGAGAAAATTCATTTTGAAATTACAAACGGTCGTTATCAGCGCCATGCTAGTGACCTGCTTTGTGAGTGCGATGGAGAAGTCATTTGAATACTGACATTACTTGTAGTAAGTAATTATTTTCGTAATTAAAGTAATTTTTTGTATTATTTTGGAAGATAGTATATCTATTCTATATTCCTACTAATATTATAAACGCGAAAGTTTGTGAGGATGTTTAGATGTTTGTGGTTCAATCAACTCTAGGTGTAGGCAGGCAACGCATTAGCAATGCTCCAGGTGTTGCTGATGTCAATAGGCGACGGTAACCACTTACCATCAGGAGGGCCGTAAGCCAGTTTGCCTCCGTATAACATAAAAAAAAAAACGCCGTAACGGCTCAACCGATTAAGATGAAACTTGGAATAGGTAGAGTTCTTTACCTAGAATGGCATATCTGCTACTGTTTATCTAGGCACCACGCGAGTGAAAGCCGCAAGCTATTGCTAAATATAGCTAAATTATACTATATACGTCATCATCATCATCATTTTAGCCGTAGGACGTTCAGTGCTGAACATAAGCTACCAATTATTATTATTATTTAAATGTATGTAAAACAAGACATTTGCAGCGCCCTACAGGGTACATGTACTTACTTAAGCTACCCTTACACCTAAGCTGTATCCATGTACATGTTGGCAATAAATGAATGAATATGAATATGAATAAGCTTCCCCCATAGATTACCAGAAACATACATTTGGGGGGATTTGCTCATACTCGGCACGCTGGGCATGTGGGTTGGTGAGCGCAGATAAAGCTCTTGTTGATAGGGACGCTGCTGCCCATCCCCTAGCTTTCTTCCCTTAGTCGCCTCTTACGACATCCACGGGTAGAAATGTAGGGGCCTATTTTCAGCCGGGTCCACCTAGGCTATGTAATGTTATTTTTTCGAAATGTTGCATGGCTAAGTACTATCTACCTATCCATATCTACCTATCCGCGGATGTCGTAAGAGGCGACTAAGGGAAGAAAGCTAGGGGATGGGCAGCAGCGTCCCTCATTTTAACTGCGCTCGCCAACCTGCATGCCCAGCGTGGTGAGTATGGGCAAATCCCCCCACATGATAAGGAATTCAATCTGTCTGTGGGGGAGGCCATGTTCAGCAGTGGATGTCTAACGGCTGAAATGATGATGATGAAGTACTAAATATCTCGTAAATCTTGTTTGACAGGCGCCAGGTGTCGCCACCGGCGATGACAGATCTGTGATTAATATCCCTAGCTCCAATACACACGGGAACAGAATCAGATAACCAAATATTTTAGTGAAATAGATCGTAATAAATGTGAAATAGATCACTAGCTCCCGCCCGCGGCTTCGCTCGCGTGGTACCACCACACTGAAGCTTTAAATTCCATTTTGTGAAAAAGGATCATCGAAAAAAATGATAGGCACGCGCGCCGTGTTTGTTGGCTGATTCTTGTAGGCTTGGTCGCGAGGAACAGGCGTAGCTTCACCTAGTGATTTTATTGAAATAAATGCCTTTTGACATTGACTTTGTCTTTGACTTGGTACCTACATAAAAAGTAGCCCATATGCTATTCCAGACTATAATCTATATCTGTACTTTTCATCCAAATCCGTTCGGCCGTTTAGCTGTGATTGAACCACAAACATTTCTTTTTTTCTCCCACTTTTAGATACCTACGTGGGTACTTGTGCGTACGTAGGTATATATATCACTATAACTATGTAAACTATTAAAGTAGGTAAGTGCCTCACCATCTTTTTTGCACGCCCAGTATGACTGGTAGAAAATGCTTTAGCATTAAGTCCTCCTTACACTAAGTTTAAGTGTGAAAGTATAAATAAACATCCAAACATCCTCACAAACTTTATAAACTAAACTTTTTTTTTTTTTTTATTTATTCGGGACAACAAACAATTGCACTCACATATTACAAAACTTAATTAAAGTAGGTACTAAAGTTCTTAGAGTGTAATCAGCCCCGTTGTCCACGGACTCGCATTTATAATATTTATAATATTTACTAGAGTTTCGTCTCAAACTGAGATGTCGCAATGAATAGTTAGTGCTTCAATTATGAATGCTAAGTTTCAGCTCAATCTGACAATTTTCTGAGGAGTATACAAAAAATAATAAAATATTCCGGACATATCACATATCACCGTCAACTGATCCCAAACTAGGCATAGCCTGTACTATGGGTACCAGAGACTGATATACATTAATAGATCAATATTTAACACTCATACACAGAACAATCTGTGCTAATCACACAAATGTTTGTCCTGTGCGGGAGTCGAACCTCTACCGACAGAAGGCAGAGTTACTACCAACTATGAGGCTGAGTACCGCTGCTCGAGTATCTAGAGAGAGTAGAAACTCCCGGCACTTATTTATAGGAAAAGCCACTGAATTGAATTACCCGTCAATAATGATATAAGGTGTTCTGTTCCCGGGCCCGGGCAGTACATCACCCGCCTGGGCCCGTTCCACTAATTAATTGCGCAGTTCAGGAGTACCTTTTGTCTTGTCTCAATGGACGGCAAGCGTTCAGCGTTCAATTGTGCTAATATTTTGGAATGGCGGTTTGCATTTGATTTATGGGTAGGGGGTTCGATGCTGTTTGAGTTATTGTTGAACGTTATAAAACAACTTGCTTGCGCCTGAGGCTTTGTTCGCGTTGTAGAACTCTATCTATTCGAAGATTCATCAAAATCGGTTGAGCCGTTACTATGTGATTGAACCACAAACATCCAAACATCCTCACAAACTTTCACATTTGACATTTATAATATCCCCCCACCGCGTCTATCTGTGTCTGAACGCGATAAACTCAAAAACTACTGAACCGATTTTCATAAGACTGCATATTATAAAACTAGTAAACGTAGTATTTATTATTAACTTATTCCATGAACAATTAAAAGTTCTTATTAGAAAACTCTGTGGGTAAAACAGCTAACATAAATTGAATCAAATACCAAACAAATTAGATTTTTGTAATCCAATCTAACTTTTTAAGCCCCCAAAATTCCATTATGTTATCAAATTAGCTTGAATGCCGTAGCCGCGTTCAAACATGAGATATGTCATTGATATCCATCCTTATATTATAAATGCGAAACTAACAAAATAATCTTGAAGGGGGTAAAATAGGGGTTGAAAGTTTGTATGGGCAATCCATAAATACTCAAGTTAGGGATAAGAAAATTCTTATTTAGGCTTATGGTAAGAATTTATTGAATATCTACCTGATTATTATTATAATTATACTACTGTAACTGTGGGTTACTATTTATTTATTTCTGGACTTTACTTAAACAATTAGAATTCTTGAATATTATATTGACATTTACATGCTTATATTAATCTAGTTAGAATTTTCAGTATGTGGGGGGATTTGCCCATACTCACCATGCTGGGCATGCGGGTTGGCGAGCGCAGTTAGAGCTATCGTTGTTAAAATGAGGGACGCTGCTGCCCATCCCCTAGCTTTTTTCCCTTAGTCGCCTCTTACGACATCCGCGGATAGGTAGGGGCCTATTCTTCAGCCGGGGCCACCACGGCCATGAAGACACCCAATATCCATAAAAGGGGCAAAGTAGGGGTAAAATTATGATGTACTAGTTTTCATATAAATGAACGAAGTCGCGCTAGTATCATTTAAAGTTCTTTTGAAAATGATCCTTGACTCTACTGAATTCAATTTTGAGTTTGAAATTAGAGGGTGTGCGATATAATTTCACTACACTGATTCTTTCACCGACGGTCCTCCATAACCTGGTCACTGACCTAATACAGGATGACCAAGAAAGAATCAGTGACACGAAAAACAAGCATTTATCCGAGCGTTTAAATCACCGTACACAAAGCGACGTTTATCACCGTTGTGTTCTGAACAGGGTAGGCAGACAAAGGCACGGGACAATTCAGCATGTACCTACCGATTGTGATGTAGGTACCCCCATTGAAAAGGAGGTTAGTAGGAATGCGCCTAAATCATATTAATTATTGTTTGAGAATTAATTTATAAATTCCTAAGGTTTCGTAAAATATGTCAGCTTGTGTGAGAAATTGGTTCTGATTATTACCTAACCTAATAGCTCAGTTGGTAGTAACTCTGCCTTCTGCGCTAGAGGGCGCGGGTTCGATCCCCGCGCTGGACAAACATTTGTGTGATAAACACAGATGTTTGTTCTGTGTCTGGGTATTTAATAATATTTATGTATTTTATATATATCAGTCTCTGGTACCCATAGTACAGGCTATGCCTAGTTTGGGATCAGTTAACCGTGTGAATATGTCCGGAATATTTATTTATTATTTATTATTAACCGGAGCATTGGTGGAGTGCCCGTCTTCGTGAGTTGGGCGAGCCGGTGGACGTATTCCACCGGCTGAAATGATGATGATTAGAAAACTTTGATCGGTGCTTGCTTTCTTGACGTGTCACTGATTCTTTCTTGGTCATCCTGTACCAGATCAGTGAGCAGGTTGAGTTATGGTGGCCCTGAAAAGGGCCTAAGACCGTCCGTGAAAGAATCAAAGTAGCGAAAGGATTAAAGTGAGCTCTTAGAGGCTTCTTTCGTGCTCATGTCACATGTCTTCGAATTTTTACTTTCTAGGACATTCCGGGTTCTTCACGATTGTACAAGACAGAAGAAAAAGTTTTTGGTATTTTATAGAAATACGTTTATTAATTAATTTTTAGTTACACACACGATAACATTGCATGATGGATGAGAACCAACAGGAAGTCCTACCATAGACCCTTCAGCTCTTCCCTAGACCAACGTTCGGATACACATTATTTACATTGTTGTTGGTATTGAACATATTGGGGGCCGGACTAAAACAGTACATTTTGTGTCTATTTTAACCAAAGATATTATTAACTAATTATCTAAGCCACACAATCAATAATGACAATGTGAAAGAAAAAACTTACATTACATTTTTAATCCTAATCAATTTCTAATCATGAGAATGACTGGTTTTACACTAAACATAACAATACTTATAAATTTATTAAAGACTGTCAAGTGGCAGAGGGCACACTTTCATTATGCTTGTTGTAATTATTGAACCTTTAGCGGTTTTTACATTTAAGGCACGTACCTTACCGTCCTTGCCTGGCATAACAGCAACTATTCTACCTATAGGCCATTGTAACGGGGATACATTATCACTTTTAATAATGACCATAGTACCTATTTGTAGGTTTGGTTGGACACCTTTCCATTTGGGTCTGCTTTGCAACATAACCAGATATTGTTTGTGCCATTGGCGCCAAAATGTTTGCTGCATTTGCACACACTGCTTCCAAAAGGAAAGCCTTCCAACATTTTCACCAACCAGATTTAACTCTGGGTAAGCAGTTAAAGAAGAGCCAGTCAAGAAGTGAGCGGGTGATAGGTAAGACATGTCTTCATGATCCGCTGACATAGGGGTCAGTGGCCGGGAGTTCAATATCCCTTCTATTTGAACCAGAACTGTATAGAGTTCTTCATAGGTAAGAACAGTCTGTCCGATCACACGCTTTATATGGTACTTAACACTCTTAATTCCAGCCTCCCATAAGCCACCAAACACTGGAGAATATGACGGAATAAATTGAAAATAAATTCTTTCCGCACTGCAAAAGTCATGTACCTCATCTTGGTGGCTCGTGGAATTCTGTAATTCATACAATTCATTTAATACATTATTTGCCCCTTTATAATAGGCAGCATTATCACAATGTATTTTAGTTGGCTTATTTCTACGAGCTATAAACCTTTTTAAACAGGCTAAGAATGTGTTTGTTGTCATATCAGAAGCTAATTCAATATGTATTGCCTTAGTTACAAAACATACAAATATTACAATATATGCCTTTGTAATGACTGGTTTTCTTATTCTAGACTGTTTTACATAGAAAGGTCCTCCATAATCTGTACCAATTATTTGAAATGGCCGCGTGACATTGACACGATCTGCTGGGAGGGAACCCATAAGTTGAGTTGTGGCCTTTGCCTTAAGCTTAAAACAAGTTATACATTTGTGTATGACTGACTTTATTTCCCTGCTTGCATTAATAATCCAATATCTTTCATTTAAACTACACATCACCAACTTCTGTCCTGCATGCTTGAGCCGCGAATGCTCATGGCGAATAATTAGCTTTGTGATATTAGAGCCCTTGGGTAATATGATTGGGTGTCGCTGAAAAAATGACATATTGGCGTTCTGCAATCGCCCCCCGATTCGAAGCAAAGAACTGGAATCAAGAAATGGGTTCAAATTACTCAAGTTAGTTTTTATATTTGATAAATTACCATGCTCTTTTAACTGTTTTATCTCAGCATGAAAATGTTTTTCTTGGTCAAGTCTAATAGTAGTATGCAAAGCAGATGTCAGTTCTTGAGGGCAAAATTTCCCTTGTTTTTTAATGTTTTCTTTTCTACAGTTGTTAATGAACCTTTTAACATACGAAATTATTCGTGTAAGTTTTTCAATATTGGAATATTTATCCAGTACCAAAGTCAGATCATTTACCTTATTACTAGTATTACATGCTTTTGTCACAGGCTTTATTTCAGGAATATTATTTTCTTCGAGTTTATCTACATTTTTAGAATGTGTATACTCAATACTTTGCAAATACTCAGGTCCATGAAACCACAAATGTCCTACCTCTGTCTCCATTAATTTTGGGGACATTCCGCGCGACAAACAATCCGCTGGATTTTCACTAGACTTAACATAGTTCCATTGAAATTGACCTGACATTTGATTAATTTTTTCGACTCTATTGGCTACATAAACACTCAGTTTTACAGGAGCAATATTCAACCAAGCCAGTACAATTTGTGAATCCAAGTACAAAAACGTTCTTACAACATATTTTAAGGACAGTGTGTCGTGCACCTTTTTGGATAACATGGCTAATAGCAACGCGCTGTTGAGTTCAAGACGTGGTGTAGTTAGACTTTTGTTTTTTTGGATTTATGCGTGATCTAGAGCATAAGAGGTTCACCCTTACAACATTGTCTGCACTGACTGTCCTCAAATATAGACAACAACCGTAAGCAATATTTGAGGCATCTGCATAACCGACAAGTTCTAATGAGTTAGACGACTGTACATTGATATTTCGAGGAACCGATATACATGACATTTGGACCAACTCATTGGCGAATTCAACCCACTGCTTATTGAGATCAACTGGAAGATTATCATCCCATTTTATATCCGTAAACCAGACCTGTTGCATTAAGTACTTTGCCTGAACTAACAAGGGACCAACGAGACCCAAAGGGTCAAAGAATTTGCTTATGAAGCTCAGCATTTGTCTTTTAGTGTAAACATTCAACACTTCCTTTTCGGGACATTTCATATTTAACGTGTCGCAAGATACATCATAGGTAAGTCCTAACGTTTTCATGTACATACTGTATTTATCAAAATCGACATTATCAAAGCATTGAAGATTGGAAGGAATATCATTCAAAATATCTCTATCGTTCGAACACCATTTATGCAGCACAAAGCTGGCCTCTCGCATTATCGCTAATAATTCTATTTTTGTTGCTTCTAATTCAGATAAATCATAGCTGCCGCATTGAATGTCATCAATATAAGTTGAATACCTTAAAACTGATGCAGCCAGGGGATATTTTTCTTTGTATATCTGAGCAAGCTCTAATAGACAGCGAGTAGCAAGAAATGCTGAACTTTTAAGTCCATATGTGACGGTTTGCAATTGCAAGCATTTTACAGGATCATGAATGGAGTCGCGCCATAGTATATTTTGTAAACAGCAAAATTCCCCTTTTAAGATGACACCTCGATACATAGCCTTTATATCACATAACAAGACAAATCTATATGTTCGAAACAATATTAATATATCAAACAGCTCATTTTGTACGACTGGACCGTTTAGTAACACGTCATTCAAGCATAAACCATTTTTGGTTTTCATGCTCGCGTCAAACACCGCGCGAACCGGTGTAGTTTTATTATTTGGGTTCAAAACCGGATGATGTGGAAGAAAATATACTTGACCATCATCTAAATTATAGTTTTGGATATCAAAAATCTTTGCGTGACCTTGGTCAACATAATCTTGAATAAATTCTTTGTATTTTTTAGACAACAAATTGTCCCTAGCGAAACGCTTTTCAAGATTGTAAAACCTTTGCAATGCATAGGAAAAAGAATCCCCTAGTTGCACGTTTTCTAATTCAAGCTTTAGAGGTAAGCCCACAGAAAACTTTCTATCCCGCAACTGAACAGATGATTGAAAACATTGCTCAGCTAATTGATGCTCACTAGTACCTTCTTTATACACAGTAGGTACCCTTTCACATTCCCATAATTTAGAAATGTTATCGCTTATTTCGCGCAACTGGGGGTCTTGATCTTTCACGTTGTGTGGAAAATTATGAACAATGTTACCTTTGACATGAATGCAACAATTGGTAGCAAAAACCTTGCCGGCTGAGACAGGCAGGTTGCCCGCGACGACATAACCGAGGGTGGTGTTGATTAGATACGGGCCGGACGGTGTGGCTGGCAGCGACTCACGCTGCAAGACCTGGAAAAATATGTCACATCCCAGTAATAAATCAATTTCACCAACCTTGTTGAAGTTTTTGTCCGCTAAATTAATGTGAGATGGAATGTTTAATTTTGTTATGTCAAAGCTTTGCTGAGGCAGATTGCATGTAATATGCTTTACCACACAACATGTGATCTCAGTAGAATAATCATTCACTGACGAATGAATTTTAATTTTTGTTTGCTTAGAAATGTTATGACTGCCATCCATAATTCCTAAAATTTGCTGATCTGAATCAAAGAGACTACATCCAATATTGTTAGCTAAATGTTCAGCAATGAATGATATTTGTGATCCACTATCCAGCAACGCCCTTGCATTTATAAATGCACCATTTTTACCTTTTATGCGGACAATTGCTGTTGGCAATAGGACATCCTTGGCCTGAGCAGTGTTTGTCATATTGACTGCTGGCTGGACTACATCAGAAGTACTGCTGGAAATTGCTACAAGCCCTGCTTCAGTTTCATTAGGTTGCAACTGCATGTGCACAAGCGTATTGTGGTGTTTTTGACATTTAGCACATTTAAGGCGAAGCTTGCATTTACCATGGTGCTCATTCAAGCAAATAGTGCACAAGTTTTGGTTCTTGACAAAATCACACCTGTCCTTCTCCGTAGCCATTTTAAACTTTGCACATTCATATAATCTATGAGAATTGTTACAAAACTTACATATTGCCTTGGATGTCACCACTCCGCTGACTGCCTTTGTAGACTTTGGAGACCTCGTGGACTGCGACGAAGCTTGCTCCTCCTCTCCTGAGTTTTCTTGAGCAATAGCCCTCTTTTCTAAGAAAGAAAGGAATTCAGACAATGTAGGCACCTCTTTAGGATTTCTTTCAAGATGGAAACCTCTGTTAGTATAGTTGTCAACCTTTTTTGCTAGAATATTGATAAGCAAACTGTCCCAATACTGCACAGGCTGTTCCAGGTTTTTGAGTGCGGCTAAGTGCAGGTTAACATTGCTTATAATAGAGCGTAAGCTTTTTGCTGTGCATTTAGTGAAGGTTGGCAAGTCAAGCAGGCTGTTTACATGAAAATTCACAATTTTAGAAGGATTGGCATACCTATTTTCTAACAACCTCAGTGCTTCATCATAGCTTTTGTCAGTAAGTTGTAAATTTTTTATTATGTCCAAAGCCTCCCCACTTAGCAATGAGCGCAGATAATACAGCTTCTCGCAAGCACTTAATTTCTTGTCGGCATGGATAACTGCCATGAATAAGTTTATGAATGGGTAGTAATCCACCACATTTTGCCCGTCGAACCCCTGCAGCGTAATTCTAGGCAATTTATGAAACTCACCAGTTGATGTGGGACGTTCCTTAATTACCGTGTCAGGTCGACGTGCTTTTATTTGACATTCCAGCACCGCTATGCCTTTGTAGTACAAGTCCTCGTATTCTGCGTATTCTTCCTTTTCAGTCGGATCGTGCAGAAGAATAGCCTGATTCTTGAGTTCATAATCGTTGAAAGCCGCAATGAGTCGTTTACGCTTTTCTTCTAATATCTCATACACGCACGATTTCACTTCATCAGACTCGCAAAACTTCCAGATACGCGTAATTGATCCCTTTACATAACTGCGGTTTGCTACCAAAGCCTTTAATTCCGACATTGTACGAAATGTAGTGGTAAGCCTAAAAGACAAATACCGAACACAGGGTTAGGACAAAATAAAATAACCGAGAAAACCGAACTTACTCAATTGCAACAAAGTATGATGAACGTATTTTTCCTTACCTGCCTAGTATTTTATAGGCAAAAACCGTAATACAACACACTGTTCTTACAATACGTTTAAATTGCGTATTTTTACTTCTATTTACTTAAATTGTAAGCAATTTGTTGTTGAAAAATAAAAACCAACAAACATTTACATAAAATACAAAATCACCAAATCACACAAAATGGTGGACAGGAAATAAAAAACACACCAATGAAACAAGAGGAAAGCGATTTTTTCAATAAGTTCAACTTCGGGTCGATATCTTAGTGTCCAATAGCAATGCACGGATTCGCAAGCAACGCCACAAACACCGCGTTGTGATTGGTTGTGGCACAGTATAGAAGATTGTCTTTGGTGAAGATTGCTGTGACCGCGTTCGGATACACTGTCGAAATCGTTGAATGCGCTTACGTTTGGAGTTCACCACCTGAAGTTGTATGCAGGCAGGAAGTTGACTGACTGCAGGAAGACTGCTGTCCTCTTCTGTTGCGTAGGAAAGGCGTGCTGTTCGCTCGCACCTCAAAGAATGCGATGAGATTGCAATCTTCTTGCACACGATGATTTTGATGATTTGTAAAATAGCTTGGTAGAAAGATGAATGGGAAATGTTTTCACTTTCTTGATATTTCTTCGGACTTCTTTATGACTATGACCGTGATTGCACCTGGGTAGTAGCACCAAAGCCCCGAAGTATTGCGTACGTGGGATAATCCTCAACGCTACCGCAATAATATTTCTTCGGAATGCACTTCCAATAGTGTTAGAAATCACGAACACTACTTCCACTGAAGTCCTGGAGTACCTACTGCATTAGCAATTAGGTAGGTATCCCGCCGCACGCCAGGAAGGAAGTAATGCAGGTTAACCACACCGGCCCCGCACGAAATTACTTCACCTTCTCTTCTCTAAGACGCACTTGATTTTAAGCCACTGGCCGTTAAACACGAAGGACCATTTTCTTCTGTACAAGACAGAAGAAAAAGTTTTTGGTATTTTATAGAAATACGTTTATTAATTAATTTTTAGTTACACACACGATAACATTGCATGATGGATGAGAACCAACAGGAAGTCCTACCATAGACCCTTCAGCTCTTCCCTAGACCAACGTTCGGATACACATTATTTACATTGTTGTTGGTATTGAACAACGATGTTTTCCTTCACCGTTTGAGAGCACTAGCATAGCGCTATATATACATAGATAAAAAATTATGTATTTATGTCCCTTGGATCGGAAAGCGGGACCAATACCACCCCTCTAACAGTGCTCTCGACTCGCTAAGCCAAGACAGATCGCCAAGAGAGATGAACTCCGCCAGCGCCCCCTATCTCACACGAACATAAACACGAGAGATGTTAGTACCGCGGTATTGGAGTCTCGTATATTATAGACAGGGAGGCGCCACAAAGGAGGTGAAACCGAATTTACGAGGTGATCCAATTTGCAATCGAGATTTTTGGTATTGAAATGCGTAAATAGAATTCCCTCCCGTACAAAGTTAAAGTCAAAGTCAAAGTCAAAAGGCATTTATTTCAATAAAATCACTAGGATCACTTTGAAACGTCTTAGAAACTAGGTGAAGCTATGCCTGTTCCTCGCGACCAAGCCTACAAGAATCAGGCAACAAACACGGCTTGGTGCCATTTTTTTCGATGATCCTTTTTCACAAAATGGAATTTAAAGCTTCAGTGTGGTGCCGATACACTCCTGTGTGTAGATGTGTCTTGATTTGTCTTGTTGATCGGGGAAGCGTTGTTGATTGTTACGTTTTATACATACATAAAATCACGCCTATTTCCCAGAGGGGTAGGCAGAGACCACGGCGTTCCACTTGCTACGAACCTGACATACTTCTTTTGCTTCATTCACTCTCATCATGTTCCTCATACACGCTCGTCGGTTTAGGGTAATCTGGACCGGGCCTTTTTCCAAAACGTCACCGATTTGGTCACTAAACACAAACACAACACAACTTTACATTATAGAGTAGGTACAAGTTATGTACCTACACAAATAAAATCGTATTATATTGAATGCAAAACTTTTTAAAAAGCGAGTTTTTTTTAAACTGGGAAATGGCCGATCCTGGCCGAATGCAAAAACCAGCCACATTCATATTCTGAAGAAAAAAAAAACTCGTAGATAAGGGAGCTGCGACTTTTTGGCGGGAACTTGAGAAAGTGATGTTGTGCTCTCAATTTATTTTACATAGCTAGTGTTAATTTGATTAATATTATGTGATTATGGTGGTGTTTTGCGTAATATTGTTTGAGTAAACCGCACAAGTGAAATGATTGCGTTTATCGTCATTTTTCGAGTTGGCGCCAAGAGGTCCCTTGAGGTTTTAGTAAAATAGCCACCATCATATCTTACTAAAACTGAATTTGACTTGACTTGACGGTGACTTAACCATGACTAAGAAGTAAAATGAGGAAGAAAGATAAAAATAACTACGAAGAAATATCAACGTAAGACTTGGCGGTAAGGCCTAGATGCCATAGCCAGCACGAAAGGGAAAAAATAAGGGAGCTGCTACATCAAAAATGCCAATTCGATGACAAATACCGCAACTCCGAAAATATGTTCGAAATACCGAGTATTTTCCACATGTCCGAATTAAATCACAAAATATGTAACAGAACCTAAATATTTGGAGCGTTTTGAAATGTGTTTGATCTCGGAAAAATATTCATTATTCAATGCTAAGGACGCGCGGCCGCGGAGATTTTATTTAATAATTTAACTAGGTTGCGCCCCCGACTCGCGGCCTCTGAAGTGCTTGTTTCAGCGCTTATAATTTTATGTTTCCTTTCGTTTATGTCTGTCGGTACTGCATTTAAACAAACTAAAATAATGGAGGTCAAACTAACAAATCGATGCCAGTTTATCTTATTTTTGTGTGAAACATTTTGATTAGAATATTGTCAACAACGCCCAGTCATTTAGAATAAATAGAAAAACGTTTATTTTGGTACCAATATAATCAGACTTAACATAACACAACACAAACAAAATGCAATTCAACATCATGGTGACAAAAATGGCCACCACTCAGCATGTGCTAGCAATGTATTTAAGCAAAAAAGGGGTCAATCTCGGAATGAGAGATAATATTTTGAAATTACTAATTATTAGAAATTAATTCCAGTAACAGATAACATCAATAAATGGATTGCGAACTGATCAGCTCATTATAGCATCATTTAGGGTAGGGTGGTCTAAGACTGCGCGGTTGATAAGACTGCGCAGACGTCATAACCCGGAAGTAGAGTGCAACTTGTAGCTAACTTCAGTGTTATTTTGAAGAGGCACGGCACTTGATATCGCTCCATGAATATTATTGGTTTTCTGAGAAAGTTCGATGCACCAGGTGAGTTTGAAGTTTTAATCACTGTTTGATCTTATTTGTCTTCAATTTAAAAGTGCTGTCAATCACTAGATTGAAATAAATCGAAAGTTATGCTGATAGATTTTGCAACCAAATACAATCACAAGACAGTGCCGATGAAGTTACTTCAGGTCTTTCTGGATAGATGGCAGTACCGGGATGAACAATTGAAAATGGACGATCGTGTAAGACTGCGCAGGATACGGTGGTCTAAGATTGCGCGCGCAGACTTACACGTCATATTTTATTTTTCCGTTTTCCTCATGTTATAACTTAGAATCATCTTTATAATTACGGTATTTCGCTTTTACAGAATTTCGTCGAGAAGAAAAAGATTATCCGAATGATCACTTTTCTCTCAAAAAATTAAAGAAAGAGCACGTAAATGGGTTGCAGAAGGCGTGAGTAAGAGATCTATAGCTAATGAACTAGGCATGGCTGAGTCTAATTTACGACTATGATTGATTAGAACTCATTCAGCTTAACCATAAGATCTAAACCAAAGACGGACAAATAAAACAATAACGTTGATGCACCAAAAACAAAAACTGGTTCTGAGAAAATTTTAATGTGTCCAGACTGTGGAGAAATTTATAAGGAACTAATAATTGAAGACTGGATTGTATGTGTAGGTAGCTTGTAATGAGTGGTGGCATAAAGAATGCACGGCACATCTCCTGATTTTGTGTGTGATTTTTGTCAGTAATATGATTAATTATTAACTGCGCACTCTTACACTACCCGCGCAGTCTTACCGAACCCACTGCGCAATCTTACACGACCGGTAGTGTAAGAGTGCGCATTTCCCATTTTGTTATTTTGCTCAAATAACTGTAAAACTATTGATCTCATGTCGAAGAGTCTTTATAATAATATTAATTGATTACTAAATAAAAGAAATAAATAAATTTTATTTTTGTAATGCTGTTCATTTTGATTTTATATCCTCTGATAAGTTAAGTGCGCAGTCTTAAACCACCCTACCCTAATGCCGATAATTATGTGGATTAGCGCAAATTGTGATGCTCGATCACCGCGGTCTACCGAAAATAACGTGACGAACGTAGCGCGATTGAGTATAGCGTAGACCAGGGATTCCCAACCTTTTATTCTATGTGCCTCACCCAACGTTATGCAAAAATACTACGCCCCCCTAGGGGTTGAATTGTGTGTCGAAATAATAAAATTAAACAAACAATGAAAATATGAATTAGTTAGTTTATTTTTATTTTAATGACAAGTAGGTACATTTAGTGAGAGCACTGTGGCTTGGCTTTATTAACCATTCCCTTTTCATTCTCAACGCGCGTGAGTATTTTAAGATTTTAAGGAAATACACATACCTACACAGCTAAAGCCGCCGCGCCCCCCCTTGAATCACCCCACGCCCCCCAAGAGGGGCGCGCCCCACTGGTTGGGAATCCCTGGCGTAGACAGACCTACACTCGGGATTCGCCTCGATTAGTGAACTAATGAACTGACTCTTTTATTTTAAATCATCAGATCAGCTGTTCTGTTTAATACTTCACTATCAAATTTCCGTCAAAAAGTAGCAGCTGACTGTCAAATGTGAATATAATTATCTGTAGAAGTACAAGGTGATTCATAACATGTACTATCCCGAAAGGGGGATATTCCAACAACGAAAAGAAATAATATTAGAAAAAAATCAATATTTGCATATATTTTTTTTCACAATCTTTCTTAAATGAGCTGTTTTTGGTATTTTTATCATCTTTAGAACTAATAACTAAACGTACAAGAAGTTCGGAAACAAGATTGCTACCTAAAACAGCTGATTCATTGAGTTTGACCAATACAGCTGATTTTAGCATAGAGTTTTATCAATGAAAAATATCAAATTTCCAAAAGTCGTAGAACAAACTCTAGCCAATTGGCTGTAGAATAAGCCCCTTTCGGGATGTCATTCATATTATGAATCACCTTGTAGTCCGTACCTACTCAGCACTAATGACCCCACCTGGCTTGCCCTGCATAGCTGTAATCAAGTATAATTAATAACATCTATTAATCTTGGCGCACCTGCTCCACGCATCACTGTCATGGCGTAGCTTGCCTGGCCAGTGTTATCAGATCAACCAGGCTTAGGAACGTTCAGCGGTTGGGTGACTGATAATGACCACACCTGAGCGTTTATGTTTACAGATAAACTTGTCATACCATTTTTTTATACAACTGAGGTGGCAGACAAGCGTACGGCCCACCTGTTGGTGAGTGGTTACCGTAGCCTATGAGCGCTCACCATGATCATAAGTGGCGGTATGTTACACGTTTTATCACGTGTTATCAGCCTGAAAAAGTCCACGGCCGGGCATATAGTCCTTTCCTGAAGAGTACGCCGAACGATATAGAGCCTTCTCCATCAAATTCAAAGGTGTTTATTTCAATAAAATCACTAGGATCACTTTGACACGTCTTAGAAACTAGGTGAAGCTACGCCTGTTCCTCGCGACCAAGCCTACAAGAATCAGGCAACAAACATGGCGCGCATTGTTGAACAGATTTTACCCCAAAACAGCAGATTCGCTTACTACACAATTTTCTATATCAGAATGAAAAGATGTCAGCGAATTAGCATTGCCATCCAGCGTGGCAATTCCGCCAGCGTCTTGGGGACGCTTCCGACTGATAGTGATCTGGATCAGTTGAGCTATCTATAGATCGTTTGTAACGGTCTTTAGATGGCTCAACTGTTTCTTGTGTATTTTGTAAATATTAACTTGTATTAGTTATAACGGGCTATGGAGAGAGCTAAGCTAGGAGTTTTACTACGTGATAAGATCCGAAATGAGGAAGTTCGTTGAAAAACCAAGGTCACCGACATAGCTCTCAGAATTAGCAAGTTGAAGTGGCAGTGGGCAGGCCATATAGCTCGCAGAACCGATAACCGTTGGGGAGTAAAGGTTCTCGAATGGCGACCACGAACCGGGCGACGCAATGTTGGAAGGCCCCCCACCCGATGGACCGACGACATTGTGAAGGTTGCGGGAAGTCGGTGGATGGAGAAGGCTCAAGACCGTTCGTCGTGGTACTCTTTAGGGGAGGCCTATGTCCAGCAGTGGACTTCTACAGGCTGATGATATTAGTTATAAGTTTATTTCTGTAAATAAAGAATATTATAAAGATATCATATATAAAAAACATTGTAACGGGTGGCGCTAAAACGCTAAAACGTATTATCCGGGTACAGGTAGATGACTTCTACGCGATCATACGCAAAAGAATTGCGTCCCTGATGCGCCGCGTCTGCGACAGTGGCAACAGCATGCTGGCCGTTGTGGCAGATAGTTTTAATTCTGGCTCCAGCATCATAGGCCACTGGCTTTCAAAACACCAGCCTGTCGCACAGTTGGTCACTCAATAATGCTTCTTTTTTTTTTACTATTTATAATTTTGTGCTTACTAACATATTTTATAAGTTTTTAATTAAATATAAATATTAATAAATATTCCGGACATATCACACACGGTCAACTGATCCCAAACTAGGCATACCCTGTACTATGGGTACCAGAGACTGATATACATAATAGATATATATTTAACACCCAGACACAGAACAAACATCTGTGTTCATCACACAAATGTTTGTCCAGAGCGGGAATCGAACCCGCGACCTCTAGCGCAGAAGGCAGAGTTACTACCAGCTTAGCTATGAGGCCAGTCTCTTTATAAGTAAGTACTTTAATTATTATTTTTTACTAACAAAATGGATGACATGTCTGAAATTAAAATAAATTGAATTGAATTGAATTGAAGCCGCGGTCAGCCAAATAAAATGTCTCCTCTATACAAGATGATTCTTGTCATGAATACCACCCCGAGAGGGGTTTATTTTATTCCATTCATAAAAAGAAAGAATATTAGCGAAAAAAACATAATTTTTCTTCTCTTCAGTTTTTTCCTCATATTCCTGTTACATATCCTCTTTTTTTTTTTTGTATTTTATGATTGATTTGATGATAGAAATACAACGTAGACGACCGAGAAGTTCAGCATCAAGATTTTTACCACTGATCTATTCAATATAAAAATATCGAATTGATGAAAAAGTCGTATAAAAATGTTTATCGCCAATTGGGTGTAGAATGCCGTGGTGGCCCCGGCTGAAGTACCTATCCGTGGATGTCGTAAGAGGCGACTAAGGGAAAAAAGCTAGGGGATGTGCAGCAGCGTCCCTAATTTTAACAACGATAGCTCTAACTGCGCTCGCCAACCCGCATGCCCAGCGTGGTGAGTATGGGCAAATCCCCCCACATGATAAGGAATTCGCTCTGTCTGTGGGGAGGCCATGTTCAGCAGTGGACGTCGTACGGCTGAAATGATGATGCTGGGTGTAGAATAACCCCCTTTCGGGATGGTATACATATTGTGAATAACCTTGTATTGGCAGCATGTGTTGAAGCATACATCATCATTGGCGTGATCCAATTAAAACACAATTTCGTAGTGACGTCCGTCACTTGCATACCTATATAAATATAGCCAAAGCCAAACCCTACTGCAGTTATAAATGCGAATGTTTGTGTGTATGTTTGTGGTTCAATCAATTCGTCGTAACGGCTGAACCGATTTCCATGTTTGGAATAAATACAGTGTCATAAAAAAACTCCCGAAAACCTAACTACGGAGATTTTCTCGTTCTAAATTGGAGTAACACGCCTGGGGAGGTACCTCCTTCCAGAAATTCATTTGTTGAAGCTCATATTTGTCTTCATTTTTTTCACATTTTTATAAGCTCTTATTTATTAAGGATTATAATTCGATTACTTTTCTTTTGAGCCTCACCTAGTTCGATCGGCACCACACTGAAGCTTTAAATTCCATTTTGTGAAAAAGGATCATCGAAAAAAATGATAGGCACCAAGTCGTGTTTGTTAGCTGATTCTTGTAGGCTTGGTCGCGAGGAACAGGCGTAGCTTCACCTAGTTTCTAAGACGTTTCAAAGTGATCCTAGTGATTTTATTGAAATAAATGCCTTTTGACTTTGACTTTGAATTCAACATTTTTCATTGAAAAACTAAGCAGCTTTATTGGTTCAAATCAGTTCAAACTCAATAAATAATTAAATTAAAAATAAGCTGCTATTTTCGGTAGATAATTTTGAAGACGAAATTCTCACGTTTTATATTTTGTATTTATAAAGATGACAAAGATAACAAAAACAATGTGAAACGGTATGGTAAACAAAACTGAAACCATTAATATTCTTTCATTTTGAACCATTGAAATGATTGGAATGTTTAGTATGTAATAACATATTTTAGGAGGAGGTAGGGCACAGCGAGATTTTCTCGTTCTGAATTGGAGCAGCCCGAGGTACCTCCGCCTTACAGAAGATCGCAGCCAAATAACATTATTTGTTTCAAATAGTGTTGTGTTCCTGCGATGAGTAAGGTTGCCAAAGCTCTTTTGGGGTGGGGGGTTCGGGGTCGGCAACGCGTGCGTGATGCCTCTGGTATTGCAATCGCTCATATGCTACGGTAACCGCTTACCAACAGGTGGGCCGTATGCTTGTTTGCCACTTCAGATGTATAAAAAAAAAAAAAAAACATCATCATCAACAACCTTTAGAAGTCCACTGCTGGACATAGGCCTCCCCCAAAGAGTTCCATGACGAACGGTCTTGAGCCTTTTCCATCCACCGACTTCCCGCAACCTTTACAATCTCATCGGTCCATGCGACCTTAAATAAATAAATATAAATATTCCGGACATATCACACACGGTCAACTGATCCCAAACTAGGCATAGCCTGTACTATGGGTACCAGAGTCTGATATACATAATAGATATATATTTAACACCCAGACACAGAACAAACATCTGTGCTAGTCACAAATGTTTGTCCAGTGCGGGAATCGAACCCGCGACCTCTAGCGCAGAAGGCAGAGTTACTACCAACTGAGCTATGAGGTCACTCACCTTCCAACACTGCGTCGCCCGGTTCGTGGTCGCCATTCGAGAATAACATATACCTATCCTTCTTTTTATCGGGTACCACGCAAGCGAAGCCGCGTGTGGAAACTAGTCTTTCATAAAGTTGCCATCCCCCTTTTCCATTTCGTAATGTGTCCCAGATGGCGATGCGATGCGATGTTTGTTGTTTTATGATACGGATGCATCCGTCACAGCATTGACGTCTCAAGGCGGTCGCCACACAAATATCGCTTTATAGAGATACTAGTGTGTGCCCACGGCTTTGCTCGCATGGTACCTTATAATAAAAAGGAGCATCATCATCCTGTAGAAGTCCACTGCTGGACATAGGCCTCCCCCAAAGAGTTCCACGACGAACGGTCTTTGAGCGTTTTCCATCCACCGACTTCCCGCAACCCTTACAATGTCATCGGTCCATCGGGTGGGGGGCCTTCCAATACTGCGTCGCCCGGTTCGTGGTCGCCATTCGAGAACCTTTACTCCCCAAACGGTTGTCGGTGCGAGCTATATGGCCGGCCCAATGCAACTTCAACTTGCTAATTCTGAGAGCTGTCGTTGACCTTGGTTCTTCTAAGAATTTCCTCATTTCGGATTTTACACGTAGTGAAATTCCGAGCATAGCTCTCTCCATAGCCTGTCGCGCGACTTTGAGCTTGTGTATGAGGCCAATAGTTAGCGATCAGGGCTCCGTGTCTGATGTATTGTAAATGTTAGTTACCTTTTGGTGCTTCTTGTTTTCTTTATGTATGTATCGTGTTAGTGTAAGTGACGTGTTTGGTTCTGGTTCCGACGGAAGATCAGCGTTGTGATGGCCATGTTCAATGGCTATCACAACATATTGCTGAGTCGGACTTTTTTTTTTATGTTTTTCCCCTTTCGGGATGGCTATGGCATCTAGGCCTTACCACCAAGTCTTACGTTTATTTTTCCTTGTTATTTTTATTCTTTCGTCTTTATTTTTCATCTTATTCATGGTCAAGTCATCATCAAGTCAAGTCAAGTTCAGTTTTAGTAAGATATGATGGTGGCTATTTTACTAAAACCTCGAGGGACCTCTTGGCGCCAACTCGAAAAATGACGATACACGCAATCATTCTATTTCACTTCACTTGTGCGGTTTACTCAAACAATATTACGCAAAACACCACCATAATTACACAATATAATTCAATTTAACACTAGTTTTGTAAAATAAATTGAGAGCACAACATCACTTCGCAAGTTCCCGCCAAAAAGTCCGGACGCCTTTTCGTAGCATTTAAGTTTTATTTTTTTATTTTTTTTAGTCTTAGTTTGTATAGTTTAGTCCATAAGGTGTTGGGTAATTTTAAGGTGCCTTTTAATGCTACGAATAAAAGTATTTTCTTTCTTTTCTTTCTTTCTTTCTGATGATGAAGACGCACTGATTGTAGACTTTCGTCTTGAGGCTCTGGAAGGAGCATAATATGTGCTATTCCAGACTATAGGTAATCTATCTCAGTGCCAAATTTCAGCCGTTTTCTGACGTGATTGAGTAACAAACAGCCATACAAACATTTTTTTTTTTTACATGTCACACACGGTCAACTGATCCTAAACTAGGCATAGCCTGTACTATGGGTACCAAAGACTGATATACATAATAGATTTATATTTAACACCCAAACACAGAACAAACATCTGTATTCATCACACAAATGTTTGTCCAGTGCGGGAATCGAACCCGCGACCCCTAGCGCAGAAGGCAGAGTTACTACCAACTGAGCTATGCGGCACTGGTGGAGGGGTGGTAGTGGCCCCGCCTTCCGATCCACAGGTTGTTAGTTCGAAACCTGTCGTGCACCAATGGATTTTCCATTCGGAAAATTTATGTGCGCTATGCTAGTGCTCTCAAACGGTGAAGGAAAACATCGTGAGGAAACCGGCATGTCCTAGAACCTAAAAAATTCGAAGACATGTGACATGTGCACGAAAGGAGCCTCTAAGAGGCGCACTTTAATCCTTTCACTACACTGATTCTTTCATCGACGGTCATAGGCCCTTTTCAGGGCCACCATACCTCGACCTGGTCACTGATCAAAGACAGGATGACCAAGAAAAAACCAGTGACACGACAAGAAGAAGAAGCTATGCGGCCAGTCAAACTTTCGTCAAACGTTAAAACTTCCGCATTTATGATGACATATCGCACGCAGTCTGAACACGGCTTGGTAATACTTGTAACAATGAATCCACGAGTAGCGATAGCGTGCATCGTCGGGATGAGATTGATGAACCAGCTATCACGCTGTTTCCGTCCCGCTGAGCACCGCCGCGCCGGCAGCGGCGGATGTGCACGCCACTGATAGCGACACTGTCGCATTTCGTGAACTTTTTAAGTTCTTCTTATCACTGATTCTTTCTTGGTCACCTGTATTAGGTCAGTGAGCAGGTTGAGTTCAGTTCAGTTCATGTATTGATAACAAAAAAGAGTTACATGTCAATACATAATAATCGATTTATAAAAATACCTATTAGCTAACAAATTCATTTTAGTTCTTAGCTTAAGTTTGACAATGAAATAATAATATTGTTGTTTGTTGTTGTTTAAAAATATGGTTGAGGTATGGTGGCCTTGAAAAGGGCATATGACCGTCAATGAAAGGATCAGTGTAGTGAAAGGATTAAAGTGCGCCTCTTAGAGGCTCCTTTCGTGCACATGTCACATGTCTTCCAATTTTTAGGTTTTAGGACATGCCGGTATCCTCACGATGTTTTCCTTCACCGTTTGAGAGCACTAGCATAGCGCACATAAATTTTCTGAACGGAAAATACATTGGTGCACGACAGGTTTCGAACCCACGACCGGTGGATCTGAAGCCGGGGCCACTACCACCCCTCCACCGGTGCTTTCCGGCTTCCAGTGCTTCCAGAAGAAGAAGACCGGAAGGTAGGAAGACCTAGATCAAAAATAGGCAAGATAAGTTAGATAAATAAGTTATTCAACTAAAGTTCACACATCACTAGAGGTGGTTCGTATTTACGCAACCAGGTTTTTAAACCAGGTTCTCGCATCATACTATACGTAACTATAAATAAATAAATAAATAATCCGGAAATATCACACGGTCAACTGATCCCAAACTAGGCATAGCCTGTACTATGGGTACCAGAGACTGATATACATAATAGATATATATTTAACACCCAGACACAGAACAAACATCTGTGTTCATCACACAAATGTTTGTCCAGTGCGGGAATCGAACCCGCGACCTCTAGCGCAGAAGGCAGAGTTACTACCAACTGAGCTATGAGGTCTGTCAACAAGTACGACTCATCTCTAATTGTCACCTTTTTTTTGTTACAGGTAAGAACAAACAACATCCGCGCACCACCACAGTGTCATCCCGTTCTATCATCTTTATCAGCATATATTTATGTGCACGTAAGGAGCCTTTAAGAGGCGCACTTTAATCGTTTCACTACACTGATTCATTCATCGACGGTCATAGGCCCTTTTCAGGGCCCCCTTAATTCAACGTGGATGACCAAGAAAGAATCAGGCAGACGACATGAAGAAGAAGATCTAGGTTTAACCTAGTATAGTAATATGTTATCTGTGGTATAACAGAGCAACGCACCACTGTAGCTATAGTATAGTATAGCTGTAGCATGGCTACCACTCAGATCTGACTCGTGTAAAGTCCTGAAAAGGTAATAAATACAGACAAACAGAGTTTTTTTCTCATTCATAATAATATTAGTACGGAACAGTAGCTACAGATAGACATAGATAGATAGATAGATAGAAAATGCTTTATTGCTCACCATAAAAAGTACAAACATTAACAAAAAACAATAAAAACTAAACTATGTGATGAACAATGGGCGGCCTTATCGCTGAAGTAGCGATCTCTACCAGACAACCTTTGGATGGAGTGGACTGGATATGATTAAATAGGGGTATATCACAAGATATCTTAGTGGTCAGTGAAAAAGCGTCAAGCATATTTTGACGACATTCATATCAAGATATCTGGGTACTGCAATGTTTCAGTGCCCCGATATCGCTGAGTCTGATATTGCTGACGATAATATCGTTATCATCATCATCATTATTATAAATAAATAAATCAGCCTGCAGGAGTCCACTGCTGGATATAGGCCTCCCACAAAGAGCCCCAAAGAACGATCTTGAGCTTTCTCCATCCACCGACTTCCTGCAACCTTCACAATGTCTGTCCATCGGGGGGCCTTCCAACACTGCGTCGCCCGGTTCGTGGTCGCCATTCGAGAACCTTTACTCCCCAAACGGTTGTCGGTTCTGCGAGCTGTACGGCCTGCCCACTGCCACTTCAACAATATCGTTATCGTAACGACCAAATAAAAAAAAGAACTCAACTTTTTAGATTTACACGGCCCTTTAAACTTATTTTAATGAATTAAATAGCAAAACATACGAAGCGCGCGCCGTGCCAAGCTGTCAGTCAGCGAGTCGAACCCGCGACCCGCGTATAAATAGCTGCCCTAATGGCCAATCTAATATTAATTTAATGTCGTTTTGACAAGGCGACGCGACGTGGATGACGCTACGAGCCAAAATAAGATAGTTCATTATGTACCTGTACACAACAGTCATTGAGTTTTTGTCATACAGTGAGATGAAATGTGAGGCCATAAAGAGAACAGGCGGAAGTAGCTGTATAACTTCTTGTTCTTTGCAGTCCTGACTGCAATTTTTCTGTAGCGCCGCTGAATTTGAGTGCCACATGAGAACGCAGTAATGATGATTCTTGTAGGCTTGGTCGCGAGGAACAGGCGTAGCTTCACCTAGTTTCTTAGACGTTTCAAAGTGATCCTAGTGATTTTATTGAAATAAATGCCTTTTGACTTTGACTTTGACTTTGCAGTATTCATGACAACTCGGCATGCGATCCCGGAAATGATTCTATCAACAAAAAGAAAGAATATTTGCAGAAAAAACACAATAATACTGAAAAAAACTTTTCCCCAAACTGTTTTTATGATCTATTAAAATAACAAAAAAAATGACTCGTTAATTACCGATCGAGAAGTTCGGCATCAAGGTTGATACATAAAACAGCTGATTCATTGAGTTTGAACATACTTGACCCCAAAACAGCTGATTTTTACATAGAGTTTTTTCAGTGAGAAATGTCGAATTTCCTTATGTCATAGAACAAACTTTATTGCCAATGGGGTGTAGAATAGAGAGAGTGTAAGTTAGAATAAGCCCCTTTCGGGATAACATACATATTATAAATCACCTTGTAACAGCATAACAATATCGCGAGCTCCTAAAAATCAAACTCAAAATTAACTTTAAAATAAATATAAATATAAAAATAAATATATTCCGGACATATCACACACGATCAACTGATCCCAAACTAGGCATAGCCTGTACTATGGGTACCAGAGACTGATATATATAATAGATATATATTTAACACCCAGACACAGAACAAACATATGTGTTAGTCACAAATGTTTGTCCAGTGCAGGAATCGAACCCGCGACCTCTAGCGCAGAAGGCAGAGTTACTACCAACTGAGCTATGAGGCCAGTCAAAAAACGTAAGGAGAATGTTAGATATGTATCTATCGCACGCTGTTTGAATACCTCATAATGCTACAACTTTACAGGTATATTCAGTTGATTACAGAACTTGTTTGAACGTATTGTGAAGTAGGAAAATCGTTTTATGTACGTACTGGCAGACGGCCAAATTAGTTTTTGCGATTGCCCAATATGAACGTTGCACAACTTTGTGGACCTACCTTACTGTTGGCCATTATTCTTCTTTCGTGTGTGTAGTTTAAGGATACCTGCATTCCTTAACTTATGCTGTCTCCGGGGACAACTGACAGTGACAGATAACAGATGACACCTGAGATGGAGAGATGGATACATACTCTCTGGAAGTGAGTCAGTCTGCGGTCAAGCCGGCACGAGCAGGCGCGCGGGAAGTCACTGGGAGAGAGATATATTATATGTGATGTCATCATCATCATCATCATTTCAGCCGTACCACGTCCACTGCTGAACATGGCCTCCCCCACAGACAGAGTGAATCCCTTATCATGTGGGGGGATTTGCCCATACTCACCACGCTGGGCATGCGGGTTGGCGAGCGCAGTTAGAGCTGTCGTTGTTAAAATGAGGGACGCTGCTGCCCATCCCCTAGCTTTTTTCCCTTAGTCGCCTCTTACGACATCCGCGGATATGAGTTATGGAGGGGCCTATTCTTCAGCCGGGGCCACCACGGCCAATAAACTATGTTAGTAACCATGAAAACAGATTTCAAATTATTCATGTCACATATTATCAGAAAACATTCAACAAATTATTATTGCAAAAATAAATTAAATTGACTTAATATTGAAAATTCTAACTAGATTAATATAAGCATGTAAATGTCAATATAATATAATAACGAGGGAGTTGTCCTGCTAGGAACCAGTGAGATGAAAGGCATACACCACAGTGTGGATGGTTCAGGGAGACTAAATCTTTTTTGACAAATACCGCCACAGCTACGGCATTGTCAGTAGCGTCTTAAAGGTATTTCATTGTGCAGGTGTAAAGTAGGCATGGCTATTTATAAGTTGCTACACGGGCAACATGGCAACTTTTCATAAGTAAAACTGCCCCTTGGTTTTTCAAAAATTGCGGTTTTTCAAAAAGGTCATGGAGTTTCCCTGAATTGCGCAATTTAACTCTCAATTTAGGATAATTGGTGGTAGTGAAAGTGGCCCCGCCCCGCCTTCAGATTCACAGGTCGTGGGTTCAAATCCTGGTCGTGCAGCAAAGGATTTTCCATTCGGAAAACTTATGTGCGCTAAACAAGTGCAATACGCGCTATACTCAAACGCTGATGCAAATATTGGGAGGAAACCGAAATGTCATTGACCCTAAAAGTTCGGAGACATATGACATAAAGGAGCCTAAAGGAGCTAAAAGGCGCACTTTAATCCTTTCACTACACTGGTTCTTTCACCGACGGACTTATGCCCCCATTCCTCAACCTGCTCACTGAGCTAACACTGGATGACCAAGAAAGAATCAGTGACACAAGCGCGAGCTTTAAAAATGCTTCTAAAATGTCCCTGTATTATAAAGATTTTAAAACGCAGATAGACCACGTACTAATCTCAGCGTCATCCATATTCAATAACGCTTGTCTGAAGTCCCGAGCACCCTTCAGGCCGAACACTGACAAAGAGGAGGTGCTCAAGCAGAGGGGACACTCCTCAAGACTACTTCGCCAGGTTCCGATGAGGTGGCTTAAGATGCTGGGCTCAAATAGTGACCCAGAAACGTAGGAAGTCATTCTAAGCGATATTGTTCTTTAGAAATTTATATTATATTTTATTTATATTCCGGACATATCTCACACGGTCAACTGATCCCAAACTAGGCATAGCCTGTACTATGGGTACCAGAGACTGATATACATAATAGATATATATTTAACACCCAGACACAGAACAAACATCTGTGTTAGTCACAAATGTTTGAATCGAACCCGCGACCTCTAGCGCAGAAGGCAGAGTTACTACCAACTGAGCTATGAGGCCAGTCATAAGTTCTTTAGAAATATGAGTAAGTTAGGTTGCTTGCTTGCTTGTCTTGTAACTAACTCTTTCTTGATCCTGTATGTCAGTGAGCTGAGCAGGTAGGGGTATGGTGGCCCTGAAAAGGGCCTATGACCGTCGGTGAAAGAATCAGTGTAGTGAAAGTGTTAAAGTGCGCCTTTTACAGCCTCCTTTCGTGCACATATCACGTCATGTCAGTAATATTAAGTAACTAGCTTACGTCCGCGGCTTCGCTCGTGTCGTACACTGATAAAAAGTAGTCTATATGCTATAAGGTAAAGAACTCTATCAACTGAAAGTTTCATCGAAATCGGTTGAGCTGTTACGGCGTGATTGAACAACAAACATCCTCACAAACTTTCGCATTTATAATATTAGTAGGATAGAATAATAAAAAGTAGGATATTATATTTAAAAAAAAACTCGGTATAGCATATCGTGGACCCGAGCGTAGCGGCTCTCTAATATATGGTAGAACCTAGCAGCAGCTTTCTAGCTGCTGCTGTTGTTGTCAAATAGTAGATTATGCAACAAGGGCTTAAAGTAGTGTATTTTGTCCCGGGCGCTATATTGAACCCCTCGTACTCAGGATTCTTGCCTTAACTCCCTCGCTCCGCTCGGGAGTTAACCATAGGATCCCTCGTTCTCGGGGTTCAAGATCGCCCAAGACAAATTTAAGTCCGCGATGCATACTCTACTTTTTATACTTTCTGCGAGGCAATTGAAAACAATGACTGTTAAGTAGAAAGAAATGATTTTTCTGGAAGTAAGTTTCCAACTATGCCAGAGGCTTCAGATTGTATGCGTTCTGGAGTCGAATCAAAATCACTGTCGTCGTCACTTGACATTTTTTAGAAGTTTATTTGAATCGAAACTGAATTTCGGTGTAGATAACAGCACAGCAGTTTGAGCGCTTGGCGCCTTTTTTCCTTTTTTTGTTGTCTATTCTGTAGTGGTCAGTTCGACATTCAAATAAATCCTTCTTCGTGCGCGGGTGAAAATGAATTTCGTAAAAAGTTTTCATGTTTTTCTTTTTTTTTATTTGTAGGCAGTGCAAATAAAATAATAACATACAGCCTAATTAGAATAAAATCTCATTGCACCCAAACATTTTTGAAACCAACCTCGATCAAGCACAACTACTGGGTTGCATTCCAAATTCAAATCACATTATGTCCCATGGGAAATAATGAAATTCAGTACAACATTATGACCCGGCTAGACCGTAGGGCTGTAATGACTTACTTTAGGAAAGGTTTGCATGACACATAATATGCCATTGACGAGCAGGTAGTACTTATAAAAAATCTTTATAATCCGTAGACCAAGAATAACATAGACGTCACGTTAAATAATAATACCAACAAAGAAAAGGATAGAAATATATGAAACGACGTATGAGTAAAGGAGAAAGAACTGTTATCTTCCATCACTGTCTGCGTATCCACTTTCGGTTTGTTGTGCACCAATCATTGGTGCACAATAAAGTCAATGGTTAGTGTGAAAAAGTGCGGTAATTACTAATTTACTAACTAATATTTTTGTGTGCCTGGTGTAGCAGGTGTAGAATTCAACTGGTAACATGGTACGTTGCAGTATTATAGGCTCCACGAGCGATAGTTTAAGGAAAGTGGATAATATTACCTTTCACCGGTAAGTACTGTTTTTGTTTCTATTTGCAATTAAAACTCTATGCTGGAAAAGGATCTTGCTATATAATTGAACACGTTATTATTTATTTCGTTTTCTAATGCTTAAATATTTAACTTTTTTTAAATTTTAAAATTTATCTTTGGTTATAATAAACCGCACCAATTGCATGGTCATTCTCATGCCTAGAGCCGCGCACAAAAAAATATCCATTTCTAATTGGCTGGATTATACGAACTTTGGTCTTGCTCGGGTATACGCGCCAGCCCGGTCTATGTTATACTCTGTTTACGTTATAATCACGGTGTTTTTGAACTGAATAAAATGGCGGTATTTTCCGTTCAAAAACCGCCGATCTGCCCGCCACGTTGCTGTTCCCTTCGATCGCGCCAAGTCAGGTGTCGAGGGACTAGCTCGGATTATGCCAAGAGACACTCATGTCCTCAAGTTTAGCGGTTGCTCCCATAAAAAGCGGTACCGTTATTTAGGACCGTAATAAAGTAGAGACGCGGCAAACGGAATTGTATTCTTTGAAAATTGCGTTTTCGGTTCTACGAGCAGACCACTGGGCTATTGAGAGAGAGAAAGAGCTTTGCTCATAGTTTAGTGATAGAATCCACACAAGGGAATCCGTAGAAAAACCTAAGTCACCGACATAGCTCTCAGAATAAGCAAATTGAAGGGGCAGGCCATATAGCACGCAGAACCGAGAACCACTGGAGAATAAAGATTCTCGAATCATAACCGCGAACCGGACGTCGCAGAGTAGGAGGGTGTAGGCAATCAATAAAAGATTTATTGAGCGAATGGAATTTAGTAAAATATGGGCTAGGAGATCTTTTACATTTTGATGATGACAACGGAAGGCAAAAACATAACAGCATCATATCCCTAGGCAGTAGACAAAACCTTACTACTCTAGGATTAGCCATAGATAATATTAGTCGATTATACTCGACTAAACTAAACATAAATAGAAGGCGGTAATTTAATTACTATTTCAACAGAGGGCCTACCACCCGACGGACCGACGACATTGTAAAAGTTGCGGGTAGTCGGTGGATAGTAAGTCATGGCACTCTTTGGGGGAGGCCTATGTCCAGAGTCCTTTCTGAATTTGTAATTTGGTGTTATAAAAAAAATTTATTGTATTGCATCAGATGTCATCATAAATTGCGGTAATAGGTACATACCTAATAAGTAATAGGTACGTACATACTAACGGCACGCCTAAAGCTCTCTTCACAAACCGGAGCCATTTACACGGCCCCCAGTGTGTTGCATTTTGAGATTCAGCAAAGAAAAGGAACAATAAAATCACCCTATAGGGTGGTGCTCCTTGAATTTTGAACACCCTTCTGAGATCCATCGTCACCTTACGTCGACCGGTAAAGATTTTGTGTTAAATCAGCAAAAAATGTGTTAGAAATCTTGTCTTTTGCATTTTATAATACTAACATGGCCGTGGTGGCCCGGGCTGAAGAATAGGCACCATATCTACCCGTGGATGTCGTAAAGGTGACTTTGGGAAGAAGGCTAGAAGATGGCCGCAGCATCCCCTATTTTAACGATAGCTCTAACTGCGCTCGCCAACCCGCATGCCCAGCGTGGTGAGTATGGGCAAATCCCCCCACATGATAAGGATTTTGTTCTGTCTGTGGGGGAGGCCATGTTCAGCAGTGGACGTCGAATGGGTGAAATGATGATGAAGATGATGAAACGCTTACCATCAGGTGGGCCGTAAGCCTGTTTGCCTCCGTATAACATAAAAAAAACTAAATGCCGAATGTGCCCCCACATATTCCGATTGCCATTCGCCATTGGCTTACAGATTTAAGTAGGTACCTTTTAACTAACTACATAACGCGGAACACCCTGTATTACGGCCTAGCGTCAGTTAGAAGTGGGTTAAGCGGGTGTCAGACGACAGGTGTGGAGTTACTATTGTCACAAGAGTATTCCATTGTTTGAGGACAATCGGAGTCCGGTGTCCAAACGTCGGCATCGAGAACGCAATTTCGCATACAGGGTATTAATGGTACAAGACCTTTGCCTCACAGACTGCAAACTGCAGACTGGCCTCATAGCTCAGTTGGTAGTAACTCTGCCTTCTGCGCTAGAGGTCGCGGGTTCGATTCCCGCACTGGTCAAACATTTGTGACTAACACAGATGTTTGTTCTGTGTCTGGGTGTTAAATATATATCTATTATGTATATCAGTCTCTGGTACCCATAGTACAGGCTGTGCCTAGTTTGGGATCAGTTGACCGTGTGTGATATGTCTCTGGTACCCATAGTACAGGCTATGCCTAGTTTGGGATCAGTTGACCGTGTGTGATATGTCTCTGGTACCCATAGTACAGGCTATGCCTAGTTTGGGATCAGTTGACCGTGTGTGATATGTCTCTGGTACCCATAGTACAGGCTATGCCTAGTTTGGGATCAGTTGACCGTGTGTGATATGTCTCTGGTACCCATAGTACAGGCTATGTCTAGTTTGGGATCAGTTGACCGTGTGTGAAAAAAAAAACTTAGCTTGCGACCGCGGTTTCTCTCGTAGACCTAGATTTTTTTTTTATTTTTTTTTTTTTTTTATGTAATACGGAGGCAAACAGGCTTACGGCCCACCTGATGGTAAGTGGTTACCGTCGCCTATTGACATCTGCAACACCTGGAGTTGCTAATGCGTTGCCTGCCCTGGAGAAATCTTTTTGTATTTTTCTTAAAGCTCTTCATGTTGTAGGTTAGCGGGAAAACCTAGAAGTCACACTCAAAATTAACTTTATTCTGTTAACGTAATGATTATTTTGAAATGAATTTAATATGGCATACTTAGCTTCCGCCCGCGGTTTCGCTCGCGTGGTACCTACCTAAAAAGTATATAAAGTAGTAGCCTATATGCTATTCTAAGTAAAGAACTCTACCCATTCCAAGTTTCAACGAAATCGGTTGAGCCGTTACGGCGTAATTGACCAACAAACATCCTCACAAACTTTCGCATTTATAATATTAGTATTTTTTTTTTATACTACTGAAGTGGCAAACAGGCATACGGCCCACCTGTTGGTAAGCAGTTACCGTAGCCTATGAGCGCTTGCAATACCAGAGGCATCACGCACGCGTTGCTGACCCCGAACCCCCTCCCCCCCTAAAGAGACACAACACTATTTGAAACAAATAATGTTATTTGGCTGCGATCTTTTGTAAGTAGGAAGTTGGATCGCAAGCCGTTCGAACATGGCTATAACAAGTATTTATTAGCGGCCACAAATCATAAGCACATTGCTAATAGCTTTACGTAAACTAATTGGAAACACCACATCACATAGGTAGGTGGTAACATGGCGCGTGTGGCAACTGACGGTCCAATCATTCTGCATGTCTCAGTTGACGCGCGAGCTTGAGCGTTTAGCGGGGGCTTTAGATATTACTATACAACTAGCTTCCTCCCACGGCTTCGCATAAAAAGCCTATATGCTAGGTAAAGAACTTTATCTATTCCAAGTTTCAACGTAATCGGTTGAGTCGTCACGGTGTGATTGAACAACAAACATCCTCATAAACTTTCGCATTTATAATATTAGTAGGATAGGAGAATAAGGCCAGGAATCCAAGGTAATTGATAATTAAGTATTCCATTCCGCTAATTCTTTCAACGAAAAGAAATATAAATAAGCACAAATTATGCCTATGTACACGATGTCCAACATGTCGATATAATACAGAATACAGAATTTATTTATTACATCTTATGTAACATGTCATTAACAAACATCTTTAATGATAGCATTTATACTATATTTTATTCGCTAAGAGTATATTTATGTTTTAATTTTAGACAGTAGGCACTTTGGTTTATACTGTAATCTTGCTGTTGTAACTGAAATAAATAATTCTAATTAATAATAAATAATAATAATAAATATTCCGGACATATCACACACGGTCAACTGATCCCAAACTAGGCATAGCCTGTACTATGGGTACCAGAGACTGATATACATAATAGATAAATATTTAACACCCAGACACAGAACAAACATCTGTGTTAGTCACAAATTCTAATTAAAGAATAAATATTTCTTGATCTTTTTCAAATTACCTAGCTGTTTTTGGTCTGTTTATAGTCATAACAAGTAATTATTACACAAACTACAGAAAACAGCTGAATAATTGAGTTTGACCCCGAAACAGCTGATTTTTGCACAGTTTCCAATTTCCAAAAGTCGTAGAACAAACTTTATCACCAATGGGGTTCAGAATAGGCCCCTTCCGGGATGGCATACATATTATGAATCACCTCGTATAGCTTCGGGTCGCATGTAGCAATAGCTATAAATTTTATAGCATTCCCCGCAGGATGCTACGCGCAGTGACGTCATAATTGAGCTACGGCGTAGGCGCGTGTCTACGCATCTGCTACGCACTCACAAGGCACGTAGAGTTATGGCTCGTAGCTCTCGTAGCGTTTTAGCCTATACTAGCTTCCGTCCGGGGCTTCGAACGCGTGGTACCTTCATTTCTTCTTCTTGTCGTGTCACTGATTCTTTCTTGGTCATCGAGTATTAGGTCAGTGAGCAGGTTGAGGTGTGGTGGGCCTATGACCGTCGATGAATGAATCAGTGTAGTGAATGGATTGAAGTGCGCCTCTTAGAGGCTCCTTTCGTGCACATGAAAAGTAGCCTATATGCTATCGATTCCAAGTTTCAACGAAATTGGTTGAGCCGTTACGGCGTCATATCTACCTATGTATGTCGTAAGAGGCGTACCTACGAGGGTAAAAAGTTGTCTATATGCTATTCCAGACTATAATCTATATCTATGCCAAATTTAATCTAGATCCAGACAGTGATTGAGTAACAAACATCCAACCAAACTTTTGCATTCATAATATTAGTAGGATGGACTTGTTGATCGAGTGAGCGAAGTGAACGTTTTCTCCGGCTTGAGTTGGATTAATCAGTATTGCATAAATGTAATGGCTAATCTGTTCTTCATTAATGAAATTAAAATATCAGTAAAGTCTAGTTCTAGGAGGAGGTAGGGCACAGCGTGATTTTCTCGTTCTGAATTGGAGCAGCCTGCCTGGGGAGGTACCTCCGCCTTACAGAAGATCGCAGCCAAATAACATTATTTGTTTCAAATAGTGTTGTGTTCCTGCGGTGAGTAAGGTTGCCAGAGCTCTTTAGGGGGGAAAGGGGTTCGGGGTCGGCAACGCGTGCGTGATGCCTCTGGTATTGCAAGCGCTCATAGGCTACGGTAACCGCTTAACATCAGGTGGGCCGTAAGTTTGTTTCGCCACCTCTGTCGTATAAAAAAAAAAAAAGTCAGGAATTGGTGCACGAATGGTATTCGGAACCACGACATGTGGATCGGTAGGCGGTACCACTACCACCACGCCACCAGAGCTCTCTGTTTTCTAGAGCTAGCTTGTAATAATATAATTGTATGTTGTGTCGGCACCTACCCGCCTAGGTACTACTTGTTCGGCTTCTGACGTAATTGGATAGAGTTTTCAATGAAAGCGATATTATGTTGGTAGGTAACCACCTACAGGTAAGTTGTACCACTATGCGGAAATTACATGATGGATGATGTAATGTCGAACACAGGGATGCCTCCTATCCTACTAATATTATAAATGCGAAAGTTTGTGAGGATGTTTGGATGTTTGTGGTTCAATCACGCCCAAACGGCCGAAAGGGTTTAGATGAAAAGAGACGTTTCATCAATATATGGAGCCTGGGCCTGCACTGTGTACACTACTCTAAAATATGGCTAAGCAATAAAGTAAACGTATTTAATTGGTTATTTTATTTAAATTGACTTCGTTCTTAGGTACATTAAGATTTTCTTCGACAAAGAGAGCAACACACAGCGCTACAAAAATATAGCGGATGGACGTGCGTGAAATGTCATTTTGACAACCTACATTTATTTGACAAAACAAAAACATCAAATCAAACAACATGACATGAAACATATGTCAATGTCATGTCAAACGCCAATTATAAACCAACATGGCGGCCTTCGAATAGTGTTCACATAGTAAAAAACTTACCAGAAGAACTATTCTTGTACCATCGCATTTGTCCTCAAACTAATGAAATTGTATTTTTCTTGTAATCTCCTATATTTTTCTATGTAGTGTATGTTGTGGGTGTTAAATATATATCTATTATGTATATCAGTCTCTGGTACCCATAGTACAGGCTATGCCTAGTTTGGGATCAGTTGACCGTGTGTGATATGTCCGGAAAATATATATTTATTTATTTATACTGGCATAAGCGCATTTTACCACATTTATAGAGGAATCACAAAAAACTCCCCAACATTTACTTATTTATTTATTTATTTAGAATACAGTATAACATCATAACAGGTTTTTTTTTATCCCTAAGGCGATGCCATATGTTATTAGTAGGTACATTATAATAAATAGGTACAATTACATAGGTACTAATCGAAACATTTCGTTTCTATCACTATCTGTGCAAGTTGTATGAGTTACATAACTCATGGTAACTCAAGTGCATTCACACACAGCGATCAATTGCCCAACATCATCCGCAGAGGTGGGTCGGTCCGTCACTGCCTCGCGCAGCCCTAGGGCGCCGCCCTTCGGCTTTTTTGTCGCATCAACCCTAACGGCCGCGAGAGCAGTTCATTTCACTTATGAGTTATGGGTTTATAAATAACCTATGCTGCCCTCTGGTAACAGTTAAGCCCAGAGTTGATTTTGAGATAACGCGACTATTCTTCATCTTCTTAGATAGATAGATAAATCATTTATTCGACACACACAAATACAGCACAGACAGAGATAAAAGCAATCGGAAGAAACAACAGTAGGTTACAATCACTATAAACAAAAAGCTTAGGCACTTAGTAGGTAGGTAGGCCAAAAGTGAACTTAAAAACTTAATAAACTACACATTAAGAGTATACAAAAATCATCATAAATTGTCGAGTGGGCGGAGTAAAGAAAGTGACAGCGCTATGTACTTTAATTGAATGTGGAAAGAGATAGCAAGCGTTAGAAGACGCTCGAAAGTAATCGACGTAAGCGAAATATAAGAAAATATCGATTATCTCAAAAACTATCCTTTTTTAAAAAAAAGTGTCTTGGATTTAGGTACCCAATGCTAATGTCTAACACAATATTTAAAAAATATATATTTTTGTTAGATAGTCTCAAAGTATTTTCGAAAAATCTGTTGCAGAGGACCCAACTTTAAAAAATAAATCTATCGAGAAAAGTTTTACCTCGCGTATCGCGTTTCTGTCTTGAATTTACGTAAACAAAATGCTCAAGTTATCTTGGTCATAAAAATTAAAACTGTGCTTGCGGTTATTGAGAAAAAACAATTCAAAAATCATAAAAAAAATTAAACCCTCACCTTAAGCAGGCGCCTAACCCACCTATCAAGTGGGTGCCAACTGGTGATACCTACTTATGGTGTGAAATGTCTACGCTGCAGTGGCATGGGTCAAAAAGGTCCTATCTCAGCTTATTGCTGCTCCGCCGAGGCGTAGCTGCACTGGTTTTCGGATAGGACCTGTGGAGTAAGACCTCACGTTCGCAGGGACATTACCTACCCTACTCTCACTAGAGTGGGAAGGGTGTCACTCCGGTACTAGTAACGCGCAAGTGTGTTTTAATAGATTTCTTAATTATTCTTGTCGTGTCACTGATTCTTTCTTGGCCATCCTGTATTAGGTCAGTGACCAGGTTGAGGTATTGTGAATGGCAAAATGGTCAACATCTCTGTAGACAGGATGAAACCGGAAAAATTACAACTGCCATGACCACATACTACCACAGCTCCTTCTAAACTAATCCCTCCGATGATGCCTTCAGCTCGTACTGGTCCTGAAGAGAAGAAGACTAAGCGTGGCAGGACTCAGGAGAGTCCACTTAACTACGCACTCCCTGAATTCTATCGTTCGTCGTAGCCGTGCGTGACTTCTATAGATTGTAGTCACGAACCCATGAAAAGGGTCTATGACCGTTGATGAAAGAATCAGTGAAAGGATTAATTGCGCCTCTTAGAGGCATCTTTCGTGCGCCTATCATTATTGCTAAGTTAAACCTCTGGACCTATCCTTCCAATATTATAAATGAGAAGGTTTGTGAGGATGTTTTTAAATCAAATCAAAAGGTGTTTATTTCAATAAAATCACTAGGATCACTTTGAAACGTCTTAGAAATAAATATAATGACTGTACCTTGCCAGTATATATATGAAATGATGTATATTCGTAAAAATATAAATCTATTCAAAAAAAATAGTGATAATCATGGTGTAAATACTAGAAACAAAGACAAACTCGCTGTTCCCACGATAACGCTCGCTAGGGTTAGTAAATCCTTTAAAGGGCAATGTGTACGCTTCTATAACAAGGTCCCAAGCGATGTGCTAAAGTTATCAATAAGCAAATTTAAAAACTTAATTAAACGAAAACTCTGTAATAAATCTTACTACAAAATATCCGACTATTTAGATGATAAAAAAGCTTGGGATTGAATATGCTCCAACTCGATTATTAATAAAGATGTAAAACTTACTTAAAATAAATTTACATATGAATTCAACTAGATTTAGATCTAAACTTGTATAAGCTCTTATTTATTAGGGATCATTATTATTTTTCTTTTGAGCCTCACCTAGTTCGATCAGCACCACACTGGCTCTAAATTCTATTTTGTACAAAAACAATTAAAAAAATATAGTAAAAAAAAACAAGGATCATCGAAAAAAATGATAAGCCCCAAGCCGTGTTTTTTGCCTGATTCTTCTAGGCTTGGTCGCGAGGAACAGGCATAGCTTCACCTAGTTTCTAAGACGTTTCAAAGTGATCCTAGTGATTTTATTGAAATAAACACCTTTGACTTTGACTTAGAAACTAGGTGAAGCTACGCCTGTTCCTCGCGAACAAGCCTGCAAGAATCAGCCAACAACACGGCGTAGATCTAGATATTTTTTCGATGATCCTTTTTCACAAAATGGAAGTGTATTGAGAAAAAAGACCTTTAAAGAACCGGTGCCATCGGTTTCCATGGCAACGGCGTTGTTAATTCAATATAAAATATTGATTCTCCACGAAGGTTCTACTATGACTGCGCTGCATTGCGAAGCCTTCACTCGTTTTGTTGGAAAGATTAACTGCCGCACGCATAGTTCCCAATTATAGTTAAGTGGTGATTTAAATATTCGACTTTTATTCCCAAGGCCGCTATTAAAATTTTTGACAGGCCTCATAGCTCAGTCGGTAGTAACTCTGCCTTCTGCGCTGGAGCGCATATATAAAATAAAATAAATAGTATTGAGTAGGTGTTCAATTATCTTAAAAGTTTAGGAACCCCTGTACCAATAAGTAGTTAGGTTAGTGTGTGAGTGCACGACAGGAGCCTCTTAGGCTCGTATTCAGAGACACGGCTCAAACTTAGATTTAATCACAGATCAGCTGATCTCTATTTAAGTACTGAATCTCTTCTCAAACATAACTTTTATTCAAGAACGATACTTAAACTACTCTCAGCTCAATCGAGTTTCAAATCTGTACTCAAATGTTCTCGTTTACATTTTGATTAATTTATAATTTTCGATTCGTTTTACGCAGAAATTCAAACAGCCAGGGTGGAAATAGAACAGAACTATAAAGTGAAGTATAAATATGCATCAAAGTACGTGTAACGGAACGAAAATGTCATTTGATTAATGTCTAATCAAATCTAAACTCAAGCACCGATTTCGTCTGATTGACGTTTCAGAATAAGCATTTACTCAGGTGAACTGTGATCATTGAATCTATACATAAATACTGTTCAAGAATTAGAATCTCGACTCAAATTGAGATTTAAGTATAAATCAACGCTTGAGTCTTGTCTTTGAATACGAGCCCAAGAGGCGCACTTTAATACTTTCAATGTTAAACGAAATATTGAACACCATAACATGGCAGAATACATTGATTCCATTTTAAAATAACATTAACACCTCTGTACCTATCTACATGTATTTCAAGCAATACATTTTTACTTTACTTTACTTTTCACCATACTGATTCTTTCACCGTATACATCAACCTGGTCACTGACCTAACACAGGATGACCAAGAAATAATCAGTGACACGTCAAGCAAGCAATAGGTATGGTTATGTGAAATGTTGGCAAACTTGTATCGGAAACAGCGCGCAGTAGAACTTGTATGTGGGTCATCAGCGTCTGTCGGGATGGCAGCTAACTTTACTGAAAGCTGACTTACCTTGTGCCTACAACCTCCGTGATACCACAGGCAGACTCAAGCCAACACATCATCATCAACAACAACCTGTAGAAGTCCACTGCTGGACATAGACCAAAGAGTTCCTCGGCGAACGGTCTTGAACCTTTTCCATCCACCGACTTCCCGCAACCTTCACAATTATTTTTTATTTATTTATTCTCTCTCACAAAGGTTTCTTATAGTTAGACTTAGAATTAGGCTGAGAAAACACATTGTTAACCTGTTTAGTGAGAGACTGGTGCCTGAGAAAGGTTTGTAGAACCTGTATTACAGGTCACCAGTGCTCCCACTTCGCGGATTGAACATCGTTGAGTGAGACAAAGAAGTACCAATATAGCTCTGAGAGGACAAAAATAAAACTTAAAACAATAAAAATAAGACAGAATGTCATCGGTCCATCGGGTGGGGGGCCTCCAACACTGCGTCGCCCGGTTCGTGGTTGCCATTCGAGAACCTTTACTCCTCAACGGTTGTCGGTTCTGCGAGCTATATGTACCTATGTGTACATACATATCCTTCACTATGTAGCGGACAAAAATACCTACCTGTAATAAGCTCTGTGTATTTTGCAGTAAGTATTGAGTTTGGTCGCTAAAGCATATTTTCGTTTAACTCGAATGCAGAAGTGGATACAGGTTGAACTGCATCAGCGCTCCAGAAATAGATGGATGCTTCCGGCGCGGTATCTATTGATCTGCTCTGGCGGTTCATCGGTGCCATGCCACCAGGCATGTACCTACGCTTCGCTCTAAATTGGAGCAGTACGCTGGTACCTCCTTACAGAAGGTCGCAGCCAAATAACATTATTTGTTTCAAATAGTGTTGTGTTCCTGCGGTGAGCAAGGTTGCCAGAGCTCTTTAGGGGGGAAGGGTTCGGCAACGCGTGCGTGATGCCTCTGGGATTGCAAGCGTTCATAGGTTACGGTAACCACTTACCAACAGGTGGGCCGTAAGGTTGTTTGCTACCTCAGATGTATATAAAAAAAAAGTAAAATTTATATTGTGTATCTTGTCGTTAACATATGGACTACCAGTGTCTGAAATAAAACCTTTTTATTTTTATTAATTTATATAATAAAATCTATATAGTTTTTCCCCCTAATAATATATTCTTTATTTTTGTTGATTAACACCCTTTCGTTGGTGTACCTACATGTTAACAATATTTATTTATTTATTTAACCTTAAATAATACGGTTTATTTCCCAATTACATTACTTAAGGATAGAATTAGATTACAATTATACAATTATTACAATCAATGTCAATCAGATTAATTAAAAAAATATAATAATAAATTAGAGATACATATTCACAGAATGTTACGAATCACCTTGTTTTACAGTAGCTCATATGACTTCCGGTGTAGGTAATGTACATTGAATACCGCCATTTTCAGGCACTGACTAGTAAACAAAGATGGCGGATTCCGCGAAATCCTTCTTTATGCCGATAGATGTTTACGAGGAGTCTTGTTTATGCAAATACGTATTGAATATGTATGGGCGCGAAGTTTTTATTATACCTAGCTACTTTTATTTCAATATGGTCGTGGCATTATATATTATTTAGATTTTGGCGAAGAATTACAACTCTGTAGGTACCTTCTAGGCAAGCAACATTTCTTTGAGAACTAGGTGTCATCATCATAATCAGCCTGTAGAAGTCCACTGCTAGACATAGGCCTCCCCCAAAGAGTTCCATGACGAACGGTCTTGAGCCTTCTTCATCCACCGACTTCCCGCAACCTTCACAATGTCGTCGGTCCATCGGGTGGGGGGACTTCCAACACTGCGTCGCCCGGTTCTTGGTCGCCATTCGAGAACCTTACTTGTAGGTTCTGCGAGCATATGGCCTGCCCACTGCCACTTCAACTCGCTAATTCTGAGAGCTATGTCGGTGACCTTGGTTCTTCTACGGATTTCCTCATTTCTGATCTTATCACGTAGTGAAACTCCAAGCATAGCTCTCTCCATCCAACTTAGTGTACTCATCTAGGTGTATTCATGTATTATTATCATCATTTCAACCGTAGGACGTCCACTGCTGAACATAAGCCTCCCCCATAGATTACCAGAAACAATAATTTGGGGGGATTTGCCCATACTCGCACGCTGGGCATGCGGGTTGGCGAGCGCAGTTAGAGCTATTGTAGTTGATAGGGGACGCTGCTGCCCATCTCTTAGCTTTGTTTCCCTTAGTCGCCTCTTACTACATCCTCGTAGGTAGATATATGGAGGGGCATATTGAAATAGGTGTTCAACAATGATAGCTCTACCTACGCTCGCCTGCCCGCGTGCCCAGCGTGGTGAGTATGGGCAAGTTTCCCCCACAGGATAGGAATTCTTGAGCATGTGGGGGAGGCCATGTTCAGCAGTGGACATCCTACGGCTGAAATGATGATGTACATCCTCACATCTTTAGGTACAAACATTAAATTTATAGTATGAAATGGGATGGGATATTAATGACCCCGCGGCCGGAAGCCAGCCGCTTGTGATAATAATGACGGTCTATTTAATGCTAATTATAGAAAATTGAAAATGATGAGCTGATAATTTTCCGATTAGTTATCCCACCAGATAACAGATGGCGCTGTCATTAACAGACGATTTCGTCGGCTTGAGACGGGCCGGTGCGTCTTGGCAGTTTTTTGCGTAAAGGTACACGAGAAATTAACATTTTGAGCTCAATTTAATGATCAGTCTGTTCTCCCAAAACGAGCTGTCTCAACAATGTTCATATTTCATATTTATTTTCAACAACATTTTTTTCATCGTATTTGAAATTACTTAAGATTAGGCTTGTAATAATATAAAATTGAATAAAATAAACTATCATGCATTAAAAATCAAATCTAAATATAATGTCACCACAGTTATATGTTCATGATGTTCGCGTCATGCAACGCTAGATTTTCGCTAGAACTCGCTCTGTCTGTGGGGGAGGCCATGTTCAGCAAGGGACGTCGTTCGGCTGAAATGATGATAGTAGGATTATTAAACGTACGAGAAGTTCGAAATCAAGATTGCTACACCAACAGTGTACAGTGATAAAACACCGGAATGATTGAGTTTGATTGAACTGATTTGAACCCAACATAAAGTTTTTTATTTTTTTAGAAAAAAAATTGTTTTGACTGGCCTCATAGCTCAGTTGGTAGTAACTCTGCCTGCTGCGCTAGAGGTAGCGGGTTCGATTCATGCACTGAACAAACATTTGTGACTAACACAGATGTTTGTTCTGTGTCTGGGTGTTAAATATATATCTATTATGTATATCAGTCTCTGGTACCCATAGTACAGACTATGCCTAGTTTGGGATCAGTTGACCGTGTGTGATATGTCCGGAATATTTATTTATTTATTTTTATTTAATTTCGAATTTCCGAGAGTGAACAAACAAACTTTAGGGCCAATCGGGTGTAGAATAAGCCCCTTTCGGGGTAGCATACATTATGAATCACCTTGTCTGTAAAAGCTATCTAGCAATGGCCGCCGTTCAAAAATCATTATTTTGAAATCCCTCTGACCTTTATTACCTACTATCTTGCGCCCGCGGCTTCGCTCTCGTGGTACATAGATAAAAAGTAGTCTATATGCTAGTCTAGTTACATCCCTTTATCGATTCCAATTTTCATCAAATCGGTTGAGCCGTTACGGCGTGATTAACAACAAACATCAAAACATCCTCACAAACTTTCGCATTTATCTATAAAATTCTTAGGATATTTTAAAATGTTGATAACATTTTTTGGTAAAGCCTCATTTTATTGGGCTTCTTTGAAGCTTCGTTCCTGCAGTAGATCAATAATTGGTTTACCTCGGAGATATCGTGGTATGGCGTGTCTGAGTTCGTGGCAATGCTAATTTCACGTTACCTATGTACTTGCTTTGTTTTCGTTCCATTTACTTACAAATTCAGAGTACCTACCTACCTCTATATAAGTACTGACTACTCGCGTACTTGTGAGGTCATGAACAGCGTTGCCAGAAGTTTTTAACTCCTTCAGGTTACAATATTACTTGAAAGGTTACTTTTGTGTGATTTCATTTTTAATGAAAATGACATGAAACGGAACGCAATGTTGGCTAAAGCAAAACTTCGCTCGAAAGGCAGTGAGTGCAACTCCTAAAAAGCAAGCCTGTCAATTTTTAATCTTACTACATACTGGAAAAAATGAAAAAGGTTATTTTTTTATGAATTTACGGTAACTTTGGATAAGACCCGGCTGGCAACACTGGTCATGAGGCACCTCACAAGTACGTGAGGTGCCTCACAGGGATTCCCTCAGTCCTTTAGTCTTCTTTGTTTTCGTTACAAGTAAATGACTTACAAATAATCTGCGATGAGGCACAGCGAGATTTTCTCGTTCTAAATTGGAGCAGCCCGCCGGGAGGTACCTCCGCCTTACAGAAGATCGTAGCCAAATAAAATTATTTATTTCAAATAGTGCTGTGTTCCTGCGGTAAAGTTGCCAGAGCTCTTTAGGAGGGAGGTTTGTTCTCTTGTTTGCCACCTCAGTTGTATAAAAAAAATCGTACTACCTTAATTTTGACGACCTCGGTGGCATAGCGGGTGTGTACCCGTCTGAGTGAGACGCAAGGGGTGCGATTCCCGCTGCGGTAGAAATGTTTGCATCTGCAAATATTAGTTCCGGGTCTGGGTGTTGTGGTACCATGGTACTCGTAGTTTCTGATACCCACGACACAGGGAATCTAGGGCTCAGTATATCAGACATAAGCTCATTTCGCACTGTGGTCCATATAGATACATTTAGGGAATGAGATAGCAGGATTTATGGGCCGATATCCTGGACATGGCAGGAAATACATGTTTTGGGAATGTACAGCCAAAGCGCATTTGAATAATGTTAAATATCAGCTCACTCCATACTAGCCTATCCTTTATAACAACGCGTCAAATAACCAACCGTAGAACTCCTGCCAGCTTTCTGGTGGTGCCGAGAATACGCACTAATTACGGTAAAAAGATGTTCACGTTTGAAGGCGCACAGCTTTATAACTAAATACCCTCGATTATAATAAATGTAAACTCGTTAAATGCATTTAAAGCTAAATTACAACAACACGTCATTGAAAACTAAATCTAGTCATCCCTTTGGTTAGCGGAATGCATTGAACGAGTATATCTACTAATAAAACCTATAAATAAATAATAATAAATAAAAATATATTCCGGACATATCACACACGGTCAACTGATCCCAAACTAGGCATAGCCTGTACTATGGGTACCAGAGACTGATATACATAATATATATATTGTAATACAAACCTCTTGAATAATACTCCGTAGCTGTGATTACAATACCTTTTATTTTCGTACAACAATATATTTTATTAAAGTACCGTCGCCTGGCCTGACGTTTCGATGCAGAATGCCCGCCCGACCGCGCGGCGAGCTTGAGTCGGACAAAAAAAAAAAGAAAGTATAGATGCGTATGTTTGTATAGCTACTAGCTATTGCATTTTAATTCTGAAACGCTAACAGACGGCCATTCTGCAATAGGAATGTCCCTATTCCGAATAACTGCTCGGCCATTCTTAAATGGGTATGGACCCCATACCAAAATTATCTAACTTAACTAGTTACGTAATACATTCAATCAACAAAGTTAACAAAATTAGAGTATTCAACTATAATAACGATTAAACGAAATCAATAAGATTTAACAAAATAACATTATTTCTCTGTGTACATTAATATCATAATTATGATTAGGATATTACTATTAAATTAGTGAACTTTTAAATATTTATTCGCAAACTTCACAACCTGAGATCACGTAGCACAGACACGTCCTCGTCGTGGAGTCGACAGATCAGTTTGAGGGCCACCCGTGAGCCACAGATACTCGTTATCATCTACCGTATAGCCATCCGAAAGCCACGGCGCCGCTGGTGTTCCTTTAACTTATGTACAACCAATTTATCTGCCAGCTTCCGTCTAGCCACCCGAGAGCCACGGCTTTCTGGTCATCTGCTGTTAGCGTCCGTTTGACTACCCGTGAGTCACGGCGCTCCCAGCTGTCACTGGCTCGTTATAAGGACAGCCTGGGGCTTGCCGATCACCCGGGCTAATCCACAAGTACCTAGTCTGAAAAGGTCACGGGGTGTTAGGAAATCCGTCAATCATGACACTCTTATCACACACAACAACATACAATGTATTATCATCATCATAGACTGTCATCATCCGTCCCCCTCTCTTCACTAATTACTGGTGAAACACTTATGGAGATCCAAGAGTTCAATTGGTCAGTCGGAAATATATTTTTGTATTGCCATTGAGAATATCCCCTAATACTAGCTACTTCATAATTTCTTTTCTGTTGAAAAATTAACCGCTTCGTCATGATTTAGTTAGCAAATCCTCCAACGAGCTGAACTGGGTACAACCCATTTTAATTTAGATTGGGGTATGCTAAGTTTCAGCGCAATCAGACAGTTTTCTGAAGAGTTTCGTAGAACAGCTCCTGACTCCATCATAAAATTAACATAACATGACCAAAATTACCTATGTGTTTTTCCATGGTGCACATTATCTTCATACCAAATTTCAACAGGGTCGGTTCAGCCAATCTTTCTGAACTACGAAATCATTGAAACTGTATCAAATGGGAACTCAAGCTGGTTTTTGTTATATCTCAAAACCCATTTGGGTAAGAATTAAAATAAAAATCTTTTGGAATATATGAATAAAGCTTTTGCATATGATACCCCACTTCATGAGTTGTATGACTTATTATTATTTTTTTTTTGAACCCCCCTTTGGTCTCCTAATCTTAGTAACCCCTTGGTCGATTTAACTTAACTTAATAGCCGTAAATCAAGATAGTACTACCTGTTGACCCATGAAATCTCAAGCAGATCGGATTATGGTTGGACAGTTATGCTCGAACAAATAAACATACTTAAATAAAAACCTACAACGCCAAATCGCCCAAGTTGATTTGAGAGATCTTCACTCGCTTCGCTCGCTCGATCAATTATACATCGTTCTTTGCCTTTGTGAAATTCATATACCAAAGCCTAAAAAATGTACTCATTACCAGGTTGCATACAGGCATTGACAGGCACAAACACCAGTCCTTTGTAGTCGTTTTCAGTGTATACATTTATATCCTTCAATCCTAGAACCGTAAAGTTGTTGTTATTTATAACGCCTATATATTTTTTTTTTTATTACCTCAGAACTGTCGCAATTCAGTTTTAATTTATCATTAGTTTTGTACGCAACTACATTTGGTAATTCCGTTAAGGATTGCCCTATGAGAACTTCGGTACTGAGTAAACTGTCAGAAACAATATTATATGCTAATATGTTGCCCTCAACTGCATCCACTTGAACGGTGATAAATACTTTACCTATAGGTAAGATGCTTCCAAAAGCAAATCCTTTTATAACCGGGAGCCCTACATTATCTGGTTTAAGATTCAGCGTCATAACGAGTCATACATTGACTTCCGAAATCTACTAAGCAGAACATGTCCTGCCATTTAGTGTGACCGACTTAAATGACTTACTGTTTGGTTGATCAGAACAGGTTATTTGTAACACATTCTGGGAGGGATTAGACTTTCCACTGGAGCTTTCTTGAACGTGCTGAGTCTTTGTAACGAACTTGGATGCCGCATCACAATTATCCGAACTAAGTCCAAGACGGGAACATTTCTCGCATCTATTCAATGGTTTCGTGCACCTACGAGCTGTATGTCCAATTTCAGCGCAATTATAGCACTGTAACATAAATGTAGTTCTTTCACGCGTATTTGAGGACTGTTTGTTTAACTGATTATTGCGGTTTGTGTCGAGATTATGGGTATTTTGCAGATCATCCTTCAAAAATGGGATTTCTTTCCGAAGTAGCATATTATTTCTTTTAGATATGCGACGTAAATATTTGAGCAATTGGGATGGTCTTTCCAAACTGCCCCCTTGAGCATTTAATCTTACGCCATTATCGAATATACCACTAACTATACAATCCACAGCGTTCCTTCCAGTGATGCCACACATTTTAACTAATCGGGCTTTTTCGTGAAAATATTCTTCGAGAGATTCTTCTCGTCTACTTCTTCTACTAAGCATTTCTGTCAAGCGATCTGCGTAATTGCGATCGTCTGGGAAAGTTTTAATAATCTTTCTTTGCCACTGGCGCCAGCTTAAATCAACTGTGCTTCTACCCTGGTACCATTTCTGGGCGTGTCCTGCCAGTTTCGGTATGGCGTAGTAGATGATTTGTCTTTCACTCCATCCGTAAATGTTTGCCGTCTCATTTACTTTGCGTATCCAGTCTACCGCCGTCTGCGAATGAGCATCAGGATCAAACTCCGGTATCACTTTGTGCGCTCCTTCGAAATGATTCCCCTTGTTCTTAAACAATTTCTCGAGATTTTTCATGAAATCTTTCTCCGTGGACCCCTTCGGCTCAGATTCAGATCGTCTTCGTTTTCGTTGACGGAACGAGCGAAATCTAGAACGGGACCGTTCATCTTTAGTTGAAGCAGTTGACGAGCTAGAACTAAGTCGATGGCGTTTTCTATTTCGTTTGCAGTCACGGTCGTCTGTATCTTCACTATTCGTAATGTCAAGTTTTCTTTGACGCCTAGAATCACGAGGTCTTCGTCTGGTCCGGTAGCGTGATGGTGCGCTACTTTCAGAAGACGTGCTGCTGTCGCTACTGGATGATGAAGCCCTACGTCGTCGTGACCTGCTGCGGTAAGTATCGCGCTTCTTTTGTCGCCTATTCAATCTACTAATTGACCTCCTCATTCGTTTAGATTTCTGGCCACGATTCGGACTTTGAGACAATCGGTGAGATTTGTTTTTTTCAATAGGAGGAGTAAAGTTCGATCTTTCTCCAGACGACATTGCAACAGTAGTGTGATAAGTGTAGAGCCTAACTCATTACATCAAACAATTATTTAATTTCCAAAATACAAAAATTTATTCAGGTTTAAGGTTGAGTTAGTAAAATGGAATGGTGGTAGTAGGAAGAAAAGAAAATAATAAATTTGATTAGAAACAACAAGAGACATCTAGAAGCTTAGGTACAATTAACGTAATTAGGTACAGAATACAACACTGGATGTAAGTAGTATCCCAGCCTATAACCAGGAACCTACTTAAACGATGTAGGTTATACTAGCACACGTCACGTTATATTTTTCTTTATGATAGTACCTGGAGCGTATGAGCGATTACTACCAAACTTCAGTATTGAAGCGTCCCACGATGCAGACTTATAATATTATAGCTCGTAGTCTACATATTATTATCCTATCCTATAGTATGGATATGAAAACATTGGCGAAGTCGTAGCTATTAATCGATCCAAGATACCAGAATACATATAAATAAAAAAATTTACATACATACATACATAAAATCACGCCTGTTTCCCAGAGGGGTAGGCAGAGACCACGGTTTTCCACTTGCTACTATCCTGACATACCTCTTTTACTTCATTCACTCTCATCACATTCCTCATACATGCTCGTCGGTTTAGGGGTACTCATGACCTGGCCTTTTTCCAAAACGTCACCGATTTGGTCACTAAACGTACGCCTAAATAAAAATTTACTGTCCAGACAAGATCCGCGCATTCGCATGCAACGTGTTTAAAACACGAACCGCGCATCGGCATGCGACGGGTTAATAGTTGAAAAAATAATCTACTTTCCAGTCAAGATCCGCTCATCGGCATGCGACGGGTTAATAACACGATCCGCGTACCGCGAATCGGCATGCGAGGGGTTAATATTCGTAATGATTATCGGATTACCTCCCCATTCATTGGTCATCAAATATGAACACAATAATTTAATACCAGATCGTTGAGTTATTGCTGTAGATGCCCTTGCTGTAACTGTCTTCCCAGTCGTTAGGTAGGTATCTATCTACCCGCGCCGTACCTGTGTTGTGTTACCTTTTTGCCGAAATTGTGCGTAGGTACACAACACCAGTACTTATTAGGCGGATACACAATTACTGCGTACACATATAAAAGTAGCCTAGTAAGTAGTTATTGTTCACATTGCACAAAGTCAACAGGATATTAAAATGACGTACCTCCAAATTTTCTCCAACGTTCTTGACCACTTCTGACTGTAATACAAACCTCTTGAATAATACTCCGTAGCTGTGATTACAATACCTTTTATTTTCGTACAACAATATATTTTATTAAAGTACCGTCGCCTGGCCTGACGTTTCGATGCAGAATGCCCGCCCGACCGCGCGGCGAGCTTGAGTCGGACAAAAAAAAAAAGAAAGTATAGATGCGTATGTTTGTATAGCTACTAGCTATTGCATTTTAATTCTGAAACGCTAACAATATATTTAACACCCAGACACAGAACAAACATCTGTGTTATTCACAAATGTTTGTCCAGTGCGGGGATCGAACCCGCGACCTCTAACGCAGAAGGCAGAGTTACTACCAACTGAGCTATGAGGCCAGTCATATTTGTACCTACTTATTACCTACCTACAGAACGACCTACTAACAACTATTGCATCATGTTTATTAATATTCTCAAAAGTATGTTTGTCTTTTTGAGAATAAATGTCTTTAAACCTAAATATATGTATGTATGTATATGTATGTATTACGTACATGGCGCTCCCACCTACACCGTAAAGCCTTTTTTTTATTGGTGATGGTTATATGCGTTTGACCACCATCTCACTTTAGCTGTGTACAAACGGACTGCGATATGTCATCTGAAATTTATTTTAAAACTAACTTACACCCGCAGCTTCGATTAAAATTAGCCTATATGCTACCACAAACATCCAACCAAACATCCTCCCAAACTTTCGCATTTATAATATTACCTACTAGCTTGCGCCCGCGCTCGCGGCTTTGCTCTTGTGGTACCTCCTTAGATGAAAAGCCTATATGATATCCTAGGCAAAGAACTCTATCATAGTTCATAGTTATTTATTCCATAAAACAAGTCATTGTATGCGGAAATTATAAAATACACAACATAATATACAAAACAAAATAACAAAATATTCATAACTAATTTAACCACAATTACATACATCACTATTATACATAAAAAAGTCCTATTTTAAGTTTCATCGAAATCGGTTAAGTCGTTACGGCGTGACTGAACCACAAACATCCTCACAAACTTTCGCATTTATCATATTAGTTTTTTTTTTTTTTTTTTTTTAAATACATAACACACAATTAAGGAGAGAATTTTCTTACATACTAAGATAATATATATTTTTTAGGTTTACTAAATAATTAATTAATGAGTAAAGTTTTTTTTTTCTTTTTTCATATAGGTATATTTATGATTAAGTTTATATTGTTTCAAAATTTATAATAAGTAATAAAAACGTTTGTATTAATGCTCACGTGAAGACATAATATCTATTGTAAAATCGATGTCATGGAGAAGCCCCCGGCTCCTGAAACACAGTTTTTACTAGTTCGGGAGCCTATGGATTCATTTACTTGTCCAATATTTTATGTCAATAAATAGCTTTTTGTTTGTTTGTTTGTTAACAGGAGGATCAACTTTTTAATTAATTAGTAGGACTAGCATTTGCCGGCGGCTGCGCTCGTGTGGTACCTAAATAAAAAGCATAGCTTGCCTGTATGTTATTCTAGGTAAAGAACTTCGACGACCTCGGTGGCGCAGCAGGCGAGTGCCCGCCTGAAGCGCAACGGGTTCGATTCCCAGCTGTCCCATCTTACTTAGTTGTAGTAAGTGTAAGACAACCATTAAGGATGCCTTACTAAGTATGTCCTACGATGATACAGAGAATTTGTTTGTTGTAATAAAATAACTTATGCTAGTACCTCTGTAGATATTTCAGATTGATTTATCTTATAAGCTTAGTTTCAATTTTAGGATTAGTTTAAAATATAGTTTAATAAGTAAGTATAGTAGGTGATATGAGTTGGTATCACCTAATATAACTCTAATTATAAATGTTTTTATACCTACCTAGTAACTAAAAGCTGTTCAATTAGTGATTTTTTGATAGTTTTATAATTAAATGTGTTCTTCTCGCCTGTAACACAGGATTACCTAGTTCAGGCTCCTATGTAATATCTACCTATATGTAAAAATGACCATTAACCTGTAAATTTTTGTGAACCTTATCAATCTTATGAATAAATTATCTTATCTTATCTTATCTATCTTATCTTAGTTCCACAACGAGGCGCCACATCATTATGTGCTAGTAAAAGCAAGACAAGGAAGTTCCCCCAAAGGAATCGCCATTTTATTAGTTAGTTATTTTGGTGAGAGTCGCCGGCTTGTCTGCCTGATATCGATTCATCTCCATAACCTCGTGTTTTCCTGTTATGTCGGAATGGATGCTTCAGCCGCAGCTAGGTACTCTTACTTATTTCCAGGGGCGGATTTGCCCTAAGGCCCAGTAGGCCCGTCGTCAAAAATTTGTAGTAATTGTCGTAGAAAAGCTCATCATCTCGGAATATATTTACAAATTAGTAGCTATTATAGTTAATAAAATTTCTGATTTCGATTTAGATAAAGTTGGCAATAAAGTAAATTCAGTATGTACCTAGTCTATAATGATGGGTGCTGAGAAAGGGGCGGCACATGGCCCGGGGCCTAGAGCGGCCAGGACTGCAAATCCGCCACTGGACATGACGGTTGCCTCACGATGTTTTCCTTCACCGTTTGAAAGCAGAAGTATAGCGCAATGGAAAATCCATTGTTGCAAGACCGAGATTCGAACCCTCGACCTGTGGATCGGAAGGCACTGCCACCACTCCAAGTGCTCATGCCAGTGCAGTAGGTAGGCTATTCAGTACAATCCTGCATATAATCGTTCTGTTTATCTCAACAGTTATGTTGATAAAACGACGCAATCGCTAAATAAAACACAGGAAAGCTCGCTCTCCACGATCGGAAGGGACAAACCGACATTATACTGGTAATTGTTTTTAAAATCGTTTTGGGGCAGAGCTAAAGCATTCCTCTTTTATGTAAATCGGATAACGAACTTACTCCACCAAGCCAGCTACCTTCATAGCTAATTCTACGAATTTGCTAATATTATAAAAGTTTGTGAGGATGTTAGAGGCTCGTATTCAGAAACACGACTCAAGCATAGATTTAATCACAGATCAGCTGAACTCTATTTAAGTATTGAATCTCTTCTCAAACATAGCTTATATTCAAGAACTGTACTTAAACTACTCTCAGCTGAATCGAGACTCAAATCTGTACTCAAATGTTCTCGTTTACATTTTGATTTATTTATAATTTTCGATCCGTTTTACGCAGAAATTCAAACAGCCAGGGTGGAAATAGAACAGAACTATAAAGGGAAGTATAAATATGCATCAAAGTACGTGTAACGGAACGAAAATGTCATTTGATTAATGTCAAATCAAATCTAAACTCAAGCACCGATTTCGTCTGATTGACGTTTCAGAATAAGCATTTACTCAGGTGAACTGTGATCATTGAAGCTATACATAAATACTGTTCAAGAATTAGAATCTCGATTCAAATCGAGATTTAAGTACAGATTAATGCTCGAGTACGAGCCTAGATGGGGCATAAAAGCTGGTTTCTAATGTGTCTGTCGTCATTTTTGACACGTTTCAGCGCGAATGTCTTTTTACTTTTTTCGCGGCAAGGGTTCCCTGCTCCTAATCGCCCGCCGTTACCTGCACATGTCGTTTTATGCGAAAAATATTCTAATTCGATGGCCGCGTCCGGTTCTCATAAATCATGCTAAGATTTTGTAAAATAACGGCATATGCATGGTTAATTTCTGACACCTGACGCCAGCGGGTCGAAGGGTAACCGTTACTCGATCAAACCTGATCGGGAAAACAAGTAAGTAACAAGCAGTAGGGGACTCAAGCCACCCCCAAAAAGCATTCTACTCCTACTAATAATAATAATAAATATTCCGGACATATCACACACGGTCAATTGATCCCAAACTAGGCATAGCCTGTACTATGGGTACCAGATACTGATATTTATAATAGATATATATAAATATTTAACACCCAGACACAGAACAAACATCTGTGTTTATCACAAATGTTTGTCCAGTGCGGGGATCGAACCCGCGACCTCTAGCGCAGAAGGCAGAGTTACTACCAACTGAGCTATGAGGCCAGTCCTATTAGTCCAGTAATATTATAAACAAGCATCCGCCCGCGGGTTCGCTCGCGTGGTAGATACTTACATAAAAAGTATCTTACATGTTATTCTACTTAGTTAAAGAACTATCTGCTACTGCTATCTATTTCAATTTTACACAAAATCAGTACAGCCGTTACGGCGTGATTGAACAACAAACATCCAAACATCCTCACAAACTTTCGCATTTATAATATTAGTAGGATAGGATAGTACCTAGAATGCGAAAGCTGAAAAAAATAATAATAATAATGGAGCTGCGACACGAGCCGAGCCGCGGGTGCAAGCTATGTAGTGTACACAGTGCAGGCCCAGGCTCCATATATTGATGAAACGTCCGTTTTGGTACAGAGATAGATTATAGTCTGGAATAGCATATAGGCTACTTTTTATGAAGGTACCACGCGAGCGAAGCCGTGCAAGCTATTGTACAATATAGTAGAATGCTCTAGACAACACGCGTGGCTTGCGGGATCACGCGCCCTCGTAAACAGTCTAGCTTCCTATCGCTATTGGCTCGAGTCTTCGACAAACACACCAGTAATTACCTCTGAGATGGGATCGCTGCGAATTGACGGACGACGCGTACACATTTTACAATAAATACACAGTTTATCTGTATGTATGTTGGTAGTAACTCTGCCTTCTGCGCTAGAGGTCGCGGATTCGATTACCGCACTGGACAAACATTTGTGACTAACACAGATGTTTGTTCTGTGTCTGGGTGTTAAATATGTATCTATTATGTATAAATAAATATTAAATAAATAAAATAAATATTCCGGACCTATCACACATTGTCAACTGATCCCAAACTAGGCATAGCCTGTACTATGGGTTCCAGAGACTGATATACATAATAGATATATATTTAACACCCAGACACAGAACAAACATCTGTGTTAGTCACAAATGTTTGTCCAGTGCGGGAATCGAACCCGCGACCTCTAGCGCAGAAGGCAGAGTTACTACCAACTGAGCTATGAGGCCAGTCAATAATAATATATCAGTCTCTGGTACCCATAGTACAGGCTATGCCTAGTTTGGGATCAGTTGACCGTGTGTGATATGTCCGGAATATTTATTTATATTTATTTATGTAGTTATGTAGTAACTAAGAGATTATCCTAGTTGTAAGATTAATCTCCATAACCTTATGTTCTATAATAAAGTATGCGAACTCTTTATTAGGTTTGTTCGCCTGTAATTGGCTATTGTATCAAAGTCAAAGTCAAAAGGCGTTTATTTCAATAAAATCACTAGGATCACTTTGAAACATCTTAGAAACTAGGTGAAGCTACGCCTGTTCCTCGCGACCAAGCCTACAAGAATCAGCCAACAAACACGGCATATCATTTTTTTTCGATAATCGTTTTTCACAAAATGTAATTCATATTATTTATAATTTATACAAGGTGATTCATAATATGTATTACATCCCGAAATGGGCTTATTCTGCAACCAATTGGCAATAAAGTTTGTTCTACGACTTTTGGAAATTCGACATTTTTCATTGAAAAAACTCTATGCGACAATCAGCTGTTTTGGGGTCAAATCAGGTCAAACGCAATGAATCAGCTGTATTAGGAAGCAATCGCGATTCCGAACTTCTTGTAAATTCATTTATTAGTTCTAAAGATGATAAAAATACCAAAAACACCTAAATTGAGGAAGACTGTGAAAAAAATTTAAAATGAAAATATGTATGTCTTTTTTCGCTAATAGTATTTCTTTTCGTTGATAGAATAACCCCCTTTCGGGATGTGTATACATGATACATAGTTTAGTATTTGTTGAATGATTGATATGTGCTGCTGGCGATCTTATTTAATAAATAAATAAATAGATGCGACGACGGCGACAACGCACGGCGCGGGTTGCACAGGGAATGGGAGTATGAGAGATAATTTATGCGAATTGCAACCCCGGTAACTTCTAGCCTCTAGCATTGAAAGTTCATCGTCAATACAATCATCATCAATTCAGCCGTTGGTCCACTGATGAACATAGGACTCTCCCATAGATGTCCAGCTAATAAGAAAAATTTTAGTCGTTAGTTAGAGTCAGGGTACATTTGCGACTAAGTCACCTATTTTATAGGTACATAAAGGTTTCACTAGGTCTTCCTTTATGTAAACATAGCTATCACTTAGGTACTCAAAATATCGCAAATCAATGTCTACTGAACTGTGATAAAACTAATTGAAATCACGCAGTAAAATCGCAGACGTCCCGAGGTTGTACTTCAAACAAAACGCCACCCTCACCCGCCACCGCGTAAACGGGAGGGAAATCAATAAAACTCTATTTAAACTTTTGCGTATAGCGCCATCTACCGGCAACCGACTATACTAGCTGTTGGGGTAAACGAAAAGTTTGTTAAATGATAGATAGGTGGCGTTGCTCCACGATTTTTTTGCCAACACATTGGTTCAAGCATATAGGTAGGTACCTAAAAAAAATTTGGACAAACAATACTGTATGTACCTAATTATAATGAACTTTTCTTTTTGTTACAGGTAAAAAAACAACTTAAGTACCTAGAGAACCGAGAAACCGCAGGAAGTGAACTGGAAACGGATAGGAACACTTAAAATTTTTTTGTACGGATGTGAGGTAGGTAGGTACCTAACTAGTACATACCTAGGTACATTGTGGGGGAACCGTAGTAGGTACTGCGAGTTTAGTTGACTCTTGGATAGGACCCTACTACCCTACTAACCCTTGCTAGCCTGTTAGTCAACCAACTTCATGCTGAGGCAGAGTTAATTTTGTTGCATAACTTACACTTATTTTTTTTAATTCTTATTTAGTTTTTTAGCATCTTTTTAGGTTTTTTGTAGGTACCTATATTACTTTCCACATATTCCGCAGTAGGTTCCTAGTAATTACGAAATAGAATAATTAAAAGTACGTAGGTAAATACGTACCTACATAGGTACCAGAGCATTATAATTTTGTTGGTACATTTACTGGTTCATAAATCAGGTCATTAAATCGTCCTTTATTACCGAAACAGGCTCGTTTCGAAAAGCCATTATGAGAATCGTAAATAATAGGAACTTTCCTTTCAGCTGTAAAACTTTGCTTGGTCGCGTAATTATTAGGAACATCATCTTGAACGATATTTATGTAAATTCAGCACAATCTAAAACGATTGTAGAGTTCAATAAAGTACTACCTACCTCCTACTACATAAACAGGTACTAAAATCATTGCAGTTATAATTATGTATCAGGTAGAATGCAATGTGGAATGCATGGCCAAAACGAAGATTAAAAAAAACAAACAGGTTTCCTCTTCCTTTACAAAACTTTTTAAAACCAAACAAGCTTAGAACGTAACTGATTTCGCTTCAATGATGCGAAGACCGGAACCAGTGACTTGAATCAAATGAGTAATTGTATCATTAACGCTTTATCAGTACTTTCCGCGCTATTAAACCGGATATCAAACGCAGCGCTCGTTCAATGGCTGGGGTTGGGTTATGATGTATGATTTACCGAGCTGTCATATTCACGGGCGGCCATAAAACCCAGGGATCGGCAGCAATGCCGCCTTTATGGTGGAAACTGCTGAGATGATAATCTTTTGTCTCTTGTTCTCGGGTGACGGGAGTGTGAATAATGGATGGTTTAGTTGTGTTTTCTTTTCGCGTTTACAAGGGTCACAGATTCGTAGCTTTAGGAACAAGTGGGTAGGATGCTTCGAGAAACTAAGATGAAATAGATACCTCCTTGTTTACTTTTGCTATTTTTATCAGACAGAGCCTCTTCCACTGCCGACCAAGTATAGTTCGTTTGTTTGCTAGTAGGTGATAGTTGCTTTAATGTTTAACTAGCTTCCGCCCGTCGCTTCGCTCGCGTAGTACTAACCTACGAGGGTAAAAAGTAGCATATTTCAGACTATAATCTATAACTGTGTAAAATTTCATCCAGATCCGTTCAGCCGTTCTGGCGTGATTGAATAACAAACATCCATCCATCCAAACTTTCGCATTTAGATTTATTATGGGTGCCAATAATATAAGTAGGAAGTAGGATTTGTAAAGGCTCTACTTTACTTCCCATTTATATAGATCTAAGTTACAATAAAGTCACTGTGTAATTTAGTTTCATTTACTTTCAATGTTCCCTCGAGTCGATATCAATTGCTTCACGAATATCACGACTACTATTTCCAATAAAAAACACTTGAAAGTAACGACATCCAATCAAGCTCGACGGCAAATAATATAATTTTGTCCGCTAACAGCTCAGCGTGAACTCGGCAAAAACGGAAAAAAGTACAACCGCTTACGTCATCCTTGGAAAATGTCACCGTATCTTGCGCTATTTTCAATCTTATTGCTGTCAGTTTAAGGCGTTGCCATTGTGGAAACTTTCTATTGGAGTTTCGTAATGAAGCGAAGCTGCAAAAAGCCACGTTAGGGGACAAAAAGTAGTGAAACTTAGTAATGAGCTCAGAACTGATGTGTCATCAGTACTACGGCTATTCAGGTTAGGGTTTTTTGTTCAAAGGTTCTGCTCATGCTCTAATGGTATTAGCCTTTTTTAATCCAGGAATTTTGTGGTGTATTTCGCGGGACTTTATTGTCTGTTCGTTGCAACGTCTGACCCATTTCAGAGTTTAATTATTATTTTTGTGTACCTACCTACTTTTGAACTCAACCTAGTAGATGGGTAGAATACTTCGTCGTACAAAGGTTCTTTTTTAGTCTTTCTTCTTATGATCAGATGAATTATACCTACGTACTTTAATTGAGAGTAGCTACCTACCTACTTTCGATAGTATTTTACTTAACTACTTATTTACAATGTTTTATTTGAATCTCGATTCAGTTTGAACACAGTTCAGAAAAACGAGCCTTAAAATTGCACCATGTCTAGCTTTCCATCATTGACAGATTTTTAGTGAATATCTCTCAAAATAACAGTACATAGGTACACTTAATGCCCTGAAATAAATTGTTATGCTCTTCATTCTCACTGTTGGTTGTATCGTAGCACAAAAACAGTTATTTTCTCCCCCTCCCCTAGACACAGACAGATAGCTCCACCCATTAAAGCTTTTAGCAATGTAGGCTAACGGTGCTACAGCGTAAATTCAAGCCTTGAGCGTTTTTAGGTGCCCGCTCATTCATACAAATGTTAGAATCAAAGTCAAAGTTAAAAGGCGTTTATTTCAATAAAATCACTAGGATCACTTTGAAACGTCTTAGAAACTAGGTGAAGCTAAGCCTGTTCCTCGCGACCAAGCTTAGCAAGAATTAGGCAACAAAAACGGCTTATATACTAATAATCTAAACTTGTTCAATGTGGTTAGGTAGGTGCTGGGTTTTAAAGTACCTATTTTGTATTCTATATAGCACTAGTTGTTGCTAGCTGGGGACGCTAGCTTCAATGTAATTAACTGGCATAGCATAGCTACTCGCTAGGTAATGCTTTGTAAATGAACAACTAAGTACTTAATTAGTCTGGAATTTATAAGAAGTGTGGCATCTTCATAACGCTACCATTGCGAGGTTCATCCCTTTCAAATCAAAACCTAAATACCTTAACCTAAATTTACATACATACATAAAATCACTATTTCCCAGAGGAGTAGGCAGAGACCACGGCTTTCCACATGCTACGATCCTGACATACCTCTATTGCTTCATTCACCCTCATCACATTGAACTAAAAGATAAACAAAGATCAATCAGTGACACGACCAACTAACGATCGGCCTAAATCCATTATAGCCTGACCAAAACGTCACGTGTGGTGAGTGTTTTTTATACTTCCAAGCTGGCAAACAAGCTTACGGCCCAACCGTTGGTAAGTGGTCACCATAGCTTATGAACGCTTGCAATACAGAGGCATCACGCACGCGTTGCCGACCCCGAACCCTTAAAGAGCACTATTTGAAGCAAATGAAGCTTTAAATTCAATTTTGTGAAAAAGGATGATCGAAAAAAATGATAGGCACCAAGCCGTGTTTGTTGCCTGATTCTTCTAGGCTTGGCCGCGAGGAACAGGCATAGCTTCACCTAGTTTCTAAGACGTTTCAAAGTGATCCTAGTGATTTTATTGAAATAAATGCCTTTTGACTTTGACTTTGACTTGAAATAATGTTATATGTCTGCGCTCTTTTGTAAGGCGAAGGTACCCCTCAGGTGGGCTGCTCCAATTTAGAGCGGTGCTCTAACAGCGAGATTTTCTCGCCTCGCTTAAATTGTTCATCTTGCAACTTGCACCAATTACATTTTTTCATAATTTTGCAATTGTTTCCGACCTAACTATTATAAAGGCTACCTCCCGCTGAACCAAAACTCATAGTAAATTATTGATTTCACCCATATGGCCTAAAACTCCTTCCCTCTCAACACCCCCAGGGCATTCTACTTCTAATAAGCCCGGGGTTTTTAGGCTATTAGAGTTATGAGCTTTTGCAATTTTAAATGTACATACTCGTAGCTTCTTGATCTAATACGTGTGCTCCTAACTAGAGTAATCAAATTGAAAATATTCTTTGTATGGGAAAGTAGGTAAGGTAGTGATTGAAGTGATTGAAGCCTTATAAACAAAAGGTTTAAATAAAAATTCCAGCCTTGCATAACAAAGTAATTTAATAATAAACACAACACAAAAACAAATCGTATTATTAAAAGGTATGTAGATTTATGTTCTAATATAAGAATTGGGTAAACGGAAAAGTTATGTACTTCCAATTTCAAGGGTTCGATCGAGGTCATGACCCCGCTCGTGCCAAATGAATATCACAACCATCCCCAAATATAAAATATATCGACCAGCGGAGATCAACCCTAATTCTAATTTTACCTTTACAAACGTCAGCTGCAATACAATATTTAAATTTGAATTTTCAGCGGCGTAATTTGACAAAAAAGTTACTGATTTGACTAAACAATAACGCGAACACAGAGAAAATCAATTTCTTGAACCAAACTAAGAGGCACGCTATTACTAATGAAATAAGACCCAAATCTCTTCAACAAACGATATTACACCCTCAGAATTTTATTCGCGATCATAGCCCCCGGAGATAATGGCCGTGCGAGTCAGATGCAGGCAAAGATGGCGCGCGCATGCGTCATCCGCCGCTCGATACATGCACCCTCCGATTAATCGCGCTATTAATCAGCCAGTTCCAAAAAACTTAAAAATCTATTCACTGAGACACTATCACTGAACACCGAGGAACATCTTCCACAGCTGGTGCGATCTGTGGCTGGCTCTCAAAGCGGGAACCGGTGAACCTGCGGATAAATACACTTTAGGGCACTATAATGGCACTGAAATAGAGGTTTTCTTCTGGATCTGGAGCTGGTGGTAGCGACGCCGCGGCCGGCTTGTCCGGACGCAGCAGTAGAGAGGGAACGTACTGCTGTGACAGGACAATATGGTCGCGGCGCGCGAGGCGGGCGGCGGGCGTCAGGCGTGTGAGGCCGCGTGGCCGCGCCGCCGCGCCCCTGGCCTCGCGCACGCGCCTCGCGCGCTTGATGGGGGCGTACACACCCTCAATGAACACCCTCAATCACCTATCGATTTTCCTACACAAAAATATAATTCATTATTGCATCCTTACTATTTGGAGATGAAAGCTGCAAGTGGGTTAGTTCGTTGCCCGATGGTGACCTCCTTAAGAACTTAAGTTTTTGCTGACACTTGTAAATCCTTTAGCAAAAATAGGTCTTCCCAGACCAAGAGATCTGAGGAACTGTAGTTGCCATGGGGAACGAGGCTGATTTGTAACAAAACTGGGTTCGTATCTTAACACTGACAACTGATCGTCTTGCGAGGCTTTAGATGGATCACAATAAAAACCCATTCATCAATTGAGTTCCTATAAAAGCTGCGTGCGACATTGTTTTGCACTCGGAATGTACTTCTAAGTAAGTACATTCCGATACAATGTTTATAGCACATACAGCTCGCCTAGACTTCACAATACATAAATCTACAGTAATGGTTCTAATGACGTGCAGATGTCAAGAAAAACTACATATTTTGCAGGAATATTATCCTTTTGTGTGTCCGTATTCGCATAGAAGTGTTAAAAAAGTACCTAATACAAAAGTCAGTTTTTTTTGAATTTATTTGCGATAAAGTTTTAAGGTCTTGATTTCCGATCGGTCATATTTTCTCAAGCCAGCTCTAAAACAATACATCAAAACATTGGTGATGTTCATTCCGAAATGGGTTTGGAGGTAGGTTGAGAAAAGCTGATCCGATCGGAAATCTTTCTGATGTTTTTAAATAGCCCTGCTAAAGGCCTCCGTCGAAGCTTAAACAGAACTGATGTTCTACTTGAGTCCGACGACATCTTAAAGTGCCCTCCGAAGCACACTCAGCTGTGTTAATGCCACTCACTGGTCCATTGCCGGGACAACGCTGCAGGTTTTAGACATAGATATAGTTGTTTAATCCTTCAACTCCTTGATACAGTTCTTCACTTAAAACCATAAGAGAACAATACGTCGACACACGCCAGGCGACTAAACCACAAATCACTTAGCTGCTACACGTAGGAAGCATCGCGTAAAATTTACAGCTGTGCTTTTTACGCTCAAATTAAAAGCTGGTATTTTAGTATGGAATTTTATTTCATTTTAGCAGCGGTTTTATATCATCTCGCATACCGCGAGGATATTATATCCATGAAAATGCTTTTAAAATTATTTATAATGGTTTTGTGGACGCTTTAAATGTTTGTTCTGGCATTTTTCTGCTAAAACTGTGCAGAGTTGCTCTCAGTTGAGAGTTTAACAATACTTAGTTGTAGATAGATAGATAGATAGAAAATTCTTTATTACACATTACAAAGGCGAACTTAAGGCTAAAAAGCATTATCTTCTACACATAAGATACATTCATAGTCTTCATTTTGTATAGTCTGGTCAAAGACAAACTCTAGGAAAAATCGATAGTTCCACTAATTTGCGAAGGTGATATCACTGGCGCCCGCATCGATGACTCCATGTGAAGTCAGAATGTGGCGTTTGAAGATCACGTTCAGAATTGTTTTTTATTTTCAATTATCACCGAAAAAACTTTATATGCTCAAATCCTGTGGATAACTAACCCATTTCAATTAAAATGATGAATAGCTCGTATCATAGCTTTCCTAGTTGTTAATAATACCAAATAAATTTAACTACTAAAGAGATGGGTACCCGCTGTTAGCGCTTTCATGCTTCGGAGTTCCAACTAGCTTATCAGTCACAAACAACACGAAACCCATGAAGGAAGCTTTCTAGGTGCGTAAAACTACTCTGTCACTAAAAACTGCTCATACGAAAGTACTGTCCGTATATTCTAACTTCTAATGAAGCCCAAACTACAGCCGCTCTAGTATAGCCTATTAGAGGCGCTGCAAAAGTTTTAATATATATTTTTAACTACAGTCGCTAGCGAGTATAAATTGTGTAGTCATGGTAGATCTACAGGTTATTGAGGAGCATTATTGGGCTTGTGGTAGGTTTACATCGATGCCCACCTTTATTTAGAAACCACCATCAGTTTGTACACAGTAAAAAATGGTAGATAACTTTCCCAAATAAGTAAATCTATTCATTCAGCCGTAACGACAAAAGTTACGATCGACGCGGCCGTTGACAAATTGCCTGCTCACCTTTGATCCCGAGATGGAATTAACGAAACAATCCGTCAGGTCGTTGAGCTGCCAACTGTGCAAAGTAAAAGTGTGGCTTTTGTGTGAAAATCACTTTCCATTTTTTTAAAGATCTGCAAAGTGCCGTGGTATTTGTTTCAAGTCAACAGAGAAGAGAAGAGAGCTACAAAAACACGATTTTTTCTTTGTGTCTGTGGAAAATAATAAATGCAGAGAGACATAGTTACCAAAATTATGTGAAAGCTTAGTGGATCAAAAAAAAAGCCTCCAATATTCGTAAATCTTTGCAAATCTTCCAATGCGTAGGTAGCTAGGTACCTATTGTACAGAACCACAAAAGTAATCATACCCTAACGATCCTTACACAATTCTAACCTAAGATTTCGGTCCATTGTCAAGGAATAGTGGAACGCAGACCCAGGATTATGTGTGAGAGATAAATTACCGGCGGCCACTGTGATTTACGAGGCTGCCAGGAGATTCTCGAGAATAAAAATTGTTACCCTCCGTAGCGCATCCATCAAGCAACTTCGCAGCATTTTCTGTGGTTTTGTAGTAATTTTTGAATTAATCTTGCTGAAGAATTAGCGTAGATACATTTAAGTTACAAGAGTTTGACCTAGTTTAGTAATTTATTGGGCGGCTTTCAGATGCTCGGGTTGTTAAAAGATCTGTCTTGGAAAATAACAAAAAATAACACTGGTTTATTATATTTTTTCTTTTAAATCGCTGTGTGAGCATTACAAATATTCGAGAAACTTGACAAACCAACATCAAATATTTGAATAACAACCCTCGCAAACACCAAGAGCCCAGGAATTTAAGGAGGTCACACCCCGCGAGAGAGAGACGGTTATACAAATACTCTCATGTGTGATAAGAATGCTAGGAAAAGCGCAAAGGGTGTCAGGAAAGCGTTGTGTAAGAAAGAGATGGAGTTTTGAGATAAAATGCGCAACTTGGAGGGTAATTTCTGTGGGGCAGCTGGCTGGCGCCTGTATAAGTTCATTTCAATAAAATAGAAGGTTTTCCGGCGCCGTCGCTGTCCATACCCAAGTTTTCTATTAGACGGAGCTACATCCATGATATGTATTGGAAAACTTTATTCTATGCTTAAAAAGCGCACTTTAAACGTAGGCTAGCATAATTTCTTCCCATTTTATTATCTTATTTCTCTCACAATATTTTTGGATTTTTAACAAGTAAATAAGTTATAGTTAGGTTAAGTAAACTTACAACAAGATTACAGGAACTTCCATCCAGGAGATTTTTTTTTTATAAAATAGGTAATGAAGTGTGTTTAAAACATGATTAATTACTTACTAATTATTGAATAATATCAAGGTATTCAAGACGAATCAAGGATTCATCGTGGAACTCTTTGGGGAGGTCGATGTCCTGCAGACCTACAGTGGACTTCTACAGGCTGATGATGATGATGAATACAAACTGTATCGCGTTTCAATCAATACCAAAGAATAAACCAACCATTAAATTGTTACAACAATACTTAGCTACTCAATTCAGTTGAATTTTATTGCAATGGTGCAGATAAAAATGAAAATTTGAAGCGTTGCGTTGCATCAAATCCGTCATCGAGGTAATCAACCGAATCGTACCAAATTACTTTCTATTGTCGTAATCTGCGTAAGCTGCGTAAGCTGTCATCTATTTGACAATGACAATTCGATTGAGAAATTGTTAAAAAAACAAAAAGAAGTTTTAGTTACATTTCTTCATCAATGTTCAGTCAATCAATGGCCGTGCCGGTCGGTTTCTCGACGATTTATTTTGATTGTGCTTGAGTTTGTTTTTATTAAAATTCGTCCAGGATGATGTTAGCATATTTCGAAATGTAAATAATTGTGAAGCTAAAAATGCAGTTATATTCTTGCAAATAGTTTAACTACTTAGGTTTCCATGAAGTTTCTTTTCAAACCATATTATTTTCAATAAATATTCAAAACTAACGAAGCCTCCTTGATTGAATGCGATAAACAAGCTTTCCCTCTTTTCTTCTGAAGTTTTAATCTTTGAAAACCGAATGACGCGCTTGTCAATTCTTTTTTCACCGCGTCGTGATTTTACAGGATTTTTTCTCTATTCTATTTTCTGATGAAATCGCTCGAAATAAACGGAAAACCACTGTAAACAGTCTGAAGACCTCAAGTTCCCTGTAGTTTCAGTTAGAAAACAGGCTGAAAAGCTCAAGTTCTCAGTCAAGATTTTTCACTTTCAAAACGGCCAAAACTAGCTGAAGAACCCCAAACCTGCTCAAAAGCTTCCCAAATCCGTTGGAACTAAGCAAGAGTCGGTGTACAGAGTGCAGTGGAGTTGTGTTGTGACCATGTTGGGGTTGTATTCCAGCGGCGCGCTGGGCGGCGTGGAGGTGATGGAGGGCGAGCTGACGGCGCACGTGCTGAGCGCGCAGGCGCACGCGGCCGCGCACGCGCACCAGCAGCAGCTGCAGCAGCAAATCCAGATCAGTAAGTAGTCACTGGATGTATCTTCTCTGATCCACCATTATAGTAGATCTGTGATCAGGGTTAGGGCTAAAACCTAATGCCTACCTACATATTTGGTCATCCTGTGTTAGGTCAGTGAGCAGGTTGAGGTAGGATGGACCTGAATAAGGCCTATGACCGTCAGTGTCTGTTAAAAAATCAGTGTCGTGAAAAGATTAAAGTGTGCCTCTTAGAGGCTCCTTTCATGCACATGTCACATGTCACTAGGACCAACTGTTTAGGCTCTGCGTTGTCAGTAAGTCAATTAATGTTTTATAATATAACTATTCTAGCTTCGAGTGTAGCTTCACTTGAGTGGTACCTAGATAAATAGTAGCCTATATGCTATTCTATGTCCAGCAGTGGACTTCTACTGTCTGATGATGATGATGATAATGCTACTCTGGGTAAAGAATCTAAGTATTCCAGTTTCATGGAAATTGGCTGAGCTGTTACGGTGTGATTGAACAACAAACATCCTCGCAAACTTTCGCATTTTAATATAAGTAGGATTGTAAGTTACATACGTACATAAAATCACGCCTATTTCCCAGAGGGGTAGGCAGAGACCACAGCCTTCCACTTGCTACGATCCTGACATACCTCTTTCGCTTCATTCACTCTCATTACTGATAATCTCATCTCCCATCCACAGAAACCTCTCCATCATCAGGGCGCAGCACACCGGTGCCGGCCACCACAGCCCCTGCCGGCTCCACATCACCATCACCCTCGAAGCTCTTTGTGGGCGGGCTCAGCTGGCAGACAAGCTCGGAGAAGCTGAGGGAGTACTTCGCGATGTTCGGAGCTGTTGCTGATGTGCTCATAATGAAGGATCCCGTTACCCAGGTGAGGATTGATGGAAACTGTGGGGTGAAATGCTGAAGCTTTGGTTTTAAATCAAATATTTTATACGTAATTATTTCTATACTCACAGACAATTAATGACATCTGGTAGGTAACAGTACCATTGGGCGCTGTGGCCTACCTCGCTTTGAAAGTACCTAACTTTCAAAGCGAGGTAGGCCACAGCGCGATTTTGGGCAACATGTGCATGATGCCTCTGGTATTCCAAGCGTTCATATGCTAGGTAACCACTTACCAACAGTTGGTTGTCTAAAAAAAAGTTATCCAGGCAATTGGTGTTGATTCTTTTTTTAGTTTTGAGTTTTTTTTTAAGTCCTGATAACAAGAAGCTGCATTTCACCCCACATCTACTAGTAGCAAGCAGTAGAATTACGGTGGTTTTCTTTTAAATAAAAATCGAATGTGTTTGCAAAATGTGGCAACGGAAACCTTCATAATTATCCACTTATTCACAAAAACAGGTTCTTATAATACAATAGTATTAAGAACGCCATCTATTGACAAAAATTAGAATTTGAGTCGAATCTCAAACATATTTTTTTTAAGCTTTTCTTTGCCTGCTTTTTGTGCGTGAAGCAGCCTTCAGCGCGGTCACCAAAAAGATGCCCGCTATTGGCTACAGCTGAGAGCAGAGAACACGTTAAGGTCCCGGCTCCTACGACTTGGAGCTACTTTATCAATGAAAAATATTTAAAAATTCATGCACATGTGATTCACGTGTGGGCATAATCAGAATATACATGCCTTTAGTATTTATATGAGAGGTGTTGCCACATGTTGCCAAGACATTTCTAAATAATCTATTCTAAATTAACACATATTTTTTTGAAGACAACCCATTTAGGCAGTTTCAGAAGATGCAGTGCCACCTTTCGGTCAGTTTGATTTAACTATGGTTGTGAGGTCTATACTCTATAGTTTGTAGGTTATAGGTATGTGTGTGTTCAGTGTAAGGGCAATTGTCGACTATAGCGGGCATGCATAGACGCGTATTGTCAGAATGGTAGATCTTAACCTGAATTTCAGTTTCATAGACTGCTATTGTTTGTTCGTCGGGACACTGATTTTTTTCTTGGTCATCCGATAGGTCAATGACCAGGTTGAGGTATAGTGCCCTGACAAGGGCCTTGTGTTGTGATCGCTGTGACGGAATCAGCGGTGAACGAACGGTTTACTGAAAAATGTAACAGACTACTACAGACTGATGATAAAGTCCTCCTTTTTTGCACTTAAAATGTTGGCGAGCTCGGTTGTGCGGTAGGCAGTTACCCAGCTGAGACTTAAGAGGTGCGGGTTCGATCCCTGCGAGGCGGAACAAATGTTTGCATAATCTGGAAGTATTTGTTCTGGGTCTGGGTTGTGGTATCATCATGTTCCATGAAATCAAAGTTTCTGATACCCATAACACAGGGAATCTCAGCCCCACCAAGTGCGTTGAAATTTCCCATACAAAAATGTTTTTTTTTTTGATAGCGATCTACAATTACGGGCAGGACGTACTATCCAACAGTTCCGCCTAACCACACTAACAATAGGATAAATAAAAAAAAACCTCTGTGTTGCTACACTGCTGATCTTCCTGTCAAAACGCTTCCTACGCGTCTATGCAGCGATGCTTTAGTAGATAGCGGCCTGAATGTGAGCCATAGACAAAATGTTTTTTCGGTGCTACAAGACTAGTCTCTTCACTCTGTTTTACATTTTATGAATATTCAAACTCGTGTTCTAAGCTTGACCTATTTGTTTTAGCAAGTGTTGTTGCTTACTAGTTTAATTATGTAATCCTACTAATATTATGAATGAGAAAGTTTGTGAGGATGTTTGTGGTTCAGTTACGCTGTAACGGCTCAGCCGATTATGATGAAACTTGGAACACATCAAGTTATTTACATAGAATAGCAAATATGATGCACTATAAACCAAATATTTAATAAACTAACTTATTTAATAAAAGGATTTTAAATGATTCAAGACGATAAGATCAGGAAGGTTCTTTGAGAATGACCGACTTGGTTTGGTACTACATGATGTCTCAGAACTTTTTGTGCTGCAAGCAAAGGAGTAGGCAGGCACCTACCTACTAGTAACCCTACCCCTACCCCTCCCTTAGGCAACACTGAAAAACAGCGTCTGGTTTTCGGACTAGGCACAAAGCTGAGTTGTTGCCTTTTCAACAAGCAGACAAATTATCTTTGTCCTTTTTATTTTATTTAATAGTAGGTACCTATTTGTTAATTTTGCTTTTTTATTTTTATTATTTTCTAAGAACCTGTGTACCTATTTTAAAATCTTTAGTCTGTGTTGAATAAATTTCAAATCAAATCAAAGTAATTTATTGCGTAATATAGGTTAGGTACAGTTGTTACATAATACAATACAAATTAGGAGCAGCCATATTCAGCGTTGTACGCATGCAATATACATATTTTCAAAAAAATTAAGTAGGTATGTCAGAGCTTTAAATTACAATAAAATAGTGCTATTACAAAAAATGTCATTAAAATAATCATGGGTTGAATAGTAAGCCCTTTCCAATAGTAACTTTTTCAGTCTCACTTTGAATACTACAAGGCTTGAAGTATCAAGTAAAGGTTTAGGTGATTGTACACACGAACAGCCATACATAGCACACTCTTGTTCAACAACGCAGTTTTATTTCGGGGTAGTTTGATTTTGTGGTTATTCCGACAGCTTTTTAAGTTTTCAAGAAGGTCCATATTACACTTTACAAAAACTGATATTTCATAAATATAGAGACAGGGCAATGTTAAGATTCTCAGTTGAGTGAAGTAAGGTTTGCAGCTGTCAGTCTTTTGTAGTTTGCATATGGCTCTGACACATTTCATTTGACTTATAAATATTTGCTCTTTCAAAGTGGAATAACCCAAAATATAATACCATATCGTAAAGCAGACTCAACCAAACCATGGTAAGCTGTTATGACAGCAGCCTCATTGACCACCTTACGAAGCATGTAAATTATTTTCTTTCTTTCTTTCAGTAACTTGCGAGACTTGACAGCATTTTTATACTAAAAATGTTTTTGTTGGGATTTAGACTTTCCCACTAGCCTCATCGCTAAAAATATCTATAAAAAGTTAGCTAGTTTGACTAGACACAGAAACACAGGGTTTCTGTATAGCTTTACGTTTGGTGTTGACTAACTTGCGCCCGCTTCTTCGCTTGCGCGCTTCTCACCTACATTAAAAGTAGACTATATGCAAAGAACTTTATCTGTTCCAAGTTCCAACTAAATCGCCGTTACGGCGTGATTGAACAACAAACATCCAAACATCCTCACAAACTTTCGAATTTGTAATATTAGTAGGATAGTAGGATTCTTATTATGCCCCGCCATGCTGGAAGTGCCGCACTGTAGGACCAACCTACTTAAGTTTGCCCCCATGTCACTCGCTGTCTATCTGCTCAATATCTTGTCTGCGAACAGCGTGGATATTTTTTTCAATCACCTACCGAAACTCCTACAACTTGCACAGATAGTGATAGAATCGAAATGTTTCGATTAGTACCTATTTAATTCTACCTATTTATTATAATGTACCTACTAATAACATATGGCATCGCCTTGGGGATAAAAAAAATCCTGTTATGATGTTATACTGTATTCTAAATAAATAAATAAATTATTCACCATTTTGTCTATGGAACACAGTACTGTTTACACAGATAGTTGGGCTATGGGTGGTATACTGTAGATCTACTACCATCAGTATTACTATAAACAAGAATATCGCATGCTAGACTCAATAACATCTCTCTTAGTCCCGTTTCCTATACTAAAGCGACGGATGTCCGTAGGTAGATTAGGATGGTAACTTGTCGTTTAACTGTCAAAAAAAGCTACTTATTTTTGACATATAAACGATTTTGTTAAGGTTGCGGGAAGTCGGTGGATGGAAAAGGCTCAAGACCGTTCGTCATGGAACTCTTTGGGGGAGGCCTATGTTCATAGTGGACTTCATCAGGCTGATGATGAAACGATTTTACCATGGTATCTACCTACGGACATCCGTTAGTTTGATATAGGACCCGCAGCTTAGTGATGAACGTTCCTGGGTATACAGGGTGTCTCAGAAGTTAATGTCAATTGGAAATAGGGGGTGGTGTTCTAATAGTGCTAATAAAGTACCAAAATTCGTAAGCCTCATGATCAATACGTCTATGTAATGTAGCAGGAAGTCAGTTGGATGGAGGAGGTAGGGCACGAGTTACCTCCGCCTACGTGTGATCCTTGTATGTTGGATTTGTCTCCACCCCGAATAGAAGAATAAACTATTAAAACATCCTCCTCCTTACAGAAGATCGCAGCCAAATAACATTATTTGTTTCAAATAGTGTTGTGTTCCTGCGGTGAGTAAGGTTACCAGAGCTCTTTAGGGGGGAAGGGGGTTCGGGGTCGGCAACGCGTGCGTGATGCCTCTGGTATTGCAAGCGCTCATAGGCTACGGTAACCGCTTACCAACAGGTGGGCCGTATGCTTGTTTGCCACCTCTGTTGTATAAAAAAAAAAAAAACACAAAAGTTGACAACCTACCCCTAACCCCAGCGGTAATCCTTTCGCACCCCCTTTTAGGGGTAGTTTGTGATTTTTTAATTTTGAAAGAGTTTTTTAGCTGAAACTTTGCATACAATACAATATCATGCTGACAGTGAGCTGATCTGATGAGTCAGGAGCTGTTCCATAAAACTCCTCAGCAAATGACCCGAATGAGCTGAAACTTTGCACACCACCTGGGACACCCTAGTTCCACACACGGCTTGTTACTAAGCGGGCTGAAAGTAATCCTACACGAGCGATGAGTTGCTCCGTCCCGGGCAATCTCTGTCATTGCGACCACATTTGATGACGTCATAATGCCACAGAAATTGCGCTGAATGGAGCGATCGGATCGCCCGCGTAGTGGCACTTGTTAGATAGGCATAGACAAATCTATTACAACTTCCATAGACCCCTTCAGTGTTTTGATAAATAACGTTTAAAATCCTGTCCTCTAGTAGAAATAGTTAGCTTTCTTTGATAGCTAGATCAATTATAGACTGTGTCAACACTGGTCTTTTTATTAACTCTCTCCTTATTAGAACCCCGCAGTGCGTAGGGAGGCCATGGTACAAGTTATTCTGGGAGGTGTTCGCGGGAAGTAAAGCTAGGGGTTAATGCGGTATGTTTCATGTAAGGGTACAGGGAAGGGCACAGCGAGATTTTCTCGTTCTGAATTGGAGCAGCCCGCCTGGGGAGGTACCTCCGCCTTACAGAAGATCGCAGCCAAAAAACATTATTTGTTTACAAATAGTGTTGTGTTCCTGCGATGAGTAAGGTTGCCAGAGTTCTTTAGGGGGAGGGGGGTTCGGGGTCGGCAACGCGTGCGTGATGCCTCTGGTATTGCAAGCGCTCATAGGCTACGGTAACCGCTTACCAACAGGTGGGCCGTATGCATGTTTGCCACCTCAGTAGTATAAAAAAAAAAAGGGTGTTCGTTCATAATGTGAAAGGAGCCTCTAAGAGGCGCACTTTCAATTTCAATTTATTTTTATTTCGGTTGTTCACCATAATTGTTAGTACATTTATCTACCTATAAACTATGTTACTAACCATAAAAACAGATTTCAAATTATTTATGTCACATATTATCAGAATACACTTTAATCCCTTTAATAATACTTTACTGACTTACTTTGTCTGACTGGCCTCATAGCTCAGTTAGTAGTAACTCTGCCTTCTGCGCTATAGGTCGCGGGTTCGATCCCCGCACTGGACAAACATTTGTGTGATAAACACAGTTGTTTGTTCTGTGTCTGGGTGTTAAATATGTATCTATTATGTATATCAGTCTCTGGTACCCATAGTACAGGCTATGCCTAGTTTGGGATCAGTATCAGATGTGTACCAGAGACTGATATACATAATAGATACATATTTAACACCCAGACACAGAACAAACATCTGTGTTAGTCACAAATGTTTGTCCAGTGCGGGAATCGATCCCACGATATCTAGCGCAGAAGGCAGAGTTACTAACAACTGAGCTATGAGGCCAGCCAGTTTGGATGTTTGTTGTTCAATCACGCCGTAACGGCTCAACCGATTTCGTTGAAACTTGGAATAGACAAAGTTCATTACCTAGAATAGCATATAGGCTACTTTTTATGTAGGTACCACTGTAGCGGAGCCGCGGGCGAAAGCTAGCAGTTATTTTCGACAAACTAGCGATTCGACAACGTCGGAAACTGTGCTACCTAATGGGATGACCTGTATTTACCATGAGCTCCTTACACTGCGGGGCCATAGACTACGGCTCTTAGCTACTATCACAATAGAGTAGGTAACCTATTGATTAGAATGAGGTATATGCTCTCACAAAAATGGTAGTTAACACTATAGATAGGGTATAATCAACTGCTAATAGAAGAGAGTGCTAATTAATAGTGTCAGTCGGTCGGTATTTACGAGGGGGTGTGTGACTGTTTTGATGTTTTTTGGTGTATTTTGATGCATGTACCATTACTTTTAGCCACAAACCTAACGTAAACTATTGCGCTACTAACTGACTGACAATGACAATCAACGCACAAACCGAACCGTTTTTTTTTTAAACTTTCCTACCTTATGTTGTTAAGGGTTGCACTAGGAAAGGGATCCCTGAAGTTGAATCCCGTAATGGGGGTGTGTGTATAGACTTGCCGCTGACTAACCCTTGAAATCCTCACGGATCTGAGTAACATCGTACACGATACGTAGACGAACAGAATCTTATTTTTATTCGTAGAAATAATGGAATTTTTGTTACATTCCTATGAACTTAAAATGGTCACACTAAACTCCTGGCCGCGAATTTAAATTATTTGTGGATTTTAATATTTTCTACGTTCCTCTAGAAAATTAACTCAACGAGAAGTTGTTTTATACGACATCCGTAAACAATTTTCTACGTACCTATTAGTTTTTTATGAACTTTGATTTATACTGCACCAGTCGTTACTTGAAATAAACTTTTTTTAAGCGCTTTAGAGCCATTTTTGTTGGGGAATGCAAAAAATATTAAAATCTGCAGGTATTTTGAGTTTCGCGATCGAGCGAAATGTACCACCTTAATGTAACCACCAAACTACGCATGGTATTCCCGCAGTAAAGTAGGACTAAGTAAGGGTGATAGCATCAGTTAATAATGTACTATAAGTTGAACTAATAACAACTGTTTAATATAGATTTTTGTGATATTTTCATGTGAAATGAATGTCTGGGTGTTGCCTTGCTAGTATCTTGAAACATTTTTAAAATCGAAAAATTAGGTATTTTTATCGTCTACATATCTAATTGACAGATTGCTATCTGATACAGCTGATTCATTTAGTTTGAACTGATTTGACCCCAAAACAGCTGAGAACAAACTTCATTGCTAATCGGGTGTAGACAGGACAGAACAGGCATAGCTTCACCTAGTTTCTAAGACGTTTCAAAGTGATCCTAGTGATTTTATTGAAATAAATGCCTTTTGACTTTGACTTTGACTTTGAGAATAAGTCCCTTTCGGGATAGCATACATATTATGAATCATCTCGGAAAGCTGGGATCCAAAATGATAAGGGTCAAATTAATATAAGCAGTCTCAACCCCAGACATTCACCCCCCTGAGTTCCCGTACTGAGTGGGGCCGCGCAGAGGTCGCGCGGCTTCGGCTTCATCACATTCCAGGAGGCGGCGTCCGTGGACAAGGTGCTGGCGGTGCCGGTGCACACGCTGGACGGCAAGCGCATCGACCCCAAGCACGCGACGCCCAAGTCCGCGCCGCGCCCCGCCAAGACCAAGAAGATCTTCGTCGGCGGCGTCGGCCAGGACACCTCCGCCGAGGAGGTCAGAGCCTATTTCTCTCAGTTCGGCCTCGTCGAGGACGCGGTCATGCTGATGGACCAGCAGACGAAGCGCCACCGGGGGTTCGGCTTCGTGACCTTCCACTCGGAGGAGGCGGTGGAGCGCGTCTGCGACATCCACTTCCACACGATCAAGAACAAGAAGGTGGAGTGCAAGCGCGCGCAGCCCAAGGAGGCGGTGGCGGCCGCGCCGCTGGCGCTGGGCAAGCGGCTGGTGCTGCGGCCGGGCCGAGGCCTCGTCTACGCCACCAGCGGGGTCGGGGCGGTGCCCACGGTGGGCGCGCACGCGTACAGATACGCTCCCTACGCCCTGCCCGGGGCGCAGACCGCGGCGCTGGTAGCCCCCCAGCCGCCCGCCCCCGCGCCCACGATGCCGCAGTTCGGCGCCGCGTACTCGCTGGCCGGAGTGGACATGTCGTCGTTCCAGGGCGTGGACTGGGGCGCCATGTACGGGCTGCCGATGGCCTACATCTAAACGGCGGCCGCGCGCGAGAGGTTTCCCACTTTTGTTTTTACGAGTTCCTAATCGTTAAGTCTTGCCGTTAGGCCGTATCAGTATTCGGTAGGCTCATCGGGGCAGCCTGCGGGCATCGAGATGACGCATTTGGAAGATTTTTTTATAATTTAAAGTTAGATGAGGTGACCCGCCGCTCGGATGGATGCTTTTTGGGTTGAGTTTTGAAGGTTGTTAGCATGTTTGGAGCATCACCTCGATATTAAGAAGATCTCAAGTAATTTAGTTGCGTAAAAACACTAATTTCTTTCCCCTTTATTATTTTTTTCTTGAATTTTGTAATTAGTGCGTAGATATAGTGCACGTTTTGGCAATACGATATACTTATTACTTAGAACTATACATTTATGTAACGACTGTATGAATCTCATTGCAGCTACATTATGTATTATTTGATAATATAAGCGTACATTTAATATTATATTTCGCGTTCGAAGTGACGCCGTGTGAGTGTTACTTTAATTTATGGTACGACGGTTTTAGTAAGTAGTTAGGAAATGAAGTAAACTAAAAATCATTCCAGTATTCAAGTAGTGCCATTGATTCAAAATTGTGCCAAACAAAATATTGATTGCTCTATAATTTTCATAGCCTTTACACATTTCAGAACCTATCTCTGGAATCCATATTAGTTTTGATTAACATTCATAAACAAGTTCCTTACTCAAGTCTTTCCAAAGCGATACTTCTAGCGTCGCATTCTGTTGTGCTGACGTCGTCCATATACATGCGCTACGCCACACAACGTGACACTACTAAACATGAAGTGGCCACTCCGTCACTAAACGTTAGGTTAGTGGTTTGAATTGTGCTAAACTAGTTTTGACAGAATTATGTTATTGATATCTTTTTAATGATATTAGTATGAAAAAGACCACGATGATGAGGGCTTGCAAATTATATTTCGCCTTAGAAGATTTGCAGAAACATTAACCATACGTTGTTTGGGACTACGTCACACAAAGTCAAAACTACGTCACTGAACGCATTGGTTTGAGTGCCATACAAATTAGGCGTTCATCGGCACGTATTAATCTCGTTGTGTCCTGTTATCGTGGAAGCAAAACGAGCTTAAGCGCTGAAAAAACGCCCTATCTATAACAGAGCTTACAGAATGCCTTCAATCGAACACCTTACGTTGTTTTAGACAGTGTGCGAACCTACGTCACTCGAATTCTAACTACGCCAGCGCGCGTAGCGTACGTCACACGGCGTCACTCGCGTCACAGCTCACAATACTCTTATCATACATATCCCAACTAAGCGGAAAGCAATCTCATTACACATATTATTGTATGTACGACTTGTAGTTTTAGATGCCTTGGTGGTGGTGATTTTTGAACCTATTGGACCTAAAAGTTAAATATTTGGTTAGTACTACTTTTAAAAGTTTATCGTAATTGGCTGTCTACTTAGCGTTGGGAAGTGTTTCGGATGGTTTTGACATAGTTTTCAAATGCTTTCTTAGATCTTAGACCAATGGACTGTGTAAAACTATTTGAACTCAAGTAAATTTTTAGATTCTTCCATAAAACGACAATCGTTTCTTGCTCAATTTAATGTACAATCTTGAAAATGTCTTCAAACATTGTTTCAATCTTGAAACATTGTTGAAAATCTTCCAAAGAACATTAGGTATCGAGTATTCAATGCTTCAAGGCTCTTTATCAATAGCTAAGTCAATAATATTTAAATCTTTATTTAAAAAAAGAAAATTAAAACTAACACAAGAAACACACAAGAAACAGTTGATCTATCTAAAGACTGTTACAATCGATCTATAGATAGCTCAATTGATCAATTGACCAGACGGAAGCGTCCCCAAGAAGACGCTGCTGGCGGGATTGCCACGCTGGATGGCAATGCTTTCCGTTTATAAAGTCGAATCATATTAGTTGGAGTTAAGGCACAGTAACGCCGTCTATCGCTCTCAGGTAGCTTCAAAAATCGCCATCTTCAGTTCAGGGCTTAGCGAGTATTATTTAATATTAATACCTAGTTTATGAGGGAATGCGACTAACACCCCAGTTTTGACAATAAGCTAAGTATGAGGCCGCCGTAGACTTGTAGTCTGTCTTTGTCTGGATTTAGTATTATTATTATTTTTTATCGAATTTATATTAATTAGGAAAATCGTATTTTGATCCCAAAAAGCTATATGACCCGCTAAACCGTTATATATCAAAACATGGTGGGTACTTAATTTTATATTTTATAATCATCTTTGATAAAGAAGCGTTTATGAACAGATTAAAAAATAATTCTTATAAACTTATAACCACGAATATAATGTATAATATTATGTACCTATTCAAAAAATTATCTACTATAGTCATTTTCATGATGTTTTTGACATTTCACTAAAACGAATGAAGTCAAAAGCCAAGTTTTTTAAGTGATAGTAAATGTGGCTCAATTTTCAGCCTCTTTTCTAATCTAAAGTATTTAAATGTCCTATTCGAATAGTACTCAACTTTATATTATAAAAGTATTATAATTATATGATATAGTACTTAATTTATATAGCTACCCTAAAATTTAGTGTAATATCGTTCTAAAGCAATATTTATTATATGCCCTGTGATTAGAGAAGTATTATTAAAAGACAAATGAGGTTGTGTTTGTGCAATTCCTAGTATTAAGTCATTCGTGGACATAGTCCTTGAACCTTCAGTATTATAAACCTTTTTGGAACCAAATTGTTTTGGCAATAAATAAGAGGATCGGGAAGAAAGTTCCTTAATAGGCTTCAAAATTTATTTGTTTCTTGTACTTAATACAACCGAGTACTTAGAATCCGGGCAAAGACAGGCATAGCGTAGCGCCGCTAATGAATGCATGTGGTAGCTTCGTCGGCTGCATACCCTGCTGGCCGGCACACTGTAACCTTGACGTGTGGAGATGCCCCTTGGTTACCCCCTTTGTATTCCCTGATTTAGGGGACAACTTTATTTACCCACCTACCCCCAGAGAATACCTTTATTTTGTCCCGTTTATTACCCCCTATTCATTACAGGGCTTGTTTGTGTTGAAGTTGAAAGTATATGGGTTTGACGGTGTCAACGCATTCAAACTCCTGCATTTTTGCGGCCCACTCATTTGGACTGCCATTTCTCACACTCATAGCCCTTCCTTTGCTTTTTTTTATTTCCACGCGCCACGGCTACCAATTGCTAAAATGTAATACACATACCTAATTATTGTAGCAGTATTTTTAGTCTAAGGTAGGATTAGAGCCTTCTTGAGATTAACCGCGGCCGCCGCAAGTTGCTCGCCATATCCTATTACCATTTGTTTTTGTTCAATTGAAGTATGATGCTATACTGTTCTACATTTTTTTTTTCGAACGGATTTTTATGCTGTGGGCTCTTACGACCACTGCCAGCTACACCGGGCTAGTAGAGCTACACCGGGCTAGAGTTCTACATTTGGATTTGTTCTAAGTTTAAAAATACGTCGAGCGTTAAAGTTCCGTCTTTCTATTGGTTCAAAGTTTGGAAGTACAAGCGATAGTTCTTCGTATTTGTAGTTGCCATAGACAAAATTTCGAGACTTTTCTTCGAGTAAAAGTTTCAGTACCTTTTCATAAAAATACGGTCAGTACATTTGAATTGCAGTTTTAATCCTCCAAAATAAAATACATTTTCCAAATTTTAAATAATAGAGAATGGCTCAGCAACTTGCGGCGACCGCTCGCACAGAAGTCGATTACACCACCCTTTGTATATTAGCATTTCCTTGACAGTATTATGACGGTTGACTATAATTGTGATTTGTTTCGCCACTCCGCTTAACGACTTGCCAAAATTTAACCACGCCTTGGGGTGGCGTTTATTTGTACTTAATTATTTTTTTTGTTCTTATTAATTGTAGTGTTTGAAGTCTTTGGATTTCTATGCGTCCTTTTTCCACCCTTGTATTAGTTACGTTTGGTAACTTGGTTTTTTTGTCGGCGTCCGTTGCTTGGCGCTTCTCGACTGTCGTTTTTGTATCATTTTCAAGGGTAGTATAATTTTAGAGGGGTTTCCTTCGCATGTTGTTGAAAGATTGGAAATGTCTACTGCTGGACATATGCATTTCTTAAAATAATGCCAAGATGGGTCAGACTCCACGCGAACGAGATCTCATCGATCGTTCGCGTTTTTAGTGCGATTTGTTAATGGTACCGGAAACGACACTCGTGAAGACCGTTATAGCTTTTATTTTTTGCAACGGACGCCGGTCGTAGGTTAGTAGTAGTATGTACTTAGAGTTTGCCCGTTGTAATGGAGCACCATAGACGTACTCGATGTGTCATTACATGGTTATTAGAATAAACGTGTGTTTTATTTAGCTCCCGGAGCGCGGGTAGTTGGGGGTTTCGGTTCATCACTCATCTTAGCTTGCACGTTGGTAGTTGTGTGTTGTAGGCCCCGTGTTGGGCGCCATTGGTGGGTGGCGAGATCTCTCGGTAAGTGATCGGTCGACGATTGAGGCATGAGTTGTACATTACAGTATTTACAGTAGAATCGCGACTAACTAAATCTCTCGGACGTAAGGCATGGTTGGCATGGACTTATACGTAAATACTTCTTCCATATTCACTGTCAATTTGTAAGGCGGTACGCCGCACGTTGGTTGTGATACGTGCTATTATCTGTATTCCTTTTAGGAAGTAACTCTAAAAGGAATATTTTACGTAGACACGTAGTTTATACCTTGTAGTGTCGCTTCGCTTGAGGCCTACGGTCTTCCGAATGAGAGATTCATTTGCCAAATTACAGGCCAAAAGTTCGCCAAATATTATTTTGCTCAATTGTGAGTCGCAGCTTAAACGTCGCGACTTGTGAAACAGCGCGATGCCAAGGCCTAACCAAGCAATGTATTGTAGGGGGAGTGATGTTCTCATTGTGATTTCAGGGATAACGGTCCCTATTAATGTGATCAGTAGAATCTGGTGAATATGTAATCTAATCAGTATTGTTCTTTCTATATAATCTGTCACTGATGTATCTAAAGCAATCAACGAGTGATAGTAGTTGCGTTTGGGTGTTCTCTCGTAGCCCTGTTATCGTCTTTTTAGTAAGACGATTTGTTGAAAAACTTTTCTCAGTGTTACATTAGCATCAGTTTTTATTGTAAATTATTAACCAGCTGAACCAAAAGGCTCAAATTAATTTCGTAATAGACAATATTTATGACGACGAAAGTAACATGCCCTATGCTCTTATTAGTGGGACGATACAGTGGTGGTGATAAACACCCGTTTTGTGTCAAATGCTGCGACGCGAAGTTTTGCCAAAAAAGCAACTTAACGCAAACTATAGCATAAGGATGTGACAATAATTGTGGACAAGCCAGCTCAGAAGCTTATTACTTCGTTGTCGGGCGAAACATTCCTTTCTAGTCAGTTTTAGGTTAACATTCAAAGTAAACTTGGCGGGAAACACAGTCTAATCTTGCTCAATACTTCTTGCCTAGCTGTAGTTGTATCGGTAAGCTTGATGCAGTAGTGGTGTGCCATACACAGTACACGGTACGCTTGAGCACGCGTCACTGACGCCCCGCTTGCCCTGCTGCCGCTCATCCAGGACTGCTGGACCAATCGTTTCACAGCATTCAAAATATTATGTATTAGTAAGTTAATATACAATTTTTGGATTAAAGTATAATGGTTAAACAAAAAAATAAATTATGTTGTGTGTTTTAAATGTACGGCGATGCTAGAGTAGTGATGTAGTGTAGTAATTTTGAAGTTTTACATAAACTATTATAACGTATGACTAACCGAAAGCAATAAAGTTAATATAATGGTACTGCAGCAGGCGCGCGCTGCGGCTAGGTTGTCTGTGGAGGGGTAGAATGGATTCATCACGCAACGTCAAAATGGAAACGTCAAAACGTTGTCATTCTGACAGGTCGGCTCGCGCTCGGTGTCTCGCCCTCCGCATTGTATTGTTCAAAACACTCGCTAGTTGGATCGGCGCAGCAGCGCGCGCTACATGTAGAATCTATATACACTCATGGCATACAATATTTAATATATTACAATATTTTTGTATTATAGGTATCGGTGTAATCTGTAGTGAGTTGGTAACTTGTATTTAAAATTTATGCGATCACTTGAATGATATTGTGATTCACTTGTTTATAATCATTTAGGGCGTTTTATACGTCTATGCTTAAGGCGTGCGGCCAATTTTCCTATGTAATTTATTTATAGCCGTTTGACAGGCGACTCATCTCGATTGTCTTGACGGACCTTGTATGGAAGTCTGAACTACGTTTTAATTGAGAAACCAATTTAAAAGAGTTGATAATTATGTGGCAAAGGGAAAATCGGTAAGTACCTACATTACATACTTGTTTCTTTAAGGCCGCCTGTCAGGCTATAACAACTTTTGAAAGTTGGCAGCACTGGAGGGTTGAAGCAATCATTTATAGAATTCTCGCGAGTATTTTTTCAAACATTCCTTTTTATGTAGGTATGAAATTTATGCATTTTATTTATGGTAGTTTATAAATAGATTCATAGACAATTAGATATGGGCTGTTTTCATTATTAACACCATAATGCTATTTATTGTGCAAACCTGTATTTTGTTCGGAGGTGCCCGTAGGGTTTGGGTTTTGTAGATTTAGCTGTAATTTTGACAGGTAAAGAGGTCCTGGAACAAAAGACAACGTTTTTTTTCTTGTTTCGTAATATATTTTCGTAGCCAAACGTTGGATGAAGTAAGCTTTGCAGTGGAAAGTAATTGAATGTTTTGTATAAAAGCGTAAAATCTCCATGTTTGTAGTTAATTGTTTGTACTTAACAAAGAAACAACGCCTTTTTTGCTGACTTTTCTGTGAAGATTTGCTACTAATTCATTCAATAATTATTTTATTTCATAGTACCTACTCAAAAAGGGCGTTTAGTACTGAGCCGATAGTTTCAGGCTAGCGCCCTCTTAGCTAGTGGGTACAGTAGAACGGCCGCGCGCCTCCTTCAACGCATTACAGAATATCTATGGTTCATCTTCACTTAGAACGAGTCTTAGAAAAATAAAAAATTGGTGACACACAGTCGTTTTTCATTTATCGCTTATTCGTTCGTACCTTTTTAGTGATAGTATTATAGTAGTATAGTCGAAGCTTCGGCCCCACGTTGGGGCGCCAACTTTTGGTAGTGTGAAGTGAAGGTGTAGATTTATTAGTACCTAGGTGAGAGTTGTTGGACGTAGATGCATGACGCCGTTTTGGAGCTGAGTAGCGGCGCTGCATGAAATCGGTGTCAACGGAGTTCCTGGACCTCGAAGATTGAAGATACGACAAACTTGTCAACGGTGAGACAATACTGAATATCTTAGATTAGTCCTGGGAAAATGTTTTTTATTTGGTGGTGTAACTGTTGTTCTTAAAGCTGATACAACTAGGCTGCTCTGAAGTTAGCTGTTAATTGCAGTGAACAGCTATTTAATTAATCTGTTGCGATATAATGGCTGACATCGTTGCGGTCAAAATGTATAAAGTTTTAGTACCGATTATTTGGTTAGTACTCGAGGCCAAGAAAACTAAGCCTAGATTGTTCGTGCATGGATAATTAGTAATTTAACGATATCAGTATTGTCTTCACAGATGATGTTAATTTTTCCGCTTAGATTTTTACTACCCGTTCAGTAAAGTGCATCCCAGTAAATAGTGTAGTTATAGTTTTGGGTTTGGGTGCTGGGTTTTATTAGGTAATACATGTAGGTACAGTAGCTTAGATACAAAATGCTAAGACTGGTATTGACTACTTTGAGACATCTAAATCTTGCCTATTATAGTATTTGATCCGATGACAAAGGGACAAAGACATGTTGCGTTCGAATCGTTATAACTTTTGTGTGGATGATCGAGTGATCGTTATTTTCGACCTATGCTTCGATTCCATCATGTCTTTTTTCCGATTTGGCTGTTATCTTGACGGCCACCAGGTCCTCATCCAGTTGTTAGTTTTTATTACCTATCTACTACAAACAGTATGTATTTAAGAATTTTAAAATGTGATAACTCGTTGGAGCTTTTGAATATTTTTTTCGATCTTGTGTAGTTGAGTAGTCTATTGTAGTTTGATTAGTCGAAAATATTTATAAAGCATATCATCAGAGAGACCCACCGACAGAGACACAATCGTATTGTGCCTTACGATTCGTTTTTCTTTTATTAAAAGAGAAATTTGCTTTGTGGTTACTGTAGAAATTATAGAAAAGTAGAAAACGGACCAAGATCAATTAATTGGAGAATGTAAAGTAAATATTTTTTGTAACAATTTTAATTTCCCTGTTGAGATTGAGAAACGTTTTATCTTAGTACCTACCTATACTGACATCGTAGTGCAATTTAGTAGGTATGGAAATTGTAATATTGAGACTAAAAAAATAATTAACATTTTGTAGAAGTACAAATTACTAAGTAATGAGGTATTTTGTAATGCATTTGACATATTGTCTTCCTTTAAAACTATAGACTGACTAGTCACCCATGTATTTATTTGGAATCCCGTTACACTGGGATGCACTAGATTCTGTAGTAGAAAAAAATGTAAGGGCACTTTTTGGATCTGAATGCCGGCTGTAGGTATCCATATCCATTGTCTATGAAAGTTTTCTTTCCTAAGTATTTATGTAACGGTAGTTTCTAAAAACCAGAAATGTTGTGGTCCCCCCTCATCCCACATGCACTCCCGCCTTATTCCCATTTCGACCCACACGCACTGCCTCCCCACCTTCTCATACACAACCCTTGAAAGTTTGTTGCTTACAAAGAAAACAAAAAGATCTTTAAAAGTGCTCCTTTGTAAAACACATTGTAGTTAAAAGTGTTCAGTAGATGTAAACCCCAGTACAATGAGTACAAGAGTGCCTGTGTGTGACAATATCATGTATCACACCTTTATTTCAACTTTTATTACGCTCATTATCGGACATGGCAGAATGTTCATCGATACACCTAACCTTATCAATAAGTTATTTAGACAGTTAACGGTATTTTGTAGGTTAAGTAATATCTTCTAGTCATTAGGTTATCATGGTATTTTTGTAAAAGCAATTGGCAAACCCTCTTTGTTAGGTAGACTAGTTTTTTCTCTAACACTATAGTTAGCATACAATTTTAAATTAATGATCCATAGAGGGCGTTTTCTAACTTTGCTTTGTTAGAGTAGGTACATTGTGTATCAAGCTTGGAACGATTGTAGTCAGTGAATGTTTTGCCATATCCGAATTGAATTGAACACTTTGTTAAATTTACAAGTGACCCGAAATTAGTATTAGGTAATAGTCTAGTCGGCATTTAATTTATCGTGTCTCCTATTTTATTCTAAAGGAGTCACAATGCAATGTTAGTTGTTTTTACACACTTGTAAATAATTAGTGTAAGACGTTGTTATGTATCGTGTATTTTATAAATGTAATGGAGTTGTAATTTTATTTGGGGGTGACTTTAGCGTTTATTAGATATTTCTTCTCTTCTCTATCATATTTGAAATCTTCCTTCGATTTGGACGTAGAAATTTGATCTTTGAATCTTATTAGTGAACTAAATGATAACTAGTACCAATCTATAGATTTATCCTAAAAGCTTTAGCTAGATAAGTTTTCCAACACTCGTCAGCGACCTATTTTTTCTTTCCAGTCCTAAGCTATGACTGTTGGTGCACCAACTGCACAAGAAAGTGCCAGGTCAGTGATTCTAGCATATAATAGCGACGTTTTTTCGATAATTCCAAGTATTGAAGTTGTTGCTGAACAAAATCATAGTAGGTGGGTAGGGGATTTTCGCTACCTATAATACTCATTTAGTTGTAACATCCCAAATAGTAGAAGAAGTTCAAAATTATTCCAACGCTTATTTATTTAGTTCACTAATAGAGTTACCTTTTAGCGATTGAACATTGATATGAAAACGAAAGTGCCCCACGAATTTGTATAGTTACTAAGCCCACTTAAATATTATCAATATAAAATATAACGATATTTCATATTTACATCATTTAATTAGTCGTAGTTTTTGTGATTTGTATAATAATTGGAATGTACTTATAGATTTTTTACTAATTATTACACTGGAGGTTGACCCGCTCGAGATATTTACATGGCCACTTCGATAATAAACTTGACCATTGATGCGGGTGCAATAAGGGGACCGTGCATCGATGTCCGAGGGATTGGTGGTTCAAAAGTTTTAGTGAACCAGATTTTAGACTGAATTTTGCTTGTTTGTGTTGTGTATGTATTTTTTTTTATTTTTTTTTGTTAAGTATGGTTAAGCGTTTGGCCACCAACTCACTTTTGCAAGTGTGATGTGGCCTAAGATGGAGCACGCTTTCCCAACTTATTGACCCTAAATTTTCTTGAACTAGCTCAGTAGTGGGCCTTTAATTGATACTTTAAATATTTTATGAAAACTTAATTTTTTTGACCATCTGCATCGTTGCCTATGTTGCAAAATATTATGTGACAATTTTAGATTGTTTTTCAAAAAATACCCCCTTGTTACACCCTTCATCATTTCAGTTTAAATTATCACACATTATGGCCATGTAAGTAATTATTTTCTTATTGGAATACATACTAGTCATTTTTAGTGTTCTTATGAACGAAAGATAAAAAGTAGGTGCCTACTTTAGTATTGAGAGTCTTCCTGCAACTCGCTCTCTTCACCTGCAGTGGGGCCAGTGTTTGTTTATGGACCGTGAGGCTAGAATTGTTTTATTTTTGGTCCCATTTTCATTTATTTAATTATTGTTTCGTCACTAATATCGTTCCTGTTTGAAGTAGGTACTTAGTGTACTTACCTACTAGACATTTTCATTCCAACAGGCCCCCAATTCTACTAATTCAATGGCTTCAAAATGACAATGGTTCAATGGCAAAATGAACACTTGACACTTGGTATTCTGCTATCATCACAGTCGTATTTCAATGGCAGTCATTTCGCAACCAATGGACGAATGAAATCAAAGAAACGAAGGTGACGACAATCGTAACTGAATAATAATGATGCGATCATTACCATGCGACTATCATTTTCAAGTCATTGAATTAGTAGAATTGGGGGCCAGGTAAATTACATGATAGGTACGTAGTACTGAACTTTTTTGTTTCATATTTTTATCAAAATCAAGCCAAGAGTAATTTCTTAGGTAGAAGTTAGTCCTCGCGGTTCCTTGATAAAAACTGCGATCTCCGACCGCCGAATGCAGGCGCCGCGCACTGTGGCCGACACGGAAGCTGCGATTTGAATTCCAATTATAATGGAAAGGTTTTTAACAATAAATGGTTTACATTTGAGTAGCTTGTTTTATTACCCACCTTCCTGAGTGATGTGGCAATACATACCGAGGTGCAGTATGTCGGTCGTGAGGGGTATCATGAGGGAGTGTGCGATGTATAGAGTGATTGCGGGACGAGAGGAATGAGCCAGTAGGTACCTAGTGTGAGATGTGAGGAATGTTAGAAGGGTGTGTGTGGGACGTGAGGAATGAGCAGGGCCAGGGAGTGTGTGGGACTAGAGCAATGAGCTAGGCCAGGCAGTGTGTGGGACTAGAGCAGGGGTCAGTGAGTGTTGGACGAGAAGAATGAGCTGGGCCAGGGTGTGTGGGACTAGAGCAGGGGCCAGTGTGTGGGACGAGGAATGAGCTGGACCAGGGTGTGGGACTAGGGCAATGAGCCCGGCCAGGTAGTGTGTGGGACTAGAGCAATGAGCTGGGCCAGGGTGTGTGGGACTAGAGCAGGGGCCAGTGTGTGGGACGAGGAATGAGCTGGACCAGGGTGTGGGACTAGGGCAATGAGCCCGGCCAGGTAGTGTGTGGGACTAGAGCAATGAGCTGGGCCAGGGTGTGTGGGACTAGAGCAGGGGCCAGTGTGTGGGACGAGGAATGAGCTGGACCAGGGTGTGGGACTAGGGCAATGAGCCCGGCCAGGTAGTGTGTGGGACTAGAGCAATGAGCAGGGGCCAGTGAGTGTGTGGGACTAGAGCAATGAGCAGGGAGGATAAGTGAAACAAGGCATAGGTAAGCCTTGATTGAATTAAGGTGGTACCTACCTTGGTGGTATGTTAATCTGAATAGGTAGGTAGGTATCCCCTAAACGAACGAGGGCTTTGAACCCTGACACCCGGAGAGCGCGCGATGCGGTGCTGCGAGGAATATCTACGCCTGGTGCTGAAACGGCAGCTGCTGCGCCAGGACCGTTGGATGAGAGACTGGTTGAGGTAGACCTATCCTGCAATACAAGTTACAACATTAGGTAGGTAGGTTGCCTGCTGCTTCTCGTGTTACTGATTATTTCTTGGTCATCATGGAGGCCCTGGAATGGACCAATGACCGTCGGTGAAAGAATCAGTGTAGTGAAAGGATTAAAGTACGCCTCTAACAAGCTCCTTTCGAGCACTTGTCTTCGAATCGTAAGGTTCTAGGACATGCGGGAACCACACGCAGAACAAAAAAAATCTTGATTTAAAAATTTACTAGTGCACAAATGGTATTCGAACCCACCCCTTTGGATCGGAAGGCAGGGCAATATACTCGATCGTCAGTAAATAATTTACTTTGGCGCGTATTAGTTATGTATTACTTTCTTGGACAGTGACTCTTGATGGCTGGTGCCCTGAAAAGAACTTTTGTGGCTGTCAACCAGTGTGTGGAAGACCAGGCACCGGTGGTGTGGTAGTTGGTAGATCTTAAGGTTTAGTTGGGTGGGTTCGATTCGCGGTTGTGCACCAGTGAATTATACGGTCTCAAAATGTATTTACCGTAACCGGTAGACCAATAATCTAATGCATGATGGCCAAGAAATAACTAGTGAGCGTCTGAGCAAGAAGTAAGCGATGTGAATGTAGGTACTATGTGCGCCTATAGCTATAATCATAACGCAGAAATTGTTATTGCTATAAGTTTTATAGCAGGCGTTAGTTTTTCTGTTTGATTGTTTTTGAAAACAATCAAATGAAAATTGGTTTGTATGCAATGGTAACCGCTAGATAAATATTACCAGTGGAGTGGTAGTCGATCCACAGGACGTGGGTACGAATACCCGTTGTGCACCAACGGATTTTCCATTCCAACTAGCATGTCCTAGAACCTAAAAATTCAAAGACATGTGAACGAAAGTAGCTCTCTACTAATTCTTTCACCAACGGTCATAGGCCCTTTTCAGGGCCACTATACCTGCTTACTAACCTAATACAGGATGACCAAGAAAGAATCAGTGACACGAAAAGCAAAGCAACAATCACTCATACATGTCCTGAGCCCACACTGGGATTCCCTGTGTCGTGGGTATCAGAAGCTAGGAGTACCATGGTACCACAACATCCAGACCCGGAACTAATATTTACAGATCATGCAAACATTTGTCCCGCAGCGGGAATCGCACCCGCACCCCTTGCGACTCAGACGGGCGCTTGCCCGCTAGACCACCGAGGTCGTCGAATAAACCTCTATGCTGTTAGTATCTTCTTATTTTATGTAATATAAACAAGGTGATTCGGAACATGTATAACATCCCGAAAGTGGGTTATTCTATCAACGAAAAGAAAGAATATTCGCGATAAAACAATATTTTCATATTTTTTTCCAATCTTTCATAAATTAGATATTTTCTGTATTTAGATAGATTGCACAACACCGCACAGTAAACAAAATTATCTAAAAAATAATTTACACTGGAAGTAATTGATATGGTACAATGGGCGGTCTTATCACTATAAGCGATTTCTTCCAGACAACCTTTGGATGGACTGGAATAATTGAGTACTATAAGAGCTGGTGGGAAACATTTGATTTGATTTTAACTAAGTATTTTATTTACAGAAAGAAACTTAAAACTAATACAAGTTAATATTTGCAAAATACACAATAAATAGTTGAGCCATCTAAAGACCGTTACAAAGTAATTACTAAGTCATCATCATCATCAGCCTGTAGAAGTCCACTGCTAGACATAGGCCTCCCCTAAAGAGTTCCACGACGAACGGTCTTGAGCCTTCTCCATCCACCGACTTCCCGCAACCTTCACAATGTCGTCGGTCCATCGGGTGGGGGCCTTCCAACACTGCGTCGCCCGGTTCGTGGTCGCCATTCGAGAACCTTTACTCCCCAATGGTTATCGGTTCTGCGAGCTATATGGCTGCCACTGACTGCCACTTCAACTTGCTAATTCTGAGAGCTAGGTCGGTAACCTTGGTTCTTCTATGAATTTTCTCATTTCGTATCTTATCACGTAGTGAAACTCCTAGCATAGCTCTCTCCATAGCCCGTTGTGCAACTTTGAGCTTGTGTATGAGGCCAATAGTTAACGACCAAGTCTCAGTGCCATATGTCATCACTGGCAACACGTCATTACTAAGTACCTACTACTAATTACCTATTCCGGAGGATCCAACATTGAAAAACAAATCTGTCAAGATAAGTTTTACCAATCGCGTTTCTGTCTCGGATTTGCGTAGATATAATCCTCAAGCTATCTTTGTCATAAAAATCAAACGTGTTTTTGCGGTTATTGAGAAAAAACAAATAAAAACCATTCAAAAAAACGCACTTCGCTTGACGTACCTACCAAATAAACCTGACTACGGGTACCTAATGCCTTCAAACCTGCAAAAATGTAAGGCTCCTAACCAGTAGGCACCTACCTTGTATACTACCAGACTGACGACAGCGTCCACCGAGTGAACATGTTTCGCGAATATATTGTTATTTTTTCGCTTCGTGATCGCGGGCTATGACCTCCATGGAGGTCAGATATATGTATATGTATTTTTAGCTAAACATTGTTTAGAAAATAATAAAATAAATATGCGGCTTAAGCATCGACCTCGGTGGCGTAGCGGACGACTCGGGCGCCCGTCTGAGACGCAAGGGGTACGACTCCCGCTGCGGGACAATTGTTTGCATGCAAATTGTTCCGGGTCTGGGTGTTGTGGTAGCATGGTACTCGTAGTTTCTGATAGCCACGACACAGGGAATCCTAGTGTGGGCTCAGGACTATGTGATTGTTGGCTGTTATTTATTTGTTTAATAATTATTAAACAAATAACAGCTAGCAATCTGACTGGCCTCATAGCTCAGTTGGTAGTAACTCTGCCTTCTGCTCTAGAGGTCGCGGGTTCGATTCCCGCACTGGACAAACATTTGTGACTAACAAAGATGTTTGTTCTGTGTCTGGGTGTTAAATATATATCTATTTTGATATCAGTCTCTGGTACTATGGGTACAGGCTATGCCTAGTTTGGGATCAGTTGACAATGTGTGATGTGTCCGGAATATTAAAAAAAAAAAAAAAAAAAAAAAAAAAAAAAACAATAGATGCTATCGCATAGCATATAAGTAGGTAAGTCCGTTTTCTGAATGATGTGATAGTGATTGACATAAGGAACCATTTATATAGGTATATGTATAATACACAGGGCGCCCACGGATATGCGACATGGAGGGAAAGTACCTTGAATATTGTAGATGTAATATTTTACTGAAAGAAGACATTATTTGAAATAAACGACTATGACTTTGACTTCTCACGGACGATCATCGCTCCGGTATGAACTGCTCTGCCCTAGCACACGGTAAGCATTTTTGATACCATTCAATTGAATTTCAATTTTATATCGTGATAAGTTAAGTTTGTAAATGTTTATGGCAACAAAATAAACGTTTTTCTATTGTATTCCCGCCATGGCAGGTGCTAGCTGCATGAGTGACGGCGTCTCTGGCATCTGCAGACATCCGCTACTGTCCGAGCGTCACGCTGGTCGACCTCAAGGATAAAGTGCCAAAGCAACCACCAGTAGGTACCTTAGAGGCATTCTTCGTGAGATTCATTTTTCAGGTTCTAGAACATGCCCTTTCTTATTCTTAGACATAGACATAGACAAACATTCATTCACAAACTTGGCACACAATACACGTCACAATAAAAGCAAGACACAGAGAGCGAAAATATGAAACAAAGACAGAGAGGTAACACACAAAAACTTATAAAAAAGAACACGTGAAATGTTATTGTGCGCCACAGCACTTCTTATTGTAAGCCGGCTTAGACTTATCTTATTCTTCTTAAGGATCTACAAATATTAGTAACGGGTCTGGGTGTTGTGGTAGAACCAGAGCAGGAACTCGTGGAATCCTGGTGTGGGCTCAGGACTATGAACCTATGTGACTGTTGGATGTTATTTATTATTTGTATGTCTAAATAATAAGCCAGTATGGCCGCCGGCTGAAGAATAGGCCCCTCCATATCTACCTATCCGCGGATGTCGTAAGAGGCGACTAAGGGAAAAAAGCTAGGGGATGGGCAGCAGCGTCCCTCATTTTAACAACGATAGCTCTAACTGCGCTCGCTAACCGGCATGCCCAGCGTGGTGATGCCAAATCCCCCCACATGATAAGGAATTCGCTCTGTCTGTGGGGGAGGCCATGTTCAGCAGCGGACCTTGAACGGCTGAAATGATGATGATAAGTTAGGTAAATAAAATAGCGCGGTGTATTTTCAGATCTGCTCATTTGTTAACAAGGAACCCGTCGGGTGCTGTACTGACTGCGTCGCAGAGGATGTCACGTAAGCAATTTATTGAGCAGCTGACCGCTCGAGTGGTCACTCGTGGCGTAGCTTTGGCAACCTTCCGCGCGGTCACCCGGTGGATGGGCGACCGTTACAACATAACTGTCAGTAGCGCAGCGCCTTCTACGCTTGCCTATAAACTCCATTACCTACGCCTCTAGCTTTTTATGAACTATGGCATGATTTCTGAAAAGAGACGTTTCATCAATATACGGAGCCTGGGCCTGCACTGTGTACACTACTCTAAAATATGGCTAAGCAATAAAGTAAACGTATTTAATTGGTTATTTTATTTAAATTGACTTCGTTCTAAGGTACATTAAGATTTTCTTCCACAAAGAGAGCAACACACAGCGCTAAAAAAATATGGCGGATGGACGTGCGTGAAATGTCATTTTGACAACCTACATTTATCTGACAAAACAAAAACATCAAATCAAACAACATGACATGAAAAATATGTCAATGTCATGTCAAACGCCAATTATAAACCAACATGGCGGCCTTCAAATAGTGTTCTCATAGTAAAAAACTTACCAGAAGAACTATTCTTTTACCATCGCATTTGTCTTCAAATTAATGAAATCGTATTTTTCTTGTAATCTCCTATTTTTTCCTATTTTTTCTATGTAGTGTACATGGACCAGGCCCAGAATGAAATGGCTCCTTTAGCCAAATAAATAAATATTATATTATTACGAAAATAAATCACACACGGTCAACTGATCCCAAAACTAGGCATAGCCTAGTCTCTACATCAGTCTCTACATCAGTCTCTGGTACCCTATGGGTACCAGAGACTGATGTACTTATTAGATAAATATTTAACATCCAGACACAGAACAAACATCTGTGTTAATCACACAAATATTTGTCCAGTGCAGGATCGAACCCGCGACCTCTAGCGCAGAAGGCTGAGTTACTACCAACTGAGCTATGAGGCCTGTCGCATAAAAAAGTTAACAAATACTTTATTTACAGAAAGAAACTTAAAACTAATACAAGTTAATATTTACAAAATACACAAGAAACAGTTGAGCCATCTAAAGACCGTTACAAACGATCTACAGATAGCTCTCGGGTCACGCGTCGCTACAAAAAGTTAACTATATTTTTTTTTTAGGAAAATGGTTTTAACCACAGAGGGCATTCAATATAAGCTTGGCACCAACAAATCTTATGACAGTAAGTACCTGGGACCTCGGTGGCATGGCGGCCGTGCGGGCAATACTATCATACTAATATTATAAAAGCTTGTGAGGATGTTTGTATGTTTGGGGTTCAATCACGCCGTAACGGCTCAACCGATTGCGTTGAAACTTGGCATAGTTAAAGTTATTTACCTAGAATAGCATATAGGATACTTTTTATGTATCGAAGCCGCGGGCGGAAGCTAGTAAAAACATTTTAACAGATAGGTAGGTACTCTCCTCACGAAGCAGTGCCACGTCGGAGAAAGGATCAGTGTAGTGAAAGGATTAAAGTGCGCCTCTTAGAGGCTTCTTTCGTGCCGCTACCATACCTCAACCTGCTCACTGACCTAGCACAGGATGACCACGAAAGGATCAGTGACACGACATGCAAGCAAGTGCCACGTCGGAAGTCAAAGTCAAAATAATATTTCATTTTGTACTAGACACGTAGAGTGTCTAGCGGTCGCCTAGTGTAGTTAATTATTTTATGATTTTTAAATTGTTTTTTCTCAATAACCTGCAAAACGCACAGTTTTGATTTTTATGACAAAGATAACTTGAGCATTTTATTTACGTAAATCCAAGACAGAAACGCGATTGGCAAAACTTTTCTCGATAGATTTATTTTTTAAAATTGGGTCCTCTGCAACATTTTTTTCGAAAATACTCTGAGACTATCTAACAAAAATAACTTTTTTAAAAATAACTCTTAACCCATAGATTCCCGGTGTAGAAACTTTGGCAGTAGATATACTAAAAATCATAATAAATTGTCGAGTGGGCGGAGTGAAGAACGTGACAGCGCTATGTACTGTAATTGAATGCGGAAGGAGATAGCATGCGTTAGAAGGCGCTTTTAAGAAAGTGTCTTGGATTTAGGTACCCAATGCTATTGTCTAAAACTATATTTAAAAATAAGTTATTTTTGTTAGATAGTCTCAGAGTATTTTCGAAAAAACTGTTGCAGTGGACCCAACTTTAAAAAATAAATCTATCGAGAAAAGTTTTACCAATCGCGTTTCTGTCTTGGATTTACGTAAATAAAATGCTCACGTTATCTTTGTCATAAAAATCAAAACTGTGCGTTTTGCGGTTATTGAGAAAAAACAATTCAAAAATCATAAAATAATTCAACCCTCACCTTAAAAAGTTTAGTTTTACGTCGTCTGTACACCTTTGTCTACTCTTCTGTAGACAAAACGCTGTCTACGGTGCTCTGCAGCAAACCCTCTGCTTCGAGACCGATTGACACAAATAAATAAATAAATATTCCGGACAAATCACACACGGTCAACTGATCCCAAACTAGGCATAGCCTGTTCTATGGGTACCAGAGACTGATATACATAATAGATAAATAGTTAACACCCAGACACAGAACAAACCTCTGTGTTAGTCAGAAATGTTTTTCCAGTGCGGTAATCGAGCCCGCGACCTCTAGCGCTGAAGGCAGAGTTACTACCAACTGAGCTATGAGGCCAGTCTAAATGATTCCAGATTGCCTAGAGTACATCTCCAGACTACCCTACGGCTGCAAGGTGGGGGTTGATGTCGTTCTTCTGAAAGAATTCGATAAAAAGAAACAATGCCACTTCATGTGGGATTTCAAGCAATACCTGCTCATCGGCGACCTGGCTGAAAGGGGCGAGTTTCCGCATATGGTGAGCTAAACTATGAACCTGTGCATCAACATCACCCGGAACATTTATGTGTGAGGAAAAACATCGTGAGGAAACTGGCAGTCACTGCTGGACATAGGCCTCCCCCAAAGAGTTCCACTACGAACGGTCTTGAACCTTTTCCATCCACCGAGTTCCCGCAACCTTCACGATGTCGTCGGTCCATCGGGTGGGGGGCCTTCCAACACTGCGTCGCCCGGTTTGTGGTCGCCATTCGAGAAAAAGCACATATACGATGCCTTTGAGAACTCACAAGACGCAATTGGTGTATTCTGTGATTTGTCAAAAGCGTTTGACTGCGTGAGTCATGCAACATTAATCTCAAAGCTAAAACATTACGGCATCCAAAACCGTGCAATTGACCTTTTACAATCTTACTTATCCAATAGAGTCCAAAAAGTTGACGTGGGTGGTGAAAGGTCTTCTGGATCAACTATTGTCATGGGTGTGCCACAGGGTTCGATTCTAGGCCCTTTCTTGTTCCTAGTTTACGTTAATGACCTCCCTTCTTATGTTAAAGAAATGTGTGACATAGTTCTATTTGCTGACGACACCTCGCTAGTGTTCAAAGTCGACAGATCCAAAACAAATTACGATGACGTAAACGCATCCTTGTCGCTAGTCCTTAATTGGTTTAACGAGCAATACGTGCCATTTATAAAATGAAGTCAAGGGACTCCTTGAGGGAACTTTTTAAAGAAATTAACATTTTAACTGTAACTTTACAATATATTTACGAAAACTTATTGTACACACATAAGCACATGGCTAGCTTTAAGAAAAAAAGTGATGTGCATAGTATTAACACAAGAAACAAAAATAAATTGTGCATTCCAAAATTTAGATTACAAAAAGTAAATGGGTCTTTTATGGGGAATATGGTCAGATTTTATAATAAACTTCCGGTAAACGCGACGCAACTTCCTATTAGAAGATTTAAAGTGTACATAAAGAATAATCTTATTAAGAAAGCGTACTATAAACTAAATGATTATTTAAATGATAAAACCGCATGGCCTGAAGTCGCTCTGCCCCTCGACAGCTAAAATGCCATTTTGCAGTGTCTTTACAGTTTTTGCTTGCATCATATTTTAAGTATTATTTAATTATATAAGCATTAGGTACATATTTCATCAAGTGTAGCGTGTGCTGCCCTTAGATCATTTGTTGAAGCTCACATTTGTCTTCATTTTTTTCACATTTTTATAAGCTCTTATTTATTAAGGATTATAATTAGATTACTTTTCTCTTGAGCCTCACCTAGTTCGATCGGCACCACACTGAAGCTTTAAATTCCATTTTGTGAAAAAGGATCATCGAAAAAAATGATAGGCACCAAGCCGTGTTTGTTGCCTGATTCTTCTAGGCTTGGTCGCGAGGAACAGGCATAGCTTCACCTAGTTTCTAAGACGTTTCAAAGTGATCCTAGTGATTTTATTGAAATAAATGCCTTTTGACTTTGACTTTGACTTTGAGAACCTTTACTCCCCAACGGTTATCGGTTCTGCGAGCTATATGGCCTGCCCACTGCCACTTCAACCTGCTAATTCTGAGAGCTAAGTCGGTGACCTTGGTTCGTCTACGGATTTCCTCATTTCGGATGTTATCTCTCAGTGAAAAATTTATAAAATAGCGCAAGTGCGGTTTTAATCTCGATAGTAAAAGGTATAATCAAATGTATTTTTAGACGCTGACTTTCGTAATTTTTAGGGCTCCCATACCAAAAGGTAAAACTGAACCTTTGTTGTCTGTCCGTCCGCATTTGTGGTTCCTAAATATAATTTGAAAGACACAATGTAGAACTAATAATGACATTATCGTTTTGTGTATAATTGATCTTCGAATATATACTAGGGATTGCAGAATCGGGTAGTTTTTAAGGAACCGGGAATACCGGGAAGCTTCACATAGGGAACTTCGGGTATAGGTCCCGAAATAGGGTATTTCGGGAAATTTCATGAAAAATATTTTACGTCTAGGCGAAAGGTTTAAAGTTTAACTGTCATAGCTTAATATTAACCAACCGCACATACTTTTGCATGTCGCAGGTTCTGATCAAAAGGATAGAATAAAGGAGTTTTTTTTATGAAATTTTACATTGTTTTTCTTGCACAAAAATCAACAATATCCTTACCTTACATGCTTAAATTATTAAACAGATCAACAGTGATATAGCTTTATTCTATCCTTTTGATCAGAACCTGCGACATGCAAAAGTATGTGCGGTTGGTTAATATTAAGCTATGACAGTTTAAACCTTTCGCCTAGACGTAAAATATTTTTCCCGAAATTTCCCGAAAGAACCGGGAAACGATTTATGATTTCCCGGTTCCTAAATTAGCAAAAAAAAACGGGAATTCCCGGGTATTTCGGGACCGGGAATTCCCGGGACCAAACCCTAATATATACCTATCACTAGTTTTTCGCGTTGTGCGCGAGCTGCAAGCAGCTCGCGGGATCTGTTTTCCTTGCTGTTGAGGTTGCGTAGTGTGCGAGCTGCAAGCAGCTCGCTGGTTGTTCTCCTTCTAGGAGTCAATGAGTGAGTGAGTCAGTGGTAGTTTAATTGTATATAGTATAATTTACAAATTATTAATCTTCAGGCGCTGCTGGGCTACGGCGAGGATATGAAGTCAGCGCAGTGGTCGTGCGGCGGCTCCATCATCAGCGAGCGGTTCATACTGACGGCAGGCCATTGCTCCCACCACCCGCAACTGTTAGTACCTACCAGCTTCCCTTACCACCACCCGCTACCCACTACCCAATACCTGCCACCCACTACCCACTACCCGTTGCACCGTGATGTTTACCGTTTATAAAGTACTAGCTTCCACCCGCGGCTTCGCTCGCGTGGTACCTCATCAACAACCTGTAGAAGTCCACTGCTGGACATAGGCCTCCCCCAAAGAGTTCCACGACGAACGGTCTTGAGCCTTCTCCATCCACCGACTTCCCGCAACCTTTAGAATGTCGTCGGTCAATCGGGTGGGGGGCCTTCCAACACTGCGTCGCCCGGTTCGTGGTCGCCATTCGAGAACCTTTACTCCCCAACGGTTATCGGTTCTGCGAGCTATATGGCCTGCCCACTGCCACTTCAACTTGCTAATTCTGAGAGCTATGTCGGTGACCTTTGTTCTTCTACGGATTTCCTCATTTCGGATGTTATCACGTAGTGAAACTCCGAGCATAGCTCTCTCCATAGCCCGTTGCGCGACTTTGAGCTTGTATATGAGGCCTATAGTTAACGACCAAGTCTCAGTGCCATAAGATAAAAAGATATATGTGCGTGGTACCTATGAAGATAAAAAGATATATGCTATCCCAGACTATAATCTATCTCAGTGGCAAATTTCATCCAAATTCGTTCCGCCGTTTGGGCGTGATTGAACCACAAAAACCCACATAAACTTTCGCATTTAGAATATTAGTAGGATACGAAAGTTTGTGAGGATATTTAGATTTTGGATGTTTGTTGATCAATCATGACGTAACGGCTCAACCGATTTCGATGAAACTTGGAACAGACTCTTTACCTAGAATAGCATATAGGCTTCTTTTTTTAAGATTCCACGCGAGCGAAGCCGTGGTCGGAAGCCGCTAGTTTATGATATAAGTAGGATAGTAGGATTTTTGTGTTTAAACCAATCTAAACATACAGCATGTCTTGATGTTGTGTGGATTTTACTGTAATCATATTGTGTCGATGCTGTGTGAACTTTAATGTGGGAATTTTAAGTTATGTTCTAGCAACAATTTAGAATGTCACATATATCTGTGTTGAGGCAACAATTTCCGGCCTCTCTGTCTGAACATCTTAAATGTAGCGACTGTAAATTATGAAATAATAGTTAAAATTGATAATATTATGAATTATAAGCACTATATATTCTTGTTAAGCTTTCATAATATTTATTGAGATAACGTAAATTAACTTTTAAATACAAGATTTTCATTTTTCTGTTTTTCTTAAGTCTCTCTAATTGTCAATACAAAACCATGACATCTATTGTTGAGTAGAGTGCCGGGATAAATTCCCAGCATGTCAGTGGAAGGGTCTACCTAAACCTATTAGGGTTAGGAGGGTGCAGGCGGCGAAATCAAATCAGGAATCACGAAGTACAATATTTATTATTGTATTGAGAAAAATGCTATTATATTATAATACACGATGGTCAACATTAACTGGGATTTGGAAAACTTACGCAGACATTATTGCACACACAACGAGTGATGACCACAGACAGAGAACGGAGAGAAAAGTTAGTCTTGAACGTTGGAGTTGACATTGATAAGTGAAAACCATTGACAAACAGTCAATAATTTATAATTAAATCTAGATCTATTTCTATTCACAGAAAGTCATGTTGGATGATGTACTTAGGATGTCTATTCACGGAATAGGTTCAATTATTCAACATCTATTGCTTTTACTTTTATGAGAAACATGCAGGTTCTAATCATTCAAGACATTGATATTTTTTTTTTTTTTTTTTTATGTTATACGGAGGCAAACAGGCTTACGGCCCACCTGATGGTAAGCGGTTACCGTCGCCTATTGACATCTGCAACACCTGGAGCATTGCTAATGCGTTGCCTGCCCTGGAGAAATCTTTTTGTATTTTTCTTAAAGCTCTTCATGTTGTAGGTTAGCGGAAAAACCTCGGAAGGAAGCTCATTCCACAATTTGCACGTATGGGGGAGAAAGGATCTCATAAAACGAGTGGTTCGAGATACCCACGTGTCGATGAGATGTGGATGAGCCTTATTCCGGTGACGCGAGGTCCGATGGTAGAACCTCGATGCGGGTATGAGGTCAAATAGTTCCTCAGAACACTCACCATTGTAAAGCCGATAGAGCACACAGAGCGAGCCAATATCACGGCGCTGTCAATAGGTTGTCTCATTTCAACAAAAATAAGTCCCCAGCCTCACGCATTTTATTCCGTGTTAGTGTTATTTTGTTAATTCCAGCGGCCCAGCTCGCTACGTGGCGCTGGGGATACTGCGCCGGTCGGACCCGGCCGCGCTGTGGCAGCGGCACCGAGTGCGGCGCTTCATCGCGCACCCGCAGTACCGCCCGCCCACCAAGTACCACGACATCGCACTCATCGAGACTGACGATGAGTGAGCACCAACATTTCAGCCGTTGGACGTCCACTGCTGAACATGGCCACACAGATTTCCAGACCAAATTCCTATCATGTGCCTCTAAGGCTCGTATTCAGAGACACGACTCAACCTTAGATTTAATCACAGATCAGCTGAACTCTATTTAAGTACTGAATCTCTTCTCAAACATAACTTTTATTCAAGAACGGTACTTAAACTACTCTCAGCTGAATCGAGTTTCAAATCTGTACTCAAATGTTCTCGTTTACATTTTGATTTATTTATAATTTTCGATTCGTTTTACGCAGAAATTCATACAGCCAGGGTGGAAATAGAACAGAACTATAAAGTGAAGTATAAATATGCATCAAAGTACGTGTAACGGAACGAAAATGTCATTTGATTAATGTCTAATCAAATCTAAACTCAAGCACCGATTTCGTCTGATTGACGTTTCAGAATGAGCATTTACTCAGGTGAACTGTGATCATTGAATCTATACATAAATACTGTTCAAGAATTAGAATCTCGACTCAAATCGAGATTTAAGTACAGATCAACGCTTGAGTCTTGTCTTTGAATACGAGCCTAAGAGGCGCACTTTAATCCTTTCACTACACTCATTCTTTCATCGACGGTCATAGACCCTTTTCAGGGCCACCACACCTCAATCTGGTCACTGACCTAATACAAAACAAATACAGGATGACCAAGAAAGAATCAGTGACACGACAAGAAGAAGACCATGGCATGTGCACACTGCACACTGATTCTTTTACGACAACGGTCATACGCCTTTTTAAGGGCCACCATACTTCAACCTGGGGAGCTTCTAACAGGCGCACTTCATTCACTACACTGATTCTTTCACCGACGGTCATAGGCCCTTTTCAGGACCACCATACCTCAACTCACTGACAGGATGACCAAGATAGAATCAGTGACACCACAAGCAAGCAACCGCGGGTTGTCGAGCGCAGTTAGAGCTTGTTAAAATAGGGGACGCTGCTGCCCATCCCCTAGCTTTTCCCTTAGTCGTCTACGACATCCACGGTTAGGTATGGAAGGGCCTTTTCTTCAGCCGGGGCCACCACGCGAATCTATTATTAAACCTTTTGTTTTATCCAACGACTTCGTTCGCGTGATTTTTTTCATACAAACTTCAAACCCAGCTGGGTGTGGGGTTGAATTTTGGAAAATCCTTGCTAAGTACACCCCTACGTACCAAGACGAATACAGTCTCCAAATTTCAAGTCTCTAGACCAGCGGTTTAGACTCTGCGTTGCATGTCAGTCAGTCACCAAGCCTTTTATAATAAACTAGCTTCCACCCTACCTGTGGTACCTACATAAAAAGTAGCCTATATGCTATTCTAGGTAAAGAACTTTATCTATTCCAAGTTTCAACGAAATCGGTTGAGCCGCTGCGGCGTGATTGAACAACAAAACTCACAAACTCTCGCATTTATAATATTTGTAGGATATTGATTATGCATCTTTGCCAGGATAAAATTTAGTCACTTGGTGCTGCCCATCTGCCTGGCGGACCGCGAACTGAAGAGGAAGGACGCACAGGCTGAGGGGTGGGGGGCGGAGGGTCACAACCAGCAGAGCTCTGATGGACTACGGAAGGTACTCTTTTTATACGCTCTATTTTAGCGAACGGCCCGCCGCCGTAGCCTATGAACACTTTTTTTTTCGTTCTAAATTGGAGCAGCCCGCCTGGAAGATACCTCCACCTCACAGAAGATAACATTAATTGTTTCAAATAGTGTTGTGTTCCTGCGGTGAGTAAGGTCGCCAGAGCTCTTTAGGGGGAAGGGAGTTTGGGGTCGGCAACACGTGCGTGTTGCCTCTGGTATTGCAAGCGCTCATAGGCTACGGTAACAGCTTACCAACTGGCTTACGGCTGGTCTATTTGGTTGTTTTGCAGGCGTGGCTGGAGAGGTTCACGGACGAGGAGTGCGACGCGCTGTACCCCGAGCACCGGCACCAGCCGCGCGGCGTGGACCGCCGCGCGCAGGTCTGCTACGGAGACCGGCGAGACAACAAGGACACCTGCCAGGTGGGCTAATGCAAGTTTATACAACCCGCAACTGTTAGCACCAGCTTCCCTTACCACCACCCGCTACCCACTACCCACTACCCGCTACCCACTACCCGCTACCCACTACCCGCTACCTACTACCCACTACCCACTACCCACTACCCGCTACCTACTACCCACTACCCGCTACCCACTACCCGCTACCCACTACCCGCTACCCACTACCCGCTACCCACTACCCGCTACCCACTACCCACTACCCACTACCCACTACCCGCTACCTACTACCCACTACCCACTACCCGCTACCCACTACCCACTACCCGCTACCTACTACCCGCTACCCACTACCCGCTACCCACTACCCACTACCCGCTACCCACTACCCGCTACCCACTACCCGCTACCTACTACCCACTACCCACTACCCACTACCCACTACCCGCTACCTACTACCCACTACCCGCTACCCACTACCCGCTACCCACTACCCACTACAATTTCAATTTCAATTTCAATTCATTTATTGACCATTTCGTTATAACATATAACATAGGCATGTCAGGTTTACAGTAATTACAGTTCTTTACAAGTAACGTTCATATAATTTTACAAAGATTTTAGATAATTTATAGGATAGGTAATTTAAAGTTTCTACTCCACATGCAAATCAGAAAATGAAACATTTAAATATTCCGCGACATGGTAAAATGGATGATTTTCAAAAAATGATTTAATTTTTATTTTAAACTGATTAAAGGGAAGCCGGGTTACTTCTAAGGGTAGTTTGTTATACATCGCAAGCTTAAGGCAGAGACCATGGTTATAGGTTTTCACGAGTCTTTTTCTTGGAACAAACAATTTTTCTTTATTTCTAGTGTTGTATTTGTGTATATGTAGCTTCATAGGAAGATCTGGTTTCTTCAAATGTACTTCCAACAGGGAACGATAAATAAACAGGGATATCACTGTTAGTATTTTAGTTTTTTTAAAGTAGGCTTTGGCCGATGTAAGTCTGCCTAGACCATGACTCTAATGGATCTTTTTTGACAAATAAGGACTTTATTAATTTGGGAGGCATTTCCCCATACTGGTATTGCATAGTTGATGATAGAATGGATGTATGCGTAATATACAGATATTAGAGTTTTTTTGTCAACTATTGGTTTTAATTTAAACAACGCGTAATTTGCACTAGACAGCTTTTTGCACAACTTGTTTATATGGCTTTCATATGATAGGGTTGAGTCTATAGTGCAACCTAAAAATGTAACTTCTTCTATTCTGTCGTTTTTATTTCTTCTCCTACATGAATAATTAATAATAGTATTTTTATCAGCATTTAGAATTATTCCATTAGCTTCAAACCATCCTTTCAGTTTTTCAACGATCGACTTACTCTTTTCCTTTACTATTTCAAGTTTCTTGTCTTTAATACCTACATGCGTATCATCCGCAAACAGAGTGATAAGGGCATCTTCTGGTAAACAGTTCGTCATGTCGTTTACATATATTAGAAACAGAAGTGGCCCAAGTACAGAGCCTTGAGGTACTCCAATGTTGCTGTATTCTGTTTCAGAGATAACGTTATTTACTTTGACAATTTGAGATCTGCCTTCTAAGTACGATTTGAGAATATCGAGTTGTGTACCCTCAAAGCCATAGAACTTAAGCTTCTCAATTAAGATATCATGACGCAGACAGTCAAATGCTTTGGATAAGTCGCAGAAGATACTAGATACCTTTTTTGCCTCATCCAATGCTTCCAGTATAAAATATATTGTTTTTTGTATGGCCATTTCAGTTGATCTATTTTTCCTAAAGCCAAATTGACATTCTGAGAACAAATTATTAAAATCAAAGAATTCAACTATCCTCGTTTTCAAAGCTATTTCTAAAATTTTTGACAAAGCTGGTAATATGCATACAGGTCTGTAGTTTCCAATTTCTGTAGATTTGCCTTTTTTATATATAGGGACTATTTTTCCTTTTTTTAGTCGATCTGGAAAAATTCCTTGTAACATACATTCATTTAATATTTTCAATATAATCATAGTCATGTTTTTATTATGTAAAATTAATTCTTTTAACGTTTTAGTGTCCATATCAAAAATATCTTTAGATGTTTTACTTTTAATACTTCCTACTATTTTTCTAAATTCAGTATAAGAGATGCTAGAAAATACTATTTTATTTGTAGGAGGATTCCCTAGATATTTTTTACAGTTTTGTGTTTGTATATTTAAGTTTCCCGTTAAATGTCGCGCAATATTACTAAAAAAATCATTAAATTTATTTGCTATACTTTTATTGTCTGTAATGACTTTTCCATTAATGTCTCTAATTTTATCAATTTTATGACTTTGACTACTGCATCTTTTGTTCTGTTGTTCTTTTATAATTTGCCATGTCATTTTAATTTTATTCGAAGATTTATTGATTCTGCTTGCATTGTGAATTTTTTTGGAAGTCATTAGTACTTTTCTAAAAGTTTTATTGTACATTTTAAGTTTATTTTTTCTAGCTTCGCATGGATGTACATTTTGTAATATCTCTAACTTTTGAATGGTATCTCTAGATTTAATTATCCCCTTAGTGGACAATGCACTTGTTTTATGATCGGAGATTACAAATGATTTTAGCGGAAAAGCCGAGTTAAAACAATACGTTAGGTGATCAATTAGAATGTTCATTTTCTCATTCGCATTGTGTATAGCGTCTACATCATTATTAACAGCATCAAAATTCTTAGAAAATAGGTAGTCAAAATATAGTTTATTTGTTTTGGACATGATTCGTGTTGTGATTTTCTTTTTGTTCTTAAGCTTATTACAACTCACTTTATAATTGAGTAGTATAACATTGTGATCCGACAGTTTTTTATCGAGTACCATTCCTACATGGTGATTAAAATTGACATTGTCGTTAACTATAAAATTATCAATACATGTGGCAGTTTTCCCTTTAGTTCTCTACCCGCTACCCACTACCCGCTACCTACTACCCGCTACCCACTACCCACTACCCGCTACCCACTACCCGCTACCCACTACCCGCTACCTACTACCCACTACCCGCTACCCACTACCCACTACCCGCTACCCACTACCCGCTACCTACTACCCACTACCCACTACCCACTACCCGCTACCTACTACCCACTACCCGCTACCCACTACCCGCTACCCACTACCCACTACCCGCTACCCACTACCCGCTACCTACTACCCGCTACCTACTACCCGCTACCCACTACCCGCTACCCACTACCCACTACCCGCTACCCACTACCCGCTACCTACTACCCGCTACCTACTACCCGCTACCCACTACCCACTACCCGCTACCTACTACCCACTACCCACTACCCACTACCCACTACCCACTACCCACTACCCGCTACCTACTACCCGCTACCCACTACCCGCTACCCACTACCCACTACCCGCTACCTACTATCTGCCACCCACTACCCACTATCCGTTTGCACCACCGTGATGGTTACCGTTTACAAATAATTATGTAACACTAGCTTCCGCCCGCGGCTTCGCTCGCGTGGTACCTACATTTTAGGTATATATTTAAATGGGTCTTAGAATTCGTTTTTACCATTTGTACTATTTTTAAGTTACCTGAAATAAAATGTATATTATATTGTTATTATTATAAAAATATGCTATTCTTAGTAAAGAACAAGTAACTAGGTAAGTCACTAAGAAAATTCTAGGTATATATTCCAAGTTTCAACGAAATCGTTTGAGCCGTTACGGCCGTGATTGAACAACAAAAATCCAAGAATCCTCACAAACTTTCGCATATATTAGCATAATTAGTAGGATTATATACTTCATTTTATAGCCGCTGCTGTATTATAGTCAATAGTACATAGTTTTGTCAATTTCCCAAAGGAGCCATTTCATTCTGGGCCTGGTCCATGTACACTACATAGAAAAATTAAGAACAAATTAGCAGATTACAAGAAAAATACAATTTCATTAATTTGAAGACAAATGCGATGGTACAAGAATAGTTCTTCTTGTAAGTTTTTTACTATGTGAACACTATTTGAAGGCCGCCATGTTGGTTTATAATTGGCGTTTGACATGACATTGACATATTTTTCATGTCATGTTGTTTGATTTGATGTTTTTGTTTTGTCAGATAAATGTAGGTTGTCAAAATGACATTTCACGCACGTCCATCCGCCATATTTTTGTAGCGCTGTGTGTTGCTCTCTTTGTCGAAGGAAATCTTAATGTAACTTAGAACGAAGTCAATTTAAATAAAATAACCAATTAAATACGTTTACTTTATTGCTTAGCCATATTTTAGAGTAGTGTACACAGTGCAGGCCCAGGCTCCATATATTGATGAAACGTCTCTGTTGTCAGGGCGACAGCGGCGGTCCGCTGCAGACGCCGAGCGGACGCGCGTGCGTGGAGTACGCGGTGGCGGTGACGTCATACGGGCGCGCGTGCGGCGCGGCGGGCGGCGCCGGCGTCTACACGCGGGTGCTGCCCTACCTGCCCTGGATCGAGAGAATTGTGTGGCCTTAAGGCGATACAGAAACCAAATAAACTGTCGAGTGGGCTAAGTGAAGAAAGTGACAGCGCTATGTACTATAATTGAATGCGGAAAGTGATAGCAAGCTTTAGAAGGGGCTCGAAAGTAATCGACGTAAGCGAAATATAAGAGAATATCGATTATCTCAAAAACTATCAATTTTTTTAAAAAAGTGTCTTGGATTTAGTTACCCAATTCTATTGTCTAACAAAATATTTAAAAGTCTCAGAGTCTCTTTCCGCATTCAATTACAGTACATAGCGCTGTCACTTTCTTCACTCCGCCCACTCGACAATTTATTATGATTTTTGTATCCTCTTAATGATTTATATAAAAGCTATCTTACCTCAATAACCTTTGCGAAATACTGGTTTCTAATAAAATATTAATAATTATATCTGCTTTAATTTTCCTTGTAGCTGAGCATGTAGTAGGTACCTAAACATGACAAAGCGTATATCAATGTTGTAGTCATTTTGGTTTTTTATATGTTATACGGAGGCAAACAGGCTTACGGCCCTCCTGATGGTGAGTGGTTACCGTCGGTCGCCTATTGACATCAGCAATACCTGGAGCACTGCTAATGCGTTGCCTGCTGAACCCCTCCCCCCCCCTCCTAAAGAGCTCTGTTTACTTTGAGGAGGATGTTCCTGGAACGAATGATCTGATTTTGATAATTAATTCACCCAGAGAGAGATTTTTTTAACCCGTCGGCGTCGCCTATACAAGGTTATTCATAATATGTATTCCATCCCGAAAGGGGCTAAAAGCAATTAGCAATAAAGTTTGTTCTACGACTTTTGGAAATTCGTAATTTTTCATTTAAAAAACTCTATGCGAAAATCAGCTGTTTTGGGGTCAAATCAGGTCAAACTCAATAAATCAGCTGTTTTAGGTAGCAATCTTGATTCCGAACTTCTTGTACGTTTAGGTATTAGTTTTAAAGATGATAAAAATACCAAAAACAGCTAATTTAAGAAATTTTGTGAAAAAAGATGTCGACATGTTGGACCTCGTGTACATAGGCATTTAAAAGAGTATCTATTATATTGGAAGTATAAAATAATTATCTTACTCTTCAAACCATTTTGGTTTGCAGGTAAAATCTAGAGAGCTTGGCAGAACTTGGCACCCATTTAGATCTCAATTCTTTTGTCGGCGAAGTCGACATATTCATGAACTTGGCTCCCATTTTTATATATTTTATGTTTTTGATGGGATATTATTCGGTATTCAATGACATTTAATTCATAAAATTAAATCATCATCATTGACAAAAGCGAAATAAACTCTCTGTCTGTCTGTACGTTTTCAGGGCTACAGCTTAACCGATATTATTTAAATTTGTAATGTAGATAGTCTTGCCTGAGGAAGGATATACGCTACATTGTGACCGTGTAGCCAGTTAAAAGTATTTTAAAATTGAAACGGTGATGGAAATCATCGTGAGGAAAACCGCGGCTTAGCTTAGCATGTTTTTTTTTAATTTCAATGAAACCACTGGGATCGCTTTGAAACGTCATAAAAACTATGATACAAATACTGCTGCTCTGCGCACAAAAAGCTTTTAGAAGCTGTTCTCGTACACCCTGTACTGTATTAGTTACCCACCTACCTATTATGATGATTTATAAATTAAAACATAATATAATAGCATTCTAAGATCCTCATCATTACCCGAGTGACCGGCGTCGCGTGAACATGTTTGGAGTTATTCTGAGCGTGGGGACAGTCCTCCTTGTTACCGCTGCGCACGCGGAGACTCTGCAAGAAGGTAAGGACCACCTCCCTAGTACCTACCTTACATATACCTTACAGGCGGTTCATTATAATGTATGTTTTACCGGCGTTATTCTACACCCAATTAGCAATAAAGTTTGTTCTACGACTTTCAGAAATTTGTCATTTTTAATTGAAAAAACTCTATGAAAAATAAATAAATATTCCGGACATATTCACACGGTCAACTGATCCCAAACTAGGCATAGCCTGTACTATGGGTACCAGAGACTGATATACATAATATATATATATTTAACACCCAGACACAGAACAAACATCTGTGTTAATCACAAATGTTTGTCCAGCGCGGGGATCGAACCCGCAACCTCTAGCGCAGAAGGCTAGAGTTACTACTAACTGAGCTATGAGGCCAGTCAAAAATCAGCTGTTTTGGGGTCAAATCCGTTCAAACTTAATTAAATCAACTGTTTCAGGCAGCAAACATGATGCTAAACTTCTAGATTATTAGTTAGTTTTAAAGATGATAAAAATACCAAAAACAGCTAATTTGAGAAAGTTTTGGAAAATAAATGAAATAAAAACATTGAAAATATTGCTTTTTTGCTATAAAATTGTAGTAAAACCAATATTTTTTTCTTTTTGTTGTTCGAAAACCCCAGCGGGGTGGTATAAATGTTATGAAGCACCTTGTAGATAGCTCAATTGATATAATAATAGGTAGCTGTTGGATGTTATTCATATTTTGGTGAGGCAGGTGCCACCTGCCACGACGGAGGAGTCCAGGGGGTGTGCAGGAAAGCGACGTCATGCCCCTCTTACGGAGTGTTGGCGCGCTACCACAAGAACCCGGAGGTTAGTTCATCGTCACACTGGCTCTCTCCTGGTCACAGTGGGCACTATGTTGAGGTACGGTGACCTAGATGAGCCCAGTCGAGTCAGCAAGTATTGAGCATGTCTATCCTGTGGCGGCCGATTAGGCTGACAGGATGTATGACAGGATGTTAGTTACATTAATGCGGGTAATATTGTGAAAACCTTTAAATCCCTCAATATAAAAAACACTGAAGACCTATGGGGTATATCTACAAAGGTAGTAGGTGCTATTATTAACGATATTGCTCCATGCTTAGCCCACATCTTTAATAGTTGTGTTGACGATGGAGTTTTTCCTCACCTTATGAAGCATAGCAAAATCATTCCTTTGTTCAAGTCCGGAAACGAAAAAGATCCCGCTAATTATAGACCTATCTCGATATTGCCTACTCTAAGTAAAATCTTTGAAAAAGTTATTCTTACTCAGTTATTATCTCACTTCAATCTTAACGGGCTTCTTCATTGTAATCAATTTGGATTTACCAAAGGTCGATCAACAGCCGATGCCGGGACTTTGCTCTTAAAGCACATATACGATGCCTTTGAGAACTCACAAGACGCAATCGGTGTATTCTGTGATTTGTCAAAAGCGTTTGACTGCGTGAGTCATGCAACATTAATCTCAAAGCTAAAACATTACGGCATCCAAAACCGTGCAATTGACCTTTTACAATCTTACTTATCCAATAGAGTCCAAAAAGTTGACGTGGGTGGTGAAAGGTCTTCTGGATCAACTATTGTCATGGGTGTGCCACAGGGTTCGATTCTAGGCCCTTTCTTGTTCCTAGTTTACGTTAATGACCTCCCTTCTTATGTTAAAGAAATGTGTGACATAGTTCTATTTGCTGACGACACCTCGCTAGTGTTCAAAGTCGACAGATCCAAAACAAATTACGATGACGTAAACGCATCCTTGTCGCTAGTCCTTAATTGGTTTTCTGTAAACAATCTCTTGCTAAATTCAAAGAAAACGAAATGTATCAAATTCTCTTTGCCTAATGTAGTACACAATAGCCCCACTAACATTGTATTAAATGGAGAGTCACTAACCCTTGTTGATTCTACAAATTTCCTAGGACTCAATATTGATTCAAAATTGCAGTGGGGACCCCACATTGAAACTCTTGCCGGTAGACTTAGTTCCGCGGCATATGCCGTTCGTACGATAAGGTGGCTCACAGATGAAGCCACAGCTAGGTTAGTTTATTTTAGCTACTTCCATAGTGTAATGTCATATGGTATCTTTCTCTGGGGGAATGCAGCAGATATCCAAGTCATATTTGTTTTACAAAAACGAGCAATACGTGCCATTTATAAAATGAAGTCAAGGGACTCCTTGAGGGAACTTTTTAAAGAAATTAACATTTTAACTGTAACTTCACAATATATTTACGAAAACTTATTGTACACACATAAGCACATGGCTAGCTTTAAGAAAAAAAGTGATGTGCATAGTATTAACACAAGAAACAAAAATAAATTGTGCATTCCAAAATTTAGATTACAAAAAGTAAATGGGTCTTTTATGGGGAATATGGTCAGATTTTATAATAAACTTCCGGTAAACGCGACGCAACTTCCTATTAGAAGATTTAAAGTGTACATAAAGAATAATCTTATTAAGAAAGCGTACTATAAACTAAATGATTATTTAAATGATAAAACCGCATGGCCTGAAGTCGCTCTGCCCCTCGACAGCTAAAATGCCATTTTGCAGTGTCTTTACAGTTTTTGCTTGCATCATATTTTAAGTATTATTTAATTATATAAGCATTAGGTACATATTTCATCAAGTGTAGCGTGCGCTGCCCTTAGATCATTTGTTGAAGCTCACATTTGTCTTCATTTTTTTCACATTTTTATAAGCTCTTATTTATTAAGGATTATAATTAGATTACTTTTCTCTTGAGCCTCACCTAGTTCGATCGGCACCACACTGAAGCTTTAAATTCCATTTTGTGAAAAAGGATCATCGAAAAAAATGATAGGCACCAAGCCGTGTTTGTTGCCTGATTCTTGTAGGCTTGGTCGCGAGGAACAGGCATAGCTTCACCTAGTTTCTAAGACGTTTCAAAGTGATCCTAGTGATTTTATTGAAATAAATGCCTTTTGACTTTTTTTTTTTTTTGAGAGCCTGTAGAGGTATAGATGCCAAAGCCTACCTGGAAGCGAAATTTATTTCATCCTACTATCCTATCCTACTAAGTATCCTACTAATATTATAATAATATTAATAATATTTAGGTAATATTTAGGTTTTATGTATTATAATATATATTTTTTTTATAGTACGTATTGTAGTGTTAAACTTTTTGTACACCTCCGTCTTATTTGATCTGTTTATCCTTTCCATCCAAAGGTTGTCTGGAAGAGATCGCTTTTAGCGATAAGGCCGCCCATTGTACGTTATATTTTTTGTATCTCCCTTTTGTTATTTTCTATCTCTCTATTATAAATGCGAAAGTTTTTGAGGATATTTAAATGCTTGTTGTTCGATAACGCCGTAACGGCTCAACCGATTTGGTTGAAACTTGGAATATATAGAGTTATTTTCCTAGAATAGCTCAAAGGTTATGTAGGTACCACTTGAGCGTAGCCGCGGAGTTAGTAAAGAATAACATAATTATATTTTTTACAAGAAGATTACTGATCAAGATTAATGTAGAATTGAACCATTTGAAAATTCGTTTATTATATATATATTTTTTTTATATACAACTGAGGTGGCAAACAAGCATACGGCCCACCTGTTGGTAAGCGGTTACCGTAGCCTATGAGTAGAGGCAGAGGCATCACGCACGTGTTGCCGACCCCGAACCCCCTCCCCCAAAGAGCTCTGGCAACCTTACTCACCGCAGGAACACAACACTATTTGAAACAAATAATGTTATTTGGCTGCGATCTTCTGTAAGGCGGAGGTACCTCCCAGGCGGGCTGCTCCAATTTAGAACGAGAAAATCTCGCTATGCCCTACCTCCTCCAATATATATCCTATAATGTCAGACATGTGAATTATCCTTGATATCAAATGTATAAATAAACAAGGAAAATATATAAAAGTAGGTACGAGTAGGTAGGTAGTTATGCACTGAATTGAAGAACGCGATTCATAATTTAAGTAAGACATGTTTTTATGTTAAAAAACGAAGACACATTTAATTTAAAAAATACTTGAGGATAAAGATGATTTTTCCTCAATAATATCTACATATCTTTATGCGAACGACTGGTTTAGGTATGTGCCTGTCAGGACTGTGTAGGTGTTCTTCTTCATCTTGTCGTGTCACTGATTCTTTCTTGGTCATCCTGTATTAGGTCAGTGAGCAGGTTGAGGTATGGTGGCCCTGAAAAGGGCCTATGACCGTCGGTGAAAGAATCAGTGTAGTGCAAGGTTTAAAATGCGCCTCTTAGCCCCTTCGTCCACGGCGCGACTCAAAAGGAACGCGACTGAAACTGTAGTCACTTATGAGTAGCCTGACTGCGATAGCACTAGTATTTCAATGCGCGTCCGTCCACGGCGCTACTCAAAAGGAACGCGTTTGTAACTAGTCTCCTGGCGACTCGACATGCTGGTCGCCAGGCGACTGGTTTCGAGAAACTGTTGAAAAATGAACGAATAAAAAGTAATTATAAGTGATTCTGACGTCTATGTGACTGGAGAAGTAATAATTCCGTGTCATCGCTCGAATTATCACTAGTCATGTTAATTATTTTCGTTTTCAAAACTTTGTTTACATAAAATCGTGTACTGAGTGACTGAGTTTCAGGAAATTCCAGTAGCGTCGTGGACGAGTCAGAGTTTCCAATCAGTCCGCAACTCTAGTTTCTAATGAGTTCCGTCACTTTTGCGTAGCGTCATGGACGAAGGGGCTTAGAGGGTCCTTTCGTGTGTGTGTGTGTGTGTGTGTAGGTAGGTGAATGAAATGACTGGTTATGTACAGAGTTATTATGATTTATGTACTTATTTTAAATTCATTTATTTTATTGATTATCTACAGGTTGTGATATGCTCCGAGAATGGAAATGAAGTGGTGGTGTGTTGTACAGACTGTCAGATAGAAGAAAGCAGGTGAGTTAAATAAATAAAAATACTTTATTTCAGACTTGAGAGATCCATATTTTTTTGTTCTTATATACAGGGTGAGTTTTTTTTCAGGGCCACTTAGGCGAAATCGGAAACCGTGAGAGTAATCGAAAAGTGACGTTAGGAGTTACGGGCTCGATTTAAAAAAAAATAAGATCTGCATATAAAAAAAGTTGAAATTTATTTACAGTTATTCAAAATATATATATTTTTATGATTTTTTTTTGCATTTCTGTGTTCTATGTTTGATAATAAATAAATAAATTTATGATAACAATGTGTATAAAGTTGTTGGAACACCTTCAAAACTGCAAATTTATAAATTTAACAATATTATATTTATCGAAGGTTTATTATTAGGTCGGACTATGTGTCAGGAAAGGAATTAATTAGTAAAAAAAACCCTCGGTAAATAAATATTGTTGAATTTAATAAAATATAATTTTGAAGGTGTTCCAACAACTTAAGACACATAGTTATCATACATTTATTTATTTATTATCAAACAAAAAAACCATAAAGAGCAAAAAAAATTAACAAAAAAATACATTTTCTGAAAAACTGTAACTCCTAACGTCAATTTTCGATTACGTTCACGGTTTCCGATTTCGCCTAAGTGGCCCTGAAAAAAAAAACTCACCCTGTATATGCACTTACATGTATTGTATTATGAAAAATGCCGGCGGTGGTAGACGCAAGAGACGCGTCAGCAGCCAATCAATTCGGTGCTAGCTACACCAGTGTCGCTTTGGCGATGTTGCACGAGTTGCACTAACATATCGTTTGAGATAATGATAACTTGCTGATCTATCTATCTGTGTATTGCAGCAAGGCGGCGGTCACACTGGACGGTATAGTCTGGAAGACCGGAGGTGTCAGGAAATCCTATGACAGTGAGTAACTTAGGTTTTATAATACCTATTTTAAACAATTGACATTTGGGCGAGTGCCCAGCTGACATGCAAGAAGCGGGGAATCTTCGCAACGGGACTAATCTTTGCATGATCTACAAATAAGTAATAAAATAAAATAAATAAATAAATATTCCAGACATTATTCACAGTTCACACACGGTCAATTGATCACAAACTAGGCATAGCCACTAGGTACTATGGGTACCAGAGACTGATATACATAATAGATAAATGAACAAACATCTGTGTTAGTGACACAAATGTTTGTCCAGCGCGGGAATCGAACCTGCGACCCCTAGCGCAGGTTGCTTCTGCTACGCACCAACTGAGCTCTGAGGCCAGTAATTAATATAAAAATTATTTGCCACCTGATGGTAAGTGGTTGACATCAGCAACACCTGGAGCATTGCTAATGTGTTGCCGGCCGAACCTCTCCCCCAAAGTCAAAGTCAAAAGGCATTTATTTCAATAAAATCACTAGGATCACTTTGAAACGTCTTAGAAACTAGGTGAAGCTATGCCTGTTCCTCGCGACCAAGCCTACAAGAATCAGCCAACAAACACGGCTTGGTGCCTATCGTTTTTTTCGATGATCCTTTTTCACAAAATGGAATTTAAAGCTTCAGTGTGGTGCCGATCGAACTAGGTTAGACTCCGTAAAGAGACCCCCTAACCTTATTGCAGAATGCGTGGAGTACGCGGCCAGCCTGCCGTACCCCTGCAAGAGCGGTAAGACACTCACTCCGAAGAAGGTGTACGACGCAGAGAAGGAGTGTCATCGCCTCGACGTGGACGTGCAAGAGGAAGAGGCTCCGGCGCTCAAGGGAGTGGACTTTCCTCATCTTGTAAGTATTCAAAGAGCATTGTAACTAACTGCGATACGTCACTCACAAAAATTACGACCTCGGTGGCTTGGCGGGCGAGTGCCGACAGGGCCGCAAGGTGTGCGGGTTCGATTCCCGCTGCCAGACTTATCATTGTTTATACCTCTAAGAACTCTCCTACCCCTAAAAAGCTCTGACATCCTTACTCACTGCAGGAACACAACACAATGTATTTGAAAAAATTATAATTTGACACGCCATACACGTATAAACTGCTTTTTTCTTCTATTTATTTTATAGTGATTGATAACCCACGTTAGAGGAATACTATGATTAAAATAAATAAATATTCCGGACATATCACACACGGTCAACTGATCCCAAACTAGGCATAGCCTGTACTATGGGTACCAGAGACTGATAAACATAATAGACATATATTTAACACCCAGACACAAAACAAACATCTGTGTTAGTCACACAAATGTTTGTCCAGTGTGGGGATCGAACCCGCGACCTCTAGCGCAGAAGGCAGAGTTACTACCAACTGAGCTATGAGGCCAGATTAGATTTACTATAATCAGTGTAATCAAAGGATTAAAGTGCGCCTTTCGTGCACATGTCACACGTCCTTGAATTTTTTGGTAAAACCTAAAAATCCACCGGACACGCCAGTTTCCACACGATGTTTTCCTTCACCGTTTGAGAGCACTATAGCGCGCACATATTATACAAAAGGAAAATCTATTGGTGCACAAACCCACGACCTGTGGATTGGAGGGCGGCCACCACTGCACCAGTGCCTCGGATCCTGGTGGGTCCACATTTGTAATATTTCAACGCGCCGTAGCTCCGTAACATGTTTTTTTTTTTTTTTTTTTTACTTTTTGTGGCTATGGTGTCACTGCTGCCACTCCGTAACATGTTACGGTACTACGCTAATTGTGGACCAGTCACGGCGAAATGTCCTTGCTTTCGTTGGTGGGCCTGAGTGGATCGCTGCGTGGCAATGGCTCGTGTGACATGTCCGCGTGTCAAAAGATTCAAGATGTTTATTTGCAGAAATAAGTGTTACAGAGAGGTCTTTAAGCTATGAATATGGCATTTATAAACTTATTCACTCTTTTCGAGCATCGCAAAAGCCGTCCGCACTGTGTTTTTGTCACGCCTAACTGTCACGGTCACGGAGCCGTGACAGTTAGGAGCAAATGTGCACAATTGTACGCACAGGCGCTGCTGGGGTACAACGCGACGGAGCCGGCGCGCTGGCACTGCCAGGGGTTCCTCATCAGCGAGCGGTTCATCGTCAGCGCGGCGCACTGCGGCAGAGACCATACCAAGTATACTAACTAATACAATGATTCGTTACATGTATACCATGCCGAAAGGGGGTTATTCTATCAACGAAAAGAAAAAAAATTGCGAAAAAAACACTTCATTTTTTTTTAACAAAGGAGCCATTTCATTCTGGGCCTGGTCCATGTACACTACATAGAAAAATTAGGAAAAATAGGAGATTACAAGAAAAATACGTTTTCATTAATTTGAAGACAAATGCGATGATACAAGAATAGTTTTTCTGGTAAGTTTTTTACTATGTGAACACTATTTGAAGGCCGCCATGTTGGTTTATAATTGGCGTTTGACATGACATTGACATATTTTTCATGTCATGTTGTTTGATTTGATGTTTTTGTTTTGTCAGATATATGTAGGTTGTCAAAATGACATTTCACGCACGTCCATCCGCCATATTTTTGTAGCGCTGTGTGTTGCTCTCTTTGTCGAAGAAAATCTTAATGTACCTTATAACGAAGTCAATTGAAATAAAATATCCAATTAAATACGTTTACTTTATTGCTTAGCCATATTTTAGAGTAGTGTACACAGTGCAGGCCCAGGCTCCATATATTGATGAAACGTCTCTTTTCTAAAATTAGTTTTTTTTTTGTATTTTTATCATCTTTAGAACTAATAACTAAACGTACAAGTAGTTCGGAATCAAGATTGCTACCCAGAACAGCTGATTCATTGAGTTTGACGTTACTTGACCACAAAACAGCAGATTTTCGCGAGTTTTTTCAATGAAAAATGTCGCATTTCCAAAAGTCGTAGAACAAACTATTGCCAATTGGATGTAGAATAAGCCCCTTTCGGGGTGGCATACATGTTATGAATCACCTTGTATAGTTTATTTATTTACATTTATCCTCCGGGTTTTCAAAAAGATATTCAGAGCGTCTGATCGAAGCGACGCGTGACCCGAGAGCTGGCTCTTATTTGGCCCAACGAATTAGCATTGCCATCCAGCGTGGCAATTCCACTAGCGTCTTGGGGACGCTTCCGACTGGTAGTGATCCGGATCTATTGAGCTATCTATAGATCGTTTGTAACGGTTTTCAGATAGCTCAACTGTTTCTTGTTTATTTTGTAATTATTGATTTGTATTAGTTTTAATTTTCTTTCTGTAATTAAATGTTGGCCGTGGTGGCCCCGGCTGAAGAATAGGCCCCTCTATATCTACCTATCCGCGGATGTTGTAAGAGGCGACTAAGGGAAAAAAGCTAGGGGATGGGCAGCAGCGTCCCTCATTTTAACAACGATACCTCTAACTGCGCTCACCAACCCGCATGCCCAGCGTGGTGAGTATGGGCAAATCCCCCCACATGATAAGGAATTCGCTCTGTCTGTGGGGGAGGCCATGTTCAGCAGTGGACGTCGTACGGCTGAAATGATGAATTAAATGTTTTGTGTTTATTTAATTGACTTATATTTGTTTTGATTTGTGTTTATTTAATTGACTTATATCTACATATTTTTTTCATTTTTACTTATTATTTAGAACTATTTTTTATATATTTGACGGCGCTTTGATTTTATTCTTCTTCCTTTCTTTATGGTCACCGTGACTGGAGTTGCCATGTTTGGCATTTGGATTATTTAAGAGTGGCAAGGAACGTAATGACAGCAGACGTTACGGCACTCTGACACAACTCCGGGCTCTAGTGTGCTGAATGAAGGGAATCGATAAAAAGGCGCGGATTACAAATGGTCGTCTGGAAGTAATCGCTTTTCATCAAGCTGCACATTACGTGTTTGGTGGAGTGTCTGCGTTTATTTGCTTGCCAATTATATAAGCCATCGTTCAATTGCAATATTTCACTGGAGAACTCTGATTATAATGTTTTAATGTAAAACCCATCGCCATTTTATTCTTCTCGCCCGATAAACCCACTGGCCCACGTAGTGAAATGAATATGGAGCCTTCTAATATAGAGAGCAGTGGAGAAGTGCCTATATATTTTTTTCATAATTGTTTATGAAATTTTAATTATATTTATATTTTGTAGGGGTTAGGGTTTTTCTAGGGTTCCTTGTGTCGTGGGTATCAGAAACTACGTGTGGGGTCAAGAACTGTGTGGGTATGTGACTTTTTTTTTTATACTACTGAGGTGGCAAATAGGCATACGGCCCACCTGGTGGTAAGCGGTTACCGTAGCCTATGAGCGCTTGCAATACCAGAGGCATCACGCACGCGTTGCCAACCCCGAACCCCCACCCCCCTAAAGAGCTCTGGCAACCTTACTCAAAGTCAAAGTCAAAAGTCAAAAGGTATTTATTTCAATAAAATCACTAGGATCACTTTGAAACGTCTTAAAAACTAGGTGAAGCTACGCCTGTTCCTCGCGACCAAGCCTACAAGAATCAGGCAACAAACACGGCTTGGTGCCTATCATTTTTTTCGATGATCCTTTTTCACCAAATGGAATTTAAAGCTTCAGTGTGGTGCCGATCGAACTAGGTGAGGCTCAAAAGAAAAGTAATCTAATTATAATCTTTAATAAATAAGAGCTTATAAAAATGTGAAAAAAATGAAGACAAATGTGAGCTTCAACAAATGATCTAAGGGCAGCACACGCTACACTTGATGAAATATGTACCTAATGCTTATATAATTAAATAATACTTAAAATATGATGCAAGCAAAAACTGTAAAGACACTGCAAAATGGCATTTTAGCTGTCGAGGGGCAGAGCGACTTCAGGCCATGCGGTTTTATCATTTAAATAATCATTTAGTTTATAGTACGCTTTCTTAATAAGATTATTCTTTATGTACACTTTAAATCTTCTAATAGGAAGTTGCGTCGCGTTTACCGGAAGTTTATTATAAAATCTTACCATATTCCCCATAAAAGACCCATTTACTTTTTGTAATCTAAATTTTGGAATGCACAATTTATTTTTGTTTCTTGTGTTAATACTATGCACATCACTTTTTTTCTTAAAGCTAGCCATGTGCTTATGTGTGTACAATAAGTTTTCGTAAATATATTGTGAAGTTACAGTTAAAATGTTAATTTCTTTAAAAAGTTCCCTCAAGGAGTCCCTTGACTTCATTTTATAAATGGCACGTATTGCACGTAGTACTCATGGCAGGAACACAACACTATTTGAAACAAATAATGTTATTTGGCTGCGATCTTCTGTAAGGCGGAGGTACCTCCCCAGGCGGGCTGCTCCAATTCAGAACGAGAAAATCTCGCTGTGCCCTTCCTCCTCTAAAAACTGTTGGGTGTTATTAAAATAATAATAATAATTGTTCGATCCGCAGCGGGCCGGTGTCGGTGGTGGCGGTGGGCGTCGACAGGCGGCCGTCTCTCTCGGCGGAGTCGCCGGCCGGCGGGCAGCTGCACAAGGTGAGGCGGTTCATCCCGCACCCGGAGTGGCGCGCCCCCGCCAAGTACAACGACATCGCCCTGCTCGAGACCGACACCGAGTGAGTTCCACTATATATATATGTTTTTTATACAACTAATGTAGCATACAAGCATACGGCCCACCTGTTGGTAAGTGGTTACCTTTGCCTATGAACGCTTGCAATACCAGAGGCATCACGCACGCGTTGCCGACCCCGAACACCCTCCCCCCAACACAACACTATTTGAAACAAGTAATGTTATTTGGCTGCGATCTTCTATAAGGCGGAGGTACCACCCCAGGCGGGCTGCTCCAATTCAGAACGAGAAAATCTCGTTGCGCCCTACCTCCTCCTAAAGTTCCACTAAGCCTCCAGTTGTTCCACACTGAAGCACTACATTCCATTTTGTGAAAAAGGATCATCGAAAAAAATGCTAGGCCAAGCCGTGTTTGTTGCCTGATTCTTGTAGGCTTGGTCGCGAGGAACAGGCATAGCTTCACCTAGTTTCTAAGACGTTTCAAAGTGATCCTAGTGATTTTATTGAAATAAACGCCTTTTGACTTTGTACATCATCATCATTCCCAGCATTGGAAGTCCACTGCTGAACATCGGCCTCCCTCACAGAGTCCCAGAGCGACTACCTATCATGTGGGGGGATTTGCCCATACTCACCACGCTGGGCATGCGGGTTGGCGAGCGCAGTTAGAGCTATCGTTGTTACAATAGGACGCTGCTGCCCATCCCCTAGCTTTTTCCCCTAGTCGCCTTTAGCTTCCGCCTCCGGCTTCGCTCACGTGGTACCTATATAAAGTAACCTATATGCTATTCTAGGTAAATAACTTTATCTAAGTATTCCAAGTTTCAACGAAATCGGGTGAGCCGTTACGGCGTGATTAAACAACTAACATCCTCACAAACTTTCGCATTTATATTATTAGTAGGATGCTAAAGTTTATAGGATAGTTTAGTTCCTAGTGAATATTTGATAATGTGCTGTTGGCGATCTTTTATAGCAATTATATAATGACAAACAAATAAATAAATAAAATATTCCGGACATATCACACACGGTCAACTGATCCCAAACTAGGCATAGCCTGTACTATGGGTACCAGAGACTGATATACATAATAGATTAATATTTAACACCCAGACACAGAACAAGCATCTGTGTTCATCACACAAATGTTTGTCCAGAGCGGGAATCGAACCCACGACCTATAGCGCAGAAGGCAGAGTTACTACCAACTGAGCTATGAGGCCAGTCAAACACTTTGATCATTTCACACAAAAGATTATTACCTACTTGTTTTACAGAATTGGTGATGAGACTCGACAATATCATTAAAATGCACACAGAAAGTTTTCTCGACAACAGAACATGAAGAAAAGATGGCGACTTGTCTCTGTCTAATTTTACATAAAATCTCCCTACCTTATTGGTAGGAATGCGCTAGCGCGAAGTGTTGTGATTGGCTGATCGTGCGATGGCATCGGCACGATCCCTGAATGTTGCCAGTTCTCACGCAAAACTTAACATTATAGGGTCCACCTACACGGTATTATTTTATTAGGGCGGAAATTGCACCTCGTTACACAATTTAAATAAATATAAATCACTACATCGGCAGGATGAAGTTCAGTGTGAACGTGCTACCGCTGTGCCTCTCCGAGCTGGATGCTGTGCCGGACACCGTGCAGGCCGACGTGCTGGGAGTGGCAGGAGTGCACGACAATGAGAAGGTACCTCTACAATTAAAAAAGCCCATTTATTCCAGAACTAAAATTTCAATTAACAATTCATGCAATCTTATATTACTTATTTATGATGTTAAATTAATAAAAGAGAGCCTTAAAAGGCGGTCGATTATTCGACCCCTCTCGGGTAAAGGCCTCCTCTAGTTCTTTCCAGTAACATACAAACATACATAAAATCACGCCTATATTCTCAGAGGGTTTGGCAGAGACCAAGTGGAAATAAAGTTTTGCTTTATTCACTCTCATCACATTCGTCATGCGTGCTCGACGGAGAATAAATAAATAAAAGTAACAGCCAACAGTCACACACACAATCCCGACTTCAAACTAGAATTCCCTGTGTCGTGGGTATCAGAAACTACGAGTACCATGGCACCACAACACCCAGACCCGGAACTGCAGGACTGTGTATATGACTGTTGGGTGTTATATTTATTTAATACTACATCTAACAGCAATTCTCTGTCACAACACAAGACGCCTTGTAAATCTACCATAGCCCGTAGGAAGTAATATGCGTGTGTGATGTGTATTGCTGCGTTTGTATCAGGTTCAAATTGAGAAGCTGGACGAGAAGCAGTGCTCGGCGCTGTTCACTCCGACCCGAGTCCTGCGCGACGGCATCGACTTCCACCGGCAGGCCTGCTACAAGGGCTTCAACGAGCATCCGGAACTTTGCTTAGTATGTACCTTGATACTTGTTTTATCATTTTTTTTTCTCTATAGCATTATTTTATAAAAAATATGGGCATGTCATGAGGAGGGATGAAAGTCATGTAACAAGAAGAGCGTTAGGTATGAATGTGGATGGATTTAAGACTAGAGGAAGGCCGAAGAAAAGATGGATGGATTGTATTAAAGATGACATAAGTAAGAAAGAAGTGAGTGCGGAGATGACGGATAACAGAAGAGAGTGGAAGAAGAAAACATGTTGTGCCGACCCCACATAATGTGGGACAAGGGCAGGAAGAAGAAGAAGATTATTTTATAAATAATAATCTAATGAAACAAATAATTTTGGTCATGCGGCAATGTGCCAAGAGCACTGGCTGCATTCCCGCGTTGAATTGCCAAAGGAATTCTTTGTGCAAGGAATGAGCTAGCTCTCTACAACACTATCTAGTTTGTTCGTTAGTCGCGACCAAAGTTGGTGTAATTTTTTGAGCCAGCTGGTAACGGGCCCCATGGTCCTAAGGTTTATTGTTAATAATATACTGAAATGAAACGAGGATAACACTTGACAACACCACTTTATTTATTCCGAGCTTGTGGAATATTCTAGATTCGATTACAACTTTTAGTTCTATACTAGAACATTGGTTACACGACAATGCTCACTGTTCAGCTTCCAGAAAAAGAATGCCAGTCCATTCCAACTTTTGCTTAAAGGTTACCTCCGGTCGGTTATAAAAAACGAACCAAATGCCGTGGTTGAACCGTTCGTGATTCGCTACCCGCAACTGTCCAAACGCACAGAACAGAATTGCCAGCTAACAAATATTTTAAATTCCAAATGCTATGTTGCCATTATAAGAAATAAATATTTTACTATTACTTTTTAATTATGAACATCAAATCACGACAATACTAATCCTAATATTTATTTACGTCTTTATGCCTATGTGTACGATGGTGACTTCGTTCGCTTACAGGGAAGTAGCGGCCGCCCAATCTACGTCTCCGGAGAGCTAGAGTGTATGAGCTACGCGGTGGGAGTGACGTCGTTCGGGCAGACGTGCCGCGCCGGGGACGCCAGCACCGTCTACTCGCGCCTGCGCCACTACCTGCCTTGGATCACCAGCGTCGTGTGGCCTTAAGCTCTGCTCGCCGATAGATAGATACAAAATGTTTTTTTTTAATACAACTGAGGTGGCAAACAAGCATACGGCCCACCTGTTGGTAAGCGGTTACCGTAGCCTATGAGCGCTTGCAATACCAGAGGCTCACGCACGCGTTGCCAACCCTGAACCCCCTTCCCCCAAGAGCTCTGGCAACCTACTCATCGCAGGAACACAACACTATTTGAAACAAATAATGTTACTTGGCTGCGATCTTCTGTAAGGCGGAGGTACCTCCCCAGGCGGGCTCCAATTTAGAACGAGAAAATCTCGCTATGCCATACCTCCTCCAAAACCACCACAATTTGGCACCACAGACACACAATTAACATAGTTAAACAATATTACAAATATAAATAAACAAAAAAGTAATGAACAGTTGGTAGGTAAGTTTGTGTGTACGCACGGCAAATAGGCTATGGCTCAGTGTTTTTTTTTGCATAAAAGCAAAAACACTGATTTTCACAGATTATTTTTTGCCGATGTAATCCTTCCTACTATAATGGACGAATGTTTGTTACTCTTTCACGTAAAAACTACTGAATGGATTTAAATGAAACTTCACAATAATATAGCTTATACATCAGAATAACACATAGGCTACAATTTATGAAGATATTGTGTGAATTGTCCAAAATATGACTACTAGCTACTTGAAATACGAATCCTGCGCAGACGAAGTCGCGGGCAACAGATTTATTTCAGGTAACTCAAGAATATTACAGATGGTAATAACTAAATTCTAATACCCATAGAAATATATAGCTTTATCCTAAAATCTATAAAATAAGTACTTAAAATTATGTAACTTTTTTATACCTTTCAGCTTTATTAAAATAAACTGTAACATTGATTCTTTAATTTTAATTAAATTACCGCCAACAGTGACATACACAGTCCTGAGCCCACACTAGGATTCCCTGTGTCGTGGGTATCAGAAACTACGAGTACCTACCATGTCAAAAGTCAAAGTCAAAAGGCATTTATTTCAATAAAATCACTAGGATCACTTTGAAACGTCTTAGAAACTAGGTGAAGCTACGCCTGTTCCTCGCGACCAAGCCTACAAGAATCAGGCAACAAACACGGCGCGCGTGCCTATCATTTTTTTCGATGATCCATCCATGCTACCACAGCACCCAGACCCGGAACAAACATTTGCCGATCATTCAAACATTTGTCCCGCAGCGGACATCCCTGTCGGGCCAGCTAGAGGTCGTCAATTCGTCTGTATTTTTGTGATTTCTAGTCACGTCGGACGCGACCCTTGTTGCTGACATGTTGTCTCACGGTTGGCAGCACTGCGATTTTATTTCGGCGACAAGCATAGAGAGATACAAAGAATTTTTTTTTTCTTTCAACTATTTTGGGGACAATTTGTGCAAATGTCAAAGTCAGAATGCGCGGGTAATCGTGCATGACAGCGGAACAGAGTGCGTTTGTCACAAATATCTTACAATAATAAAAAAAGAATAAATCGGTTCACAACTTTTTGTCCCTAAGGATGATAGACGACACCCTCCTCAGATCTCCAGGTGAGATACTTGAAGATGTCTTAGGGGGGTAGTCAGAGGTATGTCCGAACATTTGGCACATGCCCACATTTTGCAGGAGTGAGTAGATATTCCAAATTTGTCGAATGGTCGAGTAGAGTTTGAATGAGTTTTTGACTCAAGAAGAGATGTTGCAAGCCATCGCCGCTTCCAGAATACTTTCTGGTATCGATGCCTATCGAATAGAATCTATAAAACTTATTGGTGCACCGGGTTCGAACCCACAACCTTAGGATCGAAACCTCGCATCCAATCCAATACGGCGGCAATAAGAAAAATACTATTATGAAACTGAAATTTAAAGTCAAATCGTGAATCCATACTTATTATGAAAGAAATAAAGAAAGAAATACCGAAATACAGTAACAGCTAGTCTAATTTTAGGAGGAGGTAGGGCACAGCGAGATTTTCTCGTTCTGAATTGGAGCAGCCTGCCTGGGGAGGTACCTCCGCCTTACAGAAGATCGCAGCCAAATAAAATTATTTGTTTCAAATAGTGTTGTGTTCCTGCGATGAGTAAGGTTGCCAGAGCTCTTTATGGGGGAGGGGGTTCGGGGTCGGCAACGCGTGCGTGATGCCTCTGGTATTGCAAGCGCTCATAGGCTACGGTAACCGCTTACCAACAGGTGGCCCGTATGCTTGTTTGCCACTTCAGTAGTATAAAAAAAAATTATACGAATAATAATAATAATAATCATAATCATTTATTTCCTCTATACACATGTTACATGCACTTAGATATGTCAAAATAAAATAGTTCAATTGCAAAGCAAATGATATAAAAATAAATAAAATTCATAAAGAATGAACATATTGAAATAAACATGTCATATTTAAACCTATTAACTAATTAATTACTAAACACAGTCACCAGAAAATATACATTTATCAGCCAGAGCCTCGTCAATGTTGTAATAACTTTTGTGCAACAAATGTCTTTTTATATAATTGAAAAATTCTATTTCAGGTTTATTTCTAATGTCATTAGGAATTCTATTATAATTTTATGGACATATACACAAAGCTATTTAAAGTTTTAGTCAGTCTAACACTGGGAATGATGATGATGTTGATGACAAGATAATTTGACTTACAAGAGATTGATGATAAGAGCTGTATTGAAGGAAAGCTGAGATAGGTAAAGTAAGTCAAAAACTCTAGTCATCATCATCACAGCTAGGTACTGTTTTGTCCTCTTATCTGCTATCGACATGACTGACCCTACACAATACATGTTAAACGTTTCCCGCCATGTTCCATTAGCGGCCATTTTGCGGCGGCTCACAAAATGGCGGAATAAATGGCCTGTGAACGAGATAGCTTGTGTGTTGATGAGCATGGCGATTTAGCTTTATTTATATTTTTACTAGCTTCCGCCTGCGGTCTCGCTCGCGTGGTAGGTAACTAGATAAAAAGTAGTATTAAGCTATTGTAGGAAAAGAACTCTATCTATTCTAAGTTTTATCGAAATCGGTTGAGGCGTTACGGCGTTATAGAACCACAAACATCCAAACTTCCGCATTTATATTATTAGTAGGATAACTGCTGATCGACGCGGGGCCTGGCAATAAACTAAATAACATATTTAGGTGTAGAGATCGACTTTGTTTAATTATCATTCACTTATTTCAATTACACACCTAGACTGTACCTATCTACCTATACCTATACATACCTACCTATAGGTACACAATGCAAAATTGAAATAATTAAAAAATGAGAATCCTCGCGCGTGAGTTTAACTCACACTTGGCGAATTTACATCAAGTGGAATGCACCACATGAATTCGAACACGCGACTATCTATGACGACATCAAGCTCCATCTCACAACTAGGCTAACGAGTGTAAACTACTGAGATTGATTAAGTGGGTACCTAAGTACAAATTCAATTAAAAATTATACTCTCTAACCACTCTCGACCGGATGAGATGCTAATCTTACAAGAGGACAGTTTCGACACATCAGTTTCATGTTAAAATCATTAACCTCCTTCGCGTAAGTCGAGTAAAGCATTCCCACAGTTCGACAGATTAAAAAACTAGGTACATTAATTAGGCAACCCAGAGAGTAACAATACAAGTGGAGCGCCTGCGCCTTGTGTCGTGCGGATTCGCAAAAAGTACGCGCTGGGGTGCTAATTTTGCAACTGTCTCCCAATTTTTAAGGCTTAATAAAACCGTTTCACTACGTGATAAGATCCGAAATGAGGAAATTCGTAGAAAAACCAAGGTCACCGACATAGCTCTCAGAATTTGCAAGTTGAAGTGGCAGTGGGCAGGCCATATAGCTCGCAGAACCGATAACCTTTGGTGGTCGCCATTCGAGAACCTTTACTCCCCAGTAAAGGTTCTCGAATGGCGACCACGAACCGGGCGACGCAATGTTGGAAGGCCCCCCACCCGATGGACCGACGACATTGTGAAGGTTGCGGGAAGTCGGTGGATGGAGAAGGCTCAAGACCGTTCGTCGTGGAACTCTTTAGGGGAGGCCTATGTCCAGCAGTGGACTTCTACAGGCTGATGATGATGATGATGAATAAAACCGTAAAAATATAAAATAATATCGGTAAACTTTTTCCAACGACATACAATTAAAAAACAATATATATATTTATTAATCAAAAAATAAAGAACACGAAATAAAGTAGGTAAGTACATATTACAAGGTAAATATACATTAATTACAAGTTTTAATAAGTTTGGCACTCAAGGAGCCTACACAATCCCTAACACCTAAACTAGGCCTAACCTGTATTATAGGTATTAGTTTCTTCCATGGTTTCAATTGGTAGCTATACTCTACTATACAGTTCGTACTCGCGTTCTACAGTCAGCTAGTACTACTCCAGGGAGCGAGTCGAGTGCGCGTGTTCGTGACACACATAATTCATTCTGCACTGTACTCGTGTGCGACCGCCTGATTAGTTTAGTGGTGGGAAAGTGGGAATGTCCGGCACTCGATAGATTTGCGTTGTCGTGTCACTAATTCTTTCTTGGTCATCCTGCATTAGGTCAGTGACCTGGGGTGCAATTGCGTAAGCGTAATGGCAATGAAGATGGTAACTTTGAGGGTAATTTTAACAATCTTAGCGACATTCTAAACGTTCCAAACTTGACAAGGGGAAACTTCAAGACCTTAGCTTCTTCGTTTTCATGTTTGATAAACTTCAGATGTAGCTAAAATTGATAAAATCATCCCTAAAATTGCAATCTTCATTACCATTTTGCTTACGCAATATTCTGGCAGTAAGGATTGCAGAATCGGATAGTTTTTAAGGAACCGGGAATACCGGGAAGCTTCACATAGGGAACCGGGAATTCCCGGGTATTTCGGGAAATGTCGGGAAAAATATTTTACGTCTAGGCGAAAGGTTTAAACTGTCATAGCTTAATATTAACCAACCGCACATACTTTTGCATGTCGCAGGTTCTGATCAAAAGGATAGAATAAAGCTATATCACTGTTGATCTGTTTTATAATTTAAGCATGTAAGGTAAGGAGTAAGGTTTCAAAGTATTTTTCTATATTTTATGTGTGGATCGGATGGCGAGGGCTCTACCACCACACCGGTGCCAAAAGCAAATAGATTTGTGCGTCCGGCCTTTCATTTGCGGCCTTGGCGGATGGCGGATGGCGCGCGGCGCGGTGCATCTACAGGCTCTAGCGGTAACTACGCTACACGATAACTTATAACTGCGTTTATGATCGTCAGCCGATAAAAGTGAAACTTTGTGGTAATTTAGTGTTCATGCCACCAATCAAAGATTGGTACATCTATTCGACACAACTCATGAGCTTATTTTTGATTAGTCTCGTCATTTAAACAACATAATGTATGCTATCCCGAAAGCGGCTTATTGTACACCCAATCAATTGACAATAAAGTATGTTCTACTACTCTTGGAAATTCGTCATTATTCATTGAAAAAATTATGTGCAATAATCAGTTGTAATTTAACCTAGTTTACATATTTTTCACTTCGGCTGAAGGAAGGTAGGTCAAAGTAAAAGTCAAAGTCAAAAGGCATTTATTTCAATAAAATCACTAGGATCACTTTGAAACGTTTTAGAAACTAGGTGAAGCTATGCCTGTTCCTCGCGAACAAGCCTACAAGAATCAAGCAACAAACACGGCTTGGTGCCTATCATTTTTTTCGATGATCCTTTTTCACCAAATGGAATTTAAAGCTTCAGTGTGGTGCCGATCGAACTAGCTGAGGCTCAAAAGAAAAGTAATCTAATTATAATCCTTAATAAATAAAAGCTTATAAAAATGTGAAAAAAAAGAAGACAAATGTGAGCTTCAACAAATGATCTAAGGGCAGCACACGCTACACTTGATTAAATATGTACCTAATGCTTATATAAAAGGTAGTAGGTAAAAGGTAGTACTACTAACGTATGTAGGAAAGTACAGCTTCAACCATTAGTGGTCATTTACTAAATTAACTCTCAGGATACTTACATGACCTAACTAAACCAAGATCAACGACACCCGACCGGTCAGTCAAAGCCAAACAAATCACTTGAAGTAAGTAGTGTACATATTGGGCCTTTATCCACTAGCCGGTACGGCACCGACACAACGACGGCACCGGTGCTGCTGCGGCCGCAGGGTACCGGTGCCGGTGCCATGGCCAGTCAAAAACCGCACTGCTTTATTCTACTAATGTTATATACGAAAGTAAGGATGATTGTTGTTCAATCACGCCCACAACCGACTTCGATGAAACGTGGAAGAGAGAGGTCTTTGCCTAGAATAGCCTAAAGGCTACATATTTTCACTTCCCCGGCTGCCGGTGGTGCCGTCTCGCCATATCGGTGCCGCTGCCTCACTGCCTGGCTCTGCCATCGTCGTGCCGGCTAGTGGAAAAGCGCCCATTCTGTGTGACCCACTATCCTTGTCTACCAGGGCCCCAATCGCAGGCAGGACCATTCTCAATCTCAGTTCTCACTGGCCAGTCGCCGCTGGTCGAACGGCGAAGTCGCGCGTGTTCGTAATTCAAATAAAATTAAAAAGTTATCGCTTGCCGCGCTTTACACAACAAAGGTGAATTGAAAAAAGGTTGAAACAAAGACTATTTTCACGTGAGTTTTTTTTTTTCTGAAGCAAGGAGCTGTTTGTTCCTAGTAGTTTCTTTACGTAACTTTTTGTTTTGTTTTATTCTTGTTAAGTTAAGTATAATGGACTAATTGCTTGTAGGTAAGTAGCTAGGTACTTGCGTAGGTAAATATGCAAGTACTTAGTACACACACACTACCTACCTAGATAGTTTGGTACCCACCTTCAATAGGTACATAACTGGCAAGTTCTTCTCTAACTACCTACCTTCAAGATGGCTATAAGTTACTTAGATAATTAGGTGCCTATGTCTGCTTTGAGGTTTATTGGGCGGTCAGATTTTAGAAGGGCTTTAGATACCTACTACATTAGTTTTAGCTTTAATTTATCATGTTTAACTATACAGTTGTAATGTTACTTTAAGATCTAACAATTGTATAAAAATATTCTTAACGCAATAAACTTAAAATGAATTAACCAATTAAAATGGTGACTAACGTAGGTACCCACGGACACTCACATCACAATCACAAACTCAAGGTCTGACGATGGTAATCATGTTTTTTGCCGTCAGTGTGGCAACGAGCCAAAAACAATTTGAAAAATAAGTAGGTACCTACCTAGGTAGGTAGCCTAACCTAACCTATAATAATTATATCTACTTACCTAATTCCTAGGTTCATAAAAAACAAATGGGTAGACGCTGGTAGAGGCGCACAGTTACGAAAAAGACTGGGAAACTATTGTAAAAGTGTCGTCATCGATACAAATACTGATAGTCGCAACTTTTTTGTCCTCTCGAGAATTAAAAAAAATAAAAATAAAACCGGACATATCACACATGGTCAACTGATCCCAAACTAGGCATAGCCTGTACTATGGGTACCAGAGACTGATATACATAATAGATATATATATAACACCCAAACACAGAACAAACATCTGTCTTTATCACACAAATGTTTGTCCTGTGCGGGGATCGAACCCGCGACCTCTAGCGCAGAAGGCAGAGTTACTACCAACTGATCTATGAGGCCAATTGCGTTTGAGGTGTGTATCTCCCTCTACCTAAACGAGGCTCCTTGACTTTGACCTTTAGTTATGCACCTATAGGTACCTACAAACCTCCGGGAAAGAACCCGCTGACCGGTACCATACATACCCACTTAGTATTCCACTAGACCCCTTGAGGAAGGTAACCATATTTGAAGAAGTTCATAAGAAAACTACATGTTCTAAAAACTAAACAAAATCTCACTTCAGATTCTCAGGGGCCCAACTCTACTAATTCAATGGCTTCAAAATGACAATGGTTCAATGGCAAAATGGGCACTTTCAACTCTACTAATTCAATTGCTTCAAAATGACAATGGTTCAATGGCAAAATGGGCACTTTTGGTATTCTGCTATCACAGTCGTATTTCAATGGCGGTCATTGTGGAACCAATGAAATCAAAGAAACTAAGGTGGCGACAATAGTAACTGAATAATAATGGTGCGATCATTAACATGCGATTATCATTTTCAAGTCATTGAATTAGTAGAATTGGGGGCCTGGTATTCTGTTATTATCTCCGATGACACACGTCCTGCACCGCGCTCTAAACATCATACGTTACATTACACGGGGTCCGAAAATCAAGTGTAGGAATTAACATACTTATATTTTGCGGTCGCTCACCTAGGTCATTCTATGATATTGACCGCAAATATAACTTTGCCTCGTAATATTCCAATTTTAGGGGTGTAAAAACTAATAACATCCAAATTCCTTTTAGACTTTTTCCTTTATTTAAGTCAAAGCTAAAGTAAATACTTAATCAAAGTTTTGCATTTTTTTTGTGTGTAGTCCTCACAATTCGGGACGTGTGGTGTCACTACTTGCGTTGCACCGCAAGCGTGCACGTGTGGTGTGTACATACATACATAGGTACATACGAAACGGTACTTCTTGTTTTTACGAAACTTAGCTGTCGGCTTACTTACGTTGGTGATGTGTTGGCCTAGTGGTGGGAAGGTACCTTGACTTTCGATCCCAAGGTCGAGATTTGAATCCCGGTCATGCACCAATGGATATTCCATTCGGAAAATGTATACTAGTGCTCTCGAGTGTTGAAGGAAAACATCGTGAGGAAACCGGCGGCATGTCCTAGAACCTAAAGATTCGAAGACATGTGACATGTGCACGAAAGGAGCCTCTAAGAGGCGCACTTTAATCCTTTTACCACACTGGTTATAAAGTAACACAGTAGTAGTTATGTAGGTACAGATGCTGGCCGTGGTGGCCCCGGCTAAGGAATAGGCCCCTCCATATCTCCCTATCGCGGATGTCGTAAGAGGCGACTAGGGGAAAAAAGCTAGGGGATGGGCAGCAGCGTCCCTCATTTTAACAACGATAGCTCTAACTGCGCTCGCCAACCCGCATGCCCAGCGTGGTGAGTATGGGCAAATCCCCCCACATGATAAGGTATTTTCTCTGTCTGTGGCCATGTTCAGCAGTGGACGTCGTACAGCTCAAATGATGATGATGTAGGTACAGATAATTTAAAAATAAACAGCTTCGCACACCCAGGTCAAAGGTGAATGACCAGACAATCTTGACCTCTCCCTGTAAGTGATTTACTGTTGACCACGGGTCAGGATACACGTTGGAAGGTCAAAGGTGGTAACCAGCGAGGCTTGATCTCTACTATCGAAGTATTTGTTGGTATCTTCGGGTCATTGAGCGCAAGGTCACTGACCAGGGTATCTAAGTACTTACTACGAATTTCGGTAGTAGCTAACCAATTTACGACGGAAAGAGGCGGGGTATGCGTTTGCGTATGACTGCAGCTGTGATTCTAATAAACGGCAATGGGCTTGCGACCTGTCACGTATGGAAAGCTAGCGTGCTTGGACGTGCCTCTGACTACACGCTTTGAGCAGGAGATCTGACAGGCAGGATGTGTGGTTACCGTGCCCGGGGTAAACGGATGTAAGATTTTTTCTCTTGTCTTTCTCAACTTGCTTGCTTGTCGTGCCACTGATTCTTTCTTGGTCACCCTGTATTATCTCAGAGAGCAGGTTGAGGTATGGTGGCCCTGAAGAGGGTCTATGACCGTCCGTGAAAGAATCAGTGTAGTGAAAGTGCACATGCCACATTTCTCGGGATCACCGGGATTCGAACCCACGATCTGTAAATCGGAAGGCGGAGCCGCAACCACCACTGCACCAGTGCTCTGCCATACACACACACAGTCACTGGTGGCAAAGTGCCAGCCAAGTGGTCGATGGTGGCAAAAGCAAATATTTTTTCACGAAAATCTAAACCTTTTGTTTTGCATCGAGCAAAACCTGGGGAAGGACCTAGTATCTATTTACCTATACAAAGTACTGCGCAACGCGTGAATGTCTGACGAGTCATTCACGTGAATCCGCTGCTTCTGGGGACTTTCGTTCATGGCGCCGACTCTACCAGCAGTGAACTCTGCGTTGCGTTTACGCCTCTTCGCTGGCGCCGTGTCACTGACTCTTTCCTGGTCACTTGGGTCAGCGTTTGGGCGCAGATTATTGTACATAGTTATTGCGGGGTCAGCGAGTCAAGAAATGTGATACACTATCAGTCAGTCGGTACCTCAGTACCTATTCTGTTCAGTATCACAATACACGTTGTCAGGAGAACACTTAAATTAGTATATAGTGTTGAGTGTTAATAAAAGTGAATGATAAGATTAATCATTAACGTAGTGAGAAGGGTTTGTACAATTTTTTTATGTACGGATGTTAACGGCCCTCCTGTTGGTTAGTTATTACCGTAGCCTATGAACGCTTGCATTACCAGAGGCATCACGCACGCACTGCCGATTGTCTACGGACTGCAGAGGTAGACAAAAATTGTTTTTTATACTACCTGCTCGTCAATGGCATATTATGTGTCATGCAAACCTTTCCTAAAGTAAGTCATTACAGCCCTACGGTCTAGCCGGGTCATAATGTTGTACTGAATTTCATTATTTCCCATGGGACATAATGTTCTTTGAATTTGGAATGCAACTCATGTAGTCGTGCTTGATCGAGGTTGGTTTCAAAAATGTTTGGGTGCAATGAGATTTTATCATAATTAGGCTGTATGTTATCATTTTCTTTGCACTGCCTACAAATTAAAAAAAAAGAAAAACATGAAAACTTTTTATGTAATTCATTTTCACCCGCGCACGAAGAAGGATTTATTCGAATGTCGAACTGACCACTACAGAATAGACTACAAAAAAAGAAAAAAAGGCGCCAAGTGCTTAAACTGCTGCTGTGCTGTTATCTACACCGAAATTCAGTTTCGATTCGAATAAACTTCTAAAAAATGTCAAGTGACAGTGATTTTGATTCGACTCCAGAATTCATACAATCAGAAGCCTCTGGTATAGTTACTTACTTCCAGAAAAATCATTTCTTTCTATTTAACAGTCATTGTTTTCAATTGCCTCGCAGAAAGTATAAAAAGTAGAGTATGCATCGCGGGCTTAAAATGTGTATTTGTCTTGGGCGATCTTGAACCCCTCGTACTCAGGATTCTTGCCTTATCTCCCTCGCTCCGCTCGGGAGTTAACCGTAGTATCCCTCGTTCTCGGTTCAATATAGCGCCCGAGACATAATACACTACTTTAAGCCCTTGTTGCATAATCTACTATTGGATGTAAATGTTGAAGCATGGTTTTACGGTTTGGTCACACGAAGCTTTTTTATATGCACTGAGAACTAGCCGGTTTGAAACCCACTGCTAATGTGGCTGACTTTACTAGCCTCTAAGAGGCGCACTTTAATCCTTTCACCACACTGATTTTTTCACCGACGGTCATAGGCCCTTTCCAGGACCACCATACCTCAACCTGCTCACTGATTTATACACATAAAAAGCCTATATGCTATTCTAGGTATACCTATAGAACATTATCTATTCCAAGTTTCAACGAAATCGGTCGAGCTGTTACGGCGTGATTGAACAACAAACATCCAAACATCCTCACAAACTTTCGCATTTATAATATTAGTAATTAGGATGACTAAGAAAGAATCAGTGAGACGACACGCAAGTAACATGGTCCTTGATTGTGACGAACAGACTGTGTCATCTCGACATACAGTATTCATATTTAAGATGTATGACATTAGTTTATGAAGCTAGGCTATGTCATGTAGGGCACAGGCACAGGTCATTGTGTAATTTGTTCATTGCGCTAATTAGAATCTGACGTAGCATAAATTCATTACCTTTGTTAGTTATTCTGACTGGAAAATTAAGTTAAAAACAATGCTTGTAGGCGGTGATGACAAATGGCACTGAGATTTGATCGCTATGTTTGGCCTCACGCAAATTCAAAGTCGCCTACCTACGAGCTACGTGATGGTAACCCGAAACGAGGAAATCCGTAGAAGAACTAAGGTATCCGACATAGTTCTCAGAATTTTCAAGTTGAAGTGGCAGTTGGCAGGCATGTAGCTCGCAGAACCGACAAACTCTTATGCATCAGCTGTTTTGGGGTCAAATCAGTTCAAACTCTATTATTCAGCTGTTTTAGGTAGTAATCTTGATTGTTCTTGATGTTAAACTTCTCGTATTTATAATGATTTAGATAAGTATATAGTGGCCGTGGTGGCCCCGGCTGAAGAATAGGCCCCTCCATATCTCATACCCGCGGATGTCGTAAGAGGCGACTAAGGGAAAAAAGCTAGGGGATGGGCAGCAGCGTCCCTCATTTTAACAACGATAGCTCTAACTGCGCTCGCCAACCCGCATGCCCAGCGTGGTGAGTATGGGCGAATCCCCCCACATGATAAGGAATTCACTCTGTCTGTGGGGGAGGCCATGTTCAGCAGTGGACGTCGTACGGCTGAAATGATGATGATGGTGATGAGATAAGTATAAAGATTAAAAAAGAATAAAATATAACTATTGGAAAAAAATTGGAATGACTATCAATATGTTTTTGTTATTTGCTTGCACATCTCATATGCCACCATCTTTAAATTTTAGGTTCTAGGATGTTTGTTGTTTAATCACGCCCCCAAACAGCCGAACGGATTTGGATGAAATTTGGTACAGAGATAGATTATAGTCTGGATTACCATATGGGCTATACTTTTTAACTATGTACGACGCGAGCAAAGCTGCGGGCGGAAACTAGTAGGTACTACATAATACATAGGAACATACTACTAACAGACAATAGGTACCTATCCATCCATAACCATAACAGTGCAGAGAAACCCCACTTTCACCATGGTACGTACACGTTGCGTGTACAACAAGACTATTCTATCTAATATGTATGGTGTAAGTGTGAGGTACTTACTGTACGGGTCAGCTTGTCTGTCGACCTCCTGAGAGGGTGTGATGTCAGTGCGAGAGATGGCGGGAGAGGAAGCGATTAAATAAATAAATAAATAAAAATAAAAAAGCCTGTTTATTTCTTAACTAAAAAAAAATTCATTTAACAATTCATGCAATCTTAATTCTTATGTCTACTTATTTATAATGTTAAAATAATATTTTTATATTTATTATTAAATTAATTTAGATTATTCATTTTATTTCCACCGTAAGGACCCCTCTCGGGTAAAGGCCTCCTCCAGTTCTTTCCAGCGATCGCGGTCGGTTGCCGCTTCAGTCCAGTCATGTGTTTGGAGGTGTGTGTGTGAGGAAGCGATTACAAACACAAAATTTTACGAGAGGTAGGGCACAGCGAGATTTTCTCGCTCTAAATTGGAGCAGCCCGCCTGGGGAGGTACCTCCGCCTTACAGAAGATCGCAGCCAAATAACATTATTTGTTTCAAATAGTGTTGTGTTCCTGCGGTGAGTAAGGTCGCCAGAGCACTTTAAGGGGGGAGGGGTTCGACAGGCAACGCATTAGCAATGCTCGAGGTGTTGCTGATGTCAATAGGCGACGGTAACCACTTACCATTAGGTGGGCCGTAAGCCTGTTTGCCTCCGTATAACATAAAAAAAAAAAAAAAACCTTCTGTGCAAGGCTTCACCTAACACGAGTAACATTCCGAGCATACGTGAGTGTGAGGTCGTCACGCGTTGCGCGTGCGCACTTCAACATGCGGCAAATCTCGTATCTATAATATTTTACAACACTTATTTTAGAATTGGTTCGATCGGGAACTGAGCGATCGCGATATCTGGTCTCATTCTTACCAGTAAATCTTGATAGTACAAACTGTTTAAGTGTTAACCTACTAAGCCCGTTCGTCCACGGCGCGACTCAAAAGGAACACGACTGAAACTGAAGTCACATATGAGTAGCCTGACTGCGATAGCACTAGTATTTCAATGCGCTTCCGTCCACGACGCTACTCAAAAGGAACGCGTTTGTTACTAGTCTCCTGGCGACTCGACATGCTGGTCGCCAGGCGACTGGTTTCGAGAAACTGTTGAAAAATTAACGAATAAAAAGTAATAAAATTATAAGTGATTCTGACGTCTACATGACTGGAGAAGTAATCATTCCATATCATCGCTCGAATTATCTAAATATCACTAGTCATGTTAATAATTTTCGTTTTCAAAACTTTGTTTACATAAAATCGTGTACTGAGTGACTGAGTTTCAGGAAATTCCAGTAGCGCCGTGGACGAGTCAGAGTTTCCAATCAGTCCGCAACTCTAGTTTCTAATGAGTTCCGTCACTTTTGCGTAGCGTCATGGACGAAGGGGCTAACTTCCATGCAGATCAGATTGACGGATCGAAAGTTATGATATAGCAAACATAGATCGATGGAAATCTCTTTATTGCCCTACACCACTCAGTAAACAAAAGTATCTTAAAAAATAATTAAATCTAGAAATAATTGCGATGGTACAATGTGCGGACTTATCACTATAAGCCATTTGTAAACTAATAAACATACAAAGTAAATAATAATAGCCTTAGATAATATATAAAGAATTATAGATAGAAAGATATACAACTTTTTATTGATTACCAGACAAGAAACATGACACAAAAGAGTAAAACAATGGGCGGCTATAATAAAGTATACCATTTACCCGCTCAGCTCGCCGCTCAGCTCATGAGCACGTCCCCGCTCGTAAGATTTCACCGGCAGGTACAGTAGTAGGTACACAACAGTAAGTGTGATGTTAGTGTGTTGAACAATTTCACGCAAAAGTGACACAGTTCAACACTTTCTAATTTATTTTCTAAAACCGCTTGAATGGTACCTACCTAATTATAATACCATTCCTTTCTTTGCGTGTGCACGAAAGGAGCCTCTGACTGCTCTGAGAGGCGCACTGCTAATAACAATCGTCTTTATTCATTTAAATCAAAAAAATTGTTATGGAATTAACGATAATGCTAGACCAGGCGTTTTTTAATGAATTCAACTCATGTTTTAGTGAATCAAAGTCAAAGTCAAAATACATTTATTTCAATAAAACTATATTATATTTAATCACTAGGATCACTTTGAAACGTCTTAGAAACTAGGTGAAGCTATGCCTGTTCCTCGCGACCAAGCCTAGAAGAATCAGGCAACAAACACGGCTTGGGGCCTATCATTTTTTTCGATGATCCTTTTTCACAATGAATTGTTCCAGAACAAGATGAAGTCCTTCCTGGTGGTGTGTCTGCTGAGCCTCGCGTGCGGCGCGCTCGCCAAGAACAACAAGCCCGATGACAAAGTGAGCTATTTATTACCTTTGAGCAGGCCCCCATTTCTACTAATTCAATGACTCGAAAATGATAATCGCATGATAATGATCGCACCATTATCATTCAGTTACGATTGTCGCCACCTTCGTTTCTTTGATTTAATTTGTTCCACAATGACTGCCATTGATATACGACTGTGATAGCAGAAAACCAAAAGTGTCAAAGGAGGTCATTTTGCCATTGAACCATTGTCATTTTGAAGCCATTGAATTAGTAGAACTGGGCACCTAAGCCGTGGCTGTAGCTCGACCATTTTTGTGAGACCAATGCTGACTTTCCTCTTTTCGTGTCGTGTGATCATTTCTTGGTCATGCTGTAATTGATCAGTGAGCAGGTTGAGGTATGGTGGCCTTGAAAAGGGCCTATGACCGTCGGTGAAAGAATCTGTCTAGTGAAAGGATTGAAGTGCGCCTCTTAGAGGCTTCTTTCGTGCATAACCTGTTCCTGACTAATATGTATAATATGCTACCTACTATTTGTGAGCGTGCCACGCAGGCGAAGCCGTGGGCAAGCGACCATAACACGAACGGCCATAGGCCCCTTTCAGGGCCACCACACCTCAACCTGCTCACTGACCTATCCCAGGATGACCGAGCAGGCATCACCATTGTCCATCAATTATGATACATTTTCTATTTTGACGACTTATGTGGCGTAGCGGGCGAGTGCTCGTGTGAGACGATTCCTGCTGCGTGACAGATGTTTGTATTCCGGACATTTCCGGACATATCACACGCGGTCAACTGATCCCAAACTAGGCATAGCCTGTACTATGGGTACCAGAGACTGATATACATAATAGATATAGGTATATTTAACACCCAGACACAGAACAAATCTCTGTATTCATCACACAAATGTTTTTCCTGTGCGGGAATCTTACCCGCGACCTCTAGCGCAGAAGGCAGAGTCACTGCCAACTGAGCTATGAGGTCAGTCAGTGTATGGTCTGAAATATTAGTTCCGGTTCTGGGTGTTGTGGTACCATGGTACTCGTAGTTTCTGATACCCACGACACAGGGAATCCTAGTGGGGGGTCAGGTCCACCTATGTGACAGTTGGGTGTTATTTATTATCTGGCCTCATAGCTCAGTTGGTAGTAGCTCTGCCTTCTGCGCTAGAGGTCGCGGCTTCGATCCCCGCACTGGACAAACATTTGTGATTAACACAGATGTTTGTAACACCGGAATATTTATCATCATCATTTCAGCCGTACGACGTCCACTGCTGAACAAGGCCTCCCCCACAGACAGAGCAAATTCCTTATCATGTGGGGGGATTTGCCCATACTCACCACGCTGGGCATGCGGGTTGGCGAGCGCAGTTAGAGCTATCGTTGTTAAAATGAGGGACGCTGCTGCCCATCCCCTAGATTTCCCTTAGTCGCCTCTTACGACATCCGCGGATAGGTAGATATGGAGGGGCCTATTCTTCAGCCGGGGCCACCACGGCCATATTTATTATTATTATTATTATCTATTTTGCAGGTAAAAATAGCAGTGTACTACGAGTCGCTATGTCCTGACAGCAAGAAATTCATCACGTCGCAGCTGGCGCCCGTGTGGAGAGACTTCCGCGGCGTGGTCAAGGTCAAGATGGTGCCCTACGGCAAGAGCACGGTGAGTCTCACCTTTCACCTCGACCTTGACCTCTGACTTGATCTAAAACCTGACCGGACTTTGTTAGACTTGATTTTGTACTTCGATAATGTTGGATTGAATTTGTTGACCTCTCATTGTGACCTCAACAATGGCATGTAGGTAGGTACCTAAGTTTATATTACTTATACCTACTTAGTCAGCAACTTGTGAGATTTAAGGTCAATAGCTAACTCACTGCCATAAGTAAGATAGACATTATGTCTGTGAGTTAACGGAAATCTTTTGAGGTCAGTAAGTTGTGACCTTTGAGGTCAATCTAAGGCTAATGCCTATGAATCTATGTATCGTTACTTCGGGTTCGATACCGGCCGTGACCGTTGAGGTCAGTGATGTTGACCTTTGCCCTCACGATGATCTAACGATTTGTTTTTTTTAGCACGACAAGGTGAACGGCAAGTGGTCATTTATCTGTCATCACGGAGCCGACGAGTGCTACGGCAACAAGGTAACAATAATTTATTTTTCCACTATGGGAATATATATAAATGACTTTTTTATAATTATCCCAAAAATTTCGACACCCACGGGATTTGAACCCGCAACCTTCCCCTAAATACGGGGGTGTTCTAAATAACTTTCCCTTTCGGGATAGCTCACATATTATGAATCACTTTGTACACAGGAGCGATGCACATTTTGCAGTTTGTTATCGGCCCCCCACCTGGGAGGGCTGGGTATGTTCAGAAGTGGTACTGCTGTAGGTGATGATGATGATGTTTGTGAGTTCAGATCCAGTCGTGCATCCTGAAGGACCGGCAGCTGCAGGACGCGGAGAAGATGGAGCTGGTCATCTGCCTCATGGGGCAGGCCAGCCCCGACAAGTCGCTCGACACGGTGAGTGCTGCGAGGACAGGGCCAGTGTGCCGAGAGGACTCAGTGCCTCTTTCATACAAGAGTCTTCGAACTCTTTGCTTCTAAAGGCAAAGAAAGAAGAAAGATGTATTAACTAATAGAACCTGCCATGCGTTTTTTATTTAGTGACAGCATTGAACGTTGCTTAGCTTGTTTTTAGCCGGTTGCTTGCTTGTCACTGATTCTTTCTTGGTCTGTATTGGGTCTGTGAGCAGGTGGATGTGTGGTGGCTCTGAAAAGGGCCTATGACCGTCGATGAAAGAATCAGTGTAGTGAAAGGATTAAAGTGCGTGTCTTAGAGGATCCTTCCGTGTCCTTTCGTCGGTCGGGGACTTTGTTTATCTTGATGTAGTTTTGTTGACTGGCCTCATAGCTCAGTTGGTAGTAACTCTGCCTTCTGCGCTAGAGGTTGCGGGTTCGATTCCCGCATAGGACAAACATTTGTGTGATTAACACAGATGTTTGTATATCATAGATTAGATGTATATCAGTCTCTGGTACCCATAGTACAGGCTATGCCTAGTTTGGGATCAGTTGACCGTGTGAATATGTCCGTAAAGAAAACAAAGTTGAGTAATGCAGTGTGTGTGGTGTGGCAGTGTCTCTCGCAAGTGAACAAGATGGCGGAGTCTGAGAAGCTGAAGAGCTGCGCCTCCTCGGCGCAGGGCGACGGGCTGCTGGCCGCGTACGGAGACAAGACGGACCGGGTGCTGCGCCCCCTCGCCTTCGTGCCCACCATCGTCATCAACGAGGTGAGCCATCCACTAGAAACTAGCTGCTAGCGCGCCAGTAACTCGTAGCCCGTTCGTCCATGGAGCTACTCAAAAGGAACGCGTTACAAACTGTAGTCTCTTCTGAGTAGCACGACTGTCTTTTTTTTTTATGTTATACGGAGGCAAACAGGCTTACGGGCCTCCTGATGGTAAGCGGTTACCGTCACCTATTGACATCTGCAACACCTGGAGCATTGCTAATGCGTAGCCTGCCCTGGAGAATTCTACACAAAACAAATTTTCTAACGAATTTACATAAAATCGTGTACTGAGTGACTGAGTTTCCAGAAATTGAAGTAGGTACCTAGCGCCGCGGACGAGTCAGCGTTTCCAATCAGTCCGAAACTCGAGTGCCGTCACTTTTGAGTAGCGCCGCCGCGGACGAACGCGCGCACAGTTCGAGCTACTAGCGGTCGTAGTCTAAGGCTCGTATTCAGAGACACGACTCAAACTTAGATTTAATCACAGATCAGCTGAACTCTACTTAAGTATTGAATCTCTTCTCAAACATAGCTTTTATTCAAGAACGGTACTTAAACTACTCTCAGCTGAATCGTGTCTCAAATCTGTACTCAAATGTTCTCGTTTACATTTTGATTTATTTATAATTTTAGATCCTTTTTACGCAGAAATTCAAACAGCCAGGGTGGAAATAGAACAGAACTATAAAGTGAAGTATAAATATGCATATATAAGTACGTGTAACGGAACGAAAATGTCATTTGATTAATGTCTAATCAAATCTAAACTCAAGTACCGATTTCGTCTGATTGACGTATCAGAATAAGCATTTACTCAGGTGAACTGTGATCATTGAATCTATACATAAGTACTGTTCAAGAATTAGAATCTCGACTCAAATCGAGATTTAAGTACAGATCAATGCTTGAGTGTTGTCTCTGAATACGAGCCTAACACTCTGCTAGACTGGGTTCCAGACTTGTAGAAGGAGTAAGGCCAGATATCCATATTCTGTCAAAGTCAAAGGTCTTTATTTCAATAAAATCACTAGGATCACATTGAAACGTCTTAGAAACAAGGTGAAGCTACACCTTGTGGAAAAGCCATGGACCCAATTAGAGCGCAGTTGTAACAGATTAGAAAATAGTTACGTAGGTCCTATGTAGGTAGGTAACGATTCAGCGTTTTTTCATTCGACTTGATTTACAAATACTTTCAGTTTTCGGAATGAAAAGATAATTTGTCTAAAAAAAAATATGTTTACACATACGTGAGTGTGTTTGAATCGGTTCAGTAGATTTAAATAGCCCTGCTGGCCGGCTTGCCACCACTATGCATGTGAAGGCATCACAGCCCTAACATCATCTATTAATTATGAATCATCACCCATCATTCATCAATCCCCATCAAAATATCTTGACTCCTCAAAACCTAATGAGCGATTACAAACCAAAAGGTTACTCCTGTACCTATGAAGCGTTGATAGAAACATTTATTTTTAATTTATTTTTCCTTGAATGCATTTTTCAGAAATTCGACCAAGCTGTGCAGGACGAGGCGTTCACCGACCTGAAGGCCGTGGTCTGCCGCGTCGCCCTCAACAAGCCCTCCGTCTGCTAACTCTCTACCATCCACTCGCGTCGTCACTCTGCACCACCACCTACCATACTAAACTGTACCTACACATGAACCGATAAGCCGAGAGGACATTTTCTCCACCTGATACCTCAAGCCGTTGCTGAGAAAAAGTGCCTTTACACACGTACAGACAGACAGACGGGAACCAAAGAGATCCTTTAAGGTCCCGTTTTTTTCAAATGAGGTAAAGAACCCTAAAAAATATCGATGCGATAACCTTTAATCGTCTTCACTGTTGTTAATATAGGCCCCATCGGGGGCCGGAATCGGTTGATGGAGAAGGCTCAAGACCGTTCGTCGTGGAACTCTTCGGTGGAGGCCTATGTCCAGCAGTGGACTTCTACAGGCTGATGATGGTGATTATAAACAATTTGATTCGTAATGGATTGACAAAATACTGGAAAACCTCACCATACAAAGTGACTCACAATAGAATGTTTTACCTACAAATAATCACTAATTTGAAAAGTTTGGAAAGAAAATGAAAAATTTGTTTTCTTTCTCGCTAACATTCTTAACTTTTGTTGACCCGCTTTCGGGATGGTATATGTTGATATTTTGCTACGCGTTGAATAAAACCATGACTCAGCATTGAATCTTTCTATTTAGCAAAAAACATAAATTATACAAAACCGCGTGCAACGCAGACAAGACACAAAGTATTTTTTTTTTTAGAAGTTTTTTCCCTTTCGGGCTGGCTATGGCATCTAGGTCTTACCGCCAAGTCTTACGTTTATATTTCTTCGTCGTTATTTTTATCTTTCTTCGTCATGTTATTCTTAGTCATGGTCAAGTCACCGTCAAGTCAAGTCTGTTTTAGTAAGATAAGATGGTGGCTATTTTACTAAAACCTCAAGGGACCTCTTGGCGTCAACTCGAAAAATGACGATACACGCAATCATTTCATTTCACTTCACTTGTGCGGTTTACTCAAACAATATTACGCAAAACACCACCATAATCACATAATATTATTCAATTTAACACTAGTTTTGTAAAATAAATTGAGAGCGCAACATCACTTTCTCAAGTTCCCGCCAAAAAGTTAGACAGACACAAAGTAAGGTTAGGAAAAATATGTTGCCAATATTGTAAAATAAAATTATGCGTTCAGAAACCCTTCAATGTTTGAGTACTACACATCCATTCTTCAACAGTATATATGTTGTGAATCACTTTGTAAAAGTATGAACTTATCGATCGACTCAGCAGTAACACAAACCATCATGAACTAGAGAGTTCATAAAATCGTTGTATAATTGCTCTCAAGCTCAAGGCTCCACACACACGAGCCTTACAAACACATCTTAAATAACAAAATAACAACGAAAGTACAATAAGTAATGCACGTCTCACTCATAATACGAATTGAATGATTGTATCTTTATTTAATGTAATGTTTTAATAATAACTATTTTTAAATAAAACATTTAGTACTTACCAATGCTGTTTTTGTAATGTGTCAGGTAATACCAGCGGTCCCCAAACTCTTTTGCCTCGTAGACCCCTTGACTAGTCACTTGTGTTTCGGTTTGGTGTGGACCCCTACGGCCCTACCTGAATTCACAAAAATGTAATATTTATTGCATTTTTGCTAGTTCATCAATTTCATTTTTCCCCAACAGTGGGGATTATGAAAATTCTCAAAAAAGTATTGATGTTTTCCTCTCTAACGTTATTAATCTTCAAATCTTTGTAAATTGTCAAGATCCCCACTGGTGGGGAGATCTTAGTGGAGAGATTATGACAATAAACTTTTGTTGCTGACTTCTGTTGTGAGATATTATTATAGATCCACTATCGGGGATCTCGATGCAACTCGTACACCCCCATTTGCATCTCAGTGATTCCCAATATTTTTTTCACTCTTTTAGACCTTGTACACCCTACACCTTCATATGATGGCCTGCGTGGGGAATAACTCAATAAGTATTTAATAAAAGAGTCTTTCACAGATTTAATCTATATTTACAAAATATTATTCCATAGTAGCTAAGTACAATACCTCCTTAGCAAAATATCTTACGCAAATAAACCTACCTGAAGCTGTGTTCAAACGGCCAGCCATATGCCAATTATGATTGAATAAAGTCAATTTGAGTTTGACTTTTAGGGGCTTGCGATATCCCAATGTTAAACTCAAAATTGGCTTAATTTAGCACGCAGTTTGAACACGGCCTCGCGCTAAATTCATTTAATGTATTACAGACTGTGAATGCGGAGATCTGCGTGGCACAAAGCTAACTAAAGTAGGTATAGCATACCGTTTTTGTATGGTGTCGTGAAAAGGGTGCCTACGAAAACCGGCAAGCTATCCACTTTCCACCACTCACCGGTGACTAGCGAGACGGCTTGTTTAAATGCGGACTCCCTCTACACCGGCGGGCAAGCTGAGTCGTCCCGGTGTAAATGAGCCACAATAATAGGCACACTTTTGTAAATTCCGTACGATTTATCGTTAAAAAAAAAATTTTTTTTGAGCTTTTGTCTGTGAGTCCAACCATGTCAGCTCCATTGTAGCTTCTTTATCGACTCCACTATCAGTCATTCAGCCTAGATGTGGCCCGGTAGAGCATGGTGGCTGCGTCCGAGTTCGGTGCCGCCAACATGCTCTGAAACAGGCCAACATCCAACCAATTAACTTGTAGGACGCTTCCTACCTCCTCCCTCATAGACGCGCTCCGGGCGCATTCCATCAGTAGGTGGTTTTTCGTAATTTGAGCTGGTTTTAAGATCGACTCGAGGGCAGTGATTCCAAGGAGTATATCGAGGGGTCGACTCTAACCCCCGATGTAAAGAGATACATGACAGTGGAGGATTGAATACTTAACTTAGTTTTATTCGCAAAAATGCTACGTCCCTTGGCTTCCTTTTCGGTTTGGCGTAGACTCACGCCAAAACGAAAAGGAAGCCAAGGGGTCTACGAGGCAAAAGTGTTTGGGAACCACTGCTCTAGGGTGTACACCAATAAGAACTTGTGTAAACTAAAAGGCGTCGGTATTATAATAAGTTTTAGTTAGCTCTGTGCCAAGCTAATGTCCGCCATTGTGTGAACATGGTCGACGCTCACTGGCGTCAAGGAACCGCAACATTAAAAATGTTGTTGTAGTACGTAATGTACCGCCATATAAATAACTCAATCATAATTATACTGTACACTTCCATAATAAATCATTGACGCGCGTAAATATAAAATTCATCGCTGATTGCTACAAGTCGGGGAGTTCTGTTCGCTTCGCTCGCCATTCAAAATATGTATGCTATCTAAAAAGGGATATATTTTGAATCACCTTGTATATTCCTACAGTGAGTGGCGAGCGAAGCGATAATAAAATATATAAATAAAAATAAAGTGGTACGATTTTAGTAAATTCGTAATTTTTCATTGAAGAATCTCTAGGTATGCAAAAATTTGCTGTTTTGGGATCAATCATCTGTTTTATATCTGATATCTTTAAAAGATAGTAGTGCAGTGGCCGCGATTGAACTAAAAGCTTGTTTTGAAAATATTTACAACAACAGAAAACTTATTTTCTACTTTTACTTACAAGGGTTGTATATTACAAAGGTAATATTCTAAAAATCAGGCTTTTTAAGAGTTTTTCAATATCCGGCTGTGCATTATCATGTCGTGATAATACCGAACTTTGAGATAATACACGGTTCGATATGACGGGATCACTTCGTGCCTGGTGAATTCACTCCCTTACATTTATCGTTCGTTCCGTATTATCGGGCTGCGTAATATTAGGCCGCGTAATATCTAACTGCACATTATCACGACGGGATGATGTCGAACAGCGCGATAATACCGCTTCGTTTTTCCCTCACGTCACGTACTATCGGGGTGCGTAATAATAGCACAGGGTGCGTAATATCGCCCCCCTAAGACTTGCGCTTGTGCTCCTTGTTGGCGTGGAGCCTGAGCGCGCGCTTGGAGCGGGCTTCGAACCCGCACTGGCGGGCGCGGCAGGCGAGCGCCGGCGGGCTGGCGGCGCGAGGCGGCACGTGGTGCGTCTTGAGGTGGTAGACGAGGCTCATGTTGTACTTGGAGCGGTAGCCGCACAGCGGGCAGTGGAAGCGCTTGTCGGCGCTGTGCTGGCGCCGATGCCGCGCGAGCTGCGCCTGGCTCGCGGTCGTGAACCCGCACACCTGCAACGTGCAACATGCAACATGCAACGGTCATCCTTTCATTCGGAACAACAACATTAAGAGGATACAAAAATCATAATAAATTGTCGAGTGCGCGGAGTGAAGAAAGTGACAGCGCTATGTACTGTAATTGAATGCGGAAAGAGATAGCAAGCGTTAGAAGGCGCTCGAAAGTAATCGACGTAAGCGACATATAAGAAAATATCGATTATCTCAAAAACTATCTATTTCTTTTTAAAAGTATCTTGGGTTTAGGTACCCAATGCTATTATCTAATAAAATATTTTAAAAACAGTTATTTTTGTTAGATAGTCTCAGAGTATTTTTGAAAAAACTGTTGCAGAGGACCCAACTTTAAAAAATAAATCTATCGAGAAAAGTTTTACCAATCGCGTTTCTGTCTTGGATTTACGTAAATAAAATGCTCAAGTTATCTTTGTCATAAAAATCAAAACTGTGCGTTTTGCGGTTATTGAGAAAAAACAATTCAAAAATCATAAAATAATTAAACCCTCACCTTAACAAGTTGGAAACGATGGGAGCGCAGTTACGCGCCGCCGTATACAACTGCACGCGTCGCGTCGGTTCGTATTTACATTAGCATTTTATAGAAAATTACATTTGCCGAAGACATTTAAGACAGTTCAGCGTTTTGGTGTAAACTGTTAGCTCATTGTCAAGAATGGAATAAATAATAAATCTTTTTTTTACGCAATCTCCGTCTCCTTCTGGGTACGCGGTCTAAGTGCATACGTTCAAGTATTTAGTACTTGGAACATAGCAAGCTCGAAGGGGAGCCTCTCAGAGACGCACTTTAATCCTTTCACTACACTGATCGCCTAAAGAGCAGAAAAAGCTTCTTGAGACACACGACCACCTCAGACAAAAGTGCAATGAAAACGAGGTGTGAGCTGTGGAGCTCTCATCCTCCCCCTCCAAAATCTATTACCCCAGCAGAGCACCTACCGCCTGGACATGACTTGCAGTGGCCAATATGGAGATCTTTAAACCGACTCCGGTCCCAAGTTGGCCGCTGCAGAAAAAACCTGGCTACATGGGGTATAATCGACTCGTCCAGAGTTCAGTGCGAGTGCGGAGCCCCCCCCCCCCCCCCGTACAGGACATGCGGCACCTGCTGTTCTGTCCACTGTGCACCACCACCTGCACATGGGAGGACCTAAATGAGGCAACGGAAAGGGCCATCGAGGTTGCTACGTATTGGTCGAGTAGAGCTTGAAAGAGTCCTTCATTCAAGAAGAAGAAGACTACACTGATACATATGTTCTCCGACGCTCGTACTCAGAAAAGCAAAAAAGAGAGAGAGAGAGACAGAGAGAGAAGAAAAAGGAGAGTCTTTTTTTCCTTGTCTGAGCGGTTGTAGGCCCTTTTCTGGGCCACCATACCTCAACCTGCTGACTGACGTAATACAGGATGACCAAGAAAGGATGAGTGGCACGACCTTGCAGACGCGGTAGACTCTTGGCGCCGCGCGGCTGCGCTCGGCGCGGTGCGTCTTGAGGTGCCGCTTGTGCGCCGCCAGGCTGCTGCTGACGAGGTTGCAGTGCATGCAGTAGTGGTCAGTCACTCCCACCAGCAGGCTGCGCTCCTCCGGCTGGTTCTGTCGCGGTCTGCCCGGCTTGCTGGGCGGGGAGTGGCGCTGGAGGAGAGTGCGCAGCGGCAAGTCGTCCTCGTCCGTCTCGGAGGAGAGGCACAGCGTGTCGACGTGCGGCTCCTGCACGATGACGTCGTCCTCGTCGCTCGACGTCAGCAGGCTGATGGCGTCGCCCGCCCCCGCCCCCGCCCCCGCCCTGCAACACACCGCGTCTCTCACTCTGGACCCCGATCTTACTCATTTTAAAATTCATTTTATTCATTGTAATCCTACTATACTACAGCCTGGCGCTACAATGGCGACTTTAAATTAACACCCGGGTAGAGCTACTTATCAGTAATCATAAAAAAATATATGTGATAATAAAAGTCCATAATTGAATTTTCGATATTTTCAAACAAACTAAATGATACATACAGGACCAAAATTTAAATCATCCTTTATGTGAGCGCTACGTACCTACTAGGGATTGCAGAATCGGGTAGTTTTTAAGGAACCGGGAATACCGGGAAGCTTCACATAGGGAACCGGGAATTCCCGGGTATTTCGGGAAAGTTTTTTTTATGAAATTTTACATTGTTTTTCTTGCATAAAAATCAACAATATCCTTACCTTACATGCTTAAATTATTAAACAGATCAACAGTGATATAGCTTTATTCTATCCTTTTGATCAGAACCTGCGACATGCAAAAGTATGTGCGGTTGGTTAATATTAAGCTATGACAGTTTAACTTTAAACCTTTCGCCTAGACGTAAAATATTTTTCCCGAAATTTCCCGAAAGAACCGGGAAACGATTTATGATTTCCCGGTTCCTAAATTGGCAAAAAAACCGGGAATTCCCGGGTATTTCGGGACCGGGAATTCCCGGGACCAAACCCTAGTACCTACAATACTGAACGGCAACGCCGCGCCGCGCGCTGCACAGCTGGGCCGCCGCTTATTGGTTCGAGAACAATTTGGCAACGTCGCAATTTCAGAACAGTACTTTCTTTGCTCTTCATACGGTGTTATGATCCGTGACCCCGACAGATGACCTCTGCGCTACAGTTTTTTGCGTACAGGTTGCTCCCAGATGATAATAAACAAAATCGTGTTATTTTGAGAAATCATACATTAAATGAATTAGTAAGTTGAAGTGGCAGTGGGCAGGCCATATAGCTCGCAGAACCGACAACCGTTGGGGAGTAAAGGTTCTCGAATGGCGACCACGAACCGGGCGACGCAGTGTTGGAAGGCCCCCCACCCGATGGACCGACGACATTGTGAAGGTTGCGGGAAGTCGGTGGATGGAGAAGGCTCAAGACCGTTCGTCATGGAACTCTTTGGGGGAGGCCTATGTCCAGCAGTGGACTTCTACAGGCTGATGATGATGATGATGATGATGATGATGATACATTAAATGAAATAAAAACGATTAGTATAATCTGAAAACGGGTAACTGGATACGTAGGTTAATTAAATGTCGCCATTGTAGCGCCTCGCTGTATATAAAATATTTGCATGCTTGTGTAGCAAAACCTTACTGCATTATATTCAACTACCATGTTTTAGCAAATAAACTGATTTCATTAATTCAATGGCTTCAAAATGACAAACGTTCAATGGCGAAATGACCACTTTTGACACTTTTGGTATTCTGCTATCACAGTCGTATATCAATGGCAGTCATTGTGGAACCAATGGACCAATGAAATCAAAGAAACGATTGTGGCGGCAATCTTAATTGAATGATAATGATGCGATCATTACCATGCGGTTATCATTTTCAAGTCATTGAATTAGTAGAATTGGGGGCCTGTACGGGAGTTCAGTAGTAGGCCCGATGCAGGCGGGAAGTCACTGAGATACATTTTTTTTGTAACGAGGAGTTTTTCTAGAGGGAACCAGTGTGGCGAATGGCATACACTAAGCTCCCTACCTAAATTCATAAAAATATAATATTAGCATTTTTGTGAATTCATCAATTTATTATTTTCTGACTGACTTGAGTGAGACTGTAGCTAGGTTATAGATGCACTATCGTGGATCTCATTGCATCTCGTAGATAGATCAAAAAATATATATATATGGTACATACTACAGATACACATACAATTAACATTGTAGTTGACATCTATCTTCATTGTAATTATTATTGACCGTTATTCAATTATTTATCGTATTATTTGCTGATTAATTATAATTTCTTATTAATTTTTGTTAATGTAATAATGTCTTAAATTAATGTAAATGGTTTGACCGTGTTAGAATTAGAATTAGAATTATTTATTTCAGTTAAAACAGCAAGCTTACAGTATATACCAAAGTGCCTACTGTCTAAAATTAAAACTTAAAAATACTCTTAGCGAATTAAATATTATACAAATGTTATCATTAAAGATGTCGACATGTTGGACCTCGTGTGCATTTAAAAGAGTGGTGGTAATTAAGTAAATAAATAAATAATAACATATCTCTATAGATATACAAGTTTAAACAAAGGTAAAATAAGTAGTTTGGATTAAAAAATCAAATGATCAATTAAAAAAAAAATTGTAAGTAGGTACTTAAGAAATAACTTAAGAGTTTGTGTGTGCTGTAGTATTAGAAATAGGCCTCGTCGACCCCCATTTGCATTTCATAGACTCCCAAAATGTTTTGCCCCTCGATGGGGGTCGATGTAGTGTACTGTTGGGAGCGAGTGGTGTGTGGTGAGTGGTGTGTGGACTCACGGCGGCGGTGGTGGGACGTCATCATCATCATCATCGTCTACGAGGTCGACGTGGTCGCCTGCGTCGTCTGGCGGCGCGGCGAGCAGCATCGCGGGGTCCACGTCGCACTGCAGACTCTCCACCACCATCAGGCAGTCGTTGGCGCCCGCCCCGTCCGCGCCGCCGTCTGCAACGTACCACATCAACGATCATAAGTATGTAGCCTAAATGTGATAACATTAAACATACCTACCTACCTAATACTAATCCTACAGCCCCCGGAAGAGACTAGCTACTCACAACACAGGGAATCCTAGTGGGAGAGCTAGTGTCCATAAGTCCTTAACTTCTTACACCTAATAACATACCTACTATTGAACTAATGGTACTAGGCTCCTACCTACCTTTAACGCTTAGAGAATATTAAATATTTAAGTTAGCTTTAATTTTTAGTTCAAATTTATCATAATAAAAGAGATTATTTTCGTTTATATTTCAAGAGTTTAGCTTAGTTAGAGTCAAGAGTTTTATTTTTTTGTTTTTCTATCATTGAGCACTATTTAAGTTTATATTTATTTAAAGATTTTTTTTTTGAGAATGCTATAGTGCACTTTTATTTTTATGTATATCAGACCCTGTTTTTATGAAGATATTTTATGTAATTGGTAATATACATAATGTTTGTGCACTTTCAACAAATAAATAAATATAATCGATGTAACACTTGTCAAACTCAAACTTCTCACAACTCAGGGTATCCTAGAGTGAGAGCTTGTAAGCAATGTACCTACTTTAATAGGGCCTAGAGTAAGCTTTCGTTGTCATTGTACACTACATTTTTGATAAAAAAATAAACTTATACTTATAACTAACACGAGGTAGGTAGAACCCAGCGACCAGCCCGCCTGGGGAGGTACCTCCGCCTTGCAGGAGATCGCTTATTATACATTCATCAAATAAAAATGAATTGAATGTAGATTGTGTGCGTTAGTTAGCTCGTACGCTACACCCCATTGGCAATAAAGTTTGGTCTACGATCTTGGAAATTCAAACTTTTTCATTGAAAAAAACTCTATGAATCAGCTAATAAGCGAAAGTTTGGAGAAAAATAAGTTTTTTTTTTTCAAATACTATTATTATTTTATTGATAGCATACTCCCTCTCTGGATGGTAGTGATGATGGTGGACACTGAACACTCACTCCGGGAGACTTACTGAAGACATTGTGGGACACGATATTATGGCCGCAGCCGTGTCAGATACTAAGCCATGAAGCACCCCGTGATGGCTTAGAGATGGCTCGAATGTAGCTTTACCTTTCATCTTTTCTGTTGAATGATGATTCAGTGTTCCGGGTCGTATCACACGTCAAGCCATCGTAACCGTCATGGCTTAAAGTCTGTCGGGCTCCCGGCTGGTGCTAAGCCTCACCTTGTCCCACGGACAGCTCGATGTAGACAGGCACGTGCGGCTCCACGAGGAGTTCTTCGACCTCCTCCTCCGCTGGCTCCGGGGGGTGGATGGTGTCGGCCATGGCCGCCAGCTGCCGCTCCGTCTTCATGTTGGCGATGTGGTAGTTCGGGAGGTGCTCCTCCAGGTCCTCCAGCACGGGGGGCGCGGGGACGTCGCTGAAATATAACGAATTCGGGATTCAGTGTCGCGGGTATCAGAAGCCACGAGTGCCATGGTACGGCAACACCCAAAACCGGTACAGAATTTTGGAAACCATGCAAACATTTGTCCCGCCCCGGGAATCGAACCCGCACCTTGAGTCCTAGACGGGCGCTATAAAGCAGACCACCAGTGTACCTAGATACTTTTTTTTTTTATACTACTTAGGTGGCAAACAAGCATACGGCCCACCTGTTGGTAAGCGGTTACCGTAGCCTATGAGCGCTTGCAATACCAAAGGTATCACGCACGCGTTGCCGACCCCGAACCCTCTCCCCCCCTAAAGAGCTCTGGCAACCTTACTCATCGCAGGAACACAACACTATTTGAAACAAATAAAGTTATTTGGCTGCGATCTTCTGTAAGGCGGAGGTACCTCCCAGGCGGGCTGCTCCAAATCAGAACGAGAAAATCTCGCTGTGCCCTACCTCCTCCAAAAAGAGAAAAGATAAACACAAACATCCTCACAAACTTGTGCATTAATAATATTAGTAGGATGGTACTGCACCTGTTGACGCTGTCCTGACTGCTGCTGTCGTCGCTCAGGTCACCGTTCACTCGGGCTCGTTGCCTCATCGGAACCCATTTCGTCTTAACTCTCTTACTGACAACTTTCTCTGCAACACTTTTTTTACCAACTTTTCCAATATCATTATCAACTTTTTTATTATCATTATCAACTTTTCCATTATCATTATCAACTTTATTATTATCATTATCAACTTTTCCATTATCATTATCAACTTTATTATTATCATTAACACCGTTTTCATTAAAGCTATATGTTCTTTCGTTATGTCCGTTTTCGGTTGCATCTTTTTTAGAGCTTATTGAATTAATTTCGCAATCACTGTTTTCAGTTTTTTCATTATGGTTATCAATTATTCCGTTATCGCTACCAACTTTTCCGTTATGGTTACTCGTGTGTTCCTTGTCGGTGCTTTCTTGGGACTCTTCGTTCTCCGTGTTGCTTTCTGGAAGGCCCAGGGGGTCCTTGAGGGGGTCTTTGAGGGGGTCCTTGAGGAGGTCTTTGAGGGGGTCTTTGAGGGGGTCCTTGAGTGGATCCTTGAGGGGGTCCTTGAGTGGATCCTTGAGGGGGTCCTTGAGTGGATCCTTGAGGGGGTCCTTGAGTGGATCCTTGAGGAGGTCATTTGGGGTTTGGGCCTGAAAACCAACAAATATTATATTTAGTTAACATACAATAGTAGAATGTAAGTATCTCGGCAGGACTCTTAGAGGCTCCTTCGTGCTTGTTACACATATCCGAATGAGAATAAGTCTCTTAGAATTAGTTTTTACCATCTGTACTATTCTTAAGTTACCTGAAATAAAATGTATATTATTATATTATTATAGCCTCACGATGTTTTCCTTCACCGTTTGAGTACGCCAGCAATCGCAAGCGCCGTGTTTGTTGCCTGATTCTTGTAGGCTTGGTCGCGAGGAACAGGCGTAGCTTCACCTAGCTTCTAACACGTTTCAAAGTGATCCTAGTGATTTTATTGAAATAAACACCTTATGAATGTGACCAAAAATGTGAAGAATGGGAAGTCTATGATGCGTGATTCGAACCCTAACGTGGCCACTGGCAGCACTCCACCAGTGGCGTTCCTCCTGAAGACTAGGTCCCTCCATATCTACCTATCCGCGGATGTCGTAAGAGGCGACTAAGGGGAAAAAGCTAGGGGATGGGCAGCAGCGTCCCTCATTTTAACAACGATAGCTCTAACTGCGCTCGCCAACCCGCTCCCCCTCCATGATAAGGAACTCGCAGGCCATGTTCAGCAGGGGACGTCGTCCGTGAGTGTGTGAGTGAGTGTTGTGTTGTGTGTTGTGAAGAGACCTGGTGCGGGAAGAGCGTGGGCACCACCTTGGCCCGCAGCCGCACGCGGCCGCGCACGCGCTCGTAGTCGGCCGGCGAGAAGTGGCGCGCGCACACCGCCGCGGCGCCGCACGGCTTGCCGCCGCCCGCCCCGATGGCCTCCAGCCAGCGCTTGCGCAGCAGCCGGCTCGTCGGCAGCCTGCAACCGCAGCGCACTCACCATCACCATCACCATCACCATCCACCTCACGTGGGGTCGCCGGTCGGCGCAACATGCTTCTTGCTTCTTTGTCTCCCTCCCTACCTACCTACTATGTTGTGGGTGAACAGATACTTAGGTTGGGAGGTCGATGGGCAATTATTTACCTATCTACCTAAGTATCACAGGGCTTTTGCAGTGTTGAATTCAAGTCCAGCAAGTTTGCCAAGTCCAAAATAATAATATAGTATTTTGTCATCGAGTGTGTGAGTTTAATCACTATTATTTGTGTCCAAATTGTGTACCACGCTTCACGCAAATAATATATTTCATTTCAATGACCTTACGAAGATTGCAAAGTGTCAGTCGGATACAGAAATAATTCTTGATTTTAATGCTAAAAACGAATGTTCTATGCAAACAATGTCACAGGTAACAGCTAGTAATTTATAAATTTAATAAAACTTACTCGAACAGTGTGACATCTTTGTTGGACGTGGCCTCACATCCTTCCACGCAACAACTCTTCATGATTACCTAATCTATGATGAGGGCTCGGCCATCGCTCACTCCTGAAACAACTGAGTTGCTTGTTATGTAGGTACACACCCACCACTCAGTCCTAGTGGCAGAAGCTACCAGTACCACAGCACCCAGATCCAGACCACATTTTTGCAGATCATGCAGACATTTGTTAAGCTACGGGAATTGATCCCGCACCTCTTGCGACTCACCATAAGACAGAGGTGGCAAAAGGTTTATTTTTAACATGCATAAATGTATATTGGATCGACCTGAATGAATATTTGTTTGTTTGTAAGAAAATCTTACTCACATATTGATCAGAAATTCTGTAATGTATCTGTGTTAAACGTACCCCAATTGTTTACCCAAAGGTTGTAGGTTCGAACCCGGTTGTGCATCAATGAATTTTTCTATTCTAAAACTTTAAGTGTAATGTGCGTTAACGCATGCCTAAAACAGTTAAGGAAGAGAACAAAATGAGTAAGTAGGAAGTTGAAGATTATAGTTCTTTAAAATGTTAGCTTTATTTATTATTGAAAGAAGTGGAATTCCCAGCGGCTTTGTTCATCTCAAGTTATTTCAAACAATTCCAACCCCTTGGGTGTTCAGTTTCTGACTTCTGGTTTTGGTACATTTTTGACAATAACTCAGTCAGTCAGACAAACAATAGTTACTTACTTTTAGAGATATATAAACTTGTGATAAACTTTAGAAAACTTTTTATTGGGCGGCCAAACGTCTCCGTGTCTGTACATGCACTCCAACTTCACTGCATTGTGTATTTTAAACAAAACACTCACAGTATTAACTTACTTGATAAACACTATTTAAATACTTTAATAATTAAGAACATACTTAACTTTTTTTCAAAAATATAATTTAGAATTATTTTTCTCCATTAAAGAAAGCAGCTTAGTGTGAACGTGCACCATCCAATAACTGGTAGCGGCTTACTCTGGAAACTCGATATCGAATTGGCATCGACACAGAACATGAACCTTATTACCACAGCGGTAAGGGCCATTTTGCGATATCAACAGCGCAAACTCCGCGATTCTAAAACGAAGCGATTTCAAGAGTAAGGACGCAAACTAATTAATTCATCGCGATGGAAAATCGATCATTAGCACAAAAATAAGCCGAGTAAATAAGTTTGCAATGTTTGTAAACAATCCTAGATTGTTTTTGCCCGCGAAAACGCCGCACGAAGGTTACATTCCCGTAAATGTTATTGAGGCGCTTACCGATGCTTCTACAGGCGAGAGCTCGCCCACCGCCCGGGACACAGCACGCACATGCCGCTCGCGCACTTTAAACACTTAAAATACACGCGTTCTCGTCAAAAACACCACTAAATTTAATAAAACAGGCTGGGATAGCAATATTTTTTGGTTGCTTGGTTTTTTTTTCTGACAGTTATTTGACAGATGTGTGTTTTTTTAGTTTTTCCTTTTCTGGCTGGCTATGACATCTAGCCTCACCGCCAATTCTTACGTTTTATTCCTTACTGACCTAATGCAGGATGACCAAGAAAGAAGCAGTGACACGACAAGCAAGCAATTTATTTTACTTAAAAAGTGATCAATTGTTTAATATTGTATTTTACGTAACATTCTTTGAGTAAAGCAAATAATTAATGTGAAAAAAATGATTGCGTCTTGTGTTAACACTTGTGTACAGGACCAATTTTGATAGCTCTTCTCTACTGTCAAATCTGTCAATACTGTCATTTGTTTGTGGGCGTAGACGTAGACCACAGAGTACTTTAAGTAGACCGATAGTACGGTTGTGTGTACTGTGTGGGTGGTGGGTGAATTAAATAAATAAATAAATGCCGACTAAAAAACATGTGCTGCTTCTGTGTTTGTCATTAAATTAAACAACTTTTTAAATATCGTATTCAGAATGAAAGACGAAGAAACAATACAGGGAATAGACTGCAAGTTAAGTGAGCAGAATAGCGCGAAACAATGTGACGACCAAGAAGTAACTAGCAATGCACATACCGGCCAGAGAACAACTGATACGGATCAGGAAATTGTGCGCAATCAGGAGATACAAATAGAGCTAGCCACAAAAACTGAGGACAAGAAATCGGTGAGCTTTGAGCAGGAAAATAACAATGTTGATCAACGCGCACAAAACGTAAAGAATGAATCTCGATACGAGGCACACACTCAAATCCTTGAGCAGGGAACCTTAGGCCTTAAGCAGGACACTGAAATTGTTGAGCAGGGAATTCAGCGCAGCAGCCCAGCACGCCAGCAGGGCATCGGTGTTGGAACAAATCTGAGTGATGCATCACCAGCGGCTGAGAGCAAAATGACATTAGAAATAGATGTGCCAGTAAAGAAGGAATTCAATGAAGATGGCTTTTACGACGGTGACTTCAGAAGGTACAGCTTAAGGAACAAGAGTGTCAAGAAAGTCGATGTGTAAGTACTTTCATATTATATAGGCGCCAACAGTGCACCCGAGGTCATTGGTCAGGTGCCCCTTACCGTATGTAAGCCCGGTGTCTTAGGTACCATTACATAAATAATTTTGATTATGATTTTTATCAGTGACTTATTATAATCTCCCATTCAAATATTTATATACACACCGGTACAATTAGCGGAACAGAAAAAAAAGTGAGATTATGAGATAATAACGCATATATTTGACGAAAATGTAATTAGACACAACATAACAAATTGATTAAAATCTTTTAACAACGACTTTGAAAAGTCTTTGTTATTTTTTATTGAAAAATAAAGAAATTTGAAAAGATGATTATGTACCATCACAAAAAATAAAAAAAAGTAAGTATTAAATGATTTAACAATAAAATTAAAGCAAAATTATTAACGAGTGTTTCCCCCTCTTGCTCTGATTGCGGTTTCCATTCGTCTGGGCATGATACAGATTATGTTATCAATGATTTCTTGAGGCAACCGCTCCCACTCCTCAAGTAATGCGTTTCCAAGTTCATTCAGATTCTTGGGGGGTGGCATTCTGGATTTAACCCTTCTTTTTAGCAAGTCCCAGGCATGCTCTATCGGATTCATATCGGGGGAATTTGCTGGCCACTGCATCACCGTTATACCTACGTGGCTCAGATATGCCTGTACCGATTGTGCACTATGAGCACGAGCATTATCTTGCATTAGAATAAAGTCGTCACCAATAAATGGGGCAAATGGTACAACATGTTCTTCTAAAATGTCTCTGATGTATCGATCTGCTGTCATGGTCCCTCCTGTGACTATCACTAACTCCGTGCGAGCTCCAAAACATATCCCTCCCCAAACCATAATCGATCCGCCACCATAAGCCTGTGTGTTCAAAATTAGACTGTTTGTGGCGTTCTCCTTTGCGTCTCCATATTTGATGTCTCCCATCAATCTGTTTTAAAAGAACTCTGCACTCATCAGTAAAGAGAACCTGCTGCCATTCGTTCAAATCCCAATGACGATGTTCTCGCGCATAGCTTAATCGGTTTACGCGGAGACGTCTCTCAAGTTTTGGGCCTTTGGCAGGTATATACGACCCTAAACCAACTTCTTCAAATCTCCTGCGAACTGTACGCTCACTTACTTGTACAAGCTCGAAATGAACGTCTTTCAGTTCATTTCGAGCTTGTACAGCCGTTAATTGCGTATTCCTACGAACTCCAAGTTGTAAAAAACTGTCATCTCGCCTCGATGTACATCTTTTTCTACCTTGACCCCTCCTCCTCACAAGAGAATTAGACGATCTGTACCGCTGGATGCTGCGATGAATCGTTGATACTGGTCGACGAAGCCTTGAGGCAATCGATCTGTAGGTATGGCCATTTCTTCTCATTTCATCAGCCCTAATGATTTCCAGTGATGTTAAGTCAGGCATAATAAAGAGCTTTTAATAAACAAAATTGCCTATAGAATAACAAATTTATAAAAACCATTAAGTGCAATTTTTAAAAAAAATTACAATTACGTAGTTATTACTCGAACAAGTTGACAAAACGTATTGTTCGGGAAAATAAAACAAATGAATGAAAAAAGTGTATGTTATCTAATTTTCTATTTTCAAATTTGACAATAAATTAAAAAAATATCATAACTGGCCAGTTCCTCAAGTAAAAGATTTTAAAATACTGCTTTTTTTTGTGTTCCGCTAATTGTGCCGGTGTGTATATAAATACTAGCTACTTCCTGCGGGTTCACGCGCGTGGTACCTACGCAGATAATAATAGCCCATGTGCTATTCTAGACTAATCTACAGGGTGAGTTTTTTTTCAGGGCCACTTAGATGAAATCGGAAACCGTGAGAGTAATCCAAAAGTGAAGTCAGGAGTTATGGTTTTTCAGAAAATTTTGGTTTCAGAATTTTTTTTTTTTGTATTTTTGATTTCTTTGTTTGTTAATAAATAAATAAATGTATGATAACTATGTGTCTAACTAAACTTGTTGGAACACTTTAAAATTATATATTTATAAATTCAACAATATTTATTTACTGAAGGTTATTATTTATTAATTCATTGCTTTGCTTGCACATAGTCTGACCGAAATTATAAACCTTCTTTATATAAATATTGTCTAATTTATAAATTTGCAGTTTTGAAGGTGTTCCAACAACTTTATACACAATGTTATCATATATTTATTTATTATCAAACATAGAACACAGAATCCAAAAAATAAAAAAAATATGCAGATCTTATTTTTTTCAAAATCGAGCCCGTAACACCTAACATCACTTTTCAATTACTCTCACAGTTTCCGATTTCGCCTAAGTGGCCCTGAAAACAAACTCACCCTGTATATCTATGAAATTGTCTCCATGCAAATGCGTTCAGCCATTCTGGAGTGCAATCACTCCAGAATGAAATAACAAACGTCCATCCAAACTTTTGCAAATTTTGTTTCAGATCTGCAGTACAAAATGTAGCTACTGTCATCAAAAAAAACTTGATTAAAAGGAAGAATAAGAAAGGACAAAAGAAAAACAGCCGGCCACACTCTACTGCCAAGAATCCAGCCGCACGAGCCAGGAAAGAGTTGTACAGTTGTGACATATGCCACGTGGACTACAGCACAGCGGTGGGCTACCTGTGCCACGTGACGCACAAGCATCAAAGCCTAATTAAGTTCACATGCATTATATGCTCTGAGGTTTTCAACTCCAATACTCTCTTATTAGAGCACAAAATTACTCACAAAAATGAGGACAGAACATTCCAATGCATGGAGTGCAAACAAGAGCTCATGGACCACTGTGATTTCCTCATCCACCAGTTAAAACATCAAAACCAGACGTTCTACAAATGCTTGGAATGTGGCAAGTTACTACACACTCGCTCAGCCATGGAATCCCATATATACACTCATTTCGAGCAACGAGTTAAATGTGAAATTTGCCAAAGGAATGTCCGGAGGGATAAAATGGATGTTCACATGGTAACACACTCCAAAACTAGAAAATGCGTGGAGTGCGGCAAGGTATGCCCCAGCAAGGGGACCCTCGAGTACCACATGATCAGCCACACTGGACTAAAGCGGGTTCAATGCTACTACTGTGGCCGGGCCTTCGCTAACACACATCAAAGAAACATCCATTTAAGAACACACACCAATATTAAGCCATTTGAATGCTCCATTTGCTACTGTAAATTTGCGCAGAGCTCCACACTGAACAAGCACATGATCACGCACGAGACGGAGCCGAGGTTCCACTGTGATTTGTGCGGCAAGAAGTACTTCTGCAAAGAGAGCATGGTCGACCATCTCAGTGTACACAATAAAAAGCAGGTTTATCCGTGTAACTTGTGTAAAAAACCGCTGTCGACACGCTGCGGCTTGAAGAACCACATGTTGTACAAACACTCCACGGAGAGGAACTACCCGTGCAGGATCTGCGACAAGTGGTTCAAGAACGGGCAGGCCATCAATCAGCACAACAGGAAGAAGAGTCATATAAGAAATGTTTTAGCTGCTGAAAACCTAAATAAATAATTTTCCTTATTTGACATTAGCTACTTACATTCTTCATTTCATTCACAAATACCCTCACCCCTTCTAAGGAGTACCTATAGGTATACTAAAATAAACTGACCTCATAGCTCAGTTGGTAGTAACTCTGCCTTCTGCGCTAGAGGTCGCGGGCTCGATTCCGGCACTGGACAAACATTTGTGTGATGAACACAGATGTTTGTTCTATGTCTGGGTGTAAAATATATATCTATTATGTATATCAGTCTCTGGTACCCACAGTACAGGCTATGCCTAGTTTGGGATCAGTTGACCGTGTGTGATATGTCCGGAATATTTATTTATTATATTATTATTTTTAAACTAGGTAAGTACCTAAAAGGAGGCCTAAAAGTAGGTAAAGTACCTTCTGTACGATAGTACGTTATGAATATGTAGGTAGATCGTACACTGCGCCAAACAATAGTGCTATAGTGTGGGCGAGGTGCGAGGGCAGCCATATAGGCCCATAGAGTAACTTTTTATGGCAGCCCGCGGTACTGTCCACCACCAATTCTGCGCCTTCTATTCATTAGTATAGGAGTAGGTAGTACATCGCCATCCTTCAACGAGTATCAATGATGATCACAAAATAGATTTAGTTAGTACTAGTTACAACAGAAGGTAGAAGATTTCCTTCATAAAGGTTGCAAAAATAATATTCTCTGAATGCGAGGAGATTTGTTATGTAGCTCCCCTGAAACTGCTATGACTCGCTCGCACACTGCGAGCTAGCTTCACCTAGTTTCTAAGACGTTTCTAAGTGATTAGTGGTTGGGAGAGTTAAATAAACGCCTTTTGACTTTGACGACTTTGATTTTGACCCGCTCCGTTCCCCGGATTCAGATGATAGTGGGTGACTAGACTAAACTGCTACCGGAGGGAGCGTCCGCCGCCTCTAAAGTGGGTGCGATTTTTTTTTTTATTGTACATTTTTTACACTGTACATACAAAATTATTCATAAATGTATTCAATCCCGAAAGGCGCTTATTCTACATCCAATTGGCAAAAAAGTTTGTTCTACGACTTATGGAAAATCGACATTTTCATTGAAGAAAATACGTAAAAACCAGCTGTTTTGGGGGTAAAATCAGAGTCAACTCAATGAATCAGCTGTTTTAAGTAGCAATCTTGGTGCTAAACTACTCGTACGTTTAGTAATTAGTTATAACGATTATAAAAGTACCAAAAACCCGTAATTACAGATATATTTTTTTTTTCGCTTAAATGTTCAATTTATTTTTGTTGATAGAATAATCCCCTTATACTGTCAGGTAAGGTTTCGGTTAAGTTTGGGTTAGGTTTGGGTTTTTTTTTTTTTTTTTATTTTTTTTTTATTTTCACGAACTCTTATAACTGTTGCTATTATATTGCAACAACATTATTACCAATAACTTAAAAATTACATGGGAGCTCGAAGATACTCCTATTTGACCTTAATTTATTATCAATACCAATTTTTTCAATTCTACTCTTTCATTTAATTTGACCCAATAAGATGATAAATAAAAGAACACCATTAATATAATTCAATCAAATAATATACCTACCTAGATCTTTCAGAAACAACAGTATTTTTTATTCATAAATCAGTTAGGTTTGGGTTAGGTTAGGTTTGGGTTAGGTTAGGTTTGGGTTAGGTTAGGTTTGGGTTAGGTTAGGTTTGGGTTAGGTTAGGTTTGGGTTAGGTTCACCGAGAGTGATGGGGTTGTGGTTATGTAGTTTACTATGTACCACTTCCCCCGCAACTCTCAATCCCGGCAACATGTTGGTGGCGAGGGGGACTCGACCATGAGCCATTATCATGGCTACACACGACATGGTCGACTCACCTCGCTACCGTGCGCATGTATGGTCAGGACTGAGGCCGCTCAGGGAAGGAGGAGAGGAAGAAAACCTCTGTAAAAAATAATGCGGCGTAACACCGAGAGTGATGGGGTGGTGGTGGGACCACCGCCTCCGCAACTCTCTATCCCGACAACATTTAGGTGGCAACAGCGACTCGATCGTGTAGCCGCATGATTGACTCACCTAACTACCTTGTGTATGGTCCGGAGGCTGCTGAGTGGGATCGGAGCGAGGCCGATCCCGCTCTGGGAAGGTGGCGGTGCTGCGGGTTGTTGGTATCGACAGCTGCGCACCGCCTGCCCCGTGAGGGGGGCGAGCGGTAGCCCCTGCCGAGTGACAGGGGACTTTTCGGGTCCGTGGGTGGTCGGAGCGGGGTTCCGGCTGCTCGTTATCGGATTCGGGATGGCGGCGGCACTCCAGGCAAGTGCCGCCGTGAGCTCCGCGCACTTTGTGCGCGGGTTCAGGTCGTGGCTATGGGTGCCATTCCCGGGATTGTGCTCCACACAACAGGCAAAATGCGAGAGGGGCACCGGTGCGTTCCATTGGAGATCCCGGAGCCCCTTGACATGCATGGAGGCTGGCCAACGTGGCGGTTTTAGTCGGTAAGAGTCCGACATACCCTTTCTTTTGCCCCCGCAAAAGGAGGGATCCACGAGGATTTCCCCACGTTAAAAAAAAAAAAAAAAAAAGGTTTGGGTTAGGTTAGGTTTGGGTTAGGTTAGGTTTGGGTTAGGTTAGGTTTGGGTTAGGTTAGGTTTGGGTTAGGTTGGGGTGCTAGGTCGGATAACCTCCTCGTGGTGCACCCTGGTAACACCATGAAACATTTCTGCTGAGTTTGGCAGAATTTTTTCATGGTGGCCAATAATCCGACACGGTGGGCCTCTCTGAGGCAGGAAGGAGGTCCTTTGTACTCCTCGCCTCATGTGGGTTGGGGTCGGGAGTATAAGGGTTAAATAAGGGGGGGGGCATATAATGCCATTTTAAGGCGGACTGTGTAATATTAACCGTATTGCTCAGCCACGTCGGAGAGAGCACGCCAACTCTCCAGCCGGTTTCACACTGCCTACTTCAACGACCTCCGTTTTGGCGATAAGGAGGTATGTTGTAGCAGTGTGAACCGAAGAGGGCTTGCCTTAATTGGCCGGTCCGAGTATGGAAAACTCGACTCAAAACCCGTGAGAGAACACGTAATAACCTGCGGATACAAGGGGACCTCCGCAGTATGTACCCTTCCCCGGTTACAGAGGGCACTGGCCGGGGTGACCGAATACTTCCCTCATACTCGTGGGACTAATTATGCAATTGTCTAAAATTAAAAATAAAAAAGTTGATGGGGGCCGTTCTGGCCGTGAGGAGAAGGATGTTGGCGCTTCTGCGCGTGATAACGCCATGAGGGCGTGTGGATATGCTTCGGCTCGCTCACGCAGCCGAAGCGCTTCTGAGAGCAGTGAAGGTCTGCCTGTAGTTAGATTGGAGAGAATGCCAAATCTCTCTGACACGGACTCCGACGGCAGCTTCCGAACGGTAGCGACTCTTGGTTCTGGGGTGGCATCGCCAGAAGGGAGCCGCTTTTGGAGAAAGCGTCACCGGAATAAGGATGACGACACCGACAGTGGTGATAATGAGAGGCCGTCAAAAACACCGACGCCCAAGAGAGGACCTGGACGTCCCCCCACTACGGGAAAATACGTCGGTCTGGCTAAAGCCAAGGCCGAACTAAACGCAGCGAAGGCCGAAGAGCTTCGGCTGAACGCTGAAATGGAGATGGCTGAGGACTTAAAGCGGAAGAGGGAAGCAAAAGCCGCCACCTTCCTTAATTCCTCCAAGATGGTGGTTACTGAGGATAGCCAAGAATTACCGGATTTGGTTAGGCTCGTGTCGGATTCCGTGGATACCATAATGAAGGTTGCCACGACATCCGGCCACTTAAAAGGCACGTACGTTCGAGCCCTGAAGGATGCGGCGGAAACAATTAAAGTTTCCTTCGCAGAGATGCGATCACGCTCAGTGACGGAAGAGGTTGCCCGACTGGAGGCGGCAAATTCTAAACTCGCACGCGAGCTAGACGAGCTTCGCAAGGAGATGGCCCAGCTTCGTCTGCTCGCGCAACAGCCGACACCGACGCCAGTGCCAACTCCGGCCCTAGCAGTCGACGAGATAGTGCGCGCTGTCATGGACCAATGCGGGACGATGGTCAACGCGCGCTTTGAAGGGTTAGAGGACCGCCTGCTGCCGGAAGTACGTCTGCGGCCTCCATTGGCCGCAGACAAAAAGAAGAAGAACGCAGTCGCCGCATCGGTGACGGCCACTGCTCGGGCCCCTTCCCCTACTTTGGGGGCTGTGGCCAGCACCAGTAGAGCGTCCAAGGCTCAAAAGGCACAAAATGTGCAAGCCAAAGAGCCGAGCCCCCTAGGTCCCGCCCCCATGGAAGAGGGGTGGAATGTGGTAACCCGCAAAGGCACCAAAGCTGCCAAAGCTGCCAAAACCACCAAAGCCCCCAAGGCAGCGGCACCGGCAGCCAAGTCCGCTAAGGTGCCACCTACGCGGCCTGTGCAGAGACTGCCAAAGTCACCTCGTTCAGCAGCGGTCATATTGACACTGCAGCCCGAAGCAGTTGAGAAAGGCGTCACTTACGCCCAGATCCTATCCGATGCCAGGGAGCGCATCGATTTGAAGGCCCTGGGCATAGAAGGTGTCAGGTTCCGGACCGCTGCCACCGGCGCCCGAGTGTTGGAGGTGCCTGGAGCCACAAGTGTGGAGAAGGCCGACTCCCTAGCTAATAAGCTCAGAGAGTCCTTTAGTGGAGCCCTTGTCCGAGTTTCCCGACCCGAAAAGTGCGTGGAGATGCGTCTCTCGGGCCTCGATGACTCGACAAGTAAAGAGGATGTGGCAGGGGCCGTTGCAAAGGTGGGTGGCTGCGCTGTTGAGTCGGTGAAGGTCGGCAATATTGTACGGCCACCTGGGCGCCAAGGAACGGTGTGGCTGAGCTGCCCCGTTGCCGCAGCGAAAAGGGCCGCAGCCGGAAGGATCCTGGTGAACTGGACCTCGGTATCGGTCAAAATACTGGAGTCTAGACCCCTACAGTGCTACCGATGCCTGGAGGCAGGGCACATGGGGGCAAAATGCCCATCTGCCGAGGACCGCAGTACACTCTGCTTCCGCTGCGGCAGGCCTGGACATAAGGCGGCGCAGTGTGATGCCAAGCCGCACTGCCCGGTATGCGAAGCGGCCGGCAAAAATGCTGACCACCGTGTTGGGGTCAAGGCTTGTAAAAGTTCGGCCTCAAATAAAGGAAAAAGAGGAAAACAGACGGCTAGCGTAGGCCCATCGGCCCCCTCGCAGCCGTCTGCGCGCCCAGATGCGCGAGAGGAGGATCGAATGGACTCCAATTAGGATGGCCATCCGATTCCTCCAGGCGAACATCAACCACTCCGCCAGGGCTCAGGATCTCCTGCTCCAGAGCCTGGCGGAGTGGTCGATACAAATTGCAGTGGTTGCCGAGCCCTACCTGATTCCTTCTCGGGATAACTGGGTGGGTGACCAGGACGACTCGGTTGCCATTATTACACAATCGTCTGTTGGTTCCCTGCCCTTCGAAAAAGTAGCGAGGGGTCGGGGATGTGTGCTGGCAGTAGTGGGCGGTGGCTGCAACATAGCGGTTATCGGGGTGTACTGTTCCCCGAACCGGAGTCTTGTTGAATTTGAGCGAGTGCTTGCTGAGGTCGGGGTTCTGGCGGGAGCAGTATGCCCCAGTCCCGTATTGATTGCTGGGGATTTTAACGCAAAGTCAACGGCGTGGGGATCCCCAGCAACCGACTCACGTGGAGAGTTATTAGAAGAGTGGGCGGCGTCTCTGGGTCTCCTGATCTTGAATAGGGGCACTGAGAACACGTGCGTGCGACAACAAGGAGGCTCCATAGTGGACATTACGCTCGCTTCCCCCGCCGTTGCGCGGCGTGTTCTAGACTGGAGTGTGGAAACGGATGTAGAGACGCTGTCAGATCATCGATACATTCGATTCAGCGTCTCTGCATCCACAGGGCAGGCTCCGCCCCCTCAACCAAGTGAAGGCCCGCGGTGGTCGCTAAGGGGGCTGAACCGAGAAGTCGCGGCTGAAGCGGCAATTGTAGAGGCCTGGGTGGCGAGTCCGGAAATCGAGGACGTAGACGCCGCGGCGGAGAGACTGGAAGAGGCACTTGCGCGGATCTGCGATGCCTCCATGCCACGGGTCAAGACGACGTCGCCACCGCGACGTATGTACTGGTGGAAGCCGGAACTCCGGCAATTACGGAGGGCCTGTGTCGCTGCACGGCGACTCTATACTCGTTGTCGTCGCAGGAGAAGGCGAGACGAGGAGGAGGAACGCGAGCGCTACGAACAATATAGAGCCACCTGCAAAGATCTACAAGTGGCCATAAAGGAGGCAAAAGAGTCAGCGTGGCAGGAGTGGCTGGAATCCCTGGACCGGGATCCCTGGGGACGCCCTTACAAGTCGGTGACGGGCAAACTTCGTCCATGGGCTCCCCCACTCACTAAAACGCTCGAACCGCAGCTACTCGGACGGGTGGTGTCCGCATTGTTTCCCCAAAGGGACGCTTGGTGTCCGCCATCATTTGGGCCTGGGCTGCCCAGCCAGATAGAGGAGGAGGTTCCGCCTGTAAGCGAGACCGAGTTCGGGTTGGCCGTTTTAAGGCTCCGAGCCAAAAATACGGCTCCTGGACCGGATGGCGTGCCGGGTCGTGTGCTGGTTCATGCAGCGAAGGTACTCGGGGAAAACATAAGGGCACTTTTCTCAGCTTGCCTAGTGCAGGGGTACTTCCCACAATGCTGGAAGCGCGGGAAGTTGGTCCTGTTAAGGAAGAACGGGCGCCCAGCTGACTCTCCGTCGGCGTATCGCCCTATAGTATTGCTTGGCGAGACAAGCAAGCTCTTCGAGCGAGTGCTCGCTGCTCGTCTCGTCCGGCACTTGGTTGATGTGGGACCGAATTTAAGTGATGGGCAGTTTGGGTTCCGCCACGGGCGGTCTACTGTAGACGCCATCGCAAGGGTGCGGGACCTCGCGGAGGAAACAGTCGCGGGGGGTGGGGTGTTGCTGGCAGTGTCGCTGGATATAGCGAATGCCTTTAACACCCTGCCCTGGGAGACTGTATTAGAAGCCCTCATATACCATGGTGTGCCTAGGTACCTAAGGGATTCAGTGGCGAGCTATTTTGCACACCGGGCCGTAATTTACCCGGCTCGGGGTGGATGGGGTGAGAGGAGGATGTCGTGCGGTGTTCCACAGGGATCGGTCCTAGGACCACTTCTGTGGAACATCGGATACGACTATGTGCTCCGCGGGCAAAACTTGCGGGGGATCAGCGTAGTCTGTTACGCTGATGACACCCTCGTTACAGCCTGCGGGAAGACCCATAGAGAGGCGGCTATTTTGGCTACGGCGGGAGTTGCCCAAATAGTCCGAAGGATAAGGACACTTGGACTGGAGGTGGCCCTGGAAAAATCCGAGGCTCTCGCTTTTCACGGGCCTCGGAATGCTCCACCGAGTGGGCAAAGTATTGTTGTGGGTGGAACCTCTATCGCCGTCGAGTCGAAGATGCGATACCTAGGCCTCGTCCTCGATGGCCGATGGAGGTTTGAAGAGCATTTCCGGACATTGGCTCCGAAGCTCATAGCCTTTGCCGGAGTGCTCAGTAGACTGCTCCCAAACATAGGGGGGCCAAGTGTAGCGTGCCGTCGGCTCTTTGCCGGTGTGGTGCGCTCCAAGGCGCTCTATGGAGCGCCCGTATGGGCGAATGCCCTGAACGCACGGAACCAGACTCTGCTACGACGTCCGCAGAGGGTTATCGCGATAAGGGCAGCCCGGGCGTACCACACCGTCTCTTTTGAGGCAGCGTGCTTGTTGGCCAGCACACCACCATGGGACCTTGAAGCCGGGGTCTTAGCGGCGGTGTACTGGCGCAGCGCCGAAGTTAAAAAGGATGGGGGCTGGCCAATGCCGGAGGAGATTAGGCGGTGGAGAGAGCAGGGCCGCGAGGACCTCTTTAGGATCTGGTTGGAAAGGCTGGAGTCACCGACTGCTGGCCGGGAAGTGGTGGCTGCGATTCGGCCTGTACTAGTTGAATGGGTCGATCGTCGCCACGGCGCTCCAACGTTCCGTTTATCGCAGATCCTCTCGGGGCATGGTTGCTTCGGGAGGTATCTGTGTCGAGTGGCACGGCGGGAGCCAACTATGTCGTGTCATCACTGCGGAGCGGTGGAGGACACGGCGCAGCACACCCGCGCTGAGTGTCCCGCTTGGGCAGTACCGCGTGCAGAGATGGTGGCGGTGATAGGAAGAGATCTCTCGCTCTCGGCCATTGCAAGTGCAATGACCGATAGCGAGACAAATTGGAGGGCAGTTGCCGGATTTGCTGAAACTGTAATGAGAGAAAAGGAGACGGCTGAGAGGGTCCGAGAGGACGATTCCCTCTCAGACCCTATACGCCGCAGGAGAATAGGTCGTAGACGGCTGGCTTTTGCCGGCCGCGTGCTATCTTAAATGGGGACCGTTGGGTGATAGATCGGGGGATTTATCATCTGACCGCAGGTCCCAGGCTGTAAGGCACCTCGTCCTGTGTTCCGAGGTGCCTTAAGCGGAGTAAAAAAGGGGCTGTACAACCCCCCTATGGAGGGTCCAAACGGACAACCGCTGAGGGAATTACGGAGGCGCAAAGCGATCCCGCGACTCCCTCTCTTCTGCGAAAATGTGGAACACCCCAGGTTTTTAGTGGGTATACTGCCTTTCTCAAGGCAGGAGTCCCACATAACCATCTGGTCTCCCCCGGCCAGATGGTACCTATAAAAGGTTTTCCTGGGAAATCAAAAAAAAAAAAAAAAAAAAAAAAAGGTTTGGGTTAGGTTAGGTTTGGGTTAGGTTAGGTTTGGGTTAGGTTAGGTTTGGGTTAGGTTAGGTTTGGGTTAGGTTAGGTTTGGGTTAGGTTAGGTTTGGGTTAGGTTAGGTTAGGTTAGGTTAGGTTTTTTTTTTTTTTTTTTTGTTTTGGCTCCAACTTTCCTTCGACTAAGTGTCGAAGACCTTTTTTGCTTTATTTTTGATTTTATTTTATATTTTTATTCAATTATTGGTTATTCCAATTTCCCGATTCTATTCTCTATTAATTCTTTTCATTTTATGTATATTCAATTATTGTTATTGTTCATTTTAATATAAATGTTGTTATTATTACTTACTTCAGGTTTTAGATTTAACTTTTGCTTATTTATGTACCTATCATATTATTTTTACTATTGTTATTGCTGATGATTATTATTCTCTGTTATTATTGTATTCAAATTGAATTCAGTTTAAAACTAAATTAGGATAAATCCAGTTATTGTTTTATTTGACATATTATTGTTATCAATTATTATAACAATAACTGCCCACCTGTTCATAACTGCTCATAAATAATTACCGATACCGATAATTATTTTTGTCTTTACAAAGATAAGATCGGTAGACTTTTGTATTTTTTGATCTTTATAAATATTAATATATATTCATAAATTGTTGTTAAATTAAGGATTAATTGTTGTTAAATTAATTGTTGTTTATTTTTATTTAATTCATGTAATTAATTTATGTAATTCAATTATTCATATATAACTATTTATTTCTAATGGCTGCTATCTTGGCGACCTGGCCCGCAAAAGCAAGAAAATGCTCTCTCGTTTTCTTGTCTGCCAAGATTTCTCGAAGAGCTTGTTGATCCAGTTTTTGCTGGATTTTGAATTCAAGCTCCAGACGATCTCGGCCGAATCTTGGACAGTCGCATAGCAAGTGCCATACTGTTTCTTCGCAGTTCTGGTCGCACGCGCAACAGGGAGAGTCCTTCAGCTTGAAGCGGTGAAGGTACGATGCGAACCCTCCATGCCCGGTCAAGATCTGGACGTGGGTTGGTGTGATTTCTCCATCGTTCAGGATCTTCTTGGCGGTTCTGACATTCGGTAGGAACGCCTTCGTGACCGAGCCTGTGGTAGATGCGTCGTATCGTTCCTGCCACTTTTGGATCGTTTCCTCCCGGATGCAACCCTTTACAAAAGACAGTGGCACCTTGCTGTAGTCTGGGAGCGTTTTCTTTTTCAGCGCGGCATTTTTCGCAAGTTCGTCCGCACGCTCGTTTCCTGGGATGCCTGCATGTGCTCTTAGCCAGAAGAGTCTCACGTTTCTACCCTGCTGTCGGATATCTTGTATGCACTCCTTAATCGCAGCGGCCAAAGGGTGAGTAACTGCAGGACTCTTTAACAAGTCGAGTGAGGACCTTGAGTCACTCAGTACGTTGACAGAGTCCTTTTCGCTGTCTCTCGCCATTCTTCGCCGCCATTCTCGGTTAGGTTAGGTTAGGTTAGGTTAGGTTAGGTTAGGTTAGGTTAGGTTAGGTTAGGTTAGGTTAGGTTAGGTTTGCGAGGGAGCAGGCGAGGGAAGTGGCAATGTGCCAATGGGCTGAAGAGCTACAATCCGCTTCGTACGGTAGGTGGACTATCGATGCCGTACGCCCAGTTTTAAAGGAGTGGGTTAACCGTGAATACGGTTTTCTCACGTACCGATTGGTGCAGATCCTGTCTGGGCATGGGTGCTTTGGACGGTATCTCAATCGAGTCGCTAAGAGAGAGGTCAGCATGGCATGCCAGCACTGTGGTGCCCCAGAGGATACGGCACAGCACACTCTGCAGGAGTGCAGTGCCTGGGCACCACAGCGCCAGTTACTAGAGGCAGAAGTAGGTCAGGATCTCTCTCTTGCGAGTGTGGTCAACGCCATGCTTAGCAGCGAAAGTGCCTGGCAAGCAATGATCACCTTCTGCGAAGATGTGATCTTGCTAAAGGAGACAGCAGAGCGGGTCAGAGAGGGCGATCCCCTTGCTGATCCAATCCGCCGGCGGAGAACTGGAAGAAGGCGGCGGCAGTTTAACCGCCAGCTTCTGCTTGATGGAGGTCAGCTGGGTATGGGTGCGGGGAGCCCCAGCCCGGCATTGCACAGACCTCCTACGCCTGGAGATGTCGTCATGACAGGACATCCCCCTCCCCCTATAGATACGGGTGACAGAAGGGTCCGCTTAAGGCGGACTATCACTGACAGGGTCGCGGTCGAATCCAACCGGGAACCCATGGCCCTGTCAAGTGCAGGTGCGGCATCAACCGATTCGTCTGATGATGATGGGTTTGATGACGCACTAGCACTGAGGTGATAGAGGGAAATTCGATGGTTTTTTAGTCGGTATGCCGCTAGTTGCTAATGCAATTTAGCATTAGTAGCTGGCGGAGAGCCCGACATACCCCTCCAACTTTCCCCGAGTTGGAGGGGATGCGTAATGCATTTTTCCATCGTGAAAAAAAAAAAAAAAAAAAAAAAAAAGGTTAGGTTAGGTTAGGTTAGGTTAGGTTAGGTTAGGTTAGGTTAGGTTAGGTTAGGTTTTTTTTTTTTTTTTTTTTATTAAATGTAGGTTGACTATCACACCTCTGACGTAATCAGAGTCTTTTTATTTCCTAATTGTTGATTTAAAGACAGGGTTTAGTTTTTATTACATTCCCACTTAGGGTAAGTTCCTATATCTATAGTTTTTACAATTTTTCTTACAATTACTACACGATTTAGTTTATTTGCATTTCTATATCTAATTAACAAAATATTTCCTAAAAGTTACAGTTCTATCTTACTTCATTATGCTTAGGGTTACAGGATTTTCTATTATATATTGCTTATATCTATGCTTACATTTTTTATTTTTGACATTTTGTTTCAAAATCTGGTATACATATATTTATTGTACATATCTATTCTCATATTTCCTAGTTTACATTTTATGCATAATATATATATTTAATAATATATATAAATCATAGGTTATCTAACTATTTATTTCTTTTTATAACTTGTTTTGCTATATCTATACAGTAATCTATGTATTCTGTTCTTATATTCTTGTTTTTTATAATTTTACATGTGTTTCTTGCGCTTATTTCACAGTCTAATAGGTGTTCGGCTTCGTATCTCTTGCGTCCAAAGACGGGGCATTCAAAAAGTACGTGTTCTATCGTTTCCGGTACGTCAGGGTCACAGGTGCACGCTGGGTTCTCTTTACACTTAAAACGAGCTAAGTATTCCGAGAACCCACCGTGCCCTGTCATCACTTGTGTAAGTATTTGCGATATCTCAATTTTTCTAACGATTTCATAGGCCTCTACTGCGTCGGGAAAGAAGATTTTCGTAACGGCGGCTTTGTTCTCCGATTTGTATCTCCGGTTCCATACGTCGAGCGAGTCCGTACGGATTTGTCGCTTGACGTATGAGACAGGACATGCATCGTAATCGGGTTTTTTCTTAAGGTTAAGTGCCGCTTCCTTCGCCAGCTCATCGGCTCTTTCGTTTCCATTCATCCCTGCGTGAGCTTTTATCCAAAACAAAGACACTTCTTTGTTTTGGAGTGATATGGTTTCGAGATTTTTTCGGGTTTCTGTCGCAAGGGGATGAATGGATCCGTGGTTCGTCACCGTTTCTAGAGCCGACCGTGAGTCGCAATAGATGCCAAAGCAAGTGTCGGGGTGTTTTAAAATCTCGTACGTGGCTCTACATAGGGCGTAGAGCTCCGCCTGATAGACTGTGCAGTAAGATGGCAGCTTAAGTTTGAGGCTTTTGGTCTCCACATCGCTATCCCAAAAGGATAGCGCTGCGCCGACCTTTCCCTCAATCTTGCTGCCATCTGTGAATATGCGGACTGCTTGGTTGTTGTGTTGTTCAACGCTTTGTTGGTCTATCAGGTTTATGAACTCTAGGCTCCTATGCTTTGCCGGATGCGGGGTCAGACTGAAAGCCACCATTTGCTCCACCTCCCTGTCTCCCAACATTGGCTGGGGAACTCCCCGCTTGGCTTCGTACAATGCGGCTGCTTCTTGGATCCTGAGATCCAAGGGAAGCATTCCGGCCAGCAGTAAAGCAGAGTTGAGAGAGACAGTTCGGTAAGCTTTTGTCAGTTTTTGCATGAAGCCTCTTTGTACCGCGTTCAACTGTTTGAGTACGTTTAGTTTTTTCGTAGCTGGAGCCCAGACACTGGCCGCATACATTATTACCGGTTCAACGGTAGCTGTATAAATAATGCGGATCACTTCTGGGTGAAGGCCCCAGCTTATTCTGGCAGCTCTCGACAGCTGCTTGTATGTATTGAGTGCTTTTGTACATGTGTTTGCTACGTGTTCGTTGAATGTAAGTTTACTGTCTATAGTGAGCCCCAATATTTTTATTGAATTTGACATGCCAATGTCCATCCCACCCATTTTCAGGAGTGGTGTATCGTACTTTAGTTTGCGTGTGATGATCATCGCGTTTGTCTTGTGAGGAGCAAATTTCAGTTTGTTTCCGATACCCCACTCCCGAACATAGGCGAGAGCGGCATTGGCCCGTCCCTGAACTTCAAGTGCCGTATCTCCGTCGAAGGCGAGTATCACATCGTCTGCGAAAGCCTGACAGTAGTCGCCCCGTCGTTCCAGGCCTTTGAGGAGGGGATCCAGGAGCAGGTTCCAGAGGATTGGTCCGCCAATTGAACCTTGGACGCATCCTTTGTTCGTGGCTTTCTCGTACTCGTGTCCAGCGTATCGTACTTTTACCTTCCTGTCCTGCAGGTAACTATCGATCACCCTCCTCAGATTTACTGGGCATTCTGCTTCGGTTAGTCTGACCCTGATGGCTGGCCACCATGCGCTGTCGAAGGCTCCCTCTATGTCGAGTGATACCAGCGTTATAAGTTTCTTCTGCGCTAGTTTGCTGCGTATGTGTTGCATCAGGTCATAGAGGGAGTCCTCGGTGCTCTTTTGGGGCATAAATCCGTATTGACGGGCGCTTATTTTTGGAAGCAGGTGCCATTTTAGCCTTCCTATCACCATTTTTTCGAGAATTTTCCCCAGCACTGGTAGTAACCCTATGGGCCTGTACGACTTTGGGCTCGTGTAGTCGTCTTTTCCTGGCTTCCTCAGGGCCACCACCGTAGCTTCTTTCCACGTGGCTGGGAAGTGAGTCAGGTCCAGGCATCTGTTGCAAATGGCAAGGAACAGTTCAAGGTCATGGTGTATTGCGTGGCTGCATATGTCTGCTGTCAGTCCATCTGCTCCCGGAGCCTTCTTCGGGTTGAAGCTCCTGACCACAAATTTCAGCTCTTCTTTGGTAAACGGTGGGTCATGGTGTTCATCATGAGCCCAACCGTTTACTTGTTCAGCTACTTCTCTGGTTCGTTTGTGGTCCAGGTTGTCTTCCCTATCTAGGTCCTCCGGGTAGAAGACTTCCGCAAGCAGCTTCGCTGAGTCCCTGCCATCAAGCACCCTCCCCCCTTTTACTAATGGCAAGTCCTCTTGTCTTTTTGCAGTCCTTCCTATGACCCTGTAGATTCCTTCCCACAATCCTTCCTTACTCTGTTTGCCGCAGAATCCTTTCCAGCTCTCTATTTGCGCTTTTTTTGTCTCGTACTCATACTCTTCTTTTGCTTTCAGGTACTCGTGGATCACCATCTGTCTGCGGATTGGCGCTGCGCAGCGGATTCGTCGCTTCAGTGTGGTGACCTGTTTCTTCAGCCCAGCGAGGTTCTCCGACCACCATGGCAAGGTAAGTGTGCTGTTTACTTTCTTTTTTGGTATGCTTTTGTTACTTGCTTCTATAATTGTGTGTACGTATGCTTCTATTGTTTGCTCTAGTTCTACTTTATCTGCTATGTTTTCTATTTTATTTATGTTTATTTTATTGGACTCGAGCAATTGGGCCAATTTCATATGAAATTGGCTCCAATCTGCTTTTTTACTATTATATACCCTAGTGGTTCTGCTGATGCTAACTCCTTTTGCTTTGGTTAACCTTATTTTAAAAGTAAGCACATTGTGGTCGGAGCTCGTCAAACCTACTTCTACCTTCCAATCTTCGATGAATTCTAGTAGTTGTGTCGCGCACGCTGTTATGTCGATACAGCTTGTGTAAGTTTTCCCACCTCTTATTGTATCGAAGGTTGGTGTGTCTCCTTCATTCAATACCTGTAGGCCCATGTCTTCGATGGTTCCGGCCGTTTCTTCTCCTCTGTCGTCCACCTTTAGGCTACCCCACCAGGAGTTTTTGGCATTAGCATCGCCTCCAACGATGATCTTCTCCGTTTTGACCAGCTGTTTGATTCTCCTTAGTTGTTCGAGGTATGGCTGTATCGGTTCCGTCGGCTCGAAGTAAAACGAGACCACCACGATCTCCCAGGCACTTGTTCTGATTTTGACTGTAACGATGTTGTTTGTCGTGTGTTCTGGGCAGAGTATGGCGTCTAGGTCGTTGTCAAAGACTGCAATTGCTGCTTTGACTACGCCATCTCCCTGGTTCGTGCTCTGGAAGATCCTGGTGGTACCGTAATTCTTCATTCTGCCTATGTTGCCGATATACGGTTCTTGGAGTAGTGCAAAGGCTATCTTCTTCTTGTCTGCTTCAAGCATAATCTCATGCGTTGCTAACGCCATTCTTTGCAGATTTAATTGAGCGACGAAGTATGCCTTTGCACTCGCTGGGGGGGTGTTTGCGCCAGGGACCACTTTAGCAATACGCTATCGTGGCTCGGGCCAGTGCTTCCCACTTCTTTCGGATTGGACATTCATTGCTGAAGGCATTGTGGTCCACCCGGTCCAGCTTTGCGTGGACACAGTTGGTACACGTGGGAGCAACGTCCGCGAGCCAGTCAGCACACTCTGACTTCATGTGGGGGCCCCCACAGTGACAGCACTTTTCCACCTTCTCCTTGCAGAATCGTCTTCCGTGACCGTATCCCAGGCAAAGTGAGCACTGTACAAGTGGCGACTGGTCTGCCACTCTCACCCGCTGGAGATCGATCTGGACGGATCCTGCATCGGTCAAGCGCTGCCAAATATTTGGGGACACCCTCATGACGATGTGATGGGTATGGGGGTTCCTGGTACGCTTCTTAAAGGCGATTTCCATTTTTTGACCTACTAGCTCCTTTAAGGCACCCTTGTTCTGGTTCGCCAGGGCCCTGAGGACGTCCTCGTCGGTGTTGTAGGTGAGGACGTCTTTGAGGATAACCAGGGGGTCTTTGTTTTTTATCTCTTCGACGTTTAGTTCCTTAGCTTTTCTCAGTCGCTCTTTCACTCTCTGTCTTTCCTCATCCGTCCTACATCCCACTATTACCTTCCGATCCTTTGCCTTTCGTATCCTTTCTACCGCTATTCCGCTCTCCTTTGCGTTTACCGCCTTCCTTATTCTATCTAGCACTTCCTCTCCAGTTTCTTTCTCGTCCACTGCCGTTACTACGACGGAGTGCAGCGCGGCTTGTTCTGGCCTCCTAGGGTTTGTCGCTGCTACACTCGCGTACGATTGTAACTGCAGTGTCTCCTGCTGTTTATCCAAGCTTTCTTGTAGCTTCTCCATCTTTTTGTTGTTTTCCTCGAGGAGCCTAGTGTTTTCTTCTATTCTTTTAAGGAGCTCGCATTCTTTTCCTGTTTCTTTTTCTTTTTCCTTTTCCTTCTCAGGTATTTTTGTTTGGACAGGCGTACGTCCTTTGCTGCTTTCCCCTTCTTTGACCAGTTGGTAGAGTCGGTTCAGGGCGTGTGTGACCTCTTTTTTGATCTCAGTCTTTATGTTTCTTGAGTTTGCGAGGTGTTCCGTGGCAGTATCCAGACATGCCTGTGCCTCCGTCAGCCGATCTGCGAACTTCTGGCTTCTCTTTGCCGCCAGTGGTAGAGTCCCCACTGCCTCCGTTGACACTCTTCGATTCACTGGTTTGGGCTCGCCTTGCGGGAGCGTCGGTTTTGTCTTTGGCCTTAGGGGCTCCTGTGTCTTGGTCTTCGTCGGAGTAGTCTGTGCCTTAGGGAGCGAGTCCAATTTCCCAGTCTCCCATTCCCCAATACTTCGTCTCACACTGGTGGAAGGGCTCGAGTGGGCAACTGGGGTTGGGCTTTTTATCTGCCTAGGTGCTTTCGCGGGCGTCCGATGTCCAAACATCTTATGTTTTACTTGGGGGATGTAGGTACTAGTGTACGGTTTCCAAGGGGTACGTATTAAAGTTAAAATCTAAAATATTTTTCTGTTACAGGTTCGTCGTGGTGGTTACGACGTGTCCGCCTGGTGCGCGAGTGAGCAAGTTTTCACTTCGCAGTTTAAGGTTTAAGGTTTGTAAAAGTTGTAAAAATATTTTATCTTATCCTAGTTTAGAGTTTGTATAAGTTGTATAACTTGTGTCAGTTTTTGTTGTATGTACCTAATGTGTCCTTTTCTAATGTTTGTTTTCTGTTTCAGGTTCGTCGTGTCAAGCACAACTGGTTGACGGGGATCAACGAGGTCGTGGGTGAGTGTTTTGTTTATATGGACGGTAAGAGGGCTCTTAATAATTTATGTTCTCTATGTCGTTAAATTTTGTCGATAATCCTAACTGAAAAATATTAATAAAATATAACGGTAGGCAATAAGCCTATCCTCGTACAATTGAGGTCGTATAAACCCCGTGTCAAAATAAACCTTATTTTAGATGTTATTGATGGTACCCACTATGGACATCGACTATCTTTACCTTAGTAAGTACAATATGGGAGGGTGGGCGGGCTTCTACTACCGAAAACGATACAATGCGATAGGGGGCGCAACCAGCGCGGTAAAACACTACTTAAACAGCAGTCAGAAACTAATAATTTGGAAAAAGAAGTGTTTTAAAGCCAAATAATTATAAAAATTTTACAAGTCTTTAAGAAAATGCGAAAAAGGTCGAAAAATCACGTTTTTTATATAAAACGTGTGTCTTATTAAGGTATTATCGCACAATAGGCACCGAGACGCTTAATTTGATATATCGCATGCGACTGTAAGTCAACAAATAAAAGTCGGTATTTGTATGAAGTATGTAAATTTGTCAGGGCTTAGGTGGATTTTGGGTCGACGGTTTCAGAGTGGTCGGGCAGTTTTTTCAATTTCTTGCTATAATTGGTGTTTTTTCTGTTGCAGGTACGTGCGGGGACGTCGGGCAAAGGTGAACCAGCCACGGGATGTGCAGAAACAAGCCAGGTGTTGGAGGAAATTTGAAAAAACGCGCAAAATCACCCTAAAACGGTCAAGATTTTCGGAAAATTGAAGTTTATGGAAGATTTTTCTATGAAACGTGAATAAATGCAGTCGCTCAGTAGATAGAACGCCGCGAGCCGCTAATTATGATGTACCACACGGCTATATTCACTTGAAGAAAAAGTCAAGAAAAATCTTATTTGGTTTTTTCCTAAGACAAAAGTACGCTTTCTAGCGTAAAACAATTAAATAATAACTTTCTACTACCGAAAACGATACAATGCGATAGGGGGCGCAACCAGCGCGGTTAAACACTACTTAAACAGCAATCAGAAACTAATAATTTGGAAAAAGAAGTGTTTTAAAGCCAAATAATTATAAAAATTTTACAAGTCTTTAAGAAAATGCGAAAAAGGTCAAAAAATCACGTTTTTTATATAAAACGTGTGTCTTATTAAGGTATTATCGCACAATAGGCACCGAGACGCTTAATTTGATATATCGCATGCGACTGTAAGTCAACAAATAAAAGTCGGTATTTGTATGGTTAGGTTAGGTTAGGTTAGGTTAGGTTAGGTTAGGTTAGGTTAGGTTAGGTTAGGTTAGGTTAGGTTAGGTTAGGTTAGGTTAGGTTTTTTTTTTTTTTTTTTTTTTTTTTTTTTCTCGTT